>CM062818.1:803229692-804589526 GCA_031772625.1 Pinus tabuliformis | reverse complement strand
ACAGTAGACTAATCATAAACATATGGCTGCGTCCATACTGGTCTAAAAAAGTCTAATTGTGATGTACTGCAAAATCTTCGTTGTATCAGAGCCAGTAGTAAGATGTTAGTTAAAGTTTTCAATCTGAGTTTGGAATGCCTACCTCAGCGATGATTATCATCTTAAATATGTATTTTGTGTTGAATATTTGCAGGTTCTCTGACCGGTCCTCCACGAGATACTCCTTGAATGATAAAGTCCTTCACCCTCCTAGATCATAAAAACCCTAAACTACTATCAGCTTCACACTTTAGGGGCCAATCTTGTTACACTAAAAAATGTCACCATGACTATTTGCAGTTAGTATGGCTCCATCCACTGTCATACTATCCCCCTTGGCAAGTCTCATGCCTCTGCTTTCCATGTCAGACTTCAAGAAAGAGAGAAAAGTCATTTAAAAGTCAATTATCTCTGGTACGCAGTTTCTCTTAGCCTCACCTGCGGGTACGCAACCCAAGTTCACAAAACCTGCGTACTTGTACGCTCTGTATGTAAAGGGATGGGTGCGTACTCCTGTAAAGGTCAAAAGGCGCAAGTTTCACTCCAAAAAAGTTACTTGTGGTCATTTCTAGAGGCTTCTAGAAGTATGTTTGACGTGTATGAAGCGCCTCCAGATGGTTCATGTATCCCTACCAAAGAGGAACTTATCCCATCAATAGGGGAGCTATCCCATCCAAAGAGGGGTTTATCCCATTGATGGTGGACCTGAATAACTTCCTCTAGAGCACTATAAATACAGGCATTGGGCCAAAGGAGGGGAGGTAAAAGCTGAACATTCCTAGGGTAGATGCTGCTGGAATTAGGACTTCCTTGTAGAAGCTTGTGAGGAGAGATTACCATCTTTACTTGTTTCCATTGGGAGGTGGGTGAGCTGATCAGAGTAAGGAGAACTCTTGTGGACCCTGGGAGGAGCTTGCACAACACCAGGCTCAGGTTGTAATGGTTCCTTTTGTTACCTTTTAATACAAATTAGTCCATTCTTCTCAACAATTTGTTATTAATGAGTTGTGTTTCATGTACTCCTTGGTCTACATGTTAAATATGTTTTATTTTATGTGATATTCAGGTGCTATTTAATCGTTTGATTGTTGGTGAATGCAGGTTTCGAAGTGAAGGAGGAGCTCATCCGGATCAACGAAGCTGGACTACTACAACAGCGTTGGATTACAGGTAGGATCTAAACACTTGATTTCTCATATTGTAAAAGCATATTTAGGGAAGGATTGCTCTTATTTGTCTTGTTTGTCATTAGAGAGTCTTAGGCTTTCTAGGAAGGTCGGTTGTGTCCGCACTAACGACTCTTTCCGCGTGACAAAATGGCGACTCCGCTGGGGACTCCATTAATGTGTTTGAGTTCTTGTTGATTTGATATTTTGATCTGAGAAAAATTGCTTGTTTTCTGATTTTTGGTTGTCTAGCTGTGTATTTGGGTGGGTTAGCTTAGAGTCAATTTAGTTTTTTATTTTCTTAGCTTTGCCAGCAGTACGCAGTCTCTGGGTTTAACACAGTGCGTACTTGTACGCACTGCGTCTTTGTGCACAGTGCGTACCCGCGCCTGTGTAAACAGATCACCTGCGTACCCCTGTCAATTTTGAGAAAATTTCAATTTTGCTTTTTGCTCTTTTAGATTTTGCTTTTACTTTGTTTTTCTACCCAGATCCATCAGTTTACTGTCAAAGATCTTCACCTGAACTTGTCCCGTTAGTGTCGAGGGTTTTGGTGGAATTCATAGGGATTTTGCCTTAGGGTTTGATTTTTAACTGGTCCTGTAGTGACTTTGGCGTTAGAGGTTGTCAAACTTTGGATCTCCCTGGTTTTGATCAGTCCTCTTAGGAGTCGGACCTGTCATAGAAGTCACCCTAGTGAGAGACCTACCTTTGTGTCTTCTCTTTGCGAATCTCGAAAAGTTTGTTTGTTAAAGCCTTGAATTCCATTCTTGAGAAAAAAGAACAAAAAGATTTCGATTTTGTTTTTTGGTTAGTTTATGATTCTGCATGAACTGATCCTTAGTTGCATTTTGACTAAGTAAAACATCCAGAATCATCCTTGTAGCTTTTGTCCTCATTATTTTTACTTTTAGGTAAATTTGCTTTTGATTTGCTTTTGAATGAATTTGATTTGATTGTATTAGATTTGTTAAATTTGATTTGATAAAATAGTTTTATATGCTTTATTAACATAGAAAAAACACAAAAATTCTTTTGGAAAAAGTTTGCTTTGGTAGCATTTGTAGACTTTTGAGAGAAAAAGGAAATTTCGTAGAGTAATTAGTGGTCATGAGTTGTGTGTTTTGAAAAGATAAAGAGAATTGTTTCTTTGATTGTCTTTACTAAGAAAGTTGTTTTCTATAAAATTTGCATTTTCCAACTCTCTTAGTTAGGAGATTCATTGAAAAGGAAAAGTAGTGTAAATCATCTTAGGTGCATCTTTGTAGTGGTTGCGAGTCGAGTCTACACACCACCAGTTTCATCTCCATCACCTTTTGTCTTTAAGAAAAACCATAAAATTAACGCTTAAAGTAAAATCAACGTAGTAACTTTTATTTACTAGGGCTCTGAAACACCAATTTAGATCAGGCTAGTGTCTTGGAGTAGGAGAGTAATTAACTCTCCAAGACAACAAAACCAAACAAGTAGCTTATCTTGTGATAGAATAAATCCAATTGTCTCATTTGTACTCTGGGAAAGCTCCTCTTAAAGGAGAAGCACGAGCTCGTGTCCGAACCAGTGAGGGGATCAATCCTCCCTCGTTGGGAACGACGCCAGACACGCACGTATTACAAACGGTAAACCTCGGATTAACCATTGTCGAGGAGCCAGGGGTCACTTGTCGGTAAACCTTGGATTATTGTCAAGGAACCGGCAAGGGGATTGAGCTTGATACTCTGCCCTTGCGTGCTGTCGGAGTGTAGACTGTTCCCCCAGGTGCATTTGTTGCGGTTGGTAACCTTAGTGACCATTATCTTTAGGATTCTACCGAGGTGACGGTGGAGGGAAGATCCCACTGTACCTGGAGCAGACGTCGGCTAGACTCACTTGGATTTTCCGGGGGTTCACTTCACTCGAGACGGTTAAAGTGGAGGAACTTGTGCCGGTCTATTCATTAAGCAGGTTGCCGGGGTAACTGTTCCACCCGCCACTTCTGTACTGAATCCAGCGATGTTGGGTTTCATCTCCAACTAGCGTTTTCGGTCTGGAAGGCTACTGTTTGTGCTTGGTTTGACGCCCTAGATTCTTTAGGCGTATGATTCAAATTTGTTTGGTTCTTTAGAGACTTTAGGTGGTTTTTTTGAGATTTTACTTTGTTTGCGTGTGCAGTAGTTAAAAGTTTTTAACTGTGGCGGAATTACCGAGACAGTCCCGTAGACTTCGGGGCAAGTCTCCTGAGGTTGTTTCTGTGCCGAATTTGTTGAGGAAACTCCGTAGACTTCGGGGTGGACCTCCTCAAGACGTCCCGGTCATTACGAAGGTTTAAAGGTCCTTGTAACTCCTCCTAGCGGCAGTAGAGTAGGTTCACCAGAAGAAGGAGAGTCTTCATTGGTAGTCCATCAAGATTACCAAAGTCTAGAGACAGGTTATAATCCTGAAGCAGTTGAAGTTTCTGAGCTTGCTGGTAGTTTTTCATCTACTAGTGATATAGGCGAAGAACCTGAAATATCTGAACCTGTTACTCCAACTTCTAGTGTACCAGATTCACCTAGGGTAGAAAGAGTCATCACCGAAAATCTTCCTACTGGTTTGATAGCTATTGAAGAACTTGCTCCAGAGGAAGAATTAGGCGTATCTACCCTTGAAGATCAACCTACTATTGATCTAAGGGAGCGTGAATCTATCTTTTACAGTCCTCCTAGAAGTACTACTTGGTACCTTTCGTTAACCAATTATTTAGACAACTCAGGGGTAGGTTTTTCTCCACCTCGTACTCCTTTTCCACCTGGAGGTATTTATACTCCTGTAAATATGTCTGGTCAGTCGTCCGTGTTTACTCAATCTCCTGAATCTTTCTTGCACGCGGTCCTTCTGTTCCCACCGGGTATCAATCACTTTCTGGTACCTTTGCGGGGGCATCTCCTCAACCCATTGATCATGGGTTATTAGCTGGAAACAATGGTAATAAACCGTTGGGTGTAGGGGACATTTACATGATGTCAGGTTCAGTTCCCGTTTCTCAACCTCAAGGTGGTCAATTACCGCCTGGGGGCAGCCTCAATTAACGCCTGGGGGGCAACCTCAAGGTACACAAATTGTGTCTGGGGGAACCTCAAGGTCAGTATGTACCCATGTACAATACATGCCTCAAGGTCAACCCCAGCCTCAATATGTACCCCAGGGTCAACCTCAGTATCAATATTTACCTCAAGGGTATCAACCCCAAGGGTATCAACCTCAAGGGTATCAACCTCAAGGTCAAGGTCAACCCAGTATCAGTATTTACCCCAAGGTTATCAACCTCAAGGTCAATACTCGAGTCAAGGTTATCAACCACCTCAAGGTCAGTCATATGTTCAAGGTATGGGAACTATGCCTTTCAGTTATCAATCCTATCCTCAATCCGGTTATGGATCTCAGTATCCTCAACCTGTTACGGGTCAATACCCCGGAATGATAGTGTGGGATCCATCACAAGGTCAACAGGTGTTGCAGCCAAGTATACAGTTGGTACCTCAAACTGGACAACCCGTAGTTTCTGGTCCACCCCAGCAACCGCAACCTGTCCAGTCAAATGTTCAAACTTCTGTAACTTCGGTAGTTACTACTCAGCCACCATTGCACCTAGTACTCCATCTCAAACGCTGCTGCAACTACCGCAACATCTACCGCACTTACTTCTGGAGTATCGACAGCTCCGGTTTCTACTGTCTCTGCAACCACTCCTCAGACATCTTTACCGTTGTCCAGATCTACGATTCAAACCACGGTCCAGATGCCTGTAGGGCAGCCTGGTTTAAGTACTGTTGTAACAACTCAACCTCAATTTACCCACCAACAGTACCAGGGACAGTACCAATTCGGTCCTGCTGTCCAACAACCGTTTTACCAGTATCAACCGTATCCTGGGTACACTTATCAACAACCTCAACAACCCCAGTACGGTCCGGTTAATCCTGGTTTTCCAGGAGGATATAATATCCCTAATGCGATTCCTGTTCCTAGTTATCCTGGATATCCTCCTCCTGGGACTGGTCTTGTGACCCAGAGTTTTAGAGATCCTAACCGGCAATTACCGTTTATCGCAACTTTGGATTTACCAGACTTGACGCGCCTAACGAACGATCCAATTCAATATCTTCCGTTCTGGCCGCCAATGCCAAATAAGTTGCCCAGTGATATACCCAAGTTCGAAGGTAAGTCTGGAGAGGATCCGTCCAATCACGTGATGACTTACCACCTCTGGTGTGCTTCAAATTCTATCTCGGATGATTCGATCCGCTTACGTCTTTTCCAGCGTACGCTCATTGGTCTCGCGGCCAAGTGGTACATTGAGTTACCACGGGCCTCTTTTTACAATTTTAGCCAGTTAGCTACCTCGTTCCTAACTCATTTTCAGTTGCCGGTCAGATACGATAACGGCACGGAGCTATTAACTTCATTAAAACAGTCGACCTCCACTTATATTTCCGATCATATTCATGAATGGAGACGTCGAAGACGTTTAGTGAAAGTTTTTATCCCGGACCAAATCTTAGCTGAATGGTTTGTAAAATCATTATTACCGAAGATTACTGAAGATGTAGCTAAGGCCGGAGTAGTTACTGAGGAGCAAGTCATTGCTCAAGCCCAGTACCTTGACTTAGTTTACACTCAGTCGGGTACGTTGCACGAGAAGATCCCAGATCTTCCTAAGTCGAATCAAATCGCTGCTGCTCCTTCGGGTCTCATGCTGCTGATGGCATGATTGGTACGGTGAATACTAAAAGTAAGAAGAAATCCTCAAAGAATTCTTCTCCAATAATAACCTTACCAGACTCCCCGACAGGAGAATCTTCTCCTGAAATTACTGCCGATATTCACGCTGTAGAGTCATCTACGGCTAAATCAAAAAACGGTGGTAAGAAGAAAGGCAAGAAGAAGGATAAAGCAGACAAGGCTCCAAAGGAGAAAAAAGAGAAGTCGGAATCTAACGACGAAAAGCGCAAACCTCGCTATCCTTGTTTAATTTGTGAAGAAGATCATTTCACAAGAGATTGCCCTCATCGGGCAGAGGTTGTGAAAATCGTTAAAGGTTCCCCAACTCCTGCTGTTTTGAAAGATCCATTTCCAAAGCAGGAGAGTAAAATGATAGGTTCTTCCTCGAGTGCCAGTGAAGAACCCATATTGATGATGTCTCATGTACGGATTGCGACTCGATCGCAAGATTATGGTAGTAAGAATCCTGTTGATGGCAAAGAAGCAGAATCTTCTCATTCTAATCCATCAACCTCAGCTCCCGGTTCCGATCCACTACAGATCGAGAAACCTAACCCAGACTTGATAATTAAACCGCCCGCCAAGGGTATACTTCGAAAGTCTGCTTTCAATCCACATGCGAGAGCAGCTCAGAATTATAACATTGTTGAGGATTTAGCTGTTTCACCCTCAGCAATGTCGGCTTTGGAAGTGCTGCAATCATGCCCAGCACAACGAAAATTACTCTTGTCGGCTATAGGAGCTGTTGATATTCAGGACCCGAACCTGATAATCTTTGATCTAGAAAATAGTACACCGCGTCTCCCTCATCAAATGGCTTTCCAGATTCCAGTGATAGTAAAAAACAGGCCTATTCATCGGACTGTAATTGATGAAGGAGCTTCTACGTGTATTATGTCGATTCAGTGTTGGAGATCGCTTGGTTCTCCTTCACTGAACCAATCCCCGACGATTCTTAAGGCCTTTGATGGCCGTGGGTTCCATCCGTTTGGCATTCTACAGGATTTGCCTATAGGGTTTGAAGGAAAAACCGTTAGTCTGGATGTGGAAGTGGTTGATGCCCCTCTAGACTACAACCTTCTTTTGGGTCGCAGTTGGTCTTACGCTATGACAGCAGTCGTGTCATCGGTCTTCAGAGTTATAAAGTTTCCACATAATGGTAAGATCGTGACGATAGACCAGCTGGCTTACTTTTCATCCGACCCAGCCTCTTCAGAGAGTATCCAGCATGTCGGTAAAACGACTATCCCTTACAGGGATGTTGGTGTAGGATTGGTTAAAGATTCCGGTTTACTGGGAACTTTTCCCTTCCCTTCGATCAATGCAGACCCTTCATTCGCATCCATTCATATGATTACTTCAGACACTATTATTTACGATGATCCTTGGATTGTCCCATCTGAATCTGAAATAGACTCCTTCGGTAATGCAATGCCTTTGAGTCCATATGAAATTGCTTATGAGGCCGTGCAGACTCAGTTTCAACCCAATTCGACCAAATGAATGTGGTCCGTGAGGAATCACTTTTCACATCAACCTCAGAACGGATAACGTTTCCTGAAGTCGTGTCATCTGACGAACAACTTCGCGAAATCCTAAGTGTAGACGATCTACCATGGGAAGATCTTCATCATAGATCTTCGTTTTTACCTGAGGGTGATGACTTTGAAAATGATTTTTCATCAATTTTTACAGCTGAATATGTCAAGGACGCTCAGAATCCCATGAAACATCCTGATTCAGAGTTGAATTTGGGAAACATTTCCCAAACTATTGCCATCGACATTTCAGTCAAAACCGGAGTTATTGAAAACATTCATATAGGTGCCTCGTGTACAGATAACGAAATTCAAACATACAAGGTCCTATTTCAAGAATTCCGCGACGTGTTTGCCTGGTCCTATGAGGAAATGCCAGGAATTGATCCCTCCATTGTTGTTCATGAATCAAGACCTACCCGGACGCTAAACCCGTTCGCAACAACGTCTGCGTCAGATACACCCTAGGAAAGCGGCTGCGATTAAAGCAGAAGTCGAGAAGCTGTTGAAAGCAGGTTTCATTTATCCGATCCCGTTAACGGATTGGGTATCGAATATTGTTCCGGTTAACAAGAAACAAGGAACAATAAGAATATGTATCGACTATAGGGATATAAATCGTGCTTGTCCAAAAGACAACTATCCTACACCCTATATCGATCAAATAATTGATGATTGTGCCGGCAGTGAAATATTTTCCTTTATGGACGGTTTTTCCGGTTACAACCAAATCAATATTCTACCTGCCGATCAACCAAAAACGGCTTTCATTTGTCCTTGGGGGACATTTGCTTACTGCAAATTACCTTTGGACTTAAGAATGCCGGAGCCACTTTCCAACGGGCAATGTCTTACGCGTTTCACGACATCAAGCACATTGTGCAACCGTATCTCGATGATTTGCCTGCTCATTCTTTACATCGAGCTGATCACCTTGTCCACTTACGCGCTATTTTTATGAGGTGTCGGCATTATCGAATTCGGTTGAACCCACACAAATGTGTCTTCTGCATAGAAGTGGGACGATTGCTAGGATTTGTCGTTTCAAAAGCCGTATCCGCGTCGATCCCTCGAAGGTCGAAGCTATCATCAAATTGCCTCCTCCTTCGAGTTTGCGCCAACTCCAAAGTTTGCAAGGGAAAGCAAACTTTTTACGTCGATTCATTCCTAACTACGCCGAGGTTACAAAGGGTTTCACCCGGTTGTTGAAACAAAACGCTCAATTTTCTTGGGATGAGATAGCTCAGAAATCTTTTGATGCACTTAAGCACGCGTTGACCCATGCACCGTTGCTGCATCCTCCCAACTACAACCAGGACTACTTTTTGTATCTCGCCGCCTCCCACTCCACCATTGGAATGGTCTTAGTTCAGGAAGATGAATTCGGAACGGAACATGTGATATATTATCTTAGTAGGACGTTAAATCCCACTGAGCTAAAATATTCGCATGTGGAGAAATTGGCCCTGGCAGCTGTTCAGGCTGTCCAGCGTTTTCGTCATTACATTCTTCTCCGTAAAACTACAGTGATTTCGGATTGCAACCCTATGATCTATATTTTGACAAAACAATTGCTAGGGGGCAAGTACTCCAAATGGATTGTTATCCTGCAGGAGTTCGATTTGGAGTTTGAGAAGTCCAAGTCTAAGAAATCCTTAGTTTTTGCGGAATTGATGTGTGACTTCCCGCGTGCTGACACAGAAACTGTGGCAGAGGAACCCATTGCGGACGAATCTCTGTTTCTTATCAGCACTTTAGATCCGTGGTATGGGGATATAATCGTCTATCTCCAAACCCAATCCTTTCGGCCGAAGCTTCAAAGTCGGAACGCCGAAAATTCGATTCCAGTCCCAACAATACAGAATTATTGGAGATACTCTTTATCGTCGTGGGGCGGACTTGGTTTTTCGTCGTTGCTTAACTCATGAAGAGGCAGAAAGGGTTTTGAATGACTGTCATTCTGGAGCATGTGGCGGTCATATGTCTGGGTATGCCACAGCTCAGAAGGTGTTGCGTGCTGGCTATTTCTGGCCGTCCATGTTTAAAGATTGTATCATTGCGGTCCGAAAATGCCACAACTGTCAAGTGTTTGATCGCAAGATGCGCGCACCACCTGCTCCTCTCCACCCTATAATTCCGTTGGTCCTTTTGCTAAATGGGGTATCGATTTTATTACTTGTAACCCTCACTCGGCCGGGGGGCATGCGTATATCATCCTTGCGGTTGATTATTTTACTAAATGGGCCGAGGCGATGCCTACATTCGAGGCAAGCGGCAAAACAGCAGCAGCGATTTTCGTATTCAATCATATTATTGCTAGGTTTGGTGTCCCACAAGCGATAATCACTGACCATGGGCGCCATTTTCGAAACATTATGATGACAGAACTTACAAGCCAGCTTGGTTTACGCCATGATAGTTCTACTCCTTATTATCCCCAAGCAAACGGTTTGGTTGAATCCATCAACAAAGTTCTAGTTATCATGATCCGACGAATCATTGGTATTCATCGGTCGAATTGGCATAACATGTTATTCTCAGCGCTTTGGGCGTATCGAACCTCAGTAAAAACATCAACAGGGTTCACTCCTTTCCAACTAGTTTATGGTTTGGAAGCAGTGTTGCCCATTGAATGCGAAATCCCATCACTTCAAATGGCTATCGAATTACTCCCAGCTACTTCCGAAGAGGAGAAGCGTCTGTTATACTTAGCTAAATTAGATGAGACTCGACGTGATGCTGCTTTGGCAATCGAGACTCACGCAAAAAGGATGAAAGCTCAGTATGACCGTAACGTGACCCCTCGTAATTTTTCGGAAGGAGACCTAGTGCTATTATATGATCAAGCTAACGATAAATTAGGTGCTGGAAAATTCGTTCCCATGTGGCATGGGCCCTACATTGTCAAGCGAAAGCTAGCAAAAGGGGCCTATGAGCTGGTAGATTTTGATGGGGACTCTTTGGGTAAGCCCAGAAATGGACTTTACCTAAAGAGGTATTATGCTTAAATGGTGGGTATGGAGATTTAGTTAGTCCTAGTTAGGTTAATTTTCTTTTTAACTAGTATGTTTGCTTAGTTTAAAGAGTGTGTTTTTGTCGTTATTCTGGCTTATCTTGGTTTTACTCTTGATATTGCAGATGTCGACGCCTCTCCAAACGTACATTGGATTTGCTGATGGTGCTTGTCGTAGTACACGGAATATCTCTTCCGCAGCTTGGGTTATCTATTCGCCCTCTGACGAGTTAGTTTCTATGCATGGGGTGAGCCTCGGTCAAACAACAAACAACATTGCAGAATACAGTGCAGTGATTGAATTATTATCTGAATCTATTTCATTTGGGATTCGGAGTTTGATAGTGAGGTTAGATTCTGAACTCGTTGTATTACAGCTTAATAGAGTCTATGCCATTAGAAATCCAGTGTTATTAAGATTGTTTTTGAGGGTGCGTCTCTTGGAACGTGAATTTGATTACATTGAATATCAGCATATTCCAAGGTCTTTAAATACATTAGCAGATGCAATGGCGTCTCGAATGTTAAATAGACATTTGTAACAATCATAAATGTAAATTTATAAACATTTCATCACACATGTTTAACAAAATAAGCCGTAATAATGATATATATAGATAGGAGTGTGTCAAAAATATACATCGTCTTCGATCATAGGTTGAAAAACACCTTATGATCGGCAAAAATGATAAGTACAAAAAACCAAAAATGTCATATGTGTCTACAAAAGTGACTAGCCAATCACTGGTGGTGCTCTCTATACGAGACCACTGCCCGCGCTACCCTACACAGGAACCTCCTGAAAGGTCCTGGGACTGCGACCACGTAGCGCTGAAGTCGGATAGGAATGTCATCTATAGTGGTCTCTGGTATATCCGCCGTCAGACGCTCTAGATCCTGTTCCAGCTCGGCTAAGGTCTCTGCGGCCGCATCCTGTGGGGCTGGTGCTGGTACAGCTGGTACTCTCCTCTCAAAAGCCCGGAGGTTGGCCGGACGCCGTGGACCTACATCTGCATTTTGAAAATTTGTGCTGTCAGTTTTGAGGCGATATATAAAAAACAAAAAAAAAATACATAATTTAAAAACTTGTGAAAAATGAAATACCTCTGTCGTCCCATTGTTCTCCCTGTGGAAGAACCATGTCCGGATCATTGCGAAAATCCATTCCGGCATACGGAAAATCCTGAATCGCAAAGACCTGGCCCTCTAGCCAGTGAAAGTAACCATCAGGAAATCGAACAACTGCTGCTCCCTCATCAGGATGCCGGGCCATTACCGCAACCCATCTCGTCAACTTAGGCTCCCGAGGAGGCCCAACTGGAACTGTAAGATGCTGGGGGATCAGCATTGGAACTCTCTCTAGGGCAAAGCTCACAACTAAAGGCCCATATCCAAAGGTCTTCAGTTGTCCTCTTCTTTGCCCTGTTAGTTGGCCCTTCATATTGGCCAACACAGCATCGCACCAGTTGAAAATGGTGCCTTGGAAGCAATCTATAGCCATCCGCATTTGGGACCAGTGGCATGTGCAAAGCGGCCGCGCCCGCAAAGTCTGGTAACTGTAAAGGCTAACACCATAAGTTCAGGTCGGGATATGTATTTGATTTCTATCCCCTTCTCCTGGTTTTGATTGTTGCACCACTCTAGCCGGAGACTAGCAAGGGATTGGCCACCCGGCCTAGTCCCGAATAGAGAGAGTTGCTCGCCCCTGTTAGGCAAGCCAGTGAGAAAATATATGTCGGAGGGCTCTATCTCGAGCTGGTGCTCTCCGATGTAGAAACATTGATCCTGAATGTTCCACCTTTCAACCAGCCACTCTAAGAATGGCACCTGGGCCCTCATGCCAGGTATGGCCCAGTACTTATAGAGTCCGCATGCCTTTAACGCATCAATAGAAGGTTGATGACCTATTGCGGCCAAATCAACATCCTCGTGTTCTCTTTCACGCCAATCAAGCATGGTGTGCACCCTGCACATCATAAAACATCTGTTAGAGTCCATAAAATTTAAATTTTGGTCCATTTGGAGAAATGAGGTTTCAAAATGCGTTTTTGCGGGTACGCACCCCGCTTTTAGAACAGAGCGTCTGGACGCAGCTTCCCTTAAGGCCGGTGCGTACGCCCGGTATTTTCCCATTGAGAAAATATCGGGGTACGCAGGTCAGCAGTGCATGACCTGCGTACCCCGAAGGGCGCATCTTGAAACCCCAAGACCCCAAAAAATCAAATAAAAACCTAAAATGAATTTTAAACGGATGGAAAGCAAGAGAAGGATGTTGTAAAATACCTGATGAGACGGCGTTCGGTTCTGACGGTCGGATTCTCCGCAAAGTCCACAGGAAGTTTCTTGTCAAAAGCCCTTTTCTCAACCTCAACAGTAAAATGGTAAAAATGACATGGTAAAAAGTCTTTTTATAGGTTTTTTGGATGAATGAATGCTAAGTTTGTTTATTTTTCACCATGAAAGGATATTTTTCAATGTATTTTTGCCCATCTTAAACAGGTATGAGTAATGTGTTGTTTTTGTGCAGGACAAAGGGACTTTAGGGTAAATCATCATTTTCCATGTCAGAGTCATCTTTTAAGCCCTTTTCTGACTCCTAAAACATGAAAAGATTGCCGAGCGTTTCTTTTACACTCGTTAAAATGGAATTAAAAGACGGTCCTCTTATAGCCCTTTTCTGACCGAAAACACGAAAAGATTGCCGGTTTTTGTCGTTTCAAACTCGATATTGGAAATAAAACGACGTGTCCTTGATCGCTTTTTACTTTTCAGGTCAACGGCACTAATCATGAAAGTACTCCTTGGTCGCAAGATCAAGCGGTTCTCTCAGGTATTATTTTATACTTTTTCGGGCTTGGGAGACACAAATTTACGAAAAAGTTCACCTGGAGTCTTCTTTAGTTTTTTCAGACTCTCTAAAAATGAAAAACGCCGAGTTTCTCCTATACTGGACTCGTTAAAATTTCACAGTAAAGGACCTGTTCGATTACAAACAGGAACGGACCACTCCTTCTTAGGGTCCGAATCTAAACTAAGTTGGACTCATCCGAAGGATGAGCTTATAATCAAGCATATGTTATCCTCCTCAAGCTTGTAAAAAATAAAGAGGTACTTGCCAGAAATGGTGGGGGAAAAGAGAGAAGAATGAACCAATTTGTCATCCTTTGTTACAGAAGAACCTTATCACCACTCTTGAACACGACACTTTTCATTCACCTGGGTTGGGAAATCCTTTGCCTTAAAAGTTGATCAAACCACTTTGAAAGTCTTCAACCGTTTCTGGGTATTAACTTTGGGTCAATCGTCACCAAACCATCTGTCGTGTCGTTATGTGTTCAAGAGGTCTCTGCAAATAAACCATTCATATGCAAAATACTTGTCATCCATTTGACCATCCCTGAGTCAGTCCTTACAGCAACATTTCTTCAACTTGAACAATGATTTCGTGTTGTGGGCTTGCCTGCAACGAGTCGCTTTCTATCGACATCAGCACATTATCTAGAAAGATGACTTAGAAATCGTCAGTACCTTGAAGTCTGCATGCATCAATGGCAGGTTTCTCGCCTTTGACGACAGTTTACATCATTGACTTTCGATCAAAGGATTCCGTGACGTGTTCGACATCAACTCATTCATTCACATTTCATGGATTGTACTGGGTACTTTGAGAACCATTGACATCACTGGTGGTCTCTCTCACACTTGTTAACGGTTTACATCATTGACTGGTAATCAAGTGGTTTCTACCATGCTCGACATCAACTCATTTATTCGCATGGATAGAATCGTACCAATTCGAGAAGTAGAAATGAAGACCCTGGATCTAGTTTCCACCATCCAGGCTGCGAGGAGTTTTGTATTCATTATACAGTAGACTAATCATAAACAGATGGCTGCGTCCATACTGTGTCTACAAAAGTCTATGATTGTGATGTACTGCAAAATCATTCTTGTATCAGAGCAGTAGTTAGATTGTTAGTTAAAGTTTTCAATCTGAGTATGGGAATGCCTACCTCAGCGATGATATCATCTTATATATGTATTTTGTGTTGAATATTTGCAGGTTCTGACCGGGTCCTCCACGAGATACTCCTTGAAATGATAAAGTACTTCACCCTTCCTAGATCATAAAAACCCTAATCTACTACAGGCTTCACACTTTAGGGGGCAATCTGTTACACTAAAAAATGTCACCATGACTATTTGCAGTTAGTATGGCTCCATCCACTGTCATACTATCCTCCTTGGCAAGTCTCATGCCTCTGCTCTCCATGTCAAACTTCAAGAAAGAGAGAAAAGTCATTAAAAGTCAATTATCTCTGGTACGCAGTTTCTCTTAGCCTTACCTGCGGGTACGCAACCCAAGTTCACAAAACCTGCGTACTTGTACGCTCTGTATGTAAAGGGATGGGTGCGTACTCCTGTAAAGGTCAAAAGGCGCAAGTTTCACTCCAAAAAAGTTACTTGTGGTCATTTCTAGAGTCTTCTAGAAGTATGTTTGACGTGTATGAAGCGCCTCCAGATGGTTCATGTATCCCTACCAAAGAGGAACTTATCCCATCAATAGGGGAGCTATCCCATCCAAAGAGGGGCTTATCCCATTGATGGTGGACCTGAATAACTTCCTCTAGAGCACTATAAATACAGGCATTGGGCCAAAGGGAGGGGAGGTTGAAAGCTGAACATTCCTAAGGGTAGATGCTGCTGGAATTAGGACTTCCTTGTAGAAGCTTGTGAGGAGAGATTACCATCTTTACTTGTTTCCATTGGAGGTGGGTGAGCTGATCAGAGTAAGGGAAACTCTTGTGGACCCTGGGAGGAGCTTGCACAACACCAAGGCTCAGGTTGTAATGGTTCCTTTTGTTACCTTTTAATACAAATTAGTCCATTCTTCTCAACAATTTGTTATTAATGAGTTGTTTCATGTACTCCTTGGTCTACATGTTAAATATGTTTTATTTTATGTGATATTCAGGTGCTATTTAATCGTTTGATTGTTGGTGAATGCAGGTTTCGAAGGAAGGAGGAGCTCATCCGGATCAACGAAGCTGGACTACTACAACAGCGTTGGATTACAGGTAGGATCTAAACACTTGATTTCTCATATTGTAAAAGCATATTTAGGAAGGATTGCTCTTATTTGTCTTGTTTGTCATTAGAGAGTCTTAGGCTTTCTAGGAAGGTCGGTTGTGTCCGCACTAACGACTCTTTCCGCGTGACAAAATGGCGACTCCGCTGGGGACTCCATTAATGTGTTTGAGTTCTTTTGATTTGATGTTTTGATCTGAGAAAAATTGCTTGTTTTCTGATTTTTGGTTGTCTAGCTGTGTATTTGGGTGGGTTAGCTTAGAGTCAATTTAGTTTTTATTTTTCTTAGCTTGCCAGCAGTACGCAGTCTCTGGTTTAACACAGTGCGTACTTGTACGCACTGCGTCTTTGTGCACAGTGCGTACCCGCGCCTGTGTAAACAGATGACCTGCGTACCCCTGTCAATTTTGAGAAAATTTCATTTTTGCTTTTTGCTCTTTAGATTTTGCTTTTACTTTGTTTTTACTGCCCAGATCCATCAGTTTACTGTCAAGATCTTCACCTGAACTTGTCCCGTTAGTGTCGAGGTTTTGGTGGAATTCATAGGGATTTTGCCTTAGGGTTTGATTTTTAACTGGTCCTGTAGTGACTTTGGCGTTAGGGTTGTCAAACTTTGGATCTCCCTGGTTTTGATCAGTCCTCTTAGGAGTCGGCCTGTCATAGAAGTCACCCAAGTGAGAGACCTACCTTTGTGTCTTCTCTTTGCGAATCTCGAAAAGTTTGTTTGTTAAAGCCTTGAATTCCATTCTTGAGAAAAAAGAACAAAAAGATTTCGATTTTGTTTTTTGGTTAGTTTATGATTCTGCATGAACTGATCCTTAGTTGCATTTTGACTAAGTAAAACATCCGGAATCATCCTTGTAGGCTTTTGTCCTCATTATTTTTACTTTTAGGTAAATTTTCTTTTGATTTGCTTTTGAATGAATTTGATTTGATTGTATTAGATTTGTTAAATTTGATTTGATAAAATAGTTTTATATGCTTTATTAACATAGAAAAAACACAAAAAATTCTTTTGGAAAAAGTTTGCTTTGGTAGCATTTGTAGACTTTTGAGAGAAAAAGGAAATTTCGTAGAGTAATTAGTGGTCATGAGTTGTGTGTTTTGAAAAGATAAAGAGAATTGTTTCTTTGATTGTCTTTACTAAGAAAGTTGTTTTCTATAAAATTTGCATTTTCCAACTCTCTTAGTTAGGAGATTCATTGAAAAGGAAAAGTAGTGTAAATCATCTTAGGTGCATCTTTGTAGTGGTTGCGAGTCGAGTCTACACACCACCAGTTTCATCTCCATCACCTTTTTGTCTTTAAGAAAAACCATAAAATTAACGCTTAAAGTAAAATCAACGTAGTAACTTTTATTTACTAGGGCTCTGAAACACCAATTTAGATCAGGCTAGTGTCTTGGAGTAGGAGAGTAATTAACTCTCCAAGACAACAAAACCAAACAAGTAGCTTATCTTGTGATAGAATAAATCCAATTGTCTCATTTGTACTCTGGGAAAGCTCCTCTTAAAGGAGAAGCACGAGCTCGTGTCCGAACCAGTGAGGGGATCAATCCTCCCTCGTTGGGAACGACGCCAGACACGCACGTATTACAAACGGTAAACCTCGAATTAACCATTGTCGAGGAGCCAGGGGTCACTTGTCGGTAAACCTTGGATTATTTTCAAGGAACCGGCAAGGGGATTGAGCTTGATACTCTGCCCTTGCGTGCTGTCGGAGTGTAGACTGTTCCCCCAGGTGCATTTGTTGCGGTTGGTAACCTTAGTGACCATTATCTTTAGGATTCTACCGAGGTGACGGTGGAGGGAAGATCCCACTGTACCTGGAGCAGACGTCGGCTAGACTCACTTGGATTTTCCGGGGGGTTCACTTCACTCGAGACGGTTAAAGTGGAGGAACTTGTGCCGGTCTATTCATTAAGCAGGTTGCCGGGGTAACTGTTCCACCCGCCACTTCTGTACTGAATCCAGCGATGTTGGGTTTCATCTCCAACTAGCGTTTTCGGTCTGGAAGGCTACTGTTTGTGCTTGGTTTGACGCCCTAGATTCTTTAGGCGTATGATTCAAATTTGTTTGGTTCTTTAGAGACTTTAGGTGGTTTGTTTTGAGATTTTACTTTGTTTGCGTGTGCAGTAGTTAAAAGTTTTTAACTGTGGCGGAATTACCGAGACAGTCCCGTAGACTTCGGGGCAAGTCACCTGAGATTGTTACCGGAACCGATTTGTTGAGGAAACTCCGTAGATCACGGGGTGGACCTCCTGAAGACGTCCCGGTCATTACGAAGGTTTAAAGGTCCTTGTAACTCCTCCTAGCGGCAGTAGAGTAGGTTCACCAGAAGAAGGAGAGTCTTCATTGGTAGTCCATAAGGATTACCAAAGTCTAGAGACAGGTTATAATCCTGAAGCAGTTGAAGTTTCTGAGCTTGCTGGTAGTTTTTCATCTACTAGTGATATAGGCGAAGAACCTGAAATATCTGAACCTGTTACTCCAACTTCTAGTGTACCAGATTCACCTAGGGTAGAAAGAGTCATCACCGAAAATCTTCCTACTGGTTTGATAGCTATTGAAGAACTTGCTCCAGAGGAAGAATTAGGCGTATCTACCCTTGAAGATCAACCTACTATTGATCTCAGGGAGCGTGAATCTATCTTTTACAGTCCTCCTAGAAGTACTACTTGGTACCTTTCGTTAACCAATTATTTAGACAACTCAGGGGTAGGTTTTTCTCCACCTCGTACTCCTTTTCCACCTGGAGGTATTTATACTCCTGTAAATATGTCTGGTCAGTCGTCCGTGTTTACTCAATCTCCTGAATCTTTCTTGCACGGCGGTCCTTCTGTTCCCACCGGGTATCAATCACTTTCTGGTACCTTTGCGGGGGCATCTCCTCAACCCATTGATCATGGGTTATTAGCTGGAAACAATGGTAACAAACCGTTGGGTGTAGGGGACATTTACATGATGTCAGGTTCAGTTCCCGTTTCTCAACCTCAAGGTGGTCAATTACCGCCTGGGGGGCAGCCTCAATTAACGCCTGGGGGGCAACCTCAAGGTACACAAATTGTGTCTGGGGGGCAGCTTCAAGGTCAGTATGTACCCATGGTACAATACATGCCTCAAGGTCAACCCCAGCCTCAATATGTACCCCAGGGTCAACCTCAGTATCAATATTTACCTCAAGGGTATCAACCCCAAGGGTATCAACCTCAAGGGTATCAACCTCAAGGTCAAGGTCAACCCCAGTATCAGTATTTACCCCAAGGTTATCAACCTCAAGGTCAATACTCGAGTCAAGGTTATCAACCACCTCAAGGTCAGTCATATGTTCAAGGTATGGGAACTATGCCTTTCAGTTATCAATCCTATCCTCAATCCAGTTATGGATCTCAGTATCCTCAACCTGTTACGGGTCAATACCCCGGAATGATAGTGTGGGATCCATCACAAGGTCAACAGGTGTTGCAGCCAAGTATACAGTTGGTACCTCAAACTGGACAACCCGTAGTTTCTGGTCCACCCCAGCAACCGCAACCTGTCCAGTCAAATGTTCAAACTTCTGTAACTTCGGTAGTTACTCAGCCGCCAATTGCACCTAGTACTCCATCTCAAACGGCTGCTGCAACTACCGCAACATCTACCGCACTTACTTCTGGAGTATCGACAGCTCCGGTTTCTACTGTCTCTGCAACCACTCCTCAGACATCTTTACCGTTGTCCGGATCTACGATTCAAACCACGGTCCAGATGCCTGTAGGACAGCCTGGTTTAAGTACTGTTGTAACAACTCAACCTCAATTTACCCACCAACAGTACCAGGGACAGTACCAATTCGGTCCTGCTGTCCAACAACCGGTTTACCAGTATCAACCGTATCCTGGGTACACTTATCAACAACCTCAACAACCCCAGTACGGTCCGGTTAATCCTGGTTTTCCAGGAGGATATAATATCCCTAATGCGATTCCTGTTCCTAGTTATCCTGGATATCCTCCTCCTGGGACTGGTCTTGTGACCCAGAGTTTTAGAGATCCTAACCGGAATTACCGTTTATCGCAACTTTGGATTTACCAGACTTGACGCGCCTAACGAACGATCCAATTCAATATCTTCCGTTCTGGCCGCCAATGCCAAATAAGTTGCCCAGTGATATACCCAAGTTCGAAGGTAAGTCTGGAGAGGATCCGTCCAATCACGTGATGACTTACCACCTCTGGTGTGCTTCAAATTCTATCTCGGATGATTCGATCCGCTTACGTCTTTTCCAGCGTACGCTCATTGGTCTCGCGGCCAAGTGGTACATTGAGTTACCACGGGCCTCTTTTTACAATTTTAGCCAGTTAGCTACCTCGTTCCTAACTCATTTTCAGTTGCCGGTCAGATACGATAACGGCACGGAGCTATTAACTTCATTAAAACAGTCGACCTCCACTTATATTTCCGATCATATTCATGAATGGAGACGTCGAAGACGTTTAGTGAAAGTTTTTATCCCGGACCAAATCTTAGCTGAATGGTTTGTAAAATCATTATTACCGAAGATTACTGAAGATGTAGCTAAGGCCGGAGTAGTTACTGAGGAGCAAGTCATTGCTCAAGCCCAGTACCTTGACTTAGTTTATACTCAGTCGGGTACGTTGCACGAGAAGATCCCAGATCTTCCTAAGTCGAATCAAATTGCTGCTGCTCCTTCGGGGTCTCATGCTGCTGATGGCATGATTGGTACGGTGAATACTAAAAGTAAGAAGAAATCCTCAAAGAATTCTTCTCCAATAATAACCTTACCGGACTCCCCGACAGGAGAATCTTCTCCTGAAATTACTGCCGATATTCATGCTGTAGAGTCATCTACGGCTAAATCAAAAAACGGTGGTAAGAAGAAAGGCAAGAAGAAGGATAAAGCAAACAAGGCTCCAAAGGAGAAAAAAGAGAAGTCGGAATCTAACGACGAAAAGCGCAAACCTCGCTATCCTTGTTTAATTTGTGAAGAAGATCATTTCACAAGAGATTGCCCTCATCGGGCAGAGGTTGTGAAAATCGTTAAAGGTTCCCCAACTCCTGCTGTTTTGAAAGATCCATTTCCAAAGCAGGAGAGTAAGATGATAGGTTCTTCCTCGAGTGCCAGTGAAGAACCCATATTGATGATGTCTCATGTACGGATTGCGACTCGATCGCAAGATTATGGTAGTAAGAATCCTGTTGATGGAAAAGAAGCAGAATCTTCTCATTCTAATCCATCAACCTCAGCTCCCGGTTCCGATCCACTACAGATCGAGAAACCTAACCCGGACTTGATAATTAAACCGCCCGCCAAGGGTATACTTCGAAAGTCTGCTTTCAATCCACATGCGAGAGCAGCTCAGAATTATAACATTGTTGAGGATTTAGCTGTTTCACCCTCAGCAATGTCGGCTTTGGAAGTGCTGCAATCATGCCTAGCACAACGAAAATTACTCTTGTCGGCTATAGGAGCTGTTGATATTCAGGACCCGAACCTGATAATCTTTGATCTAGAAAATAGTACACCGCGTCTCCCTCATCAAATGGCTTTCCAGATTCCAGTGATAGTCAAAAACAGGCCTATTCATCGGACTGTAATTGATGAAGGAGCTTCTACGTGTATTATGTCGATTCAGTGTTGGAGATCGCTTGGTTCTCCTTCACTGAACCAATCCCCGACGATTCTTAAGGCCTTTGATGGCCGTGGGTTCCATCCGTTTGGCATTCTACAGGATTTTCCTATAGGGGTTGAAGGAAAAACCGTTAGTCTGGATGTGGAAGTGGTTGATGCCCCTCTAGACTACAACCTTCTTTTGGGTCGCAGTTGGTCTTACGCTATGACAGCAGTCGTGTCATCGGTCTTCAGAGTTATAAAGTTTCCACATAATGGTAAGATCGTGACGATAGACCAGCTGGCTTACTTTTCATCCGACCCAGCCTCTTCAGAGAGTATCCAGCATGTCGGTAAAACGACTATCCCTTACAGGGATGTTGGTGTAGGATTGGTTAAAGATTCCGGTTTACTGGGAACTTTTCCCTTCCCTTCGATCAATGCAGACCCTTCATTCGCATCCATTCATATGATTACTTCAGACACTATTATTTACGATGATCCTTGGATTGTCCCATCTAAATCTGAAATAGACTCCTTCGGTAATGCAATGCCTTTGAGTCCATATGAAATTGCTTATGAGGCCGTGCAGTCTTTTTCCGACTCCAGTTCAACCCAATTCGACCAAATGAATGTGGTCCGTGAGGAATCACTTTTCACATCAACCTCAGAACGGATAACGTTTCCTGAAGTCGTGTCATCTGACGAACAACTTCGCGAAATCCTAAGTGTAGACGATCTACCATGGGAAGATCTTCATCATAGATCTTCATTTTTACCTGAGGGTGATGACTTTGAAAATGATTTTTCATCAATTTTTACAGCTGAATATGTCAAGGACGCTCAGAATCCCATGAAACATCCTGATTGAGAGTTGAATTTGGGAAACATTTCCCAAACTATTGCCATCGACATTTCAGTCAAAACCGGAGTTATTGAAAAATTCATATAGGTGCCTCGTGTACAGATAACGAAATTCAAACATACAAGGTCCTATTTCAAGAATTCCGCGACGTGTTTGCCTGGTCCTATGAGGAAATGCCAGGAATTGATCCCTCCATTGTTGTTCATGAAATCAAGACCTACCCGGACGCTAAACCCGTTCGGCAACGTCTGCGTCAGATACACCCTAGGAAAGCGGCTGCGATTAAAGCAGAAGTCGAGAAGCTGTTGAAAGCAGGTTTCATTTATCCGATCCCGTTAACGGATTGGGTATCGAATATTGTTCCGGTTAACAAGAAACAAGGAACAATAAGAATATGTATCGACTATAGGGATATAAATCGTGCTTGTCCAAAAGACAACTATCCTACACCCTATATCGATCAAATAATTGATGATTGTGCCGGCAGTGAAATATTTTCCTTTATGGACGGTTTTTCCGGTTACAACCAAATCAATATTCTACCTGCCGACCAACCAAAAACGGCTTTCATTTGTCCTTGGGGGACATTTGATTACTGCAAATTACCTTTCGGACTTAAGAATGCCGGAGCCACTTTCCAACGGGCAATGTCTTACGCGTTTCACGACATCAAGCACATTGTGCAACCGTATCTCGATGATTTGCCTGCTCATTCTTTACATCGAGCTGATCACCTTGTCCACTTACGCGCTATTTTTATGAGGTGTCGGCATTATCGAATTCGGTTGAACCCACACAAATGTGTCTTCTGCATAGAAGTGGGACGATTGCTAGGATTTTTCGTTTCAAAAGCCGGTATCCGCGTCGATCCCTCGAAGGTCGAAGCTATCATCAAATTGCCTCCTCCTTCGAGTTTGCGCCAACTCCAAAGTTTGCAAGGGAAAGCAAACTTTTTACGTCGATTCATTCCTAACTACGCCGAGGTTACAAAGGGTTTCACACGGTTGTTGAAACAAAACGCTTAATTTTATTGGGATGAGATAGCTCAGAAATCTTTTGATGCACTTAAGCACGTGTTGACCCATGCACTGTTGCTGCATCCTCCCAACTACAACCAGGACTACTTTTTGTATCTCGCCGCCTACCACTCCACCATTGGAATGGTCTTAGTTCAGTAATATGAATTCGGAACGGAACATGTGATATATTACCTTAGTAGGACGTTAAATCCCACTGAGCTAAAATATTCGCATGTGGAGAAATTGGCCCTGGCAGCTGTTCAGGCTGTCCAGCGTTTTCGTCATTACATTCTCCTCCGTAAAACTACAGTGATTTCGGATTGCAACCCTATGATATATATTTTGACAAAACAATTGCTAGGGGGCAAGTACTCCAAATGGATTGTTATCCTGCAGGAGTTCGATTTGGAGTTTGAGAAGTCCAAGTCTAAGAAATCCTTAGTTTTTGCGGAATTGATGTGTGACTTCCCGCGTGCTGACACAGAGACTGTGGCAGAGGAACCCATTGCGGACGAATCTCTGTTTCTTATCAGCACTTTAGATCCGTGGTATGGGGATATAATCGTCTATCTCCAAACCCAATCCTTTCGGCCCGAAGCTTCAAAGTCGGAACGCCGAAAAATTCGATTCCAGTCCCAACAATACAGAATTATTGGAGATACTCTTTATCGTCGTGGGGCGGACTTGGTTTTTCGTCGTTGCTTAACTCATGAAGAGGCAGAAAGGGTTTTGAATGACTGTCATTCTGGAGCATGTGGCGGTCATATTTCTGGGTATGCCACAGCTCAGAAGGTGTTTCGTGCTGGCTATTTCTGGCCGTCCATGTTTAAAGATTGTATCATTGCGGTCCGAAAATGCCACAACTGTCAAGTGTTTGATCGCAAGATGCGCACACCACCTGCTCCTCTCCACCCTATAATTGCCGTTGGTCCTTTTGCTAAATGGGGTATCGATTTTATTACTTGTAACCCTCACTCGGCCAGGGGGCATGCGTATATCATCCATGCGGTTGATTATTTTACTAAATGGGCCGAGGCGGTGCCTACATTCGAGACAAGCGGAAAAACTGCAGCGATTTTCGTATTCAATCATATTATTGCAAGGTTTGGTGTCCCACAAGCGATAATCACTGACCATGGGCGCCATTTTCGAAACATTATGATGACAGAACTTACAAGCCAGCTTGGTTTACGCCATGATAGTTCTACTCCTTATTATCCCCAAGCAAATGGTTTGGTTGAATCTATCAACAAAGTTCTAGTTATCATGATCCGACGAATCATTGGTATTCATCGGTCGAATTGGCATAACATGTTATTCTCAGCGCTTTGGGCGTATCGAACCTCAGTAAAAACATCAACAGGGTTCACTCCTTTCCAACTAGTTTATGGTTTGGAAGCAGTGTTGCCCATTGAATGCGAAATCCCATCACTTCAAATGGCTATCGAATTACTCCCAGCTACTTCCGAAGAGGAGAAGCGTCTGTTATACTTAGCTAAATTAGATGAGACTCGACGTGATGCTGCTTTGGCAATCGAGACTCATGCAAAAAGGATGAAAGCTCAGTATGACCGTAACGTGACCCCTCGTAATTTTTCGGAAGGAGACCTAGTGCTATTATATGATCAAGCTAACGATAAATTAGGTGTTGGAAAATTCGTTCCCATGTGGCATGGGCCCTACATTGTCAAGCGAAAACTGGCAAAAGGGGCCTATGAGCTGGTAGATTTTGATGGGGACTCTTTGGGTAAGCCCAGAAATGGACTTTACCTAAAGAGGTATTATGCTTAAATGGTGGGTATGGAGATTTAGTTAGTCCTAGTTAGGTTAATTTTCTTTTTAACTAGTATGTTGCTTAGTTTAAAGAGTGTGTTTTTGTCGTTATTCTGGCTTATCTTGGTTTTACTCTTGATATTGCAGATGTCGACGCCTCTCCAAACGTACATTGGATTTGCTGATGGTGCTTGTCGTAGTACACGGAATATCTCTTCCGCAGCTTGGGTTATCTATTCGCCCTCTGACGAGTTAGTTTCTATGCATGGGGTGAGCCTCGGTCAAACAACAAACAACATTGCAGAATACAGTGCAGTGATTGAATTATTATCTGAATCTATTTCATTTGGGATTCGGAGTTTGATAGTGAGGTTAGATTCTGAACTCGTTGTATTACAGCTTAATAGAGTTTATGCCATTAGAAATCCAGTGTTATTAAGATTGTTTTTGAGGGTGCGTCTCTTGGAACGTGAATTTGATTACATTGAATATCAGCATATTCCAAGGTCTTTAAATACATTAGCAGATGCAATGGCGTCTCGAATGTTAAATAGACATTTGTAACAATCATAAATGTAAATTTATAAACATTTCATCACACATGTTTAACAAAATAAGCCGGTAATAATGATATATATAGATAGGAGTGTGTCAAAAATATACATCGTCTTCGATCATAGGTTGAAAAACACCTTATGATCGGCAAAAATGATAAGTACAAAAAACCAAAAATGTCATATGTGTCTACAAAAGTGACTAGCCAATCACTGGTGGTGCTCTCTATACGAGACCACTGCCCGCGCTACCCTACACAGGAACCTCCTGAAAGGTCCTGGGACTGCGACCACGTAGCGCTGAAGTCGGATAGGAATGTCATCTATAGTGGTCTCTGGTATATCCGTCGTCAGACGCTCTAGATCCTGTTCCAGCTCGGCTAAGGTCTCTGCGGCCGCATCCTGTGCGGCTGGTGCTGGTACAGCTGGTACTCTCCTCTCAAAAGCCCGGAGGTTGGCCGGACGTCGTGGACCTACATCTGCATTTTGAAAATTTGTGCTGTCAATTTTGAGGCGATATATAAAAAACAAAAAAAAAAATACATAATTTAAAAACTTGTGAAAAATGAAATACCTCTGTCGTCCCATTGTTCTCCCTGTGGAAGAACCATGTCCGGATCATTGCGAAAATCCATTCCGGCATACGGAAAATCCTGAATCGCAAAGACCTGGCCCTCTAGCCAGTGAAAGTAACCGTCAGGAAATCGAACAACTACTGCTCCCTCATCAGGATGCCGGGCCATTACCGCAACCCATCTCGTCAACTTAGGCTCCCGAGGAGGCCCAACTGGAACTGTAAGATGCTGGGGGATCAGCATTGGAACTCTCTCTAGGGAAAATCTCATAACTAAAGGCCCATATCCAAAGGTCTTCAGTTGTCCTCTCTTTGCCCTGGTTAGTTGGCCCTTCATATTGGCCAACATAGCATCGCACCAGTTGAAAATGGTGTCTTGGAAGCAATCTATAGCCATCCGCATTTGGGACCCGGTGGCATGGTGCAAAGCGGCCGCGCCGCAAAGTCTGGTAACAGTAAAGGCTATCACTATAATTTCAGGTCGGGATATGTATTTGATTTCTATCCCCTTCTCCTGGTTTTGATTGTTGCACCACTCTAGCCGGAGGCTAGTAAGGGATTGGCCACCCGGCCTAGTCTCGAATAGAGAGAGTTGCTCGCCCCTGTTAGGCAAGCCAGTGAGAAAATATATGTCGGAGGGCTCTATCTCGAGCTGGTGCTCTCCGATGTAGAAACATTGCTCCTGAATGTTCCACCTTTCAACCAGCCACTCTAAGAATGGCACCTGGGCCCTCATGCCAGGTATGGCCCAGTACTTATAGAGTCCGCATGCCTTTAACGCATCAATAGAAGGTTGATGACCTATTGCGGCCAAATCAACGTCCTCATGTTCTCTTTCACGCCAATCAAGCATGGTGTGCACCCTGCACATCATAAAACATCTGTTAGAGTCCATAAAATTTTAAAATTTTGGTCCATTTTGGAGAAATGAGGGTTTCAAAATGCGTTTTGCGGGGTACGCACCCCGGCTTTTAGGAACAGAGCGTCTGGACGCAGCTTCCCTTAAGGCCGGGTGCGTACGCCCGGTATTTTCCCCATTGAGAAAATATCGGGGTACGCAGGTCAGCAGTGCATGACCTGCGTACCCCGAAGGGCGCATCTTGAAACCCCAAGACCCCCAAAAAATCAAATAAAAACCTAAAAATGAATTTTAAACGGATGGAAAGCAAGAGAAGGATGTTGTAAAATACCTGATGAGACGGCGTTCGGTTCTGACGGTCGGATTCTCCGCAATATCCACAGGAAGTTTCTTGTCAAAAGCCCTTTTCTCAACCTCAACAGTGAAATGGTAAAAATGACATGGTAAAAAGTCTTTTTATAGGTTTTTTGGATGAATGAATGCTAAGTTTGTTTATTTTTCACCATGAAAGGATATTTTTCAATGTATTTTTGCCCATCTTAAACAGGTATGAGTAATGTGTTGTTTTTGTGCAGGACAAAGGGACTTTAGGGTAAATTATCATTTTTCATGTCAGAGTCATCTTTTAAGCCCTTTTCTGACTCCTAAAACATGAAAATATTGCCGAGCGTTTCTTTTACACTCGTTAAAATGGAATTAAAAGACGGTCCTCTTATAGCCCTTTTCTGACCGAAAAACACGAAAAGATTGCCGGGTTTTTGTCGTTTCAAACTCGATATTGGAAATAAAACGACGTGTCCTTGATCGCTTTTTACTTTTCAGGTCAACGGCACTAAACATGAAAGTACTCCTTGGTCGCAAGATCAAGCGGTTCTCTCAGGTATTATTTTATACTTTTTCGGGCTTGGGAGACACAAATTTACGAAAAAGTTCACCGTGGAGTCTTCTTTAGTTTTTTCAGACTCTCTAAAAATGAAAAACGCCGAGTTTCTCTTATACTGGACTCGTTAAAATTTCACAGTAAAAGACCTGTTCGATTACAAACAGGAACGGACCACTCCTTCTTAGGGTCCGAATCTAAACTAAGTTGGACTCATCCGAAGGATGAGCTTATAATCAAGCATATGTTATCCTCCTCAAGCTTGTAAAAAATAAAGAGGTACTTGCCAGAAATGGTGGGGGAAAAGAGAGAAGAATGAACCAATTTGTCATCCTTTGTTACAGAAGAACCTTATCACCACTCTTGAACACGACACTTTTCATTCACCTGGGTTGGGAAATCCTTTGCCTTAAAAAGTTGATCAAACCACTTTGAAAGTCTTCAACCGTTTCCGGGTATTAACTTTGGGTCAATCGTCACCAAACCATCTGTCGTTTCATTATGTGTTCAAGAGGTCTCTGCAAATAAACCATTCATATGCAAAATACTTGTCATCCATTTGACCATCCCTGAGTCAGTCCTTACAGCAACATTTCTTCAACTTGAACAATGATTTCGTGTTGTGGGCTTGCCTGCAACGAGTCACTTTCTATCGACATCAGCACATTATCTAGAAAGATGACTTAGAAATCGTCAGTACCTTGAAGGCTGCATGCATCAATGGCAGATTTCTCGCCTTTGACGACAGTTTACATCATTGACTTTCGATCAAAGGATTCCGTGATGTGTTCGACATCAACTCATTCATTGACATTTCATGGATTATACTGGGTACTTTGAGAACCATTGACATCACTCGTGGTCTCTCTCACACTTGTTAACGGTTTACATCATTGACTGGTAATCAAGTGGTTTCTACCATGCTCGACATCAACTCATTTATTCGCATGGATAGAATCGTACCAATTCGAGAGGTAGAAATGAAGACCCTGGATCTAGTTTCCACCATCCAGGTTGCGAGGAGTTTTGTATTCATTATACAGTAGACTAATCATAAACAGATGGCTGCGTCCATACTGTGTCTACAAAAGTCTATGATTGTGATGTACTGCAAAATCATTCTTGTATCAGAGCAGTAGTTAGGTTGTTAGTTAAAGTTTTCAATCTGAGTATGGGAATGCCTACCTCAGCGATGATATCATCTTATCTATGTATTTTGTGTTGAATATTTGCAGGTTCTGACCGGGTCCTCCACGAGATACTCCTTGAAATGATAAAGTACTTCACCCTTCCTAGATCATAAAAACCCTAATCTACTACAGGCTTCACACTTTAGGGGGCAATCTGTTACACTAAAAAATGTCACCATGACTATTTGCAGTTAGTATGGCTCCATCCACTGTCATACTATCCCCCTTGGCAAGTCTCATGCCTCTGCTTTCCATGTCAGACTTCAAGAAAGAGAGAAAAGTCATTTAAAAGTCAATTATCTCTGGTACGCAGTTTCTCTTAGCCTCACCTGCGGGTACGCAACCCAAGTTCACAAAACCTGCGTACTTGTATGCTCTGTATGTAAAGGGATGGGTGCGTACTCCTGTAAAGGTCAAAAGGTGCAAGTTTCACTCCAAAAAAGTTACTTGTGGTCATTTCTAGAGGCTTCTAGAAGTATGTTTGACGTGTATGAAGCGCCTCCAGATGGTTCATGTATCCCTACCAAAGAGGAACTTATCCCATCAATAGGGGAGCTATCCCATCCAAAGAGGGGCTTATCCCATTGATGGTGGACCTGAATAACTTCCTCTAGAGCAATATAAATACAGGCATTGGGCCAAAGGGAGGGGAGGTTAAAAGCTGAACATTCCTAAGGGTAGATGCTGCTGGAATTAGGACTTCCTTGTAGAAGCTTGTGAGGAGAGATTACCATCTTTACTTGTTTCCATTGGGAGGTGGGTGAGCTGATCAGAGTAAGGGAGAACTCTTGTGGACCCTGGGAGGAGCTTGCACAACACCAAGGCTCAGGTTGTAATGGTTCCTTCTGTTACCTTTTAATACAAATTAGTCCATTCTTCTCAACAATTTGTTATTAATGAGTTGTTTCATGTACTCCTTGGTCTACATGTTAAATATGTTTTATTTTATGTGATATTCAGGTGCTATTTAATCGTTTGATTGTTGGTGAATGCAGGTTTCGAAGTGAAGGAGGAGCTCATCCGGATCAACGAAGCTGGACTACTACAACAACGTTGGATTACAGGTAGGATCTAAACACTTGATTTCTCATATTGTAAAAGCATATTTAGGGAAGGATTGCTCTTATTTGTCTTGTTTGTCATTAGAGAGTCTTAGGCTTTCTAGGAAGGTCGGTTGTGTCTGCACTAATGACTCTTTCCGCGTGACAAAATGGCGACTCCGCTGGGGACTCCATTAATGTGTTTGAGTTCTTGTTGATTTGATGTTTTGATCTGAGAAAAATTGCTTGTTTTCTGATTTTTGGTTGTCTAGCTGTGTATTTGGGTGGGTTAGCTTAGAGTCAATTTAGTTTTTATTTTTCTTAGCTTTGCCAGCAGTACGCAGTCTCTGGGTTTAACACAATGCGTACTTGTACGCACTGCGTCTTTGTGCACAGTGCGTACCCGCGCCTGTGTAAACAGATGACCTGCGTACCCCTGTCAATTTTGAGAAAATTTCAATTTTTTCTTTTTGCTCTTTTAGTTTTTGCTTTTACTTTGTTTTTACTGCCCAGATCCATCAGTTTACTGTCAAAGATCTTCAGTTGAACTTGTCCCGTTAGTGTCGAGGGTTTTGGTGGAATTCATAGGGATTTTGCCTTAGGGTTTGATTTTTAACTGGTCCTGTAGTGACTTTGGCGTTAGGGGTTGTCAAACTTTGGATCTCCCTGGTTTTGATCAGTCCTCTTAGGAGTCGGACCTGTCATAGAAGTCACCCAAGTGAGAGACCTACCTTTGTGTCTTCTCTTTGCGAATCTCGAAAAGTTTGTTTGTTAAAGCCTTGAATTCCATTCTTGAGAAAAAAGAACAAAAAGATTTCGATTTTGTTTTTTGGTTAGTTTATGATTCTGCATGAACTGATCCTTAGTTGCATTTTGACTAAGTAAAACATCCAGGAATCATCCTTGTAGGCTTTTGTCCTCATTATTTTTACTTTTAGGTAAATTTGCTTTTGATTTGCTTTTGAATGAATTTGATTTGATTGTATTAGATTTGTTAAATTTGATTTGATAAAATAGTTTTATACGCTTTATTAACATAGAAAAAACACAAAAATTCTTTTGGAAAAAGTTTGCTTTGGTTGCATTTGTAGACTTTTGAGAGAAAAAGGAAATTTCGTAGAGTAATTAGTGGTCATGAGCTGTGTGTTTTGAAAAGATAAAGAGAATTGTTTCTTTGATTGTCTTTACTAAGAAAGTTGTTTTCTATAAAATTTGCATTTTCCAACTCTCTTAGTTAGGAGATTCATTGAAAAGGAAAAGTAGTGTAAATCATCTTAGGTGAATCTTTGTAGTGGTTGCGAGTCGAGTCTACACACCACCAGTTTCATCTCCATCACCTTTTTGTCTTTAAGAAAAACCATAAAATTAACGCTTAAAGTAAAATCAACGTAGTAACTTTTATTTACTAGGGCTCTGAAACACCAATTTAGATCAGGCTAGTGTCTTGGAGTAGGAGAGTAATTAACTCTCCAAGACAACAAAACCAAACAAGTAGCTTATCTTGTGATAGAATAAATCCAATTGTCTCATTTGTACTCTGGGAAAGCTCCTCTTAAAGGAGAAGCACGAGCTCGTGTCCGAACCAGTGAGGGGATCAATCCTCCCTCGTTGGGAACGACGCCAGACACGCACGTATTACAAACGGTAAACCTCGAATTAACCATTGTTGAGGAGCCAGGGGTCACTTGTCAGTAAACCTTGGATTATTTTCAAGGAACCGGCAAGGGGATTGAGCTTGATACTCTGCCCTTGCATGCTGTCGGAGTGTAGACTGTTCCCCCAGGTGCATTTGTTGCGGTTGGTAACCTTAGTGACCATTATCTTTAGGATTCTACCGAGGTGACGGTGGAGGGAAGATCCCACTGTACCTGGAGCAGACGTCGGCTAGACTCACTTGGATTTTCCGCGGGGTTCACTTCACTCGAGACGGTTAAAGTGGAGGAACTTGTGCCGGTCTATTCATTAAGCAGGTTGCCGGGGTAACTGTTCCACCTGCCACTTCTGTACTGAATCCAGCGATGTTGGGTTTCATCTCCAACTAGCGTTTTCGGTCTGGAAGGCTACTGTTTGTGCTTGGTTTGACGCCCTAGATTCTTTAGGCGTATGATTCAAATTTGTTTGGCTCTTTAGAGACTTTAGGTGGTTTGTTTTGAGATTTTACTTTGTTTGCGTGTGCAGTAGTTAAAAGTTTTTAACTGTGGCGGAATTACCGAGACAATCCCGTAGACTTCGGGGCAAGTCACCTGAGATTGTTACCGGAACCGATTTGTTGAGGAAACTCCGTAGATCACGGGGTGGACCTCCTGAAGACGTCCCGGGTCATTATGAAGGTTTAAAGGTCCTTGTAACTCCTCCTAGCGACAGTAGAGTAGGTTCACCAGAAGAAGGAGAGTCTTCATTGGTAGTCCATCAAGATTACCAAAGTCTAGAGACAGGTTATAATCCTGAAGCAGTTGAAGTTATATGCCAAAAATATTTTCTCAACTAGCGAATAGAGAAGGATACATAGCCTGCATCTGATTTGCCTTCTCCCATGTAGCTTCATTGGGCCAAAAGTGATTCCATTGCAATTTAACCTTCTCAATTGCTTAGTTCTAGAGCATGATAATATTTCTTTTCAAAATGCACTAAGATTCCGGTTGTAATTCTCCTTCTGGTTCCACCTACAATACGAACTAGTGAATCACATAATCAACATATTTAACATACTCCTTAAGAAATGACACATGGAAAACATCATGGAATTACACTGTATGAGGCAGTGCAAGTCGATAGGCTACTAGTCTAATCCTCTCAATAATCTTCAAAGGTACACAATATCGAGGTGCTAACTTAGCACACGATCAAATCATCAAGGAGCTCTTATTGGGATTGATGCACAAGTAGTATTCCCCAACATGACACTCCTTAAAAAAACCTATTGATATGCTTAGATTTTCTGTCTATCCTATGCTGCCTTCATATTCTTCGTGATTACCTGCATTTCTTGTTCCATCTCTGACAACATGTCCTGTCCTATCAACACCCTATTCACTGGATCACTCCAACTGATGGGAGTATTACAAGTCCACCCATACAACGCCTCAAACAGACTCATCCTCAAAGATTCCTGATACCTATTGTTGTAAGAAAACTCTACTAGTGGAATATACTCTTCCCACGTCCACTGCTGATGCATCACATACATCCTCAACATATCCTCTAATATCCTTTTGAACCTCTCTATCTGTCCATCTGTCTGCAGATGATAAGCTGTACTTAAGGCCAAATCTATACCCAAACTGGAAAATAAATCTTTCTAGAATCTAGAAGTGAACTTAACATTCCTTTCTAACACAATCTTCTTCGGAACACCATGCAACCTCACTACATCTATTATGAACACCTGTGCTACATCATTAGCTTAATACATAGATTTCAATGGAATGAAGTTCGCTACATTTTTCAACTTTTCTACCACAACCATGTTGGAATCATGCTGTCTAGATGTCCTCGACAAACCTATGATGAAATCCATGATAATGACCTCCCATTTCCACTATGGAATCGAGATATGTTGAAGTAATCCACCTGGATGCTTACACTTTTCTTTCACTCACTGATAGTCCAAACATCTAGCCACAAACTTTAGCACTTCCATCTTCAGATTCAAACAATAATAAAAATTCTTCATTGTTTTCAACATCTTTTGATATCTTGGGTGACTTGAATATGGCTTAGCATGAAATTCTCTCAAGATAAGCTTCTTGAGCTCACTATTGTCCGACACATGTATCATGTCCCTAAATATGACCAAACCATATGATGTGAGACGATAGTCCACATCCTAATCACCTGTACCCTACTATAACCTGTGGATAATATCCATATACCTGTCATCTTGTTATCCTGCCTGCAAGATCCAATCCTGTAAATCTATACCATAAGAACTCATAATTGCTATGTGATTTACCTGTATCCGTATACTAAGAGAATCTGCAACCTTGTTCTCTTTACCTTTAATGTACATGACCTCAAATTCGAACTCACTAATCATCGAAAACCATTTAGCTTGTATGACATTCATATTCGCTGTTTCAAATAGATGCCACAATCCATTGTGATCACTCATCAATACGAATCTCCTGCCAAGAAGATAGTGCCTCCACATCTTTAATGCATGGATGATCATTGCCAACTCAAGTTCATGTGTCGAATAATTCTACTCGTGCTCATTCAATTTCCTTAATTCATAACATACTACCTGTCCTTCTTACACAAGGACTCCATCAAGCCCTCTCTTCCAAGCATCTATACATACCACAAACTCTTTGTTCGGATCTGCAATCTTTAAAACTGGAGCATTTTTCAACAATTTCTTCAACTGCTCAAAACTGGCTGCACATTCCTTTGTCCATTCAAATTTCCTTTGCAATGACGTAATAGGATAAGAAATATGTGAGAAGTTCCCAATGAACCTACTGTAATGACCTGCTAACCCCATGGATGATCTTACCTCATACAAATTTCTAGGAGCTTCCGACTCCATGATAACCCTTGTCTTTTCCAGATCCACTGCTATGCCTTCCCCTGAAACCACATGCCCCAAGTAATGTACCTCTATTTGAAAGAAACTGCATTAATTGGGCTTAGCATACAACTAATTCTCTCTCATCAATCTCAATACTATTGCTAAATGTTCAACATTTTCTTCCTAATTCTTAGAATATACCAATATATCATCAATGAATACAATAAAAAACTTATCTAGATAAGGACAAAATAAGCTATTCATCAAGCACATAAAAGTATCTAGATCATTAGTAAAACCGAATGGAACTACAACAAACTCATAATTCCCACACCTGTTGGGTTGTGTTATATTCTTTCCACGACTAGCCCACGTAGTTAACCAGGGGGTTAGAAGGGGGGCAGAGCCCCCACTTCATTGCACCAATTGCATAGCAGGGGGAGTCAAAAGGAGTTTGAGGGGTGCAGGTAACCCACTCTATGGGGTCTGGGGCAGCGCCCCAGAAAATTTTGGTTTTGGACCCTATGTTAGGTTGGGCGGACCTACCCATGGTTTTGTGCATGATTTTTGCACATGGTTTTGGATGCGATGGTTTTTGGTCCATGGTTTTGGATGTGATGGTTTTTGGTCCATGGTATTGGATGCTTTGGCATGTATAAATATGCATTGTATCATTGAAAGGAACATAATGAAAAATCAAGCTGGTAGTCCCAGTTTTGGGATCGAGGGGAAAATATATGTGTTTATGTGTTTTATGTGTTATGCTCTCGCATTGTTTATTTTCTGTGTTTTAGAATTCTTATGCAGGTAATTTCTGTACGGGGTTAAAACCTACATTTGGCATCAGAGCTGTTTTGGCTTCAAGGGGACGCCTTTGTTGCTAATGGGTTTCGCTCGGGCCTGTGGTAGATCCTGTTCAGTGGGAGATCTGCGAGATCGATTCTGGTGGTGAAAGAAGATGGCGAGCAGTGGAAAGATAGAGATCGAGAAATTTAATGGTCAGAGTTTTGAGTTGTGGAAACTCAAGATGGAGGATCTGTTGGTGGATAAAGATCAGTGGATCATTGTAGATCCGGGTACTAAACCAATGGGAGTGTCTGATGAAGAATGGAAGAAGTTGGATCGGAAGGCAAAGAGCACAATACGATTGTGTGTCTCAGATTCAGTATTACTGAATGTATCAAGGGAAGCTACGACGAAGGCTTTATGGGATAAGTTAGGGACTTTGTACCAATCTAAGTCTCTGGTGAATAAACTGTTCTTATGGAAAAAGCTATATAACGTGAGGATGAAAGATGGAGACTCGGTGACAGAGCATCTGAATGCATTTAATACTGTGGTAAGTCAGTTATCGTCTGTTGATATCAGAATTTTAGATGAAGATAAGTGCATTAGTTTATTGTGTTCTCTACCAAATTCGTGGGATAGTCTGGTTATTGCAATAGGTAGCAATGCCACTGCCTTGTAGTTTGATGAAATAGTCTCATCCTTGCTAATGGAGGAGATGAGACAGAAAAATATGGAGAGCCAGAATGGTGATGCCTTGTCTGTACGCAGACGGTCCCAGAACAGAAACAAAAATAAGTCATCGAGTGGGAGATCTAAATCTAGAGAGAGATCTAAATCTCCAGGAAAACCTGTAAAGGTGGTGTGTTGGAAATGTAGAAAGGAAGGGCACTACAAAAGGGAATGTAAATATAAAGCCCTTGATAAAGGAAAGGGATCTAATGATGCTCCTTCTGTAGAGGTGAAAACCACCTTAGATGAAGGTGGGGATGTGTACTTGGCTTCTTCAATTACACATGTAGATCATGAGGCATGGTTGATTGAATCAGGTGCATCCTTTCACTTCACTCCCCATAGAGAGTGGTTCTGCAAGTATGAGAAATATGATGGTGGTGATGTCTTCTTGGGCGATGACAAAAATCAGAAAAGTAAAGTTGAAGTTGCAAGCTGGAGTAGAACACTTCCGGGTGTTCTGCATATTCCTGCATTAGCCAGAAATCTGATTTCTGTAAGCAAGCTGGATGATGCAGGTGTAAAAACAGTGTTCGAGAAGGATACCTACAAGATGGTTCAGGGGGCATTGGTATTGATGTGTGGAGTTCGAATTGGAACTCTGTACAAGCTGCAAGGTAGCATTGTTGTTGATGGGTGCAACAGTTTTGTGGTTCCTGAAAGTGGAGCAGGAAATCCAGTGGTCTCTGGAGAGAAGACCATGTTATGGCATCAAAGGCTTGGACATATTGGAGAGAAGGGCCTTCGAATACTTCATGGTAAAGGTATGGTAGAATGTATGAGTAATAGCTCTCTAGATTTTGATTTCTGTGAAAATTGCGTATATGGGAAGTAGAATCGGGTGAGTTTCCCCTCTTGTGGTAAGAGGGCGAAATAGATATTAGAGCTTGTGCATAGTGATGTATTTGGACGTGTGAAGGTTCCATCACTAGGTAAGTCTATGTACTATGTATCATTTATAGATGACTTCTCAAGGAATACATGGATATATTTCCTTAAGAAGAAATCTAAAGTCTTTGACAGGTTTAAGGAATTTAAGGCTCTAGTGGAAAACTAGACAGAAAAGAAGATAAAGGTACTGAGGATAGATAACGGTGGAGAGTTTTGCAGTAACGAATTTGAAGAATTTTGTAAGAAGTGTGGTATAGCATGGCAGAAGACTACTCCATACACACCTCAGCAAAATGGAGTTGCAAAAGCAATGAACAAGACGCTGATGGAAAGGGTAAGAAGCATGCTCAGTGGTGCCGATTTAGGATAAGAATTCTGGGTAGAGGCAATGGAGACAACATGTTAGCTAGTCAACAGATCACCTTCATCAACGTTGGAGGATAAGACTCCACAAGAGATACGCACTGGTAAGAAACCCTCTCTTTCACATATGAGTGTATTTGGATGTGATGCATATGTACATGTTCCAAAGGAGAAACGAACCAAGTTGGATAGTAAATCTGAAAAGTGCATCTTTATTGGGTATAAGGATGGCTTAAAGGGTTATAAGATTTGGAACCCAGTAACAAGGAAGGTTGTGTACAACCGCAATGTGGTGTTCAGAGAGGTAAAATATGTTATTAAACATGAAGTCCAACCAAAGGAACCTGAAAAGATAGAGTTTGAGCTTAAGGAGGAAGATACAGACTCTACAGCAGAGGAGGAATCAAAAGATGAAGAGCCACAAAATTCAGGTGTGAGAAGATCAGTTTCAGAAATAAGGTAGCCAGAAAGGTATATTTCATCTGCTTTTTTTTCAAATTTTGCTTTATCTGTTACTGAGGATGATCCCAAAACTGTGAAGGAAGAAGTAGATTCAGAGGATGGAAAACTCTGGAAAGAGGCCATGGCTTATGAAATGGCATCTTTGAACAAAAATGAGGCTTGGGATCTGGTGGAGTTGCCGCCTGGAAGGAAACCCATTGGCAGCAAATGGGTGTTCAAGAAGAAGACAAATGCAGAAGGAAAGGTGGAGAAATACAAATCTCAATTGGTAGCAAAAGGTTATTCCCAGGTGCTGAGAATTTATTTTGGTGATATTTTTTCTCCTGTTGCCAAGGTAGCTTCTATTAAATTACTTTTATCTGTTGCTATTGTTTTTTATTTTGAGGTAGAACAGATGGATGTGAAGACAACATTTCTTCACGGGGATCTAGAAGAGGAGATTTACATGAAGCAACCTGAAGGTTTTGCGGTGAAGGGTAAGAAAGAACTGGTATGCAAGTTAAAGAAGTCTCTGTATGGGTTAAAACAGTCACTAAGGATGTGGTATCAAAAATTTTATACATTTATACGGGGACTTGGTTTCACCAGAAGCAAAGTAGATCATTGTGTGTATTTTAAATTAATTGGTGACCATGTTATTTATCTGGTCTTGTATGTGGATGATATGTTGTTGGTTGGAAATGACAAAGAAATTATCTAGGATTTGAAGACCCAATTGTCCTCCAAATTCAACATGAAAGATATTGGTGTTGCAAACTATATTTTGGGCATGGAAATTAAAAGAGATCGGGCAAAGAGGAAGCTCTGGTTAAACCAGAGGAAGTATGTCGAGACAATATTGCAGAGGTTTAATATGCAGGATAGTAAACCGGTGAAGGTTCCTATTCTTGTAGGTGTAAAGTTATATGCTGAACAGTGTCGCAAGACACAAGAAGAGGAAGAGGATATGTCCTGTGTTCCATATGCAAGTGTAGTCAGTAGCCTGATGTATGCGATGGTCTGTACTAGATCAGACATTGCACATGTAGTGGGAGTATTGAGCAGGTTTATGTCAAAACTAGGGAAGGAGCATTGGACAACAGTGAAGTGGGTTTTTAGGTATTTGCATGGCACTAGTGATTATGGTTTGTGCCACCAAGGAAGACCAGGATTGGATAGAGTGTTGGATATTCGTGGCTTTGTTGATGCAGGCTAAGTTGGAGACCTAGATCAGAGAAGATCTACAAGTGGGTATGTGTTTAACCTATTTGGAGGTGCAGTCAGTTGGATGAGTAAGAAACAATATGTAGTGGCACTATCAACTACAGAGGCAGAGTACATGGCAGCCAATCATGTAAGCAAGGAAGTAGTTTGGTTGCAGAGATTGTGTTCAAGTATGGGGTTAGTAAAGGGAGTTGTAAGCATAGACTGTGACAACCAAAGTGCAATTTTCTTGGCAAAGAACCCTACATATCATTTAAAGACAAAGCACATTGATGTTCAGTATCACTTTGTGAGGGATATGATAGAAGACAAAAAGGTGTTGCTGGTAAAGGTGGACACTTTGAAGAATACTGCAGATGCATTGACAAAATCTGTGAGCTCTGAGAAGTTCTCTTGGTGTATAGAAACAATGGGCATTGCAGGTTTAGATAAATGAATAAGCTCTCTTGTGGCCCCCTGTGGAATGAAAACAACAAGTGGGAGAATGTTGGGTTGTGTTATATTCTTTCCATGACTACCCCACGTAGTTAACCAGGGGGTTAGAAGGGGGGCAGAGCCCCCACTTCGTTGCACCGATTGCGTAGCAGGGGGAGTCACTGGGAGTTTGAGGGGTGCAGGTAACCCCACTCTATGGGTTCGAGGCAGCGGCCCGAAAATTTTTGGTTTTGAGCCCTATGTTAGGTTGGGCGGACCTACCTATGATTTTGTGCATGATTTTCGCACATGGTTTTAGATGCGATGGTTTTTGGTCCATGGTTTTGGAAGCGATGGTTTTCGGTCCATGGTTTTGGACACAATGGTTTTCAACCCATGGTTTTGGACGCGATGGTTTTCGGTCCATGGCATTGGATGCTTCGACATGTATAAATATGTATTATATCATTGAAATGAACATAATGAAAAATCAAGCTGGTAGTCCCAGTTTTGGGATCCAGGGGAAAATCTCTGTGTATATGTGTTTTATGTGTTATACTCTCGCATTGTTTATTTTCTGTGTTTCAGAATTCGTATGTAGGTATTTTCTGTACAGGGTTAAAACCTACAATACCTGGTCCAGAAATTAGTCTTTTAAATGTAACCTTCCTTAATGCGTACTTGATGGTATCCTAATATCAGATCAACCTTCGACACAATTTCTCCTTCAACTGATCAAACAAGCCATCAATCCTCGACAACAGATACCTATTCTTGATGGTCACTTTGTTCAACTACCTATAATCAATGCATAACCTGATAGTACCATCTTTTTTCTTCACAAACAACACTGGTGCACCCCAATGCGATACACTTCGCCTAATGTATCCCTTGTAAAGCACTTCCTTCAATTGCAAATTACACTCCACCAACTCTGGTGTGATCATCATGGAAGGTGCATTTAATGATGATGCTACCCCTGGTACCAACTCAATATAAAAGTCCACTTCCTTGTGAGGTGAAAAATCTGAAATATTTACTAGAAACACATCCTGAAACTGCTGTAGAACTGGGTACCTGCTCAAGACATCTGCATCCTCAACATCCTTACCTTTGTCATTAGAAATATGCACTGTAAATAACACACACCCTTTTCTACTAGTACACTTCACCTGCATAACTATCACCATTCTAAATGATGTTGCCTTCTTCTTACCCTGCAAGACTCTTTGTTCCTCATTGTCATCCAAACACTCAATAGCCTTGTCATAACAATCCACCTTGGTTCTATGAAGACACAACTAATCCATAACCAAAAACATACTGAATGATCCCAATGGAAGTACATTCAAATGTGTTGAGGTAGGCATACCATACAACTCAAATGCATAAGCTCTTACCCAGTTATCAACTCTCTTCTTTGTTCCTATAACCAACTCCACTAACCAATATTCTGCATGAACTTATTTATTAAAACTACACTTATCCACAAAGTTTGTATTAACATAACTATAATTAAATCCATGTTCAATCAAAATAGAAACAACTTGATCACAAAGCTTATCGTCCATCTCAATAACATATGCCTAGTGATCTGCTTGCTTGTAATCCAACATTCCATAAATCCGAGGAATACTCTGTCCAACATCTCCCACTGTTTGTGCCTCCTGAGCACTGTAGATTTGCATTCTACCACCCCGATGTTGTGAAAAATATCTCCTGCCACTCTCCTCCACAAGTCTAACACTGCAAAGGCTTCCAAACTACAGCCTCGTTCTGCTCCTCGGACTGAAATACCTATCCTCTATAAGATGAATTGAACTTATTATGTGGTGCTTCATTCTCTTTGTTACTTGTATCTTGAGGTTTTGTTCGCTTCTTGTCCCATTTTCCTTTATTCCTTGCATTACCTTTCCAATATGGCTTAGTCTCAGATCTATGCTTTGATTACTCAAAACAATGTTTTAGCTTCTAGATGGTCTCCTCCAATGATCTAGGCTCATCAAACTCAATCATGTCCTTGAATGCTATAGACAACCCATTGATGAATCACTGAATCTCATCCTTCTCCTCCTTGAGGTAAGGAATATCTTCTCAATAACTCCAAAAATATTCTAGTGTACTACTCATTAGTCATAGATCCCATGTTAAACTCATAGAACTCTTTTACCCTATCGTCATAGTATCTCTCCGACAGATAATTCTTCCCGAATAGTCTCTAGACCTTAGTCCAAGTCAAATACTCTTCATGAATACCTCTGACCTTCTTTAAATCTTCCTGCCAGATATCTGCTTTACCTTTAAGACTGAATGTATTTATCATGGCCTTCATATTCATTGAGTAATCATGCAACTTAAATAACTTGTTCATCCCAAGAAACCATGCTTCAGAATCCCGTGAATTCTTTATTTCTCCATCAAATGTAGGTGGCTTTGCTTTCTTGAACTTATCTAACAAATATCCCCTGTCACTCCTCCTGTAAGGATGATAATGATGATGACCATGATACTTGTCTGAACCAAAACTAGAGTAAATATTATGTCCACTACCTCGTCTAACAAGTGTATCCAAGGATCTACCATCTTTGACTGTGTCATCTCTATCCAACCTATGCCCAACATGTGACCTGCTACCGTAGGCCCCATTAGTCCTATCCTCTTGTCCACGAATGATTCTAAGTGGTCCGTGTCTTTTAAAGTCCAACAAGCTCTAAAGAATTATTGCATTTACTTTTTCTTATTTCTCACGTGCCCTAACAAGTCTCTCTTGTGAGTGAATGATTTATTCATTATATTCTTTGTAACTCCTTATTTTTGCCTTCAAAATTCTCAAAGTGTCTGCTATGTAAGGAGAATATCCCTCACCATGCTTCTCACATGATCTATAGGGAGAATTTCATGATTTTTATTCTACCATCTTTCCAATCATCTTTGTTCTTCTCTTCCTGCAAGGTATATCATGTCACCTAAACCAAATTATAAACAAATCAACGTACCTCATTGTAGTTCAGGGGATAATATCTCTTCTGCAAGACCAACCAGATTAGTGCAATACATATATAAACATAATCATAACCATATTTAATCATCATTTCAACCATTATATAGTCATCAATGCATGAGCATACCAACCACATACCATGACACCACGCACGACAACTATCCCCATGTCAATTTATTCATAACATCATATAAACACTAACATGCATGACCAATGCACAATCGACGTGCACTCATGATGACCACATCCCACAACAACACCATCAAATTTTCACATGGTGACACCACTGCAACTATGAACAATCCCATGCATATGCAACAAGCACATAGACCACACACATAAGGAACACATATGTAATCGACGTTTATGCACAACCAACACACATCGCTCATCGAGTGCAAGGGGTGGACGATGCACTGATACCACTTTGTAACCACCCTATTCCAACATATACCCAGGTTAACTGGTCCACTAGGGTAAACATGTGAGGAGAGGCTACTATGATGTGATTCAAATCCCAAAGTATATTTAAGGGAGTGGAACCAACATGACAAGACCAATATGAACTTCCACACATGCTACAAAACCTTCAGGAGCCAACAAACCTTCCAGGTGACCAACACCTGAGATAAATTTCTTTTTCACTACTCTAGAGCCTCAGTCGCTCCCATGACAAGGCATCATGTGAATGGGACCCTCTAGTCACTCCCACAATAAGGAATCCATGCAAATGTGGCCTTTTTCAGGCAAATTTGTGCCAATTACCTTGATTCTATGTCACGTTTTTAGGGCCAGGGCTCAAGCCCTTGCCCAAAACTTCATGAAACTTCTAGAAATGATAGATAACATCGAAAAAAGGGTACTAAAGAAAAAAACTGATCAATGACTTGAATGGAACCCAACTAGCAATGATAGGAATTTCGTCAAACATATCACAAATATGTAATCTACAGGTCATAACAACAGATCTAAACATAGGGGCTTCATACTTATCTGAGATTCGTAAGGAAGCATTGATGCCTTATCACGATCGATGCATTATCATCTATAGTTCATATATTCATTGTTCATTATTTTTCTAATCAAAACATGATGAGATCCATACATCAAGACTGTCATAAAACATCCTCTTGAGTCTTAAACAACATACATTTAACAAAAATAACAAAGATATAACAACCATAAAAACCACATATGAACAAGTATGCTTACCCATCAAATACAAGAGGAAATAAGCTCTTATTAACATATGAAAAATGAAACTAGGTCCGGGACTTCCACGTACCACCCAACCATGTATTGGGCTGAACCAAATCTCTCTTTTAGCCAATCATCCCTGTGCCATATTCCAAGCATTAATGTGGGATATCATGGAACAAATCAAACAAAACCAAACCAGGGCTTTCAGAGACCAAAGCACCTCAACCCTCAACCAACAATTCCACCTCACAGTTAGACATCAATAACCATAACCAAATTGGTCTCTACCCAAGCTGTCAAGGGTTCTAAAGCATTTGTTCCAACTAGGGCTTCTAGGAATAACTCAACCCACAACTGCTACTGGGTTTCTAGATCATTTGTCCAACCAAGGCTTCCAGGACTAGTAACTCAACCCACCAAGGGCTTCTAGAGCATTTTCCCAACTAAGGATTCATGGAATAATAACTCAACACAAGATTTTACTGGGCTTCTAGAGCGTTTTCCCAACCAAGGATTTTAGGAATAAGTAACTCAACCCACAACCATAAGGAACATGAGAACCAACCAAAAAACAAAAGTAAAGACACCCACAACACCATGGCTATCTAGGAATGGAAAGTCTTAGAAAGAAATCAATCCAGGCAATCCTCCATGCCAGTGACATATCATAACCAAGAAACCACATGCATGTGCCATGCATGCCAAAAATAGAAAGGAAATCATACATACAACTCGGTACTTTCAAGCAAGACCCACTGTAGCTGTTGATCCCAATGTCCTCTTGCACTTTATTTCTCTTCCTTTTACTTCTTTCTCCAAATCCCAAGTATTCCACACTCCTCCAAGAGTGATCTAATAAAACTCTAAGTGTCCAAGAGTATGAGAGAGAGAGAGTAGAAAATGAGAGCTCTAAAACTGAAATGACAAAAAGATTAACACTGACAAAAGCTGTGAACTAATCTGCAGAAGCTTTTTTATCAATGAGGCCTCTATTTTCTTAAATTTCCATTATTTTCCTTCATTTTCCTCCTCACATGCAACCTGTGACCTTTCACCTCCCTTTTCTCCTATTTTCCATTATTTTCATAAATAAAATGCCAATTAATGCCACTTTGCCTTTCCAAATCCTTTGCCATTGCCTTTGCCAATTTCCTTTAGGCATTAACTAATCACAAGTGATCCCCATCACTATGTTTTTTCCCAACATTTATCTTGGAATACGTGTCCCATGACCATGGTTATTATTTTTCCTATATCAACTTTATTACATGGATTTTTGACCAGGGCTGTTATAAGAAATTCTTCTCTTCTTATAGAATCTTCAAATGGTGAATTCAAAGACCCTTTAGACCCAATACTGAGTCCCCTCCAAGATGAAGTCAACCTTCCTTTCAATGTACTTCATCTGAACAAAGTCAACTATAGTCAAACTTTTCCAAATCCTCAACTTTGACCCCTACAAAACTTTTTCATCCTCTTCTTAAGTCTTGCAAATTTTTGACCTTTTTGTAGTAGTTGTAACTTCACACGTGTGGGATACATATGGTGAAATACATCTCCTTCTTCCTTCGCTTAGGGCGCTTCTTTCTCCTTAGTAACAAGGCATTCAAACTTGATATTTTGGAAACAAATTTAGGCTCCTTTAGATGACTGCAATTTGGACCTTGCTGCAACAAGAATGATGCCCTACTTTTTAAAACGTGTGAGTGAAATTAAGACTATCAATTTCGGCTCTCCTTCCTTGAGTTCTTCTTTCCTTATATTGTCTTTTTGATCTCTTTGTTATGCTTGTGATAGATCTGATTGGTGTATTTTTTCAAATGAGGTCAAGTGTCATGTATATATAGCTTTCCTTGGAGTACGAACTGCTCCAATGAGGTCGACTTCATCATATCAAGGCCGACTTGATCTTGGAGAGGTACTTTGACACATTTAACTCAAAAATAATTTCTTTGACTTGTTACAAGATTCCCAATGGGGTATTTCACATATGACAATGACTATTTTGAATTCTTGACTCTATGTAAAAACCTAGAAGCACACAATGGGTGCTTTGACCTAGAACAATTTAACCTTGAGCATGAAACCCTATGCTTTAATAAATGACAATCATAATTTTTCTTTCTCTTTTACATCAAATACGTAAAATCAATAGTACATAGTATATTATGAAGACCAAACCTAGTTACACATTTCAAAACCCACTCTTAACTAGGGAGGTATTCATAATACATAGAGGGTACATGGACATTCTCATATTGAGGAATTCTCATAAGAAGAGTTGGATTGGTAATCCATCTCATAAGATATCTTCTCAGCTTATGTTAGTGCATCTCATCATATCAACCAACATTTTCATATAAAAAATCCTTGACTAACAACTCTATCTCTCCACTAGATTAGAGCGCAATGTTGGGGAGACAATGATTTATAGACACCTTCATCATTGTCTCTCAAGGCATATACCCCATATGGATTTTCACAAGGTATGTCCTTTCAGGACCATTCCATTCTTGGATTTATACATCATCAAGGAATCTCCTCTTCAAATTCTCTTGCTTATTGGATGCCCTACCTCATCCTCAAAGAGTATCAATTCTTGAGACTACTTCTATTCTAAAAAAAGTATCATTCTCAGATGCTTACCCAATCCTCTATTCTTTCTTCATGATGTAAAGACAAGAATGATATTTGTATCTCTCCTTCTCAAATATGGAGGATCTACTCATTCCTTTATATGAAAGGAATATACCTAAGATCCCTCTTAACTAGGGAACTATTTCTTGTAGAAATTTGATAGAATTGCAATTGCTCAAGAAATTTAATCTAAAATAAAGAGACATGATTCTACTCTACTGATCTGCGGAATGAAATTCAAAATTTAGAACAACATGCATAGAAATGCAATAAGCAAAACCACAAATGCATAGTGATTTCAAGAAGAACCCAACTGGGAAAACCCCCTCAAGCCTCTTTGCATTAATTAGATGAATAAATATCTATTACAATTACTAGCTCCAAATCCGAGCTCAACTTGCAAAAGGATAATTGTTCTCTCTGCTCAATGAACAACTCTAGCTAACACTTAACCAAATATCAGCTCACTTAACCTCCTATTTCCTTGCACAAATATGGAAGAAATTGGCCCCTATTCTTTAGGAATTTCATCCAAATTGATTACGCAATTCCCAAGGATTTATCATTGACTGCAAGCAATACCTGTACACTCAAGACTAGTCTAAACTTGATGTTACAATGCCTTGTCATCTCCACTTCAGCTGAGGAACTTGAATTATCTGTATGCACTAGCTATTTGTAACAACCCTGGTGAAAATTCCATGGAACAAAAGTTAATAAAGGCAAAAATAATAACCAATGTTGATGGGACACTTATTCCAAGCTGAATCTTGGGAAAAACATCCTAGTGTGGGTGTTCACCAATTTAGTATGGCTAAAGGAAATTGGCAAAGACAATGGCTAAGGCTTTGGAAAGGAAAAATGACATTTTGGGCACATTTATTTATGAAAATAATGGAAATTAGGAGAAAAGGAAGGTCAAAGGTCACATGTCACATGTGAGGAGGAAAATGAAGGAAAATAATGGAAAACGAAGAAAATAGAGGCCTAATTGATAAAAATGCTTCTGAGGATTAGCTTGTAACCTTCTGTCAGTTCAATTTTGGAGCTCTCTCATTATTCTCTCTCTCTCTCTCTCTCTCTCACTCTTGGATAGTTAGAGTTTTCTTGGAGCACTTTGGCATTGGATCGAGAAAGGAAAAGAAGGCAAGAGGAAGTAGAGATCAAGCAAGGAAGAGCAGGATCAGGCAACCACAAAAATATTCTTTGTAGGTATCGATTTTCATGTGTATTTTCCTTGCTATATTTGGCATGCATGGTATTGCATGTCATTATTTTGCTGTTATGGCATGGGTTTTTCTAGGTGTGACAGTGTTTTCAGCCTAGCCTTGCCATTTTCGAATAGTCGTGGTGTGATGGGTTTCTCATGTTTTGATAGAGCTGGATTGCCAGATGGATTCGAATCTGAGGTGGATCTCTGAATGATAGAGCACATGACATAGTGGTCCCTGAACCAGACTGTGGATCACGGTAAAGCCACTCACCTAGTAAGCCCTGATCAAGATTGTGGGTTGCAGTAAATCCAATATTGTGTTGCCTCGGTGGGCCTAAGAATCCTTGCCGGTGAATGGTAGGATATACGATAAATCAAATAGGTGGATTGTTCTCCATTGGGCCTAGTAATCCCAAGTTGGGATATGCATTAAATCCTGGAGAGCGGGTCTCAGTTTAGGGTCTAGTGATCTGTTGTGGATTGCGGTAAATCTTGAGAGACTAGGAGATAGGAAAATTCCTCATGGTGTAGGTGGAGAAATCCGATGGCATCCATGCTTGTTTGGCCTAGTGACTGAGTGGAGGTCATGGTAAAGCATGCTATTACATGTTTATTGTGTTTGCCTAGTGATCCAGGATGGAATACGGTAAAGCCCAGTTTCTATTGATGAGGGTGAGGTGGTTTAGCCTCGGGATGCCCTGGTTGGTTCTTTTGGTTTGAGTCCCACATTCATGCTTGGAATATGGCAAGAGTGTGAATGAATTAAGAGAGATTGGCTCAACCATTCTATGGTCTAGTGGAATGTGGTAGTCCCATCCCGGGTTTGGATTTTACATCATCAATATGAGGTAATTTCTCCTTATAATTTTAGTAGTATTATATTGGCTTATATGTGGATCATATGGTTGTGATTTCCTTGGTATTTTTGTTTCTATTATACTAGTTATGTATATGTTTTATGAAAGTGGCTATGTATGGCTCTGTTGTAGTGGCTACAACCACCCTCCAAAATTTTGCCTTAGCTTTGTTTTGGAGCCTCCCTACCAACCATCCTCATCAGCATGTCTTGCACTGTCAAGTACACAAGCTTCATTGGTTTTTCAATAGCTTTCCAGCCTATGCATGATAGCTTGCTTCACTCACCTCATAGGCTGCCACTCCGGACTTGGTCTAGTTGCTGGTTAAGAAAATCCCTCAAGAAATTGCATAATTCTGGAGGGGAACTAATCATCCCTCCAGAAATTGCGCAAATTTGACTGGAAGCTTGCCGGGCTCAGAAACTACGCAATTCTGTCAGTTAACCTTCCTAGTGAAAACTGCACAATCTAGCCCAAGAGGATTGCTCAACCTAGAAATTTCAAAATTCTAGGAAACAGTCAGCTGCTCCTCCCAGAAATTGTGCAATCCCTTTGGATAGCTAGCCCAACTTCCTCCCAGAAAATGCGCAAAATTTCCCTTCAGTCAAGTAGGTTGTTGCATGTGCCCTCAGGTTGACCGGTTCCACCCGGGACCGAGAAAAATTGACTTGCGTGCATGGGATGCTTTTTCTTGAAATAGAAAAAAGCAACATGAAAAAGAATCCCTAGATTTTAGGGAGCTATTTCTAGTAGTTGGAGGTTACATGCAAAGATCGGTTTAGAAACTTTCCTCCAAGTGTTGCTTTTTCCTATATTTATGGCATGCGCGTCATGAGACTCAAAATTATTTATTCGATGCTTCAGAGCTCATTCTTCACATCAATCTTGGATCTCTGACATTCGACAACACGACCAAGAGTCTTTGACACATCCAACTCAAATATTTCTGGGTAAGTCCGCTTAACTTGTCTTTTGCAGCATTTCTGTCGCTTTTTGTGTTTTAGCTTATGTGAGTGCTGTCTACTTGATTTATGTGAACGCTTGCTGTCATTTACATGCATATTATCTTGTACTAGCACCGTTTTAGTTTTCGTTAGCATCTCACTGTTGTCGCATGCATGATACTGTTTTGCATGAACGGTCGCCGATTCGACGACTTGTCTCACACACATGCATGTTGTTTCATTTTCTGAATCTTGCATCAATGTTTGGATGCATGATCATTCACCTATGCCTACACTCAGTATCGCCATGCATTCACATCTTCATTTTCTTTCAGTTGCCCGTCAGTGGGTTTGGGCAACCTTGGCCCAGACTCTGCCTCACCAAGACAACATTATGCAATTACGAGAGGGAAGGCTCTTCCTTCCTCCCAGAAAATGCGCGTTTCTAGCCAGTGACTGTCCTCTAGTCTTGCCTTGTGCAATTTCGAGAGATAGTGACTACTTGTCCAGAAAATTGCGCAATGCAGTCCCTGGGCCTACAGCACTTGCTAGCTGAAATTTCACATTGCACAATCCAAACACCTAGCAGGCCAGTCTGGATTGTGTGTTAGGAAATTCTAGTAGCCAACCATCCTCCAAACAGTCTGGATTGCTTTTTGTACAGTTCCGACAGTTAGTCTCCCGGCCTCCCAGTGAAAATTGCGTAATCCTTTCCATTCAATCCCCAGGTATGTAGCATGTCATCCCCCATGTTTTCTTTGGTTTTAACTTACAAATTTATTGCCATGCATGTCGCCATGTCCCCATATATAGCAGGTGTTTGTCTATCTCTCAACAGTTCAGGATCAATGGCCTCCAAGAGAGCAGGATCAAAGGACACTGACGGAAGTGCAGCTCGAACAACAGTTGAGCGAGTGTCTACAAGTTTGCTGATTTATGAAGACACCAAGCTGATTGTAGACAAAGACATCAAGCTGAAATGGCAAGAGGTCTATGATTATTCTCAGTCACATTTGGGGAAGATCTCAAACACCACCAAATCTATGTGAACATTCACAAGTCCAGCTTGTACTGGATTGCATGCAGGTATCCCGCGTTCCCGTGCACGGAAATGATACATTGGATTGTCTCACAAACTGATCCCTAGACGATGACATTGGGTAGTTCAGCGGGACAGAGATTGCTACCTTCAGGGAACAAGATTATTAGTAGATGTATCATTTGTCAAAGCTAGTGATCACCATGGAGACACCCTTCAGTATACCCAACAACAATCCCAACTCTAGGGAAATCTTGAAGAACTAGTTAAAGGAGCCGACCAAATTTAGGATGACACCCAACCAGATTTACAAGAAAAAGACACTGCGGAAGGCGTATCAATTTGGTCATATTTGCATGTCACTTGTAATTCCAAGAGAGCACAGAAGCTTCCCATAGAGTTGGGTGATCACATTGGACCAACTGGCCAGTGAAGGAAAAGCATGCAAATGGTCTGACATATTGGCTCACAGGCCGAAGGAATAGGTGACAGGAGCTCGACAGCCACCCAAAGGTCAACAAGAAGAAATCTACATGTCCGCCTACATATTGGAAGCAATCTGTGCCCATCAGGAGTTCCCAGGCATGAAGTGGGCATGGACATCGGTGGAAAACTCTGTCAACATTCATTATAAACTCTTTTCTGAATGCAGCTTCAGAGGAGTTATCGCAAAGCTGTCAGATCATTTTTTCACCCTCGTGTACAAGATGATATTTGAATAGGATCCACCTTGCATGTCAAAAGTAGCAATGGAAGCACTGATCGACATAGCAGATTGGTATGCCTCAACGTTTGACACCTTCATACTGATGTATAGCACGGAGAAGCCTCTGCGTGTTTTGCCAAAGTTTTCCATGGACAATATCATCATGAAAGAAGTATCATACCACATCTCAGCACGATTATCAGCTAGGCTGCACCGGAAGAAGAAGGCACCTTGAACCACTCTTCCATTGCGGATCGGGTTGTACGAGAGACGAAACCTCAAGCGTGAAAATGTCGAAACATAGGAGATCAAGAAATATCCTTTCGATGTTTGAAGGTTCAGTCCATATAAATCGCATTGTATTGTGAAAGATCATTGCGTGAGAGTATAGTTTTAGTGGATCCACAGTGCATGTCATTGGGCTGAGGAAGACCAATGGAGATATTGTTACAACTTCTCTAGGCCCAATTAACTATTCGACATCGCCGTGGGATGGTTAGAAAAGCAGCATGAAGCAACATCCAGGAGAGCACTGGCAACAACAGCAGCAGAGATAAATATACCGACGCGCGACAAAGGCATGAGGAAGATTGTCGACAGTGTGGAGGCAAAACAAAGCTGCAAGTTCAGAGTAGAAACACTTGTACAGAAAGAAGATTTTGCCATAGAGGTGAAGAGGCAGCAATGTAATAGGAGGAATGCACAAAGGCATATAGAATATAGATGCAGGAGGAAACAGTGAAGGACTTGCATGAGCTGAAGGAGCAACTTCAAAAAGAACAGGAGCTACACAAACAGGAGAAGGAAGCACAACAAGAACATGTATCGCATGGGGCTAGCCACGTTTAAACAAATGAAACTGCACCTGTATAGGTAGTAGAATAATTTGAACAACTAACACCAATTAGATAGGGTGAGCAGTCGCACGATCAAGACTTCTATCAAGAGATTGAAAAAGCACTTGAGAATATGGATACAGATATGGAGCAACAAGAGTTAGAGCAAGACATTGACCTCATGCATTACCACCAAGAGGTTGGCATACCAACTTCACCGGATCTGGAAGTGGAGCAAGTCCCAAGTGACCAAGGAGACACTGAGATCCTTGGAGACAATCCAGAAGAAGAGATGCACAACATATCATTCTACGAGTCGCAGCATAGAGTTGTGCAATCGCGCAAAGTGTCTACTTCGGATGATCACACATCTCTTGCATAGTTTAAGGAATGAGTGATCGTGTCTGACGTGTGAAAGAATTTAGCAACATTGGATGATGATACGAGAGCATATGCCGAAGCCACTAGCTTGAGTGTTTGCTTCTTGATAGATAAGAACGAGCAAATTTTTAAGGAATTACGAACGACCAAGCAAGGAGGAGAACTGGTTACAACATCCACCCAAGCAAAGTTGAAGAAGGTGATACTAGATGAAGTATTGTCTGTTGAGACGATCATGCAGGTGTTGTATTCCAATTTTGGTACCGTTCATAAGGCAGTTGTCCATCTTAACGGTTGGCAGCAATGATGTGCTAGGAGAGCACATATATTGCCAAATTTGCATACTGTTATTGACTACATGCAAACATGGACAATGAGATACAAGGGAGCCCCGTTACACTTGCCCAAGATGATGAAGGCCAGAGTGGTCGAGTTGAAGGCACACATCGGGAGTTAGATTCAAAATTATGAAGAGCTCTCGCAACTCATCACTAGTTTGTAGTCTTCCCATGCATGGGTATTCAAGAGTATGGATGTTGTTGTGCGTGCACATGCGATCCCATCTATTAGGAGACTCACCAAGGTAAAGGCAAAGGCACATGTCTGACTAGAGCTTGATTCGTACTTTGACAAGTTGATGGGCATAGCCGCCAATGCAGACTTGGTGATCAGTGCAGATAACATGCATCAGTATGTCGCTGGTCCGGCCACACTCAAGAAAATGATGCACATGTTATTAGATGAGTTGGACAGAGGAGCTAGAGCAGTTTACTCATGCTACAGAGGCAAGACTTCATTTCCAGAAAGATGTCACCATAGAGTATGTGGACACCATCATGGACAACCTAGCTTGGCATCAATTTGCTATTATCGACCACTGTGAGGATGTCGAAGAGATGGTCTTCCCCTCATTGTGTGAGTCATAGTGATGTATTGCATGGATTTCTCAAGCCTATTTTGTCTCACATGGGTACATGTGCAGATTGTATGTAACGTATTGTCAAGTGGAAGTTCAAGTGTCGATAGTTGGATGTAATAGTCATAGAGTAGATGAAGAGTCATGAGGGTAGATGAATAGTCACAAAGGGGAATGTCAAGGGAAAACCCACCCTTTTCTATATATAGTCCCTCCTAGCTCATTGTAGATCCTTTTGGTCAGCCAAGCTTCCAATTGGAGTATTTTAGAGAAAGCTTGGAGAGCATTTTAATGAGCCTTGGCTTCTCCACTGTGCAGAGCTAGTATATCTCTTTGGAGGAGAAGGTGACAGTGACCGTAACGTTTTGCTGTCGGAACTAGTGGTTGTTCATGGTTGTATTGTATGACTGGAACTTTCACTTCTTAATATAACAGAGCCAATATGTTTCATGCATATGTCATATTTTATTTCATCTATATTGTTTACTCTAAATGATATATGTATATGTTTGCTTACGCATGCATGTGTAGCTATTTTCTATATATGTATGTATGAAACTTACCGAAATGTGTTGTCGGTTTAACCATAACTTTGGATTGCTGGGTTACTTGCCTTCCAGTTTTTGATGCATCTTTGCTTGTGTGTTCCCTTCTTAACTCCATGCTTTCACAGGTTTCCAATGGGCACACTCACCTCACCCTCCGTGTGTTAGAACTACTCATGCACCTTCTTTAACTTGCTACATGTGTCACACCCTTGCTACCAATAGGGACATTTTACATTCCTCTATGCGCAACCGCGGTCAAGGTGATACCATATGACCCACTTCTATGACTCCTACACCAAACGATTTGAGGTCTAGTTGGGACTTCTTACCGAGGAGATCCCCTGACATGTTGGCGGGTCCAACACTGTCAACATTTTTGGTGCTAGAAGGAGGACCAGATGACATGTTGTGTCCTCTCATCCTGTTTTGAGCCTTTACACATCTATCATGTATTCCGTTATACTCACCCTTCCACGATGTTTTTCGCATGCCGAACCTCTCAACATCACAAGGGAGTTTTTGGATCTCTTGTTCGAATTGATGTATGATGGTGAAGGCAAAGTAGCCTGGCCTATGTTCTTTCAAGACTTCTTTGTCATGCTTGACAAGGAAGATGAATGTTCTGATGAAGAGGCTAGCCTGCTGCTTGCATACACACTTCGCGAATCCCCACAATGGTGGTGTTGTAGTTTGCCTGCTGGTAGCGTGCACTCACTTGAGCAGTTCTGTGATCTCATTGAATCTACTTTCCATCATTTTGATCTAGAACCTCTTGACAAAAAACTGTTACAACAACGGAAGGCCCCGCATGAATCGCCTATGGATTTTTGGCAATGCTTCCATGATTTGTAGTTTGAAGCTCCGAAAAGCTAGATGAAATTTCCATATCTTTGGGATAGATTCGAATACTATCTTAACAAATCAGTCAATACTAAGAAGATGTGCGAGCCCAAGCCTCGCTCACCATACTTCGGTGATGGAGTTGCGCAATCACAAATGAACATGGTCGTTGTCACAAGTGACTTTCCGTCGTCCCCTCATAAAACATCTCCACCATCACAGAGTGATGTGGGAGAGCATGCACACACATCTGTTCAACCGTCACATCCTCCTGACATTGCTCCCTCTGATTTTTGCGCAAGCTTGGTTGTGAATACATTGAGTTCTCACATGTATTTTGTACCTCAGGCTCCGTCTTCGTACTATGATGATCCTCCAGATGACACTGTCTTGTTTTCTTCCGTTCCAAACTCTACACTTGTTGTGAACGAGGATCAAACCATCGACGGAGTTGGTGTTGCACAACCAACATTTGCCGTCATTCATGACGAGTATGGCTAGGAGCTTGAGCCTCAATCCTCGGCGAAGGATGACTTCCTTCTGTCCGAGCCTCCTCTGTGTTTTCTTGACATCTTTGGTGATTATTCCATCCATGATTTCACATGTTTATCTCCATCTATGGATGCACCCATTGTTGATCATTCGCAGAACATACCGGATGTCATTCCATCATCCGACAATGGAGAGGATAAATTATTCATTGAAAATCCACTTGACTTTTCGTTTGCTTTTTCTAGAGACACAGAGGGTGAATTTGTCCGTTTCTCATCTACCCCTTTGTTTGATTCATTAGATCATGAGGATGCCAATGAAATCATTGATTTTTCTGATCGTAGCTGTCGTGATATATTTACTCTCGTATTCTATCATGATGATGATTCTATCGTTGTTGATTTTTTGAAGCCACCTGTTTATGATGATCTATCTTTTGATGAAGTCAAAACCCCATAGACTATTGAGGCAATCTAGCCTGAGATGATGGTTATGTCAGGCCCTCAATGTCTGAAGGTTGGTTTCACTCCCGATCAGGAAATTGTTGAAACACCCAAGGCTCCTTCATTCGAACTACATGATCCCATTGCTCATGCATTGGATGAATCTTACATTGCAAGAGCATGTGCATGATGCAAGTTGTCTTTGTTTCTTTCGTTTGCTTTCATGTCACAGTCGAAAGTATGTGTATGCTCAACAGTTGCACGCAGTGTCTCACAACACCATGATAAGTCCACGGATTACATGACATGCACTTGCACTCACGTATGTTCTGTGGACACATTTAAACTTGGAGTGTGTTTGTCTTCATTGTTATATCTTTCTTGTTTGTTGGTTACCACAACTGTCTTGTTCACGAACCATGCCTTCACCAACATGGGTTGACCAATGCGCCGGTGGATGCATTGGAAGTATCACTTCACATGATCAAGCTCATGCAGCATTAGCTTAGGACTAGGAGTTGTGTTTGCTTTTGGTTTGCTTGCTTGCATGTATGTTTGCTTCTTACCTTGCATGTTTGTTTTCTTGCATTCCTGTTTGCTTACTCACTTTCCTTTTGAATTTACTTCTACTTCTACTTTGTTTTGTGTTTGTTTGCTTGCTTTGTGCTCGTAGGTTAGTTTCCCATGAAACCATTTGTGACTCTTGAAACAAGCTGGGTAAAGTAAAAGAGGACTTGTGCAGTTATCAATACTTGATTATCTGTTGTCTTGCCTCTTTATGAAGAACTTGTTATCTTCAATCCATGATACATCGATAGAAAATATGTACTGTTCGAAGTGAACCTTGTTGAAAACACAAGACTTGCACACTAACTAGTGTCACCTACTCTAGTCGGTTGTTTTTGGGCTAATCCTTGTCATCTCAGTTAAGTAGAGTAAGGTGAGGAGGAAAACCTTAACAAGCACATTAGGGGTATATATAAACTACTTCTCTGAAGGAACAACCTCTTCTGCTATCAATAATTCGGGATCCCTCTTCCGCCTTTGAAATGAATAAGTGATATGCATAATTATGAAAATGAAAAGTAAAAAAAATGAAAAGTGAAAAATTTCAAAAAAATGAAAAATGAATAAGGAGAAAGAAGAGAAAGGCTTCATGCGTAGAGAGGTGATGCAAGTAACTTCATCAGGGTACTGACCAGGCCCACTTGGCAGCGGAGTGATGCTTGTGCTCCTACGTGACCCCGCTGGGGTAATGTCCAGGCCTACTGGTAGCAGAGCAACACTAGAGATGAAACTAAAACTCTGACGACTATAATGCTTGTGCACCAATATACCCCTCATCCCCAATCAAAACAACTGTCTCGACTTGGCTTGGAATGTGTGTCGATCGACCAAGAGCTTGGTATATTCTACATCTTAAAATTAAGCAAGTGTGGAAACCAAGATGAACAAAGAACTAAACAATACTTCTGGAGGTGTTAGACTTGCTTTCACGAACAAGGTCCATTCAGAGAGCTGGAGTTCTACCAGTGTGTCGCCAAGTGTTGTAGTGGCTACAACCACCCTCCAACATTTTTCCTTATCTTCGTTTCGGAGCCTCGCTACCAACCATCCTTAGTAGCATGTCTTGCATTATCAAGTACACAAGCTTCATTGATTATTCAACAACTTTCCAGCCTGTGCATGATAGCTTGCTTCACTCCCCTCATAGGCTTCTACTCTAGACTTGGTCCAGTTGCTAGCTGAGAAGCTCCCTCAAGAAGTTGCACAATTTTGGAGGGGAACCAGTCTTCCCTCCAGAAATTGTGCAAATCTGACTAACAATATTCTGGGCTTAGAAACTACACAATTTTTTCAATCAACATTCCCAGTGAAAACTACACAGTCTGGCCCAGCAAGACTGCTCAACCCAAAAAATGCACCATTCTGGGCAGCAGTCAGCTGCTCCTCCTAAAAATTGCGCAATCCCTCTGGATAGCCAACCCAACTTCCTCCCAGAAACTGTGCAAAATACCCCTCATTCAAGCAAGTTGTTTTTATGTGCCCTCAGGTTGACTGGTTCCACCCGGGACTGAGAAAACTTGACTTGCATGCATGGGCTGATTTTTCCTGAAATAGAAAAAAGAAACATGCAAAAAGCATCCCTATATTTTAGGGAGCTATTTTTAGCAGCTGGAGGTTACATGCAAAGATCATTTTAGAAACTTTCCTCCAAGTGTCGCTTTTTCCTAGATTTGTGGCATGCACGTCATGAGCCTCAAAATTATATATTTGATGCTTTAGATCTCATTATTCCCATCGAACTTGGAGCTCTAACATCCCATAGCACATCCAGGAGTCTTCGACACATCTAGCTCAACTATTTCCGGGTAAGTCCGCTTAACTTGTCTTTTGCAACATTTCTATCGCTTTTTGTGTTTTGTCTTGTGTGAGTGTTGTCTGCTTGATTTTTGTGAACGCTTGTTTTCATTTACATGCATATTAGCTTATACAACCACCATTTCATTTTTCATTAGCATCTCACTACTATCACATGCATGACACTATTTTGCATGAACGGTTGCTGATTCAGCGACTCATCTCACACACATGCATGTTGTCCCATTTTCTAAATATTTCATCCATTTTTTGCATGCACGATCATTCACCTCTGCCTACACTCAGTTTCGCCATGCATTCACATCTTCATTTTATTTCAGTTGCCCGTCAGTGGGTCTGGGCAACCTTGGTCTGGACTCTACTTCAACAAGACAACATTGCACAATTCTGAGAGGCCTCCCAAAAAATGCACATTTATGGCCAATGACTGTCCTCCAGGCTTCCCTTGTGCAATTCTGAGAGACAGTGACTGCTAGCCAACAAAATTGCGCAATGTAGTCCCTGGGCCTGCAACACTTGCCAGCTAAAATTGCACATTGCACAATCCCAGCACCTAGCAGGCCAGTATGGATTGTGCATTGCCCAATTCTAGCAGCCAACCAACCTCTAGACAATCCGAAATGCTTTTTGCATAGTTCTGGTAGCCAGTCTCCTGACCTCCCAGTGAAAATTTTCAATCCTTGCCAGTCAATCCCCAGGTATGTAGCATGTCATCCCTCAAGTTTTCCTGGGTTTTAACTAATAGATTTCATGCCATGCATGTCGCCATGTCTCTAGATATAACAGGTGTTCATCCGTCTCTCAGTAGTTCCCGATCAAAGGACATCGACGAAAGTTCAACTGGAGCAACAATTGAGTGAGTGTCTACAAGTTTGTCGATTTATGAAGACACCAAGCTGATTGTAGACAAAAACATCAAGATGAAATGGCAAGAGGTCAATGATGCATTCTCAGGCACATTTGGGGAAGATCTCGAAGACTGCCAAGTCTATGTGAACATTCACAAGTTCGGCTTGTACCGAATTGCATGCAGGTATCCCACGTTCCCATGCGCGAACATGATACATTGGATCATATCACATACTGATCCCGAGAGGATGAAATTGAGTAGTGTCAGTGGGATGGAGATTTCTACCTTCAGGGCACAGGATTATCAACAGACGTATCATTTGTCGAAGCCAATGATCACCATGGAGACACCCTTCATCATACCTAGCAGTAATGCCAACTTCAGGGACATCTTGAAGAACTAGGTAAAGGATCCAACCAAATTCAGGATGACACCCAACCAGATTTACAAGATGAAGATACTGTGGAAGGCGTATCAATACTTGGTCATCTTTGCATGTTGCTTGTATGACCAAGAGAGCACGAAGACCTTCCCGCAGAGTTGGGTGATCGCGTTGGACCTACTGGCCATCGAAGGAAAAGCATGCAACTGGTATGACATATTGGTTCACAGGTTGAAGGAACAGGTCATAGGAGCTCAATAGCCACCCAAAGGTCAACAAGCAGAAACCTACATGTCTGCCTACATCTTGGATGCAATCCATGCCCGTTAGGAGTTCCTGAGCATGAAGTGGTCATGGACATCGGTGGAAAACGCTATCAACACTTATCGTAAATTGTTTTATAAATGCAACTTCAGAGGAGTTATCACACAACTATCATGTCATTTTGTCACCACGGTGTACAAGATGATATTTGAGCAGGATTCACCTTGCATGTCGAAGGCAAAAATGGAGACACTGGTCAACATAGCAGATTGGTATGCCTCACCGTTCGACACCTTCAAATGGATGTACAGTGCGGAGAAGCCTCCGCGTGTTTTTCCGAAGTTTTCCATGGACAAGCTTGTCATGTAAGAAGTATCATACCACATCTCGGAAGGACTGTTAGCTAGGTTGCACCAGAAGAATAAGGCACCTTGGCCCACTCTTTCATTGTGAATATGGTTGTACGAGATATGAAACCTCAAGCATGGAGATGTTGAAACAAAGGAGATCAAGAAATATCCTTTCGACTTCCGAAGCTTCAATCCATATGACCCTTATTGTATTGTGAAAGATCACTACATGAGAGTACAGTTTTAGTGGATCCACGGGGAATGTCATTGGGTGGAGGAAGACCCATGGAGATATTGTTACAACTTCTCCAGGCCCAATGAACCAGTTGGCATCGCCGCGGAATGGTTAGCAAATCAACATGAGGTAGCGTCCAAGAGAGAACCGACAGTAGTAGCAGTAGAGGTAAACATACCGATGTGCGACAAAGGAAGAGGAAGATTTTCTACAGTGCGGAGGTAGAACAAAGCTGAAAATTCAGAGGAGACCCACTTCTACAGAAAGTGGCTTTGTCCATGGAGGCAAAGAGGCAACATTGCGATGGGATGAATGTGCAAAGGCAGAGAGAAAAGAAAAGGATGGAGGAAACAGTGGAGTTGCATGAGTTGAAGGAGCAACTCTGGAAGGAACAAAAGCTTCACAAACAAGAGAAGGAAGCACAACAAGAACAGGTACAATAGGGTGTGCTACATGTTCAAACAGATGAAACTACATCTATACAGGTAATAGAATCATCCGAACAACTGGCACCAAGCAGACAGGGTGAGCAGTCACACGAGCAGGACTTCGCTCAAGAGATTGAACAAGCACTTGAGAAAATGGATATAGATGTGGATCAATAAGAGTTAGAGCAAGACATTGACCTCATGCCTTACCACCAAGAGGTCGACCTACCAGATTCACTAGATCGGAAGCGAAGCAAGTCCCAAGCGACCAAGGAGACACTTAGATCCTTGGAGACAATCCAGAAGAAGAGATGCACAACATATCATTCGATGAGTCACATCATAGAGTTGTGCAATCATCCAGAGTATCTACTCCGGATGATCACACATCTCCTGCGCAGTTTGAGGAATGAGTGATCGTGTCTAACATGCACAAGTATCCAACAACATTGGCCGATGCTACCAAAGCATATGTCGAAGCCAGTAGCTCGAGTGTTCTCTTCTTGACAGCTAAGAATGAGAAAATGGCTAAGGGATTACAGACAGCCAAGAAAGGAGGATAACTGGTTACAACATCCGCCCGAGCAGAGTTGAAGAATGTGATACTAGATGAAGTATTGTCCCTTGAGACAGTCATGCGAGTGTTGTATTCCAAGTTTGGTAATGTGCATAAGGCAGTTTTCTATCTCAACATTTGGCAGCATCCATGTGCTAGGAGAGCATGTATCTTGTCAAACTTGCATACTGCTACTGACTACATGAAAATGTGGACAATGAGATACATGGGAGCCCTGTTACACTTTCCTAAGGTGATGAAGCCCAGAGTGGTCTAGCTAAAGGCACGGACCTGGAGTCAGATCCAGAACTATGAAGAGATCCCAAAACTCATCACTAGTTTGTAGGCTTCCCATGCATAGGTATTCGGGAGTATGGATATTGTTGTGTGCACACATGTGATCCCATCAATTGGGACACTTACTAAGGCAAAGACAAAGGCATAGGTCTAACTAGAGCTTGACTCATACTTTGATGAGTTGATGCACATAGCCACCAACAAACTTGGTGATTAGTGCAGAATCCATGCATCAATATGTCGATGGTCCAACCACACCCAAGAAAATGATGCACATGTTATCAGATGAGTTGGATAGAGGAGCTAGAGAAGTGTACCTGGATGCTATAGAGGCAAGAGTTCATTTCCAGAAAGATGTCACCATAGATTACATGGACACCATTGCGGACTACTAAGCTTGGCATCAGTTCGCTAGTTTCGACCACCATGAGGACGTTGAAGAGTTGGTCTTCCCCTAGTTTTTCGAGTCAGTGATGTCTTGCATGGCTTGCACAAACCTATTTTGTCTCAAACAGTACATGTGTAGATTGTATGTAACGTCTTGTCAAGTGGAAGTTCAAGTGTTGATAGTTGGATGTAACAGTCATAGAGTAGATGAAGAGTCATGAGGGTATATGAATAGTTACAAAGGGGAATGTCAAGGGCCACCCCACCCTTTGCTATATATAATACCTCATAACTCATTGTAGAGGATTTTGATAAGCCAAGCTTCCAACAGGAGTATCTTAGAGAAATCTTGGAGAGTATTGTAATGAGCCTTGGCTTCTCCACTATGCAGAGCTAGTATATCTCTTTGGAGGAGCAGGCGTCAGTGAATGTAACGTTCTGTTGTTGGAACTAGTGGTTGGCCATGGTTGTATAGTATGACTAGAACTTTCACTTCTTAATATAACAGAGCCAACATGTTTCATGCATATGTCGTATTGTATTTCATCTATCTTGTTTACTCTAAATGATATATGTATATGTTTTCTTATGCATGCATGTGTAGCTATTTTCTGTATATGTATGTATGAATCTTACTGAAATGCGTTGTTGGTTTAACCATCACTTTGGATTGATGGCTTACTTTCCTTCTAGTTTGTGATGTATATTTTCTTATGTGTTCCCTTCTTAACTCTCTGCTTTCATAGGTTTCCAACGGGTGCACTCACCTCACCCTTTGTGTGTTAGAACCGCTCATGCACTTTCCTTGAATTGCTGCATATGTCACACCCTTTCTACCAACAGGGACATTTTACTTGCCTCTACGTGCAACCACAGTCAAGGCGATATCGTACGACCCACTATTGGGACTCCTACACCAAACGGTCTGAGGTCTAGTTGGGACTTCTTACTAGGGAGATCCCATGACATGTTGGCAGGTCTAGCACTGTCAACAAGATCTCATCATGTTTTACTTGTAAATGAATGCACAATGTATTTATGACCTAATAGATGATAATACAATGGATGATATAAGGGAACAATGCTTCATAGTTATTGTGAGATAAGTATGAGACCCCTATGCTTAAATATGTTTTTTACACCTGTAGATTACATATTCATGATATGTTTGACAAAAAACCAATCATGGCTAGTAGTGGTCTGGTTAAGGTCTTGTTCAAGTATTTATATTTGCATCATTGTTTCCCTATTATCCTTATTTTCTAAAGATGTCATTAAATTATGGGCAGTGACCTGGGATTTGGGCTTGAAAAGTGGCTCAAATCCTAGGGACGTTGGCACAACATTGGGAAAAATAGTCCCTAGACACTGGAATTCCTTGGCATGAGAGAGTCCAGAGCCTGCTGGACACTTTTAGGTGCATATCATGGGAGCCTCCAGGGTTCAAGTGGTCTAAAACCTTGGTGGGACCCAGGGGATAGCTACCTAAGTGTTTGGGATGGTTCCTGCAAGTCCTATAGATGATGTGGAAGGTATGTATGTTGTGTTTCTATCGATTCCACTTCCTTAAGGTCACATAGGAGGTTGAATATAATCATAGTAGCCTCTCGTCACATATTTACCCTGGTTGGCCGATTACTTGGGTAGATGTGGGAGGAGGGTGTTACAAAGTGGTATCAGAGCATGGTTCACCCCTCGGAGTGGATGGGTGGTGTGTTGGTCATGCATTCATGTTGTTTGCATGTGTGTTAATCATTCTTGTGATTTATGTGCTTGTTGCATATGCATGGTGTTAGTCATGGTTGTAGTGATGTCTCCATGTGAAAGATGATGTTGTTGTATAAAGCATGTCGTCATGAGTGTATGATTGGTTACATGTTGTTTATGCTTACGTATTGTTAGTGTACATTGGTATGGTTGTTTTTGTAATGGATAAGGTCATGGTATGTGTAGTTGATATGGTCATGCATTGATGCATGGACTCTAGCTAGACTGATGGTTACATGGTTATATGCTTATGTGTTATATGTATATATGCTATCATGATTATGTTATACATGTATCATGCTAATTAGATGATATTGTAGACGAGATATCCTCCAAGAATTATGCTAAGGTACGTTGGTTTATTGTGATTTGGTTTAACTGACATAGTATGCCTTATGGGAAAGAGATCAAAATGACTAGCAAAATGGTAGACTATGAATAATTTCCCTTTGAATTATATGAGCAGCATGGTGTTGGGCACTCTTCTAATTTTGCAGACACATTGAGAAGCTTGAAGGAAGAAATAAGGTGTTGTAAGGCAGAAAATGACAAAATCATACAACCACAAGAGAAACAAGCAGAGGTTAATGCTATACTTCTCCAAAGTTTGTCAGAATTGCAATGACAAGGGAAACTCTAGATTAGCCATGGACAGGAGGACAAAACTAATGGGGCATATGGTAGTAGGTCTCATGGTGGTTATAGGTTGGATAGAGATGACACAGTTAGAGATGGCAGGTTGTTGGATACTCCGGATAGCAAAGGTGATAGATACATGTATTATTCTAGTTCTGGTTCTGGTAGGCATCATGATTACCATCGTTATCATCCTTATAGGAGGAGTGATAAGGGATTATTTCTAGATGAGTTTAAGAAAGAAAAAACACCTACTTTTGATGGATATGTGAAGAAGTTAGAAGATGCAGAACCTTGGATACTTGGGATGAAGAAATTATTTGAGTTGCATGGGTACACAGATAATATGAACGCCATAATATCTATCTTGAGCCTAAGAGGTAAACTAGACATTTGTTGGGAAAATGTGAAGCGAGTTAGAGACATCAAGATGTATGACTTGACTTGGCACGAGTTCCCGAGGCTTTTTAGGAAGAAGTACTTATCAGAAAGATACTACGACAGTAAGGCCAAGGAATTCTGTGAGTTAAATATGGGATCCATGAAAGATGAGGAGTACACGACTAAGTTCCTAGAGCTATTGAGGTATGTACCGTATATTAAAGATGAGAAGGATAAAGTTCAGCAATTTGTCAGTGGATTTCAATTAGCGTTTAGAGATCAGATTGAGTATGATGAGGCTCAGTAACTTGAGGAGGTTATTGGGAAATTGAAACATTGCTATGAACAGTCAAAGTGTAAGAATGAATCTTAGCAAGGATGAAAAGTTAGAGACAAAGGTAAAAGTAAATGACAGCCGAAAAAAGAAAGGCGTCAGAATGCATACGAGAAAGAAAATGTGGAACCCAAAAAGAGGTTCAATAAAACTAGATAGGGACATGGGTCACAAAAACAACATAGAGGTGATGGTATTGGTCAATTGGAGTGTTGGACATGTGGAAATGAGCACCTTAAGAGAGATTTTCTAGTAAAATCAGGGTGGTAGGCCTAAGATATATAGTGCACAGGAGGCACAAACTATTGGGGATGTTGGTTAGAGCGTTCCTCGTATTTATGCAACATTGGATAAAAAACATGCAGACCATCAAGCATCTATCATTGAGATGGACGATAAGCTTTGTGATCAAGTTATTTCTATTTTGATTGACCCTGGATCTAATTATAGCTATGTTAGTCTTGACTTGGTGGATAAGTATGGTTTGAGTAAGAAATTGCATGCATAATCTTGGTTAGTGTAGTTGGATACATGTACAAAGAAGCAAGTTCATCATTGGGTAAGATCTTAGGCATTTGATTTGAATGGTATGCCTACCGCAACACATTTGAATGTATTACCATTGGGATCATATAGCATGTTGTTGGGCATGGATTTTTTGTACCTCCATAGAACCAAGGTGGATTTTTATGACAAATAAATTGAGTGTGTGGATGACAATGGGGAACCAAGAGTCTTGCAGGGAAAGAAAAAAGCCACATCAGTTAGGATGGTGAAAACTATGTAGGAAAAGCGTAGTCACAGGAAAGGGTGTGCATTATTTGCAGTTCATATCTCTAGTGACAAGGGTAAGGAAGTGGAGGATGTAGATGTTTTGGGTAGGTACCCAGTTTTACAACAGCTTTAGGATGTATTTCCTGAGGAAATTTTAGAGTTTCCACCTCATAGGGAGGTAAAAGTTTCTATTGAGTTAGTGCCAGAGGCAACTCCAACATCAAAAGCACCTTACAAGATGAGCACACCTGAGTTGGTAGAGTTGATGTTGTAGTTGAAGGAAATGTTGGACAAGGGATACATTAGACCAAGTGTATCACCATGGGGCCCACAAGTATTGTTTGTGAAGAAGAAAGGTGGTACTCTAAGATTATGAATTGACTATATGCAATTGGACAAAGTGACTATCAAGAACAGGTATCCATTGCCGAGGATTGATGACTTGTTCGATTAGTTGAAGGGAGCAACAATGTTCTCGAAGATTGATTTGAGATAAGGATACCATCAAGTATGAATCAAAGAAGAGGACATCTACAAGACCACATTTAGAACTAGGTATAGGAATTATGTGTTTGTTGTAGTTCCATTCAGTTTGACTAATGATCCAACTACATTTATGATGAATAGTGTGTTACATCCGTATTTGGATAATTTTGTTATTATGTTCATTGATGACATATTGGTATATTCTAAAAATGAGGAAGATCATGCCGATCATTTAGCACCAATGTTGAGGTTGTTGAGATAGCATCAATTGTATGTTAAGCTTAGCAAGTGCATTTTATTTCAGACTGAGGTACACTACTTGGAATATGTTGTCTCCAAGGAGGGAATTGTAGTAGATCCAAAAAATATAAGGGCCATCATAGAGTGGTTAGCTCCCATAAATGTGGATGAGGTGAGATATTTCATGGGGTTGGAAGGCTATTACAGGAGGTTCATCAGGATCTTCTCACAAATTTCTTATCATATTACATCATTGTATAGGAAAGGTAAGAAGTTTGACTGGACAGAGGAATGTGAGGTCAGTTTTGAGCTGCTTAAGCAGTTGTTGACACATGCTCCAATGTTAAAGATTGTAGATCCAGATAAGGAGTTTGTAGTATGCACATATGCTTGCAATAGAGGACTTGGTGGGGTCCTTATGCAGGATGGATAGGTGGTATGCTATGAGTCATGAAAACTAAATGAGCATGAGTATAACTACCTGATGCATTATCTTGAGTTAGCAACAATCATACATGCATTGCAGATGTGGAGGCACAATCTTCTTTGCAGGAGGTTTGTACTGATGAGTGATGACATTGGGTTGAGGTATTTGTTTGACCAATTAAATCTGAATGCCAGGCAAGCTAGATGGTTGGCCACGATCAATGAGTTTGACTTCAAGATCAGTTACATCAAAGGAAATGAGAATAGGGTGGCAGATGATCTTAGCATGCACGTATTTGTTAATCACATAGAAATTATGAGCTCCTATGTGACAGACTTACAAGATAGGATCTTGCAGGAACGTCATTGGGACGATAGGTATATGGAGATTATGCACAGGTTACAGTAGGGTATAAGTACATGTATAGGTACAAGTACAAGTAGTGGTATAGGTATAGATGCGGGTGCATAGGATGTGGAATATTGTCTTACAACAAATGGATTGGTTAGATTTAGGGATAGGATATATGTGCCAGACAACAGTGAGCTCAAGAATGTGATCTTGAGAGTTTCACGCGAAACCATATTCAAGTCACCCGGGCCAGCATAAGACATTGACCACAATGAAGAAATTTTATTATTGGCAGAATCTAAAGAAGGATGTAGTAGAGTTTGTAGCTAGGTGTTTTGATTATCAGTGTTTGAAGGCAGAGTGTAAGCATCCAGGTGGACTGCTACAGACAACTGTGATTCCAGAGTGGAAATGGGAGGTCATTTCCATGGAATTTATCATAAGATTTCCGAGGACAGTGAGACAACATGATTCCATCATGGTCATTGTGGACAGGTTGATAAAGGTTACACACTTCATTCCAGTGAAGTCTACATTCTCAGCTAGTGAGGTAGCACATGTATTCATCAGATATGTGGTTAGATTGCACAGTTTTCTAAAGAAGATTATGTAGGATGTACGTGACGCATCAACAACAAAAGTGGGAAGAGTATCTTCCACTAGTAGAGTTTTCTTACAACAAACAATGGGTATCGAGAATATCTGAGGACGAGTCTGTTTGAGGCATTATTTGGGTAGAGATAAAATACTGCCATCAGTTGGAGTGATCCAGTTAACAGGGTGTTGATTGGACCTAACATGTTGGCGAACATGGAATAGGAAATGCAGGTTATAAAGAAGAATCTAAAGGAAGCACATGATATGTAGAAGAGTTATGCATATCGAAACAGGTTGTTCAAGGAGTTTCAGTTTGGGGAATAAGTGTAATTGTGCATCAAACCAAAGAAGAGCTCCTTATGGATTGGATCATGTACCAAGCCGACACCATGGTTTTGTTGACCCTTCAGTATTGTTGAGAGTATTGGGCCAGTAGTCTATGGAATCTCATTTCCTCCGACAATGAAATTCCATGATGTTTTCCATGTGTCATTACTTACGAAGTATGTTAAAGACGCTGATCATGTGATTGACTCGTCTGTATTGCATGTGGAACCAGATGGAGAATTCCAGCTGGAGCCTCAGTGTATATTGCAAAAAAAGGTGCTCATGCTCTGGAACTGAGCAATCAAGTAGGTTAAAGTGTAGTGGAAGCACTTTGGGCCCGATGAAGCTACATGGGAGATGGCAGATCAGATGCGGGCTATGTATCCTTCATTATTTTCTAGTTGAGGCAAAGTAGTTTTGGTATGGTGTTTTGGTATATGTCTTTGGTATATGTTTTGGTACATGTTTGGTGATGTTTTGGTATATGTACATATGTATATGGATGTAAATACCGCCATGATCTATGTTATAAATATCCAATAAGCGGTATGAGTGTCATGTCATTATGATATTATTCTTGTTATTTTGTCATTTTGGTTTGCTTCTCAGCATTGTGATTATTGTAAATACTGCATCAAGCTATGTTATAAAGCTCCATGGGCAGTATGTTTGTTTTTCAGTAGTTTTGCTGAGGTATAGGCATGGTTGAACACCAAGGACAGTGTCCCCCAAGGGGGAGGGTTCCATACCAACCCTGGTGAAAATTATATGTAATAAAAGTTAATAAAGGAAAAAATAATAACCACTGTTGATGGGACACTTATTCCAAGCTAAATGATGGGAAAAACATCCTAATGTGGGTGTTCATCGGTTTCGTATGGCTAAAGGAAATTGGCAAAGGCAATGGATAAGGATTTGGAAAGGAAAAATGGAATTTTTGGCACATTTATTTATGAAAATAATGGAAATTAGCAGAAAAGGAAGGTGAAAGGTCACAAGTTTCATGTGAGGAGGAAAATGAAGGAAAATAATGGAAAATGAAGAAAATAGAGGCCTAATTAATAAAAAGGTTTATGAGGATCAATTTGTAACTTTTTGTTAGTTTAGTTTTGGAGCTCTCTCATTATTCGCTCTCTCTCTCTCTTTCTCTCTCTCTCACTCTTGGAAACTTAGATTTTTCTTGGATCACTTTAGCATTGGATCAAGAAAGGAAAAGAAGGAAAGAGGAAGTAGAGATCAAGTAGGAAAGAGCAGGATCAAGTAGCTACAATTGTATTCTTTGCAGGTATCGATTTGCATGTGTATTTTCCTTGCTATATTTTGCATTCATGGTATTTCATGTGGTTCTTTTACTGTTATGGCATGGGTTTTTCTAGGTGTGACAATGTTTTCAACCTAGCCTTTCTATTTCCAGATAGCCATGGTGTGATGGGGTTCTCATGTTTTGGTTGAGCCAGATTGATGGATGGATTCAAAGCTTAGTGAAGTGGATCTATGAATGATAGAGAACATGGCCTAGTGGTCCCTGAACTAGACTATGGATCATGGTAAATCCATTGGCCTAGTAACCCCTGAACCACACTGTGGGTTGCGGTAAAGACATGATTGTGTTGCCTCAGTGGGACTAGGAATCCTTGCCAGTGAATGGCAGGATATATGGTAAATATAAGAGATGGATTTCTCTATGTTGGGCCTAGTAATCCTAGGTTAGGATATGCGGTAAATACTGGAGAGTGGGTCTTGGCTTAGGGCCTAGTGATACGATGTGGATTGCAGTTAATCCTGAGAGAGTAAGAGACAAGAAAATTCCTCACAGTGTAGGTGGAGAAATACGGTGGCATCCATGGTTGTTTGGCCTAGTGATCAAGTGGAGATCATGGTAAAGCATGTTATTACATGTTTATTGTGCTGGTCTAGTGATCTAGGATGGATTATGATAAAGCCTGGTTTCTATTGATGAGGGTGAGGTGGTTTAGCCTCGGGATGCCCTAGTTGGTTCTTTTGGTTTGAGTCCCACATTCATGCATGGAATATGGCATGGGCGTGAATCCCTGTAGAGACATTTGCTCAGCCATTCTATGGTCGGGTGGAATGTGGTAGTTCCATCATGGGTTTGGATTTTTCATCATCAATATGAGGTCATTTCTCCTTGTAATTTTATGAGTATTATACTGGTTTATATGTGGATCATATGACTGTGATTTCCTTGGTATTTCTAGTACTATTATGTTGGTTATGTATATGTTTTATGACAATGGCTATGTATGGCTCCCATCATGTTTTTACTTGTAAATGAATGAAAAATGTATCTATGACCTAATTGATGATAATGCAACAAATGATATAAGGGAACAATGAATCGTAACGATTCTCAGATAAGTATGAGACCCCTATGCTTAAATCTATTGTTTACACCTAGAGATTACATATTTGTGATATATTTGACGAAATGCCTGTCATGGCTAGTAGGGGTCCGATTAAGGGCTTGTTGAAGTATTTACATTTGCATCATTGTTTCCCCGTTATCCTTCTTTTATGAAGATGTCATTCAATTCTAGGCAGTGACCTGGGCTCTGGGCCTGAAAAAGTGGCTCAAATCCCGGGAACGTTGGCACAACACTGAGAAAAATAGTCCATGGACACTGACATGCCTTGGCATGAGAGAATCCAAAGCCTCCTAGACATTGTCAGGTCCATATCATGGGAGCGTACGGGGGTTAAGTGGTCTAAAACCTTAGTAGGACCCAGGGGCTAGCTGCTTGAGTGGTTGGGATGGTTCCTAGGAGTCCTGTAGTTGATGTGGAAGGTCTCTATGTTGTGTTTCCATCAATTCCACTTCCTTAATGTCACATAGGAGGTTGAATCTAATCATAGTAACCTCTCGTCACATGTTTACCCTAGTTGGTGAGTTACTTGGATAGACGTGGGAGGAGGGTGTTACACTATTTTGGTATGATTGATTAGTTAACTAACATATCTATGAGTTAGACTGTTGTCCCACTGCAAAACTAACCTTCAACTGACTCTAACAATAGTTAGAGGTCAATTAACTGAATACAACTAAAAATAACTGAATTGGATCAATAAAATTTAGCAATCACACATGCATAGCTGAACTTTAGGCCCTTTTACTAGAATTTCCTGAGCTAACTGAGTCACAAGATCCATGTCAGACTAGTTAACTGCCTCCAAGTTGTCTTGCTGATTTGGAATTTTTATTTACTCAATTTAACTAAGGCTAAGTCAAATTGAGCCTTTCTTGCTACATTTTTTCAACACTCCCTCTTAGCAAGAAAGGGGTTTTCCACCATCCCTATCCCACACATGTGGAATTCGAATTTACCTCTTGACAAAGCCTTTGTCAAGGTGTTAGCATCTTGCTCCTTAGTTGGAATGTAATGTAGAAACACAATTCTCCTCTGTACATAGTCCCGCAAACGATGATACCAAATATCAATGTGCTTGGACATGTCATGAAATACTAGATTCTGGGAGTGCTTCATGAAACTCTGATTATCACAAGATATCACTATCAGATCCATGTCCTAGCTGAATAGTCCCACAAGTATTTTCCTCATCCATATTGCTTCACATGTTGCTTGAATTGCAGCCATGTATTCAACCACAAACCTCTGCTTCTTTCTATACCAGGAAATAGTTGCAAACCCAACACTAAAGTTAACACCTGATGTACTTTTCCTGTCGGATGGAATTCTTTCCAAATCCACACTGGTGAAGTAATACAACTTCACTCCCTTATTCCGTTTGTACCATAATCCAGCTATGTAGTGCCTCTGAGGTACCGTGACACATGCTTTACTACCTTCCAATATAATTTGGTAGGCCTCACCATAACTTGGATGAGCTGGTTGATTACATAGCACATGTTGGGTTGTGTGTTCACAAGATACATCAGTGAACCCACAAGTTGCCTATAAATGGTGGCATCAACTTCCTCACTTGAAGATGTGTACTCCTTCCTCCAGTTTTTAGCTAAAGGTGTGTCCATGGGCTTACAATTCTCCATGTGAAATCTCTAAAGTATCTCGGTAGCATACTTTCCTTCAGACACAAACAATTCACCTTCACCTTGCCATACTTCCATCTCGATGACGTGATGTATGAGGCCCATGTATTTCATCTTCCAATATCCTCTTAACAAAAGTGGATCAACTGCTCATCACCATTTAATATTAAACCATCGACATACAAAACAAGAATAAACAACTTACCATCTACCACAATGTGATATAGGTTTGCATCTACTTCACTTGTGGTGAATCCCAATCCAATGAGATAACTATCAATCCGAGTGTACCATGCTTGAGGTGCCTGTTTGAGACCATACAATACTCTCTTGAGTCTACAGACATGTGACTCTATATTCTATGTCTTAAATCCTTCTTTTCCTCCTCAACAACATCATTGAGAAATATAGTCTTCTCATCCGTCTGGTGGATTTTCCACTAAATATGTGCAACCAATGTTAGAATGGATCTAATTGAGAAATATCTTGCAACTGGTGCAAAATTTTCCTCATAGTCTAGTCCCTCTATATGAGAAAATCCTTTGGCCACAAATCTGTCCTTTTACTTCTCGATTCTCCTGTTTGCTGCATTGACGTACGTGCATAGATGGAGCACAAAGTTCAAGGAAGAATGGACCAAATCTTGCCAATGTGATGGGATGGTCACATGGTCATGTTGGGTGAAATTTTAAATGTTTTGTAGATATTTACATTTGAAAATAGGTTTTGTTATTTAGAGGAATTATTTCCTAATGTAAATATAATTTTAGTTTCCCTATTTTGTGAGAAGGGGAAACGAACCATCACTTGTGACTCTTGGTTAGCCATGTTAGCTTTCTTTATAAAGACATGAGTGTTTGAGAAGAGGGTAGGTAGAAGTTATGCATAAGTAGAGAGGAGAAACTCCAATGCTAGGAGGAGAGTCAGAGGATGAGAGACTTGGGCTGCACATACCCACATTGTAGACATGGCCAGTTTAATGTACGTTGAATGTGATTAATGAGAAAATGTGTTTATGTGGCTCTATGTGTGTATTTTCCTCTGTCTGTCTATTATTAATGAATTTGTTTATCTACACTTGTTAAGAATCAAAATGTGTTGAGAGATGTGTCATGGTTATAAGTATTTAGGTCAGATTGATACTTTGGCTTAGATGAAGTTTGAAGTTGGAATATTTACCCTTGAGCGTATGAAGTTGTAACTTCATACTATTGCATAGTTGTGGATGATGATGTTGCTGGTATGTACATTTGTGTGACAATATTTTCACTATTGATAGATTGCTTTGTCAAATAGGTGGTGTAAATGTGATGTGTTGCTGAGACACCACAATTCAAAGAACCGATTGATATTAAGAGTTGATTCCTCATGAATTTAACTATTGTCTTCATTAGTTTATGCACCTTGGGATGTCATTGTGATTTCTTCCAAACATGTGATGGAGTAGTCGTTGTGTTCTGGCAGGCGACTATACGTGAATTGAGTGTTGTTAGAATAAAAACAGAGCACCTGTGTTATTAACTCTTTGACTCATTTGATTGGTAAAGTGTATGGTGAGGTTTCCCATGTGCCTTTGTGGGATTATTGTATTAAAGTCTGTGTGAATAGTGGCTACGTGTTTTTGTTGGTAATTAATGTGTTGTTATAATAGAAAACTAGAGAACCCTATTATGGATGCAGTCAAGGCCATTCCAGATTTGTTCCCATGTGGTTAGTTTGATTGAGAGTGTAATATGGGAAAATAAAGGCGTGTGAAGTCATGTGCAATGTTAGGAGATAAGTCAAGGCCATGTAGAAGTGATTAGGAATCAAACCAAGTTGGATCAATTCCCTGGAATATGAAAAGATAGATTTCTGGGAGCAACGGAAAAATATTTTCAATGCCTACAACAAGGAGGTTTTAGGGCTGTGTGATGGGCCTCTAAAATAGACATAAATTAAGGGCCATGCCTCTAAATAAAAACATAAATTAAGGCCTATGACCATCCTTCAGCACATTAAAGCTCTCCTTCTGCATTAGATAATTTTTTTTTAACTTTAATATATTCATTAGGAAGGTTTATGAATAATTGTATATTTGTGCCTAATATTATTTATTTTTGTGGAATATTATGAGAATATTGGGAATATTATGAAGATTTGTAGGAGGAGATAATTTAGGGACTTGTTCCCTACTATAGGAGGATCAATAATATATAATAAATCAACAAGATATTATGGAATTATGGCACAGATTGTGGAACTCCAATGATTGAGAAAATCTAGAAATGTGTTCCACTAATGAAGGGACCAGATCCACTAATCAAGGGACTAAATCCACTAATTAAGGGATTTTGGTGGGGAAAGATTCCTACATTCATGGGGAATGATTCCTAATCATTTTGTATAAGTAACAAGTCAAATTTTCCTTTAGGGGGAGATTTTCATTAATGTTAGTGTGGAGAGAGCTTGTATTTATGCAGCTCCATTGTATTTTCTTACAGGGATGTAATTGTATTGATGGACTAATGAATATTGGTGTCATGTTTAGCTTCTGAATCTTGTTCTCTTCCATATGTCTCTAAGTTTCCTTGGGCTTGGCCATCCTAGGAGCCTCATAGCCCTTTTGTATCATTTTCTTTCCTTCTTTTCACTACTTATTCACATGCATCTCTTGTTTTTATTTCTTTCTATTTCTGCATTTAGTATTAATGATTTCTTGTTGTGGGATTGAGTTAAATGGTTGATGTAAGTTCTTTTGAAGGATTAAAAGAATTATTTAATCCTTGGAAAAGCTTTGGAATTTCATAGTAATCGTTGAGATGCTTGGATTAGTCTTTTTATTCCCAAATCTAGATTGTTGGACCTCCTTTTTAGCAAAGAACAATAATTTTCTACTATTTTTTAGAGAATTCTAACGAGCTTCAATTGAATCGATTCCACTTGAATTAGATACAAAAAGCATTCTATTTCATAACAAAAATCACCCCATTCCATTTTCACTTGATTTGGTTAGGCATTTTTTAGATTTACTAGCTCACTAGTTCTCGAATTTCTATATTTTCGACTAGTAATGTTTTTCTATTTTTTTAGCATGGGTTAACAGAGGTGTTTTTGAGTGATTCCACTTGGAATGGGGACCTAATACATCCTAATTAATAACAAAAAATGTCCCATCCAATTTGGATTTTATTTGCTTGGTCGTTCGGTGAATTATAGTAAATCTGTACATCTTGTAGTAAATCACTATAACATCCTGTAGGAAAACCCGTTTTGAGCTCGAATTGAGAAAAATCATCATTGAAGCTGGGATTAGGCCTCTACTTGACCTCCATGCCATCAAGACCATTTTAACCCTCTTTCTCCTCACTCAGGTCAGAATTTTGCTAGTTTTCAAGAGTAGGATTTCATTTCCATTTCTTCTATCTTCAGTGTTACATTAGATCTCATCAATGATTTCATCTTATTCTGCAAATTTTCCTCATGCATGAAGTAGACAACTAGCTCATTAAACTCTGTTTTTCTAGCTTATTGAAATTCTTCTTGTTTACATGATTTTTGGGCAAATATCATTGTTTGATGCAGTGCAGGTGTTTTAGAAGTAGAGAGAGATCTCATAGCAAGCAACCTCCTTCCAACTTCATCCATCCATGATCATTCCTCACTTTCACTAAGACCCTCACCAATTTCATCATTTTTCATGGAAACTCCTCCAAGCATGTTGAGCAAATCCAACCATCTCCCAACCTTGGTTTTGAGTTCTGAGTGGTCCTAGGCACTCCCTTACCTCATTCCATCCACCAACCACCTTCCCTAAGCTTTCCATCACCTTCAACATCCATCCTTTTGCTCTCGGCTATATCTTGTAGGTTTTAAGGGGATCTTGTAGGTTTTCCTGTAGTGGCCTGTTTTGAGGTCGAATTGAGGAAAAAGCCTCTAGGAAACTAGAAAAGGGTCCCTACTTATCTCCCAAGCCTTTTGACCATTCATCGTCATCTCTAAGACACCTGCCACATCACCAAAAGAGATTAGCTTTCACACTCTCACACGAAAAAAGAAAAAAAGAAAAACACATTTATTTTGTTCATTTACATGCAAAATAGTAGACGGTTTGATGGTTTGAATCTGCATGCTTAGAATAGTAGGACTGCATACATGTTAACTTAACATTATTTTGAAGCAAAGCCTCTTAGCAGTTAGTTAGAAAATGGTGTGTTTTATCATTTGATTTCAGTCTATTTCCTTGTACTTTCTTTCTTGCAATAGGTTAAGTTTCCATTTCGAACATTTCATTTCCTGCAATTAGATTAGGATTTGACTTCAGTACATGCACTCCATTACATCATGACGGCAAAGGAATGACACATTGTGTGCTGCACATATAGTGCTGATACCTCTTAAGTTTGTATGAACCCTAGGTTGATAATTAAAGTCGGTAGCCTTGGGAGTTGTAGCATTCTTGTTGTAATACCGAGGCTCATCACCGTGTATGAGCTTTTGAGAGCTTATTTTGGCCTACTGAATGTGCCATTAATAAGTCAAAGCCCATGTGATTTAGTTGAGGTGAGAAAAGGGTTAGAACTTGTGAGGAAGCCCTCTCTTAGAATTTGTGAAGGAAATCTCCATATTCTTATTTGGACTGCACATTTTAAATAAAGTTTCTGAATTTCTAGAATTAAGGAAAATAAAGTTGTGTTTGTGGGTTGGAGTATCCTAGGTTATGGGAGATAACCAATGCAACCTAACCTATTCCCATCTAATGGTATCAGATCTCATCTATCGTTTTGGAGAATGTTAGAGGCATGGAAAGCTTTCAGCATTACAACTCTTGGAGAAAGATACAAGAAGCTCTTGGAGGTAGAAAAGTTTACAACAACTTGAGGTAACTCTCTATTGAATTCAGATTTTCTGATTGTGAGGTGTTGGTAGAAATAGTGGAGAGTGTCTACCTTGAAGTAGAATCGAATACTCTTTGGTAATGCAGTCGAAATAACAGAGATTGGAGAGTGGATATGCTTATTTTAATACCTCTTTTACTGGTTCGATTGGTAAAGTGTATGGTGAGGTTTCCCATGTGCCTTTGTGGGATTCTTGTAGTAAAGTATGTGTGGATAGTGGCTATGTGTTGCAGTTGGTAATTAATGTGTTGTTACAATAGAAAACTAGATAACCCTGTTGTGGATGCAGTTAAGACCATTTCAGCTTTTTTCCCGTCTGGTTAATTTGAGTGAGTGTAATCTGGGAAAAGAAATGCATGTGAATTCATGTGGAATGTTGGGAGACCAGTCAAGGCCATGTAGAAGTGGTTAGGAACCAAACTAAGTTGGTTCAAATTTTTGGAATACGAAAAGACAAATGTTTGGTAGCATTCGAAAAATAGTTTCCAGCACCTATAGGAGCGCTATGAAAATATTTTCTAGTGCCTACAATAAAGAGGTTTTAGGGATGTATATGAGCTTTTGAGAGCTTGTTTTGTCCTTCTAGTTGTGCCATTGATAAGTTGAAGCCCATGTGAGTTAGTTGAGGTGATAAAAGGCTTTGAGGTTGTGATAAAGCCCTCTATTGGAATTTTTGAAGGAAATCTCCATATTTAGATTTTGACTGCACATTTTAAATAAAGTTTATGAATTTCCAGAATTAGGGAAAACAAAGTTGTGTTTGTGAGTTGGAGTACCCTAGGTTATGGGAGATAGTCGGGGAAACCCAGCCTGTTCCCATCATGCATGATTCACTTTGTAGATCCATCTCAGACAAACTATTAATTTACCTTATGGTCTCGACATCACCTCCCGTACACTATTCTTCATGATGGATTCATATTATTCCACTGTGGCATCAACCCAAAGAGATTGAGAAACTACTTCCTAAAATGAAGAAGGCTCTGTCTCAATAAAATATATCATGGGAGACATGTGCCCAATGCACCTATCAGGTAACCTTCTCTGCCTGCATTGTGATGGGGGGCTCCCACATTCTCCTGTGCATCCTGCAACAATTTATCAACTTCTCTATTTCTCTTTCTCCCCTCTCTAGAAGATTCTAGTTGAGTGGGTGCCTCCACTATACATCCTGTCTACTCCTCTACATGTGGCTGCTCCACAACCTCCTGAAGTACATAGTGAGGCTCCTCCTTTGGAGCTATAAGATCCTGCTCTAATGGATACTCATTGTCCTCATCGAACTTGACATCTCTTCTTACAACTTTCATCTCGAGTGAAGGAAAATATACCTGGTAATTGTGTGGAGTTTTGGTGTATCCTATAAGAACTCCCAACTTCATTGTAGGATCAAGTTTCTTCCTCATATCCTTGGAGACATGGTAACAAAATAAAGCTCAAAAAATTATGAAATGATACACTTCAAGCTTTCTCCCATAGAAAGCTTCCTTTGGTGTTATCATACCAAGTATCATATGAGGACTCCGATTCTGCAAGTAGAATGCAGTGTTGTATGCTTCTTCCCATTGATGTAATGCCAATCCCTGATCATGAAACATGGCCCTTGATGCTCCCACTTTTCTCCTATTCTTCCTCTCAACTACCCCATTCTATTGTGGGTTATGGGGTGTTGTCAGTTCTCTTCGAATACCTTCTTTTTCACAAAAATACTTGAAGGAATGTGAAACAAATTCACCTCCATTGTCACTCCTAAGATCCTTCACCTTCTTCCCAGTATCCTTCTCAACTAATGCCTTGAACTCAACAAATTATGAGAAAAATTCATCCTTATTACGCATGAAGAAAATCCAACATTTTCTAGAGAAATCATCAATAAAAATAACATAGTACTTATGTATTGTTATGGAGGCTGTAGAAAAGGGTAAAAAAAAATTAGAATGGGCTCGCTCCAAAATTGCATCTAATTTTCTTTCTTAGTCATGGAAAGTGGATTTGACATATTTCCCCAATGTGCAACCCTTGCACACATCCTGCTAGTAAAGGGAGCCTTTAGGGAGAGCAATGGTAATTTTTTGCATTATCTTTAAGGCACCATGGTGTAGATGACCCAATCTCTTGTGCCAGAGTTCTCCAACATCGTGACTCTGCACTTTTTCAACCTTACTTCTCTGTGCAGTGCAATCTCCCACTTCAATTTTGTATAGGTTCTTCACTCGAACCCCGATCTGCTTCACTTTCCCGATAGTTATGTGTCTTAGAAAGGATTCCCCTTTATTGAAAATAACATCATAGCCACGATCCTCCAATACTGCAACAGAGTTTAGGTTCTTCTTCATTCCTGGTAGACGATTTCTCCCTCTCAAAGGTAATAGTATCAATTCCTGTAGCACTGTACCTCCCATCATCCCCTGTTTCAATATGCATATGGAGATCCTTCTCCTCCAGGCTATAGAAAAACTCCTTTAACCCTATCATATGGAATGAGGCACCAGAATCAAGGTACCACACACTCCCCATAATTGTGCTGGACATGCATGCTATTAGGGTGAAGGCTAATTCGAATTGTGAAGCTAGTGCTTCACTTGCTACTCATCTTGAAGGCTTCTTGTTAGAATATTTGTGTGGAATTTTTGTTGCATAGTGCCCGAATTCGTGGCAGTGGAAGCATTTTATCTTGCTCATGTCTTTCTTCTTGCCATTACTTTGGCTGGACTCATATTTTCTATGGGTCTTCTTCCCTTTTCCTTTCTTTTCCATTTCTAATGAATGAAAATTTTTCTCCATCCTCAGATTTGGATGATGTTCCATCCCTCTTATCTATCCTGAACTCTTCTTGTACCAAATCATACCACAATGTTTCCAAATTTGGTCCATTCACAAAGTCTTGGTAGTTATACGAGGATTTTTGATGGCCTAGAAGATCTGGGATCAGTAGGTCCTATTTTGGAACATTCACACCAACCCCTCCAAGCTCATCTTGAACTTGTATAAATGTAGAGAGGTACTGTGGAATAGTATCATTCTTTTGCATCTTAATGTTTCGAAGTTTGTCTTTCAGGGCCAATTTTTTATGGTCATTTCTATTTTTGAATAGCTTAGTTAGTGCCTTCCACATAGCAAATAGTGTCTCTTTTCCATGGATATTGAGACCACATGGTCTTACACACCTTCCAAAAGAATTATCTTGGCTTTGCAACATCCTTCTTCCATTGTTCTAATTGTTGTGCATCTAACTATGGAGGTTTTATAATGTCAGTTTTAACCTATTCTAACACACCATTTTCATCAAGCATTGCTTCCATTTGATCCTTCTAGGCTATGAAATTCAAGCTACGCTCTAGGGCATACTCCAGTCTCAGTCTGTTGAAAGACATCCCCTCGATCCTAAAGAAAAACTACTGCAAGAAGGATACTAATTCAAAATTCTTGAGAGACAAGTTTGAGATAATGGTTCTAATGTGAATTTTGAGGCTCTGATACCATGTAGAAATTTGATAGAATTGCAAATGCTCAAGAAATTTAATCTAAAATCTAGAGACACAATTCTACTCTACTCATCTTTGAAATGAAATTCACAATTGAAAACAACATGCATAGACATGGAATAAGAAAAACCACAAATACACAATGATTTCTAGGGGAACCCAACTGGGAAAAACCCTTGAAGCATCTTTGCATTAATAATATGAATAGAGAATCTATTACAACTGCTAGCTCCAACTCTGAGATCAATCTACAAAAAATTAATTGTTCTCTTTGCTCAATGAAAAACTCTAGCAAACACAACCAAATATCAACTCACCTAGCCTCCTGTTTCCTTGCGCAAATCTTGAGGAAATTTGCCCCTATTCTTTAGGAATTTCCTCCAAATTGATTGTGAAATTCCCAAGGATTGATAAATGATTGCATGAAACACGTGTACACTCAAGACTAGTCTACAACTAATGTTACACTGCCTTTTCATATCCACTTCAATCGAGGAACTTGAATTCTCTGCATGCACTAGTTATTTTGGGCTACTTGACCAGTTAACTAACAATTTTTGAGTTAGACTATTGTCCCACTGCAAAACTGACCTTCAAATGACACTAAAAATAGTTAGAGGTCAGTTAACTGAATACAATTGAAAATAATTGAACTGAATTAGTAAAATTTAGCAATAACACATGCATAACTAAACCGCAAGCCATCTAACTCGAATTTATTGAGCTAACTAAGTGACAAGATCCATGTCACACTAGTTAATTGCCTCCAAGTTGTCCTATTGGTGTGGAAATTCGTTTTAATCAATTTTACTAAAGCTAAAGTCAAATTGAGCCTTTCTTTCTACATTTTTTCAACATTTCCAACAACAAAAACTATCTATTCTTTTATGGAGATCATGGTACTATCAACTTCTTGTAGGGTTCCTCTTTCTGCATAATCAGGTCATGAATAAACTTCAAATTTTACATGATGGATCCATCTTCTTCCATAACTTCTTCCTAGGGCTTTGTCCATATTCTATATCCCTTTCTCTTTAACGAAACATAGTGTTGAACCAAGTAATTCTAGTGATGTCATCCTTATTTTTATTGGAAAGTTACCTTCTTTGTCATCATCTGGATATCCTTCATACTTCTACCCCTTTCCAAGTCACATTCTTCTCATAATCATCCATCCAAATTTATGTGTACTAGTTGTAGGTGAGATTCTACAACCTTATTTTGACAGACTTGTTTCAATCCAACCAGATGCTTTTAAAATATCAAAAGTAAGCATTAAACCAAAATTACCTCTTTATGATGACCCTTCATCATAACATCTGCTTTTGCAACATTAATATTCTTTTGTATACTATACAAATTCATCTCCAAGACATCTATTACCAATATTCTCCTTCTTCATATTTATTAGAGTCTTCATAGTTTTTTTCATGGAGATGTCATATCTAATCCTTCTTGTTGTTAAAAGATGTTAATCATGTCATTTATGTAGCTATAGATACATTTTCATGAACTCTTCTTTCGATTTCTTCACATAATTCTTTCTCGAGATCTTTATACATAACTCCTTCTGCATAGGAACAATATTTGCCCATATCCTCATATTCTTCATGAGGTCATATAATGTTGATTCTATCATGTCATTATGTAGAAGAGTTCAAGGCATATTGTATTTATGCCTTTATGTATTATTCATAAGGAAGAGTTCCTTTTTCTTCAATCGTGCTCATGAAATAGAGCATTTCAATCATTCTCTTTTGTAACGAAGTGAATACTTGACATTGTCTATCTATCAAAAAGTTATCAAATGTATACATACCTCTTCCTTCATGTGCTCATCTAGACCTCCTTCAGAAACTTACTTTCCCATGCTTGAAGATGGAAAAAATACTTCAACTGAATTATCATGCTACACATTTATGTTATCATACCTTCATCCTTCTAAACTGTGGATCCCATGCTAGGTGGAATGTAGACTATCTATGTAGTACTTGCTTCTTTAAGTAGAGATGAACCTTTCCAACAAAGATTCTAATGGAGGATCTTGATGATCCTTTTCTGCAAATGCTTCTTTCTGATGATGATGAGGTGTGATGAGTTCTTATCTTCTTATCTTGCTAGATGATTGCTTCAAATTTGCAAACCTACTATTTCTGCTATCCCTTTATGCTTCTAATGATGATGTCATCTCAAAACTGCTACAATGCATCCTACCATAATTGTAATGCTTCCTATCATGATTGTTGTCTTAAAAATGAACTTAATGTATGAGAGACCTTTAATAGTAGAGGTCTTTCACTTCTTCCTTCTTTGTTTTCTTCTCTTCTGGTTCTTCTACTTCTTCGGTCACATGGGCTTCACTTCTTTCTTTCCTTTTCTTGTTGCCCTTCTTGAGTTTAGGACAATTCCTCTTGTAATTCCCATATTCATTACATTCATAAAACTGAATCTTAGAATTGTCGATTTCCTCATGGAATTTCTTTCGAGGCTCAAATTTTCCAAACCTTCCTTTCTTCCTCGACATAATTGCAAATTCTTGAGTTGGCTAATTCTATTCAATGTCATGTTTTGATTTTAATATTGTTTCCTCAATCTTGCATAGAGCCCATAGGTCACTGAATGATGTAGCTTCCTTCTTTGCATAGATTCTAGATACAAAGTTTCCCCATTCATTTGGTAGTGCATTGAGTACACAGATGGTCATCTATGGATCTAACATTATTTCTCGTAATGCTTGTATTCAATCCATAATTTGTGATATCTTGATGAGATATGAAGCTACCCCCTTTTCCTTTCTACTTTCATTTTGTATAATTCAGTTCCCAAGGATATTATTTCCCTAGATGTACTTACAGAGTACAAATATACTAAACGATGTAGCTTCCTTCTTTGCATAGATGCTATATACAAAGTTTCCCCATTCACTTAGTAGTGCATTGAGTACACAAATGGTCATCTATGGATCTAACATTGTTTCTCCTAGATCTTGTATTTGATCCTTAATTTGTGATATATTCATGAGATATGAAGCTACCCCCTCTTCATTTCTACATTCATTTTGTATAATTGTTTTCTTAAGGATATTATTCCCCTAGCTGTAATTACAGATTACAAATCTACCAACTTGACATAGACTTATTTTGATGAATTCAATTTCGCTACAAAGGGAAAGAGAGAATCCTTGGTAGATTCATTGAGGATTACTTGAGCCCTTATTTCTCCTTCCATATATTTTGATAATGCTTGAGCCTAATTGGGGAGGCTTGGTGATGGATCCCATAACATACTCAAAAACTTCATTTTCTATGAGAATAAAATCTATTCTCTTCTTCCATGCAAGGTAGTTTGATGTCCAAAAAAGTTTATGTTATCCTTGTAGAAAGTAGTCATTTTATTTGTAGATTGAGACATGAATATAAAGTACTTACTTGAAAAATGAATATGCCTCCTTGATGATGATGTCTTCTACTAGACTGTGAGCTTTAGAATGAGGGAGGGTTGATCTTCCTTCTTCAAAATGACAATGCTTCTTCTTCAAGATGAGGGAGATATGTTCTTCTTCTTTCAAAATGCTTGAGGTGTGATATTTTCTTCAATATGGGGGAGATCACTTTAATTCCTTTGACGATGATGAATTTTTCTTCTTGATTCTTTTGGATAATGATGTAGAATATGGGAGGCTTCCAAGATGTTTCAAATGTGTAAAGTCCTTATTTCTTTGAGGTGGAGGTAGGGTCTTTGAGGTCTCTTTTTCTTCTTCCAAGAGTTATTCCTTCAAGATGATAAGGTCTTTGTGATGTCATGGCTAGATCTCCCTGATTCTCTTCCTCTTATATTTGACCCTTATGTATCCTTTTTTAATTGAGTGATATTCAAGCTTCCTTTCCTTGTCACCTTAACTCTAATATCATGTTGAGAAATCTAGGGCAATTGTATTAGGGGTCATTTCCCTTTTTCTTTGATAACTACTTGTGATGTTCTTTGCTTCAACTTGTATTATTTATAATTAGCTTCTTCTTATTTTCATTATTATAGTGTTCTTATCATCAAATAACTACCAAAACATGAATATCGGTAGAACAAATGGACACAAACTGTAGGTTGCTATACAAGGCCAAAACCTTTCATATAGAAGAAAACCACAAGAAAATTTTCTCTTCTTATAGAACCTTAAAATGATGAATTCCAAGAGCCTTTAGAACCAATATTGAGACCCATCCGAGACCAAATAAGCCTTCTTTTCAATGTACTTCAGCTCAACAAACTCAAATATGGTCAAACTTCTCCAAATCCTCAACTTCGGCCCCTGCAACACATTTTTGTCCTCTTCTTCAATCCTGTAATTTTTTTGCCTTCTTGTAGTAGTTGCAACTTTACATGTGTGGGAGAAATATGGAGAAAGAGGTCTCCTTATTCCTTCTCTTAGAGTGCTTCTTTCTCCTTAATAATGAGGCTTTTAAACTTGATGTTTTGTAAACAATTTTTGGCTCCTTTAGATGACTGCAATTTGGACCTTGCTGCAACAAGAATGATGCCCTAGTTTTTTGCATGTGTGATGGAATGTGTTACAAAATTTAAACCATCAATTTAAACTCTCCTTACTTGAGTTCTTTCCTTTTCTTGTCTTTTTGATCTCTTTGTTGTTCTTGTGATTGAGCTACTTGGTGTGTTATTTTAAATGAGGTAAAGTGTCGTGTATACATAGTTGTCCTTAGAGTGTGAACTAATCCATCGAGGCCAAATTCATCATATTAAGGCCGACTTGATCTTGGAGGGGTACTTTGACACATTTAGCTAAAAAATACTTTATTTGACTTGTTACAAGATTCCCAATGGGGTCTTTCACATATGATGATGAATATCTTGACTTCTTGACTATATGACAAAACCTGGAAGCACACAATGGGTGCTTTGACCTAGAACAATTTAAACTTGAGCATGAAACCTCATGCTTTATAAAATGACAATAATATTTGTTCTTTATCTTTTATATCAAATAGATAAAATCAATATTACATATAATACTATAAAGACTGAACCTAGTTACACATTTCAACAGAGTTGTGGTGCTCACACCCTTCTCAGTTTCTGTTCTAAATAATTACCTTCAACCGCAACAAGTTGCAAATTCAAAATGCCACAAAAATGGAAATTATGTAATAGACACCTCATATAGTTCATAATACCCCAAAAAATATCAAGTAGATGATTGAACTAGGGGGATATATCAAATTGAAGCAGGAAGATATATGAGATTGCAGAGTTCAAAAGGTTTGAGATTTTTGAGAACTATCAAAAAGTGTAATTAGATGATTGAAGTGGAGGCAGGTGGATTAAAATGTCGAGACCCTTTGTAAATTTTGTGGAAGTTATGCTCCATCTGTAAATGAAGGATTTACTAAACCTCTGTCTATAATCATGAAGTGACCAGGCCAATAATTTCTCTACTCCTAAAATAGAATAGTAATTTTTTAATCAAATATTTATTTGTGAAGGGTTAATTTATTATCAAAACATCATTTTGGAAGTGGGTTTTTTTAAACAAAACATTTGTTGACAGGAAGTATAAAGACTCAAAACATCAACAAAAATTGTTTGACGGGTAAAGAGGAATCTAAATTCCAATCTTGATACTTATATATTTATTTATTGTTAGAATTCTGACGTCAGTTGACAAGTTAAAGTCAAAGATGACCAGTGAAACAAATAGTCACATTGCTTGTGTCAAAAGATTGATGCCATATAAATAACGCATTGAAATATCGATGTCCTATTCATTGGCTGTTGTAATTCTAAACAACACGAGTACTTTACAATTTTTTTTTGAAAACATGACATTTCTCTTGTAATTTGTGGTAGTAGGGGCCATACTGTCAGTCTATGTCATCATAATTTAGTCCAATATGTACTAGTGTGTGGAGAAAGGAGTGTGCAGAAGGATATGAAATGGGTGAGAATGGTTAAGTATGGATGTACAGAGAAAGCAGTGTACATAGGGATATGAAATGGGGGAATACTTCTGCACATCTTAAAAAATGACTAAATAAAAATGGAGAAGGGGAGGTAAGGTAATTCTTATAAAACAATACTTAGTCATGAAAATGGAAAATACATAAATGGAATGACAAAATGGGAAATAATTTAAGATATGCTTTAGAGGAAATTTTAGCCTAAAAATGCCATGAAATTTTCATGTATTTTCCATGTCATAATATGTAAACCAATTAAAATCCTTTAAATTTAAAAAAGAGGTACATGTAAATATTTTGGAGGGAAAAAAAAGAAAAAAAACTACTTTTTTTTTTTAATTGTATTTTTGGTTTATCTCCTCATAGTTTTACTCAAATTTTGAAGTTTAGACACTCATTGGACGCGAAATCAAATTACGCATCCAACGAGTGCCCATTATGCATACTTTTGAGAAGGCCCACATTGATAAAAAAATGAAGATACATTTAAAAAACATGTTGAATATTCAATATTTGTTCAATTTTTATCAATGCGGGTCTTCTCAAAAGTATGCATAATGGGCTCTCATTGGATGCATAATTTAAATCCGCGTCCAACAAGTGTCTACAATTGAAATTTTAGTAAACCTATTAGGAGATAAGCCTAAATATAATTAAAAGTAATAGTTTTCTTCTTTTCCCTCAAAAATTCATAATTCTTATTTTATTATTTTAACTATTATTTTATTATTTTTCCTTAGGAGGCCACTATTACGCTGAAATTTCGTCTAATTGACATGGGGGGAAATAGTGATATCTTTGGCATCTGATCTTCTTTTTTTATTCTTCAAAATGCTAAACAAAACTGAGAAATAGGGCCATCAAATGAAAATAAGTAGTTTCTTTCTTTCTGATGTAATTTTTTTCTCTTTTCTCTATTCAAAGGAGACAAATTTGTCCACAAAGGTATATAAAAAAATAACTATGTAGCTTTGTTGAAGTGCACAAAATTTGGGCTGATAGTGATATGTTTGCTATATGAGATGTAACAAATATTATGCCCTTATTTTACCAATTAAGGTTTTCTATTTTAAATAATCACTCCTACTCCAAAGAAATAATGTTCAATGCTCAATAAACCAATTCCTATAATTTAGTCTATTGGAACCACACTTTATTTAAGCTTTGAACACTACAATTTCAAGCTCGCATTGCTCAGGGAATATATTGAATTAACTTTCAATTTATTTTATTATTTTGTGATGCAGTCAAATGATTCCCAATGAGTTCATTTACTTCAATCAATACACGACCAATGGATATTGAGATTGTGATTTAACCTTGTGAGGTTTCTCCTGAAAATAAATGAAGTCTATACCATGGTTGTCTTTCTATAGATGTTGTCTTCTCCTTTTAGGGAATTAAAAGTCAAATATCTAAGATAAATTGAAACAACTGGCATTGATAAGATTGTCATTCATAGGTGTTAAAGAAACTTTAAAGATGGAGATTCAAAATCAAATATTGAGGTTAAGCGTGCTCAATATTCTAGGTGGGATGCTTGTTTTAATCTAGTGGTAAAGCTCTATTTTCAAACCATATTTCTTGTATTGATTACAAATTTCAAGGGTGTGAGAAATCTAATGAGAAATTTATACTTTTTATTCATAATTAAGAGTAGTTATAGATCAATAAGCATAGCTCACCTACAACAACAAATAAAGCATAAATAATAGTAATCTCTAGCACATTGTTTTTAATAGGCTGTATAAAATAATTTCATCATAATTTGAAGTCTACAAACTAGGTTTATTTTTATTTTTTGTGAACATGAGAATCAAGGTGAAATTAGCATCCTCACCAAAAATCAACCATACCTAGATTGAAATTTGTGAGAAATATGGTCATCTTCAAACTTGTAGCAATTTTTTGTCATTTATAGCAATGTTAGTTGGCAATGAAAGCTATGGTCTTGCCACAAACAACAAGATAATTCAACATGGTAATTCTTGAGTACTCAGTAAAATATTTTTCAAAGGTCTATTAAATAAATATGGAACAATACAAAAGAGTCTTGTAAGGAATAATGTTAAAGCTTCCTTTTCATTAGAAATGAAATTAATAGTTTTAATGATGGATCTCATTGTTGCTTTGTTAAATCATATTTGTATCATCAAACTTTACAAGTGCATGGAGAAGATAACTTATTTATTCATATTTCACATGTTCAAACCTCACTTACTAGGAAAAACATACTAAACAAGGTCTCAAGATCAAAAATAGAAAATTTGTAGGAGCCATCACACTAAAATTTAAATTGGATAAACAATGAGATTTCTTATTGTGGCAAAGGAGAACAATATTTAGAGGAAGTGCTACCGCACATGGATCAATTCTTACAAAAGTTATCATTGTTACACATGAATCAATCATGAGAAGCTCAACTACAACTTAAGTCCTTCTAGCTCAAATTTCTAGAGAAAGAAAGACTTGATCACCCAATTCAAAAGAATTAGATGCAGGGTTGCATGAAGACATGAAACATATTTAGTCGAGGGAAATGTTGAGTCATGAAAAATACCATCTTTTCACCCTTTGATGATTACAGGAACATTTAGAGCTTGCTATAATGCAAAATTTTATCACTTAACTCCGATTCAAATTTCCTCTTCAGCCATTGACGATTTGCCATGGATTTGGGATCACCAATTTATCATTCAAGATATGGAAATAATATGAGAGCTTTTGGAGATATTATTTGTTAGTTGTTAGCAAATATCTTGAAGATATTCCTCAGAAGATATTTAGATATATTTACTTGTTATTTATTAGCAAAATATTGTAATCACAATAGAGATTTGTGGATTTGAATTTATTAGTGGTTATCTTAGTTTTAAAGCAGGTTTATATTCTTGGAGCATATATCCAACTTATGATGGAATAGAGTAAAATTTCTTGATATTTCTTTTCATATAGATTGTCATTAACTAGTTTTATATGCAACATTTTTCAATTTAGTTTATGATGTTATAGGGTAGTTCACTTCCTTTTTCTTGGGAGATGGAATTCACTCCAAGTAGATCATGGTGGTATTTTACTTCATTTTATGTGTTTATTTAATTCCGGAATTTGATTTCATGAACAATATTTTCCTTTTGCAAGATCAACTTTCTTTTAAGCAACAATTCACATAAATAATAAGTGCCTAAATCATGTTAATAGATAACTTGGTGAGAATAGAGCCCAATAGCTTGATTGGTGTTCAAGTACATGATCATTGCAAGGAATGATTAAGTTTGCTTTTGGTTGATGAAGTGTGGTGTGTTTAATTTCCATAATTGGTTTCATTAAATTGTATTATGAAATATATCAAAGGGAGTATTGTTGTAGAAGGTTCAAATCTTGAAGATTGTCAATGGTGAATTTTTCTTTCTTTCCATTTATTCATACAATTGATTTTACAAGTAGGATAAACATTAAATTTTTTAAATATATCACACTACTGATAATTTAATTATGCACATATTCTATTTGCATTTCACAAGTTTATGTACTTATAATTGATAATAAAATGTTACACAATTTATGCAAATAAATTAGTTGACAATGTGAGGTGGTTTCAAGCTCTTACCTAGTAAAATCCACTTGCCACTTAAAAGAGAGTGGAATAAAGACATGGGCTTTTGGATAGGCTATTAGAGGGTAGAGGGAGAGTTTACAAAATATTATTACCATTAAAAACACTATAAATTGTGAGTTTAAAGAGAAATGATTGTGTAACTTAATAAATAGAGAGGAAGAAAAAGTTAATGTACTATAAACATGAGAGATCATTAAATCCAAATTGGAAGGTTAAAATTCTCCTTTTATTATAGTGAGCTCAATGAAGAAAATTAGCATGGTGAAAATCAAAACCCATTTTCAAAAGCTTCATACTGAAATTGGGTCGCAGGTAATATTATGGGAAAGAATAATATAAACTTTGTGATATAAAGGAAGTGGAAAATGAAAAACATTTTTTATAAAATGGCTTTATCGATGCACGTATTAGGTTTCCATTTCAAAATATTTGCAACACTAACATATACAAGGCCTATTTTCTAATGAAAGCCAAAGAGAGATAGAAAGGTTTCTCTTCAAACTTTTAGATCATATAAACAAAATGTTAAAAAAATCAATTAATTCCTTGTCAATTGATTGATAATTGTCATCATTGTTGTCATCATCATCATCTAGAGTTTGTAGACTTCTTTTTTTTTGCTAATGCAAGAGTCGGACCTTCAAATTCATTAATCATCAAATAGAGTACATAAAATACAAAAAAACCCACATGGTCGTGGACCATGGAGAGACCCTATCAAAACCTGAACTCAGGATCAAAGTCCATGCCTCCCTCCCTATAACCAAACCTTACGTTTCTCAAAGGAAAGAAACAAGAATTAGGAAATGGACCCGAAAAGAACCAAAAGAGTCAATAAAATAAGGGTATCGCATCCGTCCGATTCCTTAACCCGTGGCACAATGGCAAGAGTGAAAAGTATTTTGAAGTTAAGGACACCTGCTTCTCGCCAAAACCTAACATGCCCATTTAATCTTAACCGTTGAACCTGACCATTCGATCCAATGACTATGGAACAATTCTTTGTGTTGAGCATCCTGCTATTTATCTATAGGACCCACAGACATGCACGATCAATCCCATCCGTTGATTTGCAATGAATGATCCAACGGTTGAGACTGATATTTCACCCACCTAACTTCGCACACGTTAGCGTGCGATGAGGGCGGCATTCCTCCCGTCCCCACCGCCACGTGGAGCACGCTGAATGGGATCTCTCCCAAAAAGGAAAAACCACTTCCTGCCTTTGAGGGCCGCAATCCCCAGAAAACCGCTTAGGTTGAGGTAGAGTGAGCCTACTGGAAAAACTTCGTGGTAAAGTGTGCCAACCAGAAAAACTATGTGGTAAAGTGAGCCCACCGTTTACCAGTGGGACCCTCAAACTTGCACGATCACTCCTAGCTATTGATCTGTTGTGAATGATCCAACGATTGAGACTGATATCGCACCCAACTTCCTTCACGCACGTTAGCGTGTGATGAGGGCGGTAATCCTCTCCTCCCCACCGCCATGTGGAGCCCGCTGAATGGAATCGCTCCCTAAAAGGAAATACCACTTCCCGCCTTAGAGGGCTGCGATCCCTGGAAAACTGCTCAGGTCGCAGTAAGGTAAACCACCCGGTAAAACTACTGGTTTCTCGGCCACCGATGGTCTTCGGCTTTCGACCGTCCGCTGCGTCAACCTTCCTTGAGCCGATATGCATTAAAGCATCTGCCATATTTCCAATTAACCACAATACCAAAACATCCTTGTTGTTGCAACTGAACCCTATAGTGTACATAATAACTTGGAATTCGCTTGTTGACCACTGCATGCCACTCTCAAAAGACTCGATTGAGAGCAAGCCTCTAAGCAAACAGCTATTGGTCAGTTATGCCCGCCTACATGGATCTTTCATGGAACACTGTCTTATCTTCATTTGCTTGGTTTTGACACTCTATTTTTAATCTGTTTTGAGGGAGCTCTTGCTAGTCCATCGCCACCCTATTGTCTGTGCAGATCACTCCTTGATTGGCCAGCAAATTTGCCAGTTTATTGGCCTTTCTACGCACATGTACAAAACTGACTGTTCTTAGGCTCTATAGGTGACTGTGAATCTGTTGAAAGACTTGGATCAACCTCCAGTTTCTTGAGGCCTTTTTCAGTTTCGTTCCCCAGCTTATCCTCTTGACCGAGTTAATGATTAACTTGGAATCAGCTTCAATGATCGTATTTTGGCGGTTTTCCTGAACCAGGAACTCTAGACATTGTTCCATGGCCATCAGCTCCACCATGTTGTTGGTTGCTTTGCCTAAATGACCATGGAAGATAAACAGAATCCTTCCATTATCATCCCTTAACACCCCTCCGTGGCCGGCCGTGCTCGGATTACCTTTAGAAGCACCATCAATGTTGAATTTCAGAAAACCTTTAAGGGGAGGATGCCAGAAGTCTAGCTCAGGATCCAGAACTAAAGCTTTCCTAACTAAGCCCTGAGGAACAATCCCCTGTAGCTCTAGCTTACAGAGGATCCTCCATTCTATAGCAGAAGGGGGTTTCGTAGGGAGATTTCGAACAATAGTGCCAACAGTTTCCTTAATCTGTTTTACGATCAGATCATAGAGATACTGGGAGATTTCTTAGCATTCTTGAAGATTCTATGGTTCCTTTCTTTCCATACATTCCAAATAATGAAGCTTGGTGTTAGAGCCTAAGTTGAACTCAAAACTTCATTATCCGAAAAGTTCTTTCTCCAATTGGGTAGGGTATTGAAAAGACTTCCATTGTCTCTATCAGATTGTTGGAAGATAGAGGCAAAAGAATCACATAATCCGGAATTAAAAATGCAGTTGTTGAGAAGGTGCTCCATTGTCTCCTCTTGAACTTCACAGAGCGGGCAACTGGAAGGTCCTAGGACACCCCTTTTCCTAATGTTATCCCAGTTCAGAATTTTTTTGTGCAGTACTAGCCACATGAACAGTTTAATTTTCATCCACCCTTGAAGTTTCCATAGGTTCTGCCAAATCTTGTCTGAAGCTTGGGAATCTAGTTCAAGGAGTAGGAGTTTAGATTCCTTGAGATTAGAAGTCCCCTCATTATTGTTGCCCCATCGTAGCTGATCATGCACCCTAGAAACTAGAATTTTCCTTTGTTCTAACATCTTCATTAGCCTCTCAGCCTTGGCTTTTAGGGCACTGTCATTTCTGAGATCAAGTTTCCTCCAATTTCTCCATTTCCCTGAACTGTTGTTTTGATCCCAAAAATCCTTAACTCTTGTGAGCTCCTTGGTGTCTGTTTCTGCTTTGAGGTCCTCCAAATCCTCCTTTAGCAAAATAGGTTCTTGTTGCCATCTATCCTCCTAGAATAAGGCTAAGTCTCCCTCTCTAATTTCCCAGAAGTTGTGATCTTGAATTATCCTTATGTTTTCCCAGGCTTTGTTCCAAATATAAGCTCCTTTTATATTTCCATCCATCCTTATGTGGTCATTATCTAGCCAAGAGCTTTCATATTTTTCTTTCCAAAGGATAGCCCAATGTGCTTTTGGTTCTTTGATCCATCGCCACCATAATTTTTCCCCTAAGACCTTGCTCATAATCTCAGGATCATCCAATCCAAGACCCCGTGGTTTCTGGGTTTACAGATTTTTTCCTAGGCAACCAAGGCCCATTTCTTCTTATCTTCCCCCTTACCCCATAGAAAGTCTCTTTGTATGTTTCTCATTTGGTTCATGATTCCTTTAGGAGCAGGGATAGCTGAAAGCATGAAGACTGGGATTGATTGTAGAACGGCCATTATGAGGACCAACCTGCCAGCCAAGTTTAGAGATCTCATGTCCATTTCCTGGTTTTGTCTTGTAATTAATTAATTATCGGCTCCTAGATGTTCTTGTGTAACAGTTTGGCCGTTAGAGGAACTCCCAGATAATTTGAGGGGAGAGAATCCCTTTGAAAGCCCAGAATTCTAGATATGCTCCTCTGAATAGAAATGTTAGTATTGAAGAAAAAGATTTTGGATTTGGAAAGATTTACTTCCATACCTGAAGCCATGGCAAAGTCACTGAGGATTTGTTTATAAGCAAGTGCTTCTTTGACTGTAGGGATTCCTTACAGCATGGTGTCATCCACAAATTGTTGATGAGTCAAGGCCTGTCCATTATCCGAGAGTTGAAGACCCTTGATTTTACCTACTTCTTTTGCATTCTTGATAGCCCTTCCCAGTCCTTCCATCATGAGGATGAAGAGGAAGGGTGAGAGAGGGTCACCCTGCCTAAGGCCTCTGGAAGGAATAGAAGTCTCTGAAAGAGAACCATTGACTGGGATTGAGAAACTGGAAGAAGTGACAAAAGCCATGATCCATCTTACCCAATTGTGGTCGAACCCGAAAGCAATAAGAACTTTCCTGATATAGATCCACTTCAGCTTATCATAAGCTTTGGGTATGTCCAGTTGCATGATCATTCTAGCCTTTCTTTTGCTAGTAAGAGAATGCACCACTTCATGTGCTTGAATGATGTTATTAAGAATTTTCCTTCCTTCCACATATCCAGATTTTTCCCCCGAGACTAGTGAAGGAAGGAGGGGTTTGAGTCTATTAGCAACAACTTTAGATATTATCTTGTACACCACGTTGCACAAAGCTATAGGTCTAAACCTGTTAGGGGTTTGAGCCAACTCCTGTTTAGGGATCAAGGCTATAAAAGTGGTATTCAAAGCCTTCAAAAAGGTTTTGTTCGATCTGGAATCCTCAACCACCTGCAGAATGTCCTGTTTGACAATATTCCAGCAAGCTTTGAAGAAGTCAACATTGAAACCATTAGGGCTTGGCGCCTTCCCATTCTGCATTTCTTTGAGTACTCCACTAACTTCCTATTCAATCATTGGCCTGTAAAGATTGGCATTATCATCTCTGGAAACCATTATGGGTATATGCTTAGTGAAGTCCCGGATGTGGAGTTCTCTATCATAACATGTTTCCTTTGCTATGTTTCGAAAGTGCTGGACTAGAATTGCATCTATTTCTTCATGAGAATTGAGAAGATTTCCTCTTTCATCCTTGATCAAAGAAATTCTGTTATGAGCTCTGTTTGCTATTGTGGATTTGTGGAAAAATCTTGTATTATGTTCACCTTCTTTTATCCACTGAACTCTAGATTTTTGTCTCCATACTATTTCCTCTTGTTTGCATAAATTCTCCTAGTTTTGATGATATTTGGTGGCTTGATCACTTCTAGCTTTGTCATGTCCCTCCACAATAAGGGCTTGTTTGAGTTCTTGCATTTTACCTTAAATAATTTTTTTCTCTTCAAAGATGTTACCAAATTCATTCTTGTCTAGTATTTGAGCTAGAGCTTGATGTGTTTTAGTCTTTTCTGAAGAAGGAACATGCTGGTGCCCTGAATGTTTAAATCTTCTGACCACCATTTGGCTATGTTGTTGATAAAGTCTGGGTGGGTGAGCCAGATGTTCTCAAAACAAAAAGGTCTGTTCCTCGGGGTGCCAATGCCCTGAACCTCCAGTTGCACCACCAGTGATCCGAGCCTCCAAAGGGGAGCATACTTGATACCATATCCTTGTCATTGAACATAAGATCCTCTGAGATTAGGAATCTATCTAATTTAGAGGCTACTTGAGATTCTCCTCCTCTTTTATTGTTCCAAGTAAAGATTCCATTACTCGTTACAATGTCCACCAGTTTCATCTTATCAATAAAGGTTTGAAAAGCCAAATAATCTTTGCCTAGAACTCTAGTTCCCCCTTTTTTTTCTGTAAGTGATTTGATCATGTTGAAATCACCTCCCAGGATCCAGGGTATTCTTGCATGTCTGTCTCTAAGATTCTCCAGAGAGTTTAGAAGCTTGAGTTTGTCGTCCATTCTTTGAGGACCATAAACATTTGTTACCAGGAAGGTATCCTTGTTTCCCATAGGTTGAATGACTACAGATAAATAATCCCTAGATGCCTCCGCATCTATTAAGCCGATTTTCTGTGGATTCCAAAGAGTGAGAATACCTCCTGCTGTATTCTCCGCTTTGACTTCCAGAAACTCAAATCTATTGAGCCATTTATTATGTATATCTCTTATCTTCTGGATGGAACACTTAGTTTCCTGGATGAAGATCATATCCAAAGCTACTTATTTCATTCTATTATTTAGTAATCTTTGTTTCCTCTTACTACCTAGACCCCTAATATTCCAAGAAGTGAACTTCATAATTAAAGATTAGTAAAGGAGTAACTAGATAGGTCTTTCATCTTACCTGAATCTATCATTAGCTTTCCACATTCCATCAACAACTCATTTTTCTTTTTTCTGCCCCGTTTCTTCCCTGGGTTTCTGAGTGCTAGTTCCGTTGTGTTTTTCATTGTTTTCACTCCTTCGTTGTCGTGCCTATCTTTGTGTTTTTGTATGTCCACCCCTTTAGACTGGGTTTTCCATAAAAACAGTTGTTGAACTCTGTTGAATTCCTCTGTGGGTAACATATCTATCCCTTCTTTAATTCCTTGATTCAAGAATCCTTCCAAATCTAGGTTTTATTTCTGAAGAACTTCCCGGAGCTCATGGTCCTCCATTTCCATCTCACTTTGGGTCATTTCATGATCCATCTCCTATTCTGCATCATTCATCATAACTTCTTTCTGTTTGTTATTATCTTGTGTTTGTTCCCTTTCTTCTTCTTTCTCCTCCTCCACTGGTCTTCCTTCCTTTGCCTAATCTGTTTCTATGGAACCTTCATCTGCTTCAAGGACATGAAACATGTTCTGGTTAACTTGCTGCCCTGCTGATTTACGGGGTTTTGGTCCTCTTTTGCCTCCTTTTCCTTTATGTTCCACCTTGATGAAGCTTTCTGAGTCCTTCATTGTGTCAGTTTTGTCTTTGTTCTCTATTTTACCGAGAGGGCAGTCTCTGAACAGGTGTCCATGCTCGTGACATTTGTGACATCTGAATGGGATGTGTTCATAATCTACTATTTGTATCCATTCTTCATCAAAAACCTCCAAAATAACCTCGTCCAATAGAGCTCTAGAGAAATCCATTTCCACACATATTCTAGCAAAGGAAGTATACTTTCCCCTTCTAGTGGCCTCTGAAACTTTGACAAATCGACCTAACTTATTTCCTATGGCGGTTAGAGATTCTGTTTGCCAGTAATCAAGAGGTAGAGAATAGAGTCTTACCCAAACCGGAACCGATGTAAAAGTTTCGCGTTCTGGGACAAAATTCATAATCCATGGTCGCATATAGAGCCCTGCTATAGCATAAAAGTAGGGCCCTCCTTCAAACACTCTATCCTTATCTTCAATACTTGCAAATACAATAGTGAAAAAACCCTTAGACCCAAGATGTAGGTCAATGTTGCCTTTTGGTTTCCATTGGTATTTAATCCACATTTGTAAGGCTTTTTCAGTGGGCCATAGACCCATGAATTTACAAATGATTGCGTAAGTTTGCATGTGATCCCTGTGCACCTGCAGTGCTGGCTCATTTAAAATGATCCTGGGAGTTACCGCTGCTTTGGGTTTGCATGGTCCCATGTGTGCTTTGTCTTTTGTTCCTTTCTCCTTGTCTTCTTCCTCATTTTCCTTTGCATCATTGTGCTTCCTTGACTTAGTTCCCTCCTATTCCTCTTCTTTGTTTCTTTCCCTTCCTTCTGAAGGCTCTTTGTTGTTTTCCATTGGTTTTTTTCCCCTGCTAGCCACAGCTTGCTTGTAGGAGGGAGTGGAGCTCCCTCCTTTGCGTCCTTCCATGGAGAGCGCCTCTGTATCAGTCTGAAACCCTGGATTTCCTATCCTATCGTGCGCTTCTACTTTATCTCATTTTCATAAACATAAGTACAAGTCATTTAAACATAATCTAGAGTTTGTAGACTTCATTATTGACTGATTGCATGTTTTTTTTATCAATTTTATTTTTTGTGTGGCACATCATGTTCATTTTACCAATGCAATTAATTTTTTTCAAGAAAAAAAATCATAATTTCTATTCCATTGTATCAAGAAAATCACATTTTTCATGTGCTCAAATAAGAATACAAATAAAATGAGGTACACTTTGCAGTTAAAGAGAACAAATGTATATCACATTTACAAGATCAAAATTACATTAATAATGTACAATCTTTTGTTGCACTTTATAAAATAATCTTTGATCTTCTCCCCTTTTCTCCCCTTTTTTACTTTTTGTCACCCTGTTAAATGTGAGACAAGAGGTGGTAGATCAAATTTGTTAGAAGGAATTGGTTCCTTATTTGAAGACGTATCGTGTCATAAGGTGTTTTTGTTCTACATAGATGAGCATTTATGGTCACAACTTCTATTGAGGAGGAAAGTCCTATATTTATTTATTCTTTAACCCCCCAAAAAGGAAAGGATTTCCCAATGGACACCTAAAAGTCTTGATTTACGTCATTCTAATAAAGGTGAGTATCTGAGCTTGATTCCCACAAAAAATTCCAACCTCTTGCTTTTGATTTGGTTCCCTGTTTCCTCAAAAGGTGAACTCTAGCACTAAGACAACTAACTTGTAAATGTCATGGTAGATGACATATCAAGAACCTCAATATTGTATTTTCATAATCCAAGACCTATGTATATCTAAAATTCTCCCATATTAGAATCATTATTTTTTAAAGACTCTTAGTAAGGTATTTATCAACACATACATGTATATGTACATAAACCTACCATAACTTTGTCAAGACTCAATTTTATAGGAATACTCAAATCATTTTGTCTCTTCGTGAGATGATTGAGTAGTTGGCTCAATGGGATGTTATCCCCTCCACTTGGTTTCAAATCCCATGGAGGACATCTAGCTTCAGCTCGTTGGATATATTCTTGGCGTTATAGTGGGAGCCATTGCTAAGTCATAAATTCATGGTATTTGTTAGATATACTCTTGGAGTTATATATTCATAAATTCGTGGTATTTGTTGGATATGCTTTTGGTGTTATATATTAATAAATTTGTGGTATTTGTTGGATATACTCTTGGTGTTATATATATGGCTTATACTCTTGGTGTTATAGTGGTAGCTGCTGCTAAGTCATAAATTCATGGTGTTTGTTGGATATACTCTTGGTGTTATAGTGGTAACTGCTGCTAAGTCATAAATTCATGGTATTTGTTGGATATACTCTTGGTGTTATATATATGGATTACCAACTGTTGGATATACTCTTGATGTTATAGTGACAACTGCTAAGTCATAAATTTGTTGTATATCTGATTTACTAGTTGTTAGATATACTCTTGGTGTTATTGTGAGAGCCCCTAAATTTGATATTAATTTTCACTTAAAAACAAAGAAACAACAAACACTCAACACTTTTTCAATATTCTCAAAAAATACTAAATATAGAAACAATCTCAAACAATATATTATATTAAAAATATATTATAAAAACAATCTCAAACTTAAAACATTTCCGATAGCTTAATAACTAAGTATAAAGAGTCTCATACTTCCGAAGTGTTGTAACAGCTACAACCACCCTCCAAAATTTTCCTTAGCTTCGTTTTGGAGCCTCCCTACCAACCCTTCATGGCAGCATCTCTTGCCTTGTCAAGTAAACAAGCTTTAGTGATTTTCTTGTAGAATGACAGCCTGTCCATGAGAGCTTGTTGAATCCCCCTCACAGGCTATTTCTCCGGACTTGGTCTAGCTGCAGGCTGAGCAGCTCCCTCGAGAAATTGCGCAATTCTAGAGGGGAACCAACCTTCCCTCCAGAAATTGCATAATTTTGTCTAGCAGCCTGCTGTGCTCTAGAATTACGCAATCCTTCCTGTCACTATTCACTGGAAAAATTGTGCAATTCCTCCCAGCAGGGCTATTCAGCCCAGAAATTGCACAATTTTAGGGAACAGTGAGCTGCTCTACCTAGAAATTGTGCAATCCCTTTGGGTAGCCAGCGCAACTCCCTCCCAGAAATGCACATTTTTTCCCCTCAGCTGAGCAGACTGATGCATGTGCCTTCAGGTTGACCGGTTCCCTCTAGGACCGAGCAAAACTAATTTTCATGCATGGACTGCTTCTCCCAAGGTAGCATGCAAAGGCATCCCTTAATTTAGGGATCTATTTTTAGCAGCTAGAGGTTACATGCAAGGATCATTTCAGAAACCTCCCACCAAGTGTCACTTTTCCTAGATTTGTGGCATGCACATCACAACCTCGATTCTATCAAAACTCATCAACCAGATGCTGCAGAGCTCATTCCTCACATCGACCTTGTAGCTCTGACATCCCACATTGCATATAGGATTCATCGGCACATTCAACTTAGTTTTTTTGGGGTAAGCCTGTTTTTCATGTCTTGTGTTGTGTTTCTGTCACTTTTTTGTGTTTCGCTTCATGTGAGTGTTGTCTGCTTGATTTCAGTGAGCGTTTGTTGTCATTTTGATGTATGTTATCTTGTAGAAGCACTGTTTCAGTTTTCATCTGCATCTCACTGTTGTCGTATGCATGACATTCTTTTGCACGAACGGTCACCGTTGCAGTGAATCGCTTCACACACATGCATGCTTTCCCCATTTTATGAATCCTGCGCTTGTTGTTTGCATGAATGATCAGTCACTCTTGTTTTCACTCATCTCATCATGCATTCGCACTTCTCAAGTTTTCAGTCGCCCGTCAGCCGGACTAGGCTGCCTTGGCCTAGATTGTGCCTTGCCCAAATAGCATTGCGCATTTCCAGAAGCTAACGCTCTGCGTTCCCTTCATAAATTCCACAAGTCTAGCCAGGCACTGACCTCTAGGCTTGCATTATGCAATTCTTGGAGGTATTGTCCTGTTGGCTCCAAAAACTGCGAAATGCAGTTTGCTGGTTGCATGTCACTGCTGACTGAAATTGTGAATTGCACAGTTTTAGTCCTCAGTAGGCCAGGCTGGACTGTGCATTGCATAGTTCTAGAATTTAGTCAACATCCTGACAACCTAGATTGTGCCTTGTGCAGTTTTGGCAATTAGTCTCCCGACCTCCTAGCGGAAATTGTGCAACCTTCATGATCAATCACACTAGCATGTTGCAAGTCAGTTCTCAAGTTTGTTTTGGTTTTCGACTAATAGATTTCTTTCCATGAGTGTTGCCATGTCTCTAGGCATCACAAGTTTTCATCTACTCCACAACAACACAGGTACAATGGTTTCCAGGAGAGCAGAGTCGAAGACACCATTTAGAGCACACTTGAGGATGTAGTCGACCAAGTGTATATGAACTTACCTACCCACGAAAACATCAAGTTGTTCATAGGCAAGGACATCAAGATATGACGACAACAATATCAAAACAAGTAGCACCATCAACAATAGCTAAAGGCATCATATCAGCAACGAACGCAAGAGGAAGGTTGTTGAAAACACAGAGGCAGAATGAAGCTGCAAGCTCAAGCAGATCCACTTGTGATGAAAACAACTTTGAAGACTTAGGCTATGAGGTGACGACATGACATGAAGATCAGGCGAAGGCAGAGAACGGAATAGAGAAGGAGTTGCATGTGTTGAATAAACAACTCAAGGAAGAACAAGAGATGCATAGATGAGAGAATGAGTTGTAGCAGGAACAGGTACAATAGGGCGCGCAACATGCACTCACAAATGAAACTACGCTTGTACAAGTTATAGATCCATCCCAGTTGTTGGCACATAGAAGACAAGGTGAGCAGTGTTTTTGATCGCATGCAAGGGAATGCAACAACACACATCTCATTATGTGCACGCATGCGATCCCACCCATTCGGCACACTCACTGAGGCGATTACAAGAAGAAAGTCTGATTGGCGCTGAACATGTACTTCAACAAGTTGATGCGCATGGCCACCAACACATGCTTGGAGAGAAACATAGAAACTATGCATCAACATGTTGCCTGTCCGGTCGCACCAGGACGACCATGCGCATACTATTAGACAAGTTGGACAGAGGAGCCATATCAGTGCACCTGGATGCAACGAAGGCAAGAGTTCGCTTCAGCAAGATGTCACCATTTAGCGCATGGACACCATCATAGACAACCAAGCTTGGCATTAGCTCACCACCTTCGACCATCACAAGCATGTCAAAGAGTTGGTCTCACCACAACGGTCTGAGTGTCAGTGATGTCTTGCATGGCTTGCTCAAGCCATTTTGTCTCACATGGGCACATGTGCATTGTAATGTAATGTCTTGTCAAGTGGAAGTTCAAGTGTTGATAGTTGAATGTAATAGTCATAGAGTAGTTGAAGAGTCATGAGGATAGATGAACGGTCTCAAAGGGGAATGTCAAGGGTCACCCCAGCCTTTGCTATAAATAGTACCTCATAACTCATTGTAAAGGCTTTTGGTCAACCAAGCTTCGATAAGAGTATTTTAGAGAAATCTTGGACAATATTGTAATGTGCCTTGGCTTCTCCACTATGCAGAACTAGTATATCTCTTTGGAGGAGCAAGCCGTTGTGGCTGTAATGTTCTGCTATCGGAACTAGTGGTTAGACATGGACGTATTATATGACTGGAACTTAGACTTTTAATATAATAGAGCCAACACGTTTCATGCATATCTCATATTATATTCCAGCTATCTTGTTTACTCTAAATGATATATGTATATGTTTTCTTACACATGCATATACAGACTATTTTGTATATGTATGAATCTTACTGAAATGTGTTGACTGGTTTAACCATCACTTTGGATTGCTTGATATCTTTCCTTCCATGTTGTGATGCATCTTCGCTCGTGTGTTCCCTTCCAAGCCGTGTACTATTACAGGGTTTCAAGGGGTGCATTCACCTCACCCTTCGTGTGTTACAACCTCTCATGCACCTTCCTTGACTTATTGCAGCTGTCACACCCTTGCTACCAATAGGGACATCTTACTTTCCTTTGTGAGAAATCACGATCAAGGCATTACCGTAAGACCCACTGCTGGGACTCCTACACCAAACGGTCTGAGGTCTAATTGAGACTTCTTACCAGGGAGATCCCTTGACATGTTGGTGGGTCTAACACCGTCAATGTTTCTGGCACTAGGAGGAGGGCTAGATGACAAGTTGTGTCCTCTCATCATGTTTTGAACCTTTGCATATCTATCATGGAGTCTTGCACTCTCCTCCCTCCATGATGTTTTTCGCATGCCGAATCTGTTACCATCACGAGGGAGTTTTTCGATCTCTTTTCCACATACATGTATGATGGTGAAGGCGAAGTGGCCTGGCCTGAGTTCTTACATGACTTCCTTTCCATGCTTCATGAGGAAGATGGATGTTCTAACGAACAGGCTAGTCTGCTGCTTGCATACACACTTCGCGAATCTCCACATTGGTGGCTGTGCAACCTATCGGCTGATAGCGTGCACTCACTTGAGCACTTCTATGATCTCATTGAAGACACTTTATATCATTTTTATCCAGAACATCTTGACCGAAAATTGTTACAACAATGGCAGGCTCCGCATGAATCGCCTATGGATTTTTGGTAGCACTTCCGTGATTTGCAATTTCAAGCTCCGAAGAGCTAGTTGAAATTTTTCTATCTTTGGGACCAATTCAAGTACTATCTTAAGAAATATACTCATCCCAAGAGGAATTTTTAACTCAAGCATCGCTCAACATTCTTCAGTGATGGAGCTGTGCAATCACAGACGAACACGGTCACTGTCAGAAGTGACTGTCCATCGTCCCCTCATCAAACAGATCCACCATTGCAGAGTGATGCAGGAGATCATTCTCTCACATTTGTTGAACCGTCACGACCTCCCGAAATCGCTCCTTCCAATGTTCATGTAGACTTGGTTGTGATTCCCATACCTCGTCACATGTATTTTGTACCTCAACCTCTGTCTTCGTATTCTGATCATCCTTCGGATGACACTATCTTGTGTTCTTCCATTCCAGACTCTACACTTGTTTTGAATGAGGATCGATCTATCGACGGAGTTGGTGTTGCATAACCAACATGCGCTGGCATTCATGAAGAGCATGACGAGGAGCTTGAACATCCACCGGCAGCAGGGGACCATCCCTATCTGTCCGTACCTCCTCTGTTTTTCTTGACATCCTTGATGATCCTGCCATCCCTGATTTTTCATGTGCATCTCCATCCACGGATGCACCCATTGTTGATCATTCGCAAGACACACCGGATATCATTCCATCACCTGACAATGGAGAGGACCAATCATTCATTGAAAATCCACTTGATCTTTCATCTGCTTTTTCTAGAAACACAGAGGGTGAACATCCTTTTTTATCATCTACCCCTCTGTGTGATTGATCAAATCATGAGGATGCCGACCACCATCCTAAGTTTTTTGATCTTGGCTGTCGTGATCTGATTACCTCATCATTTGATCACAATGTTGATTCATTTGTTGTTAATTCATCTAAGCCACTGGTCTACGATTATCTATCTGTCGAGGAAGTCAAAACCCCCCAACCTATCGAAGCACTTCAGCCCTAGCTGATGGTAATGTTAGGCCCTCGCTGTCCTAAGGTTGGTCTCACTTCCGATCAAGAAATTGTTCAAACACCTGAGGCTCCTCATCACTCATCTGTATGCACTTAAGAACAATCCAACACTCAGATTTCATTTCCTCCACTTGAACTGCACGATCCCGTCGCTCATGCATTGGAGGAATCTTACATAGCAAGCTCACTTGCGAAATGTAAGTGGTATACCTTTCTCACGTTTTCTTGCATGTCACAGTCAAGGGAATGCATACACTCAACATCTGCATGCAGTGTAGCACAACACCATGCCAAGTCCACAAAGTGCATGTCATGTGCTTTCACTCATTTTTGTTTTGTGGACGCTTGTAAGCTCGAAGTGTGTTTGTTTTCATTGTTTTATCTTTCACATTTGCTGGTTCACACAACTGGGTTGCTCATGGACCAAGCCTTCACTGACATGGGTCAACAAATGTGTTGGTGGCTGCATTGGAAGTATCACTTCACATGAGACGAACCATGCACTGTTAGCTTAGGAGTAGGAGTAGTGTTTGTTTTTTTTGAGTTGTTTGCTTGCATGCATGTTTTCTTCTTTCGTTGTGTGTTTGTTTTCTTACTCACTTTGCTTTTGCATTACTTCTACTTCTTCTTTGTTTTGTTGTTTGTTTGCTTGTTTTTGTTGATAGCTTAGTTTCACATGAAACCATGCAAGACTCTTGAAACAAGCTGGATAAAAGTACAAGAGGCCTTGTGCAGATATCACTAGTTGGTTCTCTATCATCCTGCCTCTGTATGATGAACTTGTTACTTTTATTCCATGATACATCGATGGAAAATACATACTATTCGAAGTGAACCTTGGTGAAAACACAACGCTTACGTGCTAATTAGTGTCACCTTCTCTAGTCGGTTGTTTTTGGGTTAACCCTTGTCAGCTTAGTCAAGTAGAGTAAGGTGAGGAGGAAAACCTTAACAGGCATGTCAGAGGTATATAATAAACTACTTCTATGAAGGAACAACCTCTTTTGCTCTACATAAGTCAGGTTCCCTCTTTTGCCTTTGAAATGAATAAGTGTTATGCACAAGTATGAAAAAAAAATGAAAACTGAAAAATGAATAAGGTAAAATAAGAGAAAGGCTTCATGTGTAGAGAGGTGATGCAAGTAACTCCGTCGGGGTACTGACCAGGCTCGCTGGCAGCGGAGTGATACTTGTGTTCCTGTGTGACTCCGCTGGGGTACTGTCCAGGCCTGCTGGCAGTGGAGCAACACCAGAGATGAAACTAGGACTCTGATTACTATATTGTTTGTGCACCAATATACCCCTCAACCCCAATCGAAACAACTGTGTTGACTTAGCTTGGAATATGTGTAAATCGACCAAGAGCTTAGCAGATGCTACATCTTATGATCAAGCAAGTGTGGAAACCAAGACGAACTGAGAACTGAACAATACTTCTGGAGGTGTTAGACTTGCTTTTCACGAACAAGGTCCATTTAGAGCACTAGAGTTCTACCAGTGTGTCGCCAAGTGTTGTAGCGGCTACAACCACCCTCAAAAAATTTTCCTTAGCTTCATTTTGGAGCCTCCCTACCAACCTTTCATAGCAGCATGTCTTGCCTTGTCAAGTACACAAGCTTCAGTGATTTTCTTGCAGAATGACAACTTGTCCATGAGAGCTTGTTGCATCCCCCTCACAAGCTGTTTCTCCGGAATTGGTCCCACTTCAAGATGAGTAGCTCCCTCAAGAAATTGTGCAATTCTGGAGGGGAACTAGCCTTCCCTCCAGAAATTGCGCAATTCTGTCTGGAAGCCTGTTGGGCTCCAGAATTGCGCAAATCTTCCTATCACTGTTCACTGGAAAAATTGTGCAATTCCTCCCAACAGGGCTGCTCAGCCCAAAAATTGCGTAATTCTGGGTGGAAATCAGTTGCTCTGCCCATAAATTTGTGCAATCCCTTTGGGCAGCTAGCCCAACTCCCTCCTAGAAATGTGCATTTTTTCCCTTCAGCGGAGCAGACAAATGTATGTGCCCTTAGGTTGACCGGTTCCCTCTGGGACTGAGCAAAACTTATTTGCATGCATGGATTGCTTCTCCCAAGGCAACATGCAAAGGCATCTCTTGATTCAGGGATCTATTTTTAGTAGCTGGAGGTTACATGAAAGGATCATTTTAGAAACCTCCCGCCAAGTGTCGCTTATCCTAGATTTGTGGCATGTGCGTCACAACTTCGGTTTTATCAAAACTCATCAACTGGATGTTGCAGAGCTCATTCCTCACATCAACCTTACAACTCTGACATCCCACATTACATCTAGGAGTCGTCGACACATTCAGCGTAGTTGTTTTTGGGTAAGCCCACTTTTCATGTCTTGCGTTTCATTTTTGTCTCTTTTTGTGTTTCACTTCGTGTGAGTGTTTTCTGATTGATTTTAGTGAGCGCTTCTGTCATTTTGATGTATGTTAGCTTGTAGAAGCACCATTTCAGTTTTCGTTCGCATCTCACTGCTATCACATGCATGACATTGTTTTGCATGAATGGTTGTTGTTGCGGTGACTCGCTTCACACACATGCACACTTTCCCTCTTTTCTGAATCCTGCACTTCTTGTTTGCATGAATGACCATTCACTCTTGTTTCACTCATCTCATCATGCATTCACACTTCTCATGTTCTCATTCGCCTGTCGACTGGATTGTGTTGCCTCAACCCAGACTGTGCCTTCCCTGGCTAACACTGTGCATTTCCGGAAGCGAAGGCTTTGCCTTCCCTCTAGAAATTGCGCAAGTCTACTCGAGAACTGACCTCCAGGCTTGCATTGTGCAATTCTTGGAGAGAGTGTCCTGTTGGCCCCAGAAACTGTGGAATGTAGTTTGCTGGTTGCATGTCACTGTTGATTGAAATTGCGCATTGGGCAGTGTCAGTCCTCAGCAGGTCAAGCTGGATTGTGCATTGCGCAATTCCAACAGTTAGTCAAACTCTTGACAACTCGGACCGTGCCTTGCACAGTTTTGGCAGTCAGTCTCTCGACCTCCCGTGGAAATTGCGCAACCTTCGTGATCAATCACACATGTATGTTGTAAGTTAGTTCTCAAGTTCGTTTTGGTTTTCGACTGACAGATTTCTTGCCATGAATGTTGCCATGTCTCCAGGTATCATAGGTGTTCATTTGCCGCACAACAACACAAGTACAATGGTTTCCAGGAGAGCAAAGTTGAAGACACCGTTCAGAGCACACTTGGGAATGCAATCAACCAAGTGTCTAAGAACTTGCCTAACCACGAAGACATCAAGTTGTTTGTAGATAAGGACATCAAGATATGACGGCAGCAACATTACAACAAGCAACACCATCAACAACAACTGAAGGTAGCATACCGGATGCAACAAATGTAAGAGGAAGGTTGTTGACAACACAGAGGTGGAACAAAGTTGCAAGCTCATGCAGATCCACTTGTGTTGAAAACAACTTTGGAGATTCAGGTTATGAGGTGACGACGCGACATGAAAATCGCGTGAAGGCAGATAATGGAACAGAGAAGGAATTGCATGTGTTGAAGCATCAACTCAAGGAAGAATAGGAGCTGCATAGACGAGATAATGAGTTGTAGTAGGAACAGGGATAGCAAGGGGTGCAACATGCACTCATAAATGAAACTACATCCGTACAAGTTATAGATCCATCCCAGCAGCTCGCATGTAGCAGACAAGGTGAGTAGTGTTGTTGATCGCATGCAAGGGAATGCAACAACATGCATGTCATTATGCGTACACATCTGATCCCACCGATTCGGCACACTCATCAAGGCGAAGACAAGAAGCAAGTCCGACTGGAGCTGAACATATACTTCGATAAGTTGATGCACATGGCCACCAACACATGCTTGGAGAGTAACGTAGACACTATGCATCAACATTTTGACGATCCAGTCGCATCGAGGACAACCATGCGCATGCTATTAGACGAGTTGGACAGAGGAGTCATATCAGTGCACCCGGATGCAACGAAGGCAAGAGTTCACTTTCGCAAGATGTCACCATTTAACGCACGGACATAACCATGGACAACCAAGCTTGGGATTATCTCACCACCTTCTACCATCACAAACATGTCAAAGAGTTGGTCTCACCACAACGGTCCGAGTGTCAGTGATGTCTCGCATGGATTGCTCAAGGCATTTTGTTTCACATGGGCACATGTGCATTGTAATGTAACGTCTTGTTAAGTGGAAGTTCAAGTGTCAATAGTTGAATGTAAAAGTCATAGAGTAGTGGAAGAGTCATGAAGATAGATGAACGATCTCAAAGGGGAATGTCAAGGGTCACCCCACCCTTTGCTATAAATAGTACCTCATAACTCATTATAAAGGATTTTGGTCAACCAAGCTTCGATAGGAGTATCTTAGAAAAAGCTTGGACAATATTGTAATGCGCCTTGGTTTCTCCACTGCGTAGAGCTAGTATATCTCTTTGGAGGAGCAGGTGGTTGTGGCTTTAACGTTCCGCTACCAGAACTAGTGGTTGGACATGGATGTATTGTATCACTGGAATTTTCACTTTTAATATAACAAAGCGAATACATTTCATGCATATGTCATATTGTATTCTAGTTATCTTGTTTACTCTACATGGTATATGTATATGTTTGCTTACGCATGAATATATGGACTATTATGTACATGTATGAATCTTATTGAAATGTGTTGATTGGTTTAACCATCACTTTGGATTGCTTGCTAAATTTCCTTCCATCATGTGATACATCTTCGCTCGAGTGCTCCCTTCCAAGCCACATAGTATTACAGGTTTCCAAGGGGCGCACTCACTTCACCCTCCGTGTGTTAGAACCTCTCATGCACCTTCCTTGACTTACTGCAACTGTCACACCCTTGCTACCAACAGGGACATCTTACTTGCCTCTGTGCAAAATCGCAGTCAAAGCATTACCGTACCACCCACTACTAGGACTCCTACACCAAACGGACTCAGATCTAATTGAGACTTCTTACCGAGCAATCCTTAACATGTTAGCGGGTCCAACACCGTCAACACAAAAATAAAATATATACTCAAACACTAACCTATAATTAAATTGATAAGAAAATTAAAACACTAAAAAACACTAACCCATAATTAACCTGATAAGAGAATTAAAGCATTAATAAAACAAAGAAAAAAGCTTGTGCTCATATTTACTGGTTCAAGCCAACTGAATGAGAGCAATAACCATGCACATAATTTCCCAATAAAGATTTCCATTGTCACGTTGGATGATATTAATCTTTATGGTCACGTTGAGTGATATTACAGTATCAATAAGGTAAGGTTCTGTTAAACCAAAAGTTTAGGGAAAGATTATGAAGGTTTTATGTGGTTATTGATATTTGGATCGTAGGTTTTAAGAATATTTTAAAATATATTTAATTACACTAATTTTATGTAGCAAATTATACTCAAATATTTTCAAAATCTAAAATTAAATAATTTTAATAACACTTTTAAATATTTTTAGAACTTAAAATCAAATTAAAATCAAATAAGTTTAATAAAGAGAAATATAAGTATATAATATGATTTATGGGTATGTCCTTATTATGGGATGAAACATTAAAATGAAAGATGAAAATTATGAGTACAGTGAGTATACCTTAGTGCAGTTCAAAATTCTATTGCTAAATTGTTTACATTTTGGTATTAACATGAAAAGGTGTTATAATTTATTTGTTATATGATTTGAAGGTTTAGGGGGAATTTGTTTTGGTAAAGATTTGGTGGAATTATTTATTTGAATTGTTTAAAATTTAGTGTTTTAAAAAGTATTCAAAATGTTAAATTTATATAAATAAAAAATGCACTTGAAACCATAAAAAAAATCATAATTTACCTAAAAAGAAAGAAAGAAAATAAATAAATCATTTAACCTAATTCCACACAAAACTGCACATCATATTCTAATTAGTTACACCATGCCTTAAATGGGTGACGATTCTCAGGCGGTGAAAGGTTTAATAAACCCAAAACTCCAAATCATATTCTAATTAGTTACACCATGCCTTAAATGGGTGACCATTCTCAGACAGTGACAGGTTTAATAAACCCATTTTAAGACAGAGTGAAAGAACTTTTAATCATCCATGTCTGCATCAAATTGGGAATTTACAAGTTCAGGGTAGGAATTTCGTCAAAAGATTTTGATGATAGAAAATTTTCAAGAAAAAAAGAAGTGTGTATCAGAAAAGTCTAAATTGTGGAACTAAAATGGCGAGATTGATGTAAAACGCCACTTGAACATCATATTCCATGTTCTATTAATGTAAAAAGCCAGCTAAACATCATATTACATGCTGTATTAAAAATAATTATAAGCCACCTGAACATCATCTACATTCTGTATTGAAATAATTATTGAACCGGAGCTTAACCAGAGAACAATTCTTGAAATTCTGTCACAAAATATTTACAAAACAGAAAGATATAGTCTTGAGGATGTAGTCTGTAGTCTAATGGTTAGGCAGAGAAATTCTGTTTCCATAGATCCCGAACAAGACTATATATACCTGTAACCTGCTCCAAGCATGATTTCTTCCACGGAAAAAAATCAAAAAGATTTAGAAAAGAAAACGCTCTGAACAAATTTTATTTTGCAAGAAGCTTATCAAGAACGCTATGAACTGGTTGGAGGTCGGCTAGGTGGAGGAGTCTGAGTGCCTGGAGATTTCAACGGAGGCGCCGGTGGCAATGCCGGAGGAGGAGGAGGAGGAGGAGCCGAGGTGGCACCTGCTGGATCCACGGTGGGAGAATCCGGCGCATTGAACGAACTAGGCAATGCCCCTGAAGGTTGCCGACGATGGTGGTGGCGGCGCTGCTCAGACATCGTGTGACGACAGATAAAAGATTTTCTACACCAAATCCTATCGACAGGTCGAGCGTTCGATTCCTGATAAACGGAACTCAAGAGCCAATGTATTTTTATAAGAGGTTTAGGTCTACAGGGTCATATGAATGATTTGATATCTTTGCAGACTGTTTGCAGCACGGGCGTTTCACGGATGGATTAGGTGCACACTCGGCACCCGTTCATTGTATAGAGGAATGGTCCCCGCGCAGGGCGAGCTGACAGATATGGTGGGAAGCTGTGTTTATGCCGTGCTAGGAAAGCCGTGTAATGCACGTTTTTAGTACAGACAAGTGTTGATAGTTGAAAAGAAAAAAACGTATATGTTTTTGGAGTTTTTTTGTGAATATATTTAGGTTGAATTTGTTATATTGAGATGGTTTGGAATTACAAATTTGATTTAAGTTATAGGTTTTCAAGAAGTGGAAATAGAAAAGGTTTTTAAAGATAATGCGGAAAGTTATGTAGATATGTTGGTAGCTAGTTTTTCGGATTCGAGAAGATTGGAGCATTTATTTTGAAGCTTCACAAAAAAAGACCGAATACATTAGGAAGATGAAGAAGCAATCTTTAACATAGACTATCTTTAACTTGGTGGACTTTAAAATAATTTCTTTCTTTTTTTCTTTCTATATAGAATAAAACACTAAGTTAGAGATTTTTAAGGGCTTAATTTATATATAGAATAAAAATTATATTTTAGATAATAAAATAATATTAATTTAATCAAAAAAATGTCTTATGTATTAAAAATTCAATGTTGGAATCTATGGGTAGTATAGAAATGTTCAGATAGATAGAGTATTGTTTAAACATTATGAGTTTTGAAATTTTTTATGGGCAATTTTTTTTTCAGCCAAATCTTGATTTTAGTTATTTAAAATCAGTTTTTGATTGTATATATGGGCTCTGGGCACCAGGATTGTATAGAGTTCATAACTCAAACTTGTGACTTCATCAAATCCCTGTTGATAAATTAATCTGGAAAATACACAAAAAAATCTACCAAATGTATACCCCTAAAAACCCTCCAAAACTCAAAACTTGTAACAAACAGACTACAACTTTAGATAGTAATAAATGTATTATATATTAGAATATATCTACTTCAATTTGGCTATATCACCTTATCTATTCTTGCTATTTTTACTTTGAGTTGGGTCTAACTGTGTATCATTTGGTGCTATTTTTACCATATTATTTATAAAACTCATTGATTGAATTAATAATAATATTATAATTGTAAGGTTAAGGTTAAATCAAATATTGAATTGGTGTATGAGATATCTTGTTGTGGGACAATGAACCTCTATACAATGATTTCACTATCACAAGTTTATAGAAATTATTATACTCTATTGTTCTATGAAATATCTTGTAGTGAGACAAATAATATCAGTGCAATAATTTGATTGTTAAAATTTACATAAATGAACATATTCTATTGTTCCAAATTTGAACCTATAACTTTGAAACACACAGACAAAATTAATTTCAATCTACTCAGGTGATATTCAATATAAATATCTACTTCCTTGTATCAGATATTTTGTTGTTGTATATTCAATATAAATATTTAAAAATTATTTTCAATCTACTAGTATGAAATATGGTATTGTCTGACAAAAAATTTCTATATAATAATTTGTTTGTTAAAATTTATAGAGATAAATATACACTATCTCTCTGAATTTAAACCTATAACTTCCCAATACATAATTTATTTCAATCTGCATTTTTCAGAACGAAAAACGCTTGATTGTATTAACTAGATAATCATAAAAATCCAAAATACATCTTGATATAGCTTGATATGAGATATAACCAAACCTGTATAACATTGTAGAGGAGAGAAAAACTAGTTCTGATATGACATGTAGCCAAAATTCCACCATAACTAGTGAAGAAAAAAAGTTTTTGTGCTGCCGAAAAGCAATTAACCAGATGGGGGTATAAAACTTTAAACAGAGAGCAATTAGCTATGCTAGAAAAAGTCCAAAAACCCCGATAAGTGGCCTCTTCTACCACCTGTGAGAAACTTTAAACAGATAGCAATTAGCTATGCTAGAAAAAGTCCAAAAACCCCGATAAGTGGCCTCTTCTACCACCTGTGAGAAGATATACATAATATACTATAAGGTGCAAGTTAAACAGTACCGTGAAAACATACCTGGGAATTTTATGATGAAATATAAGATTTATGTGTTGAGAAGAGAGAAATCTTGAATCTAATAAGTTTCGTCTTCAATAATTATATCCATATTCCAGAAGCCCATTTGAGAAAGGAGTCATTTCTTTGATAATACAACAGCGTGGGAATTTTGTGCTCTGTTGCCATGCTAAATAGAATAGTCATCCTTCCTCCCCCAGAGAGAATTGATTCTGTTCAACCAACCAGATAGACGTTGTTTTTTAATATGGTTCTTCCCATCAATTATTATTTTGGAATCACCGAATATCTGAAGGGATTGGATATTTAGAAAAACGCTGAAGGTAAAAAGTCCTGCTAGGGCCATTGCCTCTGCTTTGTTATTGGTTCCATTTCCCTCATTCCAAAAAATTTGGAATTACTGATCATTATTTATAACAATGAGGACCCCGCACACGAGTGCATGGATCAATGGTTGAGGCAGTCGGCTGCCACGCACCCCACTAGCGATCGAGACCTGATTTGTGGCGTATAAAGTTTTATTGAGATTGTAAATGAGAATGTAATGAGATGTGACAGTTGTCAGCGTGATTAACATGTATATATGTAAAAAAAAGAAAGCCCAATAAAATTTTTATTGAGATTGTAAATGAGAATGTAATGAGATGTGACAGTTGTCAGCGTGATTAACATGTATATATGTAAAAAAAAGAAAGCCCAATAAAATTTTTTCCAGGAACTAGCTCCTCCCTTTAAAAAAAACAATGAAGACCCCACATCCACATCTACATAATAAATATCTACAATTGAAAACCTTTGAAATCCAACCACAAAATTAATTCCATTTAACCTATCTTATATATTTCAAATCCTGCAACAATTGATTTAGATTGATGGATTGCCCTCAGTCATGGAGTACAATTATAGATGGCTCGGCTGTACACATCCACGCCTGACTGCCGTATAAGGCGAGATGTATTTGGCGCGTTGGACGTCCCATACGAGATACAAGACAATTCTTTCTCTTTCCAGGTTTCTTGTCAGATTTTGCAATGTTTTGGAATGTGCTCAAAATGTTAAAAAATTTTGTGATCCGAAGGAATTATATTTTTAAATCGTGACCTGTAAAATTGCACGGAACATCTTAATATCTCTATTAATTTTTTACCTTAAATTGACTGAAAGAATAAATAATTTTGCACAAAATCTATACCTAAGAAATAGGAATCTGAATTTTTTCACATTGCATAAGTCATCCAATTTGTGCGAAAATTGACTGGTTTGAGTAGTCGTTGCGAACAGTGTATGGTTCCCTCTTATCGTAATAGTATTGCATTGAGTTATTTCAATGGATAGGGTTTATAAAGAGCGAAGGTTGAGAGGACTCTAAGGTAGCTCACAGTAAGGTGCTCCATGGGAATGGAAAGGCACTTGATGTCTTGGCTATGTAGGTAGTTCTCTTCCATTATCTCTTGTTACTCAAACCAAGAAGGATGTAGATTTTAGCTCCATAGCGCTTAGTTAGGGTGGGGAGGCACTCTAACTCTTGAAGTAGAAGATTAGAAAAATTAATCGACCAAAATAACTATGAGTAACTACAATATTTATGTTTTTTCTTTCTAAAGAAATTTTGAATTTGCATTTGTTGATTGATACTCACAATCAAATAGATTACAATTTAAAATTAGAGAGATATTAAATCCTAATTTAGAGGAAGGAGGCCATTTAAGCAACCAAACTTCTTCTATCTCTAATCACCATCAATATTTGGGTAGCTTGACACACCATGGGGTGTTTTTTGTAGAGGGGTTGAAGGTTAGAAAAGATAAGGATAATGATCTATTGGGTTCATTGGATGATGGGGAAGTTGGGCATTAATGAGATTCAAAATGAGGATTTGGTGGAAAAAATAATGAAGGAGGTGAACATTTAAATATAAAGCAAATCAACATCAATCTCAAAAGGGAAGAAATATTTAAAGAATGGAATACCCCAAGGATGAACCCCATGCGTATTGTATATTTTCATGTTTAGGCTCGTGAGATAGGTATTATTTTGGGGCCTACATGCTCATGCATCTTTGTGCTTTAGGATGGCATGCCCATGTATATATATGTTTTGAGGCCTGAGTGCATGTGTGATTTTAGGTTGGTGAGCCTAATGTTGATTTTTCAAGGATCTCATAAACTCATAATTACTTTTTATGATTTCTTAGGTTAATCTTTTCTTGCATTCACATTCATCATAAAGTAATTACATAGGAGATCTCAACAGTAGAAACAAAATGATGCGAGTAGGATCATAAAGATATAGCCAAATAAGAGACACAAGAATTTACCCTGGGAAAACCCACAGGGGGGAAACCCAATAACTTTTTCCTTAGAGAAATTATTGAGATCAATAGAGATACATCTAATTCTTCTAGTCAAATGCAAAGTCAAACTGACTAGCAATATAGCTTTGGTCAAACTGTAACAACCATGTAAAAATATATAAGACCATGGTCATGGGACACTTACTCCAAGCTGAATGGTGGGAAAAAAATCTTAGTGGGTGTTCATTTCAATTATTATGGCTAAAGAAAATTGGCAAAGGTAATGACAAAGGCTTTGGAAAGGCAAGAGACATTAACTGACATCTATTTATGAAAATAATGGAAATTAGGAGAAAAGGAAGGTGAAAGGTCACATGTTGCATGTGAGAAGGAAAATGAAGGAAAATAATGGAAAATGAAGAAAATAGAGGCCTCATTGATAAAAAGGCTTCTGAGGAGCAGTTCATAGACTTTTGCCAGTTCAATTTTGGAGCTCTCCCTCTATTCTCTCTCTCTTACACTCTTGGACACTTAGAGTTTTCTTGGAGCACTCTTGGAGGAATGCGGCTACCGTGGGATTATTTGTAGGTATCGAGTTTCATGTATGGTTTCCTTGCTAGTTTTGGCATGCATGGCTATGCATGTGTGTTCTTGGTTCTCTCGCTGTCATTGGCATGGGCTTTTCCAGGTGTGACAATGTTCTTCAGCCTTGCCTTGCCATTTATGGATAGCCATGGTGTGATGGGGTTCTCATGTTTTGGTTAAGCTGGATTGCCGGATGGATTCGAAGATGAGTGAGGTGGATCTCTGAATGAAAGAACACATGGCCTAGTGCTCCCTGAACCAGACTGTGGATTGCAGTAAAGCCATTGGGCTAGTGATCCCTAAACTGGACTTTGGGTTGTAGTAAAGCTAGGTATTGTGTGCCTAAGCATCCTTGACTAGTGAATGACAAGATATATGGTAAAGCCTAAAGGTGGTTTCCCTTGATCAGTCCTAGGAATCCTTGCCGGTGAATGGCGAGATATACAGTAAAGCCTAGACGACGGTGTCTCGATTATGGCCTAGTGATCCCCGGGTCAGACTGTGGATTACGGTAAAACCTAGAGACTAGGAGACATGCAAATTCCTCACGGTGTAGGTGGAGAAATCCAGTGGCATCCATGCTTGTTTATGGCTTAACGATCTGATGGGGATTGCAGTAAAGCCTGGTATTGTATGTTTATTGTTTATGGCCTAGTGATTTGGTGGGGATTGTTGTAAAGCTTGACTCTATTGATGAGGGTGGGGTGGTTTAGCCTCGAGAAGCACTGGTTGATTTTGGTTATAAGTCCCGCATTCATGCTTGGAATATGGCACGGGGGTGATTGGTTGAAGAGAGATTTGGCTCAACCAATCTATGGTAGGGTGGAACGTGGTAGTCCCATACCGGGTTGGATTTTTCATTCATTAATAAGAGTTCCTTTCCTTGGTATTTTATTGGAAAATGTACTAGTTCATATGTGGTACTTATGGCTATTGTATCCTTCTTATTTTTGTTGGTTATATGTTGGTTACGAGCATGTGTTATGACAATTATGATGTATGGATTTCATCATGTTTTAATTGATAAATGAATGAACAATGAATATATGACCTAGTAGATGATAATGCAACTAATGTGATAAGACATCAATGCTTCCTTATGAATCTCAGATAAGTATGAGACCCCTATGCTCAGGTATGTTGTTATGACCTGTAGATTACATGTGCACAATGTGTTTGACGAAATGCATGTCATGGTTAGGCTTGGTTAGGTTAATTCCTTGATCAAGTTTTATGTTAGAGGCTTTGTCTTGGTGTCATTTATTGTCTTGGAAAGTCCCATCAAGTTTCGTGGAGTGGTTTTGAGGCTAGCCCTGAAAAAGTGACTTAAATCTCATAGTCTCTGCCACATAATTGGCTGAAAAAGAATGGGGCTGAGGTTTAATTCATTGAAAAGCTAAGTTAACTCAGGGGTTGGGCACTTTGAGTGGTAGATTAGCTCCTGGGGGTCCTATAGCACTTGAGGGAGGTTTGTAAGGTGTTGGTTTGTCAATTCCACTTCCTTAACTGCACTTAGGGAGTTGAATAATATCATACTAACTCTTCGTCACATGTTTACCCCGATGGACAAGTTAGTTTGGGTAAATGTGGGAGGAGGGTGTTACAAAGTGGTATTAGAGCATGGTTTGACACTTGGACTAGATGGGCGAAATGTGATTTGTTATGCATACATGTCAGTTGCCTTTGTGTTCTTTATGTTTGTGTACTATGTGCTTGTTGTGTATGCATGGTGGTGGTCATTGTTTTTGTTGTGTCACCATGTGGAAGTTGATGATGTTGTTTTTGGGATGTGTTGGCCATGAATACATGTTAGTTGTATATGCATTTGTTATGCATGTCAGTTTCTATATGTTTTTATGCATGCATTGTCATGGTTTATAGTTGTCATGCATCATGAGGTCATTGTAGGCATTTTAGGTCATCATGATGTTGTTGGTATGTTGTGATGCTGATGTGTTGGTTAAGATAAAGAAGGAGATGTAGATAATCAAAGTGAAGTTGTGGCACTAGACTCCGGGGTAAGAGAAGATCGTCATACATGTTTGTATGGTGGGTATTAAGGTATGCTGGTTAATGGTTTCTATAAGTATTAGGGTTATGCACATGTCTGTTAGTATATGGTTTTTGTGTTTACATGTATGATAAATGCTAATTGATTAGTGTAGTTGTATGCACATGTGTTAGATAGTCATGAATGATAGTAACCTATTGTTGTATGCATTGTGGTTCTATGCCTGATGATTATGGTCATTGCAGCTAAGGTTTTGATGTTATTATGCTTTGTGTTAATTTGGATTGACCTATGCAGATGATTATGGTTATGACATTCAAGTATGAGTTAATATATTGTTATAGTGAGTTGTACTAATCTAGAGTGACTGTGCATATGTGATTGTTGTAACACCCTCCTCCTACATTTACCCAAGTAACCAACCAACCGGGGTAAACATGTGACGAGAGGTTACTATGATATGATTCAACCTCCTAGGTGACCTTAAGGAAGTGGAATCAATGGAAACACGTCAAACATAACTTCCACATCAACAACAACACTCCCAGGAGCCATCCCAACCACTCAGGTATCATTCCCCTGGGTCCCACTAACTTTTTAGCCATTAAACCTCTGGATGCTCCCATGCTAGCATCCAGAGAGCTATGGACGCTCCCACAAGTCTACATGCTTGCATCCAAGGACTATTTCTAGCAGACCTGTGTGAGAGTTCGCAGGATTTAAGGCACTTTTCAAGCCCAAAATTCCGACCATTTCCCAGAACTTGTTGTAACTTTCAAAATCCATTAAACACATGATGACAAGACTAATAAACCAAAAACTAACTCCAGGACTAGGCCTGACCATCCCCAACCAGGACTGACATTTTGTCAAACACTTGGCATCAATGTAATCTACAGGTCTAGGATACAAGACAGAGCATGAATGACTGAAAACTCTTATGAGACATGACAAGAAGGGTCACCACCTTCTCCCTTGAACTATTATGACATCAATTAGGTCTTGCATCCATCATTTTAACAATTACAAGTAAATACATGAAATAACCATGACATGAACCAGCCAATTAACCATGCTTATAACCAGCATAAAACCATGAAAATAACAGTGATATAATAACCATTAAATCCACATATAAATAAGTACAAAAGCAAGAGAACTTATGATCCAGACTTAAATAGGAACACAACAAATTACTGAGATAACCAAATACACAAAGATGCAGCGGAAATAATACTTCATTTCATTAATGGAAAATACTGAAATATGCTTACAACCAGAAATGGAAATAAACCAGCTAGGGCGATGGTAGCTTATCTCTGAGAAGAGATGTGTGGCTACATGCCTCTGAACTGTCTTACAATGAGGCTCGAAGGCCTATTTATTGTTGAGAAACAATGGAAAACCCTTCACATTCCAAAACCTAACCCTAGAAGATGAAACGCCAAATTGTGGGCCCCGTTTTTTGGGTAAGTTGGTACATCAACTTCCCGGGGTCGCGAATTGGTCGTACTATCTCCGTTTGACGCGCATGATAGCCCATTGGAAAGATCTCTCTGAGGACTACGACGGAAAAGATGTTTTTTAGACAAAAGAATCGCTAGCGGTAGATTTCCCAAAAAACGTCGTTTAGGGCCTCAAAACGGCTCTGGAAGTTTAGGACCTGTTGTGGTCACCAACAACCCCCCTCTTTGTTTGATATTAGTAATAACATCAAGCAAAGGGGGACCCTTAACCAAAAATCCAAAAAATATTTTGTTTAAAAAATATTTTGTATTAACTCCCTAAGAGCTATATCGCGTCGCAAAGGTAGAGAGAAGCGTTTTCCCAAAGCGCATAAATACACTGAAAAAGAGCGACGCGAGAACCCATCGCATCGCGTGCATTAAAAGCGCTCAAAAAGGGAAAACCTAAGGAATCGCCGACGGCCGATATGCGACGTCGCACGTCGCAATGTCGCATAAGCAGCACAGAGTGATAAAGCGAAAACCTTGCGATCTTGCAATCTTGCGATCTTGCGATCTGCGATCTGCGATCATACAAAACTGCGATCTGCGATATTGGCAATTTGCGATAACACTTAATGACGTCGCAGTCCTCGATACTGCGATTCCAATCGCAGAAAGGACTCATCGCAAGAATTCTCCGACATAAACGGTAAACCCAAAATTGAGCGCGCACCTTAAGGGAAATTAATGATCGCATGCTTCAGTATCCAAGAATTATTGTATCGCGTTTTTCGAAGAGTCAAATCATGATGAGTGTCAGAATTACGCATTCATTAGAATTTAATGCTTTCATGTCAATCTTTTTGTCATTTCTCTTCTTCTTTGCATAAACTGCAAGACATGTAACTGATATAAATCTATATGCAGGAAACATCTAAGGAAAAGAGGAAAGCGCCAATGGGGTAACAGAGAGAAGATGCCTCCGCAAATGGATGCCGCATGCAGCAAGACCGCGGATTCCAGAGTATCACCCAACATGCGCTGATGAAAATAGACTATCTAAGACTCAGAGTCAAAGGTGCACAAAAGCAGCGTGTTTGCAAAAGATCTTGAAGCTCAGACTGGGTAAAGCAAAAAGAGAAACGCAAAAGAAGGAGGACGCTCCAGAAAAGCCTGGAACAAAGAACGGAAGCAATTCTCGATACAGGGGATTGTCCATACAACGTGACTCCTAACTCATTGAGTCATTCGCACGACCGGAAACCAAAATAGCAACAGCAGAATCAGTTCGAAAGGAACCTGGGTTGTACTAAGTATACGCACAGCGAATACACCCAGCTAGAGAAAGGTTTTCGAAAATATCTTCTAGTCTATCAGAAAGAGGTGCCAGCTCTTGTCATTTCTAATTTTCAAGCTCGAACAAAAGGAAAGGACAACCAGCTGACTCTTTCAGGGCGAACAACGTATTGCTTACAACACTAAGGAGCAGATACAGAAACGGTTAGAAATTAGATTTGATTTTTAGAAATAAATTTGCTTTTAGTAAAAGGGTGGTCATTTGAAGTTGTTCCCTAAATTTGTGTAATTAAGATTAATTAGTTAGTAGTATTTAACCCTTCTCATGGCATTTGGAGAAGGGTCCGGAAATCTGTCAAAAAACTTGTCCTCAGAACATGCACTTTTGCACCCTCGGAGGGGGTTTTTGATGAATGGATGGACCGAGATTTATTTATGTTTGCATTTTAATGTCTGTTACTGATGTTTCACTTCTGTACTCTTAGCAGATATTAGAAAAAGTAGAAATAAATCGTTATTGCTTGAAGTTTATTAGTGAAATCAGTCATAAATGGTACTTTTATCTCTTGACTAATTTCTGCTTATATTCCTAAAGTGATATGCAGCTGAGTTCTTTATATGTTAATGTATGAATGTGTGTATTACCATTTGGCACTTCTATACGGTGGAGTCATTTATTTGTGCTTGACATATGAATAACTAATTATGCAATATGCTGTTCACAACTGTTTTGCCTAACTTTTTATGCAGAATGGTTTATCTTAATGGATTTCTATTCTTATGATAGATGAATGATCTTTATTACCAGCTATTGTTCGAAATCTTTTTAGATCGCACAATAGAAGAAAAATACCTCGGGTTAGCGTAGATTAGATGTATTGTTTTTCATTAGATTACAATAGCATAGAGTTAGTTTAGAAGTTAGAATTAAATTAGCTTAAAAAACCCCTAGATCAATACCATCAAACTCTACACACACACACACACCCCTCACATTGGGGAACTGGTCCCATTACCCCCAGTCGGACCCGCTACACCAAACGGGCACGGAGCCGCCAACCAGGTTTCCGATCGGGTGGGTATCCCCCTTGTTGTTGACCCGATTTCGGGGCCCTCAACATATTTGGCGCTAGAAGGAGGGCACGAGCTATGAATGGCACATAAATCAAAATCTAAATACCATTCTGAGAGCAAATCACCCTCACCAACTCCCCCGAATTCTCCGGTACGATTAAACTCGGAGCTAGAAGTCGCTCGGGCATCCATCGCTGCTACACACTCTAATATATCAGACCAACTTATCATTGATCCCCCTGAACTTCAAACTTTGATTCATAAACTCCAGGGATTCTCTATTTTTACTCAGAGGTCTGATAAATCTAAAGGCAGCGTGACTTCGCAGTACAATCCTGCTCATCCCCTGACCAGATTGAAGAGTGAAAAGTTTGGCATCCAGCCAACTGAAATCCCTCTCCCCACTAGGAAAAGAGCAAGGAAAGCACTTCCAGAGTCTGACAGAGAGACTCTTTCATCTACCTCGTCCATTTCAACTCCCTCACCGCGAAGTCAGCCACCCACATCTTCACCCCAGATCACTCACCCATCTTCCACAACCCTTCCTCTTCAATCATCAAAGATCATAATATCGCCATCTTCTCAGCATCAGAGATCATCTTCTGCACTTCCATTGACTAGCAGCTCAACGATGGCCCAGTCTCCATGGAACAATCCTGGGGCGGTTTTAATGCCTCCACCCCTGAGCCCTATACTGGCCCATCCTGAGAAATGGCTGCCTAAATTCAATCCAGAAGCAGGCATGCTAGCCGAAGAACATATCAATAATTTCATGCTTTCTGTTAATCTCAACGGAGTTACTAACGAAGATGCTGTTGTCCGGCTTTTCCCTTATACAATGCAAGGAACAGCCGGGTCGTGGTACTTTTCGTTACCTTCCGGATCCATCACAAGCTGGGACATTTTTCAAAGTCAGTTCCTCACCAAGTTTGGTGATGACAGATCCACGGCGACATTGATCAATGACCTATCTAATCTTAAGGCTAAGGCTAGAGAACCCATTAAAGATTTTAACTTATGGTTCAATAAGATCCTCAACAAAATCCCCGCTGCTTCACAACCCAGCGAGGAAGTAAGATGTGAATGGTACATCACGGCTTTACCTCCAAACTTGGCTATCTTCGTAGATAGGGCAAACAAGACCACCTTAGTTGACAACTTGACAGAGGCGTTAGCAGTGGAAAAACGCGTGGTAGCCCTAGAAAAGAGATCTGCTATAGAAGAACGCAAATCTAAGAAGATCTCTTTCAAAGAAGACGCCAAGAAGAAGCAAACGAAAGATCCTTTTGATATGGAAGGATTACAAAAAGTATTAAAGGCCATGTCCAATGAGATGATTGATATAAGAAAACAAGTAGCAGAAACGTCTTCAAGAAATCCTTTCAGGACTTTTAAAAGAAACCCTCCCATGGAGACGAAGCCACCCAACGCTGTCTCAAACGTTGAATCTGAAGAAGAAGAAGAAGAGAATACCACTGAAGGGCAGACCGACGATGAAGAAGTTGTAGAACTACAAGGAATGTGGGACTTCATCCTCCCACAAGAAGAAGATCAAGAAGCATTTCTTGTTAGCACGAGAAACAAAAATCAACTTGATCCTCCCCAAACTACCCCAAAACAAAAGGGCGCAAGCCCTGCAACAAAAGATAAGGTCGCAACAAAAAAGACAACTGCTAAAGCGACCCAGTTTAGCCCAGTCCAATCTGATCAAGCACCTCCATCAAGAACACTGATAGTGTCGGATGAAATGGAGTATAACATCATTGATGACATGAAGAAGACTAGGGCTAACATCACTCTTTATGAATTGAGTAAATTGAAACACCAGCAGAAAATAATGATGAAAGAATTACATGCTGTGCCTACTACATCTTTACCTACAGCTGTAGCCTCCCACAATCTGGGAAGGCCTCCAACCAACGCGATCAATAAGATTGATCCAAATGACATCGCCTTGATTGGAGGAAGATCAAGATCTCATACTCCTCCTTTTCTTCTCACATATGAAATCTTCAATAAAAACGTGCACAATTGCTTGGTCGATTCTGGTGCTTCAACGAATATTTTACCCAGGTCAATATGTGCCAAATTGAATGTGCAACCTCAAAAATCCGCAGAACGTATGGTTCAACTTGATCGATCCCAAGTCGAAGTGATTGGTGAACTTAATCAAGTGACCATAAGATTGTCGTCTAACCCAAAAGTGTGCCCGGTTATCGACATTCTAGTAGCTGATATCCCTGAATTCTATGGTTTGATTCTTAGCAGAGATTGGTCGGAGAAACTCCACGGATATTTCTCAACCGACTGGTCACACATGTGGTTACCATACAATGGTAAACCAAATCAGATAAAGGTTGAACGAGAGTTGCACCAAAAATACATAGTGACAAAACTGGAAGGAGAAAATGAAGCCATAACATACAATAGCAGCATTGTAGGCAATTACACAGTAGATTCTTTCCTCGGCAATTTCAATGCTCATATTTCACCTTACTTAGATGATTCAGTTTTATCCCAAGTTGAAAATTTCTCCCAAACTGATGACTCAAAATGTTTTAGTTTTTTAGATAATTCTGTAAATACATCTTTATTTTGGAAATTGTATTTTGACGGGTCTAGATCCAATGAGGGAGCAGGAGCAGGATGCGTTCTGATTAGCCCGGACGGGAACAAGATTATGCTCACATGCAGACTTGAGTTCGATTGCACGAACAACACAGCGGAGTACGAAGCCTTGGTTCAAGGCCTATACAAAGCAATCGGATTGAACGTTAAGTATCTTCAAGTCTTTGGAGATTCTGAGATCGTCGTAAAACAGGTACGTAACACCATACAATGCCTGTCGAGTCATTTAAAGCACTATCAATCGTTAGTTCAAGATCTCACTGCACATTTCATAGCATTCAACATCTCGTCAATTCCAAGAATTCAAAACGCGAGCGCAGACCTGTTAGCTAACGAGCCGGCTTGTTCAGCAAAAGTGTAAATCAAGTGAATGACCGTGTCATAATTTTGCCACCAAACCAAGACATTGTTCTTTAGAGAATTAAAAAAGGAAAAGTGTGTCAAAAAAGGATTTTTTTTTTCCTCTGGAATGTTGCAAGTAACCTCAAGCAGGAAAAAGGATCATTGCTGGATAACATGGTAACCCTGTCGAGGCTATGGACGCTTGCGGGCAGCAGAGGCTCTACCTACGACAAATGAGCATACTTTTAAGGCAGTACGCAGAGAAGACCTTATTTGATCTTTAATCAAGACTAAGTAATGTCTGGTGCGAATGTAAGAAAAAGCCTGAGGAAGCAAGCAATTGGGATATAAAAAAGGTTGAGACAAAGTATCGTTGACGAGGTGAGGGGTAATCTACTCTATCTGTCCATAACAAAATTTAGACATATAAAAATTTTGCTGTTTCGGAAGTGAACGGTCAATAGAAAAGCAGAGATAACTGGTTCTTCACAGTGAATCGCCATTGTTGTGGTCACCAACAACCCCCCTCTTTGTTTGATATTAGTAATAACATCAAGCAAAGGGGGACCCTTAACCAAAAATCCAAAAAATATTTTGTTTAAAAAATCTTTTGTATTAACTCCCTAAGAGCTATATCGCGTCACAAAGGTAGAGAGAAGCGTTTTCCCAAAGCGCATAAATACACTGAAAAAGAGTGACGCGAGAACCCATCGCATCGCGTGCATTAAAAGCGCTCAAAAAGGGAAAACCTAAGGAATCGCCGACGGCCGATATGCGACGTCGCACGTCGCAATGTCACATAAGCAGCACAGAGTGATAAAGCGAAAACCTTGCGATCTTGCGATCTTGCGATCTTGCAATCTGCGATCTGCGATCATACAAAACTGCGATCTGTGATATTGGCAATTTACGATAACACTTAATGACGTCGCAGTCCTCGATACTGCGATTCCAATCGCAGAAAGGACTCATCGCAAGAATTCTCCGACATAAACGGTAAACCCAAAATTGAGCGCGCACCTTAAGGGAAATTAATGATCGCATGCTTCAGTATCCAAGAATTATTGTATCGCGTTTTTCGAAGAGTCAAATCATGATGAGTGTCAGAATTACGCATTCATTAGAATTTAATGCTTTCATGTCAATCTTTTCGTCATTTCTCTTCTTCTTTGCGTAAACTACAAGACATGTAACTGATATAAATCTATATGCAGGAAACATCTAAGGAAAAGAGGAAAGCGCCAATGGGGTAACAGAGAGAAGATGCCTCCGCAAATGGATGCCGCATGCAGCAAGACCGCGGATTCCAGAGTATCACCCAACAGGTGCTGATGAAAATAGACTATCTAAGACTCAGAGTCAAAGGCGCACAAAAGCAGCGTGTTTGCAAAAGATCTTGAAGCTCAGACTGGGTAAAACAAAAAGAGAAACGCAAAATAAGGAGGACGCTCCAGAAAAGCCTGGAACAAAGAACGAAAGCAATTCTCGATACAGGGGATTGTCCATACAACGCGACTCCTAACTCATTGAGTCATTCGCACGACCGGAAACCGAAATAGCAACAGCAGAATCAGTTCGAAAGGAACCTGGGTTGTACTAAGTATACGCACAGCGAATACACCCAGCTAGAGAAAGGTTTTCGAAAATATCTTCTAGTCTGTCAGAAAGAGGTGCCAGCTCTTGTCATTTCTAATTTTCAAGCTCGAACAAAAGGAAAGGAGAACCAGCCGACTCTTTCAGGGCGAACAACGCATTGCTTACAGCACTAAGGAGCAGATACAGAAACGGTTAGAAATTAGATTTGATTTTTAGAAATAAATTTGCTTTTAGTAAAAGGGCGGTCATTTGAAGCCGTTCCCTAAATTTGTGTAATTAAGATTAATTAGTTAGTAGTATTTAACCCTTCTCATGGCATTTGGAGAAGGGTCCGGAAATCTGTCAAAAAACTTGTCCTCAGAACATGCACTTTTGCACCCTCGGAGGGGGTTTTTGATGAATGGATGGATCGAGATTTATTTATGTTTGCATTTTAATGTCTGTTATTGATGTTGCACTTCTGTACTCTTAGCAGATATTAGAACAAGTAGAAATAAATCGTTATTGCATGAAGTTATTAGTGAAATCAGTCATAAATGGTACTTTTATCTCTTGACTAATTTCTGCTTATATTCCTAAAGTGATATGCAGCTGAGTTCTTTATATGTTAATGTATGAATGTGTGTATTACCATTTGGCACTTCTGTACGGTGGAGTCATTTATTTGTGCTTGACATATGAATAACTAATTATGCGATATGCTGTTCACAACTGTTTTGCCTAACTTTTTATGCAGAATGGTTTATCTTAATGGATTTCTATTCTTATGATAGCTGGATGATCTTTATTACCAGCTATTGTTCGAAATCTTTTTAGATCGCATAATAGAAGAAAAATACCCCGGGTTAGCGTAGATTAGATGTATTGTTTTTCATTAGATTACAATAGCATAGAGTTAGTTTAGAAGTTAGAATTAAATTAGCTTAAAAAACCCCTAGATCAATACCATCAAACTCTACACACACACACACACACCCCTCACATTGGGAAACTGGTCCCATTACCCCCAGTCGGACCCGCTACACCAAATGGGCACGGAGCCGCCAACCAGGTTTCTGACCGGCTGGGTATCCCCCTTGTTGTTGACCCGATTTCGGGGCCCTCAACATATTTGGCGCTAGAAGGAGGGCACGAGCTATGAATGGCGCATAAATCAAAATCTAAATACCATTCTGAGAGCAAATCACCCTCACCAACTCCCCCGACTTCTCCGGTACGATTAAACTCGAAGCTAGAAGTCGCTCGGGCATCCACCGCTGCTACACACTCTAATATATCAGACCAACTTATCATTGATCCCCCTGAACTTCAAACTTTGATTCATAAACTCCAGGGATTCTCTATTTTTACTCAGAGGTCTGATAAATCTAAAGGCAGCGTGACTTCGCATTTCAATCCTGCTCATCCCCTGACCAGATTGAAGAGTGAAAAGTTTGGCATCCAGCCAACTAAAATCCCTCTCCCCACTAGGAAAAGAGCAAGGAAAGCACTTCCAGAGTCTGACAGAGAGACTCTTTCATCTACCTCGTCCATTTCAACTCCCTCACCGCGAAGTCAGCCACCCACATCTTCACCCCAGATCACTCACCCATCTTCCACAACCCTTCCTCTTCAATCATCAAAGATCATAATATCGCCATCTTCTCAGCATCAGAGATCATCTTCTACACTTCCATTGACTAGCAGCTCAACGATGGCCCAGTCTCCATGGAACAATCCTGGGGCGGTTTTAATGCCTCCACCCCTGAGCCCTATACTGGCCCATCCTGAGAAATGGCTGCCTAAATTCAATCCAGAAGCAGGCATGCTAGCTGAAGAACATATCAATAATTTCATGCTTTCTGTTAATCTCAACGGAGTTACTAACGAAGACGCTGTTGTCCGGCTTTTACCTTATACAATGCAAGGAACAGCCGGGTCGTGGTACTTTTCGTTACCTTCCGGATCCATCACAAGCTGGGACATTTTTCAAAGTCAGTTCCTCACCAAGTTTGGTGATGACAGATCCACGGCGACATTGATCAATGACCTATCTAATCTTAAGGCTAAGGCTAGAGAACCCATTAAAGATTTTAACTTACGGTTCAATAAGATCCTCAAAAAAATCCCCGCTGCTTCACAACCCAGCGAGGAAGTAAGTGTGAATGGTACATCACGGCTTTACCTCCAAACTTGGCTATCTTCGTAGATAGGGCAAACAAGACCACCTTAGTTGACAACTTGACAGAGGCGTTAGCAGTGGAAAAACGCGTGGTAGCCCTAGAAAAGAGATCTGCTATAGAAGAACGCAAATCTAAGAAGATCTCTTTCAAAGAAGACACCAAGAAGAAGCAAACGAAAGATCCTTTCGATATGGAAGGATTACAAAAAGTATTAAAGGCCATGTCCAATGAGATGATTGATATAAGAAAACAAGTAGCAGAAACGTCTTCAAGAAATCCTTTCAGGACTTTTAAAAGAAACCCTCCCATGGAGACGAAGCCACCCAACGCTGTCTCAAACGTTGAATCTGAAGAAGAAGAAGAAGAGAATACCACTGAAGGGCAGACCGACGATGAAGAAGTTGTAGAACTACAAGGAATGCGGGACTTCATCCTCCCACAAGAAGAAGATCAAGAAGCATTTCCTATTAGCACGAGAAGCAAAAATCAACTTGATCCTCCCCAAACTACCCCAAAACAAAAGGGCGCAAGCCCTGCAACAAAAGATAAGGTCGCAACAAAAAAGACAACTGCTAAAGCGACCCAGTTTAGCCCAGTCCAATCTGATCAAGCACCTCCATCAAGAACACTGATAGTGTCGGATGAAATGGAGTATAACATCATTGATGACATGAAGAAGACTAGGGCTAACATCACTCTTTATGAATTGAGTAAATTGAAACACCAGCAGAAAATAATGATGAAAGAATTACATGCTGTGCCTACTACATCTTTACCTACAGCTGTAGCCTCCCACAATCTGGGAAGGCCTCCAACCAACGCGATCAATAAGATTGATCCAAATGACATCGCCTTGATTGGAGGAAGATCAAGATCTCATACTCCTCCTTTTCTTCTCACATATGAAATCTTCAATAAAAACGTGCACAATTGCTTGGTCGATTCTGGTGCTTCAACGAATATTTTACCCAGGTCAATATGTGCCAAATTGAATGTGCAACCTCAAAAATCCGCAGTACGTATGGTTCAACTTGATCGATCCCAAGTCGAAGTGATTGGTGAACTTAATCAAGTGACCATAAGATTGTCGTCTAACCCAAAAGTGTGCCCGGTTATCGACATTCTAGTAGCTGATATCCCTGAATTCTATGGTTTGATTCTTAGCAAGGATTGGTCGGAGAAACTCCACGGATATTTCTCAACCGACTGGTCACACATGTGGTTACCATACAATGGTAAACCAAATCAGATAAAGGTTGAACGAGAGTTGCACCAAAAATACATAGTGACAGAACTGGAAGGAGAAAATGAAGCCATAACATACAATAGCAGCATTGTAGGCAATTACGAAGTAGATTCTTTCCTCGGCAATTTCAATGCTCATATTTCACCTTACTTAGATAATTCAGTTTTATCCCAAGTTGAAAATTTCTCCCAAACTGATGACTCAAAATGTTTTAGTTTTTTAGATAATTCTGTAAATACATCTTTATTTTGGAAATTGTATTTTGACGGGTCTAAATCCAATGAGGGAGCAGGAGCAGGATGCGTTCTGATTAGCCCGGACGGGAACAAGATTATGCTCACATGCAGACTTGAGTTCGATTGCATGAACAACACAGCGGAGTACGAAGCCTTGGTTCAAGGCCTATACAAAGCAATCGGATTGAACGTTAAGTATCTTCAAGTCTTTGGAGATTCTGAGATCGTCGTAAAACAGGTACGTAACACCATACAATGCCTGTCGAGTCATTTAAAGCACTATCAATCGTTAGTTCAAGATCTCACTGCACATTTCATAGCATTCAACATCTCGTCAATTCCAAGAATTCAAAACGCGAGCGCAGACCTGTTAGCTAACGTAGCCTCTAGACTTATTCCTTCCGAAGATTTTAGTCCTGATAGGTTTTCAATAGAATTAATCTTTAGACTGTCCATCCCTGACAACATCACCAACTGGAGAGTATTCAACGACGATCCAGACATCGTAAGTTTCCTCACCTCTGAAGGATCCTACTCAAACTAGATAATTGACGAAGACTGTCATGATCACCAAATACAACAAAATAGCACTGATAATGCTATACCCAAATCGGTGGTCAAGTTAGAAGACCTATATGATTTGAAAAGTCAGTTCAAAAGGTCAGCTAATGCCAAACTCTACAGTTCAACTCTGAACTATGAATCAGTGAACCTAGGAACCGATGAGAAGCCACAAAACGTTAATCTAGGCCAGGGCCTGGCCCCTGAAGAAAAATCAGCATATATCCGTCTTCTGAGACAGTACAAAAACGTTTTTGCCTGGAATTACGATGAGCTGAAGACTTACAACACTTCTATCATTCAACACACTATCCCTATGATTGACAATGAAAAACCTGTCCAACAGAAGCTCAGAAAAATACACCCTAACTTAGAAAATCAGATAAAAACTGAGCTTAATAAGTTGTTGAGAGCCAGAATAATTTTCCCCGTCACGCATTCCAAATGGGTATCCAATATGGTACCTGTTAGGAAGAAAAATGGAGACATTAGAATTTGTATCGATTTCTGAAATCTCAACAAAGCCTGTCAGAAAGACAATTTTCCCCTCCCACCTATGGAGCAAATATTACAGGCAGTAGCGGGCTCAAAATTAATGTCTTTCCTGAATGGATTTTCAGGATACAATCAAGTACTGGTGCATCCCAATGATCAGTTAAAGACTACGTTCCGAACCAAATGGGGCACTTATGCATATCGGAAGATGCCATTTGGTCTGATCAATGCTGGAGCTACCTTTCAGAGAGCCATGGACATCGCGTTTAAAGGGTTAGTCAATAAATCAATAGTGATTTACCTGGATGATATAACAGTGTACTCCAAGAACCGAAGCAACCATCTCAAAGATTTGAAGCAAATCTTTCAAAGGTGTTTAAGGTATGGGATCTCACTTAACCCGAAGAAATCTTTTTTCGCATTAAGTGAAGGGAAATTGCTAGGATTCATAGTGTCAAAATCTGGTATTCACATAGAACCCGACAGAATCAAGGAAATTTCCGAAATATCCATACCCCATAACAAGAAAGCCATGCAATCCTTCCTTGGACAGATCAATTTTGTCAAAAGATTTGTCCCAGATTTTTCACGTATTATTTCTCCCTTACAAAATATGATAAAAAAGAATTCAAATTTCAAATGGGGTCTAGATGAGCACGAAGCATTCAACTTAATCAAACAAGCTATCATCAACGCTCCATCTTTAGCAACCCCAAATTTTTCAGAACCTTTTATCTTATACACGTTTGCCTCAGAGAAATCTTATGCTGCGATTTTAACTCAAGCGAATCAAGAAAAGGCAGAAGCTCCAATCGCATTCTTTAGCTCGAACTTACAAGGTGCTGAACTTAATTACTCAGACGTAGAGAAACAGGCATATGCCGTTTTCAAAGCAATCAAATATTTCAGACCTTTCTTGCTAAAAGCCCATACCAAAGTCATAGTACCGTTCCCAGCGGTAAGAAACCTCCTGATACAGAAGGACGTGGGCGAAAAGAGAGCGAATTGGATCACCGCCTTACAAGAATACGATCTTGAGATCAAGCCAGCACACATCGTGAGGGGTCAAGGCTTCTGCAAGATGTTAGCTGGAGCATCGCAAATTCCTGAAAACTCGTCTGAAGAGGCACACACGTATGAGGTAAGCCTAAACGACGCAGAATCATTATATGCTGACACCATTTATTTTCTTAAGAACGGGTATGCTCCATTTCACCTGGATCACACCAAGAAGAGAGCCCTGAGATTGAAAGCTAAACAATACCAGCTCATAAATGATGTTCTGTTTAAAAGAAATTACGATTCTGTGCTTCTTAGATGTCTTGAGAAAACTGAAGCCGAAAAGGTTTTGCAGGAACTTCACGATGGACCAGCAGGTGGACACTATGCTGGAGAAGCCACCGCACATAAAATCTTGCGTGCAGCATATTACTGGCCCACGATGTTCAAAGACTCATACAATTACGTAAGGAAATGCCAAGTCTGCCAGACCGCTGCAGGGAAACAAAAGAAGTCATCCATGCCACTACAGCCGTTAACATTGAGCAACCGTTCAGTCAATGGGGCCTGGACATAATAGGTGAGATCGTTCCTCACTCTTCTAAACAGCATAGGTATATCCTCACGACAACTGACTATTTTACCAAATGGGTAGAAGCAGTTCCTCTCAAGACAGCTAATTCTGAAAACATTATTGAATTCATAGATCAGTTTATCATCACTAGGTTTGGAATGTCAACGGCCTTAATGTTTGATAATGCATCATATTTTTCTGGAAATGCAATGACTGAGTTCGCGCTCAAAAGAGGGTTCAAACTGAAGTATTTTGCCAACTACTATCTGCAAGGTAACGGGTTGGCCGAATCAACAAACAAGAACCTAATCAGGATTATTAAAAAGACAGTCGACCAAAACCAAAAGAATTGGCACAAAGCACTGGTAAATGCCTTATGGGCAGATAGAATTACAAAGAAAGCTTCTATCGGCACTTCTCCCTTTAATTTAGTTTATGGGAGAGAAGCGGTTCTTCCGACTAACCTAGTCATTCCCTCTTTGTCTTTAGTGCAATACATTGATGAAGTACCTACTTCCTCCTTACAATTAAGACAAATGGAAATAACCAAACTAGAAGAACGACGAGAACAAGCTAAGAAAACCCATGCTCACCACCAAGCGCTAATAAAATCCTCTTTTGACTCAAACATAATGACCAAATTTTTTTTTCAGATGGGTGATTTAGTTTTAAAATGGGATAAGGCTCATGAAGAAAAGGACAAACATACGAAATTCCAGAAGCTGTGGCTTGGTCCTTTTCAGATTGCAGAGGTCATAGGCCCATCGACTTTTGTGTTGCAGGATTTAACAGGCAGGAGAGATTCTCTGCCTGTGAATGGACAAATTCTCAAAATGTATTTTCCATAGAAGAGAATTCTTCTAATTTTTGTAGGATAGATTTAATTTTTAGTTTTTATTTTGTTTTGTTTTTCTCTTTTTATGAATAAAACCAGTTGTAAGTGATCATTTAAAAGGATTCATGAAAGAGCACGCCAATTCTCTATCAGATTTTGATTTCGCTTGTACAAATAGCAAAATTTTTGAAAATCTGAATTTTATTATTGACAAATAGAGTTAACTTCACTTTGATTACGATGCTAGTTTCAACCTCTAAAAACTTGGACAAAAGCAACTTTTGGTAAAGAATTGTTTTGTATCAGCACAATGAAAGGTATCATCAATAATAAAATAAGTATTCTCTGCAAAACTGTTGTTTTCAAAAAACTCTATTATTGTTGTCCAGAGCTTTCTTAAGGAAAAACAATGACTTCCTCCCTGCTAAAAGGAAATTGCAGCATTCAGAGAAACAATCCAAGGAAAACACTATATCTCAAAGAATAAGAGGTCTCATCACGAGTCGGCTTATCATGATCACAGATATTAATACTTGCTGACTTTGCCAATACTGTCTATCAAAACAGGGCAACGACTTAAGATTGTTGCAATCAAAAGACAAGAGGTCTCATCACGAGCCGGCTTGTTCAGCAAAAGTGTAAATCAAGTGAATGACTGTGTCATAATTTGGCCACCAAACCAAGACATTGTTCTTTAGAAAATTAAAAAAGGAAAAGTGTGTCAAAAAAGGATTTTTTTTTTCTCTGGAATGTGTCGAGTAACCTCAAGCAGGAAAAAGGATCATTGCTGGATAACATGGTAACCCTGTCGAGGCTATGGACGCTTGCGGGCAGCAGAGGCTCTACCTACGACAAATGAGCATACTTTTAAGCCAGTACGCAGAGAAGACCTTATTTTATCTTTAATCAAGACCAAGTAATGTCTGGTGCGAATGTAAGAAAAAGCCTGAGGAAGCAAGCAATTGGGATATAAAAAAGGTTGAGACAAAGTATCGTTGACGAGGTGAGGGGTAATCTACTCTATCTGTCCATAACAAAATTTAGACATATAAAAATTTTGCTGTTTCGGAAGTGAACTGTCAATAGAAAAGCAGAGATAACTGGTTCTTCACAGTGAATCGCCATTGTTGTGGTCACCAACAACCCCCCTCTTTGTTTGATATTAGTAATAACATCAAGCAAAGGGGGACCCTTAACCAAAAATCCAAAAAATATTTTGTTTAAAAAATCTTTTGTATTAACTCCCTAAGAGCTATATCGCGTCACAAAGGTAGAGAGAAGCGTTTTCCCAAAGCGCATAAATACACTGAAAAAGAGCGACGCGAGAACCCATCGCATCGCGTGCATTAAAAGCGCTCAAAAAGGGAAAACCTAAGGAATCGCCGACGGCCGATATGCGACGTCGCACGTCGCAATGTCACATAAGCAGCACAGAGTGATAAAGCGAAAACCTTGCGATCTTGCGATCTTGCGATCTTGCAATCTGCGATCTACGATCATACAAAACTGCGATCTGCGATATTGGCAATTTGCGATAACACTTAATGACGTCGCAGTCCTCGATACTGCGATTCCAATCGCAGAAAGGACTCATCGCAAGAATTCTCCGACATAAACGGTAAACCCAAAATTGAGCGCGCACCTTAAGGGAAATTAATGATCGCATGCTTCAGTATCCAAGAATTATTGTATCGCGTTTTTCGAAGAGTCAAATCATGATGAGTGTCAGAATTACGCATTCATTAGAATTTAATGCTTTCATGTCAATCTTTTCGTCATTTCTCTTCTTCTTTGCGTAAACTACAAGACATGTAACTGATATAAATCTATATGCAGGAAACATCTAAGGAAAAGAGGAAAGCGCCAATGGGGTAACAGAGAGAAGATGCCTCCGCAAATGGATGCCGCATGCAGCAAGACCGCGGATTCCAGAGTATCACCCAACATGCGCTGATGAAAATAGACTATCTAAGACTCAGAGTCAAAGGCGCACAAAAGCAGCGTGTTTGCAAAAGATCTTGAAGCTCAGACTGGGTAAAGCAAAAAGAGAAACGCAAAAGAAGGATGACGCTCCAGAAAAGCCTGGAACAAAGAATGGAAGCAATTCTCGATACAGGGGATTGTCCATACAACGTGACTCCTAACTCATTGAGTCATTCGCACGACCGGAAACCGAAATAGCAACAGCAGAATCAGTTCGAAAGGAACCTGGGTTGTACTAAGTATACGCACAGCGAATACACCCAGCTAGAGAAAGGTTTTCGAAAATATCTTCTAGTCTGTCAGAAAGAGGTGCCAGCTCTTGTCATTTCTAATTTTCAAGCTCGAACAAAAGGAAAGGACAACTAGCCGACTCTTTCAGGGCGAACAACGCATTGCTTACAACACTAAGGAGCAGATACAGAAACGGTTAGAAATTAGATTTGATTTTTAGAAATAAATTTTCTTTTAGTAAAAGGGATGTCATTTGAAGCCGTTCCCTAAATTTGTGTAATTAAGATTAATTAGTTAGTAGTATTTAACCCTTCTCATGGCATTTGGAGAAGGGTCCGGAAATCTGTCAAAAAACTTGTCCTCAGAACATGCACTTTTGCACCCTCGGAGGGGGTTTTTGATGAATGGATGGATCGAGATTTATTTATGTTTGCATTTTAATGTCTGTTACTGATGTTGCACTTCTGTACTCTTAGCAGATATAAGAACAAGTAGAAATAAATCGTTATTGCTTGAAGTTATTAGTGAAATCAGTCATAAATGGTACTTTTATCTCTTGACTAATTTCTGCTTATATTCCTAAAGTGATATGCAGCTGAGTTCTTTATATGTTAATGTATGAATGTGTGTATTACCATTTGGCACTTCTGTACGGTGGAGTCATTTATTTGTGCTTGACATATGAATAACTAATTATGCGATATGCTGTTCACAACTGTTTTGCCTAACTTTTTATGCAGAATGGTTTATCTTAATGGATTTCTATTCTTATGATAGCTGAATGATCTTTATTACCAGCTATTGTTCGAAATCTTTTTAGATCGCATAATAGAAGAAAAATACCCCGGGTTAGTGTAGATTAGATGTATTGTTTTTCATTAGATTACAATAGCATAGAGTTAGTTTAGAAGTTAGAATTAAATTAGCTTAAAAAACCCCTAGATAAATACCATCAAACTCTACACACACACACACACCCCTCACATTGGGAAACTGGTCCCATTACCCCCAGTCGGACCCGCTACACCAAACGGGCACGGAGCCGCCAACCAGGTTCCCGACCGGGTGGGTATCCCCCTTGTTGTTGACCCGATTTCGGGGCCCTCAACATATTTGGCGCTAGAAGGAGGGCACGAGCTATGAATGGCGCATAAATCAAAATCTAAATACCATTCTGAGAGCAAATCACCCTCACCAACTCCCCCGACTTCTCCGGTACGATTAAACTCGGAGCTAGAAGTCGCTCGGGCATCCACCGCTGCTACACACTCTAATATATCAGACCAACTTATCATTGATCCCCCTGAACTTCAAACTTTGATTCATAAACTCCAGGGATTCTCTATTTTTACTCAGAGGTCTGATAAATCTAAAGGCAGCGTGACTTCGCAGTACAATCCTGCTCATCCCCTGACCAGATTGAAGAGTGAAAAGTTTGGCATCCAGCCAACTGAAATCCCTCTCCCCACTAGGAAAAGAGCAAGGAAAGCACTTCCAGAGTCTGACAGAGAGACTCTTTCATCTACCTCGTCCATTTCAACTCCCTCACCGCAAAGTCAGCCACCCACATCTTCACCCCAGATCACTCACCCATCTTCCACAACCCTTCCTCTTCAATCATCAAAGATCATAATATCGCCATCTTCTCAGCATCAGAGATCATCTTCTGCACTTCCATTGACTAGCAGCTCAACGATGGCCCAGTCTCCATGGAACAATCCTGGGGCGGTTTTAATGCCTCCACCCCTGAGCCCTATACTGGCCCATCCTGAGAAATGGCTGCCTAAATTCAATCCAGAAGCAGGCATGCTAGCCGAAGAACATATCAATAATTTCATGCTTTCTGTTAATCTCAACGGAGTTACTAACGAAGATGCTGTTGTCCGGCTTTTACCTTATACAATGCAAGGAACAGCCGGGTCGTGGTACTTTTCGTTACCTTCCGGATCCATCACAAGCTGGGACATTTTTCAAAGTCAGTTCCTCACCAAGTTTGGTGATGACAGATCCACGGCGACATTGATCAATGACCTATCTAATCTTAAGGCTAAGGCTAGAGAACCCATTAAAGATTTTAACTTACGGTTCAATAAGATCCTCAACAAAATCCCCGCTGCTTCACAACCCAGCGAGGAAGTAAGATGTGAATGGTACATCACGGCTTTACCTCCAAACTTGGCTATCTTCGTAGATAGGGCAAACAAGACCACCTTAGTTGACAACTTGACAGAGGCGTTAGCAGTGAAAAACGCGTGGTAGCCCTAGAAAAGAGATCTGCTATAGAAGAACGCAAATCTAAGAAGATCTCTTTCAAAGAAGACACCAAGAAGAAGCAAACGAAAGATCCTTTCGATATGGAAGGATTACAAAAAGTATTAAAGGCCATGTCCAATGAGATGATTGATATAAGAAAACAAGTAGCAGAAAATCTTCAAGAAAGCCTTTCAGGACTTTTAAAAGAAACCCTCCCATGGAGACGAAGCCACCCAACGCTGTCTCAAACGTTGAATCTGAAGAAGAAGAAGAAGAGAATACCACTGAAGGGCAGACCGATGATGAAGAAGTTGTAGAACTACAAGGAATGTGGGACTTCATCCTCCCACAAGAAGAAGATCAAGAAGCATTTCCTGTTAGCACGAGAAGCAAAAATCAACTTGATCCTCCCCAAACTACCCCAAAACAAAAGGGCGCAAGCCCTGCAACAAAAGATAAGGTCGCAACAAAAAAGACAACTGCTAAAGCGACCCAGTTTAGCCCAGTCCAATCTGATCAAGCACCTCCATCAAGAACACTGATAGTGTCGGATGAAATGGAGTATAACATCATTGATGACATGAAGAAGACTAGGGCTAACATCACTCTTTATGAATTGAGTAACTTGAAACACCAGCAGAAAATAATGATGAAAGAATTACATGCTGTGCCTACTACATCTTTACCTACAGCTGTAGCCTCCCACAATCTGGGAAGGCCTCCAACCAACGCGATCAATAAGATTGATCCAAATGACATCGCCTTGATTGGAGGAAGATCAAGATCTCATACTCCTCCTATTCTTCTCACATATGAAATCTTCAATAAAACGTGCACAATTGCTTGGTCGATTCTGGTGCTTCAACGAATATTTTACCCAGGTCAATATGTGCCAAATTAAATGTGCAACCTCAAAAATCCGCAGTATGTATAGTTCAACTTGATCGATCCCAAGTCGAAGTGATTGGTGAACTTAATCAAGTGACCATAAGATTGTCGTCTAACCCAAAAGTGTGCCAGGTTATCGACATTCTAGTAGCTGATATCCCTAAATTCTATGGTTTGATTCTTAGCAGGGATTGGTCGGAGAAACTCCACGGATATTTCTCAACCGACTGGTCACACATGTGGTTACCATACAATGGTAAACCAAATCAGATAAAGGTTGAACGAGAGTTGCACCAAAAATACATAGTGACAGAACTGGAAGGAGAAAATGAAGCCATAACATACAATAGCAGCATTGTAGGCAATTACGCAGTAGATTCTTTCCTCGGCAATTTCAATGCTCATATTTCACCTTACTTAGATAATTCAGTTTTATCCCAAGTTGAAAATTTCTCCCAAACTGATGACTCAAAATGTTTTAGTTTTTTAGATAATTCTGTAAATACATCTTTATTTTGGAAATTGTATTTTGACGGGTCTAAATCCAATGAGGGAGCAGGAGCAGGATGCGTTCTGATTAGCCCGGACGGGAACAAGATTATGCTCACATGCAGACTTGAGTTCGATTGCACGAACAACACAGCGGAGTACGAAGCCTTGGTTCAAGGCCTATACAAAGCAATCGGATTGAACGTTAAGTATCTTCAAGTCTTTGGAGATTCTGAGATCGTCGTAAAACAGGTACGTAACACCATACACTGCCTGTCGAGTCATTTAAAGCACTATCAATCGTTAGTTCAAGATCTCACTGCACATTTCATAGCATTCAACATCTCGTCAATTCCAAGAATTCAAAACGCGAGCGCAGACCTGTTAGCTAACGTAGCCTCTAGACTTATTCCTTCCGAAGATTTTAGTCCTGATAGGTTTTCAATAGAATTAATCTTTAGACTGTCCATCCATGACAACATCACCAACTGGAGAGTATTCAACGACGATCCAGACATCGTAAGTTTCCTCACCTCTGAAGGATCCTACTCAAACCAGATAATCGACGAAGACTGTCATGATCACCAAATACAACAAAATAGCACTGATAATGCTATACCCAAATCGGTGGTCAAGTTAGAAGACCTATATGATTTGAAAAGTCGGTTCAAAAGGTCAGCTAATGCCAAACTCTACAGTTCAACTCTGAACTATGAATCAGTGAACCTAGGAACCGATGAGAAGCCACAAAACGTTAATCTAGGCCAGGGCCTGGCCCCTGAAGAAAAATCAGCATATATCTGTCTTCTGAGACAGTACAAAAACGTTTTTGCCTGGAATTACGATGAGCTGAAGACTTACAACACTTCTATCATTCAACACACTATCCCTATGATTGACAATGAAAAACCTGTCCAGCAGAAGCTCAGAAAAATACACCCTAACTTAGAAAATCAGATAAAAACTGAGCTTAATAAGTTGTTGAGAGCCAGAATAATTTTCCCCGTCAGGCATTCCAAATGGGTATCCAATATGGTACATGTTAGGAAGAAAAACGGAGACATTAGAATTTGTATCGATTTCCGAAATCTCAACAAAGCCTGTCAGAAAGACAATTTTCCCCTCCCACCTATGGAGCAAATATTACAGGCAGTAGCGGGCTCAAAATTAATGTCTTTCCTGGATGGATTTTCAGGATACAATCAAGTACTGGTGCATCCCGATGATCAGTTAAAGACTACGTTCCGAACCAAATGGGGCACTTATGCATATCGGAAGATGCCATTTGGTCTGATCAATGCCGGAGCTACCTTTCAGAGAGCCATGGACATCGCGTTTAAAGGGTTAGTCAATAAATCAGTAGTGATTTACCTGGATGATATAACAGTGTACTCCAAGAACCGAAGCAACCATCTCAAAGATTTGAAGCAAATATTTCAAAGGTGTTTAAGGTATGGGATCTCACTTAACCCGAAGAAATCTTTTTTCGCATTAAGTGAAGGGAAATTGCTAGGATTCATAGTGTCAAAATCTGGTATTCACATAGAACCCGACAGAATCAAGGAAATTTCCGAAATATCCATACCCCATAACAAGAAAGCCATGCAATCCTTCCTTGGACAGATCAATTTTGTCAAAAGATTTGTCCCGGATTTTTCACGTATTATTTCTCCCTTACAAAATATGATAAAAAAGAATTCAAATTTCAAATGGGGTCTAGATGAGCACGAAGCATTCAACTTAATCAAACAAGCTATCATCAACGCTCCATCTTTAGCAATCCCAAATTTTTCAGAACCTTTTATCTTATACACGTTTGCCTCAGAGAAATATTATGCTGCGATTTTAACTCAAGCGAATCAAGAAAAGGCAGAAGTTCCAATCGCATTCTTTAGCTCGAACTTACAAGGTGCTGAACTTAATTACTCAGACGTAGAGAAATAGGCATATGCCGTTTTCAAAGCAATCAAATATTTCAGACCTTTCTTGCTAAAAGCCCATACCAAAGTCATAGTACCGTTCCTAGCGGTAAGAAACCTCTTGATACAGAAGGACGTGGGCGAAAAGAGAGCGAATTGGATCACCGCCTTACAAGAATACGATCTTGAGATCAAGCCAGCACACATCGTGAGGGGTCAAGGCTTCTGCAAGATGTTAGCTGGAGCATCGCAAATTCCTGAAAACTCGTCTGAAGAGGCACACACGTATGAGGTAAGCCTAAACGACGCAGAATCATTATATGCTGACACCATTTATTTTCTTAAGAACGGGTATGCTCCATTTCACCTGGATCACACCAAGAAGAGAGCCCTGAGATTGAAAGCTAAACAATACCAACTCATAAATGATGTTCTATTTAAAAGAAATTACGATTCTGTGCTTCTTAGATGTCTTGAGAAAACTGAAGCCGAAAAGGTTTTGCAGGAACTTCACGATGGACCAGCAGGTGGACACTATGCTGGAGAAGCCACCGCACATAAAATCTTGCGTGCAACATATTACTTGCCCACGCTGTTCAAAGACTCATACAATTACGTAAGGAAATGCCAAGTCTGCCAGACCGCTGCAGGGAAACAAAAGAAGTCATCCATGCCACTACAGCCGGTTAACATTGAGCAACCGTTCAGTCAATGGGGCCTGGACATAATAGGTGAGATCGTTCCTCACTCTTCTAAACAGCATAGGTATTTCCTCACGGCAACTGACTATTTTACCAAATGGGTAGAAGCAGTTCCTCTCAAGACAGCTAATTCTGAAAACATTATTGAATTCATAGATCAGTTTATCATCACTAGGTTTGGAATGCCAACGGCCTTAATATTTGATAATGCATCATATTTTTCTGGAAATGTAATGACTGAGTTCGCGCTCAAAAGAGGGTTCAAACTGAAGTATTCTGCCAACTACTATCTGCAAGGTAACGGGTTGGCAAAATCAACAAACAAGAACCTAATCAGGATTATTAAAAAGACAGTCGACCAAAACCAAAAGAATTGGCACAAAGCGCTGGTAAATGCCTTATGGGCAGATAGAATTACAAAGAAAGCTTCTATCGGCATTTCTCCCTTTAATTTAGTTTATGGGAGAGAAGCGGTTCTTCCGACTCACCTAGTCATTCCCTCTTTGTCTTTAGTGCAATACATTGATGAAGTACCTACTTCCTCCTTACAATTAAGACAAATGGAAATAACCAAACTAGAAGAACGACGAGAACAAGCTAAGAAAACCCATGCTCACCACCAAGCGCTAATAAAATCCTCTTTTGACTCAAACATAATGACCAGAAATTTTTTTCAGATGGGTGATTTAGTTTTAAAATGGGATAAGGCTCATGAAGAAAAGGGAAAACATACGAAATTCCAGAAGTTGTGGCTTGGTCCTTTTCAGATTGCAGAGGTCATAGGCCCATCGACTTTTGTGTTGCAGGATTTAACAGGCAGGAGAGATTCTCTGCCTGTGAATGGACAAATTCTCAAAATGTATTTTCCATAGAAGAGAATTCTTCTAATTTTTGTAGGATAGATTTAATTTTTAGTTTTTATTTTGTTTTGTTTTTCTCTTTTTATGAATAAAACCAGTTGTAAGTGATCATTTAAAAGGATTCATGAAAGAGCACGCCAATTCTCTATCAGATTTTGATTTCACTTGTACAAATAGCAAAATTTTTGAAAATCTGAATTTTATTATTGACAAATAGAGTTAACTTCACTTTGATTACGATGCTAGTTTCAACCTCTAAAAACTTGGACAAAAGCAACTTTTGGTAAAGAATTGTTTTGTATCAGCACAATGAAAGGTATCATCAATAATAAAATAAGTATTCTCTGCAAAACTGTTGTTTTCAAAAAACTCTATTATTGTCGTCCAGAGCTTTCTTAAGGAAAAACAATGACTTCCTCCCTGCTAAAAGGAAATTGCAGCATTCAGAGAAACAATCCAAGGAAAACACTATATCTCAAAGAATAAGAGGTCTCATCACGAGTCGGCTTATCATGATCACAGATATTATAACTTGCTGACTTTGCCAATACTGTCTATAAAAACAGGGCAATGACTTAAGATTGTTGCAATCAAAAGACAAGAGGTCTCATCACGAGCCGGCTTGTTCAGCAAAAGTGTAAATCAAGTGAATGACCGTGTCATAATTTTGCCACCAAACCAAGACATTGTTCTTTAGAGAATTAAAAAAGAAAAAGTGTGTCAAAAAAGGATTTTTTTTTTTCCTCTGGAATGTTGCGAGTAACCTCAAGCAGGAAAAAGGATCATTGCTGGATAACATGGTAACCCTGTCGAGGCTATGGACGCTTGCGGGCAGCAGAGGCTCTACCTACGACAAATGAGCATACTTTTAAGCTAGTACGCAGAGAAGACCTTATTTTATCTTTAATCAAGACTAAGTAATGTCTGGTGCGAATGTAAGAAAAAGCCCGAGGAAACAAGCAATTGGGATATAAAAAAGGTTGAGACAAAGTATCATTGACGAGGTGAGGGGTAATCTACTCTATCTGTCCATAACAAAATTTAGACATATAAAATTTTTGCTGTTTCAGAAGTGAACGGTCAATAGAAAAGCAGAGATAACTGGTTCTTCACAGTGAATCGCCATTGTTGTGGTCACCAACAACCCCCCTCTTTGTTTGATATTAGTAATAACATCAAGCAAAGGGGGACCCTTAACCAAAAATCCAAAAAATATTTTGTTTAAAAAATCTTTTGTATTAACTCCCTAAGAGCTATATCGCGTCACAAAGGTAGAGAGAAGCGTTTTCCCAAAGCGCATAAATACACTGAAAAAGAGCGACGCGAGAACCCATCGCATCGCGTGCATTAAAAGCGCTCAAAAAGGGAAAACCTAAGGAATCGCCGACGGCCGATATGCGACGTCGCACGTCGCAATGTCACATAAGCAGCACAGAGTGATAAAGCGAAAACCTTGCGATCTTGCGATCTTGCGATCTTGCAATCTGCGATCTGCGATCATACAAAACTGCGATCTGCGATATTGGCAATTTGCGATAACACTTAATGACGTCGCAGTCCTCGATACTGCGATTCCAATCGCAGAAAGGACTCATCGCAAGAATTCTCCGACATAAACGGTAAACCCAAAATTGAGCGCGCACCTTAAGGGAAATTAATGATCGCATGCTTCAGTATCCAAGAATTATTGTATCGCGTTTTTCGAAGAGTCAAATCATGATGAGTGTCAGAATTACGCATTCATTAGAATTTAATGCTTTCATGTCAATCTTTTCGTCATTTCTCTTCTTCTTTGCGTAAACTACAAGACATGTAACTGATATAAATCTATATGCAGGAAACATCTAAGGAAAAGAGGAAAGCGCCAATGGGGTAACAGAGAGAAGATGCCTGCGCAAATGGATGCCGCATGCAGCAAGACCGCGGATTCCAGAGTATCACCCAACAGGCGCTGATGAAAATAGACTATCTAAGACTCAGAGTCAAAGGCGCACAAAAGCAGTGTGTTTGCAAAAGATCTTGAAGCTCAGACTGGGTAAAGCAAAAAGAGAAACGCAAAAGAAGGAGGACGCTCCAGAAAAGCCTGGAACAAAGAACGAAAGCAATTCTCGATACAGGGGATTGTCCATACAACGCGACTCCTAACTCATTGAGTCATTCGCACGACCGGAAACCGAAATAGCAACAGCAGAATCAGTTCGAAAGGAACCTGGGTTGTACTAAGTATACGCACAGCGAATACACCCAGCTAGAGAAAGGTTTTCGAAAATATCTTCTAGTCTGTCAGAAAGAGGTGCCAGCTCTTGTCATTTCTAATTTTCAAGCTCGAAAAAAAGGAAAGGACAACCAGCCGACTCTTTCAGGGCGAACAACGCATTGCTTACAGCACTAAGGAGCAGATACAGAAACGGTTAGAAATTAGATTTGATTTTTAGAAATAAATTTGCTTTTAGTAAAAGGGCGGTCATTTGAAGCCATTCCCTAAATTTGTGTAATTAAGATTAATTAGTTAGTAGTATTTAACCCTTCTCATGGCATTTGGAGAAGGGTCCGGAAATCTGTCAAAAAACTTGTCCTCAGAACATGCACTTTTGCACCCTCGGAGGGGGTTTTTGATGAATGGATGGATCGAGATTTATTTATGTTTGCATTTTAATGTCTGTTACTGATGTTGCACTTCTGTACTCTTAGCAGATATTAGAACAAGTAGAAATAAATCGTTATTGCTTGAAGTTATTAGTGAAATCAGTCATAAATGGTACTTTTATCTCTTGACTAATTTCTGCTTATATTCTTAAAGTGATATGCAGCTGAGTTCTTTATATGTTAATGTATGAATGTGTGTATTACCATTTGGCACTTCTGTACGGTGGAGTCATTTATTTGTGCTTGACATATGAATAACTAATTATGCGATATGCTGTTCACAACTGTTTTGCCTAACTTTTTATGCAGAATGGTTTATCTTAATGGATTTCTATTCTTATGATAGCTGAATGATCTTTATTACCAGCTATTGTTCGAAATCTTTTTAGATCGCATAATAGAAGAAAAATACCCCGGGTTAGCGTAGATTAGATGTATTGTTTTTCATTAGATTACAATAGCATAGAGTTAGTTTAGAAGTTAGAATTAAATTAGCTTAAAAAACCCCTAGATCAATACCATCAAACTCTACACACACACACACACCCCTCACATTGGGGAACTGGTCCCATTACCCCCAGTCGGACCCGCTACACCAAACGGGCATGGAGCCACCAACCAGGTTTCCGACCGGCTGGGTATCCCCCTTGTTCTTGACCCGATTTCGGGGCCCTCAACATATTTGGCGCTAGAAGGAGGGCACGAGCTATGAATGGCGCATAAATCAAAATCTAAATACCATTCTGAGAGAAAATCACCCTCACCAACTCCCCTGACTTCTCCGGTACGATTAAACTCGGAGCTAGAAGTCGCTCGGGCATCCACCGCTGCTACACACTCTAATATATCAGACCAACTTATCATTGATCCCCCTGAACTTCAAACTTTGATTCATAAACTCCAGGGATTCTCTATTTTTACTCAGAGGTCTGATAAATCTAAAGGCAGCGTGACTTCGCAGTACAATCCTGCTCATCCCCTGACCAGATTGAAGAGTGAAAAGTTTGGCATCCAGCCAACTGAAATCCCTCTCCCCACTAGGAAAAGAGCAAGGAAAGCACTTCCAGAGTCTGACAGAGAGACTCTTTCATATACCTCGTCCATTTCAACTCCCTCACCGCGAAGTCAGCCACCCACATCTTCACCCCAGATCACTCACCCATCTTCCACAACCCTTCCTCTTCAATCATCAAAGATCATAATATCGCCATCTTCTCAGCATCAAAGATCATCTTCTGCACTTCCATTGACTAGCAGCTCAACGATGGCCCAGTCTCCATGGAACAATCCTGGGGCGGTTTTAATGCCTCCACCCCTGAGCCCTATACTGGCCCATCCTGAGAAATGGTTGCCTAAATTCAATCTAGAAGCAGGCATGCTAGCCGAAGAACATATCAATAATTTCATGCTTTCTGTTAATCTCAACGGAGTTACTAACGAAGACGCTGTTGTCCGGCTTTTCCCTTATACAATGCAAGGAACAGCCGGGTCGTGGTACTTTTCGTTACCTTCTGGATCCATCACAAGCTGGGACATTTTTCAAAGTCAGTTCCTCACCAAGTTTGGTGATGACAGATCCACGGCGACATTGATCAATGACCTATCTAATCTTAAGGCTAAGGCTAGAGAACCCATTAAAGATTTTAACTTACGGTTCAATAAGATCCTCAACAAAATCCCCGCTGCTTCACAACCCAGCGAGGAAGTAAGATGTGAATGGTACATCACGGCTTTACCTCCAAACTTGGCTATCTTCGTAGATAGGGCAAACAAGACCACCTTAGTTGACAACTTAATAGAGGCGTTAGCAGTGGAAAAACGCGTGGTAGCCCTAGAAAAGAGATCTGCTATAGAAGAACGCAAATCTAAGAAGATCTCTTTCAAAGAAGACACCAAGAAGAAGCAAACGAAAGATCCTTTCGATATGGAAGGATTACAAAAAGTATTAAAGGCCATGTCCAATGAGATAATTGATATAAGAAAACAAGTAGTAGAAACGTCTTCAAGAAATCCTTTCAGGACTTTTAAAAGAAACCCTCCCATGGAGACGAAGCCACCCAACGCTGTCTCAAACGTTGAATCTGAAGAAGAAGAAGAAGAGAATACCACTGAAGGGTAGACCGACAATGAAGAAGTTGTAGAACTACAAGGAATGTGGGACTTCATCCTCCCACAAGAAGAAGATCAAGAAGCATTTCCTGTTAGCACGAGAAGCAAAAATCAACTTGATCCTCCCCAAACTACCCCAAAACAAAAGGGTGCAAGCCCTGCAACAAAAGATAAGGTCGCAACAAAAAAGACAACTGCTAAAGTGACCGAGTTTAGCCCAGTCCAATCTGATCAAGCACCTCCATCAAGAACACTGATAGTGTCAGATGAAATGGAGTATAACATCATTGATGACATGAAGAAGACTAGGGCTAACATCACTCTTTATGAATTGAGTAAATTGAAACACCAGCAGAAAATAATGATGAAAGAATTACATGCTGTGCCTACTACATCTTTACCTACAGCTGTAGCCTCCCACAATCTGGGAAGGCCTCCAACCAATGCGATCAATAAGATTGATCCAAATGACATCGCCTTGATTGGAGGAAGATCAAGATCTCATACTCCTCCTTTTCTTCTCACATATGAAATCTTCAATAAAAACGTGCACAATTGCTTGGTCGATTCTGGTGCTTCAACGAATATTTTACCCAGGTCAATATGTGCCAAATTGAATGTGCAACCTCAAAAATCCGCAGTACGTATAGTTCAACTTGATCGATCCCAAGTCGAAGTGATTGGTGAACTTAATCAAGTGACCATAAGATTGTCGTCTAACCCAAAAGTGTGCCAGGTTATCGACATTCTAGTAGCTGATATCCCTGAATTCTATGGTTTGATTCTTAGCAAGGATTGGTCGGAGAAACTCCACGGATATTTCTCAACCGACTGGTCACACATGTGGTTACCATACAATGGTAAACCAAATCAGATAAAGGTTGAACGAGAGTTGCACCAAAAATACATAGTGATAGAACTGGAAGGAGGAAATGAAGCCATAACATACAATAGCAGCATTGTAGGCAATTACACAGTAGATTCTTTCCTCGGCAATTTCAATGCTCATATTTCACCTTACTTAGATAATTCAGTTTTATCCCAAGTTGAAAATTTCTCCCAAACTGATGACTCAAAATGGTTTAGTTTTTTAGATAATTCTGTAAATACATCTTTATTTTGGAAATTGTATTTTGACGGGTCTAAATCCAATGAGGGAGCAGGAGCAGGATGCGTTCTGATTAGCCCGGACGGGAACAAGATTATGCTCACATGCAGACTTGAGTTCGATTGCACGAACAACACAGCGGAGTACGAAGCCTTGGTTCAAGGCCTATACAAAGCAATCAGATTGAACGTTAAGTATCTTCAAGTCTTTGGAGATTCTGAGATTGTCGTAAAACAGGTACGTAACACCATACAATGCCTGTCGAGTCATTTAAAGCACTATCAATCGTTAGTTCAAGATCTCACTGCACATTTCATAGCATTCAACATCTCGTCAATTCCAAGAATTCAAAACGCGAGCGCAGACCTGTTAGCTAACGTAGCCTCTAGACTTATTCCTTCCGAAGATTTTAGTCCTGATAGGTTTCCAATAGAATTAATCTTTAGACTGTCCATCCCTGACAACATCACCAACTGGAGAGTATTCAACGACGATCCAGACATCGTAAGTTTCCTCACCTCTGAAGGATCCTACTCAAACCAGATAATCGACGAAGACTGTCATGATCACCAAATACAACAAAATAGCACTGATAATGCTATACCCAAATCGGTGGTCAAGTTAGAAGACCTATATGATTTGAAAAGTCGGTTCAAAAGGTCAGCTAATGCCAAACTCTACAGTTCAACTCTGAACTATGAATCAGTGAACCTAGGAACCGATGAGAAGCCACAAAACGTTAATCTAGGCCAGGGCCTGGCCCTTGAAGAAAAATCAGCATATATCCGTCTTCTGAGACAGTATAAAAACGTTTTTGCCTGGAATTACGATGAGCTGAAGACTTACAACACTTCTATCATTCAACACACTATCCCTATGATTGACAATGAAAAACCTGTCCAGCAGAAGCTCAGAAAAATACACCCTAACTTAGAAAATCAGATAAAAACTGAGCTTAATAAGTTGTTGAGAGCCAGAATAATTTTCCCCGTCAGGCATTCCAAATGGGTATCCAATATGGTACCTGTTAGGAAGAAAAACGGAGACATTAGAATTTGTATCGATTTCCGAAATCTCAACAAAGCCTGTCAGAAAGACAATTTTCCCCTCCCACCTATGGAGCAAATATTACAGGCAGTAGCGGGCTCAAAATTAATGTCTTTCCTGGATGGATTTTCAGGATACAATCAAGTACTGGTGCATCCCGATGATCAGTTAAAGACTACGTTCCGAACCAAATGGGGCACTTATGCATATCGGAAGATGCCATTTGGTCTGATCAATGCCGGAGCTACCTTTCAGAGAGCCATGGACATCGCGTTTAAAGGGTTAGTCAATAAATCAGTAGTGATTTACCTGGATGATATAACAGTGTACTCCAAGAACCGAAGCAACCATCTCAAAGATTTGAAGCAAATCTTTCAAAGGTGTTTAAGGTATGGGATCTCACTTAACCCGAAGAAATCTTTTTTCGCATTAAGTGAAGGGAAATTGCTAGGATTCATAGTGTCAAAATCTGGTATTCACATAGAACCCGACAGAATCAAGGAAATTTCCGAAATATCCATACCCCATAACAAGAAAGCCATGCAATCCTTCCTTGGACAGATCAATTTTGTCAAAAGATTTGTCCCAGATTTTTCACGTATTATTTCTCCCTTACAAAATATGATAAAAAAGAATTCAAATTTCAAATGGGGTCTAGATGAGCACGAAGCATTCAACTTAATCAAACAAGCTATCATCAACGCTCCATCTTTAGCAACCCCAAATTTTTCAGAACCTTTTATCTTATACACGTTTGCCTCAGAGAAATCTTATGCTGCGATTTTAACTCAAGCGAATCAAGAAAAGGCAGAAGCTCCAATCGCATTCTTTAGCTCGAACTTACAAGGTGCTGAACTTAATTACTCAGACGTAGAGAAACAGGCATATGCTGTTTTCAAAGCAATCAAATATTTCAGACCTTTCTTGCTAAAAGCCCATACCAAAGTCATAGTACCATTCCCAGCGGTAAGAAACCTCCTGATACAGAAGGACGTGGGCGAAAAGAGAGCGAATTGGATCACCGCCTTACAAGAATACGATCTTGAGATCAAGCCAGCACACATCGTGAGGGGTCAAGGCTTCTGCAAGATGTTAGCTGGAGCATCGCAAATTCCTGAAAACTCGTCTGAAGAGGCACACACGTATGAGGTAAGCCTAAACGACGCAGAATCATTATATGCTGACACCATTTATTTTCTTAAGAACGGGTATGCTCCATTTCACCTGGATCACACCAAGAAGAGAGCCCTGAGATTGAAAGCTAAACAATACCAGCTCATAAATGATGTTCTGTTTAAAAGAAATTACGATTCTGTGCTTCTTAGATGTCTTGAGAAAACTGAAGCCGAAAAGGTTTTGCAGGAACTTCACGATGGACCAGCAGGTGGACACTATGCTGGAGAAGCCACCGCACATAAAATCTTGTGTGCAGCATATTACTGGCCCACGCTGTTCAAAGACTCATACAATTACGTAAGGAAATGCCAAGTCTGCCAGACCGCTGCAGGGAAACAAAAGAAGTCATCCATGCCACTACAGCCGGTTAACATTGAGCAACCGTTCAGTCAATGGGGCCTGGACATAATAGGTGAGATCGTTCCTCACTCTTTTAAACAACATAGGTATATCCTCACGGCAACTGACTATTTTACCAAATGGGTAGAAGTAGTTCCTCTCAAGACAGCTAATTCTGAAAACATTATTGAATTCATAGATCAGTTTATCATCACTAGGTTTGGAATGCCAACGGCCTTAATGTTTGATAATGCATCATATTTTTCTGGAAATGCAATGACTGAGTTCGCGCTCAAAAGAGGGTTCAAACTGAAGTATTCTGCCAACTACTATCTGCAAGGTAACGGGTTGGCCGAATCAACAAACAAGAACCTAATCAGGATTATTAAAAAGACAGTCGACCAAAACCAAAAGAATTGGCACAAAGCGCTGGTAAATGCCTTATGGGCAGATAGAATTACAAAGAAAGCTTCTATCAACACTTCTCCCTTTAATTTAGTTTATGGGAGAGAAGCGGTTCTTCCGACTCACCTAGTCATTCCCTCTTTGTCTTTAGTGCAATACATTGATGAAGTACCTACTTCCTCCTTACAATTAAGACAAATGGAAATAACCAAACTAGAAGAACGACGAGAACAAGCTAAGAAAACCCATGCTCACCACCAAGCGCTAATAAAATCCTCTTTTGACTCAAACATAATGACCAGAATTTTTTTTCAGATGGGTGATTTAGTTTTAAAATGGGATAAGGCTCATGAAGAAAAGGGCAAACATACGAAATTCCAGAAGCTGTGGCTTGGTCCTTTTCAGATTGCAGAGGTCATAGGCCCATCGACTTTTGTGTTGCAGGATTTAACAGGCAGGAGAGATTCTCTGCCTGTGAATGGACAAATTCTCAAAATGTATTTTCCATAGAAGAGAATTCTTCTAATTTTTGTAGGATAGATTTAATTTTTAGTTTTTATTTTGTTTTGTTTTTCTCTTTTTATGAATAAAACCAGTTGTAAGTGATCATTTAAAAGGATTCATGAAAGAGCACGCCAATTCTCTATCAGATTTTGATTTCGCTTGTACAAATAGCAAAATTTTTGAAAATCTGAATTTTATTATTGACAAATATAGTTAACTTCACTTTGATTACGATGCTAGTTTCAACCTCTAAAAACTTGGACAAAAGCAACTTTTGGTAAAGAATTGTTTTGTATCAGCACAATGAAAGGTATCATCAATAATAAAATAAGTATTCTCTGCAAAACTGTTGTCTTCAAAAAACTCTATTATTGTCGTCCAGAGCTTTCTTAAGGAAAAACAATGACTTCCTCCCTGCTAAAAGGAAATTGCAGCATTCAGAGAAACAATCCAAGGAAAACACTATATCTCAAAGAATAAGAGGTCTCATCACGAGTCGGCTTATCATGATCACAGATATTATAACTTGCTGACTTTGCCAATACTGTCTATCAAAACAGGGCAAGGACTTAAGATTGTTGCAATCAAAAGACAAGAGGTCTCATCACGAGCCGGCTTGTTCAGCAAAAGTGTAAATCAAGTGAATGACCGTGTCATAATTTGGCCACCAAACCAAGACATTGTTCTTTAGAGAATTAAAAAAGGAAAAGTGTGTCAAAAAAGGATTTTTTTTTTCTCTGGAATGTTGCGAGTAACCTCAAGCAGGAAAAAGAATCATTGCTGGATAACATGGTAACCCTATCGAGGCTATGGACGCTTGCGGGCAGCAGAGGCTCTACCTACGACAAATGAGCATACTTTTAAGCCAGTACGCAGAGAAGACCTTATTTTATCTTTAATCAAGACTAAGTAATGTCTGGTGCGAATGTAAGAAAAAGCCTGAGGAAGCAAGCAATTGGGATATAAAAAAGGTTGAGACAAAGTATCGTTGACGAGGTGAGGGGTAATCTACTCTATCTGTCCATAACAAAATTTAGACATATAAAAATTTTGCTGTTTCGGAAGTGAACGGTCAATAGAAAAGCAGAGATAACTGGTTCTTCACAGTGAATCACCATTGTTGTGGTCACCAACAACCCCCCTCTTTGTTTGATATTAGTAATAACATCAAGCAAAGGGGGACCCTTAACCAAAAATCCAAAAAATATTTTGTTTAAAAAATATTTTGTATTAACTCCCTAAGAGCTATATCGCGTCACAAAGGTAGAGAGAAGCGTTTTCCCAAAGCGCATAAATACACTGAAAAAGAGCGACGCGAGAACCCATCGCATCGCGTGCATTAAAAGCGCTCAAAAAGGGAAAACCTAAGGAATCGTCGACGACCGATATGCGACGTCGCACGTCGCAATGTCACATAAGCAGCACAGAGTGATAAAGCGAAAACCTTGCGATCTTGCGATCTTGCGATCTTGCAATCTGCGATCTGCGATCATACAAAACTGCGATCTGCGATATTGGCAATTTGCGATAACACTTAATGACGTCGCAGTCCTCGATACTGCGATTCCAATCGCAGAAAGGACTCATCGCAAGAATTCTCCGACATAAACGGTAAACCCAAAATTGAGCGCGCACCTTAAGGGAAATTAATGATCGCATGCTTCAGTATCCAAGAATTATTGTATCGCGTTTTTCGAAGAGTCAAATCATGATGAGTGTCAGAATTACGCATTCATTAGAATTTAATGCTTTCATGTCAATCTTTTCGTCATTTCTCTTCTTCTTTGCGTAAACTACAAGACATGTAACTGATATAAATCTATATGCAGGAAACATCTAAGGAAAAGAGGAAAGCGCCAATGGGGTAACAGAGAGAAGATTCCTCCGCAAATGGATGCCGCATGCAGCAAGACCGCGGATTCCAGAGTATCACCCAACAGGCGCTGATGAAAATAGACTATCTAAGACTCAGAGTCAAAGGCGCACAAAAGCAGCGTGTTTGCAAAAGATCTTGAAGCTCAGACTGGGTAAAGCAAAAAGAGAAACGCAAAAGAAGGAGGACGCTCCAGAAAAGCCTGGAACAAAGAACGAAAGCAATTCTCGATACAGGGGATTGTCCATACAACGCGACTCCTAACTCATTGATTCATTCGCACGACCGGAAACCGAAATAGCAACAACAGAATCAGTTCGAAAGGAACCTGGGTTGTACTAAGTATACGCACAGCGAATACACCCAGCTAGAGAAAGGTTTTCGAAAATATCTTCTAGTCTGTCAGAAAGAGGTGCCAGCTCTTGTCATTTCTAATTTTCAAGCTCGAACAAAGGGAAAGGACAACCAGCCGACTCTTTCAGGGCGAACAACGCATTGCTTACAACACTAAGGAGCAGATACAGAAACGGTTAGAAATTAGATTTGATTTTTAGAAATAAATTTGCTTTTAGTAAAAGGGCGGTCATTTGAAGCCGTTCCCTAAATTTGTGTAATTAAGATTAATTAGTTAGTAGTATTTAACCCTTCTCATGGCATTTGGAGAAGGGTCCGGAAATCTGTCAAAAAACTTGTCCTCAGAACATGCACTTTTGCACCCTCGGAGGGGGTTTTTGATGAATGGATGGATCGAGATTTATTTATGTTTGCATTTTAATGTCTGTTACTGATGTTGCACTTCTGTACTCTTAGCAGATATTAGAACAAGTAGAAATAAATCGTTATTGCTTGAAGTTATTAGTGAAATCAGTCATAAATGGTACTTTTATCTCTTGACTAATTTCTGCTTATATTCCTAAAGTGATATGCAGCTGAGTTCTTTATATGTTAATGTATGAATGTGTGTATTACCATTTGGCACTTCTATACGGTGGAGTCATTTATTTGTGCTTGACATATGAATAACTAATTATGCGATATTCTGTTCACAACTGTTTTGCCTAACTTTTTATGCAGAATGGTTTATCTTAATGGATTTCTATTCTTATGATAGCTGAATGATCTTTATTACCAGCTATTGTTCGAAATCTTTTTAGATCGCATAATAGAAGAAAAATACCCCGGTTAGCGTAGATTAGATGTATTGCTTTTCATTAGATTACAATAGCATAGAGTTAGTTTAGAAGTTAGAATTAAATTAGCTTAAAAAACCCCTAGATCAATACCATCAAACTCTACACACACACACACACCCCTCACATTGGGAAACTGGTCCCATTACCCCCAGTCGGACCCGCTACACCAAACGGGCACGGAGCCGCCAACTAGGTTCCCGACCGGGTGGGTATCCCCCTTGTTGTTGACCCGATTTCGGGGCCCTCAACAGGACCCGAAAAACTGCTAAAAATAGTAAACCGTGCTATAATTAAGGAAACTAAAAAACTAAAAGAAGCACTAGAGGGGATCCAAGTGGAATTAGCGGGTGGCCACCAATATCCACCTGGATCATTCCTCCCCCCTTAGGAAGCAATGGTCCCCATTGCATTGAGTTCCTCCATGAGATGAGGGAACTTCTGCTGCACTTGGTCCCTGATGAGCCACTTGCCCTGGTGAAGGAGTTGTCCTGGTTTGACAACTCGATACAGTTGGATATTTTGCTGGCGAGTGTGCTTGATCTGTGTGTCCATGATCCGATCAGTTGCAGCTTGTTCCATGCAAGCTGGATTTAACTCTGTGGGTGTGAGTTGTTCTGCAATGTCGGACGTGTCTAGTAATGGTGGAAAGTATGGCCGAAGGCGGTCGACATTGAACACCGGTTGCAGGCCAAGGAATGGGGAAATGCTGAGCTCAAATGCATTGTCTCCCACAGCCTTGGTAATGGTGTAAGGGCCATATTAGAGTGGTCTGAGTTTCCGATAGGCTCTGGTAAGGCGTTCCTTTTGCAAATGCAACTAGACTTTGTCACCCACCTGAAACTTGTGTGGCACCCGATGTTGATCATGTCGTTGCTTGTACTTAGCATTTGATTTCTCCAGAATTTCATGGACCTGATGGAAAATATGTTGGATGTGCTCAATGAAGCTATTTGCCTTACCTGTTTCGGACTGGACATGAGCAGAATCTACCCGAGTAGCTGTAAATGGCATGGCCACATCGATGGGACATAGTGGCTGGAATCCCAAGCCCACGTGAAAAGGGCTATGGCTAGTCGAGCTGTCGAGATCCCGATTATAGCTATGCTGAAGATAGGGGAGGCTCTCATCCCATGTGCGTGGATGCTTTGAGTTGTACATGCGCAGAATGTGTACGATCATCCTGTTGACACCCTCTGTCTGGCCATCAGCTTGAGGATGGAAGTGTTATATACCTAGGGGGGATAATATGGGGTACCAAGGGAGGTACCCAAGGTAATAATGTAATAATGGGATGGGCCATAGTAATAAATAAGGTGGTTAACCCATATCATGGAAGGGACCGTAAGTAGTTAATAATAATGTAATGGGCCCATGGTATTAGTTGATGGCATGAGGGAACCATGGTAATGATCCATGGTATTGTATGTATGAGGCCTATATAGAGGCTAGAGACTCCACATGGGAGGGAGTCAAGTATTATTGTATGAACAAGCATATGGCTTGTGGAGTGTTCTCCTTCCTTAAGGAGTGAATATATGGTGTTGCCCTACCTTAAGGGTTTGATCAATAAAGAAGCATTTCTATCTATTTTGATCTTGTTATTCCTGGGTATATTTCTGGGTTAGATCTATAACAAGTGGCATCAGAGCTATAACAAGTGGTATCGGAGATATAACAAGTGGTATCAGAGGTATAACAAGTGGTATCTAAAAAAAAAAAAAAAAAAAATTCTCCACCTTTATGCCCAAGAAAGTGCTCTGATACCACTTGTTATAGATCTGATCCAAAAATATAAGATAATGCAAATATACCCAGAAACAATAAGAGAGAAATAGATATAAATGATTCACTTTATTGATATCAAACCCTTAGGGTAGGGCAACACCATGCATTCACTCCTTAAGGAAGGAGAACACTCCACAAGCCATATGCCTGTTCATACAATAATCCTTGACTCCCTCCCATGTGGAGTCTCTAGCCTCTATATAGGTCTCATACATACAATACCATAGATCATTACCATGGTTCCCTCATACCATAAACTAATACCATGGGCCCATTACATTATTATTAACTACTTGTGGTCCCTTCCATGATATGGGTTAACCACCTTATTTATTACTATGGCCCATCCCATTATTACATTATTACCTTGGGTACGTCCCTTGGTACTCCATATTATCCCCCCTAGGTATATAACATTCCACCCCCCTTTGCATGTTTCGTCCCCGAAACATGGGAATAATACAAATAATAAGATCTACTCAAAAGATTAGTCCACTGGTACCATGCACGTGCATCTAGCCATCCAAGAGAAAGGTGAACCCTCGGTCATGCTGGTGCCTCGCTCACTTGAGATGGAAGTTGATTGTGGGCTCTGCAGTGTTGATGTGCAGTAGGTGCATCTTCGCTCCTCTCTATCTGTCCTACAGGGGTTGTTGTCCATGTGGCTAATTGGTTGCCATCTTGATGGTTGTCTTGCGGGGTGATGTGGGTGATGATATGTTGAAGTTTTAGCCCACGATGGTTTTTTCTTTAATTCACCCTGTTGTGGTGCCTGTTGTCGTGTCTTCTTTCCAATATGACTTCAACCACTGAGCTCTCATCTGATGTACCTGTAACCTTTTCTACTTCAGCCTCTATTTGTGTTTGATTGTTGATTATCAAAGGCTCATAATCTGATATGTCAGTCCCTGGAACATCTTCTGCTTCCGCCTCCATGTACTCTACCTGTTTATTGATGGAAATATCCTGTAATGTAATTTTCTTCTTTTTATACCAGAGCTTCAGGAATTTCTTCTGCAGATTAATATTGATAGTACCCGCAGATTCCATCCAAGGATATCCCAAAACAACATCCATATTATCCATCTCTGAAGTATAAAATTCACCATGCAACACATACTTATCCATAGAAAGCTTCAAATCCTTATAAATTTGAACATCCGCATCATCAACCTGTGTATTTTCAATTTGTTTTGCTGGAACCTGCAATTTGTTTGCCAAATTAACATTGATGAAATTATACTTGCAACTAGGATTTATAGAAACAATGATTTTCTCCTTCTGAATCAATCCATGAACCTGCAATAAGAAAACATTAGTAGAAAATAACTCTTTAGGTTTCATGGTTTCCTTCTTTTCTGTAAAAATAAAATCTTTGCTAGGCAATGTGTCTGTCTGTGTGAGCTTATCAACAAGATTAGTTTTTCGGCCAAAGTGGTCCATAATAGCTTTTGTGAATATGTCCCAAGTCCAAAACCTTCTATTGGAACATTGATGCTCTTGCCACCATTGTCGTCTTTCATTGTCCAAGTACGTGCTTGCCACCATAAGCTGAGTCTCATTATCTAAGATGTTATTTAGATTGAAATACTGCTCCATTTGTGCTAGCCATCTAGCTGGATGAGAGCCATCAAATTTATACAAGTTCCTCAAATTCCGATTTGGGCCCGCCATCACAAAAAATTTGGCGAAAATTTGAAATGGTCACAATTCCGTCAATATTGCTCAGAATCCCTATTATAACCTGTTTTTGGAAATGGAACAACCATTCTGCATCTGCCCATGTGATAGAAATCCTGATTCAGAAACTAGAATTTCAGATCTGCGCTGCTACTTTCCCGCTGTCACCCAAAATTTCTTAAAAAAGAGCCGATTTTAAATCAACGATATCTCCCTCATCCGGACTCTGATTTGACTGATTTTTTTTTGAAATTGGGTATTTTTTCACAAAGGATCTAGATTTGCAATTATATTTTTTAGATCTTATGCCAGGACGTCTAGATCTGCGCCGCAAATTTGCTGCCCTGAAAAATTGTCTGCAACACCACTGATTTTTAGATTAGTGATATCTCCTTCATCCGGACTCCGATTCGACCGATTTTTTTTTTGAAATCGGGTATTTTTCACATAGAATCTAGATCCGCAATTAGATTTTGCAGATCTTGCACCAAAACATACAGATCTGATCTGCAAACTCGCCGCCCAAAAATCCCTGCAAAAAATATAAAAAAAATTCTCCACTTTTATGCCCAAGAAAGTGCTCTGATACCACTTGTTATAGATCTAATCCAAAAATATAAGATAATGCAAATATACCCAGAAACAATAAGATAAATAGATAGAAATGATTCACTTTATTAATATCGAACCCTTAGGGTAGGGCAACACCATACATTCACTCCTTAAGGAAGGAGAACACTCCACAAGCCATATGCCTGTTCATACAATAATCCTTGACTCCCTCCCATGTGGAGTCTCTAGCCTCTATATAGACCTCATACATACAATACCATGGATCATTACCATGGTTCCCTCATACCATCAACTAATACCATGGGCCCATTACATTATTATTAACTACTTGTGGTCCCTTCCATGATATGGGTTAACCACCTTATTTATTACTATGGCCCATCCCATTATTACATTATTACCTTGGGTACCTCCCTTGGTACCCCATATTATCCCCCCTAGGTATATAACAGAAGGCTATGGACTTAGTGAGTTTGGTGTCCAGCATCGACCAGAGACTGGACCAAAATGTACCGAGGAACCTGCTGTCCCGATCTGAGATTATAGACTGTGGGATCCCAAAGTGTACCCACACTCGTTCAAATAAGAGTTTAGCAGTGGCTTCTACTGTGATATTCTTCTTGCAGGCCGCCATAATGGCCATCTTTGAGAACCTGTCGATGACCACAAAAACACAGTCATTTCCATGCTTAGTGGAAGGAAGGCCTGACATGTAATCCATGGAGATGGATTCCCAAGGCTGACTAGGGGTAGGTAGCGGGGTATAGAGGCCTTGCTTCGTGATGGTCGGTTTAGCAATGACGCAGGCAGTGCATGACCTGATGTACTTGCCGACATCCTGTCGAAGATTCGGCCAATAGAAATACTTCTGCAGTACTGCCACCGTTTTTTCGACCCCAAAATGTCCAACAGCCCGACTGTAGTGTGCTTCCCAAATCATGTTGGCACGCTCGCTTGAAGGAACACAAAGGTGACCCAGGTGGCATAACAGGCCATCCTGGAGGTGAAAATCTGGAAAATGCTGACCCTCCAAGAGGTTCTGGTATGTGTGGCCGAATTTCGGGTTGCTTTTGTAGAGCAGTGGCCAATCAGAAGTCTCGTGCCCACAAGAGTTGAGGACAGTGGTTAACGCCATGATCGGTGGTCGACTGAGGCAATCTGCAACATTATTAGTGCTGCCCTTCTTATACTTGATATTCAAATGGAACTGTTGCAGGTATGTGGACCACTTCTGATGGCGATCATTCTGAAATTTCCCTTGGGTCTGTATGAACTGCAAGGGCCGGTGGTCTGTGTGGATGACCGTTTCCTTCCCCAAAATGTAATGCTTCCATTGTCGACAGGCCTGCACAATGGAATACATCTTATTATCATAAGTGGGATACTTCCGGACTGTGTCTGAAAGTGTTTCACTGTGATATGCCATTGGATGCCCGTGTTGAGTAAGGACTGCCCCAATAGCATAGTCAGAGGCATCTGTCTCGACCTCAAATGGTTGTTGTAAATCTGGTAAAGCGAGCACTGGTGCTGTGCAGAGGCGATCTTTCAACTCTATGAATGCCTTCTGTTGAGATTCAGACCAAAAGAATTTTGCCTTCGCCCCTCCCTTGGTGACTTGACTCAAAGGCCAAGTGATATGAGAAAACCCCAACACGAACCCGCGGTAGAAGTTGGCAAGACCTAGAAAGCGGCGGAGCTCTGTCAAGGTGGTCGGAGATGGCCAATCCCGAATGACTTTGATCTTGGTTGGATCCACATGCACCCCTTGTTCATCAATAATGTATCCCAGATACTAAACCTGGGTCACGCCAAAAGTGCATTTCTCCAAATTGGCACATAGCTTGTGTTGTCGCAGTGTTTGGAGAACCTGTCGGATGTGGTGGAGGTGCTCTTCCCAACTCTGGCTGAAGATCAAAATGTCATCCAAGTATACCACTACAAATGAGTTGGTGAATGGCCGCAAGATGTCATCCATTAGCCTCATGAAGGTTGCAGGAGCATTCGTCAACCCGAAAGGCATAAATAACCATTCGGAAAGGCCCTCTTTGGCTTTGAAGGCAGTCTTCCACACATCAGAGGGTTCGATTGGTACCTGGTGATATCTTGAATTCAGATCAATCTTGCTGAAATATTTTTCCCCCTTTAGTTGGTCCAGGAGGTCATCAATCTATGGGATCGGGTACCTATTACGGACAATGATCTTGTTCAGCGCCCGATAGTCAATACAGAGTCTCCAAGTCCCATCCTTCTTCTGTACCAGCAAAATTGGGCTCCCGCAAGGCGATGAACTCGGATGGATGTGGCCTTTCTGCAGAAGCTCCTAAATCTGCCTCTTGATTTCATCGTTCTCCAGAACGGAGCGCTGATAAATTGGTCCATTGGGTAACGGCGCACCTGGGGTCAGATCGATGGAGTGCTTGACCTGACAGTGCAGAGGAACCCCTATGGGGGAGGTGAAGATGTCCTCGTACTCCTCGACGACCTTGTCCATCTGTAGTTGTCGTGCAGAGGGGCCCTTTCTGGAGGTTGTGGCCACCGTCTTCTTCTTTCCTTGAGGGCGTATGATCAGGAAAACAAATTTTCCAGTTTTGGAAATGAGCTTACTGCATTGTTTTGCAGTAATCAAAGAGATGGCAGCAGGCAGTGCTACCTCTGGTATCCTGTACAACTGATTTCCCAAAGTAATAATAACAGCATGGGGCCTTGATTCATACACAGCATGTCGCTTCCACAAGTATGGTTGTCCTAATAATACATCACAAACTTCAAGCGGAGCAATGTCACAAAATACCTCATCTGTGAAGGGCTTGATGTTGTATGGAAGGCGACACTGTTGGCTCACGCGAAGATCCTGTCCTTGGTGCAACCACCCGATGGTGTACGGTTGTGGATGTGCTATGGTCGGTAAGCCCAACTGCTTCACGACCTTTCCCGAAATGAGGTTCTTTTGGCTCCCGCTATCGACAATGAACTATAGTGGGAAGCCCCTTACCCACATCTGGGAGTGGAAGAGACGCTCCTCCTCCTCTGGATCTTCGGGTTCATTTCTCTAGATCTTGGCAGTAGCAACAATGGCGTTGGGATCCGCATCAATGATCTGCTTCCCTTTGTCATTCCCCTTGTTAGGTTCTAACTCAGAGTCGGAACATGCATCTGATTCTGAAACCTTTAGTTCAGCCACCAGTGACTGCTTGGCCCGACACTCACTTGTGTTGTGAGTAGAGCTCTTATGGAACTCACACCATTTTCCCATGTCCTTTTTCGGGTTTGCGACACTGTTCTTTGCTTGTAGCTTTGGCGGGTTGTCTTGGGCTGCCCCGCCTTGGCTTTTTCCCTTGTTCTGTGGTTTAGGGGCACCTTTCCCTTGCTTTGGATTTGCAGATCCAAAGTCTCGCTTCTTTTGTTTAAACTTCTGCTCGATCTTGACGGCATATCGGTATGCTATGCCGAGCGATGAGATGTTCAGGAATTCCATTTCTTCCTGGATGTACTTGTGCAGGAAGCCGCAGTATTTAAGTATCAAATGCTGCTCCGAATCCTTGATACCCAACTTCGTGCGAAGGGTATGGAAAAGATTGGTGAACTCTGGCACATCTTGATCCCTTCCCTGCCGCAACGTGGTCCACTTTATGTATTCATCCTCATAGCTTCCAACAGGGTAGTATTTCTCCTTAATGGCATCTCGAAATGAATTCCAGGTGGGTGCGGATGAAAATAGCGAGCCTGTAGTTTCATCCTTCTGCTCGCAGTAGGTTTCCCACCAGTCCTTGACGTGGGGGGCTGCTTTGAGAAGAGCGAAAACAATCTTTTCCCAACTCGAAAATTCATGAATAGAAAAATAACCATCTAGTAGATTTAACCATTTATCTACGGCATCTGCGTCTATCTGACCCTCAAATATGGGGATTTCAAAATTAACTTGTACCTTAAAGGGCGTGGCTTTTCCAGAGTAGCTGCTGGAAGCTGATGCATCACTTTTGGGTAGCCGCTGAAGGATTTGGGCAAAGTTGTCCATCATTGCGTTCCGTTGTCGCTCGAGGGCTTCTTCGAGAAAGATTTTGATAGGATCTCCTGCTCCCTCGTCTTTCTTCTCATCCGCCATGGGAGGCCGTCGAGATTTGCGAGGTTGGTCTTGCAAAGGTTCGACCAGCTCAAGCCCTAACTCCTTATATCCCGACTTCGTTGGGGACATGCAAAGAAAAACAGAGAAAAAAAGCAGACCACTCTGATACCACTGATACAAACTTAAATAGGAACGCAACATATTACCGAGATAACCAAATACACAAAGATGTAACGGAAATAATACTTCATTTCATTAATGGAAAATACTGGAATATGCTTACAACCAGAAATGGAAATAAACCAGCTAGGGCGATGGTAGCTTATCTCTGAGAAAAGATGTGTGGCTACATGCCTCTGAACTATCTTACAATGAGGCTCGAAGGCCTATTTATTGTTGAGAAACAATGGAAAACCCTTCATGTTGTGGGGAAAAGTATCCGACTCGGATGACCCTATCCCTACTCTAAAGGTGACAGTCTTTAGCAACAACTGAAAGTAAAGCTTTGATGTTTTCCTTTATGAAAGTACAGAGAGAAGGAAGAAGAGATTAACCAACCTGGTGTCTTTCGCTTAGTCGATCCTTATCCTCTCTCTTTGTCTCTTGTTCCCAGCTCCTTGCTCTCTTTGCCGGTCCAGCTACACACAGATCCTGCACAAACAAGAGAGGAAACTACAAGATACAAGTACTCATAACTGATGCATGGATTAGAGTGAATCAAATATACATGTAAATACAATACATCAATGCAATACAAGTATATAGGAGAACATGCAAAACTTTATTGATAGAAGTAACAGGGTTCTGAGAAGGTTACAACCAATGATGGCTCCAATCCAGCAGCACCTCCCCAGCAGCAAGAACTCTCCTCTTCACCTCTAGTAAAACAATCACCCAATAGCTCTAACTGTAAACCAACAGCACCTCCTTGCTTTACACAAAATTCCAGCCTCCTTAGACCTCATAGAAGAGCTCTATATATAGGAGAGAAGAAGAGAGGATGAGTCAGCTTGAGGCTGGCATAGAGCTGACTAGTGTCCTCTCCCTCTTCAGTTAAACTTCAGTTCTTGAGTCCACTTGGAGATCCTTGCTTACACATGGTGATCAAGTACCTCTTACTCATCACAGGGCGAATCTCATGAACCAAGTGTCAGTTTGGAAGCTTCCTGGGCAGTTGACACCTTGCAGAATGACTGTGCCACTTGGCCAATCTCACCCAGCGCAGGTAGCCTTCATTAGATTTGACTTCCAGCGCAGGTACAAGGAGGAGCAGTTGCATTCCAGCGCAGATGCTCAGTGGAGCAGCTGACATGATCCAAAATTAGCCTGTTTTGAAGTGTTTTCAGGTGGAGAACTGATTGGAAGTGCTGTTGTTTGATGACCTTGTTCTTTTAGGGGTAAGAACAACATGTTTAGGGACTGAGGATCCCTGTAATTATTGACATTTCATGCTCCATGTCGCGAGGCACAAAAATGTCTATAACAGTTGCCCCCTAAAGTATGAGGCCGTTTATCGGGTGAAATGCTTTATCTAGAGGGTCCGAAGTTCATTCCAGTGCTGAGGAGTGCCCTGTAATACAATACAATACAATACATTATTTTTCATTCTGTTTTCATGATCTAGCTGAGGCGGGCATTCCCATGCTCAGCTTTTATAAATACATTTTGGTACATAGAACAGACGATCGTCTGATAGTAGACTGATAATTTTCTGCTGAAATTATCATCCTTCGAATAGGATGATCATCTGCTGCAATGATGTACATGGCAAATGCTTTTATATTTCCTGAATATATATCGCAGCCCGGATGGATGAAACTAGATCCGGGGTCTTCAAACTCGTTCGATCTTCACTCTAAGTACAAGTCGATCCATGTGAGAATTTTGCTGAAGTCGAACATGGAAAGACATCGCTTGATTACCGGTCAATAATGAAAACCGTTAACAAGCGCGAGAGGAATCACCAATAATGACGATGACCCTCAAGGTACTGCAGTACAATTCACGTGGCGTGAATAAAGGACTTGGCGTCGAACGCCACGCAAAATCTTCTGGTCGAAGGTCATTGATGTATACCTGTCGCCGGAAGTGAGAAACTTGCCATTGAGGCATGCAAGCTTCAAAGTACTGATGGGGGTGTTCCTAGATCAACTTCTTGGATAATGAGTTGAAGTCGACAAGAAGCGATCCGTCAAAGGAGGGCCTTAATGAATCCCACATCAATGACACGGAACGGAGCTAATGATTTTAGTGGAGGTGAAAACAAACTGTGACATATGATTCAGGGTGGCGATCATGAATGGACGAAGGATAATGTATGGCAGTGGATGGGACACGGTTGACACTTTCAGAATGACCCCTCTTGAACATATAACGACACTGATGCGATGGATCGGTAGCATTACCCCAAATGTGGATGGTTTGGCGAGGACCATGGTGATGAGACCGGTGAATGAAACAACCCAACCCGATGTGGTACGGAGGAAAAGTGTCATGTTCAAGAGTGACTTGCTACCATTAAACTTTGATGTTCTCCCAATTTTTCCCCAGTCATTTCTGACCAGTACCTCTTTATTTTTGTCAAGCTTGAGGAGGATAACATATGCTTGTTCTATAACCTGCCCTTCGGGCAAGCCCATCGCTATGATTTAACGAGCTTAGCGATAGGGAAACTCGTTCTCGTCTAAAGACAAGTTTGTCGCTATTTAATCATTTTAACGAGTCTAACGACAAAGAAAACTCGGTCCTTTTCATTTTTAGAGAGTCTGAAAAGGCACAGAAAGTTAACTCCATAATTCCTTTTTCGTCAGCTAATCCCTTAAGTCCGAAAAAGTATAAAACAATACAGAAGGGATGGCTGTTCGGTACTTTTAACGAGCCGAACAAGACAAGCGCTCGATCCTTTTGTGCAATAATCCCTCAGGTCCAAAAAGATTAAAATTTAGAGGAGGGATAGCGTTCCGGTCATTTAACGAGCTGGAAGGCCAAAACTCGGCAAACTTTTCATATTTTACGAGTCAGTGAAAAGAGCTCAAAGAAGACTCGTCTTTTGAGGAACGAGTGATAAACAGGGATAGCAGCAGATTCCAGGTACAGGTTGGAATTTTCCAATCACGGCAGTGTCACAAGGATGGCTAGGTGAAATCACTCTTCGCAGCTGTTTCTCAAAAGAGGTAAACACACAAATGGAAGTGAATGATCGGCCAAATGAACAGTGGAGGTGATGGATGAAAACACGATCAAGGTTCTTATGGCTGATGAATTTACAGTCTCAAAAGGTGATTTACCGGGATAGGTTCATTTTTTCCATGAGCTTGAACTCTGGGGGAAACTTTTGCTCACACTTTTCTATTTTTTAACGAGCATAAATTCAGTCATAAAACTGCTCGAATTTTGCGTTTATTTTTTAACGAGCATGAACTATATGCTAAAACTGCTCGAAATACCAGTCATAATAAGAACGCCTCCTATGAGATAACTATTTTTTAAGGAGCTTTATCTCACAAAGCTATGCTCCAATTTTGGCAAATTTTACTTCTGCCCCACAGGCTTTCTTCATGCAAGGTCGGAAACGGCTAATCCTACGAGTTTAAAGGGTTAGACCTACAGGTTTAAAGGGAGGACCTAAAAATTTAAAAAATAAATAGTCGTCCCTTGCTTGCATTCCAAAAGTTTGCATGCCCCCAGGTATAGGATAGAATTTCGAGGCTGCCCCTCCTCTCCCCTACCTCTGCTTTTCTTTGGGTGTTCACAGTTATTTGTCATCTTGCTAATCTAATGTTAACGATACTTGTCTTCTCGTTATTTTAAGGGGTCTTACGCAGTACTCAGGCTTCCCGTCGGCCCACTTTTAATAAACAGCTGTTTGTGACAATAGAAGAACACTACTCAAAGACAAAACATTGGTATTATTGAGGGAGGCTTGCCTCTTTCTTATTATCCGAAGAGGGTTCTATTCGCTGCCGCAAATCAATCTCTTTCTTCGGCGGTGTCTATCATTGGGTTGTCCAAAGATGGTTACCCTCTGTCACAACAATATAGTCCCCTACTTTGTAAGCTGCCCCTGCTTATCCTTCAAAACATATGTTCTAATGGGCGAGGCTTGAATTCAAAGATGGTTACTATTCGTCGTGATAAGGGAATTCCTACTTGGGCATTGCCCACTTTTTTAGACAAAGGTGAATGACTCTTTTGCCAAACACATAACTTTAACAAAAGAACACTATTCCAGAACAACCCCACTTCCTTCCACGGACGGGGTACGGACTAGTCATATTCTTCTGCGGAAATTCTTCCTTATACCCGGGGTTTCTTCTGCCCGAAGCAGACCAGGGTGCATGCCCCCTGGGTCCTAGTCTTTCTTTCCGAATCACTCGCACTCATCGGGAAGGAGGACTGGGGGTGGAGGCGAATCTTGAGTGAACAGACCATTTAGGAATGGTATTTGACTATTTGCGATGCGAGATCCCGGAAACGAAAGTTGGTCTACGAGCTTGACCACCCTTCCTTCGTGTGGAAAACACATTACTCTAAAGAGTGAGGAGACTATCGCTCCCATGCAATAAATATAGTCGCGTCCAAGGAGTAGGTTATAATCCAAGGGTCCTTGGACGACCATCACGTTCATATTAACGGTCTTCCCTTTCAATGTAACAGGCACATTGGGGAGGATTCCTAATGGTCGACTGGTTCCTTTATCAAAACCTGAGAGATTTCTCAACTCAGGTAAAAGCGCTGGGGAACCCAGTGCTTTCCAAGCAATAGAGGAAAGGATACTCACAGACGCCCCTTCATCAATGATAGTACCAGCCATGATCATTCTATAGATCTGGACAATGATTCTGAATGGTATACTGGCTGGTAACCGGGGTCTGCCTAGTTGATTCCAATCAAAGGATACAACCAGGTTGCTTGGTGGTGGGACCGAATATACGGCCGGATATGACTCTGATGATGTTCCTTCCTGCGATAAAGGAATGGGCGCATTGCCCTGACGCTCATCGGAGTCGGTGCTGATGAAAAGAACCTGGATGGTGTCATCCTTATTCTCTTCAGTGAGGGTGTCGCATGAAGATGACCCTTCGGCGACGGTGTTATTTGAAGACGGGTCTTCAATGACGGAGTCATTGGACGATAGAACCTCTGAAGGAAGAACCGGGCCAACTTCCGTTTCGACCTTTAGACTTTCGTCTGGTCTGGATTCAGTAGGTTCATTCTCAATGACCGACACTTCAGCTGACCACTTGAGCGGGCCAACTGGATTTTCGACTATCGAGGGATTAGGCGCGAGTTTTCGGTATCCAGGAGGAAGTTGCAACGGTGAAACCGGGCGATCTTCCAAAACTCTCTTTGCCTCATCTAAGAATGGACATTTGTGGATGGCATGATTGCCTTCACACAATAGACAGGGTGATCTTGGTCCCCTTCTTCGTCCTTCACTCTCGCTAGTTGACGGAATGCAATCAACATGACAATCAGAGGTTGATGCTACCGGATTGTGCAACCTCGGGGACCAGTCCCTTAGTATCCGGGGAATACAAGGACAATCACGATGGAAGTGGGTCCCTTTGCAAATGACACATGGCGATTTAGGCCCGGTCGGTGCAGTGTGTGGGTTTTTGTCAGCTTTCTTCTGCTTGCCCCCAGTCGCCTTCGCCAGAGGCTCCTTCTGCTTCTTTTCTCTCTTCTTCTTTTCCTTCTTCTCCTTGGGAGGCTGACTTTTGCCAGCTCTACCTTGCGAAGATGAAGGATCAGAGGAAGTATCATAAGAAGTGGAGGGCTGGTGGGTAGTTCTAGATTGTTCTGACTGTTGATTCGACTGCTCAGGATTAGTGGCGATCTGGACTACATTAGTTGAAAAGAGCCATACAGGGAGGCCGATTGTCAACCCTGGAAGTGACAATGTAGCCATATGAGGCGCACCAACATCTCCCCAAGAGGAGAAGGGATTTGGACTTCCGCCAAGGTTACTTCCTTGGTTGGTGGGCTCCATACTTTTCAACTGAAAGATCAACGTGGGAATAACAGGTGATTATGTTCCGCTTAAAATAAATTTTATTAACGACGCTTTTAGACACAAACTTGCTTTTTCATGTTTTAAGAGTCGAGAAAAAGCTAAAGATGACTCTAGTCGCCTTCGATGTTTTAACGAGCCCGAAGTGACAAATGCTCGGTTGGACTTTTTCAGTTATAGAGTTTGAAAAAGGCCAAAAGAAACTGCTCTGGAGATCTAGGTAGAGGGTGTGCCAAACCTTTCGCGAAACCACAGAATACGTTTTACGGTACGGGTGGTCGATCTTCGTGAATGCTGTGTTCACTGCATCGCGATCAGTAGGGCGGCCGACACGGTTTCCTAAGGATAAAGGATAAAAGCCTATAGGGGTCTCCCAATATACGCGACGGTACGCGGGAGCACAAGTCCGTGTTAGTGCCACCGACTCTCAGGAGGAATCACCCACCTTCGTAGAGATCGACAGTCACTATGTTTAACGACGCCGGAACACGTCTCTACCTAGACCTCTAGATGTTTGCGTTATGTTACAAAGCGTTGTTATGTAAATTGGGTTTATTTTAATGTTGATCTTGCTTAACAGTTTGCCTTTCAGGGTCGCCACGAGATGTATATATACAACTTCCTATATGCAATCTAAGATGATAAGCAAATCTTTTCAATCTTTCAACTTTGAAAACCTTAATCTACTGAGGGAAAAGAAAGACACAACTTTTTCCACAGATCATAGAACACACACTAAAATGCACATTTTCCTAAATCGTCAAACACACAGTCAAATGCAAAATGCACAATGCATGTATTTCTTTTCGTTATCCTTAATGTTGATGTAAGACAGAAAGGAAACTGTTGTATAATTTTGAATCTAATTTCAAGTAGAAATAAACAAGCTTGTCCAAAAATAAAAAAGACACCTTATGATCGACTTGTTTAAACACAGGAAATGTATAGATCCGAACCATAAAATGAAAAACAAACAAACTCAAACAGCCATGAACAGTAATAAAACTAGCTCTTAAGATCACAAAGACACTTTTGTTCAGGATCTAAGAGGCCACAGCTATACTGGTTCGCTTTTCACAATGGGAAACTGTAACTGAAACAAGAAATACTGAAAGAACATTCACAGTTTCATCACACAACTGAGGCGGAATAATGTCAAGGAGAAGTGGTTTACAGCAAGTACAATGACCAGCAAGCAATCAGCAAAAATCAGTGAAAACAGGGCCAAGACACAAAGGGAAACCTCAGCAAGACACTGGCTAACTGGACCAGCGCAGGCTCTGGTCTGTCAAATTGACTTCCAGCGCAGTTCCCGAAGGGAGTACCTGCGCTGTAATGCAAACTGCCTGTGGACAGCCTGCACTGAGACACGAGAGTTGCGTTTACAAGGATTTCCGGGTCATAAAAAGCTCAAAAATGCACTGTTTTTGCTGAAATAAAAAGCTATAGGTCAAGTACAAGCTAAGGGATGATCAAGAGGATGAAGATCTATCACAAAGAGTAAAGAGTCTTTTGTAGATAAGCTCTTCAAATCTTGAATTTGCTCAGCAAATGAGCAAGAGTGACAGTCCCTCTACTTCGCTTTTGATATAGTCAAAAGCTTTTCGATTTGGTACTCTTTTCTTCAAGAAATGAATAGCAAAATACTACAAACACCAACAAGATACTAGGCTCCCCAGCGGAGTCGCCAGTTTGTTGTGGGGAAAAGTATCCGACTCGGATGACCCTATCCCTACTCTAAAGGTGACAGTCTTTAGCAACAACTGAAAGTAAAGCTTTGATGTTTTCCTTTATGAAAGTACAGAGAGAAGGAAGAAGAGATTAACCAACCTGGTGTCTTTCGCTTAGTCGATCCTTATCCTCTCTCTTTGTCTCTTGTTCCCAGCTCCTTGCTCTCTTTGCCGGTCCAGCTACACACAGATCCTGCACAAACAAGAGAGGAAACTACAAGATACAAGTACTCATAACTGATGCATGGATTAGAGTGAATCAAATATACATGTAAATACAATACATCAATGCAATACAAGTATATAGGAGAACATGCAAAACTTTATTGATAGAAGTAACAGGGTTCTGAGAAGGTTACAACCAATGATGGCTCCAATCCAGCAGCACCTCCCCAGCAGCAAGAACTCTCCTCTTCACCTCTAGTAAAACAATCACCCAATAGCTCTAACTGTAAACCAACAGCACCTCCTTGCTTTACACAAAATTCCAGCCTCCTTAGACCTCATAGAAGAGCTCTATATATAGGAGAGAAGAAGAGAGGATGAGTCAGCTTGAGGCTGGCATAGAGCTGACTAGTGTCCTCTCCCTCTTCAGTTAAACTTCAGTTCTTGAGTCCACTTGGAGATCCTTGCTTACACATGGTGATCAAGTACCTCTTACTCATCACAGGGCGAATCTCATGAACCAAGTGTCAGTTTGGAAGCTTCCTGGGCAGTTGACACCTTGCAGAATGACTGTGCCACTTGGCCAATCTCGCCCAGCGCAGGTAGCCTTCATTAGATTTGACTTCCAGCGCAGGTACAAGGAGGAGCAGTTGCATTCCAGCGCAGATGCTCAGTGGAGCAGCTGACATGATCCAAAATTAGCCTGTTTTGAAGTGTTTTCAGGTGGAGAACTGATTGGAAGTGCTGTTGTTTGATGACCTTGTTCTTTTAGGGGTAAGAACAACATGTTTAGGGACTGAGGATCCCTGTAATTATTGACATTTCATGCTCCATGTCGCGAGGCACAAAAATGTCTATAACACTTCACATTCCAAAACCTAACCCTAGAAGATGAAACGCCAAATTGTGGGCCCCGTTTTTTGGGTAGGTTGGTACATCAACTTCCCGGGGTCACGAATTGGTCGTACTATCTCCGTTTGATGTGCATGATAGCCCGTTGGAAAGATCTCTCTGAGGACTACGACGGAAAAGACGATTTTTAGATAGAAAAATCGCTAGTGGTAGATTTCCCAAAAAACGTCGTTTAGGGCCTCAAAACGGCTCCGGAAGTTTAGGACTCGAAAAACTGCTAAATAGTAAACCGTGCTATAATTAAGGAAACTGAAAAAATTGAAAGAAGCACTAGAGGGGATCCAAGTGGAATTAGCGGGTGGCCATCAATATCCACCTGGATCAACTTAGCTTTTATTAAACATAGGAAAATCCGACTAGGTTTGGGACTTCCATGTACACCCGACTATAAACATGGCTGAATCAAATCTTTCTTTCAACCAGTCACCCCCATGCCATATTCCAAGCATGAATGTAGGATATCATAGAACACATCAATCCAAAATCATCTAGGGCTTCCAGAGGCAAACCACCTCAACCCATCAAACATTGATTCCACCTCACGGTCGAACGTCAAAAAACCATCATCACATTGGTCTCTACCCAAGAATTCTAGGGCTCAAGGGTGTTTGTTCCAACCAAGGCTTCCAAGAATAGTAACTCAACCCATAAATTATCCAGGCTTCTAGAAAATTTGTCCAACCAGGGCTTCCAAGACTAGTAACTCAACCCACCAAGGGCTTCCAGAGCATTTTTCCGACCAAGGCTTCCTGGACTAGTAAGTCAATCCAAGTTGTTACAGGGCTTTGAGAGCGTTTGTCCAACCAGGGCTTCCAGGAAATAGTAACTCAACCTAAGCTAACGGAAACAAGAGAACCAACCAAAACAAAACAAGGAAATAAACCCACAATCTCCATGGCTATCCAGGAAATGGCACGACTAGGAAAATCCACTGTCAATCCAAGAAATCCTCCATGCCAGTGACAGATCATGACCAATAACCACATGCATATGCCATGCATGCCAAAACTAGTGAGGAAAACATACATGAAACTCGGTACCTGCAAGAAAAACCCAATATAGCTATTGATCCTGATGTCCTCTTCTGCTTTCCTGCTCTTCCTTTTCCTTCTTGGTCCAAAACTCCAAGCATGCCGCACTCTCCAAGAATGCTCCAAGTGAACTCTAAGTGTCCAAGAGTATGATAGAGAGGGAATAAAGAGAGAGAGAGCTCCAAAACTGAACTGACCAAGCTTGCCCACTGATTGTCAGAATCCTTTTTATCAATGAGTCCTATATTTTCTTCAATTTCCATGATTTTGCTTCATTTTCCTCCTCACATGCAACCTGTCACCTTTCACCTCCCTTTTCTCCTAATTTTCTTTATTTTCATAAATAAAATGCCAATTAATGTCTCATGCCTTTCCAAAGCCTTTTCCATTGCATTTTCCATTTTCCTTAGCCATAATAAACCAAATGAATGTGTGTCCCATCAACCGTGGTCCTATATATTTTTACCCGAATTTTTAACCAGGGTTGTTACAAAACCCTTCCCATTGGGGGAACACCATCCTCGGTGTTCAATGAAACCTATAACCAACAAGACTGTTGAAAACAAAAGATACTTCACATGGATCTTTATAACACAACTCCTTGCAATATTTACAATGACCATCTTGCTAAAACATGACAAACATACCATTTACTGGAGCTTTATAACACAACTCATTACAGTATTTACAATAACGACCACATATACACACATACACATTTTCTTCACCCAACAAATAATCATACTGTCTATGGAGCTTTATAAATCTAGATCGATACATTATTTACAATGATATACACATATACACATATACACATTTTCTCAACCAACAGATAAAAGGATACCATGTCCGTATCAATTAATAAGGGAGTCCAGAGGCTGACACCTACACCCTTAAAGAAATACCAGGATTCACCTCCTTCCTGGGAAGTCTAGAATCCACTGCAAGGTCAAATATGCATCCAATGTTCAATGCTCTAATCCTGCGCCACTTGTCCTCTCTGTGAACAGTTACCGGTTCATTGTTCTAAGTCACACTCCCAATGTGCATTTCGTTCCATCTGGGAATGCTAATGACCAAAACAAGTATATCCATGACATTCCCTTCTATGCTACACAATCCCTCGGGCAATCCAATCACCCCCTTCATGCAATCATACACCTTCCAAGTTTCGCTGGCACCCCCATCCCGGGAAGTTCATCCCTTGGAAAGGTTTCCTCACATTGGAAGGTCCAGAAACCAAGGCATATCCCTGCCTTAAAACCATCATACCTGTCATACCATGCCCGTGGAAATCAATGGACACTATTGGGCACCAGTGTCCCACAATGGCCCCACTCCTGAATATTTTACCAGCATACTGTTGCATTTTCCAATTCCTTTTGTTGTTGTTGCTAATTCTTGTAGTCAGTTTCAACCACCCAACTGAGCATGTTCATGCATTCTTGTTCCAAACACATAACTTCCATTAGATTCAAAATAAATTAAAATAAATTCCCACCATACCTCATTGGTGACTTGCCAACAAGTGCTCTTGTAATTCTATTTGCTTCCTCTCACAATAGTCAAAATAACATCTTTGACCAAACCATCATGTGTAAAAATATCACATCCGGTTAGCTCAAAACACAACCATCATAGCTCAACATCATAAATCACATGTAACCATCATAAACCATAATCATAGATCACATGTAATCATCATAGACTAGAATCATAAATCTCATGCATAATAAAACTGAAATAAAATACCAATAGTTATCTTTCATCAATCCTTACTCATGCCTTTGTTCTTTCTGTACACACACTAGATTAGTTGCCACACCCAGAAAATACCCAATGTCTTTTCCTTTCTACAATCACGTACACATACATAATGTACATCACAACACATACATCCACACACAATGTGTGACACCACACAATACATGTACCTACACCTGACATAGCACACATACACCTACACCCAGTGTACAACACAACACAATACATATGCCTACACTAGATATACATCACGACACATACGCCTACACCTGGTGTACAACACAATACATATACATACACAGAGTACAACACAATGAATATACATGTCACTATGCCACAAATACACAATGCACATACATAGTATCGCAGGCTCGCAACACAACATGTACGACATACACACAATACCACATGTACACTAGTACTTCATGTAAAACATGTACATAATACTACCTATACACAACACCACTTGCACAACGTGTACACAACATCACATGTACACGGTACCACCTGCACAACATGTACACAATGGCACATGTACATCGCACCACATGTGCAATGTGTACACAACACCATACATACACAACACCACATGCACAACATGTACGCGACACAACATGTACACAAAACCATATGCATGACATGTACACAGGACAACCTGCACACAACACCACATGACAACATGTACATGACACCACATGCTCACAACACCACTTGTACAATCATGCACACAACACCATATGTGCATAACACCACATGTACAACATGCACACAACACCATATGTACATAGCACTGCATGTACAACATATACAACATATGCACAAAAATAGTACCACACATCCAAAACCACACTGTCTCTACCAAGCAACCTTGCTTCTACCATCTCTCTGTCATCCATGCTTATCTTAACATGCCACAAATCTCACTACTTTCATTCAGCTAATGTATCTCTCAATGTTACCTGTCATAACATAAATATAGGCATAATACAAGCATACAATATAAATTCATATCCACATGATACTGACCTCGTATATTTTTCATGACTACTCTCCCCACTTGATTCCCCATAAGACCAGGAACCTCTTCATGTCATTCACCTGCGTAAGCAATCATTCCTCCACAAGAATGATTCCTAACAACCTTGTCATACAACAACATACATACATACATACATATATATACATATAAATATTAACATTAATAATCATGATCCATGATGACCCCATCAGACATGACATAAATACATACATACATGTATACACATATAGACATCAACATAATCATGGTCATAACATAATGAATAGATATCATAAGGTCAAGGTTAATATAACTCCCTTTATGCGTGAAACACATGTGCAACATTGAGAACAACAGTTCCCAACATAGCCAAGGCATATGACACCTCAAATCCATTCACCTTACCTTTTTGGATTACCTTTCCCATGCCTATCCTACCAATGTCCATTTACACCAATGAACCCAACCAGTGCAACTGGATGTCATACTCTTTCCTTCAACTATCCTTATACATGCATCGAACTTCATCCAGGTCTTACCTTACCTATTGAGACCACATAACTCTCCTAGAGCTCCATTAACTTCCTCCTTCCCCAACCAATTCCCAAGACTCTCAAAACAATAAAGGCAAGACTGAGAAGAAACAGGAGGAAAACCAACAACAATACGACACCATAAACAAAGTGGCATGTCCTTGCACAAGACGTAAACAAAACCACAATCAAGCACAAAAAGTCACTAAAAGACCAAAAGCACAAGACTGGCATTAGACCTCATGACTCAATCCCCATGGTCCCCAGTGATTCCAAGGGAAAATTCAACCTGAGCCTTCTTCAATATTTCATGGCAGTATCTTTTCGATGCAATCCCCTACATCATACTGCCATTAACACATAACTATCAGTGCATAAATAAACATAAAAATACATTGGTTACCTTACCTTTTTGTGCCAAACACGTTGCTTGCAACTGAACACATCCATGCCGTTTCTCAAGGAACTCCAATTCCCTTGACAAATCCACATGTAAACAGAGACTAGCTAATATACTTTTCAAAAACATGTTAATGAATCTAGCACATATCCACATAATTCAGACAAGATTAAGGATAATAAGACTTCCTATATGCAAAGCACTCATTCGTTTGGAATTAGGGTTTCCAAACATAGCCAAAGGAATTCTTGTCCAATTCCTTTCTTTTACCTTTTTACCTTATTGTAATTGAGGTTTAATATGTACTGTCACGTCACCCAACTGTTAGTTATTTCAAAACATCAATTGTTAGCTTGTCATGCTAATCCTAAGCATGTTTCCTACAACTGTTTACATATGTCAACCACATGTTCCAAATATCAAGGCAATCATATCTGTCATTTTGAAATCGACCTTTAAAAGTCTAACAATCATGTCATAATCCATAGTCAAGTCATAGTCATTAGACATAATGCTACAACTGTCACCCACTACACTCAAGTACATATCAATTGTCTCAACACATATGTGTTAGTATAATAATCTTAAAACATGATCATTTGAACACATACTCATATTATGCAATTCATCAAACATTCAAATGAACTTGCAAGCATACCATGTTAAATTAATCAACTAGATGACATAATCAAACATTCAAGCACAAAGTAGATGACCTAAGCAGGCTCATACTTTAATGTATATCAGGGGAGGCTATCCTATCTGCACAATCAATCTAGTTAGCACGATATAACTTCACAACACATCAACTCAAACACAAATAATATCATGATATCCATAATAGTCACTAACTAACATGCTCACATCATAAACTCATAAACAATTATCATTCATACATAATAATCACATTTGCTCAGTCAGTCTAGATTAGTATGACATAATCTCACAACATATTAACTCATACTTGAATGTCATAACCCTAACCATTTGCATAGATCAATCCAATTTAGCATGATACATATAACATCAAGATATTAATTCTGTAACCCTAATCATCAAGTTAACTAACATATAACGACAATAATTTAACATATAACATGCTCATCAACAACATATAACATAATCATAAAGGTAACTACAAGTTAACATATAACATATTCGTTAATGACATATAATATAATCATCAAGTTAACTGACATAAAACAACAACTACTATGCATACAAAAAAAGGTTACTATCATTCATGACTATTTGACACCTGTGCATATGACTACACTAATCAACTAGCATCTATCATGTATGTAACCATAACATTAATAGAATGAAAGACATACACATAACCATAATGCATATAACAATACTTAACCTACATACCTATATTCCCAACATACAAACCTATATGACGACATGCTATTTTCTTGAGGTCCAACACTGCAACTTCACTTTGGTGGTCTACATTTCCTGCTCTATTTCAGCCAACACATTAACATCATAACATATCAATATCATCATGATGAACTAATTGCATACAATGACTTCACAATGCATGCTTGACCTACCATACATGCATAACCAACACCATGACAATGCATGCATAACACATATAGACACTAGCATGCATAACAAATGCATATACAATGATACACCCATGATGACACATTCAACAATAACACCATCAACCTTCACATGGTGACATCACTACAACCACGATCAACACCATGCAAATTCAGCAAGCACATGGACTACAAGCATAAGCAACACATGCAACTCACATGAATGCATGACCAACACACTGCCCATCCAGTCTGAGGGGTGAAACATGCTCTGATACCACTTTGTAGTATCAGATATGATCTAAGGAGAGCGCAACCCACTCTGATACCACTTTGTAACATCCTACTCCCACATATACCCAAGTAACCGACCAACTGGGGTAAACATGTGACGAGAAGCTACTATGATATGATTCAATCTCGTAGGTGACCTTAAGAAAGTGGAATCGATGGAAACACATCTATCATAACTTCCACATCAACAACAACACTCCTAGGAGCCATCCCAACTACTCAGATATCATGCCCCTAGGTCCCACTGAGTTTTTAAGCTATTAAACCTTTGGAAACTCCCATGCTATGAGCATGCCAGCGTCTAGAGAACTCTAGATGCTCCCACAAGCCTGCATGCCTATGTCCAGGGACTATTTCCAGCAGACTTGTGCTAGAGTTTGTGGGATTGAAGGCACTTTTCAAGCCCAAAATTCCGGCCATTGCCTAGAACTTGAAGTAAAATCTGGAATCCATTAATGACAAGACTAATAAACCAAAAACTAATAAACAAGACTAATAAACCAAAAACTAACTCTAGGACTAGGCCTGACCATCCCCAATCGAGACTCACATTCTGTCAAACACTTGGCATCAATGCAGTCTATAGGTCTAGGATACAAGACATAGCATGAATGAATGAAAACTATTATGGGACATGACAAGAAGGATCACTACCTTATCCCTTGAAATGTTATGACATTAATTAGGCCTTGCATCCATCATTTTAATAATTACAAGTAAATACATGAAATAACCATGACATGAACCAATCAATTAACCATGCTTATAACCAGCATAAAACCATGAAAATAATAGTGAGATAACAACCATTAAATCCACATATAAATAAGTACAAAAGCAAGAGAAATTAGATTTTATTAAACATAGGAAAATCCAACTAGGTTCGGGACTTCCACGCACCACCCGACTGTAGACATGGCTGAACCAAATCTTTCTTTCAGCTAGTCACCCCTGTGCCATATTTCAAGCATGAATGTGGGATATCTTAGAACACATAAATTTGAAACCATCTAGGGCATCCAGAGGCTAACCACCTCAACCCATTAAACAGTGATTCCACATCACAATCAGACATCATAAAACCATCATCAGATTGGTCTCTACCCAAGCCTTCCAGGGCTCTAGAGTGTTTGTTCCAACCAAGGCTTCCAGGATTAGTAACTCAACCCACAACTTATCCAAGCTTCTAGAGCATTTGTCCAACCAGGGCTTCCAAGAATAGTAAATCAACCCACCAAGGATTTCCATAGCGTTTTTCCAACCAAGGCTTCTAGCACTAGTAACTCAACCCAAGCTGTTACAGGGCTTCCAGAGCGTTTCTCCAACCAAGGATTCCAGGAACTAGTAACTCAACCCATGCTAAAGGAAACATGAGAACCAACCAAAACAAAACAAGGAAATAAACCCATATCTCCATGGCTATCCAGGAAATGGAAATACTAGGCAAATTCACTTTCAATCTAGGCAATCCTCCATGACAGCGATAGATCATGACCAATAAACCACATGCATATGCCATGCATGCCAAAACTAGTGAGGAAAACATAGATGCAACTCAGTACTTGCAAGAAAAACCCATTGTAACTGTTGATCCTGATGTCCTATTTCACTTTCCTGCTCTTCGTTTTCCTTCTTTCTCCAAAACTCCAAGCATGACATACTCTCCAAGAGTGCTCCAAGAAAACTTTAAGTGCCCAAGAGTATGAGAGAGAGAGAATAGAGAGTGAGATCTCCAAAATTGAACTGAACAAGCTCGCTCACTGATCCTCATAAGCCTTTTTATCAATGAGGCCTCTATTTTCTTTAATTTCCATTATTTTCCTTCATTTTCCTCCTCACATGTGACCTGTGACCTTTCACCTCTTCCTTTATTTTCATAAATAACATGCCAATTAATGCCTCATGCATTTCCAAAGCCTTTCCCATTGCCTTTGCTATTTTCCTTACCCATAATAAAGCGAATGAACACCCACTAGGATGTTTTGCCCACCATTCAGCTTGGAACACGTGTCCCATTAACCATGGTCTTATATATTTTTACATGGATTTTTAACCAGGGCTATTACAATTTATGGTGTGAACATGTTAGCTAGTTACTGTTATGGATATCATGACCTTATTTATGTTTGAGTTGATGTGTTTTTAAGTTATATCATGCATATATAGATTTATTTTGCAACCGAGATAGCCTCCCCTAAGATACATTAAGGTTTGGTTAATTGCATTATATGAGTATGTGTCTCTAAGATTCCATGAAGAAATGATATTGGTTTTAGATGTTCATGCTAACGTAATAAGTATTGAGATAACTGATATTTACTTGAGTGTAAGTAGTAAATAGTTGTAGCATTATGTATTATGACCGATGAATGTGAGTTGATTGTTGATTGTGACATGGATTTTAGATTTGGTAAAGGTTGATTTAAAATTAATAGATATGATGTCGTGATATTTGGAACATGTGACTGGAATATGTGAGCAGTTGCAGTGCAACTTGCTTCATATTAGCATGGCAAGGTAATATTTTATTTTCTCATATAACTAATAACTGGGTGATGTGATAGCGCATAATAAAGACTTGATTGCAACAAGGTAAAAAGGTGAAAGAAGGGAATTGGGTGAGGATTCCTTTGGTTGTGTTGGGAAACCACAATTCCAAATGAATGAATGCTTTGAATACATGAAGTATTCTTAACCTCTATTTTGTCTGACATTATGTGGATATATGTTATATTCCTAAACTTGTAGTTGTCAAATATATTAGCTAGTTTCTAGTTATAGCTAGGTATGTCTAGGGAACTGGAGTCCCTTAAGAGATGCTATGGATGTGTCCAATTACAGGTCAACGTGCTTGGCATAACAAGGTGAGATAAGTAGTATATTTTTATATTTATTTATGCACTAATAATTATGTGTTTATGGAAGGATGATACAAGGAATTTCAATGCTAAGAGACTACCATGAAATATTGAAGAAGGCTCGAGTTGAGATTTCCCTTGGAAGCATTGGGAACCCATGGGGACTGAGTCATGGTGTTTGTTGCTAGTTTTATGTTTGATTTGCAGTTTTTTTTTACGTCTGGTGCAAGGCCTTGACACTTTGTTTATGGGGTCATATTATTATTGGTATTTCATGGTTTGCTTCTTGTTTGTTTCTTATTCTTTCCTTTTATGTTTGATGGGTTCTCATGTTTTAGTTAAGCTGGATTGCCGGATGGATTTGAATCTGAGTGAGGTGGATCTCTGAATGAAAGAACACATGACCTAGTGATCCCTAAACCAAATTGTGGATTGCGGTAAAGCCACTTGCCTAGTGACCCCTAAACCAAAATTTGGATTGCGATAAAGCTAGGTATTGTGCACCTCGGTGGGCCTGGGAATCCTCGACTGATGAATGGAGGTATATATCATAAATCTTAGAGGTGATTTCCCTTTATTAGGCCTAGGAATCCTTGTAGGTGAATGGTGGGATATATGGTAAAGCCTGGAGGGTGACATCTCGATTATGGCCTAGTGATGCCTGGATAAGACTGTGGATTGTGGTAAAGCCTAAAGACTAGCAGACATGCAAATACCTCATGGTGTAGGTGGAGAAATATGGTGGCATACATGCTTGTTTATAGCCTAGCGATCTGGTGGAGATTACGGTAAAGCTTGATATTGCATGTTTATTGTTTATGGCCTAGTGATCTAGTGGGGATTGAGGTAAAGCCTAGTTCTATTGATGAGGGTGATGTGGTTTAGCCTTGGGAAGCCTTGGTTGATTTTTGTTATAAGTACCACATTCATGTTTGGAATATGGCACAGGGGTGATTGGTTGAAGAGAGATTTGGCTCAATCAATGTATGGTTGGGTGGAACGTGGCAGTCCCATACTGGGTTCGATTTTGTATTCATTAACAAGAATTCATTTCCTTGGCATTTTATGAGAAAATGTATTGGTTCATATGTGGTATTTATGGCTGTTGTATCCTTGTTATTTCTGTTGGTTATACGCTGCTTATGAGCATGTTTCATTACAATTATGATGTATGGATATCATCATGTTTTGGTTGATAAATGAATGAAAAATGAATATATGACCTAATAGATGATAATGTAGATAATGTGATAAGGCATCAAAGCTTCCTTACAAATCTCAAATAAGTATGAGACCCCTATGCTCAGATATGTTGTTATGCCCTATAGATTACATGTGCACAATGTTTTCGACGAAATGTATGTCATGGTTAGGATTGGTTAGGTCAAGTACTTGAAAAAGTTTTGTGTTATAGATCTGTATTCGTGTCATTTATTGTCTTGGAAAGTCTCATCAAGTTCCAGGCAATGGTTTTGAGATTAGCCCTAAAAAAGTGGCTTAAATCTCGCAGTATCTAGCACAAAATTGGTTGAAAAATAATGCAGTCTCTCCCCTGCATGAATTGTGGGAGTGACTAGAGGGTACTAGTTGCATGCATTCCCATGTCATGGGAGAAATTGGGGGTTTAGTTCATTAAAAAGATATGTTAACTCAGGGGTTGGGCACCTAGAGTGGTAGATTAGCTCTTGGGGGTCCTGTAGCACCTAAGGTAGGTCTGTAAGGTGTTGGTTCGTTAGTTCCATTTCCTTAACTGTACTTAGGGAGTTGAATCATATCATAGTAACTATTCATCACATGTTTACCTTGGTGGACCGGTTAGCTTGGGTAAATGTGGGAGGAAGGTGTTACACAAACTTGGTCAATCATAACTCATGTCAAGTCATCAATTTTCCTAATAAAATTAGCATGGTCTACTCTTTTTAGGGTTGAATTTTGGCCTTCTTCTAGACCTAAAGATCTCGGTCTTGCTACCTTGATGTGCTAAAAAATTCAACCCTTTTGCGCCTCATAATTCTGTCCTTCTTTGCCTGAGAAATTCATCCTTCTCTTAATAAAAAATTCATCTTTCTCCTCATCAAGATAGTGCCTCAGATAATTTGAATTCTTGTTTAGAAATGATTAAATTTGATGCCCAAAAGTGGAGGATGAATTTCCTTTATATAGTGAACAAAGGTGTTGCCCAAGTGGTGTGACTGTTGGGCTGGGCCAACTTAAGTACATTGGAGATGACATTACATTTGGATGGAAATCCATAATTAAAATAAAAAATTTCTTCTTTTTGAAACTGACATGTAGAACATGCCTAGTATTTATTATTACATATACATCAAGGGCTAAAATGTTAATTATTAAGTTCGACCATAGCTATAAAATTCAACACTCCCTCTTATTGATTTTTGTAACTATAGTCGGTCTTCATAATGTATTTGTAAAGCATATTTTAAATGCTAAGAGTCAAAAGAAAAATATTTTTGTGTCAAGTCCCATTTGGAATTTCAAAAGAAACAAATTTTAATTATTATTTTTATGGCTCCAAACAATGAAGTTGTCCTCCTCCTAGTCAATTTAACCTTCTCAAATGGTCATGTCGGATCCAACTAAAGGATACACCCATTCAACCTCAAGAAAAAATATATAAAGGCACTAATTTCATTCCTCCTCCCAGACAAGACAAGCTTGCATCTTTTGAGGTAATTTTAGATGGTCCGAGGAAATGAAGAAGGAAAGTATGAGGCGGTGAATAGATCATGTTTTGGGGAAGAGAATAAGTCTTCTCTGAGGCCAACAAAGGGCCTATTCTATGACAACGAAATGCTACACTTTGAGGCAATGAAATATGAGTAGTGAATTCTTGTGAAGGACAAACTTCTATCTAAGATGTAGGACCAAACTCTTTGTTTATGGCACTTCTTGGAAGGACGAGATCATTGATGAAGGAAGACTTCTCTGTGCTAGAATGAACCTATATGAAGAGACCTAATTTTTGAGGAAGGATTGAGTTCTGTGGAAGGAAGAAGGAAGCATTATAAGTAGACCTAACTAGTGGATAGGCCTATGACTTGACTAGGAGGATGAACCAGGATATTGGACTAGGTTTTACCTATTCATTGACTTAAACGTGTCTCAGTCGAATTGAATAATTCTATATTGAAAAAGGTTGCCCAATTTTTCCCCATGTGGGATTTCCCAAGGTAAAATTTATTTTCTTCCTATGTGGCTATCTCTCAATGATCCTATTATCTTAAATGTTTTATGGTTGATGTATTCTATATAATTATTGAATGATGGAATATTGAATAACAATGGGAAAGATAAAAATCATCAAAAAGAATTATCAATATAGAAGACCATGTCAAAATCAACATGGTATCAGAGATATGGATGATAAAACAGCCTAAAAAAGAAACCCTAAATCTCTGTCAACATCTTCACATCTATGAAGGCATCCTAGTCTGAAAATTTTCAAATAGATAATTGCATAAGAAAATCAAATGTTGAATATATTGTGAAGCTATGTATTGATCTAAGCTAAGAGGAAAAATAAAATCTCAGAAAGAAATGATCTGTTTTGAACCTCAAAAATTAGCTTCAGATTAAAAAATAAAGGATCGAAGTCTTATCTCAGAACTTAGAGCATACCCCTTAGAACAAATTAGATCAAGAGACTGAGAGTCAAATCATTAAATTTAGGTTAAATTGCCTTAGACCAAGTCTTTGAGTTGTTGCTGAAGGCTGAATAACCTCAAGTATGGCTTTGAAAAATATGTTAATATAGTTTTGAAATCTTTTGTGTAAGACCAGGTCACAAGGAAGGTTACAATCCTAAAGCAAAGAAGCCTTGATGATATAAGCTTGAAATTGTTCTTGCATGTCATGAAGCCTACATTTTTAAAAGAAGACATGAAGAATAACCTATGTGATGAAGGCTGAAATTACCTCTATTCCAACAAGTCTGAAATTCACATAGTCCATATAAGCAAAGAGATCCATCAAAGGGATCTAACAGAGCTAGAATATCAAATGCTAGAAGGACTGAGAAGACTACCATTAGGTTGCATGTCTCTTATTGTCAAAAGTGATAGAAGTTCAAAATATTTAACCAGAGACCCTTCTGGGGTAGGCACAATGTGAGGTTGAGTTCACACATTATGTTTAATTTTATACCAATTGATGGTGTGCCATTGATTAAATACTATCTATCATTGGCACAAGACGATAGAAGCAGTAGAAGGTGGTATTTTTTGACACAGTAAATCATGGTTTAGTGAATTAGTAAGTGGATGTAGGTAAGGTTGCTTTCTTGTAGGTTCGTGAGTATTGGTTATTATCCTCTTCCCATGATTACTATTTATTGGTTCAAGAGTAGATAGCAATAGACATTAGTTTAAGAGAAATAATGTGAAGGAATCATCTCAGAAAATTACAAGGACAGAGGTTGTGGAATTTTAGAGGATCCCCAATTATCATAATATCCATGAAGAATGAGGTCATGAGATGTAGAAAAGGAGACAACTTTATATCCCTAGAAGTAGAAAACTCAAGAAATTTAAAGAGACCTCTGTTCTAAAGAGATCCAAGCTAGAGTAAGATCTAAATTCTGACATGTGAGGTATGCATTATCATAAATTCTAAAATTCTTAAGTGACACTTTTTGGAAGCTTTGATTTGCATAAGATTCCTATCTCTTGAAGATTGAAGGAACTCATTAGACAAGTAAGAAATCCTTGAAGATAGAGGTGAAGGAGTCCATCCTTTGATAAACTAATATGCCAAGGAGAAATGATATTAAAATATGATGATGTTGTATTATGAAATTTTGAAAAGATGCTTAGTTTTGAAAGAAAAAATCTCTCACTTAGTGAAGAGAGGCCGAGTCCCTCTTCAGGGTTAAAAATTATAGGTCATGTACAAATCTAGCGTATCTAAGACATTGGATTAAAATAGAATTACTCTTGCTAGGATCTAAGGCTCTTGATATAATGTGTGTCTTATTGTTGTTATGGAATCTTGGCTATTGATATATATATTAAAGAAGATGAGCCACTTGGTTTGGTGAAACCAAGGATGAATTTCATCACATGTGATAATCATGTCTAGGATTCTAAATATTTTAGATAACTAGGGTTTGTAAGCCTTAGCAAGCACAAGGATTGAAGAAGAAAACCCTAGGGTTTATGGACTAAACCTAGGACTGGATGTTTCCGTTGAAAGTAGAAACCCTAGATCTTAAATGAAAGGAATGATAAGATGATGATGATGTGGATGAAGCTGATAAAGCTGTAGATGGATGAAAGAAGTCCATAAATCAAGAGGGAGTTGCAATTCTTCTCAAAGCTAAGTATTTTTGTATCTCTCTTATTTGATTATTATGTCTTTAATTTTCACTAGTAGTTGTTAGTCTCTTGTTTTTAAATTATTTTCTTGCTTGTACTTGTTCTTGCATGGTTTCCTTGTAACTGTTACAAGAATATAATGACAATTGCCAAAGATTTGGTAATAAGTGGAAGAAAAAGAAAAGATAAAGAGGACTCTCCTAGAATAGGGATTTATGAAGATAGATAATGTACTAAATAAAATCTAGTATCAAAGGGAACAGACAGATCGAAAAGCTTAAAGAGTACCTTGATCTATGATATGTTGGCTAATAAGAAGTATAAAGCAAAGGATTACCTCTGTTAGCACCTAAATCTGCCTTAGGCTAAAGGAAGGCAAAAATTAGGGTAACCACAAACCACGCTCAGTCTGGTAGCTAGCCCTACCAGAGCAGGAGAGGGCTCTCTCCGAGTCACGCTCAGTGAATATATGATCGAAAATGGTCTGAGGTGACTTAAAATACACTGTTTACCTTAGGCTAGTAAGTGGATAGGGATTTTGGAAAAGATTTTATGAAGTGACCGAGCTTCTCGGATGTATATGGGACTGGCGCTCAGTAAAGAACAGAGAATTGAAAATGAAGGCACAGATTATTCTGTGAGGCAAGGTAGGCGGAAAGAGCAGCAATTTTGGTTTAAGGTAACACGGAATGGAAAGATTGTTGAAGAAAGTGAAAAGGGCATAGTCGCATGAATCCTTTTCAACAGAAGAATGACACTGCACATGAAATTTTCCCACAGGCAGAGCAATATAAATTGAATTCTACCTAATCTCACTTAGAAAATTTCACTGAAATGAAACGTGAATGAAATTATGAAATATAACAAGATACATATGGAACATAAGAACACATTTTCTACACTCACAACCACAAGAATCTCATGAAACAAAGCCGCTGCCATTCATTAATTCTCTGTCAAAAATACACAGTGAAGAAACAAAGTTTCTTTCCCATAGTCTCCCAGAAGTTACAAGCCAGCCAATCTTTTGCAAATAACTTGCATACAATATATAGAATGTGTGAGGAAGAGATAGAACACCTAGGGGTTGGTAAGTTACTCAAATCATTACGAAAAGGAGATGGAGAGCCAACCATCAGCTACAGGTGCAGCGTTCTCAAGCATGACATTTGGCTGGGATGACCCTTTGCATTCTTTTGCCACTTGGATAGATGCCCATCTGGAGAGAAAACTCTTTAAATGCCCCCTTTGGTGCCAAAAAATTGAAGTGTAGATGGCCGGGTCCACTTGGAGAAGTCACGACCCGAAATTTCGCGAAACGGGAGCAAATTGGCAGCTTTTTCCCCTGTGCGCTGCGCCAAATTCTCTGTGCGTCGTGCCACTTTAGAGCCTGTTTTGGGGCACTTGCATGTGTCCAAAATGTGCCCAAGTGGGCTTGTTGGAAATCTTGTCCTATCTACCTTCTAACTCCACTGGAATTTCTCAATTTGGTGCTCATTTACCCCTCCAAATCTTCATTCGCCCAAGACTGCTTTCTGTGTGTCAAAAAAGTGGCAGAGAGGCCATTTTTGGGTGTTTTTTGACCTTTAGGAGACCCAGATCTTGTCAAAATTTCTTGCCCGGACACCAGTAGTAGTATTTTTCGATGCTGAATCCAAATATGCAAGCCATTCCTCGATTAGAGTCCTAGATTTTTAGCGTCGTGCCAGTGGCACGGCGCATAGGGAGGAATTTCCTATTTTGTGTCCAAAAAATTTGCCTGTGACCAAAATTTGCCCAAATTTTTTGAAATTTTGGCTGGAGGATCTCTATGGGGTGCCATGCTGAGCCAAGGAGGCCTCAGCCAAGATTCTAAGCCTATCTTGCTCTTTTTCCCGTTTTTCCCTTCTAGTGGCTTTCCTCAATTTTGCTTTTAAATTCCTTATCCGGGCCTGTGCACTCATGTTTCGCACCCTGTAGCGGAAAGTCATGTGCCTCAAATAGCAAGGTTCTGATCAGATTTGTCCAACAACCTATCCAAATGCATGTTGACCCTCTCAAGGTTGGACTCCCGGTCTTCATTGATTGCTTGCTCCAAAGATGTGAGCGGAACCCTTCTTCTTTGAGCAGCTTGGCGCTGCTCATGGATGTTCTGCAGCTCCATGATCGTCTGTTGGGCCTCAAGCTATTTGTTTCTCCACTCCAGGTAGTTCATGTTCCACTTGGCCCTTTCTAAATCAATGGTCAAGTCTTCAATCTCTAATTGCTGCTCCCTGATGATCTCTATAAGCTCCTCATTGGTTGGTTCTGCATCTGTCTCATCATCCTGGAGGAGAACAAACTCGGTTTCTTGCTCACCTGATTGCCCTTCATCCGGCACTGGTTCCTTGCCCTTACCCTGCTCTTGTGATGTTGATGTAGGAAGTGAGGCCTCTTCCACCCCGGGTGGAGATAACACTCGCTTTGCTGCTGCAAACAATGGTCTACTGCCCTTCTGGTATGTGATGTATACTGGCATGGTGGAAGTCTCATGGCTCTCAAACCGACGTGAAGGACTCCCCACCTCATGCTCAAACTGATGTGAAGGACCCCCCACCTCATGCTCTGCCTCTGATATCACCGGTGGAGTGCTGAAGAAATCACGGGAGATGAAGTCCTCCTAAGCAATACCCTGCAATCCCAACTGGTGGTCCACTAAAATCAGGATGAGAGCAAAATGATAGACACTGCTTAGCTGCTGTCAAGGGGTCTTGCGCTGCATGAAGTTTTTCATCTTCTCAATGTTGTTGCAAATAAAAAATGGGAGGCTCATCATCCGCTCCCGGGTGAAGTGCATGAGCAACCTGATGTGATATGCATAAAGGCGTGAAAACCTCCCCTCACAACTGAAATACTTCATGATCAATCTCATGAGTGGGGCATACTCATCCCTTAAAAATCTAAATGGAAAAACTTTGGTGAGCTGGCTCAAACAACTGTTCTTGATGTAAGGCTCATAAAGATGCCTCTCCACCATCCTTTTCTTATGCCACTGTTCCCCAACGTTCGGTATTCCTGTTGCCGCTGATATGATCTCAAGTGTCAAGGTGAAAGTGACCCCAGCCAAGACAGATTGACCTCCCTGTAGATGAAGTGCAAAAAGGTAGGCCAACTCATGATGTACTCTGACATTTGCCACCCTTTGGCAAAATTCATAACATGCCAAGTGCTGGAAACAAGACATGGCAAGTGGGCATGCCTGTAGCTCTGTGAGGGTGTTTGGATCGTCTCTGAGATGTCTGCCACTCCGGTGATGTCTCCTATGCGCCCTCTCTCCTGAAGATGTGTCACTGTGTGTATACCCCTCATAATCTGATGAAATTCTTGATGCCATTATTGCTGTGTGTACCTTGAGTTTTCTTTTGCTGCCCTCTGAATCCAATGAAACTGGTGGTTGCCCTAAGAATCTGTCACCAAGGGGAAAATAAAACAAGGAGTGTTAGGAGGGGAATGATGAAAGGGGAATAGGGATTTAAGAGGAGAAAGTTATCAAGGATTTAAGAGTATTTTGGGTATAGTTTTGATGGGACAGGGTTTGGATTTTGTTGAGGTAGGGTTTGGGTGTTTAGCCATAGGAACCAAGGGAACCAAATGAATATGGTCATAATGGGGTTAGGGTGGTTAATAAGGGAAAATGCTACAGGGGATTAGTTTGATAGGGGTAGGGTAGGAGCATGATTTAGCAATCATGTCACTGTAGCAAAACCCTAGCTTTTTGCCCTTCTTTGTGTCATTTTTGGGTTTACTTAATAAAAATTTTGCCTTTGATTTCATGGTCACCAAAATCATATTTTTCTTTGAGTTAAGGATCAATGATGAAGGTATCTAGGGCCACCTTTGCAATTTTGAGAGCCATTTATAAAAATTTAGGCGATTCAGTGTTTTTTTTCTAGGCTCACAGGTCTGTGCGCCACACGCTTTGCCCAGTGCACCGTGCGTTGGGTATGCGCTGCGCCAGTGCAATATTAACACTGTGGCCGGGCTCCCAATGCACCGCGCGCCGTTAGTGTGCCGCACGACCTTGTGTGTGCGCTGCGCACTATCAAATGACACTAATTTTATTGGAACACCGGGGGTAGGGTCTTAGTGGAGATTTCTAGGGGGTTTCCTTAGGAGACAAGGTGGAATGGAGGTGAAAATGATGAGGAGCGAGGGGACAAGGGGAGGGGAACAAAACCTTGGTGGCATCTTCACAAATTGGCAATCCCGTTTATCATTTTTGCTTTGATGATTATTTCATGGATGGCCAATGTGCTTTGGATATCATTCAACATCTTAGAAACACCAAACCATTGACCAAATTGACAGAGAAGAGGTTTCATTCGAGCCTACCTCTTGCTTGCTAGCCTTAAACTGGGATATAAAACCAATTTGCAACTGTTTTGAGCTCCCTGGCTGTGTGCGTCGCGTACCAAGTCCAGTGCGTTGCACGCTGGGTGTGCGTCGCACCCTTGAGAAAATTGAATGGCTAGTAGGTTGCCTGTGCGCCGCATCCTCTATGTGCACCGTGCTCCCTGGTGTGTGCGCCGCGCCCTCTATGTGCGCCGCGCTCCCTGGTGTGTGCGCCGCGCCCTTCAACACCACCTCTCACTCCTTCAAACTCTTCACTATTTCGCTCTCTCACCTTTGGGATCTTTCTCCAAGTCTTCAATGGCACAATGGCTTTGATTTGGGCCATAACAAGTATATATATAGGCTTGAGAGAAATTGGTTTGATTTTTTCTTCTTTGAAAACGCACTTTCTAATGTTTATGTTTTTCACTTTTTTCATTGACTTTAAAACACCCTGATTTTCATTTTTTCTTTGAAATTTTGGCTCTCATGATGGGATTGTTGGCATTTTTTTGCGGGGAGTGTGTGACTAAGCATCTGGCCAAAGAAACCATGACTGCATCTAAAAAATCAACTTGTGAATTTTTGGAAAATTTTGTCATAGTTGACTTTGTTTGACTTTTCTTCAAAACAGAGTTTTGAAGAAGAGTCAATGTCCTTTCAGGTGATGATGAAGCTTTCAGAACCATAACTATATAAGGTCTCCCTCTGGCCTGCATGGCTTGTTCTGGACATGTTTTTCAAAGACCACATTGATGATTTCCTAGACCCAAACATAAAATATGACTTTGTCCTGTAATATGACCGGACCTTGACTATCATGAATTTCAGTGATTATGGACAAAGACCTAAGCCAGCAGGGGCCAGAGATGAGGGAAAATGACTAGCATGACTATCTCCGTCAGATCATGGCACGTCCCTAGCGAAATGTAGCTGAGTGGATGGAGCGGGACACCTAAAATTGAAATGCACAAAGAGCTTTGATCTCTGACGGAGGGCTGACCAGACCGACTCTAACATTGGATCCAATGGGGGATGGTAGCTCCTTGGAGGTGCCAAGAACAACAGATCTATGGAGGAGCTAGACAGTGCCTTTTGTCCATTGGGCTATGGAGTCATCATTTTCATAAACATCACAAGACTCTGACTTATTTATAAAACTGGAATAACCAAGAAATTGACTCAAACTTGACAATTGGAATAACTCAAAAACTGACTTTACAGACTGAAACCAAACTGAAATAAAAATGGTATTTACAATGACAATGGAAGCAACGTTAATAGATCAACAATGATACTGCTTGAGCAACCGACCATTGAAATGCCCTCCAGGATAATATTCCCCGTTCATTTCCTTCAAAAGAAAGGCATTTTGACCCCTGTATGTTGCGATCTTGAAAGGACCTTTCCACAGATTTTCGAACTTTCCATGATTTCCTTTCTCTTCATTCCTTTCATCCCACTTCAGCACCACATCATCCAACTGAAATTTGTCTGCTTTTGCTTTTTTGTCATAGATTTTCTTTATCTTCTCCTGCAACTTGGATGTGTTCTTGAAAACTTCCTCTCTTGTTTGCTGCAAGTGGATCATTTGATTCAACCTTCTCTGCATGGGATCTTCCTCACTACCAGCCTCCTGAAGAATTCTGACCACCGAGGTAGCAAGAGTGGTTGGGAATACTGTGTCAACTCCATAAACTAGCTCAAACGGTGACATACCAATAGACTTTTTCTGACTGATTCGATCTGCCCAAAGTGCATGGACCAGCCTCTTGTTCCAGCTCTTCTTATTTATTTCTAGCAGCTTCTTGATGATGTTGACCAAATATTTATTCGAAGATTCCACCAATCCATTGCCTTGCGGATGATAGGCAGTTGAATGACCCAAAATTATGTGATATTTGTGACAAAATTCTACCATCCTTTTCGATTTGAAAGCTGCTGCATTATCAGTGATTATTTTGTTTGGACAACCAAAGCGAGACAAGATGTTATTTTCAAGAAACGAGATGATTACCATGTCTGTCGCTTGTCTGGTAGGGGCTGCCTCAATCCATTTTGTGAAATAGTTCGTCGCTATAAGGATCCACCTATGTTGTCCGGAAGAGGCGGGATGAATTTCCCCAATGAAATCCAACCCCCACTGCTGGAAGGGACCGCTCACTTCGATAGGCTTAAGTGGAAAAGGCTGTAATTTTTGTTTTCCTTCAAAAACCTGACATTTATGACAGCGCTTGACCATCTTATGCACATCAGCAAACAAAGTAGGCCAGTAGTACCTTGCTCTCAAAATTTTGTTTGCTGTTGACTTCCAAAAAAGGTGACCTCCACACTCTCCTCCGTGAAAATCCTCCATGACTCTCTTTGCCTCCTCTTCCACCAAATAATTTAACAAAATACCACCGGGATCTTTCCAATACAGTGCGGAATTCAAAATACAAAACTTGGTAGCCTTCAATTTGAGTGTTCTCGCTTTGTTTCTAGTCATGCCGGGCGGTGGTGATAGATTTTTCAGCACATATATTATATCAGAATACCATGGGGACAAAGTAAACATTTCAGATACTTGAATTGACGTTCCTTCCTCATTCTCCTCGGACATGGCAGCGATTAGATTTATGTCCAATGCATGCAAGTTTGATTAAGCCATTAGCTTCACCAACCCCTGCCCTTTGACCAGCTTCGTAGGCTTTATCTCTACATTGTATTCTAGCAAGGCTGTGATCCATTTGCCTCTTCTCCCTTCTGGATCGGTCTGCACTAAAACATCTTTTACAGCAGTATTAGGAACATAGGCCAGAATGTGAGAATGTAGGATATATACCCGGAAATCCTTCAATGCCTTCACCAATGCCAGGGCTTGCTTCTCAATGATGTTGTACTTCAAAGCTGCATCCCTTATATCCCTGCTGAAGAATGCAATGGGTCTTTCATGATCATCCCTCTTCTGCAATAATACCGCTGCCATAGTGTGCTCAGAAGCAAATGAAAACAATATGAAGTCTTGAATGTAGTCCGGGCTGACTAGAACTGGAGCTGAAGAAAGGGCCAATTTGACCAAGTTGAAAGATTTTACAGCCTCCTCTGTCCATTTCACCTGGCTGTCCTTCTTAAGCATGTTGGTCATTTCTTTCAAGTGTTATGCAAGATTAGGCACAAAACGATGCAAAAAATTCATCTTACCATTGAATGATTATATTTCCTTTTTGTTCCTGGGCAGATCGATTTGCTGAATTGCTTGCACAGGTGCTGGATCTATACGAATGCCATCTTTTGAAATGATATGCCCAAGTAATTTTCCTTCCTCCATGGCGAACAAGCTCTTCTTAGGATTCAACGATAAACCATATTTCCTACACTTTTGAAAGACGATTTTTAGGTGATGCATGTGCTCTTCATTAGATTTTGAAAACACCGTCAAGTCATCCAAGTACACCACCAAAAAAACATCCTTCTCATTTGCAAACGCCAAGTCCATTGCCCACTGAAATGTGGCACCTGCATTCTTTAAACCGAATGGCATTTTGGCATAGTGAAAGGTTCCCCATGGAGTGGTGAATGCTGTCTTGTCTCTATCATCTTCATGGACTAAAATTTGGTTATATCTAGAATAACCATTAAGCAGCGACATACGAGATGCCCCCACTACTCGCTGAAGTATATGGTCCATCTTGGGCAGCGGATAGTTGTCCTTCAATGAGACCTTGTTTAGATTTTTGAAATCAATGCATAGGCGGATCTCACCGGTCTTCTTGCGTACGGGTACTAAGTTAGATATCCAATCTGAAAATCTAATAGGCACAATGATACCTGACTTGTACAACCTATTTACCTCCTTTTTGATAGATGGCAGCAACTTTGGATTGATCCTTCTTAGCTTTTTTCTAAATGGTTTTTGATTGGGCTTGATAGGTATTGTGTGCTGAATGATATTTGTATCATAGGTCTTTAAATCAAAATAATTCCAAGAAAATACATCTTGAAATGAAGCCATCAAACTGATGTATTTGTCCTTGATCTTCGGCAGTAAGTCTTTGGACAATTTTACCAATTTTGTTTTTGCAGCTGTACCAATGTTGACTTCTTCCACACCTTTCTCCGTTGGCTGCAATGTTGGCTTGCGGGCTACATCATCCTAATCAAAAAGTTCCTCTAGGGGTATCAAGCCTTTGGGAATGATGTTATTTTTTAGCTGTAATACGTCCATTTGATTGATCTGCACTTCATCTGTACCATTCCCTTTGTTCTTGTCATTTTCCACATCGATTGAGGTTTCTTTGAACTTGCCTTTGTTGAGCAGAAAATCCTTAATCTCCTCATCATCTTCGAACACTTGCTAATAACGCTGGTTGTCTGGAATGGTTGGACGACACTTGACATGGATTTCAAATTTATTGCTGGAGTTCATGGGGATCTTCAAGCTGCTCGTTGCCTTGTCAAGAGCATTAGCAATACTATTTTGTATTCGTGGCACACATGTCAAGGTGTATTCGGAAAATAACTTCAAGATGTCCAAAATTGCATTACGATAGGCCCGCATCCTGGGATGTTTTGCTTGATACTCACCTCTGACCTGTTTTATCACCAACTTGGAGTCGCCATATACTGAAATCCTCTTTGCATTCAGATTTCTAAGAATCTTCAGGCCAGCAATCAGAGCTTCATATTCAGCTTCATTATTTGAACATTCAAAGGCCAGCTTGTAAGAGCAAACTCTCACGCTGCTAGGCACTTTGTTTGGGGTGGAGAAAGGACTGCGTACCCAAATACCAATACCAGCGCCATCATTCCCTACTGCTCCATCAAAATCCATGGTCCACAAGCCTTATTCGTCTTCTTGCAAGTGCTGAAAATCTGTTTGTTGTCCATTATTTCCTTGCTGTCCATCGCTTTCAGCTGATTGCCCAATATTTTGCTACTTTTCTTGTCCTTCTTTCTTCAAGATTTCTCTGAAATTTTGTGTTATTTCTGGAATGTCGTCTGCTTCTACTATCTGACTATCTATTTCATTTAAACTATCTGAAAACAAAACAAAAGACTCTAAATCAGTATGTACATAGTTAATAGGATTGTTTATCAGTTTCTCCTTGCTTGTGATCATATACTTCATCTTTTGTTCCTGATATAATTTCCTCATTTGTCCAAACACGGGGATTGTTGCATAGGAGAAATCCAGCTGTAGTGTCCCCTTCAATTTCGCTACCCAAGACCTGGAAAGAAGCATGCCAAACCTTGGAGGAATGCCTGCTACCACTACATCCATCAGAACGTTTTTCATAGGAAGCTGATCTAAACTCACAACTAAGTCTTTGATGAGCCCTATGCACCTTACTCTGCTGGAATCGAATGAATACAGATCATGATATTGCCGGGTGATGTCCTACCAAGCTTATCCATGATAGCCTTGGGAATGAGATTGTGAGAAGCTCCGGAATCGAACATGGTGTTGTGTAACACAAAATCATGCAAGCGTAAACTGATATAGAAGGGTGGCACATTGCTATCAGGAGACTCACCATTTGTTGCTGGCCCAAAAATCATTTCAGGCTGATCATCTTCTACGTTTACCATGTCAAACATTGGGTCCAAGTTCAACATTTTAGAAATCTGTCCTCTATAACTGTTGTTCTTCATTATCTCAGTCAAGGGGATGGATACCTTTAGCTTCGAAATCCCATTCTCTAGGCTGAAAGCGGGAGTTCTTTCTACCTCTTTGACTGGGATCTCTTTCCTTTCCTTCTCTTTTGATGTGGCTGGTTGCTGTGATTATTCTACTGACTTTGATTTGCTGCTCTCTGGAACAGCCGCCTCCTTTCCATTTCTTTGTGTAGCGGATGGATCATTCTTTGTTGTTTCACCCTCCTTCTTTTTTTGAATTGGTTTGGCCGGTACATCTCTTTTTCTAAGGGAATATCACTGCTATTGTGTGGACAAAGCATTCATATACCCCCTTTGATATTCTTCTGATTCCTCTTCCAACACGGTTTTGTTAGCTAGAATAAAATCAATATCTTGGTGTGTAGCTGAATTTACTGCACATTCTTCTTCTTCGGTGATGTAAGTAGGCAGCTCATCTGGAGTAAAGGGATGGTTTTCCTCGCCTATTACATTTCCGTCCTCATCTGACTCCGGTCCATGTACAAAATTTTGCTGCAAAGGTGTTTGTACCGGCTGTTGTGCTGTCTGCTCTTGAGTTCGTTGATCTCTTTGTCTTATCCTATATTGTGGCTGTTGTTGGCCACGAAAGTTAGGATTCCTAACTTGTGGCTCTGTCTTGTCAAGTTTTACCCTCTCAAGCATCTGTTCTACCTTTTTGAGAAGCTGATCCATTGAAGAAGATTCTTCTTTCACTGTGGTTTTCTTCTCTGCTTTCGCTCTAGCTCTTTTGGACAGCAAGTTAGCCTCAATGTTGACCGCAATTTTCTGCATGTCTTCCATTGTAGCCGGTTCTCTCTCTCTCAATTAGTATGCCATGTCAGCATCAAAACCATCTGGAAACTTCATCATTTCTAGTCCCACAGGTGGCTTTAAATGGTCTGGGATTTCGTTGTAGACTGCATTAAATCTAACACAATAATCTTGGACTGACTCACCGGCATTCCGCTTGATTTGTTCATACTCGGCCAGAATTTGAAGGGGATTCTTTTTCACTTCCCACCGGTTCAAAAACTATCTTTGTAGTTTCGCCAAGGTAGTGATACTTGCAGCTGTCAAACCTCTGAACCATTTCCTCACATCACCTGCAAATGTTTGTACAAAGAGCCTCATTGCCACGTTCTCCGCATTGATCTCATGAAGTTCATAGAAGTCTACCATTTTATCTACATGCTACTGAGCTGTAATACTGTTAGGAGTGCCATAAAAAAGTGGGATTTTACTTTGATAATCATTTGGCATGTCATCTAGAACTTGGGGCAGAACAAGGGGTGCGAAACGGGCAGCCATCATTCTCGGTGGATTTGGCCTTGGAGGTGTTGGAGGAATGTGCACAGTTTGCAAGGGGCTTGCACTTGGAGTTTGGGGCTGGGTGGCAATGTAATTATCAATTAATCTATTAGCTCTTTCTGTTTCAAGGTCTATACGAAATTGCAGATTGGGGACGGTGTAATCAACAATCCTTTTGGGTTTAGACTCAAACAATGATATTTCAAATCGTTCGTCAAACTCAAGCTCCTCCAGATACTCAAAAATGTCAGGACATGAATGGGATTTGAACACGGGAGTTATGGTGCTTTCTTGACGAAGGAGTCCTGGGATCAAATTGGGATTTTCGTAAATGTGAGGAGGGTCCAGGTCTGGATTTTCTCTGGTATATCGTCTCGAAGCCAGCGTGCTATTGAGAGAAATTACGGGACACAACCAACTTACTCAGCCTTTCCAATCCTAAGCTCATCATCCGGAAGCCTAGAATTCTCATGAAACAAGGGGATTTGATTTTAACTGGTCCCCAGTGGATTCGCCACTATGTTAGCACCTAAATCTGCCTTAGGCTGAAGGAAGGCAAAAATTAGGGTAACCACAAACCACACTCAGTCTGGTAGCTAGCCCTACCAGAGCAGGAGAGGGCTCTCTCCGAGTCACGCTCAGTGAATATATGATCGAAAACGGTCTGAGGTGACTTACAATACACTGTTTACCTTAGGCTAGTAAGTGGATAGGGATTTTGGAAAAGATTTTATGAAGTGACCGAGCTTCTGGGATGTATATGGGACTGGCGCTCAGTAAAGAACAGAGAATTGAAAATGAAGGCACAGATTATTCCGTGAGGCAAGGTAGGTGGAAAGAGCAGCAATTTTGGTTTAAGGTAACGCGGAATGGAAATATTGCTGAAGAAAGTGAAAAGGGAATAGTCGCATGAATCCTTTTCAACAGAAGAATGACATTGCACATGAAATTTTCCCATAGGTAGAGCAATATAAATTGAATTCTACCTAATCTCACTTAGAAAATTTCATTGAAATGAAACGTGAATGAAATTATGAAACATAACAAGATACATATGGAACATAAGGAAACATTTTCTACACTCACAACCACAAGAATATCATGAAACAGAGCTGCTGCCTTTCATTAATTCTCTGTCAAAAATACACAGTGAAGAAACAAAGTTTCTTTCCCACAGTCTCCCAGAAGTTACAAGCCAGCCAACCTTTTGCAAATAACTTGCATACAATATATAGAATGTGTGAGGAAGAGATAGAAAGCCTAGGGGTTGGTAAGTTACTCAAATCATTACGAAAAGGAGATGGAGAGCCAACCATCAGCTACAGGTGTAGCATTCTCAATCATGACATTTGGCTGGGATGACCCTTTGCATTCTTTTGCCACTTGGATAGATGCCCATATGGAGAGAAAACTCTTTAAATGATGCCTTTCATGCCAAAAAACCGAAGTGTAGATGGCCAGGCCCACTTGGAGAAGTCGCGACCCGAAATTTTGCAAAACGGGAGCAAATTGGCATTTTTTTCCCCTGTGCGCCGCGCCAAATTCTCTGTGCATCGCGCCACTTTGGAGCCTATTTTGGGGCACTTGTAGGTGTCCAAAATGTTCCCAAGTGGGCTTGTTGGAAAGCCTGTCCTGTCTACTTTCTAACCCCATTTGAACTTCTCAATTTAGTGCTCATTTTCCCCTCCAAATATTCATTCTCCCAAGACTGCTTTCTGTGTGTCAAAAAAGTGGCAGAGAGGCCATTTTTGGGTGTTTTTTGACCTTTAGGAGACCCAGATCTTGTCAAAATTTCTTGCTCGGACACCAGTAGTAGTATTTTTCGATGCTAAATCCAAATATGCAATCCATTCCTCGATTAGAGTCCTATAGTTTTAGCGTCGCGCCAGTGGCGCGACGCACAGGGAGGAATTTCCTGTTTTGTGTCCAAAAAAATTGCCTGTGACCAAAATTTGCCCAATTTTTTTGAAATTTGTGCTGGAGGATCTCTATGGGGTGCCATGCTAAGCCAGGGAGGCCTCAGCCAAGGTTCTAAGCCTATCTTTCTCTTTTTCCCATTTTGCCCTTCTAGTGGCTTTCCTCAATTTTGCTTTTAAATTCCTTATCCGGGCCTGTGCACTCATGTTTCGTGCCCTGTAGCGGAAAGTCATGTGTCTCAATATAGCAAGGTTCTGATCAGCTTTGTCCAATAGCCTCTCCAAATGCATGTTGACCCTCTCAAGGTTGGACTCCCTGTCTTCATTGATTGCTCGCTCCAAAGATGTGAGTGGAACCCTTCTTCTTTGAGCAGCTTGGCGCTACTCGCGGATGTTCTACAGCTCCATGATCGTCTGTTGGTCCTCAAGCTGTTTGTTTCTCCACTCTAGGTAGTTCATGTTCCACTTGGCCCTTTCTAAATCAATGGTCAAGTCTTCAATCTCTGATTGCTGCTCCCTGATGATCTCTATAAGCTCCTCATTGGTTGGTTCTGCATCTGTCTCATCATCCTGGAGGAGAACAAACTCGGTTTCTTGCTCACCTGATGGCCCTTCCTCTGGCACTGGCTCCTTGCCCTTACCCTGTTCTTGTGATGCTGATGTAGGAAGCGAGGCCCCTTCCACCCTGGGTGGAGATAACACTCGCTTTGCTGCTGCAAACAATGGTCTACTGCCCTTCTGGTATGTGATGTATACTGGCATGGTGGCAGTCTCATGGCTCTCAAACTGATGTGAAGGACTCCCCACCTCATGCTCAAACTGATGTGAAGGACCCCCCACCTCATGCTCTACCTCTGATATCACCGGTGGAGTGCTGAAGAAATCACGGGAGATGAAGTCCTCCCAAGCAATACCTTGCAATCCCAACTGATGGTCCACTAAAATCCGGATGAGAGAAAAATGATAGACACTATTTAGCTGCTGTCGAGGGGTCTTGCGCTGCATGAAGTTTTTCATCTTCTCAATGTTGTTGCAAATAAAAAATGGGAGGCTCATCATCCGCACCCGGGAGAAGTGCATGAGCAACCTGATGTGATATGCATAAAGGCGTGAAAACCTCCCCTCGCAACTGAAATACTTCATGATCAATTTCATGAGTGGGGCATACTCATCCCTTAAAAATCTAAATGGAAAAACTCTGGTGAGGTGGCTCAAATAGCTGTTCTTGATGTAAGGCTCATAAAGATGCCTCTCCACCTTCCTTTTCTTATGCCACTGTTCCCCAACGTTTGGTATTCCTGTTTCCGCTGATATGGTCTCGGGTGTCAAGGTGAAAGTGACCCCAGCCAGGACAGATTGACCTCCCTATAGATCAAGTGCAAAAAGGCGGGCCAACTCATGATGTACTCTGACATTTGCCACCCTTTGGCAAAATTCATAACATGCCAAGTGCTGGAAACAAGACATGGCAAGTGGGCATGCCTGTAGCTCTGTGAGGGTGTTTGGCTCTTCTCTGAGATGTCTGCCACTCTAGTGATGTCTCCTATGTGCCCTCTCTCCTAAATATGTGTCACTGTGTGTATCCCCCTCATAATCTGATGAAATTCCTGATGCCATTATTGCTGTGTGTACCTTGAGTTATCTTTTGCTGCCCTCTGAATCCAATGAAACTGGTGGTTGCCCTGAGAATCTGTCACCAAGGGGAAAATAAAACAAGGAGTGTTAGGAGGGTAATGATGAAAGGGGAATAGGGATTTACGAGGAGAAAGTTATCAAGGATTTAGGAGTATTTTGGGTATAGTTTTGATGGGACAGGGTTTGGATTTTGTTGAGGTAGGGTTTGGGTGTTTAGCCATAGGAACCAAGGGAACCAAATGAATATGGTCATAGTGGGGTTAGGGTGGTTAATAAGGGAAAATTCTACAGGGGGATTAGTTTGATAGGGGTAGGGTAGGAACATGCTTTAGCAATCATGTCACTGTAGCAAAGCCCTAGCTTTTTGCCCTTCTTTGTGTCATTTTTGGGTTTACTTAATAAAAATTTTGCCTTTGATTTCATGGTCACAAAAATCATATTTTTCTTTGAGTTAAGGATCAATGGTGAAGGTATCTAGGGCCACCTTTGCAATTTTGAGAGCCATTTATAAAAATTTAGGTGATTCGGTGTTTTTTTTTCAAGGCTCACAGGTCTGTGCGCCGAGCGCTTTGCCCAGTGCACCGTGCGCCGGGTATGCGCCATGCCACCTTGTGTGTGCGCCACGCACTGTCAAATGACACTAATTTGCTTGGAACATCGGGGGTAGGGTCTTAGTGGAGATTTTTAGGGGGTTTCCTTAGGAGACAAGGTGGAATGGAGGTGAAAATGATGAGGAGTGAGGGGACAAGGGGAGGGGAGCAAAACCTTGGTGGCGTCTTCACAAATTTGCAACCCCATTTATCATTTTTCTTTGATGATTATTTTCATGGATGGCCAATGTGCTTTGGATATCATTCAACATCTTAGAAACACCAAACCATTGACCAAATTGACAGAGAAGAGGTTTCATTCGAGCCTACCTCTTGCTTGCTAGCCTTCAACCGGGATATAAAACCAATTTGCAAGTGTTTTGAGCTCCCTGGTGGTGTGCGTCATGCGCCAAACCCAGTGCACCGTGCGTTGGGTGTGCGTCACGCCCTTGAGAAAATTGAATGGCGAGCAGGCTGCCTGTGCGCCGCGCCCTTTGTGTGCGCCACGCTCCCTGGTGTGTGCGCCGCGCCCTTCAACACCACCTCTCACTCCTTCAAACTCTTTATTATTTCGCTCTCTCACCTTTGGGATCTTTCTCCAAGTATTCAATGGCACAATGGCTTTGCTTTGGGCCATAACAAGTATATATAGGATTGAGAGAAACTGGTTTTATTTTTTCTTCTTTGAAAACCCACTTTCTAATGTTTATGTTTTGCACTTTTTTCATTGACTTTAAAACACCCTGATTTTCATTTTTTCTTTGAAATTTTGGCTTTCATGATGGGATTTTCGGCATTTCTTTGCGGGGACTGTGTGACTGGGAATTTGGCCAAAGAAACCATGACTGCATCTGAAAAATCAACTTGTGCATTTTTGGAAAATTTTGTCATAGTTGACTTTGTTTGACTTTTCTTCAAAATAGAGTTTTGAAGAAGAATCGATGTCCTTTCAGGTGATGATGAAGCTTTTTGAACCATAACTATATAAGGTCTCGCTCTGGCCTACATGGTTTGTTCTGGACATGTTTTTCAAAGACCATATTGATGATTTCCTAGACCCAAACATAAAAGATGACTTTGTCCTGTAATATGACCAGACCTTGACTATCATGAATTTCAGTGATTATGGACAAAGACCTAAGCCAGCAGGGGCCAGAGATGAGGGAAAATGACTAGCATGACTATCTCCGTCAGATCGTGGCATGTCCCTAGCAAAATGCAGCTGAGTGGATGGAGCGGGACACCTAAAATTGAAATGCACAAAGAGCTTTGATCTCTGATGGAGGGCTAACCAGACCGACTCTAACAACCTCAATAAGATGGAACATACCTATGAAGGGACATTTTTCCAGGTACACTTCTGTTAATATTTATTTATGATTTTTGTTGAAAACTACATCAAATGGATATAAAGATCAAAATCATCTCTCTCAATGAAAGAAGAATTGTACATAAGAACTACCTCAATCTTGTGAGGTATATGAAGAAGTATCATGCTGTAGAAAGAAGGCTTTGTACATGCTCCTCAAATTTGATGAACTTGGATTAATGGATCAAGGTTGATCCTATATAATTTATTCTCTAATGAAAGCATAAGAGCTCATATGTCGAAAGAAGTTGCATTGACTAAAAGATTTTATCTAGAGGGAGAAGTCAAGTCTTCTCTAGGAATCCTTGCTTAGCTTAAGAGGGAGTTGACCTTAGATGAAGGATATTTACTAGATGTATGATATTAGCAATGATAAAGAGAGAAAATAGGGATTTCTATGTCAAGATCTAGTTCAGGAAGAATATCTAGTTAGGATGATGGATCAAGTACAAGAAGTAGATCAACTTATGGTTGAGCCAAAGAGTATAACTCAACATGTGTTGAAGTACCACATGGTATAGTTGGTCATGGCACAATCAATTATGAAACATAAAAGTACAAATGCAGGAATTCAAAGTGGGAAAGGAATGCTGAAGACAAAGAGAGTTTGTATATTGCTTTAGTTTGGGCTCCCTCCGATCTTTTGGATGAGAAGGAAGCAAAAATATGTTGCACTCAATGGCTTAGTATATTGCATCTTGGTTGGAAAGTTATGAAGTAACATAAATTCAACTTGCAAGATTATCTTGATCAGTTTCATATGAAATCTTAATGACAAGATGAGGCACCTTGAAGAGGAAATCAATAAGGCTCGAGTACATATCCACCAATAAGCAGAAAAATGATTTTCTTACGATATTGTATCCTAAAGTGAAGTTCGTGCACTTCATATGGGGCTTGTGGAGATTACCCCTCTGATTTAATACCAGCAAGGATGGAAATTCTCCCAATGGGGAGAATGGTCCAAGAGGCCTAAAATACTCCCCAAGTTAGGATTGAGTGAAGTGCCTCTTGGTGAGGAGACCCAATCATACACCAAGGAAGGGTGTAGTGAGGTATGTTAGCATTAGACCTGATCACACACCAAGGAAGGGTGTAGTGAGGTATTTCAATATTTTGGTCCGATCACACACCATGGAAGGGTGTAGTAAGGTTTGTCAGTATTAGAATTGATCACACACCAAGGAAGGGTGTAGTGAGGCCTTTCATCATTGGACCTAATCACACACTATGGAAGGGTGGAGTGAGATCCTTCCACATCTAGACCTGATGACTAACCAAGGAAGGGTTAAGTGAGGTCTTGGTATAGAGTTCTCACCAGGAAGGGTGAGTGAGTGCTTGCTAGTTGAGATCTCAACATTTTTGGCTAGTGAGAGGTCTTGACATTTAAGGACGGATCACTATGGAGGAGTGAGTCCTGATATGTTGATGATATGCCATGGGTTTGGTACCTCCTTGAATATGGACACTAGCAGATGGTGATGGTGATGATGATGTTGATGGTATGGTGACTAGATGATTCTGATGATGTCAGAGAAGCTGACTAGTTGATGTTGATGATTTACCTTATGTCAGAGATGCTGACAAGGTTGATGATTATTTGTTATAACCTTTTCATAGAGAAATTATATCAACATGAGAACATCTAGATAGTCATTATGAATACCTCCCTAGTTAAGAGGGAGTGTTGATTTTTGTAACTATGGTTGCTCATCATAATGTATTTTTAAATCATATTTTAAATGCTAAGAGTCAAAAGAAAAATATTTTTGTGTCAAGTCCCATTTGGAATTTCAAAAGAAAGAAATTTGAATTTTTGAAATTAAAAGTTTTTGGCTCCAAATAGTGAAGTCAACCTCCTCCTTGTCAAGTCGACCTTTTCAAATGGTCAGGTAAGCTCAAACAAAAGACACACCCATTCAAACATAAGAAAAACTATATAAAGGCACTAATTTCATTCCTCCTCCCAACCAAGACAAGCTCACATATTCTGAGGTAATTTTGGATGGTTTGAGGGAGATTAGAAGGATAGTCTGAGGCAGTAAATAGGTCAACTTTTGGGGAAACAAGGAATTCTTCTATGAGGCCAGAAATGGGCCTATTATATGACGATGAAATTCTTACTCTGAGGCATTGAAATCTAAGTAATGAATTCTTGTGAAGGCCAAACTTCTCTCCAAGATGCAGGATGAAACTCTTTGTGTATGGGACTTTTTGGAAGGACCAAATCTTTAGTGAAGGGAGACTTCTATGCGTTAGAGTGAAAATTTGTGAAGAGACCTAATTTTTTAGGAAGGATCAAGTTATGTGGAAGGAAAAAGGAAGCATTATAGGTAGACCTAACCAGTGCATAGACCTATGACTTGACTAGGAGGACGGAACATGAGATTTTACTAGGTTTGACCTAGTTGTTGAATTAGATGTGTCTTTGTTGAATTGAAGAATTCTCTACTGAAAAAGGTTTCTAGGTTTTTTCCCATGAGGGTTTTCCTAGGGTAAAATTTCTTATGTTTCTATGTGTATATCTCTCTATGATCATACTATCTTAAATGATTTATGGTTGATGTATTTTGTATAATTATTGAATGATGGAATATTTAATAAGAATGTGAAAAGATAAAAATCATAAAAAATAATTATTAATATAGAAGACCATGTAAAAATAAACTCTTATTAGCTAGGAAGGTATTCATAATGACTATCAAGATGCTCTCATGTTCACAAATTTCTCTAAGAAAAGGTTATAATAGTTCATGAGCATCAACATCATCCAATTACCATAATCTTTGTCACCAACTCTGACACATGGTAAATCAACAAAATCAAATAATTACCATAAGTTCGGTTGGTACCTCTGACCTATGGTGCACCATAATCTTTGTTGGTACTCTTGAAACATGATATTATATCATTAACATCAACTAGTCACCATAATTCTGGTCCCTCTTACACATGGTATACAAACTAGTCTTGGTTCACTATCATCTTGGTCAATATCTTTGACTCATGATGAATCTCCAACAACCTCACTCTTCATGAGTAATTCTAGGTCTGATGCTAAATAGCTCACTTGACCTATTTGGAGAGTATGATCCTAATGTTGAAAGACACCCACTCAATTGACTAATTCTAGGCTGCTAGGACCATTCTTCCTAATTCTGGTCATCATACTTGACACATGAAGCATGATTGTCCTTGAATGAGCTAGATATGTTGATGCGTCAAGCCACTACCTATGGAAATCATCCCGCATTAGAATTATGCTAAAAAATTCATCACTTGGAGCAATTTACCAATTATCCAAGTCATCACTTGGAACTCAGTCAACACCTGTGATCTATGGTGAAAACCTGGTATATTACTATTCCTTCATGCTAATTGAATGGTAACGTTCTTGCCCGATGCTAGAGGCACTCACCCACCCACATGGGGAGCATTCTAGGCCTTGATGCTCTTTGGGCCATTCTCCCTAGCCACATTTTATGGCCCTTGGATTGGAAATCATCCTACATTAGAATTATGCTAAACAAGTCATCACTTGGAGAAATTTACCAATTATCCAAGTCATCACTTGGAACTCAGTCAACACCTTTGAACTATGGTGAAAACTTGGTATATTACTATTCCTTCATGCTAATTGAATGGCAACTTTCCTGCCCAATGCTAGAGGCACTCACTCACCCACATGGGGAGAATTCTAGGCCTTTATGCTCTTTGGGCCATTCTCCCTAGCCACATTGTATGGACCCTGGTCAATACTTAGAACTATCTATATTATGACCTAGGGAGAATGTCTACCCCTTGATGCAACAACATCACCATTCCGTCTAACTGAGGAAAATATTCTCAACCACTTTGGCTTGTCCTTGAAGTATACAAACTTCTTAAGTTTGTCCCTGAAGTGTACAAAATTTTCCTTGGGATAGAGGCTTTGTGAGCCTCAATATTCCCTTCTATACCACGTCTTGTGAGTAGTTACTGAAGCCACAGTGCTTCACAATTCGCCAGACTACCTACAATATAGTACTTAGTGTGACAAATTTATGCTTCCCTCTCTTCTAATAAATCATAATGAAGCCCAAACTAAATCAACATCCTGATGAACTCTTTTTGTCTTCTATACTATATTCCCAATCTCAATCTATGTATCCCTGCAACTAAACTTCACTGTTTGAGACATATATCAAAACATAACTGGCTATGACATAACCAACTCTACCATGATAGTATTTCAACATATGTTGAGCCACATGCCTTGTCTCAACCATAAGCTAATCAACTATTTTCAAGTTACCCTAACTAGGTGCTCTTTTTTGAGATAGACTAATATGGAAATCCCGGTTGCTCCCTCTTCCACTGCAACCTTCTAGTTACTATAGCATATCGACTATCTAGTCCATCATCCCAAATATATCTGAGGGATCTCAATAGTATGCTTCAAGGAGGTAATGCTTAAAATCTAGTTCCTTCATATCAGACTTAGAGGTTAACTCCCTGGAGCTAAAGCAAGGTTCCCTGACTGCTCCCTTTGTTATGAAAACAAATATTTCTTCCATAGTTTCTCTCTCTAACACATGAGTCTTTTTATAAACTGAAGCAAATATCTTTCACGATCCTCTCCCTCTTTATGGGAGAACCCTCTAATCTCAACTCTCATCTATACTTGTTTATGCTTCCATCTTTAGATATTGTAAATCCATTTGGAAGTCACCATGAATTCTCTTCGACATAATCAAGGTATACTTCAAACTTCTAATCTGCCTACTCCCTCTAGGCTTTGATCTCATCTAGTACAATATCTATCAACACAAATAATCAATTCTTGGGAGAGTCCTCTTGTCACAAGATTTGTTTTATTCTTCCCTATTTCCTTCTGCTACTATAGCCTTGACAAACTTTGCTATGTACCTGCAATATTCATTGGGAGGCCATGGAAAAAAAGTTATAACCAAGCAAAAGATACAAAGACATGATGCTAACTAATGGTAAAAAAAATAACAATAATAATGAAGGAAGAGAGATATATGTTACTTATCTTTTGATAATGGAAATGTTGAATTCCTCTTCATCTTGGCCTTCTTGCATCCATCTTGCTTTATCAACCTCCTCCTCATCATCAACATGATGTCATCCCTTCCTTGTATGAGCTAGGGTTTTCACATCCAAGACTTCTAGTCTTTGCAAACCTTAGTTTTTTAAAATTCATCTTATACCTTTTGCAACTCCAAAATACTTTTTCATGTACAAATTCTCCTTTCTATATCCAAATTTCCAAAAACCATAGAGTCCTAATGCCTCAACAAACAATCAAAGGTGTTTCATCTTGATGTCAAGATCAAGGCTCTTCCAATGAGATGTCTTCATCAAGAGAGAAATATGACATACCCACATCACACTTGGTTACTACTTCAATAATACTGGTAATAATATTCTAGCAACCATATATTCTCAGCTAAACATTGATTTTGACCCAATTTCATCATAGTAGTAATAATAATGACACAAGTTTTTCACATGAATCATCTCTCTTGAGAGGATTTTGGTCTCCAAACTTGAAGGGGATTTGACCTCTTCTTCATTTTTCGTTTTTCATGTCAAAAGCAAACTTGATCCATCATGGTGTGCTTTTTGCACATTAGTGGCAGTTATCCTTTTCGTTATTGCTCTACAAAGAATAGATTCTAGGACTGAGCATCCATATTTCATAAAATAGGTGCCATTCTTTAGTACTCAAATACCCTATCAGATGACAGTAAATGGCATTGATACTTCAAGAGCTTTCAAAACATCTTTCCTTTGAACACATTTGAGATACAATGTAACATATCCAAAGAAAAACACAGGTTTTTTATATCACACTTCAAATGTTCAACACGTGTATAGATAACACATTTCCCTTATGTGACTTTGTCTTGCTTTGAGCCACAATCTGAGTTACTTCTTGAAATGAATTTCAAACTTCAGATCAAAGGTATATATAAGAATATGAGCATGATTTAAGAGCACTTGTGAATCTCATTCTTGAACTTGCAGGTGAAAATATTCCTTCAACATTCATAGCTATTATAACTGTCTCTCTTCAAGGATTCCTTGATGTTTGATGTAAGGCAACAGATCAGATCTTTGCCATAGTCTTATGATTTGATCGAACATACTTCTTATAACTTATCTAGTCAGGCTTCATACTTTTCATAGAACAACCCATCATTGTGATCTGCTTTACATGGAACCCTTGTTGGATAATTTAATTGTTGGTTAAATTACTTAACATTAAATTATCAATCCAGAGTCATATACTTGTGAAGTAGACTTGCACAATATATGCTAGTAATTAAATCTTAATCAAAATGGAAACTAACCTATGGAAATGATTGAAATACTAAAATGAAACCTATTAATGAAAATATATAAATGAGCACACACACATGTTCTTTCTCAAAGACTATATCTATTAAAACATTAAATTCAGAACTTGAAAAGTAATGTGTTGAATTAAAACAAGCTATTCTAATTCTATACTATGAAATATTTTGAAATTCTATTGTATTGAACATAAAGACAGATCCTATCTATTGGACTTGGAAATGAATCTAGCCTATCGAACTTTGAAAATAAATCTAATCTAGTGAAATTGAAAACAAATCTAATCTATTTAACTTGGAAGTAGATTTAATCAATTGAACTTAAAATCAAATCTAGTCTGTAGAAATAAAAAAGACTCTATTTTAGGAAAGAAATAAAACTCCATTCCAAAATGAGAAGAAAATGACTTGAAATTAAAGCCTATTGAGATTACTAAGGTGTACATGCAAAACTATAGCCAATTACAACTATCAATTATCTATGAATTTGAAACTAAGCAACTTAAAGAGCAAGCAAATATATATTTTTTGATTATTTTCATTTTTTCTAAAGTACTTGATTTGCAAAAGAACATAAATGAAATGAGCATAAAATATAATAACAATATTGAATAGAAAAAAAAACATCTAATCAAAAGACTTGAAATAAACCTTGCAAAAAATGAGCATTAAAGAAACTAGTCTTTCTTGCAAAAATGAAACATTAAAATACAACCCTACTCATCAGAGGGCCTTCCTAAAGTGCACGAAAGGAGGAATGTTTAGGAAATTATTGATCAAATACCAAATCCCATCATGAATGCACAATCATATCAAAGGATTGTATTAATTGAAGTGAACTTCAATAGTATTCATAAAATCAAGTATAAGCATAACTAATCCTTAACATTCCAAAACTTAAAACCCCCTTGAATGGAGAATACACTCCTATTTATACAAAAACTAAGATAACTAATTGATAAATGTAGATCCACAAATATCTCATGTGGATACAACCATGTGTTAAGATTTAGCAAGTAAAATCTCTTCATATCCTCTCACAAATCTCTAAAATATTTGATAGAGACACTTATGAAAACTTCCATGATTCTTCTCCATGAAATGTGCTTGATGAATGATCTCAAATCTTCTTTAAATCTTCAATAGTTTGAAGATGAAATTATAATTTGAGACTTAGAGGCAACATACAACTTATTTGGAATCTTCAAATATGCCTACACACATCACAAAACTCATCCAACTTTTAGATATAAGTGAATGCATGTTATATATATAATATTTAACCATAAATTCACTTAAAATACTAAAATAAATGCTTTGAAAAATAATAAGTGTAACCCATATATGATAATGAAAATGGTCTTAGTGTAAGTGATGGAGCAGCAGAATATGGTAAATACTAAATGAAAGTGAAATAAAAGTGGGTGAAAATGATGATATTTTGGATACCCAGCATTTCCCCCCAACTGAAGATGTTTCGTGTCCTCATGCAACTTTACATTGATTTTCATTGACTATAACCTTTTGTTCTCTTTTATGTATCCTATTGTAGAGTGGAATATTAAGTCATTTTACGACTTTGATATACTCTTCAAGACTTGCAAAGTTTCCTTCAATTATTTCTTTTTCCCAATAGGTTGCTATTATTGAGAGTCTTATTTCTTTGAAAGACATCTAAGTGGTAGCTCGCATGGTTGGCTCTTGTGTGGAAACCATAAGGATTACAAATGTTGGTTCTTGTGTGAAAATGATTTTCTTTTATTCTTCTTGTTGCTGCAACAAAGAATACTTGAAAATGCATTCAAAATGAAGATCTACTCATATACATATCAACTCATCCTTGCTCATAATTTGAATATTTTCAAAACATATCAATATTTGAACCAAAGAACAAAAAGATTATGTTGGGAGAAATATGTTAGTCAACAATATATGAGGTTATGGAATATGGAATTGAAAAAGGTAATGAATATCCCCCCCATCTGAAAGTGTTTTATGTCTTTTGAAAATAGGGAAAACAAGTTCATATGGGAAATTTTCCAAATACATATCTTTTAGCATTCAATGAATTGATGATTAAAGATTATAAAACAACATATCTCACCTACCTGAAAAGTCAATAAGATATGAATCTATGAGATCTTGGTTGTTACTGCTAGATCATGGAGTGTGAAAAGAATATGATCTACTTCTTCATCTCTTTTGAAAATAATATGGTCTACTTATTCATCTCTTGGTTATATGAATAATGGATGAAATATGAAATTGGAATATTTATGCCTTCTCATTGCTGAAACTAATGCTACTTCTATTGAACTATGAAACTGAATCTTGATTTATTGGAACACTACTGCAAGCTGCTGAAATCATGTAGTCTTCATTCATATTGTTGGGTGTGTGTTATATTCTTTCCATGACTAGCCTTGGCGGGGGTTTTGTGTTAGAAAATTATATATTATAGAGCAATGGAACACATAAAATATATTGTAGAAATATAAACATAGAAAGCACATAAAACAAGAGAGACACAGATATACATGGTTCACCCAGTTTGGGCTACGTCCACGGAGAAACAACTAGTCCTTCCTCTTATGTTTTTCAACAAAATGAAGAAATACAACCTACAATAGATCCACTGTAATTCCCTATTCGCTCTAAATCTCCTCTCTCTTCCTCACTCAGAATATCGATCTACATAGACGCAATACATTTCCCTCATATATAGCGAGGGGTTGCCTTCTAGGGAAAAAACGCTAAATTAAACATAACTTCTACAGTCAAATCTCTGCCCAGATTGAATATGAAATTACAACATTTTACAAGGCATTTTGACATTTATTTTTAGCTTCAAGGGTGCTGCCCCCGATCCCCCGCCAGGGGGGGGATCCCAAAGATCGCAGTCTGCCCCTTGGACCCCCCTTATAGCGTACATTTTATGGGCGGTGTTGCTACCACATTACGAACTGGGGTCCAATGTGGCAATACCTCTAAATAAAGAAGATAATCAGGCTCCACACCCAACATTCTGTAAGGAGGTGGTAGCCCCCCTACACAGGGTCTGGGGCAACGCCTTCAGATTTTTACTTTGGACCCTATATTAGGTGGGTGGATCTACCTATGGTTTTGTGCATGGGTTTTTCACATGATTTTGGGCATGATGGTTTTCTACCCATGGTATCTTGTAGATTCTGTCAAGAGAACTACGATTATGTTCTAATCAAGGATTAATGGATTGGGGTTTATGAATGTTTTAACATGTATATATATGTGTTGTAACATTTAAAGGAATATAATGAAAAATCAATCTGGTAGTCTCGGTTTTGGGATCCAGGAGAAAATATCTGTGTATTTGTTTTTTGTTTCTCGCCATTGTATATTTTCTGTTTTTAAGAATTCATTTGCAGTTCATTTCTGTATAGGTTTAAAACCTACACATATCTGTATCATGGCATAATTCTTATCGATGTGAATAAATTTTGCTGATGTCGAACATATAAAGAAATTTTTGGATTATTGTCTATTAATGAATTCTTTTAACCAACATGAGACTACTAAAAATTAATGTCAATGAGAGTCAAGATGCCTAAGTACATCTTACTAGGTGCAAATAAATGTGTTGTAGTATAGTCACCTAGAAGGTTTGACAAATAGGGAACATTGATATATTCCCACTGTTCATTGGCAAGATAAATTTCCATGAAGACATGTGATCTGAAAATGGAATGTACTTGTTTAAGGGTGCAAGGTATCCATTTCCCATAATTGCAAATGTGAGCTATACACTCCAAGTGACCTCTGAAAATGTGAAAACTTCCTATTTCTTATACAGAGATAGACTGTAGGGGCATTCACCAGACATGTCACCTCTAAAGAGAGGATGAGTTCCAGAGGTTACCTGGCCCTCTACAGGCTCTGCCTAAAGAAATAACGAAGTAAAAACTTAGAAGTCTTTGACATACACAGACTTGAAGTTTGATGTCTTGCGGAATAAGACAAATAACTTTTTGCAGGTGAATAGGTGATTATGTGTGTATGCAAGTTATGTATATTTACTGTTTAACACTTTATATCGGTTTTGTTTAGCATATCATCTCCAGCAAATAAATACATCAAAATGATAAAGCAGTTCACCCCCTTTGGGCTACATCTGCTGGACCAAACCTCTCAAACTAGGCTTGTCCTCTTGTATTAAAAATGCTACAAAGACTAATACAAGAATATGAGTGTCTCTAAAGACAGATCTGACTGTAAATACAGAATCAGAAGATAGGAATTAGTTAAACATGCTCTTTCCCAAACATTAAACAGTGAAATTGTACCTTATACAGTACTTTCCCCAATTGGCCCTAGTGGCCCTTTAAACTTGCATGGAGAATTTCGAGGTGAAGATGACCTCAATTGGTTCTGAAACCTCTTCCATTAGACTCAAAAGGTCGAAAATAGTAGACATAGGCTTTTGAATCACCAAAAATGGATGAACATAGCCTCCAAACAGCTCAAGCACTGAAATGTCCCTAGTGGCCCTGAAAGCTTCCTTGAAGCTAAACAGTGAGAAGAATGCCTCAACAGGCAAAACAAGTTGTAGAAATGGATTCGGAACACTGAAATCCTTCAGAATGGACCTTCGTTCCACATTCAATGGCTGCACACATCCCAATGCAGCTCCCAAATTGATTTGGCTCTAGTGGCTCCTGGAACTTCCATGAAGCAAAATCACCTGCAAACGACCTCAGATGGCTGTGAAACCTATGCCAATGGCTTCAGAAGGTCAAAGAGACCCAAAATAAAAAAAAACTTCGTCCAAAAAGGACTTTCCTAGCCAAAGTTATGGCTCATTAAAGTTTCTCCAGTCTGCCCTAGAAAAAGTCCAGTTAAAATTGGCTCACTGCCAAATAACCCCGCTAAATTTGGCAATTCTACAATTTTTGGAGTGCTCCGCCAAAAACTTCGCCATCACAATTGGCAGTTAATTGTTTGTGATTAATGGCATGTGACCAAAAATTCTGGTGGTGTGTTTGCATGGGATTACGTGCCATGACCTTCGGGTTAACTACCCGTTAAGTGTTGATTAGCTCGCTTTAAACTGAAATGTGACCACGTATAACATAAACGTTAACTATTTACCCTGGCAGTTGAGGAGTTTGGCACCTGGTCGATGGCGTGAGGTCATGTGTCTAGGGAGCTGGCCCTTAGGGGCTTGCCCACTTTGGTTTCTGCCCAAACCAAATTTGCAATGCAACTTTAATATGTGCAGTTCATAGGACAAGTCCTCCTACGGTGACGTATTGGTAAAGCGTTGAAGTGATTTGAGGTAGGTCGGGTGTTCAAATCTCTCCATTGCCAACATTTTAACGCATGCCAAAAAACTGAGCTGACGTCATGATGATGTCACCTGAGCCACATGGCGGCCTTCGAGCTTGCCACGTGGAAGCTCACCACTCGCTGCCCAGAAAGAATATTCTCTGGAATATTCTAGGAATATCCTATTTTAATTTTTTTTGAAAAAATTCAAAATTTCAATGTTATTGGGCAATTTTTCTTTTTGGCATAACTTCCTCATACAGAGACCGTTTTTCGAACCGTTTGTAGTTCCGGAATCAGGAAGACGAGCTATATCCAGTCATTTAGGTTCAAACCAGTTCTGAACATTTTAATTTTTGACCATTTTATGACACTTGGTTCTAAGCTCCTGATCACACCTCCCAAATGAGAAGGCTTTTGGTCCCCAAAAGCTTACTGAATATCTGAACTGAACTGTACAGCACTTGAGAGAACACAAATATCCTCTTCCGTTCAGCCAAATAAGCATACTGATGCCAATATGTCCTGCCTTATCAACTGTCACGATGCCCATCCATGGAACCTCCGCTCCAGAAGAAGAGTTGCCTCCCAAATGAGAAGGCTTTTACAAAGATGAAAAACTTCATCATTTCTCCTCTTTACAATCTTGGAGATCAAATTAACTTTTTCCAAGTCAATATTACATTACATGCATGGTTAAAAACAAAGTAATCAACCCTTCAAGTTAATCACACATACATGTTTAAAATACAAGGAAATCATCATGATCCCTGTGCTCATGCATATCATTCTCATGCATGCAGTTTATCCTTCAACTTTCTCTTAAGTACAATCATAAGTACAATATCCTCAATCACATGTACATGTACTTTCAAAGCTGAAATGAATATAACTTTCGCTGCGATAGAGTGAGTCTCATACTTAGCTTTTCCATCCTGCAACTTGAATTCCCTTAACAAAGAAATGCATTCAATCAAAATACATGCAACTTTAATTGGATAAGAATTCTAACCATTTCTTACCAATCCATTTCAAAGGCGCTTCCTTTAACTGCACATCGATATCAACATGTGTATCATCCTGACACATATCAATGATGGAAACTTGCTTGCCATTCTTGCCATACTCTTTCTCCAATTTCTTCAACTTTCGTGGAAGCATTGTTGGATTCAGAGTCCTACACCTTTCAGCAGTATGTCCATGCTTATGGCAATAAGTGCAACACAAGTTCATCTTCTTGACAGCATGATTTGCATTGTTCAATGGAACTTTGGCTTCTTGCCTCCTTTCCTTCAAAACTTTCCTGTATGTTGCCATTCTTTTCCAACATCTAGAAACACTATGGTTAACCAAACCACAAAAAGAACATGCAATTATTTTCCAATGCTTGTGTGGAAATTTACCATGCTTTACATGATCAAAGGAAATATGATCGAAATCAGATTTATACCTTTCTCTTTCACCTTCATTACCTTCATGAGGAGGTGAATCAAATGAAGAAGAAGCTCCTTTTGGAACACCATCAATCCCTTCAATGGTTTTAGAGCTTTCACAATTCTCTTGTTCAAGTGCATTCTTATGCACACCTTCTTCTTGCAAGGTATGTTTCAAACTATTGCATTCCTCAAGGATACAACCTTTTCAACCTTGAGATAGAGAACTTGAAATGAAACTCCTTCTAGGAACTGTTTCAATTGCCTTCATGGCTACTTTGGAACTTTCTACATAAGATTGTCCATAGCCAAGACCCAAATTCTTAGGCCTTACCTCAACCATTATTGGCTCAACTATACCCTGTGCATGTTTGCCCAATTCTTTTCCTTCATATCCCATTTTGGACATTAACTTGGACCCTATGCCTCTGGTATGTTTCTCAAATGAACCAACATAAACATTCTTATAATAATTTAAAGACAAACTAGAATTGTTTACCTCTTCTTCAAGCTGATACTTGGCTAAGGCTTCTTTGGCAACAAGGATTTGTGTCTCCAATTCATGCATCCTTTCCAGCTTCATGTTTGCAATATGAAGTTGTCCTTCCATTTCCTGCAATTGGTCAAAAAGTAACTGCTTCTCTTCTCTCATGGAATTCAACTGCTCTTGAAGTCTAGAGCTCTTTCTTTCATCCTCATACATTTCTCTCACCATATTCATCATGATGAAAAATTCTTGCTTCAAGCCTTCATCAAAAAATCTTGTGAAGGAGGATGATTTTGAGAAATCACTTATGGAAGTTGTCATTATAAAAATGAACAAAAGAGCTTCAGCAAACTCAAACAACAAGTAATTTGCAGAATAATAAAGCAGTCAATCTTCAACACTGCTTAAGACACCTTTCGAGCTACACAATCAAGCTAGTGATGTCAGTCAAGCAAACCTAGTGCTCTGATACCATTTTTTCTGAAAATGGAATGTACTTGTTTAAGGGTGCAAGGTATCCATTTCCCATAATTGCAAATGTGAGCTATACACTCCAAGTGACCTCTGAAAATGTGAAAACTTCTTATTTCTTATACAGAGATAGACTGTAGGGGCATTCACCGGACATGTCACCTCTAAAGAGAGGATGAGTTCCAGAGGCTACCTGGCCCTCTACAGGCTCTGCCTAAAGAAATAACGAAGTAAACACTTAGAAGTATTTGACATACACATACTTGAAGTTTGATGTCTTGCGGAATAAGACAAATAACTTTCTGCAGCTGAATAGGTGATTATGTGTGTATGCAAGTTATGTATATTTTCTGTTTAACACTTTATATCAGTTTTGTTTAGCATATCATCTTCAACAAATAAAGACATCAAAATGATAAAGCAGTTCACCCCCTCTGGGCTACATCTGTTGGACCAAACCTCTCAAACTAGGCTTGTCCTCTTGTATTAAAAATGCTACAAAGGCTAATACAAGAATATGAGTGTCTAAAAAGACAGATTTGACTGTAAATATAGAATTAGAAGATAGGAATTAGCTAAACATGCTCTTTCCAAACATTAAACAGTGAAATTGTACCTTATACAGTACTTTCCCCAAATTGGCCCTGGTGGCCCTTTAAACTTGCATGGAGAATTTTGAGTTGAGGATGACCTCAATTGGTTTTGAAACCTCTTCCATTAGACTCAGAAGGTTGAAAATAGCAGACATAGGCTTTTGAATCACCAAAAATGGATGAACATAGCCCCCAAACAACTCAAGCACTGAAATGGCCCTAGTGGCCCTGAAAGCTTCCTTGAAGCTAAACAGTGAGAACAATGCCTCAACAGGCAAAAAGAGCTGTAGAAATGGATTCAGAACACTAAAATCCTTCAGAATGGACCTTTGTTCCACATTCAATGGCTGCACACATCCCAATGCAACTCCCAAATTGATTTGGCTCTAGTGGCTCCTGGAACATCCACGAACCAAAATCACCTGCAAACGGCGTACTGAATGCGTACTGGGTATAATGCGGCTTGCACGTAATGTGTCCTTGTATTGGGCCGTGAGACCTCAGATGGCTGTGAAACCTGTGCCAATGGCTTCAGAAGGTAAAAGAGACCCAAAATCAAAAAAAGAAATCGTCCAAAAAGGACTTTCCTAGCCAAAGTTATGGCTCATTAAAGTTTCTCCAGTCTGCCCTAGAAAAACTCCAGTTAAAACTGGCTCACTGCCAAATAACCCCGCTAAATTTGGCAATTCCGCCATTTTTGGAGCGCTCTGCCAAAAACTCCGCCACCACAATTGGCAGTTAACTGTTTGTGATTAATGGCATGTGACCAAAAATTTGGGTGGTGTGTTTGCATGGGATTACTTGCCATGACCTTCGGGTTAACGACCCATTAAGTGTTGATTAGACTGCTTTAAATTGAAATGTGACCACGTATAACATAAACGTTAACTATTTACCCCGGCGGTTGAGGAGCTTGGCACCTGGTCGATGGCGTGAGGTCACGTGTATAGGGAGCTGGCCCTTAGGGGCTTGCCCACTTTGGTTTCTTCCCAAACCAAATTTGCAATGCAACTTTAATATGTGCAGTTCACAGGACAAGTCCTCCTACGGTGGCGTATTGGTAAAGCGCTGAAGTGATTTGAGGCAGGTAGGGTGTTCAAATCTCTTCGTTGCCAACATTTTAATGCATGCCAAAAAACTAAGCTGATGTCATGATGATGTCACCTGAGCCACGTGGCGGCCTCCGGGCTTGCCACATGGCAGCTCGCCATTCGCTGCCTAGAAAGATTATTCTCTGGAATATTCCGGGAATATCCTATTTTAATTTTTTTTGAAAAAATTCAAATATTCAATGTTATTGGGCAATTTTTCTTTTTGGCATAACTTCTTCATACGGAGACCGTTTTTTGAACGGTTTGTAGTGCCGGAATCAAGAAGACGAGCTCTATCCAGTCATTCAGGTTCAAACCAGTTCTGAGCATTTTCATTTTGACCATTTTACGACACTTGGTCCTGAGCTCCTGATCAACATGCAAGCCTTAAGGTACTAAAAAGAACGCTATTCTCGAACCTAGATAATGTGCTAAAGTTGATGGGTCAAGACTTGTTGGAAGGGAGGCCTTAATGAATCCCCCATCATCTAATGCAAGCTTAACGTAATGATGTAAAGGACCATAGATGAAGGTTTGCACTATCAAGTAGGATTTATTTTTGGCAAAAAATAATAGGACAACAGGTTAACTCAACATTGTATGTGAGTTGAATGACTTTATTCATCAATTAGGGATGAATGTAATGAGGTAGGAAAGTATGAAATTTGCAAAGGGAAAATTAGTTTTGAAGTCATGATCTAGTAATGGTATAATAATAGAAATTTAGACTTCAATATGAATGGATTGTTAAGCTTAGAAAGAGGGAAATGAATGAGTAACAATGACATGATGGATGTGATCTAATATGGAACGAAATTGACTTCTTTGTGATTCCATTGAAAAACAAAATTAGTCTTTGAAAATCACCCGTTCATGGATTGATCTTCTTTAATCATCTTGGAACTTGGCAAAAACTTAGCACTTAACTAGAATAAAATGTAATATTGTTGAGGGAGAGAGGTGATAAATCTCTCTTGATATGATATATATGCAAAAAATTCAAAAATAGTGCTAATGAAACAAATCCTAGGAAGACAAATAAAAATAAAATGCACTTTTTACCTATCAGGAAGTGGTGCACCTTGCACTACTTATTAGTTTTTTGTTGATAAATTCTTCATTTGATATATGTTTTAAGAAATTCAAAAACCAGATTAAAGCAAATTCATATTAAAAACATGTTTTTAATACAATTTGATGACTTTTCCAAGTCAAATTGTTGTAAAAAGAATGACCATTTTCTGAATTTCTCAAATACTGATGAAAATGATCTCATGATGTATATCTCTTCAATATCTTTCCAACAATTCTTGAATCACCTCAAACATGTGTTGTATGAGAAAGTTATGCTTGTGTGAATTTTTTGTGAAACAATGAAAAATGTTTTGTGCAAGGCGCCATGTAGTAGCATTGGAGAGTGCCACATCGAAGAACTAGAGAGTTCCATGTGGAATGTATTGTGCTTGTTTTGCGATGGTGAGGAAGTGATGTGGATTCTGAGATGGCAAGGCGATGTGGCATGATGATGATGTGAAAGAGTAACATGGTGTGCTGACCATGCAATGATGATGTGGCAACTAAAGTGGTGATTGATGATGTGGCAGATGAGTGTCAACTTCTGCTAGGATGGTTGACTATGCAGATGATTAACTGGTCTGCCATGTGGACTAATGGGTGGCTGCCACCTGGGCTAATCGACGACTGCCATGTGGCAACCTTGTTTTGCTAAAATTATTATTTTATTTCCAACACAATGGTTTGTCATATGAATCAAACATGTGACCTATTAATAAAAAGACCAACAATTTATAAGTACATAAAATGAGAAACTTGTGAAAATGAATGGAAAAAAAACCGATTTAAATTTTAGAAATTGAAAATGCATTTAAAGTCAACGAGATTTGATCTCGAGATATCCACCAAAAAACACAAATTACTCGACTATTACACCACACAAATCAGATCATAAATATTTAATTCAATTCAAAAATTCCTATTTCTCCCCCAAAATAGGATCCAACTCCCAAGCATTTCATAAATGATTGTTTTTATTATCAAGAAATAGTTCGAGATTCATATCATATTTTTAATTTTATATTTGCAGGTTTTGAATGAAGGCTAGACCAAAAACCAAAAAATGGATTGATTGCACCATCGTTCCATCACTTTATTGGAACTCAAGTACATTACCCTATGGACACAACCCCAACTGGCAGAAAGAATGGAAAAACCAATACAAGTTCAATAGGCCATTCCAACTTAAAAAAGTGATTCAAGAAAGATCTAAAGCCTTCATTCTGTTCTAGTGACAACCTTTCTTGCTTGCTTCTCGGGCTTGTGCTCTGTTAGGACAATATATGTTCTAGTTCCAAGCTGCCAAAAAGAGGCAGTTTCACAGAACTAGAGCCAAAGTGGACATGAAAGACAATCAATCATCTCAAAGACTAATTCTTAAACAACTGATCCAGGTGACTGGAGAGTAGGACCATTCAAATCACATTGGCTTAGAATTTTATGGTTGTACTCACTTATCAGAGGAGGAAATACGTACTATTCCATAGAGTGTGGAGGACAGTTTTCCAAGACCATATAAACCGGTTGTCCATTATGACAGCAAAACCAACACACAAGCCTATAATCCCTATAGAGAAGCTAACTAATATAATATCTCACATAAAGGGAAACTACTTATATCATTAGCAAGACTATAGCTAACCTCATACAACTAAGAAAGAGCTACTCATACCAATATCGAAAGCCAACTCGTAATTGAGTAAGCTACCCATACTCCAAGAGACTATCAGAGCTGCTATCTGAGACTAACTCAAGGAAAACCCATACTTCTACAAGAGATCAGACTAGAAGCCTATACTCAACTCAGTCAGAGTTCATACTTTAATTAATATGTAGAAGGAAAGAAAAAAGACTAGCTATTCCTACAAGACTATAAAGAGAAAAAGGAAAATAAGTACTACTTACTAAAAAAGAGGTACTGCCAAGATATAATAGGCTACCCTTGGCCCCCTAAAACTAAAACTATTGTTTCCAATGAGATATACTGGAACTCAGAGCTACTAATAGAAAGAGAACTGAGACTTAAACTAGAATAAGTAGATATGATCTAACTAAAGGGAAAGACCCATCTGCTCCAATATGCATGACCTAACTAAAGAAAGAAAGGCCTTGAATTGCCACTTACTAAACTAAAAGGAAGAAAGGCCTTACTCACTTTTCATTACCACGAAGTGCGCAATACTCTGTTGATTAAATTCACCCTCATTTTTATATGTGTAATGGGCATATGAAATTCCTTGTGGGTTTTCTCATGGTTTCTTTGCTTTTGTTTTATTCGTTGTTTATTTGTTTGTTTCTGTTGTCATTTTTTTTTAATATTGTTTTTTAATTATTTTGTTTTTTTATTTTATTTTATTTTATATATATATATATATTTTTGTTGTTTTGTTTTGTTTTATTTTGTTTTTTTTTTTTTTAATTTTATTTATTATTATATGATTTATTATGTATGTTTTTTATTCTACATGGAGTTTCTATGTGTGTTATTTATTTATTTATTATATTTTGTTTTAAATGTTTTGTTTCTTATTATTTAATTTTTATGTTTTGTTTTTATTTTGTTTTTTAATTGTTAAATATACTATTTTGTTTTTAATATATAATGGATGGGGTTTTTATATGAGGGTTTTATTATATTTTTTTGTGTTTGTTTTTGGCTTTTATGTATGTTTTTAAGGTTTGGTTTTTATTTTTTATATATATTTTTAATGATTTTGTTATCATGTTTTAATTAATTTTTTATTAAAAAATAAAGAACTTATTTTAGAAAGTTTTGGGAAAAATCTAATTAAGATTTTTTAATTAAAATAAAATAAATTATTTTAGCAAATTTTGAGACAATCAAAATTTCTTTTAAAATCAATAGTAGATTTAGATCTTCTAATCATTTTTTTTAGACATGAATTTTATTGCAAAATTTCAAAGCTAACTTATCCAAATTTTCCTTTCTAATTTTCCAAGTCACAAGAAGGTGCAAAAGGAGAGGATTCTTTGGAATTTTGTCAATTCTGTATTCATTTGAAATCTGAAATTTGAAAAGAAATGTAAGAAGAATTGATCTCAAACCTCAATATTTTAGCTCCTGAAACTCTACTTATTCTCCTTTTTCACAAACATCCCTTTTCTTGTAGATCTTCTTGCCAATGGTTAGTGAATGAGGTGGCTCTTATTGCACCACCAAATGAAAATTTCCAAGAAATAAATAAAATCAAATTTCAAAACAAAAACTTAAGAACTCAAAAACTCGAAAACTCAAAAACATCACCAAACTTGGTTTTATTTCTTTATTCTGTCCTACTTTACTTTGAAAAGGAAAAACTTTTGTCAAGTATATGAATACTACCAATGAAGCCATATGCGTACAAAGAAGATAAATAAATTCATATGCAAGTTTGAAAAATATTCTTTGATTTATACTGGAACATGCGAGACCAAATGATTTGATTGAGATGATGTCAAGGACCGTTAAAGAAGAGAGTGGTGATCTAGCTTAATGATTGGTTGGAACAAAAGTTCAATATAACTGTGATGCCCTTGGTTCACTTGCTCATCTAGATAATTCAGTTTTTCTTCTTCTTCTATGCCATTAGATCTTCTACTATGAGATGGTCAATCTATTGGATGCATAAAGGATTTGATGATAGGCATAGTAGAAATTAATTGATCTCAAGTTCTAATGGATTCTCTCCATGCAATGTGGTCCATGATTCTTTAGTCTCCTCTAGATCTTCTTCTTCTGGATGGTATCCCTATCTAGCACATGGATTAGAACATGGACCTCTTACAATACCCAAAATCGGTTGAAATTTATCCATCCTAAATGATTTTTAATTAGAATTTTAACTATGCATCTAAAAGTGAATGCAACTAAGACGAGATTATGATGTCATCCCTAACATAGAATATTTTAGAAGGAAAAGAAGAAAACTACTTTTTAAATTGTATTTTTGATTTATATCCTTGTAGGTTTACTCAAATGTCAAGTGTAGACACTTGTTGGATGCATAATTAAATTCCACATCCAACACGTATCCACTATGCATACTTCTGAGTAGACCCAAATTGGAAAAAATGAAAATACATGAAAAAAACATGTTTCAACATACTTTTTTCATGTATTTTCATTTTTTTCTGATGTGGGTCCACTCAGAAGTATGCAAAGTGGCTACATTGGATGTGGAATTAAATTCTACATCCAACAGGTGTCTACACTTGACATTTGAGTAAGGCTACAAGGAGATAAAATGAAAATACAATAAAAAATGTTGTTTCCTTTAAAAATTCATAACTCTTATTTTATTATTTTAACTATTATTTTATTATTTTCCTTAGGAGCCCATTTTATACCTCAAAATTCCCTTACTATAAAGTGGGACGCTCCCATGTTAGTGAAGGTTAGTAAGGAACCATGTTAACCATAGGGCCTAGGTGGGGACTGAAAGATAGAGAAAATAAGTTACATGAGTGCCAAGTGTTCAAGAAAAAACATGCAAACTCATTGTGGCAAATGAGAACTAAGGGGTATATACAGTTTTGTGAAAATCGTGATAAATTGAAATTAGCGCGATTTTTTTGTTTTCCCGATTTTATCGCGATTATTATAGGAAATTATCGCCGGAAATTTTTTTTTGCTGATTTTTTTGAAATTATCACGATAATTTCGATTTTATCGCGATAAAAATTGAAATAATCATGGGGCTTCGCAGTAGCGGGGTTTTATAACATTTTTTTCGTTTTTTTATGAGTTCATTTGGACAGTCACATGTGGAGGGCAGAGGAGAGCTAGGAGACCAAGCTGGAGAGGGTTTGAAGCTAATTCCAAGTGCTTAGAGGAGAAAATCAAGAGGAGACCACTAATTTCTCCATAGAAACGGTATGTGGATTAATTTTTTTTTTTGTTTTCATTGTTTAAAAACATTGTTTTTGTATTTTTTTCATTGTTTTTGGTTGGGTAACTTGGTATGGCCGTATGGGCACCATTTCTTTTTTTTGTTTTCATTCTTTTTAAAGATTGTTTTTGGTTGGGTAACTTGGTATGACTATGGGAACCATTTTTTTTTTTTGTTTTCATTGTCTTTAAACATTGTTTATGTTTTTTTCATTGTTTTTGCCATTTGGTTGGGTAACTTGGGCTTGGAATGGTTGGGTAACTTGTGTTTGAACTTTGGAACGGTTGTTTTAGGTTGGGTAACTTGGGTTTTCATTGTACAATGTAAAAATTAAAAATTAAAATACTAAATTATAAATTTGTAACTTGTAATTTTATAAATGTTAAATTGTAATCCTTATTTTCCCATAGGTTCACAACTACACCAAAACACCATTCAAGACTTCAAGTTTGCAACTTCAAAGTTCGAAAACAAAAATGTCAAGGAAATTGGATCCTTTCTGGGAATATGGTGAACCTGATTCTCCGAATGATAGACTAAACTTGACTTGCAAGTTGTGTGGCCATCCTATGTTCGGGGGGGTGTACAGGTTGAAGATTCACCTTGCAAAAATCACTGGAAAATATGTGGGGCCTTGTAAAAATACAACTCCTGAACTTGTCCAAAGAGCCCTGAGAGCATTGGAAAATTTAGAGCAGACTAGCGAGGCCAAAGAAGAACTCAAAAGGCAACTAAAAAGGTCAATTGAAGGAAGTGGGCCAAGTGGCACTGGTTCTATTGCAACATCAACCAATCCGATAGTTGCCACATCATTTTTTTTTCCTTGAACCACACCTGGTTCACAGCCATCTATCGGTTCAATGCTAAAAAGAACTGAGAAAGAACAAGCTAATAAGTTGCTGGCAAATTTTCTCCTTTGGAGTGATATTCCTTTAAGAATTGTAAGGAATAATCCATTTTCCAACCTGCTGTTGATGCTATTACCAGTGTTTGCCCAGGGTACAAAATCCCTTCTTATCATGATTTCAGAGGTTGGATTCTTCAAAATGAAAAGTGTGACTGAACCCAAAGATTGGAGGATTTTTGGGCATCATGGGCACAAACAGGATGCACTGTTATGTCAGATGGTTGGACTAACCAAAAGGGGAGAACCTTTATAAACTTCTTGGTTAGTTGTCCCAAGGGGACTATGTTTATCAAATCTGTTGATGCATCTGCACAAATCAAATATGCAAGAACTTTATGTGATTTGCTAGATGTGTTTATTTTGGAGGTGGGTGAGCAAAATGTTGTCCAAGTCATAACAGACAATGCTGCAAATTATGTTGCTGCTAGCATGATGCTTATGGACAGGCATCCTACTTTATTTTGGACACCTTGTGCTACACACTGTATTGATTTGATGTTGGAGGACATAGGGAAAATTCCCTTTGTCAAAAATATTGTTGATTCATCCAAAAGCATTACAAAATTTATATATAACCATACAACTGTGCTTAGATTGATGAGAAGATTCACCAACAACAAAGAGTTGGTGCGCTTCGCCATTACACAGTTTACCACCAGTTTCATATCTCTTCAATTCCTCTTGAATTTTATATGGGATGTGAAGAGAATGTTTCTTTCAGAGGAGTGACATGCTTTGCCAATGAGCCACAAACCAGAGGGAGAGGCCGTATGCAGACTAGTTACATACTAGGAAGACTTCTGGGTGGGAGTATAGGAGGTGTGCGCCATTACTGAACCTTTGGTAAAGGTTCTTCGATTGGTTGATGGTGAGAAGCCCGCAATGGGCTATTTGTATGAGGCCATGGACAGGGCCAAAGAAGCCATTTGGGCCTACTATGATGATAAGGGAGATGATGGGTTTCAGAGAATCCTCCTATGGCCATTCGGGCCTACTATGATGATAAGGGAGATGATGGGTTTTAGAGACAAATCCTCCTGTTGGGTTTTTCCTGAACCCTGCATTTTCTTATGCATGTGGGTATGATTTTGATGCTGAGGTCATGGATGGATTCTTATCTTGTGTCCAGAAGATGGTGTGATCTCCAGAACAACATATAGAGATCTCTAAACAAATTGAGACATATAGGATGGCAGGTGGCACATTTGGCTTTGAGATGGCTACGAATGATAGGACAATTAAAATGCCAGGTATTGTTTAGTTTGTAACTTTGTTTCAAATTTCACTGTCTCTTCAAATTCCATTTTTTTATTATGTTTATTTAAAATTTTCTTTGTGATTTTGTTGTAGATGCATGGTGGCAGGGTACCCCTTCTGCAAAAGCTTGCCATTTGCATACTCAGCCAAACATGTAGCTCCTCAGGATGTGAGCGCAACTGGAGTATATTTGAAAAAATACACAACAAGAAGTGCAACAGGTTAACACTTAAACATTTAAAATATTGAAAATTTCCAAATAAATTTTTGAATTCATTAAACAATATATATTTTTTTATAATTATTAATTATTATTTCATGATCTTTGTACATTTTGGATTCCTAGTGACTTAATGACATTGTCTACGTCTACTACAATCTTCGATTGTGGGTGAGGCAACTTGAGAGGACACCTGATGTGGATGTAATATCATTAGATGGGATTGACACCACTGCTGCATGGAGGGTTGAGGTTGAGAGGCCTCTCATGGAGTCTGTTGATGATTGGTTAGTGCAGGATGTAGTGGAGGGGGAGGAGGAGGAGGAGTAGGAGGAGGAGGAGGAGGAGGAGTAGGAGGAGGAGGAGGAGGAGGAAAAGGAGGAGGAGGTGACACCACCTGCCCGGGCTACCACTGCCACCAGTAGAGGATGTGGTCTACCTCCTATAGCTCCTACTTCTTCAGCTTCTAGAGCACATCAGACTCCACTGCCATCTCCACCAGCACGGGCACCAACATCTACATCTAGAGGGAAATGGAAAGCTATGGCATTTTCTCGTAAGAGGGGCAGAGGAAATAAATAGGATTAGACTTTCATTTTATTGTATATGAAATTATGACATGATGAGATACATTATCATATTTTTTGTTTATATTTTGAGGCTGAGTTGGGACTCAGGAGTCAAGACTTACTATTAAGGAGATGATTCAATGTTATGTGTGATTTTAGCGCTAGAAATGATATTAAGCATCTTATATATTAGTTATTTTATCATATTTATGTGTCAATGTATTTATTTTATGTTGTAGATGGTTTAGATATTAAAAAAATTGAAAAAAATGAATATTTTTGTACCAAACTATTATTTCCCGATTATTTCTCGATAATTACGTTTTTTTCCGATTTTTTCCTCACGCCGATATTATCCCGATAACGATTAATGCAACATTGGATATATATGAACATACTAGTAATTGCCATTAGAAGGTAAAGATGCATAAATATATTCATATAACTACAAACCATTACAAAACATAGTTGTAGAGAATTTTGAGCAATTGAGGGAGCTACAATGATAGAAAAAAATCTAGGTGAATATTAGTGGTCATCCACCTCTTCCATTGACTCAACAACTCTTTATCTTCTTAGCTATTTTTTAATGATTTTTCGGATCCCAAAATTTTGAGGCCATACGTGATGTTTTTTGGCAATTGGCATTCCTTGTCCCCAATTGAAAGTTATAATCTTGGGGTTAGTTCTTTCCAAAGAGCTACTGTGCACCTCAAACAAAAATTGCATGCAAAAGTTATGCCCCTAGGAAGTTGATGTACCAACTTACCACCTCTGAACTTATAAACATTTTAGTGCTTCATCTTCTAGGATTAGTGATCCAAAAAATACCATGGATATTACATTGGATAATTCATCATAATAAATCTCATAAAACTATACTCAAAACATGAAATCTATACTATGAGGGTTATTTTTCTTAGATTTCTGGTTAAATATTTAGTTATTTTTTTGTGCATGTAATATATAAAATGTGGAAAATATAGAATAGGCAAAAATATAATCACTAAAAGCCATAATAACACAATATATGACTTGTGATAACCTAGTTGCAAGATGGGTGTTCTCTGTTCTCTCTCTTTATTTGAATGGAAATGGATGCATGTATAGAGAGGTGAGACCTGAGGCCCATGGGATACTATAATACAAATCTCCTTGTTTTCTCTCTCTCTATCTGTTCTCAGCTACTTTACTCATATATGGAACAAAAATGTACCTGAATAAAATGTAACCCCTTTTCCTCCTAGTGTCACGGTTATAAAACAACATGATATCCAACTAGGAGTTAAATTTGAACCATTCAACCATCAACATGAGTTAAAACTTCAAACTTCTAGATTAGTATTCATATTTTTCATGTGACTATCCCCTTTTCCATGAGTAATGGGGGCTGACATGGCATCCTCTTGAATTATGGTGGTCAATTTCTATAGGTCAACTTTTGGGAGGCATAACTTTACCATACGAGCTCTGATTTAGGTGATTATTACGTCATTGGAAAGGTATCCATGTGTAGATTAAGGAATCTAGGTCCAACGTAAGGGAGAGACCACATAATGTGGTCATTTAAGGCCTCAAAATGGATCCTAAAGTTTTTTTACTTGAAATTTTCCAATTTGGTATCATTGGTAAAAATTATCATGCAAGTTGATTCGTCCAAAATTTCAACTCTAAATGCATCAAGATGGATGAAAAATAATATATTAACGCAATCTAGATCATACCCCTCCCTTTCGGGAGGGGTTTTGTCCCCAAAGATAGTATAAATTCCTCGATCTTAGGTTCTAATGGATTCTCTCCATGAAATGTGGTCCATGATTCTTTAGTCTCCTCTTGATCTTCTTCTTCTGGATGATATACCTATCTAGCACATGGATTAGAACATGGAGCTCTTACAATACCCAAAATCGGTTGAAATTTATCCATCCTAAATGATTTTTAATTAGAATTTTAACTATGCATCTAAAAATGAATGCAACTAAGATGAGATTATGATGTCATCCCTAACATAGAATATTTTAGAAGGAAACGGAGAAAACTACTTTTTAAATTGTATTTTTGATTTATATCCTTGTAGGTTTACTCAAATGTTAAGTGTAGACACTTGTTGGATGCATAATTAAATTCCACATCCAACACGTATCCACTATGCATGCTTCTGAGTAGACCCACATTGGAAAAAATGAAAATACATGAAAAAACATGTTTCAACATACTTTTTTCATGTATTTTCACTTTTTTTTTGATGTGGGTCCACTCAGAAGTTTGCAGAGTGGGTATGTTGGATGTGGAATTAAATTCTACATCCAATAGGTGTCTACAATTGACATTTGAGTAAGGCTACAAGGAGATAAGCTAAAAATACAATAAAAAATGTTGTTTCCTTTAAAAATTCATAACTCTTATTTTATTATTTTAACTATTATTTTATTATTTTCCTTAGGAGCCCATTTTATACCTCAAAATTACCTTACTATAAAGTGGGATTCTCCCATGTTAGTGAAGGTTATTAAGGAACCATGTTAACCATAGGGCCTAAGTGGGGACTGAAAGATAGAGAAAATAAGTTACATGAGTGCCAAGTGTTCAAGAAAAAACATGCAAACTCAATTTGCGGCAAATGAGAACTGAGGGGTATATATGAACATACTAGTACTTGCCATTAGAAGGTAAAGATATATAAATATAGTTCATATAACTACAAACCATTACAAAACATAGTTATAGAGAATTTTGAGCAATTCAGAGAGCTACAATGATAGAAAAATTAATCTAGGTGAATATTAGTGGCCATCCATCTCTTCCATTGACTCAACAACTCTTTATCTTCTTAGCTATTTTTTTATGATTTTTCCAATCGCAAAATTTTGAGGCCATACGTGATGTTTTTTGGCACTTGGCATTTCTTTTCCCCAATTGAGAGTTATAATCTTGGGATTAGTTCTTTCCAATGAGCTACTGTGCACCCAAAACGAAGATTGCATGCAAAAGTTATGCCCCTAGGAAGTTGATGTACCAACTTACCACCTCTGAACTTATAAGCATTTTAGTGCCTCATCTTCTAGGATTAATGATCCAAAAAATACCATGGATATTACATTGGATAATTCATCATAATAAATCTTACAAAATTATAATCAAAACATGAAATCTATACTACGAGAGTTATTTTTCTTAGATTTATGATTAAATATTTAGTTATTTTTTTGTGCATGTAATATATAAAATGTGGAAAATATAGAATAGGCAAAAATATAATCACTGAAAACCATAATAGCACAATATATGACTTGGGATAACCGAGTTGGAATATGGGTCTTCTCTGCTCTCTCTCTTTATTTGAATGGAAATGGATGCAAGTACAGAGAAGTGAGACCTGAGGCCATGGGATACTATAATACAAATCTCCTTGTTTTCTCTGTCTCTATTTGCTCTCAGCTACTTTACTCATCTATGGAACAAAAATGCACCTGAATAAAATGTAACCCTTTTTCCTCCTAGTGTCACGGTTATAACACAACATGATATCCAACTAGGAGTTAAATTTGACCCATTCAACCATCAACATGAGTTACAACTTCAACCTTCTAGATTATGTGGCTATACCCTTTTCCATGAGTAATGGGGGCTGATATGGAATCCTCTTGAATTATGGTGGTCAATTTCAATAGGTCAACTTTTGGGAGGCATAACTTTACCATACGAGTTCTGATTTAGGTGGTTATTACGTCATTGGAAAGGTATCCATGTGTAGATTATGGAATCTAGGTCCAACGTAAGGGCGAGACCAAATAATGTGGTCATTTAAGGCCTCAAAATGGATCCTAAAGTTTTTTTACTTGAAATTTTCCAATTTGGTATCATTGGTAAAAATTATCATGCACACTGATTCATCAAAAATTTCAACTCTAAATCCATCAAGATGGATGAAAAATAATATATTAATGCAATCTAGATCATACCCCTCCTTTTGGGAGGCTTTTTGTCCCCAAAATATTTTTATTGAATGAGGCAAGGAAATTTTTTCTTTACTTTCTCATTGGAGTACCATTTAGTCTTGCTCGGAAGCTATCCTTTCAATCCAATCCACGAAAGGTCATACTATCTTTATCCTCTAGTCCTAGAGATATTATGTAAAATTATGTATTTTATCAAATTTTCCTGATAATCTATTGGTAAATCCTCTATAGAAGATAGGACCTAATCCTATTCTTGATCCAACATGGAAATATCATAGAATTTAATATTCTCTACATTCACCACTGAATAAATGCTCATGTATGGCTGTAGAATGAGTATGTAGGTATTATCTCTAACCTTTCTAGTATCTCAAAGGGACCATATCATAGAACCTTTATTTTCTTACTAGGACCCAATAGTTTCTGCTTGTTCAAATATAACCATACTCTGTCTCCCACCTTGAATGAATTCTCTTTTCTGTACTAATCATGCCCAAACTTGTTATTTTCCCATGACTTTTGTACTGTATCCTTTACCTGTAGATATATTTTCCTGATATTCTCAATAATTTTTTCTTCCCTTAAGGTATCCAGATCTAGGAGAATAAAAGATGGAATAAAATTCAAAGTCCCCAAAGTTCGATGGAAATAGGGCCAACACAATTTGAATCGCACCAAACTGAGTCCTTATGAGGAAGTTACTATAGTTTGAAGTTTTGAAACAACTGGTAAAAAATCAACCCTACCATGACATGTGGCAACTTCTCAAGGTGGCACGTGGTAGGACTTACTGAAAACACATGGAAGTGATGAAGGTGACATGCCATTGATTATAAGGTCGACACATGGCATAATGTCACTGGGTGATTTGGCATAAATGACAGAAATGTGGACCAATCTAGTGATGACAAATGACCCAACCAGAGGGATCCATGTGGCACCACTGAATGGAAAAATATGAGTTATTTTGAAAAAATGGCATTGGAAGGATTCAAACTTATAACCTTCGACGAATTAACCATGCACCCCACTAATGAGCTACAAGTTTGTTCATTGAATCATAAATGGAAAATTCTTTATCTGGCCTCTAGTTGTAATGACTAATGCAAAAGGGGAAGGTCGTGGGTTTCACCCCGTGACCTCCTACACCATATAACCACTTCATTCCATGGGGCATATAGTAAATGCGACTGACATATTATATTGAAGTATGGAGGAAAACGTGGGTCGAGCTATCAGGATTGGTATGTTATATGGTTATACCATATATAAAATTTGGTTACACATAATGTCACGTTATTAGTTCGCTGGGGGCTCAACCATATCACATAGTTTTAATATATACCATATATGTGAAAATTCCTAGATCTAACAATCTCAAGAATCCTATTGAAACTACCTGAATCTACTTAACCTAGATTGTAAATTATGTTACAAACTTATTTCATATTTCTTCTTGAAATATTGAAGTAAATTAATGAAGTAGCCTACACCAAATTAAATATGATTTTGAAACATAGAAACTAAGCAAGGAAAATAAAAACACATAGGACACCGTTATTTTTGGACAAAAGTCCCCGGAAAAACCAAATGAGGGAAAACTAGTGCAATAGCTATGAGGTTTTATTAGTATTAAGCAGTAGAAAATTATAAATACATCGATGAATACCCCACATGGTTATTCAATTATAGAGAGAAATACTGTCATAAGATTAGTGAGATTACTTCAAACAATTAATGAGAAAAGTCCTGACTATTCCAACTGCTAAATGAGGTGCCCCTGGTAGGCCCTGCGCTGTCTCTATTTTGTCCCAGTGTCAACCCTTTCAGGCACAACATCACCCAACTATGGATTCGATCAATAGCCTAGAGTCACTTCTCTCATCCTCCCAATCTCACATCCTAGCTTTTGGCTGCTGAAACTGACTCTCTGCTCTAATTTTTGACTTTCTCTCTCTCCCTCTGTGCTACTTCTGCATGGTCCTTTTGGCCCTACGTCAAGGCTACTAGATCACTCTCTTCCTCTCTCTTCTAGTGATTCTACAACTGATAATCTCTCTCTCCGGAAGCTGCTATCCCTGCCCCTCAACTGCAAGAAATCTCCTCAATCGATTTTTCCTCTAGAGAACTTCTCACTTCAAAAAAATGATTTCTTGATCTCTCAATGTGTTTTCCAAATGACCCTCATGCCCCTTCTTATATCTTTCTGTTGGACAACCAATGACCTAGATTAACTCCTAATCAAAGGCTCAATTTTTTTTGGCTTGATCCATGTCTTTTTCTAGAAGTTTCACCCATGATTTGATTAATACTCATTAATATTTTAATTTTCTTAAGTTTAGACTTAGGAACCTCATTAAAAATATTAATTATTTTAATAAAATTACCTCTGGGTGGAATTTCCCAAAACACTTTCTAGGTTCTTTGGAATGCATGTGCCCAAGATTCCCTGCAAAATTTAAGGCTTAGATCACATCCAATGCTACCCCAAATCAACACTCCCTCTTAGCTAGGAATGTGCTCTAGAAATACACTGCTACTGCATACTGCTCTGACTCTGAAGCATCATCCTCTGCGCTGCTGATGTATGACATGTTGTCCACCAACTATTGCGTTGTTGCTGCTATTGTACTACTTCCTTTGACACTGTCACTACCAATGCTACATCTGTACTACATCTCCCTCTCAAATGTTGCATCTGCTATGTTGCTAGCACCGCCATTGCTAACACTGCATCCGTACTACAAATCAGTTGTTGAGAGAAGCAATTGAAAACACCCAAAAATGGAGAAGTATCTAGTGGATACACCTCTATTGGATTGAGGGGGCTTGACCCATGTTCAATGTTAGTTAGCCAAACAAATCCCTACACTACTGGCCCTTTTGGCATCAACCCATGGAGCGTGGACTGAAGTCTCACTCGAAGCAGTATGGGGGGATGCTAGAACCAAGTTTCCACACCATTGAGATGGTTGTGATGTCGGTTTATTCCAGCTAAACCTACCTTCGCGTAGGTTGCATAACCCTCCGTTCCACCCTTCAGTACCTTCGGGAAAGGGTACAATTGGCTTTCATGCAGCCCTAACTTGGGGCTGATATACTTTCGCGCTGCTAGGGTAGCGAGCTACGATATTTCCCAAACTAGGGTAAGTGTCTTACTTATCTTATTAACAGATGTTAGTTAGCTTCGTGTAAAAAAATGTTCTTACTTGCGTTCACTTAACCAACACAATTACATATATTCACGCATCATATATGCATTATAAGTGAAATTCATACCCAACATAACCATATGCATAAACAAGAAACAAAGACGTAGAAATTGTTGAATACTTCTCTTTATTGATAATTTCGAACAATTACAGATTCGACCTACCCTGTGCACTTAGCTGTAGGGGTCCGCGCACTCAGCTGCAGACTTCTTAGGCCTCTGTGCACTTAGGTGCAGAGCCTCTACCTACGCTATGACCCGAGACTTAGACTTCTACTTTAGAGCTATCTCTCATACATCATATATTCGTTGCTTCATCGATTCCTTTTCTATATTCTTAAACTACTTAGAGCTTAGCTCTATTTATACTAGATATTCTACAACCAACATTACGTTTTCAAAATAAGGGTGAACAATCCTATTACTCTTTAACACCTACGTGCTTCGCGACGACAACATGTGGAGTCTTTACACTTGGATTACAAACTTTGACCAAAATATGGGATTTAAACGCCAAAACTAGCCTTGGGGGATCCCGTGCCCAACAGGCCCCCAACACAAACATCGTGACTCACCCTCGAGTCACTCTGCAAGTGCGGAGATCTTAGCGCAAAGACCTCCCATATTCGTTTCGATAACCGCAACCTTGGTAGTGCACTGAGAAACCGCCTGTTGGACTTCTTCCACTCACTGCTTGGTGACTACTACTAAATTGCTGCCCTGAATCTTCTGCTGAGCTACCTGTAGTTGCGCGAGATTTCCTTCAATGGAGGCTGTGATCGTATAAACCTCGTCTATCCATGGATTTAGGCGTGCTTTTAAGATTGCTTCTTTGTGCCGAGAGACATCCACCTGTTCCTTGAGTGCCTTTGCCTCCTACATCCGTGTGAGCCTCTGTGTAAGGGTGACTATCTGCGCAGTCCCTTTGACGTCGTCATATTTTTGTTGTAGCTCGCACGCCTCTATCTCCAGGCGCTCTACATTTGGGTCCTCCTGTAGGGTGGTTAGGACCTTGAATGACTATTCAAAAAGTTGCATGCAGTCTGCCACTCCATTGCTAACCGCCGCTATTGCTGTTGTAACAGAGATGGTACGCTGTTCCCTGACTTCTGGCGGAGTTGAAGACTGACCCCACAACTGCAATTTTGTGATCTGTAGGTTCAAATCCAACTGAACCCAGGCCATCTTTGCTCGAGTGTCACACACCATTGCTGCCAACTTGTGGACGCACACCTCTACCAGTTCTTCTGCCTCAATGTCTAACTTTGGGACCATTCAACAGGCTTCCTCGACTACCTCCACTACCTGCATTATTTTCTTATTTTGCTCCACTGCCTCGTTGCACTGCAGGCCCAACTATTTGTTGTTGATGTGTTGCTCACTCATCACTTGCAGAGCATGACTCTCCCGGGCCCTGAGTTCCACAGTGATTCCATCCTGTAAGAGGTAGAGTGTCTCTCGAGGGAGCGTGACCATATTCAATCTTACCCCTTTCAAACTACTGACCGTGGGCCTGTCAGCCTCATTCTCTATAGTGAGTTCCCCATCTGGTAGCACTATTGTGTTGGTCACCCTTGTGTGCAACATCTCCTCGGTAGCTAAAGTGCTGATCATGAGGCTGGTGGACATTGTGCTAGCCTGTGGAGTGCAAACCTGCAACTATGTCTGAAGAGCCCCTAATACCAACTGCTGCTGCTCTTCGAACTGTTGGAGGGCCTCCGCAATGACATCCCCTATCATTTCTCTGATATCATGCAGATCCCCCTTAGTGAGGGTGATTGGGTCAAAGGATGTCTTTGATGCCTTGGTTTTCTTTCGTAGCATTGCCTGCTCTCATGGTCACAGACACTTGAGTTGGGTGGTCATCGTCTACGGGTCCACGCCACCTTGTTTTGTCTTTGTTTCTGCCTTAGTCTTGGGCGAAGGTGACTTCTATCCCTTGCACTCTTCTCCTCCTGTTTTCTACTGTTCCGCCAATTTCGTGGCGTTGTGCGCTGCCTGGGCCTTAGCCTTTGCTTCCTTCTTTATGCGCTTCTCAGCTAGTTGCGCCATTCAGAGCTTTGTTTCTTCCTTCTTACGCTGCACGGTGGACTTGTCCGTTTCCACTGCGGAGCTCGCTGGAGCATGCCACTCTCGCGACCAAGACTCAAGGACTACAAAAATAACATCATTAGTCGCCAGATATGGTAGGTTATATCATGTCTTCGTAGGGTCCTTCCGCGCCCTAATAAAGACATGGTTGAAATATGCTTTGAACTTTGCAAAGCTCTGCAAACTGGCTTATACTATGGGTAACAACCGTAGCTTACGATTGATCCCCATTCGGATACTCATCTCCATCAAGATCCAAAAGATCTTACTTTCTTTTATACGCTGCATGTCCTTGGTCGCCCACAGTGAAGCGTACTTCACTACCTTTGGAAGGTCCGGCGTGACCGAAGAGAATTGGCTGTCTTCGGGCAGCTCCAATGCCACCAATATGATCGAGAGAAAAAACCATGCGTAGTGGAACATTTTTCCCTGCTCCTATGCCTCACAACAGTTCGCAAGGAACTTGCTGCATAGATAATTTGCCCAATTGAACTGGACTGCTTCAGCGCATTGGGCTACTAGTGAAATCACAGGCGTAGACACCTCATCTACGTGGCACTTCCGCATCACCTTCCCTACTAAAATTTGTGTTGCGACCTTGACTGCAGGGTTGTTAATGCTGGAGATGTCATATCCCCACTTCTTCTTCTCCAACTTGAACTTCTTCTTCATCGCTTCTTCAAGGGCCAACTCGCCACCTTTTCCCTTTGATATATTGGTTGGATCCTCCCCTGAGTAAGGCAACCCTGTGATCTAATGAATCAATTGATTTGTGATGGGAATGGGCTCCTCTAGCCATAAACACCCATCATGCACCAAGCAAAGCAGCGAATTGATGATGAAGACTATCACTGGGGTGTGGTGGTAATGCGACACCCAGAGCAGGTTTAGCAACCCAGCTTTCTCTACACCCTTGAGCCATGTGCGCGGCTCCAATTCAATTGTTCCAGCTGTCACATAAATCCGTCAGTGCATTAGTTGCTCAGTTGTTAAATGTGGGAATTTATCATGATCCGTGAGGTCCCAATCTTCAAACTTCAATATAGGAACTTGCCCTAAGAGCGGCCCCTCAAAAACAATATCATCTGGGAGCAACGAAGTTTGCAGGGAGCTCTTTCTCGTGTCTATGTCCTTCGGCACCTTGGCTTTGCCCTTGTGTAGAGGAACATATTTGGGTAGCCTGGTAATAGGGTCTACACCCTGGGTTTCAAATTCCATTTCTACGTCCTCTTCATCCACCAGGATTTCTTCAGATTCTTCCTTGTCGACTTCCAGATTAATGGCCTTCCCCTTTTCCTGCAATGTGAGCTTGGTCTTCTATGGGTTTCTTCGTGAGACATGCACCGAGATCATAGTTTGCTTATCCTTCTTTGGTCTAGGTATTTTGGGTGATTGAGGGACTTCAACTATCGCTCTGGTGCTCTCTAGGGCTTCTACTACCACAATTTACTATGTGGCTTCCTTGGGTATCGACATCATTATAGTCAGGAGGTCATGTGTCTCCTTCGGCAATGTTTCAAACACTGAACTTGCTCTCAAAGCCTCAAAATTCGTAAGGTCCATACACACCTGATAGCCCAACAACTCAATTTTCAAAATGCCAAGTGTTTTTTGCTGGATAGCCACCTGTGATTTATAGGGCTTTTTGAATTCAAATTCGACCATTCCCCCCACATTCAACCCATTAATGCTAGATTAACGGCACATTTTCGAGAATCTAAGCCATAAAGTTCACTTTAAATGCCTACCGCCTGCTCCATTTGGCCTCAAACCGACCATCAAATCATGAAATCATGCAACTCTCCAACCTGGGCAGTGTAGTTTATAGTTCTGCGCCTCCTTTCATCTACCTGGAGTGCTAAGACTATGCTTCTGTCACCTATTTAGATATCCGGGCCACTTGTATATGGCTTCAATCGATTGCCATTCACCTTTCCTGGGAAGGGATCTCCATTCAACTTAATCAGATGGACCGCGCCACCATTGGTAATCTCCTTAATAACATAGGGCCCCAACCAATGCATTCTAAATTTCCCTGGAAATTTATCAAACTTACTGTCATACAAAAACACCAAGTCATTCACCTTAAAGGTGCGTAGCTTAGTATGTCGGTCATGCCACGCTTTTTCACATTGCTTTTGGACCTGTTGGTGAAATCCAGCCAAAAATCTCTCTTCTTCGAGCTCCTCCAACTGTGCGAGCCTCTCTTCCAGGGCTCTACGATCTATCATACCTGTGAGTGCTGCTATGCGCAGACTAGGCACGATGTATTCCATAGGCATCACCGCTTCCACCTCGTATACCAGCCTAATGGGTGTCTGTCCCATTAACTTCTTGCACGTTGTTCGATAAGCCCATAACATTGCAGGTATGCGTAGGTCCCAATCACTTCGCTGAGCATTGCAAACCTTGGTCAGTGCATTTTCAAGCACTTTTTTAAATGCCTCCACTGTCCCGTTAGCCTGTGGGTGATAAGGTGTGATCTTTTGGTGAAACACCTGAAATTCTTCTGTTAGCACGCTGATAGTCTCATTTAGGAAGTGTGTACTACAATCACTCATCAAGATCCTTGGGAATCCAAATGACACCAGTACATGCTCAAATAGGAACTTCGTGGCCGTCACGCCCATGCAATCCTTCACCGGCCGCTGTTCTACTGAACGAGTCAAGTACTCCGACGCAGTGATAATGTACCTCACTCTTGTCTTCCATTGTGGTTGAATTGGTCCTACAAAATCTATTGCCCACTTCTCAAAAGGTTACAACGTCATTTGTGGATTCAAAGGCATTTCATCCCTCCTCGATGACCTGCCTGTTCTTTGACATACATCACATGCCTTGCAATATGCTTTTGAATCCTGATGAAGGGTTGGCCACCACAACCCGGCGCGTAGAATATTTTGCATGATTGCTATCCTGGTGTAATGTCCTCCTGCGGCGCTCCCATGCACGTCCGTGAGTATGCTGCTTCATTCAAACTCAGGTACATATCTTCACAATATCTCATAAGTCACCATCTTGTATAGATGCCCAACAATGACAGAGAAATCTGTGGCGTGCACTACTAATTCCTTCTTTTGCTAGACAAAGTATCCTTCCAGCGCAGTTCCAGTTGTTAGGAAGTGTATTATATCCTCGAAATGTCCATGCGCGATGCGCACAACAAAGATCTGTGCGTCCGGTAAATCTTCTTCCAAGTTAGTGGGTTCCTCCCTTGTTTTGATGCACGACAGATGATTTGGTCCTGCGTTCAATCGTCTAGGCTTCACAACAACTTCAAAATCATACTCTTGGAACAATAAGAGCCATTTGAAAATTCACCCCCCCAACACAGGCTTATTGACCACGTACTTTAGTGCGGAGTAGAAGTTCACCCACTTAGGTTGAGGCTTTTCTCCATAAGCCTGCGTCCATTTGGCCAGATGCGTGCATGGATCATTCTTCCCATCGTACTTGTCTGTCAGTCGCATCTTAGGCTTCCCAAATCATGTGCTCATCATCCTCCTACATTCGTGCCAATCATCGAAGCTTCCCTTGTGCGTACCCCACCATCTTGTGGGCGTAGCACGTAGTGCCCAGTCCAATTCCTGGAAGCGTTGCTTTTCTCGAACCTCCCTTCCAAATGCATCCAAAAAGGTATCTACCTCATTTAGACCATCATAAATCGGCAGATTTCTTTCTTTTGACAACACATAGTGGAGCGATTGGGTCATCATGTTGCAATTCAGTGTAGTTACCTCATGTAACCAATTCTACCAGCATTCTATTTCTTCGTCGAAGTCCGTAGTGCAGGAACTCTCACACTCCCATGTAATCCACCCATCTGTGGTGGGATTCACCTAGTATTGGTCTCACGTTGTTATCTTATAGATGCAGTTCAGATCATCATCACTCTCATAATCGCATACTGGTTCCGTATAGCGCGATCACCTCAGCAAGATCAAGGGGTATTATTATGCGCAGTGAATTCTTCTCAAAGATCATCTTTCAATTCTTCAAATTGATTACCTTGTTCATATCAGTAGCCCAGTCAATTCCCAAGAGCGTGGGGTAGGGATTGCTATCATCCATAATATCTATTACTTCAAAACCTGCCAGCGCACTTGCTCCCTCAATATCCACGGTCACTCCCTGCAGCTGCCCCATGAGTATGATTTTCTGTTGATTTTCCATCCTCAGCTGAATCAGGGACCATTGCAGCGCAAGTCTCCCCATTCGCTCCCATGTCTGTTTCAGTAGAACATTTGTATCTAATCCCAAATCTAGAATGACCATATCCATTTCGTATTCTCCAATCTGCACAGTGAGTCTCATTTCACGCCTCATCCTTGTCTTATGCTTACTGATCTTCCGGACTACACGCAGTTCACCTGGCACGGTCCCAGCACATCTATTGATGAGTTCTTGTAACCCTTCATAGCCTTGCTATCGCACAGTAACTTCATATAGGTTTCCAGGAAAGTTGTGAGCATAGAGGGGTCCATCTCCGGCTCCGGTTTATCCTTACTCCTTGAAGTGGAGGCCTTAGCAAAGTTGTTCTTAACTTCCATGAATGCTTCATGAGCACGCTCCAAATCAAACTCAACCTCTTTTTTCGGGGGTTTGCGAACCCATGTACTATATTCTGGTTGTTTCCCCTTGTCATACCTCGTCATGATTCCACTTCGGAGCACTATATTTACATTCGGATATTGCTCGCGCAGCTCAGACCTCATCATCTACAGGTTCAGAGTTGGGGGAGGTGGTAGCGCCCCTTTGTCACATATCCTAGCTATCAGCGTAGGACAATCTTCTATTTCATGATCAAACAATGTGCAATACTTGCACGACGGGTGCTTTGGATTAGTGCAATCGTGGGCATAGTGTCCCCGTCCTCTGCAATTGTAGCAAATCAACCATCTGCAACCTCTACCAGGTCCTCCTCCATCTCAGCCTCGTTTGCATCCTTGAAATCTTGTCCGCGCCATCCGTGCATTCTAGTCAAGGGGTTGTGTTTTGGCCTGAACCATGTTGGCGGGATTTCTATCCATCATCAATTCATAGCTCTTGCAAGTACACTCATCATGTCCTACCGATCTACAAAAGTTGCAGAACAACTATTGCAGTGTTTTCACATACTTCTGTAGCAAGTGACAATTATCTATGGCATGCTTTCCAGCTACTTGATAGATAGCGCACCATAAAGTAGGTATTGCACTGGTCCTACTTGAGCTTTCGACCTTAAAGGCATCGGTCCTCCTCCTGCAAGGTAATTTGTAAAGATTAGGTAGTGGTCTTTTTCATGACCCTGACTCTTGCATTTCAAACACCATACCTCTTCGCGTACCTCTATCCGAACCGTCCTGTCCTGCTTCAAACTTTGCATCTCAAGGCACAGATTCTACAGCTACGCGTGGATCTACTGAACTCCTAAATTAGGATCTTGCATCGGAGTCTCATGTAGTCTCATGGCAATCTCCAAGGCCTCTACCTGAGTTGTTATCTTCTGCTGTGAAAACGGGCTCCTTAAGTGGGGTAGTAGCGTAGCCACAAACCACTCATAATGCTGTCCATCTGTCAAATTCATATTGGCTTCGAGTACTTGACACTTCAATCTTTGATCCAATTCCCAAGGTGTCTCACCTGGTCGCATCGCAATCTCTTTGAAGCCCACAATCGACTGCACCTCAGACTTAGGCCTGCTAAATTCCCTATTTAGTGCTACTTGGATGTCCGCTACTCTAGAATTCGGGTTATCGTTGGAGTACTTAATATAACAGGTTAGCGCACGATCTTGCAGAGCACTAACTAGTGTCGCTTTCTTTATATGATGATCTGTAACACCTTGAGCTTCCCATACAGCCCTTACAATGAACCAGAATTGGTCTGACTCCTCATTTCCCAAACCTTTGAACAAAGGCAACTTCACTGTGTTTTCCATACTGAATCGCGGTGGTGGTGGAGGTGGTACGGGTGAAGTTGGAGGTGATGGTGGTGAAGACATAGGTGGTGTGGGTAGAGGTGGTATTCGCGGGAATCCTTGTCTTATCAACTGAATAACACTTCACGGCGAGACCTTTGCTATCCCTTCATCCCTTCACAGAGGTGGAATCAAGGAACTATACTCTGGACCCTTATTTCCTTCGTTTCTATAACTTTTTTTCGCTTTGCGTAGTCCCAAACATCAAGGTAGCTGCATAACCTGTTTTTCGCACAATAACATTTTAATCCAAGTATTAAGAGATTTTACGTACTTACCTCGTGGTCCTTTGAAAAAGTGTTGCTCTCCCTCGCTATCGTTGATTGAGGTGTCAACCACGAATTTAGTAACAAGCCCTCCTATGATGTGCTCGAGCTAATGATCGACAGTGCGTGTGATCTTATCCTCCAATGCTTCCAACATTCGCACTAGCTCAGGGGTCCACACAATAGGACCGTCAAGTTTCCACCTTCCTTGGCTATTTTCTAGCTTCGTGATCCACTCGTATAGCTCAGTAGGAAAGGAGGCGAAAAATATTTTGTGGATCTCAGTATACAGGTATCGGTCCAACCACTGTTCTTTTGATAGTCGTGGGTTTCTGTTTTCTTATGTTGTGAACTCGTGAATCCTTCTGTCCAACCAACCTTTGATTTCTTTCTTAGTTGGATTTCAGTGATACGAAATCACACATCTCTTATGTAGATTCCGGTCCCAGCAACAGAACCATTTGTTGGCTTGAGGGGGCTTGACCCACAATCGACTGTGCCTCGGACTTAGGCCTGCTAAATTCCCTATTTAGTGGTACTTGGATGTCTGCTACTCTATAATTCAGATTATTGTTGGAGTACTTAATATAACAGGTTAGCACGCGATCTTGCAGAGCACTAACTAGTGTCACTTTCTTTATATGATCATCTGTAACACCTTGAGCTTCCCATATAGCCCTTACAATGAACCAGAATTGGTTCAGGTCCTCATTTCCCAAACCTTTGAACAAAGGCAACTTCACTGTGTTTACCATACTGAATCATGGTGATGGTGGAGGTGGTACAGGTGAAGTTGGAGGTGATGGTGGTGAAGATAGAGGTGGTGTGGGTAGAGGTGGTGTTTGCAAGAATCCTTGTCTTATCAATTGAATAAAACTTCACAGCGAGACCTTTGCTATCCCTTCTTTGTCCCTTCTCGGAGGTGGAATCAAGGGACTATATTTCAGACCCTTATTTCCTTCGTTTCTATAACTTTTTCCGCTTCGCATAGTCCCAAACATCAAGGTAGCTGCATAACCTGTTTTTCGCACAATAACATTTTAATCCAAGTATTTAGAGATTTATGTACTTACCTCGCAGTCCTTTGAAAAAGTGTTGCTCTCCCTCGCTATAGCTAACTGAGGTGTCAACTCCGAATTCAGTAACAAGCCCTCCTATGATGCACTTGAGCCAATGATTCACAATGCGCGTGATCTTATCCTTTGATGCTTCCAACGTTTGCACTAGCTCTGTGGTCCACACAATAGGACCGTCAAGTTTCCACCTTCCTTGGCTATCTTCTAGCTTCGTGATCCACTCATATATCTCAGTAGGAAAGGAGGCGAAAAATATTTCGTGGATCTCAGTATACAGGTATCGGTCCAACCACTGTTCTTTTGATAGTTGTGGGTTTCTGTTTTCTTGTGCCATGAAATCGTGAATCCTTCTGTCCAACCAAACTTCGATTTCTTTCTTAGTTGGATTCCAGTGATACAAGATCACACATCTCTTATGCAGATTTCGGTCCTATCAACATAACCATTTGTTGGCTTGAGGGGGCTTGACCCAGGTTCAATGTTAGTTAGCCAAACAAATCCCTACATTACTGGCCCTTTTGGCATCAACCCATGGAGCGCGGACTGAAGTCTCACCCGAAGTAGTATGGGGGGATGCTGGAACCAAGTTTCTGCACCCTTGAGATGGTTGTGATGTCGGTTTATTCCAGTTAGACCTGCCTTTGCGCATGTTGCTTAACCCTTTGTTCCACCCTTCACTACCTTCGTGAAAGGGTACAATTGACTTTCGCGCAACCCTAACCTGGGGCTGATATATTTTCGCGCTGCCCTAGCTGCGATATTTCCCAAACCATGCTAAGTGTCTTACTTATCTTATTAACAGATCTTAGTTAGCTTCTCGTAAACAAATGTTCTTACTTGTGTTCACTTAACCAACACAATTACATATATTCGCGCATCATATAAGCATTATAATTGAAATTCATACCCAACATAACCAGATGCATAAACAGGAAATAAAGATCCAGAAATTGTAGAATACTTATTTTTATTGATAATTCCGAATGATTACAAACTTGACTCGCCCTGCGCACTCAGATGCAGGGGTCCACACACTCAACTGTGGACTTCTTACGCCTATGCGTACTTAGTTGCATTGCCTCTACCTACGCCACGACCCACGACTTAGACTTCTACTTCAGAGCTATCTCTCATACATCATATCCTCATTGCTTGATCGATTCCTTTTCTATATTCTTAAACTACTTAGAGCTTAGCTCTATTTATACAATCCCATGGTCTTCGGACCATGGGTAGATCTTCTACAGCCGATATTACATTTTCAAAATAAGGGCAGAAAAGCCTATGACTATTTAACAACTACGAGCTCCGCGACTACAAAATGCGGAGTATTTACACTTGGATTACAAACTTTGTCCAAAATATGGGCTTTAAACCCCAAAACTTCCCTTGCGGGATCCCGCGCCCAACAAACTTGGTGCTGAAAGCCTAACTGCTGCTAGTCCCACGCTGTCTTCTGAAGCCACTATGCTACTGAAGCTCTGCACAGTCCCTCCATGCACTGCAGCCTCTCTGCCCTGTGCTACTCAAGTTATGGCGTTGCTAACTACTACATCTGTCACTCCAACATTCCATGGCACCAACTGAAAACTCCTCCATCCCGCTGCTACTGATCATGGGAAACCATAGCATGTTGATGATCCAGGAGGTGGGATCCTCAAGGATCTTACCCATTTGTAGCTCTATCGAACTACAATTCTATATGATCTCACCTCACTCCTAGAGGTATCTTGGCTATTATGGCAAACTTGTCCTCCTGTTCAATCTTTGCATCTACAACCTTAGGATCATGTTCCTCATCCTTGTCCTTTTTCTTCAAGGGAAACTGTGATGCATAATGGTCCATCTGACCACATCTGAAGCAATTCATCTTCGAGACACCCTTCTTTCATCTTTGTTTCCCCTACATTATCCTCTGATGCATTATCCTCCTCCTCCACTTTGGGCTTCGACCCACTACTACTGCTGCTCCTGTCAAGTTTGACCTTGACCAAGTCTCTCCTCAACTCTCCTTGTTTCAAAGCTGCCCACTTATCGTCCCAATTTGGCAATGCTACTCTACCCAAGATACTCTGGACAAAGATTTTCCATTCATCCGAGATCAAATTTAGAGCTAGTCTCACTAAATTTGAATCCTGAGTTGTGTGCCCCACAGCTGACAGCTCATCACGAGTCTCCTTCAGTTTCGTGAGGAATGGATCCACACGTTCTCCATTCTACATCTTAGAAGATCTCCAATTCTTCTCTAAGTACATATTCCGCTGCTCGGAAGATGCTTGATACAATGTGGCTAAGGCATCCCACATCTCCTTAGCAGTCCCTCTGCTAGCAACTTGACATACAAAATGATCCTTGACTCCATCTAGGTTCATCATCTTTGCGTTTGCCATCTTAGCTCTGTACTTCTTCAGTGGATCTGCATCCGCAGGGACAACTACCACACTATCAACGTACATCTTAAGGGCATGATTGTCTAAAAGGAAATACATTCTAGCCTCCCACGTGACATAGTTGGAAGCACTGTCCAACCTATCTTGATCCCTCAAGCCACTGGTTGCCATCTCCTTCGAAAAATGTCAAAAAACTCCCTCTTTCTACCTATTATGTAGCTTATAGGCTGGCTTACTCACTCCCTGGTGGAGCTGATAAGTTTGCTGCTCCTCTATTGCTCAGCACATGAGAAATACTGATTTCCTTGGCAAGAAATCACCGATGAAGTATTCTCTCACTACGCAATTTGCTTCCTTCCGATGACTTTTCTGCCCAGCAATTATCTTACAGAAAATTGAATCCCTCTAGCTCTACATGGTTCCTTCTTCCTCGAAAAATTCTCGATCCTACAGTCTTACCTCTTTTTCGGTTCACTCAGAGAGAGACACCCACGAAAATATAGCCCTCCTCGCTAGAACTGCGCAATCCCTCAGGGGATTTGAACTGTTTTTGCTGCAGCAAGTTGGCCCTTGCTTTAGAGTTAGATCTTCTCTTCCCTGTTTCACATCAACATCTCTGAAACCATGTGAAAATTCCTAGATCTAAAAATCTCAAGAATCCCACTGCAACTAGCTGGATCTACTTCACTTAGATTGTAAATTATGTTATAGACTTATTTCATATTTCTTCTTCAAATATTGAAGTAAATTACTGAAGCAGCCTACACCAAATTAAATATGATTCTGAAACATAGAAACTAAGTAAGTTAAATAGAAACACATAGGACACCGTTATTTTTTGGACAAAATTCCCCAGAAAATCCCAATGCGGGAAAACTAATGTAGCTGCCATGAGGATTTATTATTATTAAGTAGTAGCAAATTCTAAACACATCGCTGAATACCCCATAGGGTTAGTGAGTTATAGAGAGAAATACTAGCAGAAGCTTAGTGAGATTACTTCACACAATCATTGAGAAAAATTCCCAGCTGTTCTCGCTAATGAATGAGGTACCCCTGACAGGCCCTGCGTTGTCTTTGAGCTACCTCTATGCTGTCCGAGCATCAACCCTTTCAGGCACAACATCACCCAACTGGGGAATCGATCAGTAGCCCAGAGTCAATGCTCTTAGCATCCCGATCTCACACCCTGACTTTACAATTGTTGAAACTGACTCTCTGCTCTGATTTTTGACTTTCTCTCTCCCCCTCTATGTTGCTTTTGTGTGGCCCTTCTGGCCCTGTGTCAGCCTCTGCATCAAGGCTATTGGATCACTCTCTGCCTCTCTTTGTTGATGATTCTCCAACTGAGAATCTCTCTCTGGAAGCTCCTATCTTGCCCCTCAACTGCAAGAAATACCCTCAATTGATTTTTCCTCTTGAGAACTTCTCACTTTTGAACATCTATTTCTTGATCTCTTAGTGTGTTTTCTAAATGACCCTCAAGCCCCTTATTATATCTTTTTGTTGGACAACCAACGACCTAGATTAACTCCTAATCAAAGGCTAAGATCATTTTGGCTTGATCCATGTCTTTTTCTAGAAGTTTCACCCATGATTAGATTAATACCCATTAATATTTTAATTTTCCTAAGTTTAGACTTAGGGTTCTCATTAAAAATATTAATTATTTTAATAAAATCACTTCTCGGTGGAATTTCACAAAACTCTTTCTGGGTTCCTTGGAATACATGTGCCCAAGAGTCCCTACAAAATTTGAGGCTTAGAGGAAATTTGATGCTACCCCCAATCAACAATATATACCATGCACATGCTTAAAGTTTGGTAAGTTGTTTGAACTATATGCCATAAATATAATACGCTCGTTATGCTTTTAATATATGCTATGATATATATAGAATATGCCCAATGATTTTAGAAGCAACAAATAAAAACAAGCATGTGAACCATAAAAAATGTCACCAACATATATTATGGTTGTGCTGCAAGTTAACAATACACCATATTTATATATATAGTTTGTAACAAAGTTTATATATAGTTGTTTGTTGTAACACACATTTTTTATTTAAAACAAACAACCATTTATATATGTGTTGGGATGCAACCTCTGCAGGTTTGACCCTGGGGTGCAGACACTCTAAATCTATATATACACAAAAGTTTTTCTATTGAACCACAACTTTGTGGTTGTGTTAGCTTGGCCTAATGCTTGTCTTTGAAGGCCAAGTTTTACAGTGTGTATTATGTGTAAAATACGATGTTGGCCCTTTTGAAGTGCAACAAAAGGAGATATAGGTTAATAAGAGTTTGTAAAGGTCATTGTGCAACTACAAAAGAGATTATAATGTTATGGTCACAAGTGTGGCTATGAATAAAAGGCTGAGCCCTTGTCATTTTGTAGCATGATTGCCACTTGTTTTGTGATAAATCATAGAGTATTTTTCTTTTGGAGAATTGTAAAAGGAGAGTTACTGTGCTAGTTTCTTAGAGACTTTTTGTGAAGTTGCGTAGTAAAGAGAAAGATTTGGAGACTAGGGAATTGGTGTAATTGGAGTTATTTTGCATCATAATTGAAGAGGCTATTCCATTAGAAGCAGAGCCAAAGACGTAGCCCACACTAGGTGATCTTTGTTATCAATCTCATTTGTGTTCTTTTATGTTATATGCAACTGTTTGTCATATTTTGAATAATGTTTTTATCAAGTTTGGTATTTTGCATTAAATTTTTAACCTCGATAAATCATCGGCGTGTGACAAAAGATCCTGATCAAGTTTGGTATTAGAGCATGTTGAGCTAGTTTGATTTTGGTTTTTGAGAGTGAATGATTACTAGGTATAAGCTTAAGAAGGGCGAAGGTGAACTTGAATCTTAGAAACTTGAAATTGGTTCGAAGAGCTTTGCTCAAAGAGGAGACATGTCTTCATCAAGATGAGATAATCCTTTTAACTTTGCGGCATATTTTCTTGAGGCATTTTCTATGTTGCAGTCAAAGGTGGAAGAGCTCTATAAAGAAAAAAAGTTTTGGAAAGGAGAAGTTACTAGTCAAGTGAAGAAAAAGTGTGGCCAACCCCATCTTCCTACTTCTTCTCTTTCTTCGAGACTGCCACCTCCTCCTCATTCGTCACCTCCTTCTTCTCCATCACCACCACCATCTCCTCATAAGAAGATTGCTTCAAAGAAGAAATTGTTGAAGTTGCATGTTAAGTTCGACTTACCACTGTATAATGATGAGATTAATGTAGAGAGATTGGATAATTGGATTTGACAGATAAAATATTATTTTCATATTCAGTAGACTGATGAAGAAGAGGTAAAGGTTCAATTGGCCTCTCTTTGGCTTGAAGGTACATCATTGGTATGGCGAGAAACAAAACTTCAAGAATGTCACAAAAAGAATGGTAAGATTCTTTCTTCTTTGTCAAAATTCACTAATGCATTAAAGAAGATTTTTTTATCAATTATCTTATACTCAGAAATAAATAATGGAATTGAAAAACATAAGACAAGGAAAAGGAAAAAGCATACAAAGTTTTACTGAAGACTTTAGGAAGAAAGCATTATCTTTGAATATTCCATTATATTATTTGGAGATGCTTTTGAAATATATTGGTGCATTTCATAGTTATCTTCACCATACTCTCTTGATGTTTAATCCCACTCATTTGGATGAAGTATGTGTCTATGCTACTCTCATCTTGAGTCCAAGGGAAAGAGTGTGTAGAATGATTTTGCAAAGAAGCAACCATCCATGTTCATCGAAGGAAAATCTAAAGGAAAGAGGAAAAGTAGGAAAGCTATGATGGTGAAGAAAGAAGAGGCAAAGCTAACATGCCTGCATTGTAACAAAGGAGGGCATGATTATGATCATTGTTGGAAGTTTCATCCTAATCAAAGGCCTAATAGGTTTGGAGGTAAAGGAAAGAAAAAAATTGTTGTGACAACACAACAAGATTTGGGATCTGATTTAGAGGATGAAACTCAGGTCACAACTATTGGAGTACAAGGTAAAAGCATGTGCTTATGCTAGTTCTAGTTCTTTTATTCTATCTTATATTGTTGAAAGGAAAATAAATGAGTTTTTTCATGTAAGGGTGATTATTAAGCATAAAAATAGATACTCTATTTGATACTAGTTCCCAAGTAAATTTGATATCTGAGGAAATTGTCAAGAAGTTGGGATTAGAAATGAAACCTCACAAGAAACCTTATCCTATTGGTTGGGTTTGTGATAATGCAAAGATTCAAGTGATGAAGTAGTGTAAACTGCGATTTTCTATCACTTTGAACGTTATTGATGAGATTGAGTTAGATGTGGTTCCTCTTAATATTTGCAAAATTGTTTTGGGAATCCCTTATTTGTATGACAGGAAAATTGTATTCTTCAAACAAGAGAATAAATATCACCTCACGAAAGATGGGGTTGAGTATATTGTAAGAGAACACATCATGAAGAACAATTTATCACTTGTTAGTGTAGGGAAAATGATTTGAATCATTAATGCCATCAAGAATTTTGTACTTCTGGTTGTGAAAGAAAAGGATATTAGACAATCTGATGCTTTTAAGGGTTGTGATCCATCTCATAAGGATGAATTGGTTAGAATTATTTCTAATTATGATGGGATTTTCTAGGAACCTAAAGGAATGCCTCCTAAGAGGGTGATACAACATGATATTCAACTACAAGAAGGTGCCCCTATTCCTAATATTGGAATGTGCAAGATGTTCATGATTGAAAATGCAAAGATTAAGAAGCAAGTTCAAGAGTTGTTTGAGAAGGGAGTCATCAAACTGAGTACCTCTCCACGTGGATCACCTATTATGATGGTACCAAAGAAGGATGGTACATGGAGAATATGTGTTAACTTTAAAGTGCTAAAAAGGACCACTGTAAAGAATTGATACCCTCTTCCTCATATCGATGATTGGTTATATCAATTGAAAGATGAAATTTAATTTAATAAGATAGACTTGTGAAGTAGTTATTATTAGATTAATATTTTAGAAGGTGATGTTTGGAAGACCGATTTTAAAACAAAGCAAGGTTTGTTTGAATGGTTAGTGATGCCTTTCGGGCTTTGCAACACCCTGACAAATTCTATTATATATAGATTTTATTCTAGTGTGTAACCGAAATTGGGATGAACATGTCAAGCATGCCAAGAAAATATTTGATACTTCCAAAAAGGAGAAATTATATGTGAAATAGTTAAAGAATGAATTTGGCAAGACATCATTCGTATAATTGGGTTATGTCGTGGGGATGGTGAATTGAAAATTGATCCCTATAAGGTTAAAGTGATTGTAAATTGGACCAAGCCTACAATAGCAATGAAAGTTGGAAGTTTTCTAGGAGCAGTTCAATATTGGAGGAAATTTATTGCTAACTTTTCGTTCATTGCATCTCCTTCACATGCATTGACTATTGTGAAAAAAGTATTTCAATGGGGAGGAAAGAAACAAAAATCCTTTGATGCATCGAAAGAAAAGATTAACATTGTACCTTTGTTAACATTGGCATACTTGCAACAACAATTTGAGATAAAGACTGTTGCAAGTGGATTTCATTTATCTACACAAAGTTCTCTTTTTGAAGTTTGTTTTGGGTACCTACCAAAGTCTCCATTGGATTTGGTTTTTGGGAAGGATGTTGATTATGATGAATAGAGAGATGAAGATAAGGCCCAAAAATTCATACAGAAGATCCATATGGTGCATCAAGTAGTGCAAGAATAGTTGGAGAAGAGCCAAGCCCAGTATAAGGCTAGGCATGATAAACACAAGATGGATAATCATTTCCAAGTTGTTGATCAAGTTTGGTTACACATAAGAAAGGATATGTTAATAGGGGAAGGTAAGAATCTCAATCCAATCCGGTATGGCCCATTTACTATTCTGGAGAAGTTTGGCACTAATGCTTTCTAGTTAGATCTACCACTGTATATGCGAATTTATTCAATTTTAAATATGAAAAATTTGAAATTATATGAGCTACAAATATCATAGATAAGGATGAGAGTGTTCAAGTTCCTAATTGGATTGATGAGTTTTCTCCCGAGTATGTAGATAAGTTGCAGGAAGATGTCATTCTAGACAAGAAGACAATGAATTCACGTCGTGGATATGTGGAATATTTTCGAGTGGGTCTTAAGAGAATGAATCCAAGCAAGGCATGATGGATTGAGATAAAGAAAGTGAGGGAGTAATACGCTCACCTATTTGTTGAGTAGTTTACCTTTTGGTGGTCTCCAAAAGATTCCTTTTGGGGAGGATCCAAGATGGCATAATATTCCGAATCCACAAAGTTTGATGGAAATAGATTCAAGTCGAAGATCTCGGTGAGATGATTCCAACACAATTTGGGTCATGTCAAACTGAGTCCGTATGAGGAAGTTATCACGGTTTTACATTTTGTAACAATTGGTAAAAAATCAACCCTACCATGACATGTGGAAGTGATGAAGGTGACGTGGTAGCTGTTATCACTCAAAAGTCTTCCATAGAAGTTATAAAATAAGGAATATTCTGAGGTAACCACAAACCTAATCTTTTAGACTCAGGTTCTAGCCAACCTAAGACCAGAGAGGGCTCTCTCTTTATAATTTAACTCTGTTTTGAGTAGGATTTCAAGCTAGTTCTTAGTGCTCATGATGTTTTGGTTTTGATTGGGTGGTGGACTTAAGAAAATAGATGGGAAGAACAAGTATTCAGGCCATTGGGCTATGGAGTCAATCAAAGAGTGGCTTAACTGGATTAGATCAATTAATAAAGGAGGAGTTCACAGGGTAGTCTAGCACAACAAAAAGCAAATATCCAGGTTCAAATGGATGAGGTAGTCCTAACTAGGGTAAAAGGGCAATAAAAAATCCTTAAACCAAGATCAAGAGGAAGAATAGAAGGAGATCAGTAGCAAAGCAACTAAGAATCCTTTACTATGGACCTAAGGGGGGAAACTACAGAAGTTAGGGGGCAATTGGGAATTCCTAGACCAAGATAGTTTAGTAGAAAACAATGAGAAAGTAAACAGTCAAGACAGAGAGCATTAAAGCTAATTCTGAAATATCATTCCTTGTTTACTATTCAGATTTCATAGAGAAAACATGTGAATATTTATAACATGACGAGAAAACAATAATTAAACATGAAGAGATAATACTTATTTGGTTCCAACTGTGCACAAGAATCCAGTGAAATGTCTTTAGCTTTATTTCATGACCCAACAAAACCAATCCAGTCTTGAATACAATAGCTCCTTAGCTTGATATAAAATGTCTACAGAAATGTATTTTAATCCACCCTAATTACTTCAAAATGTGAAGTATTTATACAAAAAATGTTACAAAATATCTCATAACAATATGAGAATTATTCTAGGAAACCAAAAATATCTTCAAGCATGAAGATAGAGATAGATGGAGAACTGCCTTCTTGTTGTCCCTTTTATTGTGATTGTGTTGGCTGTTGTAATTCGAATTTGGCTCTTTCAGTTGCTTTATAGCTGTGTGCTGGAATCACTTTATGTCTTCAATCTACTGATACTCTTTACTTGCTACACTTTGACTCTGTTTCATTTGTTTTACCTGGCTGCCATATAGATTTACTGTAGTAACTTTATAGTAAATCTGTTAATTTCATCCACCATTCACCTTCGGGTAATTTCATCTTTAGCACATTTCTATATATCTCATTGGCCTCGGTGTACTTGGAAAAATTTGGCTTGTTGATGAACAGGTGCTTTATCTCATGCTCTAGAAAAACTAGATTTTCCAAATTATCATCTTCCCCGTGGGCAGAGCTTTTACCCCTGAAGTACTAGCTTGGCTACTGGCCAACTTGTTTAGTCTTTCAATGTAATCATCTTGGGTCATAATCTTGTCATCGATTACCATAAGACTGGGGAGTCCTTTTTCCCTTAAAATACCAAACTTTGTCATAAATCTATCAGTATCATCTTGGATGCTTTGGCATCTTTTCTCAAGATTGAGCATAAGGTTCCTTTTGGGGAGAATATTCTTGATTTCTATGATGGTCCCTGTCCTATCTTCTATGCCCAGTTCATCCAGCTGATACCTGTTCTTGCTGTTCAAGAGTGATATCAATTAAATCGGCCTCTTCAAGCTTGTCTCCCAGCTCTTCTCTTGTCTTACGAATTGCTTCAGTGGCCACTTTTACCAGTTCAGTTTGCTAAAAAATTACTTGAATAGATGGCCAAACATCATTGACAGAGTCAATGATGTTGGCCTAGAGCATTTCCTTCATATCTCCTAGTGGCTTTTTCAATGTAAAATCCTTTTCAAGGACTTTTATCCTTTCTCCCATTCTTTGACTCTACTGAGCTTCTTCTTTCTATTGTATTTGTGCAAGTTTGTAATCATTTTCCAAACTTGACACTTTTTCTCTAATATTTTTAAGCTCAATAGCTTGGATGGTCATTTCCTCCATGGCTTTTACCAATTCAACTATCTTTTTTGTGGATGTCCCTGCGCTTGTAGATGTACCTGTGACTGGCATAGCTGTAGCAGGTGGAACTGTTGGTGCTAAGGAAGCAGCCAATGTGGAGGGCACTGCCATAGAGACTGTAGGAATGACAGTCTATGGAGTGGTGGCCAACTCACTCTGTCTAGATTGAATCAAGTTATCCAACTCTTTCTCTGTTTATTTTAGTTGATCATTCAGCTTAAGGACAAAGTCTATAAGCTCTTCTTCCTTTTGAGTTTCCAATACTTCAACTGTTTGTGGATGATGCAAAGGAGGGATTTTGAGCTGCTTTTTCAATGCAGCTATGTCATCATTTTTCTTTTTAATTAGCTTTTCTGCATCCTTTACATCCTTGGGATCATGTCTCAGCTCAATGATTAAGTCCTCTAAGGACTTTATCCTCGTATCCTTGGCCTATGAAGAGGCCTTCTCTAACTGGAATTGCGCTGATATATTATTCAATGAATTTTGGATTTGATGTTCTGCAATGGCCTTGCTAGTCAATGTAGAGTAGACCGTTTCCCCGGTCTGTATGTGTAATTCTATTTAGTCGATAGGATGTATATCCTTTTTCAACACCTCAAAATCTGTCTTCAGGTAATCTGCTATAGACCTGGGGTGCGGTGTGGTAGGCTTCATGAAAGTCATTTGCATTTTTCTTTCCTTTACATCAAAGGCTGACATTAGCCTTGTTTGATTTGTGGGAGCCATTTTAAGGTATTATGCATAACTTTGGGCCTTCAATCTTTCATTTCTGGCCTTTATTTCTTTGTATTTCTCTCCAATATCCTGGTTCTGGCCTGTTGGAGCCCTGAATGAGGATACTTCCATGCTCTGTTGTCTCTCTAGCATTTGAGCCTGTGAAGTGGAAGGTTCTTGTGTACCTCCAGAGGGAGTGGTCTGCCTACTTTCTACTCTTTCTGTACCTGTGGTTCTAGCTGTTCCCTCTGTGAACTCTTGTTCTGAAAAAGGATTTAACCTTTGCCTCTTGACGTAAGTATGTGCAATAAGTTTGCGAGAAGGAGTGGCCTCGTCTCTATCTCGTTTGGGATTCTTCTCCTTATTTAGAGGAGGCTACACAATAGGAGGATTACTCATGATGTATTCTGGCTAAGCTAGCTCTTTTGATATGTCTAGTTGCTCTGATTCTTCTTGATCTTGAGGAGCTTCTTCTACTAGTTGCTCACTGTGTTCCTGTGTTTCCCTTTGGGATTGGGATTCTCCTAGCACCTGCACAAAGGAATCTTCATCAAGTATTCTTTCTAGATCAATCAACACATTATTGACAGTAGTTTCTGTGCTATCCTTGTCTACTAGAGTGTTTTCCACCCATTCCAGTTGGTTTACATATTGTTCTATTTCAGGAATTCGGTGGTGGATGTAGGGAGACAATTTGTTTTACTGTCTTCTGTTACAAATGACATCAAAGGGGTCATATATCCAGATGAAGCTTTGTTTGAGTTTGAGCCCTTGAAGGATTTCCTTTGCAACTCTTCTAGCTTCTCTACTCTTACACACAAATGGGCCTAGCTGGTCTTTTATTCGGAGTTGTGCCTTTTTCTTGGACTTCACAAAATGTACCTTGTCAGAGTTGATTATTTGCCTGTAGTACTCCAGGGAAAATAATCTCATTGGGAGGTATCTTGGCATTTTGTAAGGTGCCAATTAGCAGCCATATATTCTGATTTTAGTGTGATTTTGGTACAAGTACCAATCTCCCATTTTGTACTGTTTGGACAGCTATAGGACCCTCTTGATATTTGTACTGATTCTTGGAGGAGGACTTCCTATCAGCATGGTCATGACTGGATGCACAAATAGATCTATAAAATCTGTATGGGTGTATGGAGATTCATATTTGTGGATTAAAGGGGTCCAGAAGACTACTGATCTAGGATTTCCTCTGGTGTCAAGCTTCTGAACGGTGAAGGGAAAATTATCAGTTTGATAGCATAAAAAGAGATGATACAACACTGATGAGTACTTGAATACTCTCTCATTTTCCAATCGCATGAACTGATCATGCATTTTATCTGAGATGAATTTGGCATAGTCAAACATGATGGCAGGGGGCTGCCCAGGAGTGAAAATGGACATGTAGGCAAGAATAATTTCATCTACATACTCACTAGTAGTATAGCCTAGAACACTGGATATCATTGATATGATGTCTTTTCCAAGCTGAGAAAAAAAGGATGACATGTAAGGAGGGGGATCCTTTGGTATGTGTTTTTCTTCCACAATGAAAGTCTGGAATAATTGAGCAATTTTGGAAAGGGGGATTTTAGGGAATCTGTCAAGCAAGTCTCCAATAGAAAAGGAAGTAAAATTTTGACCAGGTTGCAACTGCAACATTTCATTTATGGATTCAACGGTGATGGTGAAAAGTATTGTTTGGTCAGGGGACATCACCGCTCTTAAGGTTGGATTGTATTTTGCATGACAATAGTGAAAAATTTTGGGGAAGATATGGATGCTGGGGAATTGGTATTTGGGCAGGTTTGATTCCCAAAGATCTATTTTGTCTGCATGGCTCAAGTACTGGTTTCTATAACTGCAACATAATTTCAATGGGGACTCTTCAATAGAGATGTCTTTGATTTGAAAATATTTATCTGCCAATGGGAGATGGTCTAAATCCCTGTGGGGAGTATAAATTGGTAGGACATTCAATGCAACTAGCGCAACCATCCTTTGTTCTTGTGGATTCAAGGATGGGGGCGAAAGGTTTTCTGTCAAATTGGGGGGAAAATTGGTTCAATTCGGAATGGTTTGGAGTTACTGGGCACTTGTTTTACTGAATTACTTAACAACTTAAAGCAATTGAGTAAAGGTTTGGGAATTAAACAGAGTTTCTTAGTGATTTTAGCTAAATACCTAGTTTTGAATCTGAATGGATTGATGGGCGATTATGCATGGTTTGCAAGAAGCGAACACGATTGAAGGATGGTATAGAAGTTTAGCAGCTTCAGTAGGTTGGCAGTTGGATGTGGGTTGACGGTTGCACGTACTCTAGTGCTTGCATGGAGGTTTGAGCGGTCTTTTTCACGATAAAACTAAAATCAATGAGTTTTTTTTTAGTTTTATTTGCAAGGTCAACTATTTTGGCTAGTACACAGGGAAATTTACGTTTGGAGTTATGCAAGGGATGAGACGTTTTTTCGTCTAGCGGGAGGTGGTAAGCGAGTTTAGATTGCATCACTTTTGGGCTGGAGTGGTTTTGGGGGAAGGCCACCCAATGCCATTCATCCAGCGCTGCGTAGCAGTGGGGTGAACAGTGAAACCACCCATATCGGGTGGGTAAAGGTCAGCCTTTGGAGGCCGCTCAATATGATTGTCAACCGTCAAATCAAATAGGACCTGATCGTATGGTGGTCGGGGCGGGGATTAGTCATGAGGTTTAATGGAGGGGCCCAGCGGAGATTTAAGAGTGGCGGGATTAAGTTAATCAATGGATTATGGTGGATTAAGGGCATCAAGGGTGATTTCATTGGCAGAGGTTGATTATTAATTAACCGCAGATCGGTTAATTAATTTCTTGTATTTGGCAGAGGGTTTTGGTTCTTAATTAGCCGCCGATCAACTAATTTTAACCCATTAATCATTCATGATATTAATAAAGTTTATATTTCAAACTTCGGGATGGGATATTGATATTAAGGGGCTTTAATAAATACATAGGGAAAAGGGTTAATTGGTTAATTAATTTCTTGTATTTGGCAGAGGGTTTTGGTTCTTAATTAGCCACTGATCAACTAATTTTAACCCATTAATCATTCGTGATATTAATAAAGTTTATATTTCAAACTTTGGGATAGGATATTAATATTAAGGGGCTTTAATAAATACATAGGGAAAAAGATTATTTTCTCGGGAGTTTAATATATAAATAAAGTCAAAAGTTAATATGAATGAATGTGGAAAATGTTTTAGCGCTAAGTACAAAATGAGTTCTCTGCAATTTGTTTTTGCTTTTCACATAGAAAACATAAAAACTTAGGCTAAGTGTGAATTTGTGGGTTTTTGTGAAAAGGGGTTTTTATGGGGTTAATGGATTTTCTAAGGTTTTATCCTTAGAGAAAGGGGTTTATTAGGGGAAAGTATGTTTATTTGGGAATATGAGTGAATTTGAAGGGTGGGAATGCTTATGAGGGGACTTTTAGTACTTAGGACCTATAAGTTATTGGGTTGAGGGTCCAGTCCCTCCAAAAGTCAGAGAAATGCTCTGAGCGCCTTTAACTTAAGATTTTAGGTACTTTAAGACTTTCCTTGGAAATTAGTTAAGCGAAAAATGTAATGAATGAGGGAGGTTAATCAGTTGACTTTATGGATTTGATACATGCCCAATTATTATCCATACTTGTAACTTTGATGATGAAGGTGATTAACATGCTTTTATCTAACAATCATTACAATTCTGCAACCATTCTTCTACTTACCCGCCTACTCATCCTACCATTTTTACTTCTCTTTATTAGGGTGCAGTTAAGCTGGAAAACCCTTTATCAAAACTTTTATTTTCTTTTACAATATAAATCTATCTAAATCTAACCTTATTACATCCAAGGGATTAGATTAAACTGTCAAGCTCCTTTTATTTACTCTACCTATCTACTTATCTGCCAAGATTAAACAGTTTGGTCAGATTTCATTCTCTATCTCTAAGCATAAAATTGAAAACATGAAATAGACATGTTTAAACATTTTGACCATCCATGGATTGTGGCAAAGGTAACAAGATGCACACAATATTTTATTTTGCATCAAAAGTAAATAGTAGTGGCATTTTGTCTCGCACACTTTCATGGTCTTTTTCTTCCTTGGGGTTCATTTTTTCATCTTTTATGACCTTTTTTATTCTTTTTGTCCTTTGATTTTTCTTTTAGGACATACCCTCTTTACATTTTTTTAAATTTTTTGATTTTCTTGAATATGGAAAACATTTTGAGAAAGCAACAGTATGTACATATTACAGATTTGACCTTAGCTATTCAAAAATTATGACTCCTATTGGTATAGGAACATAACAGTAGTGATTTAATGTCAACACATGGCATCATGCGATTAAGTTATTTAGCACAGTTGGAAGATAGAAGGACCAATCCATTGATAAAATGTTGGATGACAGAAGGACCAATCCATTAACAAAATGTGGCCCAACTAGAGGTCATCGTTGCCACACCACTCAATGGAACAATATGAGTTAGTTTGATAGAATGGCGTTGGAAAGATTCAAACCCATAACCTCTGGAAACTTAACCACACTCTTCACAATTGAGACACAAGTTCATTCATTGAATCGTAAATGGAAAATTCTTTATTTGGCTTATAGTTGTAACAATTAATGCAAAAGGGGAAGGCCACAGGGTTGACCCCACGACCTCCCACACCATATAAACCCTTTATTCCATGGGGAATTGATCCATGAGGATCCCTAATGACCCAAAATAAAAGTACTTGAATCTCAGTGAAACCAAGACAAAATCTAAGACCTTGTCACAAGGAATGCAACAACCTAAACAACGCCTCAATCCAATTTCAAATGAAAAAATTATTCCTAATCAAAGTTGTGTCTAAACTTGGAAAAAATGACAGAATTTAGTTGGCGCTAGACAAATTTGGGCTAGTGCCAAATTGGGGGTGCAACCAAACTAGTGGCTAAAGTTGATGGAATTCAGTTCAATTTGGAAAAAAAGTTAGCTTCAGTTAAATTTAGTAGAACCTCCAAATGTGGCGGCACCCCAATAAAATTGGTGGCAGTTTGATGGCCCAATAACATGGGGCCACGTGGCACCCAACTAGCAGTCAGTTGGTCCACAAACAACCCCTAGTTTCTCGATGTTTAACATTTCAAATTTTTTAACAAACGGTTAACGAATGCATTAATGGGTGACAATTTATTAACAAACATAATGCATTTGTATTATGTAAAAGGGGTCCGACAGGTTTGAACCTCTGATCCATCAGTCAACCATTGCCCTATACATAATGGGATAGCCAACATACTATCCGGGAAGACTTAGATATGTCCATTGACACCCACATAAATAAATCACATGTTTCCATTTGAATGCTATGGAGAAGCCATGGTAGGTTGAGAGCGGAACATTGTCGTGAGCCAATAGAACCAGGACGGGGTGAGGGAACAAGGAGGTGGAACCTCACGCAGGAAAACAGATCAAGAGAATATTTTCCTAGGGAATATTTCCAAGAATATTATTTAGAATATTCCCTTTATATTCTGCTATGGAATATTGAAGATTGTTTGGGGGTGTTTATGGGAAAACTAGTGTCTTTTCGATCGACTAGCCCTCTAGGTTTGGAAACTACCCTAGAAACAACAGTTTAAAGAAATTCATGATTTGTATAATAGATAAGATAAATACAAAGGAACCAACCTGGATCTTCCGCTCAACTCCTTGCTTGATCTCTCTCCCCCTTGACAGAGCTTGCAACTCCTCTCCGTACTTATCTTGCTTGGAGAGTACTTGTAGAAACACAGTAACAAAGAACCTTCAAAGCATCTTGATCTATTATATCATAAGCATTACAGAATTAGAAATATAATGAACATACAATGACATTCATAAATAATAACATTCACAATTGCATAGTGATATGGAAGAAAAATCGAAAAACTTTATTAAATAGAAGGGAGAATTACAACCTAGTTGCCTGATCCAGCATCATCCTCCCAGCATGAAGCCCTCTTCACCTCATGAAATAGCAAGATCACACCAACAATACAATTCTCTTTCTCAAATACAAATTATCAACACTTCCTTGAAATTCACAAATTCCAGCCTCTAGATCTCTCAGATGAGGGATCCATTTATAGATGTGTGCAAGAGTGTGATTCATCTATGGGTTTTTTATTAGTGTCATTCCACTTGTTGCATTTGGTTCCGCTTGGAGATTTCTTGTATCTCTTACTCATCCCTGGGCGAATTTAGAGAGGCAAGTGTCATAGGAGAAGTTTCTAGAAGATTCCCTGAGTATCCACTTAGCAAACTATCGCGGACATTTGTCCATCCTCGCTCATCACACCCTATAGAAGGCCTCATCAGTATGCATCACACCTGGCTAGTGTATAAGTCAGTATGCATCGCACCATGACAATGGAGCAGTCAGTATGGTCCTGTTTAGGCCAATTCTGAATGGTTTTTGAGGTGGAACTTTTGGGGAATTATGTAATCAGATGACCATGATCTTTAAGGGTATGAAACAAAACTTTTAGGGGTTAAAGAACCCTAGTTTATCGACATATAAAATTAGGGTTGAAGTGCCCAAATATGTCTATAACAGTTTCCCCCTAAAGCATGAAGTCGTAAATCTTGATGTCGGGTGAAATGCTTTATCATGAGGATCCGAGGTTTCGAACTAGAAGGTGACCTGTATAAGATACAATACAATACATCATCATAATATAATTTTTTATGATATAGCTGAGGCGGGCATTCCCATGCTTAGCTTTATAAATTCATTTCAGTACATAGAACAGATAGTCATCTGCAATTGCAGACTGGTGATTCTTCATATGTAGAGTCATCGTCCCTAGCTTGGATGACCATCTGTGCAGCTTCTGTGTACATTTTATGTCTTTATATCCCTGAATATATTGCAGCCCGGATGGGTGAAACTAGATCTGGGGTCTTCGAACTTGTTCAATCTTCGCTGGACGTACAAGTCAATCCATGTGAAAAGATGTTCTAAAGTCGAACATAGAAAGACATCGCCTGATTACCAGCCAATAATGTGAGTTGTTAACAGGCGCGAGAGGGATCACCAATAATTATAATGACCCTAAAGGTACTACAGTAAAATTCACGTGGTGTGAATATATGATCTGATGTCGAACACCACGCAAAATATTTCGATTGAAGGCCAATGATGTTAACCTATCGCCGGAAGTGAGAAACTTGCCATTGAGCCATGCAAGCTTCAAAGTACTGAAAGGGGTGTTTCTAAGTCACTTCTTGGATAATGATCTTATGTCGACAAGAAGTGACCTGTCATGTATCCCACATCTATGACACGAAAAGAAGCAAATGATTTTCTGGAAGTGAAAACGATCTGATGACACAAGGTTCAGGAATGGTGGTCATGAAAAATGGAGGGTGAAGGTATTGCAGTGGATGAGGCATTAACTGGATTGTGGTTTCTCAACTGAATAACTTCTCTTGAACATATCGGAAACATTGAGATGGATTGGTAGCGTTAACCCCAACAGATGGATAGTGTGGAAGACCAATGGTGAAATGTCTGGTGAACGGAATAACCCAACCCGACTCAATCATGGTGATGGAGTGAAAGTGTCATGTTTAAGATCAGCCTGCTACCATAAAATTCTTCAAGTTTTATTCCCTTTTTCCTCAGTCATTGCTGACCAGTACCTATTTATTTTTTTCAATCTTGAGGAGGATAACATATGCTTATTCTATAATTTCCCCTTCGGGCAAACTTGTCGCTATGTTTTAACGAGTCTAGCGATAGTGAAACTCGTTCTTGTCTAGGTGGACAAGTTTGTCGCTATTTTTTTAACGAGTTTAACGACAAGGATAACTCGGTCCTTTTCATGTTTAGAGAGTTTTAAAAGGGACAAAAAGGAAACTATAGAGGTTCTTTTTCGTAAATTAATCCCTTAGGTCTGAAAAAGGATAAAATAATACGAAAGGGATGAGTTTTCCGATCACTTTAACGAGCCACAAAAAGACAAGCGCTCGAACTTTTTCATGAGGTAATCCCTCGGGTCCGAAAAGGATTAAAATATACAGGAGGGATGGAACTTCCAATCATTTTAACGAGCTGGAAAGGCCAATTTCTCAACAATCTTTTCATATTTAATGAGTCTAAAAAGAGTTTAAAGGAGACTTGTTTTTGAGGAACGAGTGGTTTCTAGGGTAGCAACTTGTTCTGGGTAAGCTTAGAACTTCTCAAAACATGGTGATGTGAGGAGGTTGGCTAACAAGACCACTTGTCGCAGCTGTTCCTCAAAAAGGGTAAACAATCAAGTGGAAGCGTATGATCAGCCAAAACAATGGAGGTGATGAGAGGAACACAACCAAGGCTCAAAAGGTTGATAGTATGGCAATCAAAAAGGTTAATTACCCAAGGTGGGTTCATTTTTTAACAAGCTTGAACCATGGGGGAATTATGTTCAGTGGTGGGTTTATTTCTTAATGAGCTTAAACCATTGGGGAACTATGCTCAGTTGTCACTTTCATTTTTATGCAAGCTCTAAACGACAAAACTAAAAAGCTAGAAAAAAAAAACAAAAAGCTAGAAATGACAAAACTTAAAAGCTAAAAAGCTAAAAAGCTAAAAAATGAAATTTGAGAAAGGTTTTCATGTCCCCAGCATGATGAAAATGAGAGTTTCCAGTAGCCATATGGAAACTTACTGAGGTTAGGTAGGATGGTTTCATCTGAAGAATAGACGAAACACTTCCTCGGCTTCATCTTCAGAATAGACAAAGGCGAATGGTGTGTCAGACCAATTACATAACTTACAGGAAAACCATGTTAGGCAGGATTGTTTCGTCCGTAGGATAGAAAAAACACTTCCTTGGCTTTGTCCGCAAAATAGACGAAGGTGAATGGTGTGTCAGACCAATCACATAACCTACAGGGAAACTTATCTTGTCAGCTGGGTTCGTCTGTAGAATAGACAAGGGTGCATGGCCCCTAAGCTTTGTTACATTCACAGACTACTCATAGCAGTCAAGTGGATGGAATGAAGGTTGGAGAGATACTATCAATCCAAAAGGACCATTTAGAGATGATGTTTGACTTGGAGCTGTGCTTGAACTAGGAAATGAAAGCTGGTCAATGGTGATAATTTTGCCTTCATGCGGGAAACACATCACTTGAAAGAGTGTTGAAACAATAGCCTCCATGTTATAAACATAGTCATTTCCAAGGAGTAGATTTTAATCTAATGGTCTTGCGACTACCATCACATTCAGGTGAATGGTTTTCCTTCCCAAAGTTATCAGTAACTTAGGAAGGATCCCTAATGGTCTACTTGTTCCTTTGTTAAAGCCTAACAGATTCTGTGTAACAGGCATAAGCGATGGCGAACCAAGTGCTTTCCAAGCAGTTGAGGAATGGATACTCACTGACGCACCCTCATTTATGATAGTGCTAGACACGATACTTTGTAAACTTGTACCATGATCCAGAAAGGTACATAAGAAGGAAGGCGGGATCTTGTTAGTCGATTCCAATAAAAGGAAGTGACTAGACTGCTTGGAGGGGGTATCGAATAAATGTGAGAAATAACCCCTTGAGTAGCAAGAACTGGGGGATTCTCTTCCTGTTGTGAAGGAATGGGTGGATTGCCCCCAAGTTCATCGAACTCTCAAGTAACAAAAAGAATTTGAACGGTATCATTCTCACTCTCTTTAGGAAGGGTATGATCTTCTGAAGGTAAAACTGAGTCAACTGTCATGTCGACCTGTTGACTTTCGTCGGGTATAGATTCAGAAGTTTCACTTTCAGTGATAGGTGTTTTGACCGACGGTTGAGTTAAGTCAATCGGTTTTTCAACTAGTAAAGGACTTGGGGAGAGTTTCTTGGATCCAAATGGAAGTTGCTGCGGTGAAGCAGGATGGTTATCCAAGGCTCTTTTGGCTTCATCCAAAAAAGGACAACGGTGAAGGGTATGGTTCCCTTCACATAACCTACATGGAACTTTGACCTTTCCTTTTTTTCCATGAACTTCACTATTACTAGTTGATGGTGTGCTGTCAACATGATCACCAGAGGTTGATGACACCGGGTGGTGCGAACGGGGAGACCATTCTCTCAAGATCCGAGGAAGGCAGGGACAATCTCAATGAAAATGGTCTCCTTTACAAATTATGTAAGGAAATTTAGGTTTAGGAGATTTAATGTGTGGATTTTCACCAGATGATTCATGGTTTCCCCCTTGCTGAATCGGCTTCTTCTTCTTCTTCTCCTTCCCTTTCTTCTTCTTCTCAGCCACCTGGTTACTAGCATCACTATTTTCACGAAGCAAAGAGGAAGAAGGGGAGGGAGAAACAAACGAAGAAGAAGGTGAAGGGTCAACTTTAGTATCAACTGGATGCTGATTCGATTGTGGAGGAATCACGGTATTTTGAACTACAGAGGTTGAGAAAAGCCATACTGGTAGGTTGATTGTAATTCCTAGAAGGGACAATGTGGCCATATATGGAGCACCAATATTTCCCCAAGAGGAAAAAGTACTAGGATTCCCCTTAGAAGGGATTCCTTAATTGGTGGACTCCATTATCTCAACCTAAGATCAATGAAGGAACAGGGATGTTATTCCAAATTTAATAAATTTTAATGACATTTTGACACAACTTTGCTTTTTCAATTTTTAAGAGTCGAGAAAAAGCTAAAGATGACTCTAGTCCCCTTCGATTTTTAATGAGCTTGAAGTGACAAGTGCTCAGATGGACCTTTTCTTTTAGAGAGTAAAAAAGGAACAAAAGTGACTACTCTAGAAAATCTAGACAGAGGGATTAACAAAGCAATCACAAAACTGCAATATACACCTTGGTGATAAATTAAAGAGAAATTACCAAGGACTTATGTACGATAGTCAATCTTCCTGAATGCTGTGTTCAATGCATTGCGATTGATAGGGAGGTAGACACAGCTTCCTATGGATAAAGGATAAAAGCCTATTGTGGTCTCCCAATATATACTCGATGGTACGGGGAGCACAAGTCCGTGCTAGCACTTGTCGTATCAAGGAGGAGGAATCACCCAACCTTCGATGAAAACGATAGTTACTAGTTTTTACAATGTCGGAACAAGTCTCTAGCCTAGACCTCTAGATGTGTTGCGTTAGGTTCTAGAGCGTTGTTAAGTTCATTGAAATTTATTTTAGAGTTGATCTTGTTTAAAGTTTTCCTTTCAATGGTTCACCGTGTGATGTTGATTTGAAATTCCTAAAAATGCAATCTACAATGATAAACAATCGTTGTTTATTTTGAGCAATGAAAATCCTAGCTACTAGGGAAAGAAGATTCAATCTTTCAAACAAAGAGAAAAGAGCACACACTAGTGCATTTTTCCTATATCATTTTTTGCACACAAACCAAATGAAAAGGCAAATGCATGTGTTTTTTTTTCGTTCCCCTTAATGTGAAAAATGCCAAAAAGGAAAACTAAGTTTAGCAAAGATCTGAAATGTTTCACTCAAAGCGACATTTTCAACAATTTCTTTTTCAAAATAGAAAGGAAGACTAAACAACACTTTTCAATTTTGAATAGAAAATTCTTTCGACACTTCAAATATCAACAAACCAAATCAAGTACATGAAAAATTTCAATCGACTATCCAGGGAAGGAAGACTCCAAGACACTTCTCTTTTTGACACAAAACGACAGTTACGACACTTTTTGTACCAAAACAACAAATCGATTTAAGCAACTTTTCGACAAAGGATATTAAATGATGGAAAAATACATAAAAACATTTACTAATCCTAATCAATGGAGGTTGATCTATGTGATGGAAGGAGGCTTCAGTAATGAGGTACTGTTCATAAGCAGCAAATCAACTAAACAGAACTGAAAACAAGGACAAAAACCCCAAATTTCAAGGATGGAAACAGGTTCAGTCAGTCGTCGCACATAGGCTTCACAGAAACAAGGATGAATCACACCTACTACACTCGGGAAGTGCGATGCATACTGGTTTACAGTGACAGACAATGTGATGGGCCAGGGAGCGCAACTGAAGTGGGTTTTTGTCTCAAATTTGCAGTTGATTTCAGTGAGTTAAGCTGAGCTATGATGGACAGTAAAAAGAAAAGGACAGAGGAATGATCTTGAGAGGTTACTAAGCTACCAAAAGGGCATCTAGAATGCTTGTAAGTCAAACATTCAATAAATAAACTAAACTGGAGATTGACTGAAGCAACATTCATCTACCATGCAATTGTAGAGCAAGAGCAGTTCAAAGGCTACCTAGCTGATTTCAGGCTTCGTCTATAGTTTATAAAACAAACAACAACAACCAACAAACATCTATTCGATCCCTAGCAGAGTCGCCATTTTGTTTCTGGGAAGACTAGTGTTTTTTCGATCGACTAGCCCTCTAGGTTTGGCAGCTACCCTAGAAACAACAGTTTAAAACAATTCGCGATTTCTCCTATGTATAATAGATAAGATAAAGACAAAGGAACCAACTAGGATATTCCACTCAACTCCTTGCTTGATCTCTCTCCCCCTTGACAGAGCTTGCAACTCCTCTCCATACTTATCCTGCTTGGAGAGTACCTGTAGAAACACAGTAACAAAGAACCTTCAAAGCATCTTGATCTATTATATCATAAGCATTACAGAATGTGAAATATAATGAACATACAATGGCATTCATAAATAATAACATTCACAATTGCACAATGATATGGAAGAAAACTCGAAGAACTTTATTAAATAGAAGGGAGAATTACAACCCAGTTCTCTGATCCAGCATCATCCTCCCAGCATGAAGCCCTCTTCACCTCATGAAATAGCAAGATCACACCAACAATACAATGCTCTTTCTCAAATACAAACTATCAGCACTTCCTTGCAATTCACAAAATTCCAGCCTCTAGATCTCTCAGATGAGGGATCCATTTATAGATGTGTGCAAGGGTGTGAGTCATCTCTGGGTTTTTGATTAGTGTCATTCCACTTGTTGCATTTGGTTTCACTTGGAGATTTATTGGATCTCTTACTCATCCCTGGGCAAATTTAGAGAGGAAAGTTTCATAGGAGAAGTTTCTAGAAGATTCCATGAGTATCCACTTAGCAAAATGTCTCAGACATTTGTCCATCCTCGCTCATCGCACCCTACAGAAGGCCTCATTAGTATGCATCACACCTGGCTAGTGTAGAAGTCAGTATGCATCGCACCCTGACAGTGGAGCAGTCAGTATGGTCCTGTTTAGGCCAATTTTGGATGGTTTTTCAGGTGGAACTTTTGGGGAATGATGTAATTAGATGACCATGACCTTTTAGGGTATGAAACAACACTTTTAGGGGTTAAAGAGCCCTAGTTTATCGACCTATAAGATTGGGGTTGAAGTGCCCAAATATTTCTATAACAGGGGGGTCCAAAGTTGACGGTGGGAGAATATAGTTGAGTTTATACTCATTCTACTCAGACTTTTGCAACGATTTCACTAGTGTAGTCTGACTTGGGAATTGAGCAGCCCATTTTTAGGTCACTCTCAAAATTGGAGGTATAATGATGTTTTTTCCATGTACTTTCCTTTCTTTTCACTAAGATGAATGAAGAGGTCTCTCCACTTTGCAGCTAGGCCTAGAGACATAGTCCACATTGGGTAAACTCTGTTATCAAACATTGGTGCAATTGCCTTTATGGTATCTTTATGTGTTACTTCTTCTTAAAATGTCACATTTATCATTTTACTTGCTCTTTTATGAATTTTTTCTAACATCACTGAAATAAAGTGTTAGCCTCACTCTCACATTAAAAACAATTCTAAGTCCAGATAATTAAATTAATTAAAATCATGAAAGTTAGGATTTAATCCTACCTTTCTAGATTGAGTTTGTTCCTCATGGTTAGGAGTCAGTTTAGGCTTAGTTGGTTGAGAGATTCTCTCCAACTAGTTAGGCTCCTAGATTAGTGTGTTGTTGAGATATTTTCTCAACCAAGTTCGTTCAAGATAGATACACTATCTTGAGAAAACTTCCTCATGTATTTATATGTATCATAAACATTACTTTAATAATGAAATTCATGAGAATGAGAAACTACAGGAAAGTCTCTCATGCCTTTTCCGCCATGTTTGGTTTTTCTATATGTCTAATATTTATTTTATGAGTGTGTGTTATAGACATATTTGGGAACTTCAACCCCAATCTTATATGTCGATAAACTAGGGATTTTTAACCCCTAAAAGTGTTGTTTCATACCCTAAGGGATCATGGTTAACTGATTACATCATTCCCCAAAAGTTCCACTTGGAAAACCATCCAGAACTAGCCAAAACAGGACCATGCTGACTGCTCCACTGTCAGGGTGCGATTCATACTAACTCCTACACTAGCCAGGTGCGATGCATACCGAAGAGGCCTTCTGTAGGGTGCGATGAGTGAGGATGGACAAATGTCCGAGACAGTTTGCTAAGTGGATGCTCATGGAATATTCTAGAAACTTCTCCTATGACACTTGCCTCTCTGAATTTGCCAAGGGATGAGTAAGAGATCCAAGAAATCTCCAAGTGGAACCAAGAACAACAAGTGGAATGACACTAATCAAAAATCCAGAGATGACTCACACCCTTGCACACATCTATAAATGGATCCCTCATATGAGAGATCTGGAGGTTGTAATTTTGTAATTTGTAAGGAAGTGCTGATAGTTTGTATCTGAGAAAGAGCATTGTATTGTTGGGTGATCTTGCTTTTAATTTGGTGAAGAGGGCTTTGATGCTGGATCAGACAGCTGGGTTGTAATTCTCCATTCTATTTTAATAAATTTCTTTGCGTTTTCCTCCATACAATCGTGTATTTTTGAATGTTGTTATTTGTGAATGCCATTGTATGTTCATTGTATTTCTGATTTTGCAATGCTTATGATATAATAGATCAAGATGCTTTGATGGTGTTTTGTTACTTTGTTTCTATAGGTATTCTCTAAGCGAGAGAAGTAGGAGAGGAGTTGCAAGCTCTATCAAGGGGGAGAGAGACCAAGCAAGGAGTTAAGTGGAAGATCCAGGTTGGTTCCTTTGCCTCTCTCTTATCTATCATACATAGAGGAAATCCCAAATTGCTTTGATTGTTTGTTTCTAGGATAGTTGCCAATCCTAGTGGGCTAGTCGATCGAAAAGACACTAGTTTTCCCAGAAACAAAATGGCGACTCCGCTGGGGATCGAATATATGTTTGTTTGTTATTGTTATTTTCTTTATAAACTATAGGCGGAGCTTGAAGTTAGTGAGATAGCCTTCGAACTGCTCTTTCTCTGCAATTGCATAGTAGATGAATGGTACTTCATTCAATCTCCAGTTTAGTTTATGAATTGAACATTTGACTTAAAAGAATTCTAGATGCCCTTTTGGTAGCTCAGTAACCTCCCAAGATCATTCCTCTATACTTTTCTCTTTACTATCCATCATAGCTCAGCTTAAATCACTGAAATCAGTTGCAATTTTGAGCCAAAACACACCTCAGTTGTGCTCCCTAGCCCATCGCACTGTCTGTCACTGTCAACTAGTATGCATCACACTTCCTGAGTGTAGCAGGTGTGATTCATACTTGTTTCTGTGAAGCCCAGGTGTGATGACTAACTGAACCTATTTCCCTTCTTGAAATTTAGGGTTTTTGTCCTTGTTTTCAGTTTTGTTTAGTTGATTTGATGCTTATGAACATTGCCTCATTACCGAAGCCTGCTTGCATTACATAGATCAGCCTCCATTGATTAGGATTAGTAAATTTTTTAATGTATTTGTCCATCATTTACAATCCTTTGTCGAAAAGTTGCTTAAATCGATCTGTCATTTTGGTACAAAAAGTGTCGTAACTGTCGTTTTGTGTCAAAAAAGAGAAGTGTCGTGGAGTCTTCCTTCTCTGAATAGTCAATTGAACTTTTTGTCATGCATTTGATTTGATTTGTTTTTATTCGAAGTTTCAAAAGAATTTTCTATTCGAAATTGAAAAGTGTCGTTTAGTCTTCCTTTCTATTTTGAAAAAGGAATTGTCGAAATGTCGCTTTGAATGAAATATTTCAGATCTGTGTTATACTTAGTTCTCTTTTTTTACATTTCTCACATTAAGGGAAGGAGAAACAAATACATGCATTTGCATTTGCATTTAGCTTGTGTGCGAAAAATGATTTAGGAAAGTGCATTTAGAGTGTGCTCTTTGCTCTTTGTTTGAAAGAATCGTAATTTTCTTTCCCTAGTAGCTAGGATTTTCATTGATCAAAATAAGCAACGATTGTTTATCATTGTAGATTTCATTTTTAGGAATTTCAAATCAACATCATGCAGTGAACCATTGAAAGACAAAATTTTAAACAAGATCAACTCTAAAATAAATCTAAATGAACCTAACAATGCTTTGGAACCTAATGCAACACATCTAGAGGTCTAAGCTAGAGACGTGTTCCGACGTTGTAAAATCTAGTAACTATCATTTTCATTGAAGGTTGGGTGATTCCTCATCTTTGATACGATAAGTGCTAGCATGGATTTGTGCTCCCTGTACCATCGTGTATATATTTGGTGACCACAATAGGCTTATATCCTTTATCTATAGGAAGTCGTGTCTGTCGCCCTATCGATTGCAATGCATTGAACACAACATTCAAGAAGATTGACTATCGTACATAAGTCCTTGGTAATTTCTCTTTAATTTATCACCAAGGTGCATATTGAAGTTTTGTGATTGGTTTGGTAATCCCTCTGTCTAGACTTCTAGAGTAGTCACTTTCGTTCCTTTTCAACTCTAAAAGTAAAGGTCCATCTGAGCACTTGTCACTTCAGGATCATTAAAAATCGAAGGGGACTAGAGTCATCTTTAGCTTTTCTCGACTCTTAAAAATTGAAAAACCAAAGTTGTGTCAAAGCATCATTAAAATTTATTAAATTCGGAATAACATCCCTATTCCTTCGTTGATCTTAGGTTGAGATATATGGAGACAAATCCAGGAACCACCAATCAAGGAATCCCTTTTGAGGGGAATCCTAGTCCATTTTCTTCTTGGGGAAATATTGGTGCTCTATATATGGCCACATTGTCCCTTCCAGGAATTACAATTGGCCTGCCAGTATGGCTACTCTCAACCTCTGTCGTTTAAAATACCGTAATTCCTCAGCAACCAATTGATACTGAAGTTGAGCCTTCGCCTTCTTCTTCATTTGTTTCTCCCTCCCCTTATTCCTCTTTGCTTGGTGAAAATAGTGATGCTAGTAACCAAGTGGCTGAGAAGAAGAAGAAAGGGAAGGAGAAGAAGAAGAAGAAGCCAATTCAGCAAGGGGGCAACCATGCAACATCTGGTGAAAATCCGTACACTAATCTTTCCAAACCTAGATCTCCATGCATAATTTGAAAAGGAGACCATTTTCATCGAGAATGTCCATGCATTCCTCATATCTTGAGAGAATGATCCCCCCGTTCACGCAAACCAGTGTCATCAACCTCGGGTGATCATGTTGACAACACACAGTCAACTAGTAATAGAAAGGTCAATATTGCATGTAAGTTATGTGAAGGGGACCATACCCTTCCCCGTTGTCCTTTCTTGGATGAAGCCAAAGGAGTCCTGCATAACCATCTTGCTTCACCGCAACGACTTCCATCTGGATATAGGAAACTCTCCCCAAGTCCTTTATTAGTTGAAAATCTGACTGACGTAACTCAATTTTCAGTCGAAATACCTATCGTTGAAAGCGAATCTTCTGAGTCCATATCAGACTAAAGTCAATAGGTCGAGATGGTAGTCGACCCAGTTTTACCTTCAGAAGATCATACCCTTCCCAAAGAGAGTGAGAATGACACAGTTCAAATTCTTTTTCTCACCTCAGAGTCTGATGAACTTAGGGGCAATCCACCCGTTCCTTCACAACAAGAAGAGAGTCCCCCAGTTCCCGCTACTCAAGGGGTTAATTCAACCGTTTATTCTGTACCCCCTCCAAGCTGTCTAGTCACTTCCTTTGATTGGAATCGACTAGCAATATCTCACCTTCCTTCTAATGTAACATTCTGGATCATAGTACCAGTTTACAAAATGATCGTGTTTGTCACTATCTTAAATGAAGAGGCATCAGTGAGTATACTTTCCTCAACTACTTGGAAAGCGCTTGGTTCGCCACCGCTTATACCTGTCACATAGAATTTGTTAGGCTTTAACAAAGGAACTAGTCAACCGTTGGGTATCCTTCCTAAGTTACCCATTACTTTGAGAAGGAAAACCATTCACTTGAACGTGATGGTAGTCCAAGGACCATTAGATTACAATATACTCATTGGGCGTGACTATGTTTATAACATGGAGGCTATTGTTTCAACACTCTTTCGACTAATGTGTTTCCCATATGAAGGCAAAATTGTCACTATTGACCTGCTTTCATTTCCTGGTTCAAACACAACTCCAAGTCAAACATCATCCCTAAATGGTCCTATTGCTTCAAGAGTGTCTCTTCAACCTTCATTCCATCCACCAAATTACCACGAGTTGTCTAGGGAATGTAATTAAGCTTAGGGGGCATTCAACCTTGTCTACTTCGGCGAACGAACCCAGCTGAAAAGATAGGTTTCCCTGTAGGTTATGTGATTGGTTTGACACACCATTCACCTTTGTCTATTTGGCGGACAAAGCCAAGGAAGTGTTTTGTCGAATTGCTCATGAAACAATCCTGCTTAACCACAATGATTTTCGTATGGTTACTGGAGACTCTCCTTTTCTCGATGCCTGGGGGCATGCAAACCTTTTTATGCAAACTAAAAACGACCAATTTCATTTTTTTAGGTTTTTAGGTTTTTAGCTTTTTTAGCTTTTTAGCTTTTAACTTCTTAGGTTGGGTGATTGTTCTAACACACCATTCACCTTTGTCTGCGTGGAAGATGAAGCAAAGGAAGTGTTTTCCATTGATGAAACTATCCTATCTAACCTCAGTAGTTCCTTAGTTTTTTTAGTTTTTTTAGCTTTCTAGTTTTGTCGTTTCTAGTTTGCATAAAAAAGAAAAACTAAAAACTGAGCATCTTGTCGCATGGTTTAAGATTGTCAAAAAATAAACCTACCAGCCTGAGCATGTTGTCGCATGGTTTAAGCTTGTTAAAAAATAAACCTACCACCGAGCAATGTTATCGCATGGTTCAATCTCGTTAAAAAATAAACCTACCCCGAGCAATGTTATCGCATGGTTCAAGCTCGTTAAAAAATAAACCTACCACCGAGCAATGTTATCGCATGGTTCAAGCTTGTTAAAAAATAAACCTACCACTGAGCATAGTTCCCCACGGTTCAAGCTCATTAAAAAATGAACTCTCCTTTGGTAAATAACCTTTGTGATTGCCATGCTATCTGCCTTTTGAGCCTTGGTTTTGTTCCTTCCATCACCTCCATTCTTTTGGCCAATCATACGCTTCCACTTGATTGTTTACCATTTTGAGGAACAGCTGTGACGAGTGGTCCTAGTAGCCAACCTCTTCACATCACCATGTTTTGAGAAGTTCCAAGCTTACCCGGAACTAGTTAATACCCTAAACACCACTCGTTCCTCAAAAAGGAGTCTCCTTTAAACTCTTTTCAGACTCATTAAATATGAAAATATTGTCGAGCTATTGACCATTCCAGCTCGTTAAAGTAAAGGGAAGTTCTATCCCTCCTGTATATTTTAATCCTTTTCGGACTTGAGGGATTATATCATGAAAAAGTTTGAGCGCTTGTCTTTTTAGCTCGCTAAAGTTATCGAAAAGTCATCCCTTTTGTATTATTTTATCCTTTTTTAGACTTAAGGGATTATGCTATGACAAAGAACTGTTGGAGTTTCCTTTTTGACCCTTTTCAAACTCTCTAAACATGAAAAGGATTGAGTTATCCTTGCCGTTAAACTCTTTAAAAAAATAGTGACAAACTTGTCCCATAGACAAGAATGAGTTTCACTGTCACTAGGCTCGTTAAAACATAGCGACAGGTTTTCCCAAAGGGAAAATTATAGAACAAGCATATGTTATCCTCCTCAAGGTTGACAAAAATAAAGAGGTACTGATCAACAACGACTGGGGAAAAAGGGAAGAAAACTTGAATAATTTTATGGTAGCAGGTCGCTCTTGAACAAGACACTTTCACTCCATCACCATGATTGACTCGGGTTGGGTTATTTCGTTCACCGGTCATATCACCATTGGTCCTCCATACCCTCCATATTTTTTGGTTAACGCTACCAATCCATCTCAGTGTCGCCGATATGTTCAAGAGAAGTAATTTAGTTGAGAAACCTCAACCCAGTTAATGCCTCATCCACTGCAATACCTTCACCCTCCATTTTTCATGACCACCATTCCTGAACCTTGTGTCGTAGATCGTTTTCACCTCCAGAAAATCATTTGCTTCGTTTTGTGTCGTAGATGTGGGATACATTAAGGCCCTCCTATGATGGGTCACTTCTTGTCGACATCCGCTCATTATCCAAGAAGTTGACTTAGAAACACCCCTTTCAGTACTTTGAAGCTTGCATGCCTCAATGGCAAGTTTCTCACTTCCGGCGACAGGTTGACATCAATGACTTTTGACCGAAAGATTTTTCGTGGTGTTCGACATCAGATCATATATTCACACCACATGAATTTTACTATAGTACCTTGAGGGTCATTATCATTATCGGTAATTCCTCTCGCATCTGTTAACAGCTCACATTATTGGCTGGTAATCAGGCGATGTCTTTCGATGTTCGACTACAGAACATCTCTTCACATGGATCGACTTGTACATCGGGCAAAGATTGAACGAGATTGAAGACCTCGGATCTAGTTTGATCCATCTAGGTTGCGATATATTCAAGGATACAAAGACATCAAATGTACACAGAAGTTGCATAGTTGGTCATCCGAGCCAGGGATGATGAATCTACATTTGAAGAGTCACCAGTCTGCGTATGCAGACGACTATCTTTTCTATGTACATGAAATGAATTTATAAAGTTGAGCATGGCAATGCCCGCCTAAAATAGATCATGAAAATTATATTATGATGATGTATTGTATTGTATCTTATATAGGTCACCTTCCAGTTTTGAAAACCTCGGATCCTCATGATAAATCATTTCATCCGACATCAAAGATTTACGCCTTCATGCTTTAGGGGGCAACTGTTATAGACATATTTGGGCACTTCAACCCCAATCTTATATGTCGATAAACTAGGGCTCTTTAACCCCTAAAAGTGTTGTTTCATACCTTAAAGGATCATGGTCAAATGATTACATCATTCCCAAAGAGTTCCACCCGAAAAACCATCTAGAACTGGCCAAAACAGGACCATACTGACTGCTCCACTATCAGGGTGCGATGCATACTGACTCCTACACTAGCCAGATGTGATGCATACTAAAGAGGCCTTCTGTAGGGTGCAATGAGCGAAGATGGACAAATGTCCAAGATAGTTTTCTAAGTGGATGCTCGTGGAATCTTCTAGAAACTTCTCCTATGAAACTTGCCTCTCTGAGTTCACCCAGGGATAAGTAAGGGATCCAAGAAATCTCCAAGTGGAACCAAGAACAACAAGTGGAATGACACCAATCAAAAACCCAGAGATGACTCACACCCTTGCACACATCTATAAATGGATCCCTCATTTGAGAGATTTGGAGGTTGGAATTTTGTTATTTGTAAGGAAGTGCCGATAGTTTCTATCTGAGAAAGAGCATTGTATTGTTGGGTGATCTTGCTTTTCATGAGGTGAAGAGGGCTTTGATGCTAGGAGGATGATCCTGGATTAGACAGTTGGGTTGTAATTCTCCCTTCTATTTTAATAAAGTTCTTTGAGTTTTCCTCCATACAACCATGTATTTGTGAATGCCATTGTATGTTCATTGTATTTCTGATTCTGCAATGCTTATGATATAATAGATCAAGATGCTTTGATGGTGTTTTGTTAATTTGTTTCTACAAGTATTCTCTCAGTGGGAGAAGTAGGAGAGGAGTTGCAAGCTCTGTCAAGGGGGGGAGAGACCAAGCAAGGAGTTAAGCGAAAGATCCAGGCTGGTTCCTTTACCTCTCTCTTATCTATCATACATAGAGGAAATCCCAAATTGATTTGATTGTTTGTTTCTAGGATAGATGCCAATCCTAGTGGGCTAGTCGATCGAAAAGACACTAGTTTTCCTGGAAATAGTGTGAGTGTGTATTATTTGTTTATTAGTTTTCTACATGTGGTGTCAGAGAAGGTTAAAGAATGCCTCCACCAGCAATGAATTTGTATGTAGATGATTCTTGTAAACAAAGCCATCGTATGTTGGAGGAATTGGAAGCTGCGCCGTGATGCTATCTATTGTAAACATCACCATTAACAGTGTGAATAGCGTTCCCTTTGAAGTCATCGTGTGTGCTATCTGCTCTCGTTGTTTGTGTGTAAATGTAACTGTAAGAGGAGCGATGAAGCTCCTCCATACTTCAATATAATATGTCTAGTGCATTTACTTTATGCGTAATCTGGGATCATGTTAGTATTAGAGTAGTCTTCTTGCTGATGTGAATTGCGAGTGTGGATGATAATCAGGGCTGAACAAAAAAGAGGGTGAAGGAAAAATCAAGTATTTTGACCCCAAGATTGGATGTGAAACATGAAGAAATAAAATTTAGAATGACGACATTCACATTGAGAATCAATTTGTTTTCGAGAAAGCTTTCTATAGGATGGCAGACATGGTAGATAAACTGTTTGCAAATTATGAGAACATAATAGCAAAGAAGGAAAATAATAAGAAAGAGAAAGCATAGTACAATGCTTTGGTAAATAAAGGAAATGGAGGAGAACCTCTTAAAAGTCCATCTCCATCTTCTAGTGAATGTTCTTCTCCTTCATCTCATTCTCATAATTTAAAAAAAACATCAAAGAATGCATGGCTCCAGGAACTTGTGGAGATCAACTAGAGCATTCAAGCAAAGAGTGTTGAACTGAGAAGACTACTATAAGAAGCAAAAACAGGAGAAGCAGGGATTGTACCTTTAGGTACAAGCCACATAATAGGCCTCCGAAAATTTGAAGTGCATTGAAGGTTTAGTGAAACCATCCTCACTCACTTTGGAATCAACAACTGAAGTAAACAATATTAGTGATTCTTCAGTTTCATGTTCTCATTATGATGATGATTTCGGTGCATTTTAAAGGCACACCAAGGGCATTGGTTTGAAGCTAATAAAGAAGATGGGATATCAAGTAAAGGGCCTAGGAGTTAATGGCCAGGTAATTTTGAATCCCATCCAAGTGGTGGACCTACCTTGATATGCAAGATTGGGTTATGTCAAAGAGGAAGTTGAATGATACTACAAACCAATGGATATAGGAGAGACTTCAAGCGATAAGTTTGAGGCAGTGCAGGATGCTAAGAGCACATCAAAACATTCCAATGATGTGAGAATTTCAAAGGAAGAACTAAGTCAGGTTTTCCTTACCAAAGCCATACCAAAGACAACCATTCAAGGAAGGTTATGTTGCCTAGGAAGGAGACACAAAAGAAGGTCAAGAAAGTATGGAGGAAGAGAAACCATTGCAACCATCACAACAAGGGTGGACATCAGAAAACCACATGTTGGAAGCTCCATCCAGAGCTATGCCCAAAGAAGGATGGAGAACATATGAAATAACTTGTGAAGGAATCGACCGATGAAGAGTTCAACAAGGAAGCCAACTATAGGAAGAAATCCCATTAGTCTGGCTACGTAAGAGATGGGTAACCCTTTTAATTAATTGAGTATGTCAACCATTGTCAATCACATGTTGATTTTTAAAGACCCTGTAGATGGGAATAAACTTGTAAAAGTGATGAAGTGTATATGGTCGAAGGGTTGTTGCAAGTTTAGTAATACTAGAATCGATGCCTTACTGATCTTCTTCTTTAACTATTAAAACCGCCTCTGTTTACCCTTTCCCCATTGGAAACCCTTACCATTCATTATTATGGCATGGAGTGGTGCTTCTATTATTGAAAACAAGGATATTAGTTTCCTTAGGTACTATGTTTCCCCAATGAAAATCTTGATCTCAAAAACATTAATAGGCAGCAACCACTTCATGTTTGCCTCCATCTTGGAAGGATCCACTTCATGATGGCCTCCATATTATAAGGATCCACTCATAATGGCCTCCATATTGGAAGGATCTATCTTCAACTCTCCTCCACTAATCACATATAACATATACACCAAAGGTTGTTGTGAAAAATCACAATTCTTGAGATTTGCCAACAACTAGTGCTTCATTAATATCTCTAGCACCTACATCAAATGTGAGATGTGCTCCTCTCAAGTGGCATTGAATAACAATATATTATCCAAATAAACAATAGAAATTTAATATATAAAATGGCATATTATATAATTCATTAACCTCATGAATGTAGTTGGTGCATTACATAGGATAAACAACATGACTAACCACTTATACAAACCTTACTTGATTTTAAGGCAGTATTCTAGGTATCTTCTTCTCTGACCCAAAATTGGTGATATCATGACTTTAATTCTATTTTAGTGAAGTATTAGGCTTGCTACAACTGATCCAATAGATCATATACCCTCGGCATGGGGTACTTGTTCTTGAGCATAATTTTGTTTAAGTCCCTATAATCAACACACATCCGAAAAGTCCCCTCCTTCTTTGGCATGATTATGGGTGACCCACATGGTGAGGTAATTGGTCAAATGACACCCTACTCTAGTAGTTTTCGTTAATAATATTCACCTCATACTCCTATATAATGGGTTATCGATATAGGCCAATGTTTGGAAACGAAGAATCCAATAATAACTGGATCTCATACTCCATTTCCTTCTTGGGTGGTATCCATTTAGGCTCCTAAAACATGCCCTTGTATGCCTGTATAAAATCTTATAATTTCTATTTATATTCATTAGAACACCCCTCTAGGTATGACCGAGCTCTCATCAACTTTTCCAAAGTCTGATTTTCTCTTAAAAATACAAAAGATATTTCTTGCTAGAACTGATCAACTTTTTGGCATAGTCGACACTTACTAGAGAGATCTTTGACTCACCATTATGCACATTAATGATGAAGGACTTTCCATCCTTGATGAGGAAATAATGGTTGTCTCTTTGCATGAAGATCACATCCACATATAAGGACTCCCAAACACAACACCACATACATCTAGTAGAACTACATTGAATTCTTCTTCCTTAATAAAGGCAACACTAATAAAAGAATTGATTATGAATTGTTTGGTTACATTTATCACTACCTTCTTGTTGACCCATCCCAATGGATATTGGCTAGGATAATCATGAGTCTCCAATCCCAGTTTCTTGACTAGATATGTTTCTATGAGACTTGCATGTTAACATAAGTTGAATAGAGCAACAATTTTTGTCTTCTTGACCTATATATTTATATGGAAGAGTTTGGTCATTTCATTCTCTTCTTGTTGTTGAAGGCTATTCATATTCACCCCCTTCTACATTGATGTATAAATAATCTTCTCATTCAAATTTGATCTACTTTCCAACCAATTACTCGAATCTCTGGCCATTTTCTTTCTTCTAGTTCTTTTAGTTGAGCTCTAGATTAAACTTCCAACACTTCTAATTTATTCGACCATAAATATTACAATGGTTGTTGGGATATTTTTGCTGGTGTGCTATAGATATTGTAATTTTGTCTTTTCCTCCTTTCCACTTCTTCTTCCCCTCCTTGGAAGCTTCTTGGAGCTCCTTTTGCTTCAATCCACTTGATTTCCCTTTCTTCTGGCCTATTTCTCTAGTTATTATGCCTATACATAAGCCTCATCCACCATTATGGGTTTGAACAACATCACTTGCTTCCATAAATGACTATGTACACCCCCTAGATACTTGAGAAGCACATCTAGGTTCTTTCGGGAGATACCCAACATTTTGGCCATATTTCTAAATTCGATGGCGCACTCATATACACTCTACCCCTGTGTTTGCTTGAATTTATGTGATTGGATCCATTGCTCCTCTACATACCCAATAGGGTAAAACTATGACATTATGGTATTTTTTAAATCGCCCCACTTAGTCACTAGGGGATCTCCCTCCAACCTCACGGCTCCCATGTGGCTTTCCCACTCGGTGAGGGCATGGACCTCTAATTTTAGATGAGCTACAAAATTTTATATTCTTCCTCTATATGATGAACACTAAAATAAAATTGTAATTGTTACAACTAGTGATTTAACTTGAAAGAGTTAATCTCACCTTGATATGGCTTGATGTTGACCTTCACTTCCATCTTAAACATGGACTATATATGGTTTATGACACTCAAATTGGGTTAATTATTTTAGGGTTATTTCTTAGAATCCATATATGGTTCATTGTGATCCCCCTATCTCCCATGTGATCTAACCTCTGCATGAGAACATGCATGTAAGGAAAATTTTAAAGGCTAAATTTTGCAAATGGGTTAGTTTTCCATGTTTTTTTTGAAAAAAAAAGATTCACTTATTTCTATTTTCTTTTCTAAAAATCATTTGCTCAAATTTTATGGAATAAAAATATTTTACTTTAAAAGTCACTAAAATTTATATACACTACATAAAATCATTTGAAATTTGAGTATATTTACAAAATTATTTCCAAACATTTAATGGTTTTGCATATCACAAATTAGTAAGATTCGATAATGTTTCTACACTTCAAAATAAATTCCCATTCTTAAAATCTTCCTCAATCCTCTTAGAATAACCAAATTTTATTAGTTATGGATGCCATGAGGAGCCTCGCATTACATTTTATATCTACGACTTGTGGTTCCAACTGTGAAAGTCTCTCCTTTGTGAGATCTTGAGGATTAATGACAGATTCATTAACCATGTATGGGGTTTTATGAATTTCATCTTAATCGATATGGATCCCTTGAAACGATCAAAATATACCCAAAGAAACCTTATCTCATACCAATGTGACCCGTAAACTACTATGGATATTCTAGAGCACAATTCATCACAAGAAATTTGAGAAAATTATACTTAAAATCCAAAACATATACTAAGTGGGTTATTTTCCTTAGACTTTAGGATTTATTTTAAATTTAAATTAATTTATATTTTATACATTTTTTTTAATAATAAATATAGTATGCTTCTAGTTTTAAAAATAAAATATTAATCTTTAAAGTTTATATATATATATATATATATATATATATATATATATATATATATATATATATATATATATATATATATATATATATATATATATATATATATATATATTACTCAGTTCTATAATTATTTAGTTCATAACATACAGTTATAATATAGAACTTTATAATTATTTAACACGTATAACATACAATTATTTAACATAACACACGTATAACATAACATGTAACATAATTATAACTATTTCATAATTCTGTAACTATATAATTATTTGAATATAACTATATATATTTAAGTAGATTATAAAATTATAACATATCACATAGCTAGATATATTATAGTTCTATATATATTATTTATCACATAACATAACATAAAATTTTCTATAACTATTTAACATAACATAACTTGTTATTTAAGATTTAAAACATAACATACAATTAGCTCACATAGCATAACATAGTTCTATAATTATTTAACACACACACATATATATAACATAACTATAATTTATAACTATATAATTATAAATATACTATATATATTTAACTATTATAAAGTTATAGCATCACACACACACACACACACACACACACATTTTATAACATAACATAACATAGTTCTATAACTATTTAACATAACATAACTTGTTATTTAACATAACATAAAATTATATAACATAACATTACACACACACACACACACACACATATAACATAACTATAACTATAACTAGATAGTTCATAACATAAGTATATAACTAGATATATGATTTAACTATTATACTATGTTATTATCAAAAAATGATCACTTGGCCATTTTTAACTAGGTGGATCAAAATACACCATGTAGGATTAATTTTACCATAGTAAAATCACTTTCACTCTCAAAAATAATTTAGTAAACCACTTTTATTAAATTATTTTATGATTTAAATAAAAAAGCTCATGAGAATAATTAGATAAATCATTATCTATTTATTTTACTCTAGGAATAATTATTTAAATAATTATTCCTTGTTGCATTTGATTAAATCCATTAGGAATAATTAAATAAATCATTATTTATTTAATATTCCTTATTTTTATTATTGGAATAATTGTTAAATCACTATTTAATAATTATTTCAATTTTAAACCATTCTTAATTCTCGCAAAATAATTAATAAATCATTTTATTTGTTAATTATTTCTAAATAAAAATATTTAACCATTTTAAATACCTTTCCCTCTCCAAGAAATATAATAAAGTATTCCAAGCGGTTAGATCTTTATTTGGTTAATATTATTTTATTATTATCAATTTTCAAGATTAATTCAATTCTTTGTTATAAATAGGAGGGTTTTTCATTCATTCTTCACCAAGATCATAATCATTGTCACTATTATCATCTTTTTTCTTTCGAGCTCCCATTTGAGTTCTCCACATTTTGTTTGGGCTTTTCACATATTGATAGAGAAGATCATTTTTTGAAGCATCAAGGACATCAAAGGACCCATCCCATGGAGGGGGACTTACAGACCCTTTTGTAAATCTCCTTCACCAGGTGTTTTTAATAAAGAATTTATTCAATTAAAGTATTTCCATTTGGATTATTTCATTGGATATTTTTACTGCTGCTTTCTATTATGGATCATCTATACTTTTTTTGTAGGTTTTCCATTTTTATTGTAGAACTAAATCACAAGCAACCATCAACTTGTTGTTAGGGTCACTTGTCACCTAATAACTTAAGTGAGGTCAGGATCCCTCTGATAGTTCATGCCACTATATGGATAGTCATCTATGTACAGTGGCATCTATTCCCAATGAGCAAAAAACACAGGTCGAAACACTCGTCTGAATCCCCCTCCTCCACCTCATCTCAGTAACTGCCCCTAGCAATGCATCTTGGGCTCTAGTGGGTTGCCATCACAAATCTGAACATGAGGTCGAATAGTGGGTATCTTCTCAAATAAGAGTGAGCATAAAATTATTCCAAATGAACAATTATCATTGGTCCTTCATCTGCATAATGTCAACTTTCATTTCAACGATGACAACATCATATGGGCCCACCCATAGTAGGTCATTGTCAACACACTCTCCACTAGCATCATCTTCCCTCCAGTGATATGGTGGAAGACATGACTACCACAGATCCACAACACCGCTGCGGCTGTAGCTTATGTGTCAAGCCTCTCCAAGTCATATATCTGTATGGTTGCACCCTTTGAATGACTCCTTGGTGCACAGTGGAGATCAACAAACTGATCTATATGCCTCCCACAAGGCAACACTGGAAGTATCTCCCCTACCACCCCCAAGGGGGGCAGTCTTGTCAGAAAATATATGTCTTCGATCGTGATATCAATCATGTGCCCTTGTACTACAAAGGCTTCCTAATCTGGGTCCTAGTAACTCACTATCCTCAACAGCAAGGGCTCACCCGCCCTTATCATAGGGTTCTCTAATAAATTCAACATGCCATATCCTGTCAACTCCGCTCTCACTGCTTGATTCCTCTGAATCTTGGCACAAAGGGACTCCAAGTCTCGTTCTCGCCATGATACATTTAGCTCTACCATACCTGCAAAATACCATTATGTTTTTTCAGTCCATATTCAAAGGCATGCATGTCTATTACTTAACTTCGACTCCCATCAGACCACTAGTCCTGCCAAGCCTCTTATCCCAAAACACAGTTTTTGCCATCAAAACTACACTAGACACACTTGTGGGCCTAGCTTCTACATTCCAGAATGCAGAATAGGCCCCCAAAAGCGCATTGTGATTGTGAGGATGAGCAGGGGTCCCCCACAAAGAACTGAAGCTCTAATCTGAAAGTTTAATCACCCAAAAATGATGAGTAAGGTTAGGCCACCTACCTCCAACTTTTAGATCTTAATTCTGACGGTCAGTTTTTCTTCTATGATCTCCACAAGATTTAGGGCCTTATCCTCCTCTCCAAATTCTCCACAACTCACTATGCAAATGAATTGGATTTGGGGGAAAAAATCCCTTTTATAAGGAAAACCCTAGTTTTTTCGTTTCCAATTGCGACCAAACTGTAGCTCCATTTGACAAACCGTCAACATTGTTGGCAATATCTCACCAAGTTATATAATGGGTCTCTCTTTGTTTTTGTTAATTTGAAACTTCATCGGGAAGCCATTTTTCTGTGAGGTTTCACTTTGTCACCTATTAAAATCAAATTTCTTCATTTGAATCACCTGTATTCTATTACCACTTTACCTTTACACTGGTTGACTCATGCGTTGATTTTCTTCATGAGTAAACATCATTTACTCATTTTTTATGGTCCCTTCCAGGCCTCCCCCATGTGGTAGCATCATAGAGTCACCCTTGTTCATAGCATCCAAGATGGATCACCCTTGCCTCTATGGAGTCTATTTTGAGTCCCCTAAAGTCTCGTTAAAATGTTTCATATGTCATCGTGTCTCGTCCCTCCAATTTTACTCATATTTTTCCTCCAACTCTACTCCTCCATCTTTGTTGAACCCCTATTTGAGTCATTGACCATCCCCTCTCGAATTGAGTCAGAAGTTGCTAGGTCAACCATTATTATTATGCTCTGACAAGGGAAGCCGTCAGTCCTCCACCCATATTCTTTCCTTCCATCATCATCCTTGGTGTTAGTCCATCAATCACTCTACTATGTTCCCTCACGCCGTTTTTAAGGGATTCCTTATTTCCTTAACTTTGGCAGGCCCCCTTCTGTCAACCTCAACAAATTTATTCTAGACGAGTGGTCTAGAGGGCGATGTACCTTGGTTCCAAATTCCATCTTTGTTTAGTGCCTCAGATCAAGAAAAAGGAATCATTATTTCCCTTTAACTTGATTGTTTCTCACGTGCTCGACATCAACTCCTTATCACACGATTGAGATTCGTGCACTTAACGATTTAGTGATTCCAGAAGATTTTCCCAGTGATTCCCAGGTGTGAATGAGATGTTTGAGACCTCATGAGGGGGTTTCCCTTCAGGTAGCCCCCTACATGCCCAGATGATCCAACCTCAGATGCAGTTCCGTAGATTTGATGGGTTCAGTTTCCACCACTTGCAGTGCCCACAACACACATCTCCTTCAGATGATCCATTCAGATCTTCAGAGCCCTTTCCTATTCAACAGGGCTTCTTTGGTTGTGATACCCCCTCACCATGCGAGCTTGAAGGGAATTATGTCTCATGTAATTAGATGTTATTGTATTCAGTCCTGGCCTATGTTTTTCTAGGCACATTATGTATATGAGATCCATTGTATTATTTTTTGGCCCATTGATGCCAGTGTATCATGTATCATGTACTTTGTAGCTCAGTCCCACATTGTTGGGCTCATCATTATTCTTTGTACTCAATTATCTCGGCGGGTATGGGTATGCCTCCCTGCCTCATTTGAGATCATGTACTCCCACATAAAAAGAGGCTTCTACCAGTTTAGTAGGTCTCGCTCCCTCAATTTTTGTCCATCCTTGTATTGCTTCAGTTCTTTATCTCTTTATTTGACTCCCCTTTTGGTGTCTTGTGGAAGTGTAACCTACAACATATTTCGGTCATATAATTTTCTCCTAACACTCATACGTGTAGGGGCAATCTGTTATGACCAAAAAATGATCACCTAGCCATTTTTATCTAGGTGGATCAAAATACACCATGTGGGATTAATTTACCATAGTAAAATCACATTCACTCTGGAAAATAATTTACTAAACCACTTTTATTAAATTATTTTCTGATTTAAATAAAAAAACCCATGAGAATAATTATATAAACCATTATTTATTTAGTTTTCTCTAGGGCTAATTATTAAATCATTATTTAAATAATTATTCCTTGTCACATTTGACTAAATCCCTTAGGAATAATTAAATAAATCACTATTTATTTAATATTCCCTATGTCTATTATTGGAATAATTGTTAAATCACTATTAATAATTATTTCAATTTCACGCCATTCTTAATTCTCACGAAATAATTAATAAATCATTTATTTGTTAATTATTTCTAAATAAAGATATTTAACCATTTTAAATGTCTTATCCCTCTCAAAGAAATATAATAAAGTATTCCAAGTAGTTAGATTTTGATTTGGTTAATATTATTTTATTATTCTCGATTTTCGAGATTAACTCAATACTTTGTTATAAATAGGAGGGTTTTTCATTCATTCTTCACCATGATCATAATTATCGTCACCATTATTGTCTTTTTTCTTTCGGTCTCCCATTTGAGTTCTCCACATTTTGTCTGGATTTTTCACATATTGAGAGAGAAGATCATTTTCTGAAGCATCAATGACATAAAAAAACCCATTCCACAAAGGGGGACTTATAGACCCTTTTGTAAATCTCCTTCACCAAGTGTTTGTAATAAAAAAAATTATTCGATTAAAGTCTTTCCATTTGGGTTATTGCATTTGATATTTTTACTACTGCTTTCTATTCTAGATCGTTTATACTTTTTTTGCAAGTTTTCCATTTTTATTGCAGATCTGAATCGCAAGCAGCCATCAACTTGTTGTTAGAGTCACTTGTCATCTAGTGACAAAACTGAAGTGTTTTTGGTACACCTTCCAAGAAATTCGCACTAACATATATATATATATATATATATATATATATATATATATATATATATATATATATATATATATATATATATATATAGATATAATTATTTATCATAACATAAAGTTATTTGACATAACATATGTAACACACACACACACATAGTATTGAACATATAACTATATATAAGTTCATGTTTCAAAAATGCATAATTGATAGATACATTAAATCCATCATGAAAAGTGTATTTGGTCTCGTGAATAAAAGCCTTTAGACTCTTTTTTTAATTTGTACCATATTGGTTCATTATGTAGTGTGTTGTACAAGAAACATTGTCTTCATGTGCTTGCACCTAGTACATGTCATATGTCCAAGTCAAACATTACGAACATAAAGTCTATTGTAGTATTTGGTTGGCATGGAATTTTATTAGTTTTGTAAATATGTTTATTTTAAATTTTTACATATATATTTACATATTTATGTGCTATGAATAAAATCCATTATTTAGAAACAAGAAAAAGTGTGAAGGTAGATTTGATCACTTATTTCAATTATGTTTACATGGAACTCAATGTACTTTGATTGATAAATTATCAAAAAATGGACTCTAAAGTTTAGGACTTAATGCTAGATTATTCTACTTGAATTCAGAAATGGTTTTTTAGTCAACATTTTTTTCTTCGATTAGTTTACATCTATTATATGTAATATGATGAGTTATCCCATATACGCACCCTAACTGCAGGCTATCATAGTGCGAGAGTTTATGTTATACGTGGTTGGGGTCTTGATAGATCATGTAGCCCATTGAGAGTTCATGTTCCCCTCGTAGATCCTGACTCCAACGCTAGATGGAGTGTTAGAGGTAGTGTTTCTGTTTCTGTTGTTGATCATGATACATGCAATGGACATGATTCACCCATTTTAGGTACACCTCTTGCATTTTTAAATCCTCTTTAAACTTTATGTGTTTATGTCTTGAAATTGCCTTTAATTTTTAAATTGTCTTTAACTGATGTGTTTGAATTTAATGTGTATGCTATTATGCTTCTAGTTTTTTAATTATATATATGTTAAATTATGTTTATGATTTACAGGCCCTCAGTAGGCCAAAGCTGAGGATTAGAGCGCAACATCGATCCTTTCACATGATGAAGCTACAACTCAAATCACATTAGAGGATGTTGTGACCCATCATACGTAAATCACAACAAAGATAAAGAAGATCTCAACCAATTCACCGACTCATATTACATTGCCTTTGATGCTGGATAACATCAATAGGTTTATGGATACATACCAAAGGTCAAACCCACATAGCCACATATTACAGTACATATAGAGGATTAGGAGGCATGAGGTTGAAGGCCTAAATACTTGAGAGGTGGCGAAAGAGGCTACCAAGGACATTGATGTTTGGGGATAGTTGTTTGACATCCCTTTGGAACGCCATGCTAGACATAAAGGTACGATTCCACTGAAATATTTTTGGAATGTTAATGCAACCCATTTTTTTATGATAGATTCAACAGAGCTTGGGGCTAGTTACCCCACCATGACCATGTTTCCATTTATTTTTCCAAGCATTTATATGCAGAGTTCGTGTTACATATGAGGTTGGATTACACTGATACCGGATCTCATTTTTATGGACTCAACATGGGATGTACCTATGAGTGCGAGGGGCCTTGTAAGGACCTTGGGCATGCACCACTACCTCCGAGATTCTTTCTGGTATTGGCTCAGAGATATAGGAGCTGTCGCAGCTCAGTGGTGAGACCAAGGAGACTATTACAGACAACATGTAGACGTCATTGGCCAGTGTGCGTGTTGCATTGGATGGAGAGATTAGGAGACCACCACCATTGCCTCGTGACCTGTCAGTGCCCTTATATTATGATGCATTTCTAGTGATTTTACCATTTGATTGGGTTTTGATATGTAGATGTATGTATCATGATGCCATTCATGAGACTTGGAGGGTGCATGACTTGCATTACACAAACTAGGTACATATATATACAGATCTTTTGACTCTTATTGTTAAATTATGCATAACTATTTATATTAAAATTTCTAGTTCGTATTAGATTCCATTTATATTAATACATTCATGATAACATGTAGACACATCTCAACAACATGGATGAGCTTATGAGGTCATCCGAGGGGGAAGTTGATTAGCCAAACCATCCTCAACCAGAGCATGTTTCCATGGATTCTCCTCCACCTCCACCTCCACCTTATATGTTTAGGTATGTTCACTAAAGTTGAGGTAAACCTTTTTATTCCTAAGATTTCAACATTTTCTCTTTTTAAGTTACACATATATGCTAATTAATTTGTAAACTAATTATAATTTGTCATTTCCATTGTGTACACATGCCCATATATAGAGTGTCGTTGATGTCGTTAGTACGTGGAGACACGAGTGGGATGATAGATTTAGAGGCACTGATGATGTGGGTCCACTGATGCAGGCCCCAATCATTGAGCCATAGGAAGGGGACTACCAAACCCAGATTCATGATCAGGCCCCCTATCCTATCTGACTTGCATTTGGACTCGACCGAGGTTAGTAGATTCATGTATATGTAATTAAAAATGTGATTCAAAATAATTTATTTCTATATTATTTATTTTGTACAAATAATGATCTAATTAGTTTGAATTTGGAATGTTTTATATTGCAGTACCAGCTTATGGACATAACTCACATAGGAGTTCTCGTGGTACTTAGAGTGTCATAGTTTGTATATTTTTAGGCTCATTTCATTGGGCATATTCACATGTGATACAAAATTTGTATATTTTCATATATGGGAAGTTTATGGATGTACATCATGGACATTATTTTAGTTTATGGATGCTTATTATTTCAGTTTATGAATGTTCATGTGTGATATTTGTAATTTGTATATATATTTTCATATGGATAGTTTATTGCTACATATACTCACTATTTCAGTTTATGGATTTGTATTAATCTTGTTTATGGAAGCTCATTAATTTTTGAAATTTATGGAATTGTTAAAAATATTTCGCTATTTTTTATTTTTTATTTTTATATACTATAACTTCTATTAGTAAAATATATGTTCAATTTTGATTTCCGGTTTCATAGACTAAGAAAATAAGTACAATCTTAAGTTATGATGCAAGTCACTTTGATACTTAAAGTGAACTCGAATATATCGTGTACATGAATTTAATATTGAACATGGAAATAATTTTTATCATGCTTCATATCGGCTTGTAGAAATTGTTTTTTAGTGCAATCAACATGTATGTCTATGTTGTGTTTTTTGGTTGTCGAATGAGTGGAATTCAAAATTTGTCTGATCCTATGACAAAATTTGATGGTGATTATTTTTATACCTGCCAAAGGTAGAGTATATTGTAATCAGTTTGTCAAACTTATTTTTGACTTTCAATTAATTGTTTTCAATAAAATCATTTTTTCTAAAGTTTTATTATAGTTGTGAAATATTTAAATATTAAACTAAATTATTTGTTAATTATTAAAGTAATTTTCAAATTTTGTAGAAATTATATTCCAATTTTATGATTGGTTAAGTACATTGACATGACTAATTTTATGGGGTTTGAAACTCATTTATCAGAAATAAAAAATTATTTAAAAATAAAAATTACCCTAACACCTATTGAAAATATTAATTACAATATTGATGTGATGTATGCACAGTGTAGCTCTAGTCACGATATGGTGCAAGTTTTCTTACAACAACTCTCCTTTACCTTTTTTAAATAACTTTCGTACTTATAAAATTTCCCCGGGTTAAATAATATTTATAAAGACATAATTTTAATAATGAAAAACGATAGAAAGTGAGTATTGCCACTTGTATATTCAATAACTTATTTTTGTAAATTACTATGTATTATGCATTTGAGTTTGAGTTTGGTCAATTATATTTTAAAGAGATAATTAAAATATATGGAAGAATTTCATTTATTTTAGTGGAGAACTCCACGACAAACCTTTAATGATATTAGAATAGAGTTGGTTCAATTTGCTTTTGAAGTGCTTTAAACTAGAGGAATGATACATGATAGATACTTCAGAACAATATTTCTATTAAAAAGAAGGACATGATTTATAAGTTGATTGAATATAATATATATTTAAGAAAAACAAGACTATTTTGAAGTGCTTTAACTAGAGGAATGACACATGATAGATACTTTAGAACAATTTTTTTATTAAAAAGGAGGACATGATTTATAAGTTGTTGGAATATATCTATAATAAATAGTATTTTTCATAATAACATGTTGTCACCGACATTATTCAATAAGTTATTGATAAGTTATTGAATAACGCACTAAGGAGGTTATTATGGGTTTGCATTTTGTTTGATTTTTTTTAATAAATTTGAGTTTCATTCAAATTCATTTGGATATTAAAATTATGTGGTATTTTTAAATTAAAAATAAATATAATTGTTTTTTGGAGTGTAATTTTTTTTTTTCAAATTATTAATAACAATAATTTTATTTAAACATATTAATAAAAAATATATATTTAAAATACAATTAATAATTAATTATTTAATTTCTTTATTAAATATAATTTAAAATTTAAAATTTAAAATTTAGATTTAATCTAAAACATTAAAAAAAGCAACATAAATGTAATTAATATCATATAAAAATGTCAAATAATTAAAATATGAATCAATCTAACTATTATACATTTTTTTCTTCTAAAATCTAGTCATACAATTTTTAGCGAAATTTTGATTTTCAGTTATTTAAAACTTGATGATGAACCACACATGTTGGTTCGAAACGCTTTGGCCAAAAATTTCTCTTATGTGATTTCTATCGAAAGATTTTGCTTAATTTATTTAAAACCTGTTAAAAATTTTGAAACTCAAATTTGTAATTCCAACAAATCTTTACAAAATTTGGAAAAAATTAAAAGTGTTAACGAATTACTTTTTGCATAAAGAGGTACTAAACAACAACACTGCATATTCCACTTGCTTTTTCATGCTTGTAATTTTTTTTATATTTTATAAATTATTCATTTTTTATGCTTATCACTTTATTCTTATGAGAAATTTTTTTTGAGTTAAATGTAAGTTATAAAGCATAATATGCAATATTTATGATAATATAATTACGATTAAATGAAAAAAATATAATATATATATATATATATATATATATATATATATATATATATATATATATATATATTTTAAATTCACCAATATTCTTAAAATTTTCAAATTTCAATAGTAAGACAGTTTCTGGGAAAGAGTCCCTTTGAAATGAAACATAAAAAATGAATTATATATAATTCAAAATGGATGAATACAAAATTTAAATCAATAAAACAAAAGAGATTCATTTTTAATATTTAAGATATTTCCTTATGACCTTTTGATAAAAATTGATGAGCAATCTCTAAAACAGAAGAAAAATTGATGAGCAATCTCTAAAACAGAAGTGCATAATCACAGAGCCAATATAGTTACAATATTGTACATTAATTAATATTAATGTTATATATATATATCTATATCTATATCTATATCTATATATATATATATATATATATATATATATATATATATAGATATATATATATATATATAAAATTCAAAATGGATGAATACAAAATTTAAATCAATAAAACAAAAGAGATTCATTTTTAATATTTAAGATATTTCCTTATGACCTTTTGATAAAAATTGATGAGAAATCTCTAAAACAGAAGTGCATAATCACTGAGCCAATAATGTTACAATATTGTAAATTAATTAATATTAATGTGTTATATATATATATATATATATATATATATATATATATATATATATAAAAGAATTCTACTCCTTTATTTAATATCTTATTTAATATCTTAACATTGATGATAATCAATAATGCCTATTACACATATAATGTTTACATCTACAAAAACTCTGCTCCATTATTTAATACCTTAACTTTAATGTTGATGATAAGGAATTTCAATAAAGTTTTGATATCAGATATGTTAAGTATAACCATTCATTATAAGATTTGAATTTGTATGTGAAAAAATTTACAAAGATTATCTATCTATCCCTACTTCTATTTGAGAAACCGACTTTACATAACCGAATTCTATTTAAAGACTATCTGTGATGTTAATCTAATGCAAGAGCATCCAATTAGGGAGGCGATCGCTGGACATGCTGTTTTAAGAATTTTTTAAATTTACTTTTCAGTTTAATTTATTGTTATTTCTTTTCAAGAAGGCTGTCACAGCCAATGTCGTTACTTTTTATTTTTTAAAATAGATAGATTAGGGAATAGTCTTAATTAAATTAATACTTGAATAACAACAAAAGGGAATGTAACTGAAAATTGCAACTGCAAGTAGTTCCTCAACTGAATGAGGCTACCAGCAGCGTCAATACACAATCAAAAGATGAACAGAGGGTTGCTGCCAACAAAGGAGGATAGAGACCAGAGAATGTAAACTCTGACAGAATATTTTAAAACAGTAAAGAGAAGCATTTCAGGTATCAAATAGTTGTTATTATGAATGACTATAATCTGGTACTGTGCATGAAATTAACTACATGATTTAGGGATTGTTAACGAGATTGTGCATCACATCGAAGCAGCTAAACACTGCAAGAGAACTCATTCAGGTACTTCACGAAAGCAAATCATTGAAATTCTTACAAGTAGAAGATTTATCATTTATATAAATATATATACATACATTGAATAAATATTTGTTATAGTTCAGAGACAGCATCATGTAACCCAACACGGGTTCAGAGCATAAGGCATAGTGCTTTACAAAAATTATACAATTGCCAAACAATCCTCAGACATTTTCGTTACAGACCAAGAAGGGTTCCTGTGACCCAAGACCAACTAAACAAACAAATATGGGACCATGCTCAACAACCAGAGCCGGATTGTACAAAATTGCATTCAAATTCAAAACCAAAATCTCAGTCGAGCCACTGTCACCAACGACCAACTAACGACCCAGAACTTTCAACGGACAGATAAAATTGCGGTCCAACAAAAACGAGACTTCGTCTCTACAAGAACAATCTACAGGACTGTAAAAGATAAATAGGAAGGACCCTGCCCGGTTCAAGTGAAGACCAGAATGGAAGAGCGAAGAAATAGTAACCATCAAGGACCAAACCCTTACCACCACCACAAAGGAGCGAATCACCTGCATAGTTAAGAGACAATGATTAGAGAGGCAGCATAACTAGTTATATGGAGAATAAACAGAGAGAAGGGTAAAGATGAGTACCCTAAAGGTTACCTGAAGTGGAGAGCAGGTTCCATAGTCAAACCCAGGACCAAAAACGTTCGAGCCATGACCACAGAGCCACGAAACCCCAGTTGCTCACAAGGAGCGGGAATTGTTAGCAGAAGAAAAGAAAAGAGGGAGCTTGAAATCGAAGCAGAGAGGTTACCTTGTGTTAGAGCCGAACTGCCGCCAGGGAAGTCGGGCTGAGGCCTTGACAAGAATGTGCACCATAAAAATAGTTAAACGTAGCAAAGACAAACCAGAAGTGCAGCAAACCAACTAAAATTACAGAGAAATCACCGCCTACCCAGGACGGCCACACAACCCAACATTGTTTCGAGAAACCACGCAAGAAGCAACTACCAAACTCTCCGATACAACATCTTAACATTACCCAGTAACATAGAACCAAAGCTGAGGTTGGAACCAGTAGACAATGGAAGGAAGAGAGTCATTACCTTCGGCGAAAGGAACCAGGTAAGGGCACAGAGGAGCAGAGCGAAACCAACAGCAACAATAACCCATGCTACAACCAAAACCCGCGCCATAGAACCACAACACGATGACCAAGACAACCTCAAAAAGGTGGCGAAGTTAATGCTCCATTAAAACCTCACCAGAAACCCCAGTTGCATATGAGTGCGGGAAGGGATCATGTGGGCCAGTTGCCACGAAGGCACCCACCTCAGCTTTTGGGTGAGTCATCAGAATCCAATGCAATTATAAACCAAAAAATTGTTAATATATTTATTTTCATCATCATAATGTAATTAAAATCCTTTTTTAACTACCAATCATGACCAATATAGATGCACAATATTACAAATATCATATGTAAAACACTCTTTTCAAACCATTGGATTTGGATGGCTTGTGTCATCCAAAAATAAAAATGATGTACAGGCCAAGCATTCCCACCAAATATGTAATGTTTTGAAATATTCTCACGATCGTTTTGAAATATTCTCATGACCATCAAAAAAATTGTTGCATTGTCAATGTTTCTTAAAAAATGTTGCATTGTAAATATTTCTAGATGTCAAAATAATGAACTTAATTCTTAAATTTCCACACAGAGTTTACTCGTTATCCACTGGTCATTAGAGAACACTTATTTTCCATGAAATCAACCCTTCAAGGGAGCATTATGTCAAAGTTGGGATAATCCTCTATATTTGTAAGTCAAATATAATAGAGAATTGTAGATAAACTTACAAATATAATAGAGAATTGTAGATAACTTACCAGTAGAACATTTGCATAGAGTTTGTGTTGCATATATTTTGAAACTTTTAAAGAAATTGTCCATTGAGTTCATGTTTTAAAGCTTCCTAATTTAGTTTGAGTTATGCTAAAATATTGCAATGTATAAACAAATTTCATTTTGATCAAACATTTTTTTTTTAAAGGAATCTACAAGTAGGTTAGTCACATGACATGGGGTTGATTCTAACTAGTGCTACAACTATAACCTCTAGGTTCCTGCTTATGCCCCTTCCATAGGAAAAAATGAATCATGGAGATTTGAACCTCGAACCCCCTCACACATAATATTTCATTTTCATGGCGATCCCCAATTAAGTGGCACCCTAGAGGCTAATTTGATCAAACATTATATGACATATTCATCCAATATTTTTTGATCAAATCACTTAGCAACATAATTATTTCCTAGAGAGAAAACAATATTGAAAAGTGTATTGTTCTACGAATCTACTACAAAGATAGATCATAGAGAAAGAGGTATTACCAAAACGATTCAAAACAAGCTGGGTCGAAGCAGTAAGTAGTCAAGCTAGTCCATTACGTCCATGATCAAACAGACTAATAAACTCAGTTCATCCTCTTGTAGGCCTAGGGTTTGCATCAAACTAATCACAAACAAATCTATTTATGAAGAAACTTACCAATTTTTCCATGAACTAGTTGGTTTCATCATATACCTAGATGGTTCATTACCAACACACCAATGGATCCGATGCACAATGGTTTTTGGCATGAGTGAGTTGTTTTGAAGGAAATTAATGGTTGTTTCCCTAAAAGAAAACCTATAAAATCATGCCTCACCTCTTATTTTCGTCACACATCTCAACAGTGGCAATGTTAACAACCAATGGTAATGTTAGAATCTTAAAGTAAAAGTGACATTTCCTTTATTTTTCATTTTCATCCTTTTACTTATTTTTTTAACATTACCATAAAATGACTGAGGATGTTTGAGAGTGGTTTTAACCTCATTGGATTTCATAGGGAGAACCTAGAATTTTAGATCTCATTCAAAATCTAGTAGACTTAATGGATTTTAGGATTTGGGGAATTTCTATGTTTTTTATTCTGTCATGATTGACATTATGAGATTGACATTTGATCAAGAGCATGAATCCCTTTAGGTACCCTAATGTTGGTGGCATTGATTTTAAACTTCATTGATGTTGGTGGTATTGATCATTGTACTCCTCTAACATGGCCTTAACAAAAATGTACTCTTTACTCAAAGGAAAATAATTGGTTAGGCATGCTAAGATTTTTCTACCATATTATAATGTTGAGGATATTAACCCTTCACTCAAACCAAAATCATTGGTTACATATGTTAAAAATTTTCAATTTCTAGCATATTATAAGGTTGAGCAATCCTTGGGTCTAAATAATTTAAGGTAGATAATGTTTATGCAGTTCTTGTTGATGATACCATTTCTAGTAGTGCTAAATCAATGATGAGTTTAATGGTTGATCATGTTGATCAATGATTAGTTTTGATGTCTAGTTTGGTTGCTATAAATATTACTGAGTTTGCAAAGGAGTTTGAGGAATCCTAAAACTATGAGCCAGATAATTTTTATGTATCTTTCATCATTGATTAGTAGAATAGTAGGCCAATGAACCCATAGATTGCAGGATTGATTTGGACTCTAGATGCCATTTAGAGCCTCATTGATTATGCATTTTATTGTTTTTATGTATTGCACTCGGTGCCATTTTGACAAATTCATGTTACATGGTTGTGTCCAGAGGCACTATCAAACCCAGTATAGAAGATAAGTTGTAATTTCCTATCGTGTAAACATATTGGGCTGGTCAAATTACATAAAAATTAAAAATTAAAATAAAAAATAAAATGATAAAATTATTACATAAAATAAAATTGAGATAAACTAATGAATTTACCATTGGTAGTTTTTGTGTTAGGTAAACATTTTGAATCTAGGTTATAAAATTAAATTAAAAAATAACATAAAATAAAATACACAAAATTATTAATTGAAATAAATTGAAGTAAAATAGTCAAATTGAGGTAAAATAACCAATTTATCATTTGCAGTTTTTGTGTTATGTAAACATTTTGAATCCAGGTTTTTTGACAACCCATGGTTTTTCCCATAGTATTATTCTCTAATGTAGGCTATTTAAAGTCATAAAAGTCCAATTCCACACATAAAAATAGCTAATCATTTAATCCATATGTTTAAGGATGACTCTAGAATCTGGGATAGAGAAAATATATTTTTCCTTCTCTTGCCATTTGTTTTAGTAGTAGAGTCCAAAAATTATTAGTAAAGGTAATTCATAGCATGAAGTTTTATGTTGGGAAACATATAAATCAATTCAAAGCTTGCAATACTCATAATACAAGATTATCGAAATTCTAAATTCATTGTGCAACATTGCTTAGCATTTATTGGTAGAGGTAAGATGATGCATCAAACTAAAGCTTTGATTCAAAAATATGTTTTTTGAATTCTCTTTTGAAATGGTTTAAGGCTATAGAAAAAATATATTGTTTTAAAAACGCTTAAATTATTAATAATGTCTTATAAATAATTTTCAAATTGTCAATTGACAACAATGGGAAGTAGGGATTCAAATTAGCAATTGTTGAAAGCAAATAATAAAACCATGGTAATAGTTGGAAACAAACAAAGTTGAAAATTTACAAAGATGGGAGGTAAGAAAAGATTACAAATTAACAATGGATGGAAGCAATCATAGAACCATGGTTATAATTAGAAGTAATTAGAGTTACAAATTTACAATAATTAAAACTAAACATAAAACCTAACTCTATTTATAAAAAAAATACAAATATAAATAGGCCAAGATCCATCTTAACTCTCGATCTATAAAGCGCTAGGAGGGATCAAATCTCTTTTACTCTAAAATAGGTTTGCATCCCTCTGGACACTTGGTAGATCCAGAGTTAAGATGGATCTAGGCTGTTATATATGTGAGAAAACTTTGCACATTTTGTCTAAATTTCTTTGGTATCATAGTTTTAAACCTTAAAAAAAAATAAAAAATTCTTTAAAAAATAATTAGGTTTCATTTTTATTTTTAAAGGTAATTTTGTTGAGATTTGAATAGTTAAGTTTTTCCAGTTCAGATTCAAAAACTGGTTTGATAGGTGGACGAATCTAGTCATCAGTTCCAATTTTAAATACTATGGTCTTATCATGTTGTGATTAAGATAATGCAATGGTATAGATAATATTGTAGAAATTTCTCAAACCTTCATGTTCAAATCCAGTAGTAAATTATTTGTATATAGTTTCTTTTGCTTGTACTTTCCACCTTTGTTTATTAAACCCTACTAGATTTTGCCAGCAACTCCTCTTTCCCATATGAAATTATACAAAAATATGAAACTTATAACATAAGGGATGATATCACATTCTTTCTTCCCTCTTTTTTATTCATATCATAATTGTGTAGAGTTTCCAATATATATATATATATATATATATATATATATATATATATATATATATATATATATATATATATATATATATATATATATATTATCGTAATTCCAAACAATCCATACAATTTCACAAAAACAATTAGCTTAAATAACTTGACTTTAATTTAATTACAGATTGAAGAAATATTTTAAAATCTAAGTGATAGGGAAAAGTTCAATTTTTTTTATTTAACTCTTGTTCTCAAATTTATCAGAACTTAGCAAAATAATAAACATGTATTGAAAATAGGATCACACTAAATGGCAATAAAAAAATTATTTGTATTCCTCACAATAGCACACTAATTGTTCCATGAGATACATGTGAAGGATGAGTAACGAAAAATCATAAGGCATTTGTGATGTTATGTTTCACATTCAGATGCAATGGCAAATCGATTACAGGAAACAAATGGTGTTTGCACATGGAAATCAAAAGGATTATTATCATTTAAATTGGACTCCATTTGCTTGGTTAAGATGATTATCTGCCTTCACAAGAGGACTATCGAAAGATTTTGATGATGATGCTTTTGACATCCTTGATAGTGCTACTGCATTCTTCTTATTAAAAGATTTTTATTGGATGAAAGCATCAAATCTAGGTATGGCGAGGGTTAAAAACAATAGAATTCGATGCAAGATTTAGAAATATAGAATACATGGGCGGCCTTACTATTGCATCACCTTGGGCACATAGGAGACTGATGTGAATGCATCACATGTCTTTCTCCTTAGGAGACATTATGCCAGCTAAGGTTGAACCCATTATATGGAGAACTTGTCCCTCTGTATACAACCCTATGCATGCTTCAATATAAATGGCTAATTAGGTAGGGTTTCAACTAAACAATTTAACAATTATTATGATGAAAAATGCCATACCCATTATAATTGAATTTGCATCTATCTGGGTAGATTGAGATCAATGTTTTTTCTATTGTTTGAGATCTTGAAAATCAATACTCCAAAGTTGAACACCTCAACCCTTACTAATAATTTATCCATCATTTCATGCTATAGAGGCATATAGTCACTCTACCCACTTTCGGTTTTTATTTTTCAAAACAAAAATGTAGATTGGGCCTCAGATGAATTCCTAAAAACTTGGGCTTGTCACAGAGAAAAACAAAACGTTTTCATGAAACTGATGTTTAGTACTCGATGGATTTGGCTATGAGAGAGACTTACTATGTGCCCACAATTCCCTTCTTTAGTTGAGTGTTATTTTCTGAGCCTCACCATGGTGAAACCTGAAATTTTGGGATTTAGGTTTTGCTCTAAAAAAAATCTTTCGTGCTTTAATATGTTGCTTTAATATGTCGATGGATAATGCAAGGATGAGAATCTTCATGAAGGTAGAGAATCCTGCAAGATACTCCGATATAATGTTATAGCACTTCTACGTATCAAGGATTCCACATCTTGGGTCTTAACAAGCAAACAAATGTTATAATAGAACTAGAAAAATATATAAGGAACACATATAGATTAAAATCTCACCAAAGAGTATCTTGTCGTGGGTATTAGCCATGTACTCATAAAAAACAAATTATCTAGCCTTCTCGGTTTATTCATCTCCACAAATTATGATGAAGAATAAAAATACTTTCTAAGAAAATCTTAAATTTACAATGAAAAAATGGAAATCATGAAAAATATAAGGGGAAAAGAGTATTTGGCTGCTCAATTTTAATTTTGTGCACTTCTACAACTTTTTACAATGTAAATCCTACATAATCTTATTATTATACCTTCTTTTTCATCTATGAAAACATTGAGCAATGTTGCTTCATTCATTTTACAACACGTAGTGAACTTAAGTAACTACACCACTGATGCCAAAAGTGCTACTCCAAGCACTGCTAAAATTAAAACTAGTTTTAATGTCATTTTCCACGATGATTTTTTGTAAGATACCTTCACCAAATGAATTCGATGAAAAAGAAAATGGAAACGCCCTGCCTTTTGAAAAAATATTTCTTTCGTATTAGCAATTGGCCTTAGTTACCATTCCTTGATATTAGAGATGTCCTTGGCACATTTTTGGCATGGTGTTCCCTATCAATATTCTAATTGGAAGGTGGATGAGTAATCAAGGAGTATTCTAATGACTTGACACTTTTTTCCTCTATGATTGTGTTTTGGAGATTGTGTTTTGGAGTCCTCTGGCATCCTAAAATTTCTCCCTGATCGCTTCTATCTATTCCATCTCTCATAACCTTTCGCTAACTTTGTTACACCATCTCTAACTCCTCAGCTTTGTTACACTGTTTACCACTCTGTTTGGATGGTTTTAATCTCATCTCATATTGTGATCCAGATTGGATCATTATAGTTTTTTTGCATCAATATCAATGGTTTCAAATTGGAAAAAGTGGAGGAATCATCTCAAAGGACAATTTTTATCGATGGGACTTTCTTTGACAAATTTGGGTCTAGAAACTTCTCACAGCTTTTTGAGGCATAAAATGACACATTTTGGTGGTAAAAATATTCCTCTTGAAATAAACATCTTCTTTTCATATTCTACGCATAGAGACCTTTTCAATAATGCAAGAATTACCTCAATCAAAGTTCATATGCAATAGTTGTGCCACTGAAAATTTGACCTTCTTATTTTTAATACCATAATTGGAGAGGATGCCACATCAACACCCATTATTCATGATAAAGTGGCTAGACACATCATTGTGATGTATAAGACTCTAGAAGATTCCATATTGTAACTTTGGTTATAACTTGTGTTATAAATGGGCCATTATGAGGAAAAGTGGTTCAATTCTTTTTGAGTGCATTTGTTACATAGATGAGAAAAAATAGCCAAGAGGGATAGGATATAGAGAACATAGAGAGGATTTTTTCACTGTAGTATCCCATGGACCATAGGTGATATCTCTTTATACTCATAACCATTTTTTATTTAGAGAAACAGAGTAGGGTTGCCTCACCTTCCAGATAAGTTTTCTCTCAAAATGGTTTTCTAGGTTATATCTTGTGTTAGATCATGGTTTGTGTATTTTATTTCAATTCTCTTATTTTTTTCTTTATTTTAATCTACTTACAAATGCAATTAACAATAATATAGATATCCATAATCTAAAGAGAAATAAAAACCCTAAGATTGTATATTCTGCATTTCTAAATATAGTTTTATTAGATCCATTGTGAGGAAATTATTAGTGGAATACCCATGGTAGTTTATCGATCATATTGGTATTATATTAGGACTCTTTGTTTATATTATAGATATTTTCAAGGTATCTAGATCGACTAAGCCAAAAGTCATAAAACTCTAGTCATGGTTGATAACTTTGTGAATAACCCCCCTGATGTGACAAAGGAGATGTTTTCGCGACTGGAAGGAATATATCATGGATATAAACCATGATTAAAATCTCATCATGTTTACCCTAAGAAGCAATCTTGGGCTATTTAGGGAAGATGGGGGTTCTAGTTCAAAGGAAAAATCATAGGGGATATCAGGAAATTTAGAAGAAATAGAGAACCATTCAAAGAAAGGACTCGAAAAAGATCAAATCAATTCAACCGCAATAATCATTCATAGCTCCTATTCAAAATAGAAGAAAAGGTCGATACCAAGTTGTACGAAGGTGATATTGACACTATGAATCTAAATGATTGGTTGCAACAACTACAATTTTATTTCAGTGTCCATCATATTTCATTTCCATGGCTAAAATTAGAGGGTGATGCCATGACTTGTTGGGATAGCCATAGAAATACCTTAGGTTGAAGAGAGATTCTCTAGTGAATAAGTGGGAGGACCTGAACACCCTTGTAGAGTCACAAATTTACCCTATTGGTTATATAGAGGACCATTGGATTTGGTTGCATTACTTTAGGTAGAAACAAGGGCAGAATGTACAAGAGTACAACACAAAATTCAAAAGTATGGTCATACTTATAGCTATATCCCCAAAGAACCTAGATGTACTCCTCAAGTATACGGGGGGTGTACACATCCATATGCAGAAGCAAGACATGCTATTCAAGCCAAAATCGGTGGACAAGGCTTGTGTACAAGCCCACTACCTATAGAAAATAGGCTTGAAGAAAGGAAAATCAAGTGGATAGAGGTGAAGGACGAACAAGATTCTTCTAAGGAGGGGGAGAAGAAGTGGAAATGGGGAAAAGATAAAAGGATGGTAGCCACAACATGTTAGGAAAAGGTCCCCTAGGGTCAAGTTTTGTTAAAATATTGTAAGTCTCTGCATTTTGAGGAGCGGAGCGTGAGTAGTGCAGATCACTAAGAATGAAGGGGCTTAGGAAGGTCAAAGCTCCTTAGTTTTTGTATTGTTTTGAGATCCACCCATGGTTTGTGGACCATGGTATTGTAATAGAAAATAGTATATAAAAGGGTGTCTTAGCGAGTGTAAGGATATCACTTAATGAATAAAATGGGATTTTGATATGTTTTGAGTTTGTACGATCTTTATGTGTTTTTGGATAAGGGGAAGGCTCATGCAGCTGAGTGCGTGGGCTCTTGTAATTGTGTGCACGGGGTCTGGAAAGTTTGTATAAGGAAGATATGAAGTAATAAAAGATATTTGAAGCAATTATGTGTCTAATTTTATATACTTGTGTATTTTCTGTATTGACACATAATCGAATGACATTTATTTATATTTTTTCTTAAGTCCTCCACGAAGATCTGGATCTACTACTATATGTTACTTTATGCATGATTAGATGAAAAATAATATAATATTTAGTTTTTTTTTTTTTTTTAAATTCACCAATATTCTTAAAATTTTGAAATTTCAATAGTAAGACAGTTTCTGGGAAAGAGTCCCTTTGAAATGAAACATTAGAAATTAATTATATGTAATTCAAAATGGATGAATACAAAATTTAGATCAATAAAACAAAAGAGATTCATTTTTAATATTTAAGATATTTCCTTATGACCTTTTGATAAAAATTGATGAGCAATCTCTAAAACAGAAGTGCATAATCACAGAGCCAATAAAGTTACAATATTGTACATTAATTAATATTAATGTGATATATATATATATATATATATATAATTCAAAATGGATGAATACAAAATTTAAATCAATAAAACAAAAGAGATTCATTTTTAATATTTAAGATATTTCCTTATGACCTTTTGATAAAAATTGATGATCAATCTCTAAAACAGAAGTGCATAATCAATGAGCCAATAAAGTTACAATATTGTAAATTAATTAATATTAATGTGTTTTATATATATATATATATATATATAGATAGATAGATATAGATATAGATATAGATATGAGAATTCTACTCCTTTATTTAATATCTTAACATTGATGATAATCAATAATGCCTACTACGCACCTTATGCGAACACCCGACTCACTAAAAAATACATTGGGAAGGATGATCCATGTGAACATCTAGTGCGATGGACTAAGGCGTGGGGTGAGATACCTTGACCTGAGTGGGTGCATATCTTTATTCATACCTTGGATGTTATCCCAAAGAACTGGTATTTAGAGACAAAGCTGTGACATAAGACCACTGATTGGGATGAGATGAAAGAAAGTTTCTTGCTGACGTTTAGTTTCGAAGATGGGTTCGAATGCATTGATGAAGCGCTTTAGGAAATTAAAGCAACAATCTTCTGAACACCCGTCAAACTTATCACTTGGGTACAACCTGATTGGAGTACGTAGCTACAACATGCTTTAGAATGTTACAATGTCACAACAGAAGAAGGTGATGAGGATCCATGGAATATTAATATCCCTGAATCAGAGGGACAATGCGAAGTTGGTGGACCTAATGTGGAGATCCCTGATATTTCGAAACTGGTGTAGACAAAACAGGCAAACATTGGTCTAGAATCAGAACCAAAATTCACGAACATTAGCAACTATTGGGATGAAGATACAATGGAAGGTAGATGAATTATTACATGAATATAAGGATTTATCTCCAACTAAGTTCTCTGACTTGAAAGGGATAGTACGAGATTTGGGGATGATGAATATAAATTTAAAACTTGATGCGGAGCCAGTTAAGCAACACACATATAGGTTGAATCCCAAATACAAGGAAAAGGTACGAGAGGAACTCGATAAAATGCTTGCGGCTAGAATAATTGAAGCTGTAGAAGAATCTGAATGGGCCAGTCCTATGGTGGTCTAAGAGAAGAAAACGAAGGGTGATATCAATATCTGTGTAGATTTGCGGAAGTTGAATGATGCATGTGTACATGATCCATTCCCTACGTCATTTATAGATGAATTTCTCGAGAATGTTGCCAGACAGGAAGCTTATTCATTTACTGATGGATTCTTGGGATACCACCAAATTAATATTTCACTGGAGGATAGAAGTAAGACTACCTTCGCTACAAAATGGGGGTCATTCCAATATACAATTATGCCATTCAGACTAAAAAATTCTCCTGCGATTTTTTCAAGGGTGGTTGTTGCAGCATTTAACGAATTCATTCATAAGTTTTTGGAAGTCTACTTCGATGATTGGACAGTGTTTGGGCTGGTAAAAAGGTATGTCCTTGAACTTGAAGAAATGCATTTTTTGTGTACCTTATCGAATATTGTTAAGCCATGTTGTTTGTAAGCAAGGATTGATGGTAGACCCTACTAAGGTCATCGTATTTATCAATCTGGAGCCCCCTAGGAATGTAAAGAAGCTACGCGTGATATTGGGTCATACTGGGTACTATAGGAAGTTTATTAAGGCCTACGCGTAGATCACTGCACCCATGGAGAAGTTGTTAAAGAAGGATGTTACATTTTGCTGGGACGATGATTGTCATAAGAGCTTGGATACTCTGAAGGAGAAGATGGTTACGACACCAATCCTAGTATTCCTAGATTGGAAGAAGGAATTTCATGTGCATGTGGATGCATCTTGCATAGCGTTGGGAGACGTCTTAACTAAACCGGGGGTAGGAGATATCAATCACCTAATTGTCTTCGCTAGTTGGAAACTATCTAAGGCCGAGAAGAACTACTCAACCATAGAATGCCAAGGATTGGCCATGGTTTATGCACTATAGAAGTTCAGGCCTTATCTACTAGGTGCGCACTTTAAGATGTACATGAACCATTATGCTTTGAAGTACCTAGTCAATATGCCCGTGCTAGGGGGGAAATCTGTAGATGGTTGCTCCTTTTCTAGGAATATGATTTTGAAGTGATAGTGAAGCCTGGGAGATTGAATGTTGGACTAGACCACCTTTCAAGGATCGATAATGGTGAAGAGCCTACAAATATTGATGAAGGATTACTTGACACACAACCCTTTGCTATTAGGGTTGCGGATGAAAATTTTGCAAACATTATTCAGTTTTTATCTACTAGCATAGCCCCTGAAAGTTATACAATACAATTGAAGAAAGAATTAGTTGTTAGGGCTGCCGATTTTTCTGTGATTTCTGGGAAATTATATAAGATGGGGTCGGATGAAGTTCTACGCTGATATGTGCCTGAATATGAAACACAATATTCTAGCTAAAGCACATGGTGGTGTCGCTGGAGGACACTATGTAGGCAAGGCTACTGCACAAAAGATCCTACGAGCAGGATTATGGTGGCCGACGGTACATAAATATTCCAAGGAATACTGTAGTGCGTGCGATGTGTGTCAAAGGATCAGGAGACCATCACGAAGGGATGAACTTCCATTAAATCCATAGGTCACGTTACAAGCATTTGATAAATGGGAAATTGACTTCATTGGACCTATTTAGCCACCGAGAAAGAATACAAGAGTGCCACCGAGAAAGAAGACGGGAGCACATTATATTATCACTATGACAGAGTACTTAACTAGGTGGGCTAAGGCACAACCTATGAAGGATTGCAGCATGAACACTACTGCGAAGTTCATATTCGAGTTTATTCTATCAAGGTTTGGATGCTCAAAGATTCTGATGAGTGACTGGGGTTCCCACTTTTTGAACGAGACAATTGTAGCTTTAACCGAGGAATTTCAGATGTACCATCAGAAGAGTACGCCATATCACCCCCAAGAAAATGGCACTGTCAAAGCTTTCAACAAGATCTTGGAGAATGCCCTCACAAAGGTCTACAATGTTAATAGGAATGATTGGGATGTACACATACCAATGGTTCTATGGGCATATAGGACTACCTATAAGAAATTGACTGGGAAAACACCCTTTCGACTAGTTTATAGACAAGAAGCAGTAATGCCGATGGAATACAAAGTGCCCAGCTGAAGGATCCCAGGAGTAACAAAGATGGAAGATCGTGACGCAATGGAGGAATGCCTAGCGCATCTACTTGTGCTAGAGGAAGACCAATTATTGGCTGGCATTCATTAGCATGTAAAAAAAGGTAGATAAAAGGCATGGCACGATCGTCACATTAAGCAACGCACCTTCAAGAATGGCGATTTGGTCTTGATGTATGACAACAAGTTTACCAAATTTCTAGGGAAGTTTCAGATGCACTAGCTAGGACCATATGTAATTAAGGACATTTCAGATGGTGGCGCAGTTCAACTCGCGAAGCTGAATGGGGAAGTATTTCCTGGCAAGATTAATGGGAGTAGGTTGAAGGTTTATAGGGACGATCCTGCCCCTACGCAATGACTACATGGCCGCAGGAAAGTCTTAGTGCTTCTGGCAATTGAAAGAAAGCGCAGGACTATAAACTACTCTGCCAAGGAAAATTTTTATCAAAGAAGGAAGGTTGCGCGATGTTTTGGAAGATCGTGCAAGGGGAAGCTGCGATGAGGTAGCTACACCACAAGGAGGATTTCTGTGCAACCTGCTAAGAAAGTGATCATTGGAACAACTACAGTTGATTTGACAATGATTTTTCGTTAAAAGGAGTGGGGGAAATGCATTTAAGGTGAAAATCTAGGAAAATCTATTGCCAAAATCGCATTTATGAGGAATATTTGTAGGGGAATGGACAATTTGAATTTGAATCAGGTTATAAATATCACACCCCGCTCCACACTTGGACACTTTTCTTCTTGATAAATTGTTATGTGTTGTTGCGCTTAAAGAGCCGAGTGTGTTGCTGCATGTCTGGTTACCTGAGTTGGGCAGAAGTTGAGCAAGAGTTCTTGAGGAGAGGATTAGGGAACATCAATTACAATTCAATTTTAAAGATAAATTATTTGAATTATAAATTCATTCATATATATTTATATATAATATGGATGACTTTATAATTCAAATAATTTATCTTTAAAATTGAATTTTAATAACATAATTGTAATTGTTATTGTAATTATGTTAGAAAAATATGAAATATAATTGCTTAGAAGTTGCCAAAGAATGAATTTCAATAGATATGTTTATTTATCAAATTTCTGTTTTTCTAGTGTGTATGCATTAGGGAAAATTTTAAGAACCACCCTAAATTTATATGTATAATAAATGGGCTAATCCCCATGATACATAGGAAAATGAGAGGCGATTTTATTAATAATATAATATGTATATATAATTTTTTTGGCGAATCTCTCACCAGATTATATTATCTTGTACAGTGATGGAGAATCTTTCACTCAATTATAAAATCTTGTAAGATCTTGGCAAATCTTTTGCTGAATAATAAAACATTGTGAAGTCTTGGCGAATGTTTTGTTAAAGTATGAAACCATATATGATAATAAGAAAACATATTCATTAAACTGTAATATACTAACATACATGTTTGGAAAAAAGAAACATTCCTACAAACAATGTTCCAAGTTTCAGTGGCCGTGTTTGTCAAGTTTCTTACAATACACTCTTTCATATCCTCCTATTAGTTTTGATAATATTCCACAACAAAGTTCTTGTAGGTGTTGATATTGACCACAATTTCTGTCAAGGTAGGAGAGATTAATCTTTTCTCTACAACTTTTGTCAAGCTACCACTTTTTTCAAGTTATCATACTTCTTTCTTATTCCATAGACTCCAACTGCGAGATAAAAAAAAACACGTCAAGTTTGTTTACCCCAACACGCCAACAAGTAGCAAGTTCCAACTATATTATATAAGAAAGTATTAGGTATCCCAAAGCTTGAAGGGGATCTAATTGAAAGAAGTGACCATTGTGAGAAGCCTTCCAATCAATATATGAATATATAAATGTAGATTTATTATTATTTTAATTCGAAATAATCAATTAAATAATAAAATTTAATTACGTCTCTCCCAATCTAAATTGCTTATTAGCATAATTCACTACCCTCATACGTCTCACATTTTTTAACAACATTGTAACATGTAGATTAATTTCCTTTTTGGTGAACAATCTCCACCTTTTAGGAAAATATGGTGCAGTGGCTCCAACCCCTATAGATCATTAGGACAAACTAAGAATAGCACAGAAGATGAAAGGTTGTACAAACCAACTTATTTACAGATCATTAGGTCAAACTAAGAATAGCACAGAAGATGAAAGGTTGTACAAACTAGCTTATTTTTCAAACAACTAATCCAACATCAATACCTAAACTTTTTCATGAAGATATCATATTGAGAATGTTTGAAAAATGGTGGGAAATCTTCTACGAGGGTGATGTGGAAAGAGTGATAAGGTTTCACTGTTTTGAATTTTTTTTGTTAAATAAAAAAAACCAATATTAATGGAGATATTGGTATTTTTTACTAAATTTTGTGAAGTGACTAAATGTAGCTTTAACCATTCACCTTAAGATGTTTTTACAATATAATTTTCTAAGTCTATTTAGTATCTTCATTATCATAAAAACCAATCTATATCCATCTTAACTCCACATCTACCACTCTTAGAGGGATGAAATCTATTTATCCCTCTGAGCACTTGGTAGACCCAGAATTAAGATGGATCTAAGATGATAGAATTTCCCCTTTAAATAGTCCATGCTCACATTAATACCATGGTATTACCATGGGTCAATACCATGGGTTATCATAAACCTGGAGCTTAAAAATTACTATTAGTAATTTATAAAAACTAATAAAATTAATAATTAATTCTTATTTTAGCAAAGTTAAAATGTTTAACATACATTAAATTACAACATCCATTTTTACTCTTGATCCACCAAGCCCGGAGAGGGAACAAATATTTTTTCACTCTATGCTAGTTTGCATATCACAATATTTGATCCCTCTCGGGGCTTAGTAGATCCAGAGTAAAGATGGATCCATGAATACCATGGGTCAATACCATGTGCCATTTTTATTTTTATTAATATTAATATTAGGGTTAATAATGTTTTTTTGCATGGTATTAATAATAATATAGCCCATGGTATTTGGCCCATAGTATTTTTCCCATAGTTTTCACCTAAATATAATGCATTTTTTTGAGTGTTCGTAAATATAAAGTGACTTATGGAGTAAATATAAAAAAATGTTTTATTTATTTACCATACCTCTCGTTTATTTATATTTTTATTAATTTACCATACCTCTTTTACAAATATGGTATTTGGCCCATAGGATTCACTTAAATAAAACCTCTTTTTTGAGCCTTCATAAATAGAAAGAGGGTTATGGACTAAATATAAAAAGAGGTTTTATTTATTTACCATACCTCCACTTTATTTATTTTTTATTTGTTTACACCCTTGCATATAAATAAGGTGACTTATGGAGTAAATATAAAAAATGTTTTATTTATTTACCATACCTCTCATTTATTTATATTTTTATTAATTTACCATACCTCTTTTAAAAATATGGTATTTGGCCCATAGGATTCACTTAAATAAAATCAATTCTTAAAAATTAGGGCAAATGGAAGGTTGCAACTCCTAATTTCAAGGGCTAAATTTATCTTTTTTACCCTCTCCCTTAAAATAAGGTGGGCTAACCTCCATACCTAATTTTTTTATAAAATAAATTTGAGGCGATTTGTAAAAATGTACTATGATACAAACTATTCGCCCACTAAAAATTTAAAACCCCTTAATTTCGCCTAAGGGCGAAAATTCGCCCCTAAAATTTTCCATGGTATGTATGAACCTTAATGTGTTCCTATCAATTTTTTTTATAGTAGCTAGATTGGGTAATAGGGAATGGAGAGTGATGTGGGGGGGGGGGGGGAGGGGGGAAGGAGGCTTCCACCTTCATGTGGTTGGCATTGTTTAGAATATGGATAGTGTTGGAGCAAACCTCCCTTGTTCCAACAGACGAACAACTAAGTCAATGTTGACTCTATTAAATTAAGCAACGTTTGCTCCCATATTAGACTAATCCAATAAATTATTCTTGAAATGAAGAGGAACTCATTCAGGTATTCATGCGCTCTAATCTTGTCTAATTTTTATTTAGTCATAAAAATGTTTCGTAATTTATTTTATTATTTTTGTTCTTTTTATTTCCCTTTAACACATTTCTGTGCATTACAAGTATTCTTATTCCAAGAAGTTATCGTCCACAAATGTAACATGTCTAGAAAGCAAGTGGATAAATTTCTCCTCTTGAGTAGCCATTCTGTGTCAGGTGTGCACCTTACCTTTTGCATTTCATAAAATATATCCAAATCCTATCCTATGTAGTTAGCAAATTTAAAGTATAATACAAAATTCTCAAGACATTAGACCAAGCAATTCAAACATTATTAAACAGATGTCATCATAAAATACCAAATCTATAATATTATTAAGGTCATTCCTTTTTGTTAAAGGGCATGAAGAAAAAATTACTAGAGATATTAACTTATTTACCGAGAGAGAAATTAATAAACACAACAACAATAATAAAACATACACATGCACAAAATATTTTTCCCTGGGAAAAACCCCAACTCCGGGGAAAACCCACCATAATGAAATTTCATTATCCTTGGCCAAAACCCTGGCCAACCCGACCAAGTGAGCCTTCACTGCTCACCTCCCTGGCCTACATTACAATGAAGTCCTCCCAACCTTTTATAGGCTCCATTACATGTAATACCATGGGTACATAATACCACATGCCCCCAAAATCACCATTGTTTAACTTGGTCAAACTTGACTCTAACCTTGAGTCAATTTTACCTAACATTCCCCCTTAAACTTTAGTTGGGGTCCTTTGACTAAAATCCATCCAACCTTGCCAAGTGAGTTAGCCCAACCTTGCTCACTCTGGTCCTTGCCCCCTTCAAAGTTTAATACCTAGGTTATCTATTAACCTGACATCCACCACATCACCTTGGTCTAATCTAGAATTTACCAGTGATTACCCAGGGGTACGCATGCCTTACTAGGTCTTACCATAGTATGCCCATTTACATTTACTAAAATATTTCCAACTTCATTATAATTTTAAATCCCTTGTTGCTATCTTTATATGACCATCCTTTCGAATTTGATACACTCCAAACCTGATGCTCTCCTTATCCTTGTACCACCACACTCTAAGTAATTTGATTGACACATTTTATCAAATACTTTGCATACAACCTGCCCATGATTGCACTCCATGCATTTAAACACTGCAACCTCACTCTCACTTTCCCAATGCACGTCACCTTGCAATTTAATTCATATCCACACAACACAACACATGAGCATGGTCTCTTGCATCGACCCCAATAACATTACGTGCATTACGTCTCATTCCAAACTTTCCACAAGCAACTTATCCACTCATTATGATTTTACTGCACCTATCCACAAGTTGTTTTGCCAATATCTGACCATACAACTGCTCATATGTAAATGTCTTGTATTATATAACCGATTCATCCTTTATTTCCCGTGGTCAATCCATGATTTCCCAATCATGTTAGCTACTAATTGACCATGGGAGAGGCTTTAGACAAACCACTGCATTGCTCTGATTCTAGCCACTGCCATCTGTAGGAGGACTGCAAAAATCCTCCATGCAGATTTACGAACTTCATCTCTTCATCAATCCCATGACCACTATGTAGTGCACCTCCACATTGGGCACCTGGAGTGAAATATATAGCCTTCGTTGGGGTTTCTCGTAATTGTTGTATCTCTTGGCCACATGCCAACACAACCATGACTACTATGGTTTGAAATATCGACGTTGGATCTTCGAGACAATCCTCATCCGATATTTGCCTCAGATTCACTCTACCACATGAGGATTTCACCCATTTGTTGTTTACAAGAAAAATCCCTTCATAGTGATGGAAATTCAACTTGCTTGATGATATCAGGTCGCATGCTCCAAGCCACACGGTCAGTGTCCACAATAAAAAACTTATACAATTCACACCACACTCTTATTATAGGTTGTAAACCGGTTAACCTTGGATAGATAACTGATAGAGCCTATGCTTATAGATCAAACGTGATTCATGAACGACACTCCTTGATCAAGCCCGATCGCTCATAGGTCTCTCGATCCCGTTCACCAACTCGTGTGCCTATTGCATCTTCTTCTCCACAATTTTGCAGATCTTGACAAGGAGCTCCAAAGAGTTTCTCTTTTCCATGGCATCCACAAGCACCTGATCCGCCTCCATGAACCATATGTAGATCCATGCTCGTGCCATAGCTTCAATAGTTATAGATATTTTCTCACTGAACCTCATTAACTAATGAGCATGCTTTGCACGGTTCGTTCTTTAAGGCCGCGTTGTTGTTTGGTGTGAGAAACAACTTCCCTCTATCTTACCATGTAGTGACTACTTTCCTTATGCCTTCTGAGCTATGCACTATTGCGACTTCGGTTTCATCCCTATTTAAAAGATGTCATTGTTCATACTAACTTTTTTCTCAAAAATTGGATACATTTTCCAGCTCTTCTAACCATTATGTTTGAGATCTAGATCCAATGCATCATTGCAGAAAATCATATCCCCTTCTTTTGATACGCCAATAAAACCCTTGGCAATAGAAGCGTTCCTCTGAAGGCAACATTTGTCTCTAATACCAAATGAAGAAAAAATTACCGGAGATATTAGCTTATTTACTGAGAGAGAAATTAATAAAAACAACAACAATAATAAAACATACACAGTGCAAAAAATATTTTTCCTTGGGAGAAAACCCAACTCCGGGGAAAACCAACCATAATGAAATTTCATTATCCTTGGCCAAAACCTTGCCAACTTGACCAAGTGAGCCTTCATCGCTCACTGCCCTAGCTGCTTACAATGAAGTCTTTCCGGCCTTTTATAGGCTCCATTACATGTAGTACCATGGGTAGAAAACCATGGGTACACAATACCACATGCCCCAAAAATCACTATTATTTAACACGGTCAAACTTTACTATAACCTCGAGTCAATTTTACCTAACAGGACATAAGGTGAAGCTTGCTCTTTACAGGAAGGAAAAATTGATGCATCATTCCATGTTAGTAGACAGAGAGCAATGAACCTCATAATTGTAGTTTCCAAGGGAAAAAGAAATGGTGCTTTTGCATGGTGACCTCAAGTTGTCTCTTAGGTAGACCCTTACAATGACAAATAAGGTTTTAACAAAAGGGAAAGTTTCTTCCCTACCATAGAAACCTTAAACATGGTATTGACATGGATTTATGCTTTGCAATAAAAAACTAAGAAATTTTGATAGATAAACTTGAATTACCTAAACTGACATTCTAATTTCCTTTAACTATGACCAATCCCTAATATTGTTATTTATATAAGGGATATTCAAACTAGGAAATTTTCATTGGAGAATGAACACCATTTTGTCTAAAGCTTCATTATAACTAACCTCCCATGATACCATTAATTACGTGATTTGGCATGTTTCCTCATGCTTGAGTCTGGTTATGCTACAACATGTATTTAGGATGCATCCTACTATATATTTCTTCCTTAATATCTACCACATCAGGTACATCCTATTTTTTTTTGTGACTTGAAGGGAAGGAAAAGGAGGACCACAGTGATGGGGTTTAGGTTGTAAGAATGATCTAATATGAGTGTTCATTAATATTGTTGTTGCAAACAAGAGATTGGGGAAATAAAATTTTCTAGAGATATACATGCACATGGTAGAATATGGAAACCACACATTTTAAGCGTTGGAGCAACTACTAAAAAAATATTATGGAGTTATTCTTTGTGGATCATATTATTACACGCCAATGCCAGCTACTAGAAATCCCAAATTATTTCCATAAGTGTTCAATCCATAACCATTATATTTCAATTCTTCATTATTGGATTCAACATATCATTTCTTATAGCTTGGAAAAATCTAGAAGAATCTTTATGGAGAATGATACTTTATACCATGCACATTTGATGAATATGCATTAAAATTTAAGGAGCCGGCCCATTTCAATTTTTGGTGAACTAAAGTAGTCACTTCATAAAAAATGGGAATATAATTTTGTTGAAACTATTAGAGCTTTTCCATTCACTAATACAAAATGGCATAAATTCTATCTCTAAGTTGTTCATATTCATAGATACCCTAACTTAACACCGTATCATCCTTAAAATTTAGATTTGCAAATGCAATTGCCAAAGCATGATTTTCCACATATATTTTCTTGTTTGGTAAGGAAATTCCACTGTGATGGATGAATACCTTTGATTACAATTACCCTTGTTATATATTGGTCTCTATATTTTAGAGCATTTCTGCATATGCAATAATCCATACAAATACTATTTTATTTTTCTTCAGATGGTTTGAAAAAAATTAGGATTTATATGGATTATTATATATATAGAAGTGCTCTAAAACATAGATACCAATATATAATAAAGGTCATGTCTTGCCATCCATATGTATAATCAAACCATCTACGCATTCTTTAATCTAACTAGTGCCAATTATTTCAAAACTTTGAAGTGCATCCATTTTATTCCAATTATAAACTTTGGTACCACTATACCACTTATCCACATGTGAAACATAAATTGTATTGAAGCATTTTATTTTACTTACAAATAATTTTAAAAATCCAAAAACCATTTTTGGTATTAGACATGTTTTTAACTTCTTTTCCCTTAATGAATTTATAATAATCCTTAGCTTACCATAGAGTTTTGGACTTGGTATGGGTTACATGTTTTATGATAAAGTTTGGCTTTAGGATTGACATGGACATCATGTTTTTAAGAAATATGAATTGCATGGACAAGTTTTATACATAGTCATAGGTGGATACAATAATAATTATTGCACAGAATGACACCATGTTCCATGGTTATTATGGTAATGATGTAGCAAGCTACGATATTGAGGCTTATAGGATTTTTGAAAAAAGAACCTTCAACAAAAGGTTAATATGTATCAATTTGGTATCAAAATCAAGATAAATGTCATAAATCCAAGATAGTTTATGATAACTTGAAGGAAATGGCTATTGAAATAGAAGTTCAACTGTGTGAATTGATGGCTAAACAAGAGTGAGATTTAACAAAATGTTCAGTTACCTAATAATTTTTTGAAATGTTGAAGCATCTACTTCCTAACAACTTGGTCAACCAAGTGTCAAACAACATACCTTGGTAATTATGTCAAACAACATATCTTGGTAATTGTGTCTAACAACATACCTTGCATAACTATGTTAATTTCACTAAGCACTTTGAATCCACTCATCAATTTACAATTTAAGTTTACAATATTTGGCTCCAACTAGGAATGATGTTTGCTTGCAAGGAATCGAGAATTGTAGACCCATGCCTTTTTTGGACAAAACTATATTTAACAACCTTTGAATACAAAAATATACTCAAATTAAGTCCTTCTAACTTTTCTCTTTTGATGACAAGAAGTCATTTGATTCACAATTTCTTTGAAAATCAATTCCTTGTTTCAATTCCGCTGTTTTAAAACAACCAAAAACTATTTCCAAAACTAAATCTCTAGAGAGATATTATTTATATGAAAACTTATTTCTCATACTTTAGCCAACAAAGTGAGATTGACTAAAGAAATCAAATAACTAGTGAACCCAGGAAAATATCTTACAGGACCCATTAGATTTACCTTGTTGTTTGAATCGTGAATAGGGTAAATAAATTTCAAGATATTGTTGATGGTACACTAATATATTATCCAATATAATTTTGAAAATTAAGCATACATTCTACTATTGGCACAATGCAACAATTTTGACAACCTAATCCATCTAAATCTCAATATACTCATAATTTTTGTGCTTAACCCATGATGATAAACTTTTTTAGAAGGTATAGCCATTGTAACATACTCACACTGTGAAATTATATTAATAGCAATCACCTCTATTTGCTTCACTTCATTGAAATCAATGAACGAAAGATTTTGATAGTATTTAATTTGATATTTCTCATCACTAATTGTAAGTTGTGAAAGGAGAGGCCTTCTCAATATTTTTCCCAATAAGAATACACAAAAAAATATATATTAATAATTTTTATCCTTTGTGAAACTTGGAAATTTGCTCATGATAAAAACAAACTCAAATAGGGTTTCATCCATTTTTCTAGCATTCAGAGGTTTGTTACTTTCTCACTCTTGTTCTTCCCTAAAACTATGGATGGTAGAGAAATACAAATGCCAAAGTTTTGGGTCATTTTTAACAATTTCCTTCTTTTTCTTTATTGCTAGCAAATTCTTTTATTTCAAGACCCCCCTTGTGAGATTTCAACCAATATTTCTTCTTCAATGAGATACTAGTTCACATTGGCCATTGTTATATTTGTTTCCATAGTATCAATATTCTCATTCTTAACATGCTTATCCAACTAGAATATTAATCCATCTACAACTTTAAATGCTTTCTCATTATTTTCTTTAGATTGACCTTAATGACTTTGTTGATTTTGAATATTACCATGAATCTTTTTCTCATTACATTAATAGTTTTACAAACACTCTACAAAAATGATCTTCTTCACATTATTCTTGATCCTTCTTCACAATGCTAATGAATGCATGTCTACTTCACATGTTTCCCCTTCAAGTTCTCCCAATGTTTGGCCCAACAATGTTTGTGAATGGTGTTGTGCTCTTGTTGATTTTTTAAGTAATATTTATCATAACCCTTATACCATTAATATTTTCTAAATACTGTTGTACACTCTTATCATCCCATATTTCAATTTTCTTTTTCTTTTGAATCAAAGTTGAGAGGAAAATATAGTGGTAAGCTAGCATTATTACTCTACTCACAACATACCAAATCCCTTGTTTCTCCATTGAATCCTCCAAAATTATAAGCATGAGGGAAGGAAAAAGATAGATTATTGTTATAAAACACGACATTACATACCACACTGTGTATCTTGAGTTGTAAAATCAATACGCACTTTCTTTCCATCATTGTTTGCTTAGAAAACCATTTCTTTATGATTGCACATGTTTCCACTTATTAATAACTATCTTCTTGAATAGGACAAATGATTTCAACTTCTTGAAAAATTTAAGGAATACCTTAAAAAAATGCTATCCTCAGATCATTTCCTTAACATTGGACAAAGTAACCTTTGACCTCACTTTTTTTCTAAGATAATATATTCTTTATGCCATTGTAGGATAGAAATAACTTAATAACAACTTGGGTTAATGACTTTTTTTATCAAAACGTTTCTTGTTTTTTATTAGAGAAATAGAAATGATGCCTATTCTAGAAAAACTTGAGGTTCATATTCATCATCATGTTGATGAAAAAAAAACCTCATCAACATTAGGGAGACCACCAAGTCAGAGCCCCAAATTATACTGTTTTCCATTTGGGATGGTAGTTCCTACTGGTTAAATGGGTCTAGTTACCCTTACCCTAAACTAACATAATCTAATGTTAATCTAATCTACCTATTCTATATGTACAAAAATACATACACATCCTCCTATCTGCTAATGTATCTTATGTATCTTGTTACTTACTATTATTGTTATTCATAGACAGAAGAGAAGGAAGTAGCTTCTTGCAACAGCTTAAAGAAGGTGATCCTTTTGCTGAAACAAGGGTTCAATAAAGCCACGTGGATTTTGCTCCTATGAAAGGAGACTTCAAGGAATGAAATGAAATGATCCTAAATGTAGATGTAGATCTAATTTATGATGCAAGTGACATAAAAGAAATCTAATCTATCCTATCTCGATCAGAAGAAGGATAAGCCTTACCCCCAATAAAGAGAAAAGTATCTAATAAGAGGGGGAAAAGATTGTGATTGAATCTAGGATTAAGATGTCCTTGCAAATTATCAAAGTAGTTTGACAGTTTACAAGTTGTTCAAGAAAATATGTAATAAAATGATTTCAATAAACAATTATTAAAATAACCTCACATATATACCCAAATCCAATAGTGTAAATCGATTCAATTTATGATTTATATTTAACAAGAGAAATAGTTCACTCAATTCAATATAAAAGGAAAACAAAACAAAATTAAAGGAAAACAAAACAAGATTATAGCTTGCTAATAAGTAGTTATGAGTCACTAAAACAAGTCTCCTTAAATCCTATATCCAACTTTAATTTAAAATCCATTTAGTGCTGCAATGACAACTTTACCTAAAGCAACAATAATTAGTTATGAGTCACTAAAACAAGTCTCCTTAAATCCTATATCCAACTTTAGTTTAAAATCCATTTAGTGCTGCAATGACAACTTTACCTAAAGCAACAATTAACATGAAATAAAAAGCAAGATTAATACTGTTCATCAACACTAATTGAGTAGGATTAAAACCAAAGTTAAGACATCATTAAAAGAACAAGGACTGCAGGCAGCGGTAGTCCCTGCTAGGTCTGAAATAGTGCTTAAAAAATGCGAACAAGTGCGTTATGAAAGGGAACCGGTATGTATAGACTTTATGGTGTGGGAACTTTCTGAATTGATTAGTGAGCCTACTTTCTGAGTTGATCAGTGCTCCTCTCTGCATGCTTGTAAAAGAAAATAAAAGAGTTGATCAGTGCTCCTCTCTGCATGTTTGTAAAAGAAAATAAAAAAAAGGAAAGGACAGAAAAGGAAAAAGGAAAGTCAAGCGGCCATGCACGCAAGCTTGTAATGAAGAAAGAAATTTGATAGGTCTACATTGCTCAACTGTTGGTTCACTACTTGGTTCGTGGTTGTGAATAGCTTGAGCTACACTGACCAACATTTCATGGGCATACTTCATAGGCTTGAACAAAAGTCACTACTTGGTTCATGGTTGTGAATAGCTTGAGCTACAGTGACCAGCATTTCATGGGCATACTTCATATGCTTGAACAAAAGTTCAACTTAGTTGCAGAGATAAATATTTCAGCTTCAAGTTGAACTATGTCAGAAGCTGAACTATTTCAGATGCTCTTTAGGAGTGGAGTAAAATTTTGAGTTCAAAAGCCGCATTGCTCAACTATTGGTTCGTGGTTGTGAGGAGCTAAATGTTTGGTTTGATCTGGTGGTTGGAGACATGATCAGTTGGATTGCATTGAGTCTTCGAGGAAGACACTTATCATCAACCAGACTTGCACTGGGGGTGGGTGGGGAAATAAAGTCGGGGTTATCTAATCAATAAAATATATCCCGTTCCTGGGGTTCCACCCGATCTAGATTGCTTCAGTCCACTAGGTTTATGTTAGTTAGAATAATGCATAATTAGTGGTGCTTCATTATTAAGTTGAACTATAATCTTTAAATACAGAGAACCTGGTACTATTACCCTAAAACCATTTTCAATGGCCAGCTAACTTATGATCATAAATTGAAAATTTTATCCATTTATTGAGTGGAAATAAAGAAATCATTTTTTCATCGAATCGGGCCCCATGTTTGTTCCCATTTAGTTGGTTGTTGGTGATCACCCCTGAATTATATTCAGACACAGGAGCAACACCACTAAAATGAGCATTTCATGCATTTGTATTTAAGAAATTCAATTAAAACATATCTACTGTAGGTCCAAAAAATAATGAATTTTCAACTAAGCTTCCGGTTATTATCTTTGCTGGCTTGTGTAAAGATTTCAGGTTGAGTTTGGAATCCGATTTGCAATTCCCAACCGGGCTGACCTAGAATAGTTGGTAGAATAGTTGGTCGCATAGAAGAGTTGGTTCTACACAAACACTTAGCATTTGAAACGTGGGAGTAAATTTCACTGCCTTTCCTCTTCTTTGGGACATTGGCTAAGGTTCAAGGCTCCTGTTGAGAGGCTAGGCTCCTCGCAAAATTTGAACAACTTCCTCTGAAATAATATCGAGCATTGACATCATTCTTCTAATCAATGATGTTTTCTTATCAAACTCTACTGTTGTAAGGTATAGTGTTATTCTAAGTTTCTCCCTCAACTCGCTGACCATATAAAGACGAGCCATTCACGATTTGGGCCTAATGAATGATTCCACGGTATGGAAAGAATAGGAGAAAGCAATCAGAGGCCAATCATGGAACTGGTCGGGGTCGACCTCATTCACCTACGACGAGACAAAATCCTAGTTGAAAGAATGAAGTACCAGAGCTAGTCTTGAGGGGTATAATTAAAGTTTCCTTCCCATATCTAGACAGATGATAAAGTAGAGACGCGGACTTATGTATGCAGCTGGCTGAACGTGTTTTATCTTAATTAGTTATATTTTTATTTATTATTATTATTATTATTTATGCTAGCATGGGTATTACTAATTTCTATTTATTCAATTAAAGTATACAATATCACAAGAATAATAATTGAAATTATAAATAAAAAAATTTAATACGAAATAAAACAATTTAAGTAAAATAACTAAAGAGCTAGTTGGACAGGCATGCAGGGAGTGCATGCAACCCACGTGTCTCAAATTTTATCATTAAAAGGAAGGAATGACACGGAATGACATTGTAAGGATTGTTGAACGTGAAGAAGAGTTTAGTGCACGCGAGGAGGAACAAATTGAAATGGTTTGTATTGTAAACAACATTCTCACCTAGTGACTCCCTCAACTACTTCACTGGTTATTTCTAAGATGTTATTAACCTAGCTAGTAGCTAGTTATTAAGAGAGATGGAAAATCTACTTCACTTGTTATTTCTAAGATGTTATTAACCTAGCTAGTAGCTAGTTATTAAGAGAGATTAGAGCATCGGTACAACATATTCTTTCGTGAACTTTTATTCAAATATGTAAGTGCATTTTATTTTTCCATCAAATTTAATTTTAATTTTCATAAAGTTTAAGCCAATACAAACCAAAAAGGGTTGCTCACATAAAACGTTGAAAATCCATGCATATCTTTATTTTCAAACTGAAATCATAATTTAAATTATTTTCAGTGAAATTTATTGCACTAATATAAATTTAGGACACTTCACGGAATGACAGAAATCCAAAATCTTTATCACAAAAGTTTCTTTGATTATTTTCTCAAATGAGAGAGATGCAATAAATTTAGGGCAGAAATTAGTTGTTTTTTTAATTCCAATTTCAAATTATAATTTAAATTATTTTCCATTAAAAATTTTAGTAGGGATATAGACTTACGACACTGACTGAATGAGAGAAATGCTAGAGCTTTATCACAGAAATATATTCGATTATTTCCTAAATGATAGAAACTCAAGACAATTAAGTTATTAACGTAGAATATTCTTGCAAACTAAACTTAAATTCAAATTATTTTTGGGTAAATTTACAGCAGGCATATGACTTTATCTAGCTTCATGCAAATGACGAGATCAAAGAAATGAAGAACTTTATCACATAAATTTATTGGATTTATTTGATTTTGAATCATAAGAATGCAAAAAAAATAAAAAAATGTGGCACATAAATTCATGACAAGAAAATGCAAGAAATTCATGTGTCAGTGAAGTTGGATATACAGAAATTGCCTGGGTTCTTAAAAAGTTTGGATATAAAAAACCTTTTCACCAAAAAACTTGGGATACCAAAAACTTTGGATATTATAAAACTTTGCTACAAATCGACTTTGGATAAAATAAAGTTGCCTCAACCTTACTTCAGGGAGCAAAAGGTTTGCAATAAAGGGTGGAATGTTTTAGGGCCCAAAAACTTTAGGTAAAAGTAAAATGAATGAAATCACAAACATAAAACTTTTAATTTACATAGACAAGAAATAATTTGGGTCAAGGAATGAACTAATAATAACTAGTCATAACAATGCAAAATAATAATAAGTAGTCATAACAGTGCAAGTAAATGAAAACTTATTATTAGCCCAGTGTTTTGACATATATACCGTCCTCAAGAAGCCTGGAACTCCTTCAGGAAATGATCTTGCACCAGTGCCAAACACTCCCATTATTAGAAAGCATGAAAAACTCCAATCACCCAATGTAAAACTTTGTTAATTAATTACAATAGTGCAGTCAATCAAAGACTCATTACCGAGTTCCCCTTTTTCAGACCATGGAATGTATATCAGTCTCTCTAAGCCCCATTCTAAGTCCTAATATGTGGATCCAGACCTTTTTTTAGAGCCAAGACTGCATAAATAACATACAGATCCTCAAGAAGATCTGACTCTCTTTCAGAAAATCTATAGAGTGCCAGATCAAACTAAAATTAGTATTTTATTATTCATTCGGATCCCATCTAGAAATTTAACAACCACGACTGTTCGTGTCCCATTAGGATCGTTTCACCAAAGCACAGAATGCCAACTTCTTGCCTAGAATCATGGGATTCTTCACAGGGTTGCAATGTTAGGATTATTATGGTCTCTAGAGAACACTATCAATCAATCGATTAAGAATATTTCTGCAAAACAGATAAAAAATATTTGTAGTAAATAATTATGTTTCATGAGAGCAAATGTATTAAACTCGGACATGATCCACACTAAAATAGGATAAACCCCAGCGTTGACAAACATTGAAAAAACCACAATAGCATAAAAACTGTGAAAAGAGTGCACCGAACATGTGAAATGATGCGATTGATAATTGGCTCAGTCTTCGTTGTACGCCATTACATATAATGAGATTGGTCTTGTGATGGGGCCTTCACGAGTTATTTTATCGTAGAATCAACCTCTAAAAAATAGTCGCAACATATTATATTACTCATTAATTTATTGCATATATGTGTAAATAATGGTGGGTTTACTGTAGTAATTTATATTATATACAAGTAATATGATTGCTTTACGTTATAATATGCACCATTTATATAATGTCCTTCTGGTAACTAATAATAATACAACAATAATTAATAACTTTTTATTGAGTTCATAGCCATGGAGATTAAGAGGGAGACGAGGATTTCGTGGCTATGTAGGACTTTTGATGGCGCCGCCACAGTAATCCATGTTAATTCAATTTTGCGAGGGGGGGTGTATTGTTAACGACAACCAAATGTTTTCTCTCCCCAGTCGTGAGACAAAGAAAAGCAAGGGTTTTGTGTTTTCGCAGGATTTTTGACGGCTCCACCACCGTAAACTATGATAACATAACTCGCAATGGGGGAGGTCTAATGCTAACAACGTCGAAATGCCTCTTATCCTATGCCGTCCGTGAGTGCCTCAATATTTCTGTGGCAGCTAAAGATAGTTTTATAGAGGACATTAGAAGCAGAAATTCTAAAGTTTATTTTCCTTGTGTGAGCCCGCCTGAGCCCAGTAGTGGCGAAGTGTTTGCTAAAATTCCAGAAAGACATACCCATAAGAGGTATGGTAAAGAATAGAGTCTTGACAAAAGTCTTCTGCCTAGTCCAGGTGTCTCGGATCTCCAAAAATTTTCAATTTTTGTTAGATACTTGTTGAGAGAGTCTCTTTTCTTCTAGGTTAGAGTAGAGGATGTTGCGCTTGGGCTGGTGAACAACATTCAATTGTAGACAAGAATCCCCTCCCTATAGGGGAGATGCAACTCCTCTATGGAGGGAGATAACTAAGAATGTCAAAAAGTCTCAGCCACAATGGCATCAAGTGGGACACCACCATCTCTTTACTTGCTGGTCTACAAGGAGAGGTGGGCCATCTTTTTCTGCTAAGCCCATGTCATTCAAGGAAGCTCTCAAGCCAAATCCCAGTCCCTAGGTTCCCAAGGAGCTTGCATGTAGGCTTTTGTGGTGGAACAATCGTTAGAATTTCTAACACTCAAGATGAATGAGGACATTAATAAGAAGAAAACAACTGATTTTGAAAGTTGGGTGATTATATGTTGTTTTAATTTCTTTTGGCCTTCAACATCTACTCTCTAAGATTGGGTCCACCAGAACTGGTCCCAAAATATTGAACTATTATTTTGTTCAAAGGGATACTTTGTGGTTTTCTTTAAAGATTTTGAAGACCAAAAGAAGGTTTTGGACCAAGGGCCTTGGTTTTGGGGCCGGAACCGCGAAATCCTTACTGGTTCATGTTTGGGTTAGACTCCCTAACTTGCCTCTTCATTGGATATGGACAAGAATGTTAGGATATTGGAGACATTATAGGCAACTTCATTAAGGTTGATATTGATAGGGGTTTGTATGTTTCATCTGCATTTGTGTGGAAGTGGATCTAACTTCTAAGTGAAGGGTTACTAGATGAATTTGTCCTTCAGTGGGAAGGCAAGGAATATATCCAACCATACCACTATGAGAACAATGCCTTAAGATATAGAATTTTCCAACAACCAAGGCACCTTTAGAATGTGTGTCTCTCTTCCAAAGGGGATTTCTACAACTGGGAGCTAAAGAGAATCCACCACGACTAGAGAGATCCAAAGGCCGCATCAGATTCAAATATTTGAGTAGATCAATAGAAGAACAATCCCTAGAATTAGAAGAAATATCCCAATCATTTAGCTTCTTAGGATTCCAGGAAGCCCCATTGCATCGCATCGACACAACCCTTAGTAGAGGTATATCTTTCATCGAAAGACAATGAGAGATCTTTAGCCATAATTGTGCCTACAATTTGTGCGCAGAAGTGAAACCATGAGTATGATCATTCTCATAGCGATAAAGATTTATCTATCCTGTCTTTGAGGTTTCTGCGAGTCTCATGATTATTTAGATTATCTTCCGGATACATCACATTAGGTTTCTTTTTTATCGACGTTTCAAACCAGCAACAGTGGTTCATCTTTAGGATGTGAAATATTATTGAAAGACTCGTCTCATTTTTCCAACTATATATAGAGATGCTTAGCCAACATATATTAGAATTTATTAAATTCTTTTTAAATTGTTCTATTTGTTTTAAAATTGTGAATTAATTTAATTATTTTGTAATTTTAATTGTATTTTTGTGATGTTTAGGGATTTTAAAATTATTATAGAATTATTATTTTATTCATTAGGGTTATGGTTATATTAATTATATTTGTACTAATTATTTCGTATTTTAATTATATTTATTTTAATTAATTTTATACTTATATAATTATTTTAATTATATTAATTATATTTATTTTAATTCATTAATAAAGATTTATCTAATTTGGCCAATCTAGATGTTATGGAACTTTTTCAGCGAATCAAGAAGTAACATTATCCTATGTTGTGAAGGATGGCTCAGTAGGATGGATTGAAGTCTGTAGGAGAAAGGGTAAAAAATAAGAACCCATGGAGCACTGTGACATTTAAACCCCAATGGTATTGATAGCCACTATGTTCATGTTGGTGTAGTACTGTGGAGACCTCCACCCTTAGGGGGACATATTTTGAAAAATCAAGATCTATGAACTCAATGTAAACTCTATTTTATTAATGAAATCCTTTGTACCAATTTATAAAAAGGAAATAGTAATACAACAATAAATTTATATGTTACATGCATTTGTTTAAAAGTTTGTTTGTGTTATATTTATAAGATTTTATAATGTTTTCACGTGTGCGCACACACACACATATGGTTATAATAATACAAGTGCAAATTAATTTTATATATAATTTATAATATATTACATGTAATATTAAATGGTTACAAATAACTTATATATAAATATAAGCCCCCATGATTATCTGAGTTGGTCGAGTTTCAGTTACTAAGTACCTTGCCAATTGGGAGGTCACGGGGTCAAATCTCCTTGACGCCCTCGGGGTTAGGCATTGATTGTTTGGCTAGTGGGTAGATCCCTTCAAGTTGATCTGCATGTATTTTCCTGCGGATGTAGCGGCCACCTAGTGTTCGTGAACCACCCTTAAAAAACTTATATATAAATATTATAATAAAAATATATACATAATAGGGCATACTTTACACTATATGTATATTTACAAGATTTCAAAGGGACAATGATTATGAGAATGCTATGTGGATATCAAGTCAAACGAATGTTGCTAAGCAACTAAGAGGAGGAAGTCATCAAAGCAAGGTGCCAAAATGATGAAAGTAGTGGATCCTTGAAATAACCAATGAAGTACACGAAGATCCATTCATTAGAATATTTTCAAAGATGCACATCAAATAAAAACACCAATATTTTTCAAAATCAAGTGACATTAATGTGATCAAAAGGTAGCGGGAGAGGTGAAGCAAACCATCATACACCCAAATCCAAAATATGGTGTGGAAAACGACGCAAGACCAAGCAATCAAAATGATAATTCCAAGGATTGAAACAAAATATGTGTGAATCCATGGCGTTGTGAGGGGGGTGAAATTCCCTCTATAGGATATGTCACTAGTCATGATATTTTCTTGCCTTGTTACGAAAACCAATGATTGTTGAAAAGTTGAAATAAGGACACACATATGGGAAAGATATATGACAAACACAACCCTTTTATGATGCCATGATCCACAAATGATGGAGGAAAATGTAGATGAATCATGTGACCAAAACATCATGTCAAATCCTGGAGGATAAAGAAGTGCAAAATCTAGGTATATAGATAAAAGAAACTATCAACTAACCAAGCGTAATTTAAAGGGGGTTGTTGTGGCCACAACACATCACTACTACACAACATATATTCTTGAAACTTGAGAGTCAAATGTTCATCTTCTCCACTAAGACTATGATAATTCTCTTTCAATTCTTTCTCACAACAATCTTCCAAGATAACCTATGTTGGATATATCCTTCTCCAACATGCATGGAAGATGAAGTGAAGATATTTTAATGATGAAATTCTAGTAGCACACATACTTCTGTACTATTTTGTTGCATCCTTCTCTAGAGACATAATGAGCAACTTCATCAAAAAATCTTCATGGAAAACACTAAGTGGTTGGATGCAAAGACGAAACTTTCAAATGTTGTGCAAGGTTATTGTTGTCATCTTTCTTAAGTTGAGGAGGATTGTTTTCCTATTTTTTACTATCAAACATAACATTAAGAAAACCAAGTATAGTACAAAAATTGAATGAAGTATCCATTGCAACTACCCATGAAGAAAATAAGTTATTCGTGAAGACAATATAACTTTTCCAAAGTGGAGTAAGCAAGTGAGTTTATTTTTCTTTTTAATATCTTTTTTGAAAAAAACCACATTTCCAATTGTTTTTCTCTAGTTCACCACTAGGTAATATAATCTATTTTTTTGGCATTCACTAGAAGAAAAAATTGTTCATATTCATTCCCTAGTTATGACACCAAAATGAATGTTGTTCCTTAGACTATTTTTAAGAAGGAAATGGGACCAAGGCATCCTATGGAGGAAAATATATGCCTCAAGCTGACTCTTGGACTAGAGGGGGTAACTCACTAATTAAATTCAATTCTTGGATATCCATTATAACTCTAGCAATAAAATTCTCATGCAAATATCCATGCTAGATTTTAGTGATTGTGAGTATTATAATGTTAGAGTAATTGTGCAAAGTAGATATGATAAACCTATTCAAACTCTTCACGCTAGGACATTTCTATTGGACACCACGATCCCATATTATAGAAATACAACACTAATATGATGAAAGATATAGAAGAAGTTTAATGAAAATACTATTTTTAAGTGCCAATAATGACGACATGGTGGTCCTTAAAATCAAGGAATCCAAAGAAATACTAAACATTCAAATGAGGGTGATAGTCAATTACTTGTATTGATAGGAGAGAAAACACATGGAAATATCAAATGAATCCAAATTTATGCAAAAATACTTATTTGGTAATTTTCACATGAGGTCAGTGGTTTAGTAGTGTCTACAAAGCATAAATAACCTTGTCTTCAAAGTAGGCGATTTTTTATTACTGAACATGCAATATTACATACTTTACCCATTTCCAACAAATTAGAGTATCCAACTCATAAACTCCAAAATAGATTAATATGTGACATAGAAAAGAGCAGGTATTGGAATTGGATCATTTCCTGATATAAAATTTCAAAGATGTTATAGATAAAATGTTATGGATAAATATTCAACATTCATCTTCATAATTGAAAAAACTTTTACATGAGTTTGTAGAAACTTATAAGAAGACATATTGATAAACCAAAGAAATATACATGAACTAGATGAAATACAAGTCCTAGAAAATGGGGGGTGAATCATTTGGTTCATTCCTTCGCCCCTTTTATACATACAATGGTATTGTGGGCTCTAGAGAAAGATCTTGCATACCTAAGATACAAAATTCTAGTCCCTTCCAAATCATCAATTCTATCATTTATCCCATTTTTCATCCTAATTTTCAGCCTTCTTTTCTATGACTACATTCTAAAAATATAAAAGAAAATAATATGTCTTGAGAGAGTTTGGCCCCAAGCATGAAATATCCCACTTCACCTAGAAGATAAAGGAGATTTTCATTTTTTTTTAAAGAACCATAAGTGAATACATCTAGCTCCACACTTTCTTTGACCATCTTTTCAAACATCTTCTTTGCCTCTATAATTGGACCAAAACTTCCAAAATTAACAATAACATGTCATGAAATATTGCAATCCATAAATCTTTATCATGACATGGTTATATTATATTTGAATGACTGGTTTGCAAGCCAACAGCTTTACATCTTGAGTAAGTTCTTCTTCTATAAAATTCAATAGATTCAAAACAAACCCCCCCCTTCCTACCCTGCCTTCTACTATCTATATCCCTCCTACATACATTGCATATTTGCAAAACATGTATAAAACTAATTACTTAATGCTAACCAGTTCCATTCGTGCCTGCTTCAACCTTGACTAAATATTCCACTCTTCTAGCTGACACTTGAAGAGGAGTCCTTGTGTTAACGTCTTTCACTCTAGCCCTTTCAGCATCCATTTGAGCCGATGTATAACTAGTTACATTTGTACCTACTTTAGCATTTCCTGCATGTTCCATTTGCTCAGCTTCTCTTTGTAGAGGAGTATTTGCATTCATGCCTTGCACCCCATCCTCTCCGTTATCCATTTGCTCCGACGATTCAACTGGAGATTCATCCACGATTCCATGTATTTCCTTCATAACTACATTTACTATCATTTCAGATGTCAACTCCACATTTTCCAGCTTGTCAGCCAAGCTATCCATTGTGTCGAGCAACTGATCCACCTTATTCATTATTTCACGCCTTTGATTTAGGAGGGCAAAGTGCGATCTCATCTCAAAGATTATTTGATCACTTTTCTTAGCTTTGGAAGGAAGTGATGAAAGTCGTGCTCAAGTCCAGATGAGCTTCCATGAAATCCTGCCCATATTTATCCACACTAATGGATCTCTCCATTGAATAATTGGCTCATGTTATACTGTAAGTCATTGATGGATAAACAACTATCAGGAAGCTCCATTTATACTCACCCATTCCAACCTAGTTCTCTTCATTTTGACCCTATGAGAATTCACTACTTGGGTCATATATTTGCAACTACCAGACTAGCAGGGCCATTGGTATTTCATGTCTTCTTCTACAAGGATTGTGTGCCTTTAATGTCCCATCGGCTTGAACATTGTATTCAGGCTCCTCCGTAAAATTTCTCATTAATACAATGCATTATATCCAACATCTGTCCTAGAGTGACGTGTTGTGTATCGAGAAGTGTCAAATCCACTACTGCCTATCAACCTTAGGAGACGTTGAATCATTGATCTGAGAAGGGCTCGATAAATGATCCACTAATGTGCGTGGCTCACTTGAGTGTCCCACCATCTCTGCACTATGCTCTAAGGGTTCTTGATTACACTTAAATACCTTTTCAACTTATAACTAATAACCTTGTTCCCAATATGCATGAATCTTTGGCAAGGTAACATATGCACCTCATTTTTTCAATAAGATTTTTTTTTTTTTTTCAAACCAAGGCCATGTTTTCTTAAGTGTCCTAGATCTATAGAAATTTTAATAGAAACAATGAAAAATAAGACTATGCTTTCCATCAATTCTCTACCCAGGGAATTATATGAATCTTGAATGCCTTTTTTTTAATCAAATCTTTTAAGAATTTCCATCTTTACCTTCACAATTTAGTTTAAACTATTTGAAGTGAGATTGTCACTCAACTATCTTCTTTCCATGAGCTAACTAGAGCATCAAATATTTGAGGTGAGATTGTCACTCAACTATCTTCTTTCCATGAGCTAACTAGAGCATCAAATATTGAGCATTACTTTAAATATTGTCAAGTTCTCTATTGATTTACGAGTGTACCCATCTATTAATTATTTCAACCAAATTGATGATCTTTGAGAACTTTCTCAAACTGAAAGTAGGTTTCTACAAGCAGACCATTCACTTTAAGAGAAACTAACCTTTTTCTTTATGGGTACAACCATTTTTGTTTCTCCTAACACATTATCCAATAATAATTTTAATTGGTTGTCTTCTTTTCCAAGGCATTGCAAGCTACATTACACAACATGAATATGATTGATGTCCTATATTAGGGTCACAATACCCAATATCACAAAGGATGTAATCATAGCAACTTATTATGGAGTGTCGATTCTTTTCATCAACTTATGTACTACATGTGCTCCATTCACATTGTGTGATATATTGACAATCTCTTTAGGTTTACTAGTAATTGCATGAATAATTTTCATCTTATGGTCTTCACTACAAATTTCCAAAAGTTTTGTGCAAGATAATTCCAAAAAAGATCAATCATAATTTTATTTATGTGATCTATAGTCTACATTTTCATGTGAAGATCTAGGATGCCCATGATTGTCCAGCTAAAAAGACCCAACCCACAAAATAGAAGGATGGTGTCCATTAGATACTATCCTTTCACTACCATTTCCATTTCTCTAGGAGTCTACCCCCCTCCTACTAGACTCTGATTGATGGTAATAACAATGTTTATAGCTAGAGACTAAATTCTAGTCAAAATACTTTTGAGAAAGACTATCTTTTCCTCTACATTCAAACTTTGTAAACCCAATACGATCCTTAGTTAAAATATTACGAAGTGTGGAAATTTCCCAACTAGCAACCATTTGCACTAGCTTTGAGAAAAGGGAAAATTTCACTTATACCTTAGAAATCTTGGGCATGATAATAACGAAGATTTCCATTTTATGATGGAAAGTTAAGAAATTAATGGTAGATGCACTTGAAATACCTAAAATTAAATTGGCATTCCAATTTCCTTCAATTATAAGTAATAACTACTATAGGTATTTATACATGGGCTATTCAAAGTAGGAAATTTTCATTGAAAATTGCACACCTTACTATTTGAATTTTGGTCTGAATAACCACCCATCATATATCAACTATCTAATTTATTGTGACGAATATTCATCATTAATATTCCCTATGGCGAATCCTTCGGTCTAATGGAGATGAAGATTCTATTTGAGGTCATTTATTTATTTTTTTAAAATTCCAAATCCATAAGTCTTCTGACACCTATTCTTTCTGAATGCCATATTATCATGCATGGACGTTGGTTGTTTCAAACCACAAATTCCATAAATGCCACAAGTATGGTAGGTTCGTAGAAACATCGCAAGTATGGATGGTACATCAAAAAATGTTTTAAAAAAATTAGCAGAGACGTCGTTCTTGCGATGCCATTTCCAACGACACAAACACTGTAACTATGGTAGGTTCGTTGCAATATTTTTACAATTTTTATTGAAGACATCAATATGGCGATGCCCTTTCTGATGACATAAATGTCACAACTATGACAGATTACCATTGGTCTTCTGAAGCACTTTTCGACAACACACAGAAGTTTTCTTGTCATCGGTCATCTGATGAGGCTTTGCAACAAATCAGTGTAAAAGTTTCGATCTTCCTATTGTCAGAATTCCAACTAAAAATAAGCTATCGAAAGTATGACTATACCAGAAATGGAATTTCGTGAAATATCCTTTTTGTCGTTGTAACTACGAATAATTATCGCAAGAACGAAAAAGACCCACTGAAATTCGGGTCAGTATTTAGTAATGTGTTGGGTAAGATAGAGCCACCATTCACTTAGATGGGGAGAGGAGAGCTTTGACATTTTCTGATGGAGCCCATATTTATAATTCCTTGAATGGATCTTTGAAGAAATAGACCTGGTTGATCTCCATCAAAACTATGTCAATGCCTTAGGATGGTTTTATTAAAATTAAAAGTGATATTTTTGTGTATAGATAAGTTAAATTTATATAAATATAAATAATATTATTAAGAATTGGTATAGATCTGAATCTACAAAGATCCCATAAGAATCATATCTCTCAAGGTGCAAACCTTGTTTTAAGATTTGCACTCAAAAATAAATTTACATATTAAGAGATTTGATCCCTCTCTAAACTCATTATATTTAAATTTAAGATAAATCTGTGTTAGTTGTATCTAAATTCTAGATTTATCATGTATTCATAAAATAGAAATCAAATCAATTAAAGTGAAAACTTTTTTTACATTTAAAAAAATAGCAAAAAAGTTTTATACCTTTCTAAGCAATTTCATGTGAGTACAAATAACATAGCTTCATCTCGACTCCTTATGTATCATGCATATAGGTACATTTTTTTTCTCTATTTTTTTTCAATCTAAAAAATATTTCCATTAAATTTTTCACCTCAATGAATTTATCCCTATACATGACAAATCCAGAGTTCATATGTAACATGATGAATCCAAAGCTAAGGTGTAGTTATAGTAGTATTTATAGCTAAAGTTGATTTCTTCTCATCTTTATTCTTATTTAATATTACATATCAACTCCAAGTTGATCATATGAAGAATTGCAAAATCTCCCCCATATTCAGGTGTAGTAAGCACCTCTCACCTATATCGCTCCATCTTAACTCTAAATCTATCAAGCTGCCATACATATCAAATTTACTAAGGTGAAATATTTTTTAGATTGAAAAATAGATAAAAGTTTGCACTTCTATGTATGATAGGTAGGGGTTAAGATGTACCTACATTGGTTGTACTCATCTCCAAATCCTTAGAAAATTAGAATTGATTATTTTTTTAAATAAATTGAGAATATTTGTATTATATTGTGGAGAAAATGCTTAGTTTGGGTACATCATCAAATTCAAAGCTTCACTAAGAACACAGGTGGGAGATACATGATGCTTCCTTCAATGACTAATTTTGCATTCCTCTTCTCCATATGAATAGGAGAAGATAAACTATTATTCCATTTATATTGCTTACAAAATTGCTTCAACAATAGGTAAAATTTGTTTGTCATGCTTCCAAACTTCAAATAGGCCTACCCTAAGGAACGTCTTCTGTAAATTTTTCTTAAGTCTATATTTTTCTTTTAATTGATAATTGCATTTCTTCATTTACACATTAAATTCATCCCATAACATCATAACATTATTCATATTTACATCATTATTCAACAACATATGTGACTATGTAGAAAGAATAATATCATCATCATCAATGCAATGAAACATAAAGGAACAATAGAATAAAAACATTCACATATAGAGACACTAGAATTGGTAAGAGACGATGGAAAAACCAACTATGGGGAAAACCCTTTCAATTTTTTCCTCTTATTAGATTGCCATTGAATGATTCAACAAAAGAGAGTACAATTACCCATGTCTTCATCCATACAACTATCTAGCAAAAATCACTAACAATATCCATGATATGAACCCAACCATGCTCATACTAAAAAAAAACTTGATTAAGGAGCCTGTAATGAACTGTCATTGTTTGCGGTCAACTTCTAAACACTGCAGTGAACAAGTGAAAATTTCGGTCAATAAAAAAATACAACTTTAGGTCTGAGTCGTAGGGAGGAAATTGGCATGTGAGCGACTGAGAGTTTTTATTCACTCCCTTGAGCCTAAAATCCAATGACCAGTCGAATATTTCCTTTGGTAAGCCTACGTCTGAGAAACAAAAACCTAGAAAAATACTCTTCAGCTTCAGACCCGATAATTTCACCTTTGATCAAGCCCATTTCTTTGCAACCTGACTCAGACCTGTGCGAACCAAAAACAAGAAAGAGAGTAGAAGAATGATCCATGATGATGTCCAAATGAGGCATAAGTGACTTGTATTTATGGCCTTCGAAGGGTGACCAATTTTCTTTAGGGCCAACCTGATCAAATAAGCATATGTGGGCTCATAATTCAAAAATATACTTTCCTTTGTCCAAATGATGATATTTAGATCGATTTTGGTCGTCTCGAAAAGAGAAATTCAATGCAATCATCATATCCATCAAATGAGTTGTCCAAAGTTGAATTTGGCCCTAGTTTCTGATTTTAACACTCCTTCTCAACTAGAGAGAATTCCACCTACATCATGTCATGTGTATCAGATCACATCCAATCTTAAGTATCTCGTCAACACTCATCATCATTATTCATCTCGATTCATCTATTTATTATTCCTTGTTATATCTTAATTGTCCTTGCTCATATTAAGAACATTATTGAATCTAAAAGAAGAAGAATTTAACATCGGAGGGGATCTCAATCTACCGCCCTTTATCCACCAGGAAGCCATTACTACCACCCAGAATCTCTGCCAGCAAGGAGCCGAATGCTACCACCTAGGAGATATTAGCAAAGAGCCAAATCTACATCCTGCATCAATATCATGCAACTTAGATTGATCCGGAACAACATCAGGGAACTTAATCTCAACTCAGAATCTCATGGGGGAGCTAAAGATCTACAACCCCATATCGAGCAATAGGTGATATAAGGGAGAAAATCTCAATGCATCCTATTTCTTATAGATCTTCCCAATAATGACCCTCAATAGTCATGTGGTAGAAAACTTGCATCATAATCAACTTGGGTTGTACACCCCAAATTACACTCTCAACCTGTTGGCCAGACGAGGAGCGATATTCCAACCAACCCTCTTGTGGGTATGATTCAAACTGGGGTATACTCTAGAAATACCAAGATAGGGGAGCAACATCTCCAACCCTATGGGTAACAGATAGGGGATCAACATCTACAATCATACTGTCTAGAGATCCTGCAACTCCAGGAGCCCTCCATCTAAATTCCACACCGTGGGAGCTCAAAAATGGGGGAAGAGTTAGCTCAGTGTCCCCGATCATTTATGCTCTTTGTAGATCAACAACATATCATCATGCTGATATCTATCATCATCATGGGAGGATCATTCTATCACAATCATCATCTTGACTATTCAAATTTGCATAGCTAACATGATATCCATATAAAACATAACTAAGAAATAACTTACCATCATTTTTACCTTTATATTTATCTTGCCTCAATATATATGGTTCTATTTCACCTTCATATTATGATTTATTGTCTTGATGATTTGTTGAACTCACACTAGGGGGATTGAACTCATTGGGATGAGACTCTTTCTTCTAAGATCCCTCCTCTTTTTCTTCTTTTTTATCTTCTTATAGATCTCTCCATTTCTAATACTACTGTTGTCTCCTCCATACAACACCTACAATCTTTCCCATATGTCTTTATCATATGTCAAATCCACTACCTTCTCCAGATCTACATTGTGAATATTATTTTAGATCACACACTTGGCTTGAGCATTCATCTACTGCACTTTTTTTGATAGGGGAGCTTTGTCATAACCTTCAAATACGAACTTCCAAACTTTAGATATATAATCTGAAAACTCACATTTAACTTTTTATTTCCATACCTAGTAGTTTGTAGCAATAAGTAGAGACACTCCTTGATGATCCATTTTTTTTTTGTTAAATTCACCAATTTTTCCTTCCAATAGTCAAGCTACACCTGAATACACCTTCTCTGATACCAATTATTGCGATCTTGAAAATATTGGTTGGGGGAGGGGGGTGGCGGGGGCGCGGGGGGGTGAAACAGTATGGTGCTAGATGGATCAACTTAACCACTTTTTTCCTTTCATTCAATTAACTGAATCATCAATTAACTAGCAACAACACAATATATAATTAGCATATTTAAATGTAAATATGATTAGTGCATAAGAGTAAAAACACACATGAACAAATAACTATGATAGAAACAACACATCAGGTAAAAACCAATAAACACAGGGGGACACGTGGTATTGGGAGGAAACCCTTATGGGAGAAAAGCCTTTGACTGTTTTGTCGTCTTCTTATTTTTATTATTAATTTCTTCTTTTACATCATCCACTAACCACCAGTAGTGTGCAAGCCCCAACTTGCAATGCATACTAGAAACCAGCCACTCTAGGACACTACCTGATGAAAGCCACCACTTCCACAACTATATAGGCCCCAACTTATTGCAGGATCCTACCTCCAATAGTTTCTTAGACCACCACCTGTAGGAAGCCACCGCTTGCCAGAATGAAGGCCCTAACCTTCAAACCCTTATGGACCACCTTTCATACATTTTCAGATTGGGGCCATGAAATATGCACTCAAACAATTGTAGGCCCCATTTCATCGATTTTCATACTAGAAACACATATATATCTTTGCTCAAATTGAATAAAAAATATCTCTACAATACAAAAACCCACTCACACTCTACTCATAGAATCACCTCAACAACATATGCTCATTTATCAACAATCGAACCCTAGCAACATTTAATCACACTCTTATCATCAACATATCATCAAGATTCCAAACCCTATTAGCATATAATATCAAACTCAAAACCTCACTATCAAACCCTAATGACAACATACTCTCTCATCCATACCAAAAATACTCTTAGCATACATATCAAACAAGCACTCTGACCTCACACTCAACATTAGAATATGCTCAATCACTCTCCTAACTCATCAACTCAATAACAACACATAACTCATTGACAATACCCTCCCTCAAAACAATACAAGACTCATCAATTAGTCCAATACATTTTCTCACACTATGGTGTACATGGTATGACCATCAATACATAGCATAAGTGTGAGCTCTCAATGTCATCCAAATACATCAAGATTATGCCAACAAAAAATGAGCACTAGAAACATACTACAACAACAAGGCTCATGTCAATACATCAACATGGCACTAGATAAAATCATCAACAATATTTTGATTGTCTGCAAAAATATTGTCATCTATATAACTCCATATGTAGATGGCCTTTGAATTTTTCAATGTATTGGTGTGCACAAGGATTTCCATTGACCCGCCTTTAGTCTGATGACAAAAGAATTGGTGTATGAATCACACCATTAATCTCTTTATATCCAAACTCAAGCAGCCATTGCATGAGTTAATTCACATTACTAAACACTTTGATCAACCATATTGTGCTTCACTATTGAAATGGTCACAGAGGTTGACACCATAGAATAATACATTAGCCAAAAAAAACATAGGATATCATTGCACCAAAAATGTGCACCTGCCGACTCTTCCTTCTTAATTACATTGTAGGATACATATGCATGTTTAAATGCACACTCTGTCTATCCTCAAGGAGATCCATGATCATAATTTCTAATTCAATGGCCCATACAACAAAAAAAAATTCACATTCATTACCTCTTATTATTTCTCATCAATTAAGAGTAAATCAAGGCATTAGTTATGACCAAATCAGCCATACATTGAAAACCAAATCAAGGCTCTCCGATCGCAACAATTCCTTGGGAAAATACCGTGTTAGGAGACCATTGCATTCACATTAGGGGAATCTTGAGGTATAAAATGGGCCTCCTAAGGAAATTATAAAATAATAGTAGAAATAATAAAATAAGATTAGATTACATCATCAAATTTTAGAGGGAAAAAATAAAAAAACTATTTTTTCAACTCATATTTTCAACTTAACTCTGTATGGGTTTACTCACATTTTGAGTGGAAACACTCGTTGGATGCAAAATTTGATTATTCATCCAAGGAGTACCCATGTTGCATACTTTTGATGGACCCTACTACATGAAAAATGAGAAATACATGAAAAACGTGATTTCAATAATGATTTTTCATGTATTTCTCATTTTCCATGTAGCAGTGATCCAGATTTAAACAGGAACTCAACAAATTACAGAGATAACCATATACACAAAGATGCAGCGGAAATAATACTTCATTTCATTAATGGAAAATACTGACATATGCTTACAAACAGAAATGGCAATAAACTAGCTAGGGCGATGGTAGCTTATCTCTGAGAAGAGATGTGATGGCTACATGCCTCTGAACTGTTCTGAACTGTATTACAATGAGGCTCGAAGGCCTATTTATTGTTGAGAAACAATGGAAAACCCTTCACATACCGAAACCTAACCCTAGAAGATGAAACGCCAAATTGTGGGCCCCGTTTGGGTAAATTGGTACATCAATTTCCCGGGGTCGTAACTTTGGCATACGATCTCTGTTTGACGCGTACGATAGCTCGTTAGAAAGATCTATCCGAGTACTACCACTTTGGGAGGCAACATAAGGCTCGGTCGCCCCAGAATTCCAAAAAAACGTCGTTTAGGGCCTCAAAACGGCTCTGGAAGTTCAGGACCCGAAAAACTGCTAAAAATAGTAAACTGTGCTACAATTAAGGAAACTGAAAATGCTGAGAAAGACAATGGTGGGGGTCCAGGTGGACCTGGCAGGTGGCCACCAATATCCACCTGGATCATTCCTCCCCCCTTAGGAAGCAATGGTCCCCATTGCGTTCAGCTCCTCCATGAGATGAGGAAACCTCTGCTGAACTTGTTCCCTGGTGAGCCACTTGCCCTGCTGAAGGAGTTGGCCTGCTTTGACAACTCGATACAGTTGGATATGCTGTTGGCGAGTGTTCTTGATCTGTGTGTCCATGATCTGATCAGTTGCAGCTTGTTCCATGCAATCAGGATTTAATTCTGTGGGTTTGAGCTGTTCTGCAATGTCGGATGTGTCTAGCAATGGTGGAAAGTATGGCCGAAGGCGGTCCACATTGAACACTGGGTGCAGGCCAAGGAATGGGGGAATGCTGAGCTCAAATGCATTGTCTCCCATAGCCTTAGTAATGGTGTAAGGACCATATCGAAGTGGTCTCAATTTCCGATAGGCTCCAGTAAGGCGTTCCTTTTGCAAATGCAACCAGACTTTGTCGCCCACCTAAAACTTGTGTGGCACCCGGTGTTGATCATGTCGCTGCTTGTACTTGGCATTTGATTTCTCAAGAATGTCATGGACCTGCTGGCGAATATGTTGGATGCGCTCAATGAAGCTGGTGGCCTTATCTGTTTCGGACTGGACATGAGCTGAATTCATGTGAGTAGCTGCAAGTGGCATGGCCACATCAATGGGGCATAGTGGCTGGAATCCTAAACCCACCTGAAAAGGGCTATGGCCAGTGGAGCTGTGAAAAGCTCGGTTGTAGCTGTGCTGAACATAGGGGAGGCTCTCGTCCCATGTGCGTGGATGCTTTGAGTTATACATGCGCAGAATGTGCACAATCATCCTGTTGACAACCTCTGTCTGGCCATCAGTTTGAGGATGGAAGGCTGTGGACTTCGTGAGTTTGGTGTCCAGCATTGACCAGAGACTGGACCAAAATGTGCTGAGAAACCGACTGTCCCGATCTGAGATGATAGACTGTGGGATCCCAAAGTGCACCCACACTCGTTCAAAGAAGAGTTTAGCAGTGGCTTCTGCTGTGATATTCTTCTTGCAGGCCATCATAATGGCCATCTTTGAGAACCTGTCGACGACCACAAAAACACAGTCATTTCCATGCTTAGTGGAAGGAAGGCCTGACATGTAATCCATGGAGATGGATTCCCAAGGTCGACTAGGGGTAGGCAACGGGGTATAGAGGCCTTGCTTCTTAATGGTCGGTTTGGCAATGGCACAGGCAGTACATGATCGGATGTACTTCCCAACATCCTGTCGAAGATTCGGCCAATAGAAATAGTTTTGCAGTACTGCCACTGTTTTCTCGACCCCGAAATGCCCAGCAGCCCGACTGTAGTGTGCTTCCCAAATCATCTTGGCACGCTCGCTTGAAGGAACACAAAGGTGACCGAGGTGGCATAATAGGGCATCCTGGAGGTGAAAATCTGCAACCTGCCGACCCTCCAAGAGTGTCTGGTATGTGTGGCCGAATTCTGGGTCGCTTTTGTAGAGAAGTGGCCAATCAGAAGTCTCGTGCCCGCAAGAGTTGAGCACGGTGGTTAGCGCCATGATCGGTGGTCGACTGAGGCAATCTGCAACATTATTGGTGCTGCCCTTTTTATACTTGATATTCAAGTGAAACTGTTGCAGGTATGTAGACCACTTCTGATGGCGATCATTCTGCAATTTCCCTTGGGTCTGTATGAATTGCAGAGGTCGGTGGTCTGTGTGGATGACCGTTTCCTTCCCCAAAATGTAATGCTTCCATTGTCGGCAGGCCTGTACAATGGAATACATCTCTTTATCATAAGTGGGGTACTTCCGGACTGTGTCTGAAAGTGTTTCACTGTGATATGCCACTGGATGTCCATGTTGAGTAAGGACTGCCCCAATAGCATAGTCAGAGGCATCTGTCTCGACCTCAAATGGTTGTTGTAAATCTGGTAACGCGAGCACTGGTGCCGTGCAGAGGCGATCCTTCAACTCCCTGAATGCCTTCTGTTGAGATTCAGACCAAAAGAATTTTGCTTTCGCCCCGCCCTTGGTGACTTGACTCAAGGGCCAAGAAATATGAGAAAATCCCAACACAAACCTGCGGTAGAAGTTGGCAAGACCTAGAAAGCTGCGGAGCTCTGTTAGAGTGGTTGGAGAGGGCCAATCCCGAATGACTTGGACCTTGGCTGGATCGACATGCACCCCCTGTTCATCAATGATGTATCCCAGATACTGGACCTCGGTCATGCCAAAAGTGCATTTCTCCAAATTGGCACATAGCTTGTGTTGCCGCAGTGTTTGGAGAACCTGTCGGATGTGGTGGAGGTGCTCTTCCCAACTCTGGCTGAAGATCAGAATGTCATCCAAGTATACTACTACAAAGGAGTTGGTGAATGGCCGCAAGATGTCATCCATTAGCCTCATAAAGGTTGCAGGAGCATTCGTCAATCCGAAAGGCATGACCAACCATTCGAAGAGGCCCTCCTTGGATTTGAAGGCAGTCTTCCACACATCTGAGGGTTCAATTGGTACCTGGTGATATCCTGACTTCAGATCGATCTTGCTGAAATATTTCGCCCCCTTTAGTTGGTCTAGGAGGTCATCAATCCGCGGGATCGGGTACCTATTACGGACAGTGATCTTGTTCAGCGCCCGATAGTCAATACAGAGTCTCCACGTCCCATCCTTCTTCTGTACCAACACTATCGGGCTCCCACAGGGCGAAGAACTCGGACGGATGTGACCTTTCTGTAGGAGCTCCTGAATCTGCCTCTTGATTTCATTGTTCTCCAGAACGGAGCGCCGATAAATTGGTCCATTGGGTAGCGGCGCACCTGGGGTCAGATCAATGGAGTGCTTGACTTGACAGTGCAGAGGAACCCCTGCCGGGGAGGTGAAGATGTCTTTGTACTCCTCCACAATCTTGTCCATTTGTAGCTGCCGTGCAGAGGGACCTCGTTTGGAGGCCGCGGCCACTGTCTTCTTCTTCCCTTGAGGGCGTATCATCAGGAAAACAAATTTCCTGGTTTTGGAAATGATCTTACTGCATTGTTTTGCAGTAATCAAAGAGATGGCGGCAGGTGGTGGTACCTCTGGTATCCTGAACAACTTATTTCCCAATGTAATAATAACAGCACGGGGCCTTGATTCATACACAGCATGTCGCTTCCACAAGTATGGTTGTCCTAGTAATACATCACAAACTTCAAGGGGAGCAATGTCACACAATACCTCATCCGTGAAGGGCTTGATGTTGTATGGAAGGCGACACTGCTGGCTCACGCGAAGATCTCGCCCTTGGTAAGCCACCCAATGGTGTATGGTTGTGGATGTGCTGTGGTCGGTAAGCCCAACCGCTTCACGACCTCTGCCGAAATGAGGTTCTTTTGACTCCCGCTATCAACAATGAACTGTATCGGGGAGCCCTTGACCCACATCTGGGAGTGGAAGAGACGCTCCTCCTCCTCTGGATCTTCGGGTTCATTTTTCTGGATCTTTGTGGTAGCAACAGTGGCGCTGGGATCCGCATCAATGATCTGCTTCCCTTTTTCATACCCCTTATCGGGTTCTGACTCAGAGTCGGAACATGCATCTGATTCTGAAACCTTTAGCTCAGCCACCAGTGACTGTTTGGCCCGACACTCACTTGTGTTGTGAGTGGAGCTCTTATGGAACTCGCACCATTTTCCAGTGTCCTTTCTCGGCTTCGCGGCGTTGCTCTTTGCTTGCAGCTTCAGCTGGTTGTCTTGGGCTGTCCCGCCTTGGCTTTGTCCTTTGTTCTGTGGTTTAGGGGCACCTTTCCCCTGCTTTGGATTCGCAGATCCAAAGTCTCGCTTCTTTTGTTTAAACTTCTGCTCGACTTTGACGGCATACCGGTATGCTGCGCCGAGCGAGAGGATGTTTAGGAACTGTATTTCTTCCTGGATGTACTTGTGCAGGCAGCCACGGTATTTGAGTATCAAATGTTGCTCCGAATCCTTGATACCCAACTTTGTGCGAAGGGTATGGAAAAGATTGGTGAATTCCGGCACATCTTGGTCCCTTCCCTGCCGCAGCGTGGTCCACTTTATGTATTCATCCTCATAGCTTCCGACAGGGTAGTACTGCTCCTTGATGGCATCCCGGAACATCCCAGGTGGGTGCGGCTGAAAATAGTGAGCCAGTACTTTCATCCTTCTGCTCGCAGTAGGTTTCCCACCAGTCCTTGACGTGGGGGGCTGCTTTGAGAAGAGCAAAAACAATATTTTCCCGACTCGAAAATTCATGAACATAAAAATAACCCTCTAGCAGATTTAACCATTTATCTACGGCATCGGCGTCTATCTGACCCTCGAATATGGGGATTTCAAAATTAACTTGTACCTTAAAGGGTGTGGCGTTTCCAGAGGAGCTGCTGGAAGCCGATGCGCCGCTTCTGGGTAGCCGCTGAAGGATCTGCGCAAAGCTGTCCATCATCGCGTTCCGTTGTCGCTCGAGCGCTTCTTCGAGCAAGATTTTGATGGGATCTCCTGCCCCCTCGTCTTTCTTCTCGTCCGCCATGGGAGGCCGTCGGGATTTGCGAGGCTGGTCTTGCAAAGGTTCAACCAGTTCAAGCCCTAACTCCTTATATCCCGACCTTGTTGGGGACATGCAAAGAAAAACAGAGAAAAAGCAGACCGCTCTGATACCACTGATCCAGATTTAAACAGGAACGCAACAAATTACAGAGATAACCATATACACAAAGATGCAGCGGAAATAATACTTCATTTCATTAATGGAAAATACTGACATATGCTTACAAACAGAAATGGCAATAAACTAGCTAGGGCGATGGTAGCTTATCTCTTAGAAGAGATGTGATGGCTACATGCCTCTGAACTGTTCTGAACTGAGATGATAGACTGTGGGATCCCAAAGTGCACCCACACTCATTCAAAGAAGAGTTTAGCAGTGGCTTCTGCTGTGATATTCTTCTTGCAGGCCATCATAATGGCCATCTTTGAGAACCTGTCGACGACCACAAAAACACAGTCATTTCCATGCTTAGTGGAAGGAAGGCCTGACATGTAATCCATGGAGATGGATTCCCAAGGTCGACTAGGGGTAGGCAACGGGGTATAGAGGCCTTGCTTCTTAATGGTCGGTTTGGCAATGGCACAGGCAGTACATGATCGGATGTACTTCCCAACATCCTGTCGAAGATTCGGCCAATAGAAATAGTTTTGCAGTACTGCCACTGTTTTCTCGACCCCGAAATGCCCAGCAGCCCGACTATAGTGTGCTTCCCAAATCATCTTGGCACGCTCGCTTGAAGGAACACAAAGGTGACCGAGGTGGCATAATAGGGCATCCTGGAGGTGAAAATCTGCAACCTGCCGACCCTCCAAGAGTGTCTGGTATGTGTGGCCGAATTCTGGGTCGCTTTTGTAGAGAAGTGGCCAATCCAAGTATTACCCATGTTGCATACTTTCGATGGACCCTGCTACATGGAAAATGAGAAATACATGAAAAATCATGATTGAAATCACGTTTTTCATGTATTTCTCATTTTCCATGTAGCAGGGTCCATCGAAAGTATTATTTCTCATCAATTAAGAGTAAATCAAGGCATTAGTTATGACCAAATCAGCCATACATTGAAAACCAAATCAAGGCTCTCCGATCGCAACAATTCCTTGGGAAAATACCGTGTTAGGAGACCATTGCATTCACATTAGGGGAATCTTGAGGTATAAAATGGGCCTCCTAAGGAAATTATAAAATAATAGTAGAAATAATAAAATAAGATTAGATTACATCATCAAATTTTAGAGGGAAAAAATAAAAAAACTATTTTTTCAACTCATATTTTCAACTTAACTCTGTATGGGTTTACTCACATTTTGAGTGGAAACACTCGTTGGATGCAAAATTTGATTATTCATCCAAGGAGTACCCATGTTGCATACTTTTGATGGACCCTACTACATGAAAAATGAGAAATACATGAAAAACGTGATTTCAATCATGATTTTTCATGTATTTCTCATTTTCCATGTAGCAGGGTCCATCGAAAGTATGCAACATGGGTAATACTTGCATGGGGAATTAAATATTTCATCCAACAAGTAATTCCACATGAAATTTTTGTAAAACTTTAGAGAGATAAGTTGAAAATAAGAGTTGAAAAAGTAGTTTTATTATTTTATAATCTTTTTAATTTTTTACTCCAAAAATGATGAATCATCCCCCATGGTTGACATCATCATCTTGAATTATATTGGTTCTTATAAAGTTTATTTTGGTTGTACATTTTTCTTAGGAGGCCCATTTTAGACCTCAATATTCCCCTAATGATTTTCTTCACTTGCAGGAATGAACATTTGTTTTACATCCTTAATTTAGGCTACATACATTGATTCTCAATTACATGATAATTTGACCTAATAAGAGTAGGTTAATTTTAACCTAGTAGGCTCCTTAGAACCTACCCATAGTTGGTGTGTGAAATGACCAATATAAAAAACACATTACATTCTTGTTGAAGCAATGCATCCATGCCATTCATACATAACATTCTCATCCAAAAGGGTTGAAACAATTCTTGATCCCTCATAGGTCGGTGAAGGATGTTGGTCATGATGCTGAGAATCCCACTTCTACTCAAAGATATCACTCCTAACTACCATCTTCCGAAGGCCTACACACATACACCAACAAACAAAGAACACAAAGTTTTTGCAGGGGGCTAATCAACATAAAACAACATGCATGAATGGAAATTAAAGACACATAATATATATGAGAAGGAATCATTAGCTTCTATTAATCATAAGAAATAAGTAGAAAGGAATTATACCCAACAAACAGAAGTCTCCTCTCTAACTTGCAGCATGGCCTCCTTTTCCCAATGCAACAAAGAACCCGCACTATAATATGGATACTAGATATAGCCCCCTTTCCTCTTGGTGAGACTATATAGGTTCATTCTACTCTCCATGAGAATTTATATAGACACCTAGGGGCTTGAGATGTTAGTAAAATTATATAATAATCGACCCATATCCAACTCATAGACGAGTGGGTCAAATTAATCTTCTTGGGAATGACAAACTCTAGAAACCTTCTTCTCAATTATGAGATTTTTCTCAATTGTCTCAATTATGAAATTATTATTATCTCACAATTATAAATTTGTGAAAAAATATTTATTAAAAATCACTGAACTATCTAATTCAACCATTTTAACATGGAATAAATCCCACGTACATGAAATCAAATGTGAAAGCAGATGCATTCTAGCCAGTAATTCAGGTAAGTTGAACTTGGGTCTCTCTCACTAATGGAGTGGAGAATAGGGTTATAACATTATCTACTAGAAATCTAGGCGATTAATATTTAAAACTCTGATATGAAAACCATTAACAACATTTGTACTCTAAAATGGGGAAAACCCAAAATCCACATCTCAGAACTGAAACCACATGCATCACCACTTCCTAAAAAACCTCTACAACATTAGTACACCTCCAAAATATCTAAATACATCAGCCACACCATGTACATTCTCTCCTTATATGTTGACATCAATGCCTAACTAGATGACTCCATGGTTGACAACAATTCCAATGCCATGCTGCCAATATTTGGTGCCTCAGATAGTAAACAATCCTACACTAATAAGCATATACCACACCTAATCTACGTTCACATGAAATATACTTTAGAATTTGATAAGCTAATTCATTCCAGGGGAAGATAAGTTGTCTATTTTTACTTGATTTTAAATGTACATGCAATCCTTGTGTTTAAGGAAGAAGTTGTTCTTGGTAAGAGTGGTCTCTTACCTCTCCTCTTTTACCATAGGTAACCCTACTAGGATTCTAGAAACTCTAGTTATAATCTCTTCACTCACAAAGATTTCTAGGCCTCTAATAGTGATGACATACTTTATTTTCAACACTTTGGGTTTTCATGGAAAAATTTCAGGCCACCTCATCATCATACTCCCTCAACTTATTCAAGTAGTCTAACCAATGGTAACTTTCAAAAATTTGAACCATCTCTAGGTCTTGGTAAACCCTACCTACAATTCAACTTGATCCTGTTTCCAAAAATTTGTAAGCTATTTCATTCTCCAAGAAGGCTAATGTGATGGGGTTTCCTGGAGGTGACTAGAATGGATAATTTTCTTCAAAGGATGGATTTTAATCACAGATAAAAATTTTCTCTTACAATCTATATGGAAGACAATCAATGAAATAACTTTATTATTTGAATGGTTCCACTAGAGTTTTTGTAAGGCTAATTAAAATAAATTAAATTATTGTCTTATTGTAACATAAATTTTAATTATATACTTTAGAAATTATAGAAAGTAATATAGTGTCGTTTCCTTGATATAAAATCTATGCTTAGCTCAATACAAATGAAAAGTAGATACATAAAAAATTAAAATTTAGTGGTTGAACTAGAAGAAAAATCTATTCCTTATCATTTTCAATGCAATTATTTGTGTGGTAATGATATTGTAGCACTTGAATACTATAGAATAGGAAGGAGGACTACTAAATGTTCTCTTATGGGTTGAGAGCTATTTTAGGATCCCTATTTACATGGAGGCTCAATTTGTTTAGATGGCTCCTATTGTTCCTTAAGAAACCGATTTCCTGGCTGTGGGGAAATTGTGCTTAAGACATCAATAAATATTATTTACTGTCACTTATTGTTTGTTGTGTTCTCAAATTAAGGACCTGGAAAACTTGGCCTTTAACTCTTAATACATGTATGACCAGAACATCACATAATGCCATTTGTTGCTAGATATAAATGATGAATGAAGAAAGTTTGAAGGAGAAGTTAAAGATAATATGTTTTTCTTTCACAGAAACTACTATCTGTAACTTAGAGGAACTATGATAATGAGAACTCAATCATAGACAATATGCTGGTATATCATAGAAACTATTATCTATAACTTAGAAAGGAAGTGAGGACTTCAAGTAGAGGAGCGCTTTTTTAAGGAATTTTAACTTTATCTACATAAGAAAATAAAGACCTGCAACTTCATTACTATACTTGAAAAGAAGAAAACATAGCATGACACATGACAGAGAAGCTTACAAAATTATATGCAACAACTCATGGAAACTTCTGATTCTTTCATTAATCAATGATGATATCAGGAATATAGTGGCCTAGTCTCCAGGTTCTCCAAAATTCCAACCATCAACCCTTTCTTAGTAAATTTTCCTCTTTTTATACATTGTGGAATAGTCGTTGATTTCTGAAATTGCCCAAACTATCTAAGTGTTTTTCTAACTATATGAAGTAAAAACTATTACAGAATTTTATAGAGGGTAAAAGACACCTCAAAGAACATGAAATAACAAGAACATAACTGAATTCAGAAGGGGATGACAACTGCTAGCTTGCTCTATTGATCTGCTGCCGAATTCCTCTAAAAATGCCCTAATGATGCTTAATTTGTTTTAGCCGTAATGAAATGCGTTTAGTTTTTATAATCTTGGGTTTACATGGGCATTCTGATTGGACAAAATGAAAAGAAACATACTAGATTGTCTTTCTCTTCAGCTTCGGTTCTAACCCTGATTTTCCACTTTACACAGAGAAATTAACACGAACCTCTGATTAATACATAACTCAAAAGAGTTAATCCTACTTTATAAATTTGTCAAATCCACCCGTGCAGCTCTCCATTGACTTCCATCGCAAATTGCAATCGACCCTTTCAAATGATATATCACTACAAAACTTAAATTTAAGCACAAATCCTTCATATTTGCGCTATTTCTATTATATACCTTTTATAATAGCAATATGCCATAAAACATGCTTTTTCACTTTTAATATGAGCTTTGTGCAATTATCGAGGCATACCTTTCTCACGATAGATCCCCACCATAAATCTGTGCTTAGCAGATTAGACGGTCTACACAGATTTCGGATGTGACATAAGCCCAGAGAATAACCGCCCGAAATGGGTAGTTTTCTCTGTCCACCCAGCTGCTACGTGTCAAACAATAAGTGGAATCGGGTGAGTTCCAAATAAAACCATTTACCATTTTTTCTCCGTGTGGAAACCTGCCTTATAACTTTAAATCCGCCTTTTCTTCGGATTCGTCTTTAACACTAATTTTTCCATTTACAGAACAAAATCATCGCAAAACATGTAAAGCGGAATTGAAAAGGAATTAACCCAATAATAAATCTATCGGATCTGGAAACTTTATCGCAAATCGCAATTAGCGATTGAAACAACACCCATTGCTCCATGAACCCGCAGAAAGTATAAAATATGGTATATAATAATATTGGGTCTGGAACCCAATCGCAAATCGCAATCAGCGCTGTGAACATATACATAAGGTGCTTTATGGACCCGCTGGAGTTATTAAACACATTATATATCATTTCGAGTCTGGCCCACCCATATCGCAATCGGCATAGCCATATATATATATATATATATATATATATATATATATATATATATATATATATATATATATATATATATATATATATATATATATATATATATATATATATATATATATATATATATATATATATATACATATATATATATCTTAAGGGATGCGATATCGCGGATTTGCCGAGGCTTATAAAACATAACATATATATGTTTCGGGTCTGCCATCACGAATTGCAATCGGTGGATCCATATACATATATATAACTGTGGACCCACTGAACTTTATAAAAGATAACTTATAGTATTTCAGGTCCGGTGTTAACACTTTAACACTTGTTTCCTTTGTTAAGGGGGTAGAGAATATAAAGGGCTTCATTGAGGTTGAACCCCCTTAATGATTTTAGGCCACACATTGTGATAAAAATGAATAATAAGCTTAAACCCAATATAAGCTACAACATTTGGCTCCAATTGGAGATAGTGCTTTTTCCACAGAAGCACTAAGAACTACAGAGCAGTGCCTTATCCATTGGGCATGGAGTCATATATTGCTTCTCCAAACTTAACTATGTGAAAATTTTGTACAGTGAACCCACGCCGATATATGCAATGATAAAATTCTTGCACTTTGATAGCAAAGCATTGAGAATCATAGATCAATAGCCTTAGTTGGGTATGGTGTCCAAAACTGTGAAAACCCTGAAATTTGACAACTAAAACCTAACAATCTTGAATATGACACCTCTGCAAACCAATTTCTAACTGGGAAAGTCACCCTTGTTCATCAACTAATGATTAAACTGAAGAACTGCAATTGGAAAACCAAATGCTCAACACTTGACCTTATTTATGTACAAGTTCATACATATACACATGATTGATCTCCATCAGGTGAAGTATCTTCCAATGGTACCAAGTTAGCATCTGAGTGCCTATTCTAGAACCATTTTGCCAGTTAATCTTGAAAAATCAATTCTTTCTGAGTTTCTCCTAAGTTCCAATGTTTTGATCCTGAATGTGTTTATCCTGTGAAACCTTCCCTGAGTCAACAGCCACATCATTGGGGTTAGAAAGCCTTTCAAGAGGAACAAGTCCCTTTGGCAAAATATTATCCTTCAATTGAAAAATCTTCGGATTAGCTATTGAATCTTTTAAACCACTGATTTAAGCAACTTCTGTTGTTTCTTCTTTATTCTGATCAATTTTTATGCTCCGAAACTCCTCAACTATAGTAAAAAATTCTTTAATCTGCTGATCATCTTCAAAATCTTGCCAATTTTTAACATTATCAGGAATAGAGGGTTTTTGTCTCATCCCTACCTCATTTCTATATACCCTAAGCCTAGGGTGCTTTGTTTGGCAGTGATCTTTTATTTGATTAATGATCAGCTCCGAATCTCCAAAGGTAGAAATTGACTTAACTCCAATCTGTTTAGCTGTTTGTAGAGCAATAATCAAGGACTCATATTTTACCACATTGTTTATTGCCTCGAACTCTAATCTAAAAGAAAAAGGGAACATATTACCTCCAGATGCAATTAGAAGAAAACCAGCACCTGCTCCTTCCTTGTAATAAGCTCCATCAAAGAAGAATTTCCACATTCCTTCATTTTGCAGCTCTGTAATTACATTGGCTGAAGAAAGCTACTTCTGATTATCTTCAGCCAGGTTTTCATTATCATACAGTGTGAAACAAGAAAAGTCATCCTTCTCCTGGATATATACAGGTGAATTACTTGTTCCATTTATTGTATTTGTTTTTATAAATCTAGTTTCTCTGTACAATCTCTTCTCTTCCGCACGAAAAATTGGTATAACAGCATATGTAAAATCTAGTTTCAAAACACCACCTAATTTAACCCCCCAAGACCTAGATAGAAGCATTCCAAATCTATCAGGGATATCTACTACTACTACATCCATGACCAAGCTTCTAGCTAGAATTTGGGCTAGTGACACTACCAGATCCTTAATAACCCCTAGACACCTGACTTTGCTTGAATCAAAAGAATACAAGTCCCTATAGGGTTTGGTAACTTGTACATTTAGTTGCTTCATTACTGACAAAGGCATAATATTGTGTGAAGCTCCCTAATCAAACATACAATTATGTAAGAGGAAGTCATGGACCAATAAGGAAATATAAAAAGGAGCTATTGAAAGGTTTACTTCCTCTACATGTCGACCAAAAACCACTACTGATTTGTCTTCTTGCAGATTTGCAGTGTCATTTATAATCTAATTTTCTTTCAAACTAACAAACTCAGCAATATTCTTTTGATAAACAGGTATTTTTGTCAATTTGGTAAGAGGAACCTAAATTCTTACCTTTTCCAACTCCTTAGTAAGACTAAACAAGTGACCCTGTTTAGCAGTCCTTTCATTCTCCTCTTCACCTTTTTTCATGACTAGGATTACTTGAGGAATTGAAATAAGTCTCTCCAACGGAATTTTTCCAGTTTGATCTGGAGAAGAATCACCTTGAAGTATCTATGTCTTGCCATTTGTATTCTGTTGTTGCTTTCCTTTATTCACTTGTTTTTAAGACTGAGATTCTTGTGGAGTCGCCTTTTGTGAGGAAATTGAAACTTGCTGCTCACTTTCATTTTCTTGATTTCTTGATCTCTTCCTCAATCTCAAGTCATATTTCTTATGTAGTTCAGCCTGCATAAAATCAGAGAATTGCTTGCAATATTCATCAATTTTATCATGAATGGCATATGTTTCATCATATTCATACTCTTCTTCTTCGACACCAAGTTCATCTTCATCCACTGCATATAATGTAAAAATTTGATCTTTGGGATGCTCTTGTTTTTCAACAGGACCTACCTCTATATATAATGGTGCTTGAATTTGATCTTGATCTTTTTTTCCCTTTGCAAGATTTGCAAAGGTTGTCTTCTGTATTGGCGATTAAAGTTATTTTTATACTGTGTTTGTCTTTGAGAGTTCTTATTCTCTAACTCTAATCTATTTACCTTATTTGAAAAATTTTTAATTACATCACACATATCCTCCATGTTTGACTTTGAGAGGATTCCATCTTTGCCTTTCCCTTGTCTTTGGTAGGCTATGTTTCTATGCTTTTCCTGCAGCCACCAGATTTGCTTCTATCTCTAATGCATCTGTTTGGATTTACTCAAGGGTTGGATCCCTTCTTTCCCTTAATGTGAATCCAAAATTTGATTCAAAAGCCCCTGCAAAATTTATCTTTGCACCAGTAGGAGGATGCTTAATCTCTGTTGGGAGACTATTGTACAATTTGTTAAATCTTCTGACAAATTCAACCACAGTTTCATTAGACTTCTTCTTTATGGCATTAAACTCTATTAATGAATATCCATGGTCCCTTTTTTCTCCCCATCTCTGAATAAACACACATTCCATCTCTTCCCAAGAAGGAATGGTATTATTGGGAATTCCTTTGAACCATTTCCTTGCCTCTCCATCCAAGGACTGAAAAAAAAGTCTTAGAGCAACATCTATATGTTCAATTTCTTTGTTTGTTGCAAAATTGAAAAATACTGACACATGATTCTCTGCGCTTTGTTCATCTTCCCCTGTAAAACGAGAAAGAGTTTTGAGGTAATCCTGTGGCATTTGATTTAATGGTTGTGGTAGTTGAAGAGGTGCATACCTATTCACTAAGAATGCAGGTACTACCATGTTTATTGAATTTTGATTACCAACAGATGTGGAACCTGACCGAGAGGTAAATAAAATGTGCACAGGTGGTAATGTGGCTATTGGTTGAGGTTGAATGATTATAGCAGATAAATGAAAGGTAATAGATTCTAAAGATTGCTCTTGATAGTTAGGTTCCTGAAATGAAGATGATGAAAAATATAACTCTTTATTAGATGAATGTTCAAGTGAATCGCTGCTTGATGTAGACAAGGTAGGGATTGGTGTAGTTGGAATCCTAGACCTTCCAAGCCTCCTAGAAACTAGCATTTCATGATCTGAGAGAGCTTGAACTTTCTGTTGTGAAGTGTCTGATCCTGTATGGGGTATTATTGAAGCCAAATTTATTGCTTTGATTCAAAACAACCAAATATTTCCTCCTCACTGAACAACTGGAGGAAAATATTGAAACCCAGGGAAAAATCTTCTTGTCTTCTCTCCCCGGCAGCAGCGCCAATTAATGTTGTTCCTTAAGAAACCAATTTCCTGGATGTGGGGAAATTGTGCTTAAGACATTAACAAATATTATTTATTGTCACTTATTGTTTGTTGTGTTCTCAAACGAAGGACCTAGAAAACTTGGTCTTTACCTCTTAATACATGTATGACCAAAACATCTCAGAATGCCATTTGTTGCTAGATATAAATGATGAATGAAGAAAGTTTGAAGGAGAAGTTAAAGATAATATGTTGATCTTTCATAGAAACTACTATCTGTAACTTAGAGGAACTATGACAATGAGAACTGAATCATAGACAAAATGTTGGTATTTCACAGAAACTAATATCTATAACTTAGAAAGGAAGCGAGGACTTCAAGTATAAGAGTGCTCTTTTAAAGAATTTTAACTTTATCTACATAAGCAAATAAAGACATGTAGCTTCATTACTATAATTGAAAAGAAGAAAACATAGCATGACACATGACAGAGAAGCTTACAAAATTGTATGCAACAACTCATGGAAACTTCTGTTTCTTTCATTAATCAACGATGATATCAAGAATATAGTGGCCTAGTCTCCGGGTTCTCCAAAATTCCAACCATCAACCCTTTCTTAGTAAATTTTCCTCTTTTCATACATTGTGGAATAGTTGCTGATTTCTGAAATTTCCCAAACTATCTAACTGCTTTTCTAACTATATGAAGTAAAAACTATTACAGAATTTTACAAACGGTAAAAGACACCTCAAAAAACATGAAATAACAAGAACATAACTTAATTCAGAAGGGGATGATAACTGTTGGCTTGCTCTGTTGATCCGCTGCCTAATTCCTCTGTAAATGCCCTAATGATGTTTAATTTGTTTTATCCGTAATGAAACACGTTTAGTTTGTATAATCCTGGGCTTACATGGGCATTTTGATTGGCCAAAATGCAAAGAAACATACCGAATTGTCTCTCTTCAGCTTCAGCTCTAACCCTGATTTTCCACTTTATACACCGAAATTAACGTGAACCTTTGATTAATACGGAACTCAAAAGAGTTAATCCTGCTTTATAAATTTGTCAAGTCTGCCCTATAACGCTCCATTGACTTCTACCGCAAATGGCAATTGGCCCTTTCAAATGATACATCACTATAAAAGTTAACTTTACGCACAAATCCTTCATATTTGCACTATTTCTATTATATACCTTTTATAATAGAAATATGCCATAAAACATAGAAATGCCATAAAACATGCTTTTTCCTTTTAATATGGGCTCTGTACAATTATCGAGGCATACCTTTAGGTGAGCTCCAGTGAGCTCTAGTATTGCAGCAATAATGCTGCAACTCCTGGGACTCCCTTCTTTACTTTTATCAACACGGTAGTTCGTAACAAACTTGGAAGCGACGATGTTGTATGCACAAGTACTAGCTCTTGCCGCAGCTGTCACTTGGTCAGCTGGCACAACTCCACTAGGGGCTCAAGCCAACTTCTATGGGCTTTGAGAAGAAGCTTTTTAACCGATGGATGAAAGCTAATTTAAAGAAGGCTGATCTACTTGCAGAAAGACATTGAAAAGCTAAAAGAAAACACAAACCCTAGCAAACCCTAATTCTACCAACCAACCCTACTGATGCAAGGAAGAGAATGCAAGCTACTGAAAGAAATGCCATTGACTTCTAGGAAGGTAAATACATGTATCTAAGCTACTTCTACAGTAACATCTGAAAGAAAACATCGTTTTGTATTTTTGAATAAGTTTCCAGAGTTATTATGCATATGATTTGACTATTTTTGGGTTGTGCAGAGGTGGATGGGCTAGAGGAAATGCTTGGAGGAGGTCAAGAAGGTTTAGAGAGGGCCTAAGGGGTCCCTAACACCCTTCCATAGAGTTTCACCAAGTTTGGCTATCAAGAAACCTCATTCGCGACCCTCTATAGGAAGTCTACAGGGGTTCTATAGGATGTTTTCAATTTTCTACAGGATGTCTGTAACTTTCTACAAGATGTTCAGAAATGAGGCTTTTGGTGGATGAATGGAGAGGGAAAGGTGAAGGAGTGAGTGTGGAGGTAGGGTGAGGGTCGGAGATGGTCTAGAACTCGGTGGATGGAGTTGTGGACAGGTGTGGATGGCTGTATTTGGTTCAGGTAAGACTGAAGCAATGTTACACATAAAACTAGGGTTATGAGAGCAAATGGTGAAGAGGAGGCAAGGATTCTAAGTAGAGGGTGGAGTGGATGGTGCTGATGGAGAATAAATAGGTGAAGGAGTGGTACAGGTGCTCTGCAAGGCGTTTTTCCAACTGAACCAATGAAGACTTGTAAATTCAAAAACCTAATTATGATGACCTAATCTGCTAGCTGCCAGTAAAGAGAATGAACAGAAGTGTGACCTGCAATGAAACCATGTATTTTAACTCATGCAACTAAGAAAACGAGAGTCTAAACTTGTACCCAACTTCTACACATGAAAATCAAACACTAGTGATTGCATGGAAAAGCAAAATCAATGTTTTTGTGGGCAGCAAAGTTATCCTGATCCCAGCTCTAGATCCTACTGAAGGAGAGGCGAAACCAGAGATGTTTGATGGCCCTTTTCTTGAAGCTTTTTCTGTTGACAACCTATCAACTAAATCTGAGCATTCAAAAGGTCTTTCTAACCATTAACAGTGACCTAGTTAATCAGCAAACTTTAATCTACTTAACAGAAATGTTCTTGCAAATGCATAAAGAACAGCTAACAATACATAGAGGAGGCCTTGGCACTTGGGTTGGGCCCAACCCCAAGAGCTGCAGGCTCCTATAAAGAACTCAGATGTGATGCCAAGTAAAGCTGCTTCTCATTATTCAAAAATAACCATCATATGCAAGTTGTACAACAATAGCTACAATAAAACAAGCTGAGCAAAATGACAGCACTATAGTGCAAAAATAACAATAGTTCCAAAAGTAAACTACGAAGGTTGAGGCCTTCCTATTTGTACAATATGAGGGGGCTAGAAGCCCTCCTAAATTCAAGGGACTCAGTTGTCCCAACTGCTAGTGAATAGTCACTCCTCCAAAAATTGCTTGGCTGCCTTTAAAACTCGTTTTGGTGGCCTGTGGAGCTTGGTGTTGAGGGTGGAGATTTCGAGGAAGGCCATTTCACGCAAGAGACAACCTCCCTACGAATCCTCACCTCAAGCTTGGCTGTCAGCTGACCCATGATTTCTTGGTTTTGCTCCAAAATTTGTCCAAAAATCCTGAAATAACCACGTATTAGTCTCCTAGGTAGAGTGACCACCCTTATTCGTTCAAATAACATAAACATACTAGGAAAACATGCATAATCTATGAAAAATGGAGGATTGAAAAAGAACAATTAGGCAAAATGAGCCCAATAAGTTACCCAATTTGGGGGCTCATCATCACCCCCTACTAAATCGGTTGCTCATCCTCTGAGCAATTAGTCCAACTCATCATCCTTTATGGCTTTGATCACCTCCCTCACATCCCAAGCCTCTGCTGTGGTATCCTCTTCCCAGTCGTGGAATCCTGCCTTCCTTTCCACTTCCTCCCATTGTCTACCTTCTTCCTCTGTCTTCACTCCTTCTAGCAATCCCAAAAGCAAAAGAGGACTGAATTTCAAGCCAATCCAATTGGCCTGCAAGTTCTGCATCAACTGTTTGTAGAGGGGTACCCTCGCCAAGGCTTCCCTCATCCTGGTGGGAGAGTGGTATTATTTTATCTTCAGGCTATGAGGCAGTGTGTTCCACTGCCTTGTGTAGGCATGCATACAGTTTTCTCCCAACAGTCTCTCCATGTCCTCAAAATGGGCAATGGCTTGAGCCTGTTGCTCAATGTATTCCGGTAGATCCTGAGGATTGTTGGCCAAGTGCTGGTGGGCGCTTATCACTGCTGATGGGTCATCTGGCTCTGCTATGATCATGAGAGGCTCACTGAGCTCTCTGCCTATGATACTGCGGACCTCTACTGCTCTCTTCTCCTCATGGCTCATCCAAGAGGCCATGGCCATAAGCTGGACATCCCCTATCACCGTGTTAGGATCCCATGCATTCATGTCCGAAAGGGCAAAGTTGTGCAGGTAGAACTCTGATAATTTGGCCCTATCCTCGGATGAACTACTGCCACATAGAGCTGCAAACTGATGATAATCTTGAAAAGGGGTGATGCCCCTTTGAGCCAAGGTATTGATTTGAAACTGTAACCATTGGTCCTTGAGGTAAAGGGCATAGGATTTGGCAGGCTGCCTACACTGCAGAGCTTCCATTGCCCAGCTGGCCATGTAGGCCAGTTGGGCCTCCTTTTCTTGCAGCTGTCATTTTAGAGAATGTATCTTTAATTTTTGTTCCTGTAGCTGTTGGTTCAGTACCTCAATTTCAGACTGTGTCCCTTCCCTTCTTTGCTGTTCATAAGGGGTATCTATGGTTGTTGTGGGCCCCTCCTGCTGCTGGTGTTCCCCCAAGATGTGAGGCCCATCTTCCTTCCTTTGTCCCTGTAATTGTAGTTGTTGTCTAAGCAGCTCATTTTCTTCCTATAGCCTGACCTGCTGGCTGCTCTCCACATGCCGTACTAGAGCCAATTCCCTCCTTGCCTCTTTGAGTTGTTCCTCCAGAGGACCTATATCCGCCACACCCTTGGACTTAGCGATTTTCATCCAAGTGTGGGTCCTCACTCTCTCTTCCTCTAATGCAAGGAAAAGTGGCACTGTGAATTTCTGAGGAATGATTTTTCCAACCTCCAAGAAGTTATAATAGGAGCCCAAGCTGGGCTGGGGGCTATGTTCCATAATGTTTTCTACCTTTCCTGTCCTCTGAGGTGATTTAGCTGCTTCACCCTCCATTGCTTCGGTCTCCTTCAGTCTAGCCAATGTTTCCTGTAGAATAGTTTCAGCATCCTGTAGAGAGGTTTTTGTGTCCAACATTTTCATCCTCTCCCTCTAGGTGGATGTCTTCAGGCTTCCCCGCTCATAAGTGATGGCTGCCTTGGAGGGGGACCTCTCCTTTGGTGTGGTAGGGGTGTCTACAATGGTGATTGGTTCTTTGGATGGTGGTTGGGGTCTGCCGGTTTTAATCCTTACACTTCTTCTTGCCTTAAAGTACAGGGGAGGCTCCCTCTTTCGCTTTCCCTTCTGCTTGGGGGATGTGCTTAGGGGGCCAGCACAGTTGTTGCCTCCCTATCTAAAATCTTGGCCGATTTCTCCTTCTGCTGCCCTTTCCCCAGACTTCCTGTAGAAAGTCCTGTAGTGGCCATTTTCTGGCTTCCTATAGAAGCAGTTTTCTGGATTCTTGTAGAAACAGTCTGCTGGCTTCCTGTAGAACCAGTTTTCCCTGATTTGGCTTGCTTGGCTGGGGGTGCCTTCTCTTTGACTTGTGTTGTGGTTTCTTTGGGTGTGCCTTTACTTGTTTGTACCTTTTCAGTCTTCTCTGCCTGGGTTTGCAACCGCTTCTCCCTCGGCGTTTGTGTTTTTACTCCACTCACAACTTTGGCCTCAACAACTTGTCCTTTTTCTTGCTTTTCCTCTTGCCTTTCCTGTGGCTTTTCCTGTGATGGCCTGCCCTAAGTTCTGCTACCCTTAGCTTCCTTACCCTCGGTTTTCTTCTCTGCATCAATATGCTCCTCCTCACTATTGGATGAAGTGAGTTCTTCTGCCAGAGTCCGGATATCATCATCCTTGGACATATTACGGAAACTCTCCCAGGATATAGGGGCAGTATAAGTATGGAGGGCATCTTCTACGAGGAGCTTGATAAGCCCATGATGAGCCAGCTGGTCTGGTGTCCCCTCCTTCAGTTTTGTGCCACACTCAATCAATGACTGTAGGAGGAAGTATGGGATGCTTAATTTTTGTTCTGAGGGAAAATCCATCTTATGCCTGAGCTCGGTTAACAAGCGGAAGCGATAACCATACACAATACTAAATCGCCCCTCACAGGTAATATATTTCATAATTTGAAGGCTGACCTCGCTCCAAAATGGCTGAAGACTGGCTCTCCGGACCCCATTCTTATCCTATGAAAACTGTTCTTCCGGTAGGAAAATTTCATTTTTGGCCTTCTGGCCCAATTTCCTTTCCTCCTTATCCCATGGTATCCCCAATGGCAACTCCGTGACCCGGCTAATGAGTTGTGGAGTGAGTTTGAAGGTCAATCCTTTGAACTTTACAGTGGCCAGTGTTTTTGATTTGGGTTGTAGGGACCTTAGGAACTCCTCTGTTATTTCATCATCGTGACCTTGAATTCTGTCACAGAAGGTCATCCAGTGGGCACAAGTAAACAGTTCTACCACCTTGGGAGTTTCCCTCAATTTTCTGGAATCTGAGGGTTCCTTTCTGATAAACCCTCCTGGCATGATGAAAACACTCTGTTTTTGGCTTGAGCTCTGGGTAGAATGGAAATTCGGATATGGTTTCCTCCTCGACTCTCAGGACAGGGTTTCTCTGCTGTGTGTATCTCCCCTTTCACCAATTCTCTGGTTATAATACTGCTGCCGCCCAAAACTCGATTTGTCAAAAGGAATTAAGCTCTCACAGACAGAGTGCAGAGCCAATTTCCACACCAACCATGTAACAGTCACAACAAATTTTATATGTGCACAGGTGAGCCTTACAACGGTTTATCGTTATAATGGGGAGAGTTTGTTAATAGGAACCATGGAGGTGAATATGACGCAGCACCATTTGAAAGAAATTTTGTGTATTATATAAGCAAACCACCACTCTTGACCCACATGCAGACTAGTTTCAATTTTCCCACTTCAAACAAGCTAGTTCACAACCTTTCAAAAATTAAGCATGGGGATGGCATGTTCGAGCCTACCTCTCTTCGAAATTTCAAACTTCGACGCAACAGACATGGGTTTCTCTGCTCCGGGAGCTTTCGCTATGCTTCCTATAGAGCTCCTTCCTATAGAGAGCTTTTGCGGCTTCTGGAGGACGTCACGCCGATGCGAAGCAAGTTTGGGACGCAGGAAGAGTTTGAACCGTGGCGAGAAACTCGGGCTAATGAACTGCAGAAGAGGAGGATGCTCACATTGCTGAAAAATCGGTTGTAGGCGTAAATGATAGTGGTTTATGTGCGTGCTCTGGCCGAATGATTTTGAAATATGACGCAATTCATGGTACGAGGGGTGAGGAGTCCAGGCCGAGTCGTTAGACAACGTCATGGCAATCATTCCTCGGCATGTTTCTGACTGCCATTATCTATCTCCACCATTACCCACCGTTATCCCTGTCAGTCCGCTGATTTCACTGCAAATCTGCTGATCTCCCGACTGGACACTTCCCACGTGTCAGCTCCACGTCCTTCCAGCAAAATTGAGCGTAACCATGCTCGTTCGGATCCCACGAGATAGTTTTACTGGCTGTGGGTGGCCAGTTGACTGGCCATTGCATTCGTTCAATCCGCCCATTCACAGATATGCAGTGTTCATAGTATAGCTTATGCAATTTGACGAAATAAGGTTAGGCACTTACCTGGGGTGACTGCGGACGTGTTTCGCAGGTTTTTGGACGTGAAGCAATGGCTTTGCTCACTGCTGCTTCGTGCACAGGCGTGTGAATTCCCTCGTTCATTTGCTGATGCTGGATGCAAGGCTTTTAGGACCCAATCCTCTAGTGGTGAACGTTGCATGCACGACCCCATCTGTTATCAGCTGTTGAGGAGGTGTTCATATGTACGCGGAGCTGGTTGCATGCCTTCCGTGTTGATTTCAACTGCTCCTAACTCCATAGTGTGTATTCTAGGTGGATCAGCTGCTATAAGATTCCTGTAGGACATCCTGTAGCTGCTTCTCCTCCTGGGCTGCATACTGAAATGGGCATGGCTACAGTCATGGATGAAGGGTCCCATTGGAGCTTTTGACAGGTAGAGTGTGCGGGCCTTCATGTATTTGATTTGTCCCTTGAAAAAAATGGCGATTTGAGGAAAACAGGACTTTTTGCATGACTGTGCAGGAGTACAGGACCAAATTGTGGTAATGGCAGAGGAAAGAGAGGAAACAGGTGATGGATGGGAAAAACGGGTGGCTGCAGGCCCCACCAAAAAACTTCAAGTTTTAAATCCTCCTCTAGAATCGATTTTGGCTTGTCCAAAGGTTCTACAGGATGTTTCCTGTAGAAATGCAGAACTTCCTATAGAAAACCCTGAAACTTCCTGTAGGAGGTTGAATCTTGACCCGAATGTGTCCAAATCCTGGAAAAGGTGTGTGGCCATGGAGGGAGTGTCAGTGAGGATGCCTGGTAGCTTGGGATGGACCCCTATCCTTGATTTGCACGACCCTTTTTATCTGCATTATATCCCTGCAACCTGCAATGATTTCAAAGATCAGACATGGTTTTTCTTCTTTTTCTCTTTTCTCTCTCTCTTTTTTTTTTTTTTGTGAGAGACAACAGGGCGCCTCTATGAGGTTTTCACCCCCACTATCTGCCCTGGTGCCTCAAAGAGGTTTTCACCCAAGGATCTTTTTCTTTTTCAATTCTTTTTTTTTTGAGAGACAGCTAGGGCACCTCCATGAGGTTTTCACCCTCACTGCCAGCCTTGGTCGCCTCAAAGAGGTTTTCGTCCAGGGATCTTTTTATTTCTCTTTTTTTTTTTTGATGATCATCAAGGTGTGGCCAGAATAGAGGTAGAACCCTGCTCTATTACCAGAACTATTTTTCAACAGTTTCAATGAATTCCTGCCTCGAGAGGGGTTTCTTGTAGATTTTCAGTCGATGTTCATTGACAAGCATGGGGATGGCCTCTTCATCAATGGTCCTGATAAGGACTTTGAGTCCAAGGCTCTGAACTCTTCCCGGCTCATTCCTAAACTATGGAAGAGGTATGTGGATGACACAATGTCATCTGGTCTCATGGCCAGGATGAGCTTGATCTCTTCTTTGATCATCTTAACAGGTAGTCCTCGGCCATTAAGTTCACTAAGGAGCAGGAAGTTGAGGGATGCCTTCCTTTCCTTGATATTCTTATTTCTAGGAATGATGATGGTTCCCTCGCCCATCAAGTTTTTCGAAAGAAAACTCATACGGAACAGTATCTTCATGCCAGTTCCCACCATTTCCCGCCTCAAAAGATGGGTGTTCTTAGTACCCTTGCTACTCGGGCCCTGAGGATCTCGGACAAGAAGAGCTTTGAGAAGGAAAAATCCCATCTGTTGGATGTCTTTGTGGAGAATGGTTACAGTAGATACATGGGTCATAGGGCTTTCCTTAAAGCTTCCAAGAATTTTCTGGCGAAAAGAGAACCAAAAGATCGTGTTCCTGGTGTCCATCTTCCTTATGTTCAAGGGACCACTGATAGAATTGGTAGGATTCTCAGGAGACATAGTATCCCTGTGTCCTTCAGGCCCCTGAACACCATTCGTTCGTCCCTCAGATCGGTGAAGGATCCCATCGACCCTAAAGATATGAAGGGTGTTTATATGATCCCTTGTTCCTGTGGGACCCCCTATATTGGGGAGACTGGTCGTTCCATTAATCAGAGGATTAGCGAGCACGCAGTAGATCTGAAGCATAGGAGATCTAAGTCTTCCGCTTTGGCTGAACATGCTGAGAAAACCAATCATCATGTTTGTATTGAAGAAGCCAGTGTTATTGCTAAGGTTTCGCATTTCCATCATCGAAAATTCAGGGAAGCGCTTGAGATCGAAAAGAGACCAAGCAATCTCAATAGAGAGGATGGTTGGAAAGTCAGTAGGTGTTGGGTCCCAGCCCTCTCTTCCTAGTCGTTTTTTCATCCTCTTTGGTTTTTGGTGTCTTTTATCTTTATTTTCACTTATTTATCTATTTATTATTATTATTATTATTATTATTATTATTATTATTATTATTATTATTATTTTTATTTATTTATTTATTTTATTATATATATATATATATATATATATATATATATATATATATATATATATATATTTTTATTTTTTAATCGTGTGTATAGCAACCTATTTCTTCTGATATTTCAAGGTCCTTTATGCCTTTTTTTCCATTTTAATTCCTATTATTTTTATTGATTATTTTATTTAAGGGCCTCCATATAACTAATTTTCCTTTCTAATTCTTTACTGCTTATATTTTTAACTAATTTCCGATCTATCATATCATCCTTTGATTTTCTTTATTACCTTTATTAATTAACACACAATTTTTATAATATTTTTAAATAAAATTAATTTATACATTACTCTATACATTTAACTTTTCCTTTATTATAAGGTCTTTTGATCATTTTTATTGCTTAATTACATTTTATTATTTAACATACATTTTAATAATACTTTTATATAAAATTAATTTATATATTACTCCATCCTTTATTACAAGATCATTTAATTTACTAATTTTCCTTTTAAATTATTAACTAACTTATAATTTTTATTAACCTTGATTCTCTTTATTACCTTTTATTATTTTAATTAACTTACAATTTTAATAATACTTTTAAATGAGATTATATTTTCTTCATTTAACCAATTTCCTTTTTAATTATTAATTAACTTATAAAAATTTTATTTATTAGGTCTCATGCCGAATATAATTTTTTATTCATCCATTAGGTCATTTAATTAACTAATTTTCCTTTTAATTATTAAATTATAATTTTTAATTATTAACTTTGATTTTCTTTAGTACCTTTTATTCTTAATACTTTTAAATAAAATTATTTATACTTTTTAGGCCTTTCAAGGTCATTTTTATTAATTAACTTATAGTTTTTAATTATTAGGTCTCGTACCATTTACCTTAATTACATTTTATTATTTAACATACTTTTTTAATAATACTTTTATATAAAATTAATTTATATATTACTCCATCCTTTATTACAAGGTCATTTAATTTACTAATTTTCCTTTTAAATTATTAATTTTTATTAACCTTGATTCTCTTTATTACCTTCTACTATTTTAATTAACTTACAATTTTTAATAATACTTTTAAATAAGATTATATTTTCTTCATTTAACCAATTTCCTTTTTAAATTATTAATTAACTTATAAAAATTTTATTTATTAGGTCTCATATAATTTTTTATTCATCCATTAGGTCATTTAATTAACTAATTTTCCTTTTAATTATTAATTAAATTATAATTTTTAATTATTAACTTTGATTTTCTTTATTACCTTTTATTCTTAATACTTTTAAATTAAAATTATTTATATTTCTTAGGCCTTTTTTGTAACTAATTATTAATTAACTTATAGTTTTTAATTATTAGGTCTTGTACCATTTACCTTAATTTATTTATTTATTTTTACGAATAATTTTGACCCTTGTCGTTAAGTCAAACTAGCCGTTAGATATGTTAGCTGTTGGAGGCTCTGCTCAGACTATTTAGCATGATGAGCTAGATCTGTTTCTTCAACTTGTCCTGACGATGAACCACACTAGTTGGTTTGAAATGCGTCGACAAATGAGATTCCATGTGATTTTCGCCGAAATCTTTCTTGAACCATTGTCATTACATTTCTCCACTGTATATGGTCCTAACCACCTTTTCCTCAACTTTCCTTTGAAATCCTTGTATCTTGAGTCATACAGCAGCGCCCAATCTCCTGGTTGGAATTGCTTCTCATTAAGGCACCGGTCATGCCATATCTTCCTCTGGAGTTGAACTACCTCTGAGTGGAGAAGGGCCTGCATCCTTTTTTCATCTAACCCATTCAACTGCAATAATCTTTCGCGTTGAGTATGGCTGAGATCTAGGTCCAGCTGAGCTTCCACCCTCAATGTATTGTACTTGAACTCTATGGACAACAAAGCTTTCTTCCCGTAGACCAGCTCATAAGGTGTGAAATTGGTTGTGGTCTTCCAAGTGGTGTTGTAGGCCCAGGTGGCCTCAACCAGGCGATCTGCCCAATCCTTTCTGCTGCTGCTCACAACCTTGGTCAAAATCCCTTCCAATGCTCGATTAGTGACTTCCACCTGCCCACTTGTTTGAGGATGATAGGGCGTGGAAGTCTTGTGTTTGATCTTGTGATGAGCGAGAAAATCTTCAATCAGGTTGGAGGTGAACTGGCTTCCTTGATCTGTGACTAACTCTCTTGGGTAGCCAAACTTGTAGAAGATATTTTCCCTCAGAAACTCAGCCACCGTTTCTTCTGTTGTTGCTTTGATTACCTTCGTTTCTGCCCACTTGGTTAGATAGTCGGTGCACACAATGATGTAAGACCGTTGCTTTGAAGGAGGGTTGATAGGACCCAAAAAATTCATGCCCCACTTCTCAAATGGCTCGAAGGTCACTTGAGTTTGGAGAGGCATTTCATCTCTTGGAGTCAGTTTCCCTATCCTCTAACAACGGTCAAACTGGCTAGTGTATCTTCTGACATCTTAATGAAGAGTAGACCAATAGTAGCCTGCCTGTAGAATTTTGAAGGTAGTCCTTTTTGCTGCAAAGTGGCCTCCACAAGGTCCATCATGACAGGTTAGAAGGATGTCAAAGACTTCCTCCCCCCTAACAAAACGTCTCAAGATCTGATCTGGGCCAAGCTTAAACAAGTTGCCCCCGATCCAAGTGAATGGGGTGCTCTTCCTTACGATTCTGCTCTTTTCTTTTGAGGACAGATGTGGAGGGAACTGTGCTGAGACCAAGTAATTTGCTATATTAGCAAACCATGGAGAGAGTATTGAGATAGAAAATAGATGTTCATCTGGCATCTGGTCATCCACTGTTCCTTCTTCACCTGCAGGCAAGTCCAATCTAGACAAGAAGTCAGCAACAACATTTTCCTTACCTGGCTTGTCGACAATCATCAAATCAAATTGCTGTAACAAAAGTAACCATATAATAATACGAGCATTGACATTAGGCTTATTCATTAAGTATCTAATCGCAGCATGATCAGTGTGTACAAATGTTTGATAACTGGTGATGTAGTGTCTGAACTTGTTTAGGGAATGGACTATAGCCAGGAACTCTTTCTTGGTTACAATATAGTTCATTTCTGCCTTGGACAGGTTTTTGCTAACGAAGTATATGGCATATGGGAGTTTCTCCTCAACTTGTCCTAAGGTTGCCCCTATGGCTTTGTTCGAGGCATCAGTGTGGATGTGGAAAGGTAGGGCCCAGTTTGGACCTCTCAAAATCGGGGCAGACATCAGCTTATCTTTCAATTCGTCTAGCGCCCCTTGACAGTTTTCAGTCCATTTAAACTCAACATCTTTCCCTAAGAGGCCAAACAATGGTGAGGCTAGCTTGCTGAAGTCTTTAATGAATCTTTGATAATATCCTGCTAGGCCTAGGAAACTCCAAACATCTCTTACCTTTTGAGGAGGTCGGACCTTTTGGATGATATCAATTTTATTAGGATACACCTGTAATCCTTGGCAAGAAATGGTATGTCCTAGTACGGTCCCTTCAGTCATCAGGAATTCACATTTTTTAGGACTGAGGGATAGGTTCATCAGCCAGTTCTGAAATTACGACCTATAGTAGCCCTCTGCATCCTCTTTCCAATGCCGCTAGTCTGATCGAATTTAGATTCTCCAAGAAAGCGTTATGCACAATCTCCCAAGATGACCTGATTATATACCTTTTCAGAAGAGCGAACTTGTATGAAGTGCCACGTGTCACTGTTTTGAACTTCGGGTCTAAAAGATATATACAAGAAACTAAACTCCATCCTCTTTCTGTAAATTCTTACGAAATTTCAATCCCATGCTCAAAAAAACAGTTATGACGATTTTCCCTAGGTCACTTGTTTGGAATGTAATTCGGGGATCTGCAAAAAGGCCAACTTCCTCAGATCATATCTCCGCAAATATAGCGTGAAAAGCTCTAAAATTTGGACCCCATGTTTAGAAACATTTCTGCCCAAATGGGTTTTTTTTTAGCGTCTGAAACATCACTGAAAAAATTTATAGTGCAAATGCCATGATGACCTGTTTGGAGCAGCGAAACCCTAGAATCCAAATCTCTGATACCAAATGCTATGAAACCATCTCACAAAAAGATAGAAAATATAGATAAATGCCTTAGAATTCAGCCTCTTCAAGGGGTAAACCTTCTTTACATTACACAAATGAACAATTCTTCGATGATTCAAATGATAAAACCTCATTTCCATATATAGGAGTCTAAGGGGTCACAATATAACCAAGATGACCTAACAATAATAATATAAAGGCAAAAAAATAACAATAGATGGATTCTATGGGGCACAGTAATAACAATATGGGGACAATAGGGGCACAACAATATTAATAAGGGATAGAACTACCATAGTAATGGGGGAATCACTAGTATTATAGGGACCCAACGCATAGCAATATTAATAAGGGATATAACTACAATAGTAATGGGGGAATCACTAGTATTATAGGGACCCAACACTACCAATATGAACAAAATACACCTTCCCAATTAAAAAAAACCCTACTTTCACTAGATATTGTAGGTATGCATTTTTTCACTAACATTTTTTATACCCCTTTATATTTTTTATTAATTTTGAGCTCCATTTTTATACTTGCCAAAATAAAAACCCTTTACCCCCTATTATATGCTCAATATATTATGTCATTTTTTCCTTAATATATATCCCCAAATATGAACACAAATGGTATGGTATTTCTCCTCGAGTGAAGCCCCCATGCTTGCAATGTGCACAGTAATATTTTACATGTAAATTATAGAAGAGTAGTTGTGCTAAGTATATCATACTTATGCATGTTATATTTTATTTGACCCAGTTCTTGGACTGGTTATTAGACTAATTGGTAACAAAATACTATTGCAACTGTAATGACTTCTTGATATAAGGGATCATGTAGAAAGTTCCTAATTCTATTTCCAAATGTTGTGAATGGTTCTCTCAACTAAGATGGCACTTTTTGTTGAAACAAAAGTTGTATTAGGTGATAAAGAGTGTTTGTTGTAAGCTTTTTGTAAACCTGTAGCTTTCCTAGAGGTTTCTCATAATTTCTTGTACAAAACTCTACAAGTGCAATTTTTCGTTTTTCTTCTTAGTTTGAGCCTAAATGGTGCATAGGGGCCAAATAAGGCATAATGGAGTATGGATCAATATAGATATGTGATTGGTGATGCATGGTGAAGGTATGGTTGATAATTAAAGTTGTGATATTGTTGGAAATGTAAAGTGATGGAGGTTATATATGTAGAGTGATGGAGGTTATATATGTAGAGTGATGGAGGTGACAAGGACATAACTAAATTATTAGGTGTAACCTATTAAGTGGCATGTAGTACATTTTTAACTAAGTGTGTGGAATGAATGGATGTCAAGATGGAGGTGAATGTGATGTTAGCAAGGAATAAAAGTAGAGGGTATCAATGGATTTTAACAAAAGTTGGGCTTGTTAAGGAAGAGAGGCGATCTTTTGGATTCTTGTGATGAACTTGAGTTGACATTTTTGATGATTTTGTTTTCGTTATTGTTTGAAACTAAAAATTATTTTGCTATTAGATATTGGCTTGAATGCATATATCAACACATAGACAAAAACAAAGCATGACTTATTTTCTCTTTTTCATCCTATTTTTTTTCTTTTTTCACTCTCAGGGGAGTGGTGGTAGTTCTAGTTTTCACCACTATCCTACTTTGGCAAGGGTAAAAAGTTTTTCTTGATAGAGATTTTTTTTTTCAATTTTTTATTGTATAGTTAAATATGCAACCTATGAGGCTTTTAAATAGACGTTTGTCACAACTGGAAATTCAATTTTTCACATGGGAAATTATTTAATTATTTTTCATTCCTTTTTTCATTTAGGTTTTAGATGGGTTGAGATCAATCAATCACATCCAAATCTTGCTTCAAAATTTATGAAAATTCCTCCTTTATCAAAGGATTAATGGATACCTTGATCTTGAAACAATTTACTAATAATGGGATTTGTTCCTCATCTATGGCTCTAATTTTTATTGAGCCATTGCCATAAAACTATTCAAGTATGTATGGTCTAGAATCCTTGAATTTAGAGTCATATAGTATTTCGAGTCTCCTTCCTTGAAAGTTCCAATCTTGATGCATTTGTCATTATAGATTTTTATTTATGGTTGGACTATCCTTGTGTGGAAGATCTAATGCATTGATTTATTTCCTTCTTTTCCCCTGTTCATTTGATAAATCCATGTCCATCCTAGAAGATATCCTCAAGGTAGAGAACTCACACTCCATGGGAAACATGGATTTCTTACCATAGGCCATCTCATAGGGAATAAACCATGTGGTAATCTTCCAAGTGGCATTATATTCCCATGCTACTTCTATCAATCTTTTGTCCCAATGCCTCTTTCTTAAATTGATTATATTTGTGATGATGTTCTCTAGCACCCTATTAGTTAAATCAAATTGTCCATTAGCCCGTGGATGGTGAGGAGTGGATTTCCCATGCTAAACGTGGTGTTAATTCATGATCTGTTGAATGAGACTTGAAGTGAATTGAATACCTTGATAAGTAATTATTTCCCATGGAAACCCAAACTTATGGAATACGTTCTCTCTCAAAATCTCGATTATTTTTTTCTCTGTAGCTTCTTTAATTACCTTGACTTCATCCCATTTTTAAAAGTAATATGTGCATACTAAGATATGTCTCTTTTTCTCTAAAGAGGGATCCATATGTCCTACAAAGTCCATACCCCATTTATAGAAAGGTTCCAATGACAATTGTGGATGAAGTGGCATCTCACTTTTTCTAGTGGGTTGCCACCCTATGATATTCATCATATTGAGAAGTATACATGTGGGAATCCTATTGTAGGATGGGACAAAATTAGCTATCCTATAATATTTTGTAGGTTTTCCTCTTTGTAGCATGGTTTCCAACATATGGCTCATAATGGCATGAATATAGGATATCATGAACTTCATCCTCCCTCACACATCTTCTCAAGGTTTGATCTAGAACATGATTGAATGAGCATATTGTAATCCAAGTGTATGGTTCACTTTTCCTAACAAGTTTTCATCTTTCCTTGAAGGAAAAATGTAAAGGAAGTTTCCTTGTTTTCAAATAGTTAGCTATGTCAACAAGACATGGAGTATGCACTAATATGGAAAAGAGGCGTTCATATAGGAATTGATCATCTATCATTTATCCATCAATAAGATTGGTTAGTCTTGAGGAAAAAACTACAACTTTTTCACTTCATAGCTTGAGAACTATAGTGAGATCAAATTGTTGTAATGATGGAAGTTTTGTAATAAATTTACGATCAATATCAGGTTTCTTCATGAGGTATTTGATGGAAGCATGGATTCCATGCACAATACTTGGTAGTTAGTAACATAATGCCTAAACTTGTTAAGAGCATAAATCACTATGAGGTATTCAATTTTAGTTACTATGTAGTTTAATTATACATTGGTAAAATTATTATTGATGAAGTAAATGGCATAAGGAATCTTATTATCTTATTGTCCCAATACTAATCATACTACTCTATCTAAGGTATTAGTATGAATATGGAAATGATGGTTTTAGTTAGGGCCCTATAGGCTAGGTGTTGATGTGATTTTTTCCTTTCTAAAATCAAAATATTTTTAGCATTATAGGGTCTAACAAATTTTGTTGTCTTTAGTTAACAAGGAAAACAAGGGAGAGACCAATTTGCTAAAGTCTTTGATAAATATCCTATAGTAACCTACATGGACAAGGAAACTTCTGAGCCCCATTTTTTCTAAGGAATGGGAATATGTTTTATTATTTTCACTTTGCTTGGGTATACCTCAATTCCTTTGGAAGACAAATGATTCCATATGACGACTCTATCATTCATAAGAAAGTGACATTTCTCATGACTACGGGAATGGTTAATTTATTCACACCTTTAAAGGAATTTATCAATATAGACTAAAGATTCATGGAAGGAGCCACCATAAGGTGTGAAATAACCAATATATATATATACATATATATATATATATATACATATATATACAGTATCATGGATGTGTTATAAAAACATACTTAGTACAACTCTTTGGAAGATGGAATGAGCACTACGTAGACCAAGGGGAGGCACCCTATAGTAAAATATACCCAAGGGGATGGTGAAGGTAGTATTATGTTGGTATTTTGGATAAATTTATATCCCGCTATACCCACTAAATCCATCTAAGATTGAGATGTATTCCTTTACTTCCAAGACATCTAGGACTTGGTCAATAAATCAAAAGGGAAAATTACCTTTCCTAGTGACTTTTTTGAGCTACATATGTAGGTTTCAACACTATACAATTAATTGCTACAAATAGATTCTTAATTAAAACGAAGATTATGAAATGGAAAATTCACACATTAACACATGGATTTTGATCCTAGAAAACCAATCCTAGGAAAACCAACAAGTTATATATATATATATGTGTGTGTGTGTGTGTGTGTGTGTGTGTGTGTGTGTATGTATACGTATATGTATACATATACATATACATATACATATACATATACATATACATATACATATACATATACATATACATATACATATACATATACATATATATATATATATATATATATATATATATATATATATATATATATATATATATATGCTTTTGTATAGTATTGCAATACTATATATATCCCCCGGCATCCATGAAATGTAAATCCATTTACCCTGGATTATAACAGAATTGTAATTCCTTAACCAAAACTAGAAAACCATGGGAAAAAACACCATGCACCAAAAAGCTACTTTTAGCAAAATCCATTTGCAGAAAACTGCCAAAATGGATGCAAAAAGCCCCCTTTTTAATTTTATTTTTTTTTTACTTTTTTCTCGGGGGGGTTGGTCACCCTCCTTGTGACCCCATTATTGTTCATTTCACATTTTTACAGAATGTGTGGATAGTTGTACAAAGAATATAACACACAAAAAAAAACCTATAGTCACACACACTCCATATACCATTATTTTAAGGAACAATGATCAAAGTTGAGACCCAATAACCACTAAAGATTCAATAGATAAATCCAAAATATAAGAGGTTTTGAGGTTCCTCCTTCATAATATCATTAATAGTGAGGTTCATCCTTCTTTGATTTTATTTGATAAGTTTATGATCCTCTTGATGTATGTGTGGTCAGTACAGATGGAGGGGTTGTTTCTCTCCATCTCCTTATAGTCCCATGAAAATGTTGTAACATTATTTTTCAAAACAATCAACGATTTCTGCTCTTTATCAATAGTGAGGTTTGGGTTGATTTTTGAAAGTTTTAAAGTGGTATATTTTTATGGCTTTAATAGTGCTTATTATATCCTAGTGTGAACAATTATTCCCACACTTATCTTTATTGGTTATCAGAAAATGTGCACTATTGTCTACCATTTAGGCTACTAATTTGTATAACAATAGGTTTTGGATTTTATAAAAAACTGGAAATAAACATATCCTCATTAGCCTGCTTTCCACTCAAAGAAATGTTAATTATGAAAATGGAACAAATTGAAGTACAAATACAATCTTCTTTCTCTTCTTCCACCCATGCTAGGAATTCCTCTTTAAATAGTAGATGAGTAGGAGGGTAAATGAAAATATGATTTTAAGATTGAAAATTTGTGATGGTCATGTTGTCTTATCTACAACTAATGTAATCATATATTGTTTCTAGCCAAGGCTTCCTATAATGAATTCATAGCCATTGAATTTGGTTATTGGTTGGAGGACTAAAAAAATAGTGGGATACTCCCAAGAATAAATGAACACCATAACATCTTCTAACATCCCTTCACACTCCATTGCTAACCTATCAAGAAGCTAAAGTACAATGGTGGTTTTCCTTAGTAAATCTTGGAGGTTTAATATTATCATTGCATCCTTCTTAATAACATTGATTACAAGTCATAAATCAATCAATGTATTATGGATAGGGACTTGGTTGATGTAGAAATTTACCATAGTGCTCCCTAAATCTGAATACATAGGAGCAGTTGACCTCCCAAGCATAAAGTATAATACTTGTCCTATGATCTGTATGGTATGAGAAGTTGTTTTCTCTCTAATAGGTCACATTCTTCCTTGATGTACTTATTGTATATGGGAACATCCTTAATAGCATGTAGAAGGGGAATTTTGATACATAAATTTTTAAATTCTCCTAATAGTTCATTTTTCTCATATGTGTATGGTTTCTTAATGTTTAATATCTTAGGGAAAGGTGGATCATGTGGAGGATTGAGTTGTAGGGTGATAATATCTCCTTTATAATTTTCTTCTACTTGGTTTGGCATGGGAGGATATTGTATTAATTTCCTTGACCTTAAATTGATCTCTTGGACATGAAAGCAGTAGGTTTGGCATGTAAACTCATTAATGTAGACTAATTGACCTTGGTTATTATTTCGATTTTGGGCTGGTTCAATAGGGAGTTAAGCTTGTTTTGCAAGAGAGATACATTAAGGGATATTTTTTGGTTGAGGAGGAAGTGAGGCATTGAAGTTTGATATTGAAGGAGTGGAGGTCTCCTTCCTTATGGATCATTATTCCATTATGGTTTTTTATTCCAAAATGGTTAATCAGAAGGAATAGTTTGACATGGTATACTAAAGGTTTGCCATAGCCCAAGAGGGTGAATTAGGTTGATATCAAATCTGGGATGGAATTGTGTAGTACAACCAATAAAATATTGTGGAGGGATATGGTTCATATCACGTTGGAGTGGCATTGGTGTTGTTGGTAATTTTTTATTGATGAAGAAAAAAAATGCCACACTTCCTTGGAATGCTTTGTACATAGATTTGAGTTCAAGTAATGAAGGGAACTTGTCAATGAAGATTTTCTCTTCAAAAAAGGCACACATTCTGCAACATTAAGTGGGGGTTCATTGTGATAGTTCCTTCTTACGCATTTAGGGATAAAGTGGCTAATGCCCTTCATATTTACTTTTGATTTTTTATCCTATCTAATTTTTGTAATTATAGAGGAAGGAGCGAAATAATTTACTAGAATCTTACCATTTATTCCTTTTTTCTTACTTTCTCTTTAGTGAAATTTGAAATTTTTGCCTTTATGCCCCTATAGTTCACTTAGTAAATGTCTCCATTCTATTGGAGGTTGAATATCTCCGTGAGTTATTCCCTAAACCCTTTCAAAAGAATAAGTTTGAGTGAGTCTTCAACCATAGTACAATGTGTTCTCCCTTGTAGTTGAGTTGAAACCTTTCCTCATATTCTTATAGAGATTCATTTTCTCCTTCATTCATTCTGAATATGTCATCTTTGATATCTGTAGCTCTATAATAACCCGTATATTTTTGGTAAAGGCTTGTTGTTGAAATATGTAACTAGTTTCGGTATTAATAATTGTACTTGAAGTTAAAATGTAATATATTTGTCAGAAGAAAGAAAAAGAAAATTTTATTATTAATTTAATTGACTTGTAAAAGCATGGGTTTCATGCTTGGTTCAAATTTATAGGTCAAGCCTCCATTGTAGGTTTGGGTTATTCCCAAAGTCAATTTGTGAAGACTCCTCCATTATGTCAAAATCTCCTTGTTGTTGAAAGAATCCTCACCAAGTTGGATTACCTCAAATAATATCATGTCGAACTAAATACAAAGGCACATCTCTTCATGATTCATATCATCTCATTTATGATGGACATACAACTATATATACAATCCTATGATCTTTGCATTACATCATATACAAGTTTGGATTTTAGAGAATAAGTTTTTTGTGCTATAACAGAGATAACAAGTTCAGATAATGCAGATGGTTCGGTGTGATTACAAGGAACTTGAATAGGATATTTATGCTTCCATAGTTCGGGGTTATGCAAACATAGTTCGATACTATGCTTCCCACGGTTCGGTGCTATTATAGGTTTGGTGTTATTACAGTTTGATACTTCCATAATTTTGATGATATGCCACATGACTTGGTGCTACTATAGTCTCACAGTTTGGGTGCCATTTCAGTTTGGTGCCACTATAGTGACCTCAGTTCGAAAGCTATCACAATGACTTCAGTATCAAAGTGACATCAACTATCCTAAAGTAAGAAGATATCGGTGGTATCATAATGATGATGTCTTGGTGATACACCGTTTGAAGCTAACACGGTGATATGGATCATGGTATGCAAACATAGTGAAAGGAGGATGACTTGATGGAGGAGTCTCGAATCTAAGTTGTAAGGGTATTGGTTGTCTCATCTTGAATCTAATGAAGGAATAATTTTGGCTAGGTTTTCCCCTAGAGAGGGGTTTTCCCCTAGTAGCATGCCTACATCTTGTGTTCTCTTTTATTTGTTGCTTGGAATTAGTCTTGATGATAACAACATATAATTCAAAAGAAATAATAATAATAATAAACATCACAAGATAATGTCATAATAACTGAAATATGTGATTTCTACCTCTTTGGATTTCTCAACATGGTATCAAAGCTATGGTCATGGTTAAAGGCAGTTTGAAGAAGGACACTTCTGGGCTAATGGAACTAAGATTACAGTGAGCTAGTTCAGTCTTTATCTAACATATTAAAGACACCTTGAAGAGGAAGGAAGAGGTTTGAATGTCTCAATAATGGGTTCTGATATACCACAATGAAAGCAATTCAGATCATCTTCAGAATGAGGATTGAACAAGTTTGATTTCAGAGAGAAACTTTCGACACTATCACAGTAAGATAGTTCAGATCTTTTCATAGAATGGGCTCCAATAATTTCGGTGAAAGTATAGGACAAGATTTTCGGTGAAGTTATGGTCTAGATGCAACCACATTGATAGGGTTTCAGTGACAATATCTCGGTCTCATCTCAATGAAATAGTTACAGTGCTACCACAGAAAGAAGATCTCAGTCATACATCACATTGAAGGATTCGGTGCTTCCACAATGAGTAGGTTTCGGTGTTACTACAATAACACAGTCTTGGTGCAATCACTGTCTCGGTATAACTACAGAGAAAAGGAGTTCGATGCCACCACAATGGTTTAGTGTCACTACAGTGTGAGGGGTTCACTACAGTGAGAAGGGATGGAACTTGGTACAACTGCCTATGGAGATCTATCAAGTACAAGAGCAAGGAACCAACTTAATAAAATCAAGTAAGTACTCTGTACTCAACAAGATGCACTTGCAACAAATCTAATAAAATCAAAGGTATGTAATTCACAAGGTATGTATGTTCATAAAGCATTTGAATTTCTATTATCTCTAATGGTTCATATAATCCTTGTTTCTAACTAGTCTAGGATAAAGAGTGTACTCTCTAGATAACATATTAAAACCTTAATCCCTTCCTCAAGGGATTACAAGTAATCTAGGATTCCAAGCAAAATTCCTTGATTAAAGAAGGAATAGCTTTTCATAGATTCCATCCTCCACGGTTATGTAGGAGATCTAATTTGAGAAACTAAATCATGTTCTTGGTATCACATGTTTTTCTTGTAAGTATGCATTACAAGTATAAAATATCTTGGAAGACACTTCAAGGAATCATTCTAAGGTATGTTGGAAAACATCTTCTATATCCTCAAGGAGTATGGAAGAGGACATCCTAAGACAAGGTTTGTCAAGGAACAAAGGTATGCCCTAAACTTCAACACATTGATTTCTTTATAATAAATGTTTATTCATTTGACAATCTATTACTAACATTGTCATGTCTAACTATATTGAATCATAATGATTCTTGTTTTGGGTGATTCATCACTTGATAAATCTACCCCCCTCATATTCTTAATTGATTTTATAGAAACCTAGACAATTTCTCTTGAAAACCCTAACCTAAGGGTATGATAATGTTAATGTTTGAAACCCTAAAATTTCTTAGGATTATTGGAAAATTCTATTTGAAGTTTTGTTCATGATGTCCTATTTGGGGTTTTGGTATGATCATGAAAACCCTAACTTGTTAGGGTTGAAATGGTGTTGACTAAAATTATAAACCTTTAAAGTTATGGCAAAGTAGGGTTTTCTATGTTATGAATTGAAATCATAGATATTTAGGGTTTGGTTGGCCTTATAAGAAAAACCCTTGTTATGTATTTAAATAAGTCCCTAGGAATGAAACCCTAGGTATGTGTCCATTGGTTGAATCCCTAGCTTGGTCTAGGTTGATATATGTCTAAAATAATAATGATGTCTGACATATGATTTGATGATGAATTCCTAGATATGTGTTCTTGACCTAATTATTGTTGGTCATAACCCTTAGGATTTAATTGAAGACCTTGTATGATTTTGATGATGATGTTTGGTAAGTCTAGGGTTTTGTAGTTAAACCCTAGTAGTAGTTAATTTCTTTAGTATGTGTATCTGAGATATATTTATATAATGATTAATGAGATTGAGAAAAATAAGAAATCAAGGGTTTACATGAAATACTAGAAGGAAGTCTAACATATGAAATTTGGAAATTGTTAGATGCATTAATCTAATTTGTTTCAAGAGTTTGCTATATGAAAGATCTTGTCATGTCATTGAAAGAATATTGAAACCCTAGACATAATGAGTTTGATATCTTGATGCGCTATGAATGTGATTTAAGGTTTGTAACAAAACCTGGGAAATAAGTTGAAATATTAAAGTATAGTATCTAGTTGATTATGTTTGTAAAAGTCTAACGCTTCTATTATTGTAAGATTTTGATATGGCTACTTCATGCTTCTATAGTTTTGGTTGTTCCTTGCTATTTAAGTTGTGCAGGTACACAATATTCAAGGTGGTGAATATGATCGAAAGAAAATTTGATTTTATAAGCATGATATGAACGATGATGGTAATGATAACTCTAATGAGATGAATGGAAGCCACGAAATATTCTTTGTTGTCGAACATAAGAAGTTGATCTCCCTAGGTTAAGAGGGATCCTGGATAGAAGAGATCTCCCTTAGTTTAAGAGGGAGCCTAGATAGAGAAAATCTCGTTGGTTGAGAGAGAGAGAGCATAATTTTGGTCAAAGAATGAATTTTGAAGGATATGGTGTTGTATGTGAAGGAAAGATTCATTTGTTAGGCCTACCATGTTGAGAAGCAACATCAGGAAAACTATGAAGGTTTTTGTTTATTTATATGTGAAAATGTATTATTGACTGGGGTTGTGTTTGTACAGATAAATCTCTCGAAGGTTTTGATAACATGATGGTTACCAATCAGTTTGATTGGGAGAGATTTGTTGTCCTTGATTTGCTAGATAAAGGAGAGGCTTTGTGAGTGAAGAATTTTTTGGGAGGACATCTGGCTGGAACTTTGTGTTAATGTCTATGTCCCAAAGTAGGAAGGGTGGCATGGGTGGTAGAGCTCTAATCGTGGATACACACCTAGGTCCCTGGGTTGGTGGTTAGCAAATAGGCCGGATGGCACCTAGAGACATTGAAATCTTGAGGCCATCTTAATCCCACCTGGATAGATTACCTTGGTTAGGAATCTAGTCCATGGCATGGCAATGCCTAAATTATTGAGAGACTAAAGGATAGATTGCCATGGTCAGGAATCTAGTCCATGGCATTGCAATGCTTAAACTTCTTCATAAGTGATGTGTTTTTAGATCTTCCATGTACCTCTATGATTCTAATACCCCCTAGTGTTTAAGAATGTAACTAGGTTCGATCTTCATAATTGTACTTGAAGTCAAAATGTAATATATTTGTCAAAAGAAACATTTTTATTATTATTATTAATTTAATTGACTTGTTAAAGCACGAGTTTTATGATTGGCTTAAATTTATAGGTCAAGCCTCCATTGTAGGCTTTAGGTTATTGTCAAAGTCAAATTGTGAAGAATCCTCCATCAAGTCAAAGTCTCCTGGTTGTTGAAAGAATCATCATCAGGTCGTCTTACCTCAAATAATATAATGTTAGCCTAAATACAAAGATACATCTCTTCCTGATTCATGTTGACTCATTTAAGATGGACATGCCACTATATATACAAGCCTATGACCTTCGCATTACATCATATACAAGTTTAGATTTCAAAGAATAAGTTTTCAGTGCTATAATAGAGATAACAAGTTTTGATAAGGAAAATGGTTTGGTGTCATTACAAGGAACTCAGAAAGCATATTTATGCTTCATGCAAACATAGTTCGATACTATGCCTCCCACACTTTGGTGTAATTACAATTTGATGCTTCCCCAATTTTGGTGATATGAGACATGACTCGGTGCTACTATAGTCTCACAGTTTGGGTGCCATTTCAGTTTAGTACCACTACAATGGCCTCAATTCAGAAGCTATCAAAATGACTTCAGTATCACAGTGACATTAGTTCGGTGATCCTATAGTAATAATATCTCGATGGCATCATAATGATGATGTCTCGGTGCATACACAATTTGAAGCTAACACAGTGATATGGATCATGGTATGCAAACACAGTGAAAGGCGGATGAATTGATGGTGGAGTCTCGAGTCTAAGGTGTAAGGGTCTTGGTCATCTCATCTTGAATCTACTGAAGGAAGAATTTTGATTGGGTTTTCCCCTAGAGAGGGGTTTTTCCCTGGCAGCACGCCTACATCTTATGTTCTCTTTTATTTGTTGCTTGGAATTAGTCTTGATGATAAGAAAAGATAATTCAAAATAACTAATAATAATAATAAACATCACAAGATAATTTCATAATAAGAGAAATCATTTAACTGCCACCTCTTTGGATTTCTCAACACTTGTTTGATCTGGTCCCAACTAGAGATACTATTTCCTTGCAATATTATGAACCACCTTAGAGTTTAATCTTCAATGTGTAAGGGAAAGAGTTTTAGCTTCTATTCATTAGTTGTGTAACCATAAGAACTACACACAACAACAAATTAGACAATAAAGTGTCAATGTCCTTAGTAGGTAATCCATAAAAGCGATGGAGCATAGAGAGATTGTTGTTCTTCATTTTTTCTGCCCCCTTAATATGCCTAATAAGAAATTCAAAAACCTTTTGTTGCTCTCTATATTTAGCCATGGTATAGTGAGATGGAGATTCTTTTTTAAATAGGTTCTCAACTTCTATAGCTTCCATTGTCCCAAAAATTTATAAGTTCTTCTATTTCTATTGGAGAGGAGGGATTATAACCAACTTGTTGTTGTTGATTGTTAGTGTATGGTTCAAATGTAGGGATTTTTGGTAAGATTTTTCCTAAACTATCCATATGTTGAGGCATGCATGATATCTAGAATTGTAGTTATATGTTTTTTTTTTTTTTTTCTATGTGGAAACAAGAGATAATGCAAATCACTAGATGATAAGTGAAGAAAATATAAGCTTTTAACACCTCTTCGACAACAACTCCAAAATGTGGTGGGATTTATAATGGCAACAAGAATATTTCCCTTTTATGACTACAGAATCTAATCATCAACCTAAGTTTTGTATAAACCATGAGGATTCACTCAATGAACCTCTGACATATAACTTGTGCTCATGGCATACTAAACATTACCCTTAATTTCACTGCATATTGGAAACTACCTCTAAAAATCACATTATTTAACCCCCTACTAATACGAACTCAATACACCTTCCCAATTTAAAAAACCCCTAGTTTCACTAGATATTGCAGGTATCCATTTTTTCATTAACATTTTTATACCCCTTTATATTTTTTCATTAAATTTGAACTCCATTTTTTATACCCATCGATATAAGAACCCTTTACCCCCTATTGTATGCTCAATATATTATGCCATTCTTTCCTCGATATACATCCCCCAGTATGAATGCACGTAGTATGGTATTTCTCCCATAGTGAAGCCTCCATGGTACAAACTTTAGAGGTCTTGGGAACTATATGTGCAAGCCAAACTCTCTTTTTCTTATCATGCCACTATCTATTTTAATATCCTAACTAACGAAGGGGAAAATGACACCCTAGGTCCTATTCTGATAGTTCAAGTAAAGGGAAATTTCATTAACAATTCATGGCTACTAGTAGAAATCTAACTTAGTTGCAAGGGAAACCAACCAATGCTTAAATGAAATTATACTTTACCAATTATAACTAATTCTAATTCTAGAGGATAAAATTGTTTCAGTTAAAAGGGAGTGCTATTAATCTAACCGAATTGTAAAATAAAAGAATTCAAATGCTAGGAAAACATAAACACTTATAACAAGAATTTAAAAGAAGGTCTCCTAAATCCTAATTTTCCTTTGATTCATCCTCGTTATGTGATGACAATAGTGGTGTTGTAGACAAAATATGAATTTATATTAACAAATATGCTAAAATGATCAATTTAGTAATGCTTTATACGATCAGTTGTAGAGCTATAGGAAACTTTGTGCCACAACATGAAAATTTCCTAGTTGGTTAATGGAAGCTACAAGCAGAGATGGGATTTATTTATGTTCATGAAAACTAATTGATTAGCCTAAGAAAAATCATAACAATCATAGATGTTGTTAATAAAATAGCTATAGCATGGAATTTATCTCTCTACAAGAAAGTAAATAAATGTGAATATGGAGATTTTGTAACAACAATTTGTAAACAAATGATAAAACATGAAATTGGGCTAAGAGAGTAAAGTATAAAAGGTTTCTTGGAGTCCGTTGGGTAGGAAATCCCCTAGGAAATCAAGAAAGTTAAGAGAATCAATAACAATAAAGTGAAAATAAAACTTTATTCATTGACATGACAAAACTGAATACACATTTCTAAAGTCTAAAAATGTTTGGAGACTAAAATCAACTTAAACAAAAAAATGAACTAGCTCACTACAAGGTTTGATTAAATTTATACATGCAATATGGAACAATCTCCCTTGATAGATCATGTTGATTTCCTCCAAATATCCTAATAATATGGGAAACCTCTCTTCTACAGGTAATTTCATTCGCATATTTGATCATTAACTAATGATTTGTCTTTGGTAAACTTGAGTAGCTTTAGTTGAAGTGGTAGTTATATAAGGAGAAGGATCCATATTTCCTCGCAAGATTGTTGGTGAAAAATCCTTCATAGTATCCATCCACATCCAATGCACTACTTGTACCAAAACCAAAAAGGCATATGCATGACCATACTAATTGAGTAGCCTATTTGAAATCATCATTTATCATGTAAAATAAACAAAGTACACATTAAAATGCTCAAAAATATATGTTTTGGGAAAAAATGACAATGTAGATGGGTCATCAAAGTACTCATACAAAGGCTCATCATGGCCAAACATGGAAGAATGGCATATGGTTCCATAGCTACAAAATGGTACTCATTGGTAACTCATTCATCATTGCCACCCTCACCACTATGAGGTGGATATAGGAAATAATCTTTATCCTATTATTTCAAGTATGAGCTTGGGTGTTTTTCCTTTTAGGTGTGGTTTTTATCTTTGGAGAATGTAAAAAGAAGCAATATTATTATCATATTTTTCCAGAATGAATTAACACACATACAAAATGGTACTTATAATTCAAGCTAAAAAGATTCATCATGAATGATACTATTTGTGAAAATGGAATTTCTCTCCTCTGTGACCTTAATCTCTTACTTACTCCACCTTATAGTAATGATAAGAATCAATAAATGAATTCTATACAAAAATTCCTAAATCAATTCCATAATTCATAAACAAAATGATCTCAACATGAATAGTTTAGGCAATGGAAGAGCATCACTAGTAGGTGAAGCAATCAATCACACAATCTAGTCTAAAGTAACATTTGTTTTCAATTCAACAATGGTATCCACATCATATGATGGATGTATGGATGCATGAGAGAGAATTGGTGCATCCATAAGACATGAAATGGTTTTGGATACAACAAGGAGGAGTAGTGGGCTGTGTATGAATGCAACCAATATGGATGGATGTGATAGAAAAGGTAGTGGGGTTAGGGGAACTAAACCCCCATGGATTCTATGAGTCATTTTTAAACTATCATGGATATTCTATTGGAAATTTTGTCACAATACATCTAATAAAATTATACTTAAAAGTTTGAAATCTATATTATGCAAATTATGTTTCCTTAGACTTATGGATTTATTAAGTTACATTTCATGCATGCAATATGTAAAATGTATAAAACAGAGAAAAACAAAAATTCAATCCCTCATAACCACTACAATACAATATATACCTTGGGAAACCATTCCGAGAGAAAGCCTAGCTAGAAGGTGAGCTTACTCTACTCTCTTTCTCTAAATGGAAAATGGATGAAAGTACAAAGAAGTGAGGCCTATGGCCCATGGGCCACTATAGTGCACAAATAATATTATTTTTCTCCTTTTTGACTCTCATATACTTTCTAATTTATGGAATAAATTCACTTGAATATAATGGAATCCATTTTTCTCCTAGTGGCCCAATTATAACATAACTCGATGGCCTACTAGCGGTTAGGTTTGATTCCATCCACTCTTAACTGGAGCTACAATATTGGTTCTTCTAGAATATTCTTCATCATGGTTACGTGGCTAGCCACTCTTCTATGAATAATGGTGGCTAACATGTCGTTTTTTAGAATTATGGTGGTAAAAAAAGGAAGTCAACTTCTGAGTGCCATAAATATTGCATGTTGACTCCAATTGAGATGATTTTTAGATTGTTCGAAAGGTATATGTGAGGAGAATGGTACATAAATGTTCTTCTCTCAAGTGGAAAAGTTTCACCCCTAAAAAAATTCCATTTTATGCCTCAAATTTCTATCGCAAGGATACAAAGCCCAATTTTCCAAACTGGGTATTGCTGGTAAAAATGATCATGTTAGCTTATTACTCCAATTTTTCCACTCTAAAATCATCAATATGGATGAAAAACAATATTATTATCTAATCCATATAGCACCCCCCCCCACCCATTTTGGGAGGTTTTTGGTCCCAAAAAGGTTTTACTACATGAGGTGAGGAAAATTTTCCTCCACCTTCTCTCGAGTGTACCTTTTAGCCGTTCTTGGAAGCCATCCTTTCAACCCAACCTGTCAAAGGTCATGCTACCCCTGGATTTTAGTTTCAAACCTCTTCTTAAAAAAGGAATCCTCTATCAATTCTACCTGAGCATCTGGTGTCAAATCATCTACAAAAGGTAGAATGTATTCCTCTTCTTCATCTAATAAGGAAGGCTCATAGAGTTTCGGATTCTCTACATTCACCACTAAGTAAATAAGCATACATGGGGGTCAAATAAGTCTATAGGAATTATCTCCTACCCTTTCTAGTATCTCAAAGGGACCATATCACAAAGCCTCGATTTTCTTACCAAGACCCTATAACCTCCCCTTGTTCAACTATAACCATACTTTGTTTCCCACCTCGAAGGAATTCTCTAATCCATGTTGATCATGCCTAAATTTACATTTCTATTGTGAATTATATAGTGTATCTTATATTTATATATGGATCTTATTTATCTTCTAAAAGAAAATCTTCCCATAAGGCATACCTTATAACATCCCCCCTCACTACTCCTTTCTTCCCATATGCAATATCCATTGGTGAAGGTGGAAAATATCCAAAAACAAGTTTCAAATGGAGACTTACTAATAAAATTGTGGACTACTCTATTATAATAGTGTTGTATAGATACCATATTTTCATCACATGTCTTCACATGCTTATGATTGTAACCCCTCAAAAGTTGCACCAAATTCTCGTTGACTACTTATGTATACCCATATGTCTTTTGATGTGATGTTGTAGACCTCTTCAACTTCATGTTCACCATCTCCCACAATGTAGTCTAGAATGCATTAAGAAATATTGTTTCCTTGTCTAAAATGATGCTCTTTGGTATCCTAAAGTGCATCTAGACCTGTAAAAATAACAAATTTGTTTCTTCTTTTCCACTAATGGTATTTTTATAGGGCATAAAAGCACACATCTTGATGAACCTATCAACCACCACAAATAGGTAGTCATGTACCTTCATGTTTGTTGCTAAACCTCCCACAAATTCCATGGAAATGCTTTCCCAAGGATAAGTTGGTATAGGTAAGGGATGATATAGACCCTTTTTCTTGTTACTAGGTTTGTTGGTACAATAAATCATGCATCCTCTTATGAAACTAACTACCTATTCTTGTGTTTTGGGCCAATACACATACCTCTGCAAGCTTTCCATTGTATTCGCTACACCAAATTTCCTCACAACCTTGGAGGTGTGATCCTTACTAATCAACTACAATCACTCACCTTTAGGAACACATAACTTATCCAACCTATAGAGTAACCCATCCCGGAGATGGTAGTCAATTGTTTTGTCACCATTATACATTACTATGGACTTGCAACTACTTAAATACCTCCTTGAATTCCTCATATTTTACAAATTCCTCTCTATATCCATCACAGGTTAATGATTCCACGTGCATCAGAGTTTCCATAGATGTGATAGTTGATATGGGTGACCTTAAAATAATGTTGTCCAACTTGTTTATGGTTCCCTTCTATAATTGGTCACTAAATGAAACTATTGTAAAATCCCCATCCACTTATAATTCTTGGTTTTTTGTAGTTTACTCTGGGCCTATAGATACTACAATGATTGGTGATATGGGTGGATTACAATCTGCTTTCCCATTTCATAGTGTTTCTACATCATGCACCATGGAATAGAGGTTCTTCTCATAGGTAGGGTAGTTAAGAAATTCCCCATTAAATACTTGATAATGGTAGCACACATGAATTCCTCTTGCATCAATACTATTCCCATAGTATACCCACTCGCATTTGTCTCCACTTCTAAGGGATATTGAAAGTTTGTTAATGACAAAATTGGTGCTTGATTAATCTTCTTCTTTAACTTCTTAAAGGCCATCTGATAGCCTTTTTCTCACCAAAAACTCTTTCCACTCACTTTTATGGCATGGAGTGGCACTACTACCACTGAAAACATGGCCAAGAAATTCCTTAAGTACTATGCTAGCCAAACAAAACTCCTAACCTCTAAAACATTAGTATGCATCAACCACTTCATGATGACCTCCATCTTGGCCAGATATATTTTCAACTCTTCTCCACCTGTTACATATCCTAGATATGTCAAATACTAATTTCCAAATACTCTTCTTGAGATTTGACAACAATTAGTTCTTATTTAATATATCTATCACCCGATTCAAATATGATATGTGTTCCTCCCAGGTAGCATTGTATGCCAATATATCATCCAAATAGAAAATAACAAATGAATATATAAAAGGGAACAATATATCATTCATTAACCTCATAAAGATAGCTCATGCATTGAATAGGCCAAATGGCGTGACTAACCGATCATACATACCTTTGTTGATTTTGAAGGTTGTATTCTAGGTATCTTCTTTTTAACTTGAACCTAGTGATATCTAGACTTTAATTCCAACTTTTTGAATTACTTGGCTCGGTATAATTGATCCAATAGATCATCTATTGTAAGTAGTGGGTACTAGTTCTTGACTGTAATTTTGCTTAATGACCTGTAATATATACTCATCTTCCAAGTCTAATCCTTGTTTAGCACAATGATGTTGGGTGACCCACATGGCATTTTACTCTGCCGAATGTCACCCTTTTCTTATATTTTCTACAACTTCTTCTTAACCTCACTTGTTTCTATAACAAACATCCTATATGTCCCAATGTTTGGAAATGTAGACTTTGGAAATAAATTTATCTCATGCTCCACTTCCGTCTTGGATGGTAACCCTTTAGGCTCCTAGAAGACATCCTTGTATGCCTATAGCAACTCTTTTAGTTGCTATTTCTATTTCTTAATACAAACATCTAAGGATGAAGTTTCTCTCACTGACTCTTATAAACCTAATTTTCTCTTAAAAATAGTAATCCATAATTCTTGCTAAAAAAGATTAGCTTATTGGCTTGGTTGGCACTTTCTAGCATAATTTTTGACTTTCTCTTATACACATTGATAGTGAAGGATTTTCCATCCTTGATGAGGCAATATTGGTTGGCTCTTCACATGAAGGTTGCATCTCATATGTACATATAGGGATTTCCAAAGAGCACTCGACATACATCAAGGGGAACTACATCTAGTTCTACTTCATTAATAAAATCAACACTAATAATAAATCTAATTTTTCACTATTTGTTTACCTTTATTTTGGTGTCCTTATTTAACAATCCCAATAGATATGAGTTTGGATGATCTTGAACTTCCAATCCAAATTTCGTGACTAGATAAGTTGTAATGTGTAACACTCCCTCTCACCCCCTTGTACCATCTTGGGTTGTGGGAGGAGTTAATTGCAACACTAACCCAACCCCCAAGGTCTATTATGAAGACGGGGTTACAAAAATACACTTTTTCCATTTTTTTCAAAACTAAAACCAATACATCCATCCCATTCATCTCATCAACAAATTTCCAACCATATAAATCTTATCTTAATATGATTCATGGTTTGGAAGTTATGCCCTTTTAATGTTGCACCAATTAAATTGCATGACATTAGCAAGGTGCATATTTGTGGCATCCATGTGTGACCCCACATGGCTCTGCCATGTCACTCCAAATAGGACCACACCACTCATGGTCCCAATGTAGTGCCCACATGGACAATACCCATACCTTGTGGCACTTTCCATCTTGACCCACACTAGTAGGTCCCATAACACCCAAACCCCTTGTGTTATGTCACATTTCTTCATTATATATGGTTCCAAAGAAATCTAGGTCACCCAACATTGTGCCTTGTTGACATAACATAAATCCCTTGGATCCCAATATATGATAAGTTATTCGGGGATAATATGGCTTCACAAACATCTATGGATCCATAACAGTGTGCACCACATGTCACCCCTAGGTCCCATATTCCCTAGATTACACATAGCTTTAAATAGATATTTGATCCTGGTCCTATCTAGGATCTTTCAAATGTGCCAAACTATACCACCACTGGATACTTTGGATTTTAGATAAAATGTCCACCATCGAAGAAATCTAGTCTCATGCATATGCTCCACCCAAAAAGGTTCCACCCTAGATCTCTGGTACTAACTATATTCATGAAAGAGATATATAGCTCGATATATATCTGTCTTGTTTCAAAAGTGTGTAAGGCCTATCAATTCAAATGCCCCAGAATACCAGATAAAACCACTATAGAGAATTGGGAAAATGTATCTAGCTCAGATACTAGTTTTCCAAGAGACCATCATATCTCAGGTAAAAGATCTAGATTTCAACCAAATCTTGAAAGAACGATAATTCAAGGAATTCTATCAAAATTTATCGAGACAAAACTTCTACCCAGAACACAAAATTCTAGGGATAAGATCAAAGTTGTGAAAACTAACCTTCAAAGGTATTTATGCCATGACTATAGAGGAATTAATAGCACCAACAAACCTGACTTACACCATATCCTGAGCAAAGGGATAAATGGATCCAAATGCCATATTTCTCAGGGAAAACCATACACTATGCTTACTTTATGAAGCTCAAAAATCACACAATGTATAGGTGTAATACCCTTGCCTCACCATGTTGATGTAAATGTATGTACATTATATTTAGGTTGGTGAGTCAAATACATGTGATTAATAGTTTGGTGAGCCGAATACATGTGATTAGGTGAGTTGAGGTTTATTTTGGGGGGGTATGTTACCAGATATATATATATATATATATATATATATATATATATATATATATATATATATATATATATATATATATATATATATATATATATATATATATATATATATATATATATGTTTATATATTTTTTGGAGCCAGTTTTCCGAGGGATATATGCCTTTAATGGATTTGAGGTCAAAGAGCTTGGAATTGTAATCATGATGTAAATATTGTACATATATTAATAAAATAGCTTGCCTTTGGACCAAATCCACAAAAATACTATGGGGGGTAATCAACTTCAAGGAAAAAGAGAACCTGTTTTGGTGACAATGTTTTGGTGAAAAGAAACTAAGCCCACACCACTTTGGAAGGTGCCACATGGAAGGATAGATCTATGCATATATAAAGTTAGACTTTTTCCTATGGGGTGATTCTAGTAGGGGATGTTTTAGTGATCAATCATGTATGGGTTCTAGTGATCCCACAAGGATGTGGATTATATATAGGGAGTAGAATCGACAGATTCACTTTAGAAGCCATGGAGTTCTATTGTAACTCAATTTTGGTGACCAGTCGGTGAGCCCTATGTTTGGGCTCTGTACCTAACTGGGAACTATTTTAATTTTTCCTAGAAGGGTACCTAAAAGCCCCAAAGAGGATTAAGAGATCTTGGAAGCTACAAGGATGAGACCATCTCTGGCTTGCTATAAAGCACCCTGGAAGGTGGGCATTGCCAAGCGACTACTAGGTGTAATGAAGGTCTACTCCACTTAGGTGTAGGCTAGAGGGAGAGTGAGCCTACGATTGGAGACTAAGGTTATTGGGGTTTCTACCTTGGTTAGAGTATGTGGTTTGGTACTCAATGTATAGATTTTTTCCCTTGGATTTGAGGCCCCAGTCGAGGGTGACCTGTGGTTGAAAGATTATGAATTGTGTGGTATATGACTGGCTGGAATGTGGAAGGCTTGTAGCTAGTTGGCCTTTTATTTCAAGTAACAGTGTATGTGTAGTGAATTATAATTATGTTCCATGTTTTATATATATATATATATATAGATATATATATATATATATATATATATATATATATATATATATATATATATATATATATATATATATATAGATATAGATATATATATATATATATATATATATATATATATATATATATATGTATGTTGTTTTCTTGTAAATCATATTTTGGGTTTGGTATTTTGCACTTAATGTTTTCGTTGTGCATAACTAATATGAAACAATGAGTGAATGATTGTTAATTATTGTGTAATGCATGTTTTTTTGGTATTGCATGAATTATGCATGTAGATATTTTGTTTATAATTTAATGAATTAATGTCAGGTACTGGTACACACCATGACAAAATTGGTATAGTTAAATTAACCCATACATTGAGAATTATTTCAACAAAGAGAACCAACCATGGGTTGGTGAGGTCACAAGGACTCTGACAACGAGCCAAGGTTCAAGAATTGTACGAGGGTTTTATGCTTTCAATGAAATTTTGGAATACATGTTTCTGGGTGTGCATGTAGAATTTCCTAATAGGGGTCCGGGGACATTACAATATGTGTGCATATTCATACCATTATCACATTGCTATTAAAATAAATGACTATCAAATTTTAATTAAATATTTATTTAGCATATTGTTCAAGGATTACCTCCTTATCCTGTAAAGTAGTTTACAGTATCAAATAAGGAAATGACCCATCAAATTCATAACCATATCAAATAATTGAAAACACTTGCAATAGAAAGCTAACTGAGGGGGCTCATGCAACCAATCATATTCATGTAAATAACTCTGCAATTCTTGAAGATAATAACATTCACATAGATCCAGAGGTTCAACATGATCATGAAGGCATGTCAAAAGAACCATTCACATGAACATACAATAATCTCAACAACCTTCCACAAGTAGCGTTGATCCATACATTTACATATCACATTTCATACATTTTTATCATCCATAACATATTTATATTTTGAGGAGTTACATGTTCTTGGGAATTTCACACAGAGATTCAATCAAAAAAACAATAGAGGGAGTCCACTTTTTAGGTGGTTTATCAAATACTCTCTAGTAGTAACCACCAAAATGACTCTTTGACTCTCTATGACCAATCACAAGGATTTACCCAAGGCTTACCTAGAGTACTGCTTAGTTACAAGAGAATGAATACGCTATATAGGTCTTTTATTTTCTGAATTTTCAAGGCAACAACTGCAAGACTCTGTATCCCACTATCTAGGTGGTTTATTAAATTACTTAGCAAGCCCTAAGTGGTTTATCAATTTCCTCAACAAGAACCTAGTGGTTTATCTCTTTTCAACAAACACCACAATTGCTCACGTCAGTTGTTTAGTGGTTTATCAGTCTTCTAACAAGAACCCAAGTGGGTTTTCAACCCCATCAACAATATTTAATGGATTTAAATATCCACCAAGCCTTCCACGAGCCTCTCAAACACAGGCACATGAATTAGGCCTCAAAATAGTCATAGGGAACATTTTCCCAGTCAATGCACTTGCTAAAGGATATCTCTTGTCTTATGTAACTTAGCGTGTGCTTCCTCTCCTACACATTTCTTCCTGTATTCTCTTCTCTTCGTGCCCCCCTTCCTATCCTCTAATTTCTTTATATGAATTCCCTCCCTTATTTTTTCATGTTGAATTCCTCCTAGATAGTCATCCTCAGATATTTGAATCTATGTCCTCCCCTTCAACTCAATCATTAATTGTATTTTACATAAATTACATAAAAAAAATTAATATAATAAAATTTACATTTAAGGTGTAACAGAAGGGGCTATTACAGACCCCACCCTCTTAAAGGAACACCTTCCTCAATGTTTATAAGGAACACGACAAATACAATAGTAAGATTTATATTTACTACACTTATATTAATTTATATAGTTAACAAAAATGGGTAAATTACCCTCATCTAATGAATCATTTCCCATGTGGCTTCATATGGTCCAAAGTGCTTACATTACACCTTGACCTGATATATTACTTGATTATGGAGCATGACTTGCCTCCAATGTAGAAAGTAGTAGGGTTTTAGTTTGGAATTCTCCCTTGGATTCCACCTATATCATAAAACAATCAATAATATGATTAATGTCATGTACATACTTATTAAGTAAAGAAACATGAAAAACATCATGTGCTTTCACTATGGTTGGTAAGGCCAATCTATAAGCCATTGGCCCAGGTCTTTCCAAAATTTGAAATGATCCACAAAATCTTGGTGCCAACTTAGTATAAGACCTTATTCTTAGTGAAATATTTCTTGGTCTCATGTGGAGATAAACATGCTCTCCCAGTTGGAATTCCTTGTGTATCTTTTGGAGATATGCATAACTCTTTTGTCTATCATGGAATGCCTCCAAGTTTCCTTGATATTAATTACCTCATATTCCATTTGCTTCAACATATTAGGACCAATAACCACCCTATTCACTGGATCATCCCAGTTGATAGGGTTTCTACATTTTCTGCCATATAATGCCTTGAAAGGACTCATCTTTAGTGACGCTTGATACACATTGTTGTAGGAAAAATCAAAAAATGGTAGGAAATGTTCCCACCTCTTTGGTTAATGCATGACATACATCCTTATCATTTATTATAAAACTTTATTTACTCTCTTAGTTTGTTCATTAGTCTAAGGATGATATGTTGTGCTAAGTTCTAGTCGAGTTCCAAAACTAATATACTATGCTTTGAAGAATTTTGAAGTAAACTTTGCATCATGATCCAAAATTAGCTTCTTTGGTATGCCATGTAACCTAAATATCTCCATGAAAATATGAGCTTTGTCAATTTCCTTGTGGGTGGAATTGATAACTATAAAGTCAGCTTCCTTGCTCTTTTTTTCCACCACCACCATTATAACATCATTATGCTTGGATGTTTTTTGAAATCCTGTGATGAAGTATATTTATATGATTTCCCACTTCCACTCAAGAATGGGAATTGGTTACAATAATCCCACTGGGTGTCTGCATTCCAATTTACATTGATTACATCCCAGGAACTTAGGAATGTAATCAACAACTTCCTTTTTCATTCTCGACTAGGAGTACATTTTATTCATAGTTGTTATCATATTTTGATAATTAGGTAGACTTGACTAAGGTATTTTGTGAAACTCATCCATGATGAACTTCTTCAAGTCGTCCTTGTAAGGCACAAACCATATATCCTTAAACTTCAACATACCATCATTAGTGAGTGAGCAATTCTTACTCAATGATCCTTCCGGTTCTTGTTGTAAGTGTTCCTTCACATGTTGGAAATGCTCATCATGAAGTAATGTCTCTTTGATAATTTCTTTGATATCAACCTCACAAGAACTTATGGCTTCCAAATGAGTCACTTGAATACTTATACTAATAGCATCTACTACTTTGTTCTCCTTTCTCTTAATGTATTTTATTTCAAAGTCAAACTCACTAATTAAGGCTAGCCACCTAGCTTGTATTGCATTTAACTTGTGCCGGTCAAACAAGTATCTCAACCATCAATGGTCTGACATTAAAACAAATGTTCTTCTAAGTAAGTAATGTCTCTACATTTTTAATGCATGCACTATTGCTGCAACATCCAAGACATGAGTAACACAATTCCTCTCATGCTCATTTAATTTTCTTAATTCATAACAAATCATATGTCCTTGAATGATGAATCCACCTAGCCCTTCATTGCAAGCATCTATGCAAACCACAAATCATTTTCCAGATTAATTATTCTCAAGGTAGGTGAATACATGAGTGGGGTTTTGAGTTGTTCAAAGCTATTTGCACACTTTGATGGAATTGATATTTAACTCCTTCCTCTGCAGGGCCATTATTGGATTCCAAATATTTGAAGAATCTTGAATGAACCTTTGGGAATATTTGTTCAATCCCATGAAAGAATCTGACTTCAATAATAGTTTAGGTAGTGGTCCACTCCATGACGGAATTTATCTTCATATGATCCATTACCACTCATTACTTGGAAATAGTATGTCCCAAGCGTTGAATTTGTGATTGGAAGAAATCCCATTCATTGAGCTTGGCATAAATATTGGGCTCTCTCAGTAATTGCAGTACTAGTTTCTATTGAAGGAAATGTAACTAGGCTAGGTCTTCATAAATGTAATTTTGATATTTTTACTTATTCAAGAAAAGATAAATTAATTTTGTATTATTTGTCAATGAGTTTCTTAGTCATTGAAAATAGGTCAAGCACATTTTGAAGTGCTTCTAGAAAGTCAAAGTCAAAATGTAATTATGGTAAGACCCTTTGAGGGCATGTTACATCATGTATAACATCATACAAGGTCAAGGGAACACCTCCAAGCATGGTCAAATCCTCTCCTAGCATCAACGTGGTCTCCAAGCAGCAATACGATGGGTAAAAGTTGAATTATAATGCAAACTGTAAGTCGGCCTAAAGGGAGCCAGTCAAGTCGGCTTAATTGGAGGGACAATCCTCTATTTATAGAGGTTGTCCACTCCAAAAGATAACACACAATCTCACTCTGAAATCCGCATACAATAGAAGACTAAAAAGGGATGAAGACAAGGCAGGAAAAGGGTTACAAGGACAACGAAGAAAGGAGGAAGGACAATGAAGTTGCAGGACTGTTTTCTAGGGCAGAAAACAGTCACACGTGCAAAGGAATAAGGATAGTCTGTGGCCAGATCAACAGTGAAAGTGCAGTAGCATATTTTTCATGGTTTGGGCTAGTAATTAGGCCTACAAGGCCTCCCCCATCTAGTGAAGAAGCAAGGAAAAGAAAGCGAAGAAAGGAGGATTGTTCTAGGGTTTCTGTCCACATGTGTGAAGATTTCAGAAGTAGACTGTTGCAGACTTGACAGCAGATAAAGGAAACATATTGAGAGATCTCACTTGAATGTATAACAAGGTCTACAAGGTCTCCAAGGAAAGTGAAGAAGTTCCTCCTTATATCGAAGTAGAGATAACCTAATATTCTAGGGTTTCCTAACTTAGACAAGAAGTAGAAAAGGGCGAAGTACTAAGGAGAAGTGTCGAAAGATAAAGGTCCATGTGCAGAAAGATGAAGGATTTGACTTGTGCTTGGAGGATCCTATAGTCAAGTGATTGAGGTTTGGAAGTTGTTCAAATAAGAAGCTTCAATAAGAGAAATCTTACAAAGGGTTTCCCTCTCAAGAGTGGAGAGTGTTTGTCCCTAGCAGAGAGCCAAACTTTGTGTTATTTCTATTTTGTTTTGGTAGCAGTTTGATGAAACACACACACACTAATAAGAAGAAGAAGATAAATTGTAAAAATACATCACAAATTGTTATCAAGCAACATAGAATCACTTTCCACTACTTTTCCCTAGATTCTCTAAAATGGTATCGGAGCGAAGGTGACACATCAAGGAAAGGGAAACTCAAGAACACTCATCAAGGAGAAGCATTTATGAAGTTGAAGCATCAAGCCTAGAAGTATCAATCACTTTAAGGAAAACAAGGGTCTACAATCCATCATTCACCAAGGAGGTCTTCAAACCTATAAGGAGAACCCTACATAAAGGCACCTATAAAGAAGATTAGATTGGAGGAGGAAATACATCAAGCTACAAGTCATCAAGAAATTATCATCATTAATCAAGTCCACTTGAAGAAGGAAACTTGAAGAGCATCAAGATCCAGGGAAGACAAGCCACCAAGCCTACAAGGAGGAAGCAATTCCATTACATCTCAAAATCTATCAAGTAAGTACATGCCCCCTTCCGAGTATACGTCAATGTAATTTTGCAAGGAATGAAATAAATTGGTAGGGACCTGTTATCACTCAGGTTTTCCCAAAAGTTGTAAGAAAGGGAAAGGAGGCTGAGGTAAACACAAACCAATCTTTTGGATACAGAATCTAGCCAATATGTATCCAGAGAGGGCTCTCTCTTTATGATTTAGCTTTGTTTTGAAAGGTATTAGGCTAGTTATGAAGTTCAAGAGTTTTGTTTGAGTTTGGGTGGTGAGATTCAATAGAGCGGAGAGGTAAGACTGAATAGTTCAGGCCATTGGGCTAATGGAGTCAAGGAAGATATCTTTCTGGATTAGGTTTCTTCATAGAGGATGGCTTCACAGAGCGAGGTAATCAAATAGGGAACAAATAAAGACTTGAAACAGATGGAATGGGCTCAAATTGGGTGAAGGGCGGCTAAGGATCCTTCAACCTATTTAAAGAGGGAAATTGAATGATTACTAATAAAGAGCAGTTAAGTATTATTTAGCAAATAATCAACGTGAAAGAATTAGGAAACAAGAGCAATTAATATTTCACTTCTTATCCTAATTCTGAAGAAAACACAGAGAACAATAATGACTGAAAATAGAGTGCAATCAAGCATATTCTGAAATTAATCTTTTCTTTATCATTCAGATTGTGAAACACAGATGATATAATAAACTAAGAAAACTTTAAAACACAAGATATAGAGGACTTATTGATCCAGTGGTTGATTCAAGAAGTCTGTGACAAGTCCTCTGCTTCAATTCTTCATCCAGTAAGCCATGCAATAGTTGATTCCAACAGCTCTTTATTCCAAAAAAATCAATATTACAGCAAAGTCTAGGAATCCACCCATAATACTCCAATGGAGGGGGTATTTATGCAACAAATTATAACAAATATCTCATAACAGAGTGAGATAATATCTAGGATGACTAAAAATAGTTTACAAGAAAATAGAAATAGCTAGTCTTGAAAATAGGAAAAAGATAAACTGATGTTGTGCTGGTCCTGTTTTTGTTGAATGTGTTGGAGGCAAGCCCTAGGATTTGGCTGGTAGCTGTCGTCTTTAGTCACTCGGTTTTGGCCGCCTTGTTTTTACTGATACTCTTCAACCTTGATCTAATAAACTTTGTCTGTTTACCCCGTTCATCTCTGTCTGGTAAATTTCCCAAAATTTTACCTTTTACCTAGGGTAAATTTACAAAACTGGTAACATGTCTTCCCACCATTTTTCTTTGGTAATTCATGCTTCTGAAGTTTACTCAAGTGTGAGGAGCATCGAGGGGTGAAACAAGGGGTTTCTATCTTTAGTTCTTTGTATATTCAAACTGGAATTCGGGCCTTCTGAGGAAAGATAGACCAACAGCTGATTTGGGGTCTTTTTATGGCAGTTACTGTTCGGAAACTTGAATTTGACCTTTTTAGGTAGAGTTCTTAGTCAAGAACTGAAATTGCAGGGTTTCATGGAAAACTGGATAAATACCTGTGTTGAAGAAGAAACCCATACAAATACAGGTTGGCTGACACGCTGCGGGTTTGTTGCTGGAGTCTTTGTGGTCAAGTGCCAGTTTGTAACTGAACTGCTAGCTCAGAAGTTTGTTCTGCAGGGAGCACATGATGTAGTGTATAACAATGAAAAACATGTTTTGCCCATTTATTTTAACCAAACGAAGGTTGGCGGGTCTTTTTCCATTTAATTGGGTGGATGACATAAGTAGTACCATACTTGACGTCAGCGGAGGGCGGTAAGCGGTTTGCTCGCACCGCTTTTGGAGCTGAGTGGTATTGAGCAGAGGGCGAGTGAGCACATTAAATGGATGACATGTGGCTTTGGTACAGGTGGAAAACTGTCTGGCGATCGCGAGTTAAAGCGAGTTTGAAAGGGGGGTCGTGATATTGTTTTCAACTGTCGGATGAGAACAGGTTGATCGAACGGTGGACGGGTAGGGGACATGGCGGGGAGTTATGCAGCGGGCCCGGCATGATAAAACATGTTTTAATCGTTTCAGGGCTATTTTGATTGGTCAAGGAAATGGTTATTAGTTATCCGGGGGTTAACTAATCCCGTAGTTTTTCATGTGGCGGGGAACTTCGGTTATTAATGAATTTATAATAAATCTATTAATCCCCGTTTAAATGTATGATTATGGTCGTAATCGACTAGGGGCAGGAATATATATAGTATCGGGATTTTGTAATATATTAATACGGGAAGGGTTACGTCTATTTAGGATTTATGTAATAAGTGTTAATAGTTAATATGAAATTGAAATGAAAAGTGCCAAGTCAAAACACTTTACATATATTTTAAACTTAGGCTAAAGTGGGAATGGGGTTTATATGAGAAATGTAGCCATTTTCCTAAGTGAAATAGGGTTTTACTTAGGCGATATTTATGAAATGGAATGAGTGGCTTTATGAGTGATTAAGCACTAAGTCTTTTCACAGACCTTAATACTTAGGGGAAATTAGTGAATGATTAGGGAAAAGTATAAGGGGAGTTAGTTATTTAACCTCGTCTTGCTTGAGCTGCATCAAGTATAATGTCCGCCTTGCACTTGTGATGGAGATAAAGATTAACACATTTAGAGACATAATCTATCACAAGTATCATTCTAATACACCATCTACCTACCCTGCCTACCTTGGCCTAGCATTTTTTCTTCTTTATTTGGGTGCACTTAGATTGGAAAACCCTTATCAACTTTCCTTTCCTTTTCATGGTAAGCCTACCTAAGTCTGCACTTATTACATCCAAGGGCTCAGGTTAAACTATTGAGCCCCTTTTTATTTACTTTACCTATCTACTTATCTGCCAAGATTAAATAGTTTGGTCAGATTTTATTCTCTATCTCTAAAACATGAAATTCAAATATGAATGAGCCAAGTTTAAGCTGTTTGACTCTTCATCAATTGTGGCATGAGTTAACGAGCAGCACACAATTGCTTATTGCAGAAAATGAAATAGTAGTGGCATTTAGACTTGCACACTTTCCTGGTCTTTCTTTGTTTGGGGTTCATTTCTTTCACTTTTTTGACCATTTTATTCTTTTTACCCTTTGATTTTTCTTTTAGGGCATACCCTCTTTACATTTTTTACATTTTTTGATTTTTTGATAATATGGAAAACCTTTGCAACAAGGAAAGGAATGAACATATTACAGAGCTCAACAAGTCAATCATGAAATATGACACCTATTGGTATAGGAGTATAACAGTGGCTCCACTTGGGGATGGCTTTCCCTGGTGGAAAGTCAAGAACAGCAGGTCAGATGGCCTTCTGGGTAACTTTGACTGTGCTCTGAAATCCCCTTCTGCTGGTTGCTTTATTGTATGTATGACAGTAACGCTTGTGAAGCTTAGGGCCTTCTCTTCGGGCTTCAACTCCAGCAAGTTACTATCCAATCAACACCAAACCTTTATTCTTCCTACTTGAATCCCACTTGAGCACCTTGTAACTTAGGTAGGAATCTTCAGTCTTGGTCTTTTTATCAAAAAATATTTCTACCCTTTTCCTGCACAACTTGAGATCTGACCTGAAACTAAAAGGTGTTGCAATCTTCAAACCAAATTAGTAAATCATCAAGATCTTAAGGCCTTTTGATTGGATTCAAATCTTTTAGGATTTATTTCATAATCTACTGAAACTGAATTAAATCAAACTGAAATCCTACCTACTTACTCTAATCAGTTTTCAGACTACTGGTTAGGTAAAATGAAACAACCAATGCAACCACTCAAGCATCATATACATTGGTGACTTTTGTTGCTTGTGCTTGTTGGTGTTTAAAATTGAGATCTTGCAATCAAATATAGCTTTGTTAACCTTTGAGAAGATAAGGAAATTCCTGATCTCCTTTGTTGGATCTAGAAACTGTACAAAAGGATCTTGTAAAATATATACACTTTTCTTGAACTGATTCAAACAACTGTACATCTGTTGTGTATGGCTTACATGCCATGAAATTGAAATATCACTTTTATCTTTATCACCCTGTAGACTTTCAGATGAGCATTGTGATGATACTCCTATTGATTGAAATGTCTAGCTAGTGAAACCATTATTATCTTGATTTTGACTCTCATAGTCTGTTAATGGAGAAAAATTATGATTGCTTTCATCATCCAACCTATCAGCTATTGGATCATAAAGAACTTGGAAGGATTGTTGCAACTTATTACATGTAGGTCCAAATGGAACTTCATAGATTTCTACAAGCTGCTCCTCCTTTTCTTTAAAAATTTTACACCACATTTCCTTTAAAAATTGAAATGATTCAAAACAAAGAGGTAAAGAAGTTTCACTTATTTCCAAATTTTCTGCATTTTCTTCCTCACTTTCATAGCTGAAATGAACAAGCTGATCACTATTCTCAAGTTGGTGAAATGGGATGTCCTTATTCCCCAAACTAGCCTCTGATTGCTCTGTAAAGTTAGTTTGGATTTGAAGAACATAATTATCATCATACTGATCATATTTGGGCAAATCATCAAAAGAAGTAATGTCATCAAACACACACATTAGATCAGGAGCTTTCTCCTCCACATATTGCTTTATAAATCTATCTTCTGATCTATGGTAGTTGGAATTAGCAGAAATTTGTTCATGATTCTTAATCTCTTCTTGCACTGATGGCTGCAATATATTGACCAAAGGATAATGGTAATCCTGCCATATAAGATCTTCTGGATGATTGGTATCAGGAAAACAAACCTCATTCCAAACTGCTGCTTGATTTAAGTGATTGGTCAATCGTTTCTCCTCTTTATTCTCCACTGTATCCAAGTGCTCTGAATACTCTTGATCTTCATCAAATATAACAACCTTATCACATACAACAGGAAAATCCTCATCATTGTCTTTGTCATATAGAAGCTTGCAAGGGAGTGGCAAACTCTCATTGATTTTAGATGAAAGATCATGATCTATCAAAGTATGTTGTCTCATTTCATTTGCATGCAAGGAAAGAAAATTTGTGACATGGTTTTCATCAAATAATTTTGACTAGTCTTTAATCTCTGAAGAAACCACTACTTGTTGAAGATGGTCTTGTGGTTCAATATTTTTAAGCTCTATTTCCTCTACCTCCAGATCTCTGGACTGTTGTTGGTTTTCATTGCTATTTTCTATTTGAGCAATTTCAGGGAACTGCATTTCTTCTTTATTCTGATCAGTTTGTAGTGCTGCAAGAATTTTTTCCTATGGGGAAACTTCATGGGTTTCTGAACAACATACATCATCTTTTTCTTTCTGAGGGGAAGATAATTCAAGCAAGGCTTCCACTTTTTGAAAAGTCTTTTCTTATAAAACCTCTAATATTTCATGATCCATGAACTGATCATCATCATCATCATAGTAATTTTCAAGATATTGAATAAAACTTTCAAAATTGTCACAACAGTTTTGAATTAGCAATAGAGATGAATACCTTTCCTTGTATTTGTCATGAAATGTAGCATGAAATTGCTTTAAAGAACATATGCTAGAGGCTGGTAAATTTTCATACCAAGATCTAGCTTCTTCTTCTAAAGTTACCATAAATATTTTCATGAGACAATCTTCATGGAATTTGACTTTAAACTTTCGAATGTGCATATGAAATTTTAATAAATGTAAAGCAACATCATCTCCTATTTCATCATTAAACAATGGAAGATTTTTTGACCAATCAAATTTGGGCAAAGGGTTTGGAAAACCTGAAACCTTTGACTTGTCCAAAGGAGCATACCTGCGTTGATTTGTTAAATTCATCTTGAAGACACTTAATGCTAAAATTGGGTCACCATAGGTTCTCAACAACTCTGGATTCTTTTAGTAGTGGATTCTTGAGTATTTGAGGCTTCTTGATTGGAAAGTGATCATCATAAGATTCAAAAGGATGATATATATTTACAATTTTCAAAAGAAAATACTCAAAAATTAATCTATTTTTTTTTTCTAAAATACAATATACATTGGAAAACTCTATCAATTTAGAAAGAACATAAGGTCTTGGATAACAATCCAAGTTAAAAGCCTGATCCTTTTTTATTGTTCCTTCAGGTTTGTCCCTCCAGTGGAGTCTTAGTTGTGAAATTGACGTGGAGTCGCCAGGGGGATGATTTTAACCTTTGTGTGTCTGATCCCTATCCACCGTCATAGATCAGATCTAAACTTGTTAAGCGATTCTGAAGAAAAAGTTAGTTCTCCAAGGAACCAAATTTTTGAGTATTTTATGATTATTTTGTTTTTTATGAATTTTCAAAACAACTTCTATGATTTCTTTAAGAGGCTTTAGATGTGGGATTTGAATTTTTTTAAAGACTTATTTGACAAGAGGAACTGATCAAGTATTTGGAACCAGATGTTCATTCTATAAGCTAGACTGGAGATAGACTGAAGCAGTATTCATTTACTTATGCAATCGAAAAGCAAAAGCATTTCAAAGGCTACCTGGCTAACTTCAGGCTTCGTCTATAGCTTATACAGAAAACAATAGTAACAAACAAATTATTCAGGTCCCCATCGGAGTCGCCATTGATGTTATCACTCAGGTTTTCCCAAAAGTTGTAAGAAAGGGAAAGGAGGCCGAGGTAGCCACAAACCAATATGTATCTAGAGAGGGCTCTCTCTTTAAGATTTAGCTTTGTTTTGAAAGGTATTAGGCTAGTTATGAAGTTCAAGAGTTTTGTTTGAGTTTGGGTGGTGAGATTCAATAGAGCAGAGAGGTAAGATTGAGTAGTTCAGGCCATTGGGCTAATGGAGTCAAGGAAGATGGCTTTCTGGATTGGGTTTCTTAACAGAAGACGGCTTCACAGAGCGAGGTAATCAAACAGGGAACAAATAAAGACTTGAAACAGATGGAATGGGCTCAAATTGGGTGAAGGGTAGCTAAGGATCCTTCAACCTATTTAAAGAAGGAAATTGGATGATTACTGATAAGGAGCAGTTAAGTATTCTTTAGAAGATAATCAACATGAAAGAATTAGGAAACAAGAGAAATTAAGATTTCATTGCTTATCCTAATTCTGAAGAAAACATAGAGAACAATAATGACTGAAAACAGAGTGCAATCAAGCATATTCTGAAATTAATCTTTTCTTTATCATTCAGATTGTGAAACACAGATGATATAATAAACTAAGAAAACTTTAAAACACAAGATATAGAGGACTTATTGATCCAATGGTTGATTCAAGAAGTCTGTGACAAGTCCTCTACTTCAATTCTTCATCCAGTAAGCCATGCAACAGTTGATTCCAACAACTCTTTATTCCAAAAAAATCAATATTATAGCAAATTCTAGGAATCCACTCTCAATACTCCAATGGAGGGGGTATTTAGGCAAAAAATTATAAAAAATATCTCGTAACAGAGTGAGATAATATCTAGGATGACTAAAAATAGTTTACAAGAAAATAGAAACAGCTAGTCTTGAAAATAGGAAAAAGATAAACTGATGTTGTGCTGGTCCTGTTTTTGTTGAATGTGCTGGAGGCAGGCCCTAGGATTTGGCTGGCAACTGTCTTCTTCAGTCACTCAGTGCTGGCTGCCCTGTTTTTACTGATACTCTTCAACCCTGATCTGATACACTTCGTCTGTTTACCCTGTTCATCTCTGTCTGGTAAATTGCCCAAAATTTTACCTTTTACCTAGGGTAAATTTACAAAACTGCTAACATGTCTTCCCACCACTTTTCTCTGGTAATTCATGCTTCTGAAGTTTCCTCAGGTGTGAGGAGCATCGAGGGGAAAAACAAGGGGTTTATATCTTTAGTTCTTTGTATATTCAAACTGGAATTTGGGCCTTCTGAGGAAAAATATACCAACAACTGATTTGGGGTCTTTTTATGGCGGTTACTGTTTGAAAACTTGAATTTGACCTTTTCAGGTAGAGTTCTTAGTCGAGAACTGAAATTGCAGGGTTTCATGGAAAATTGGATAAATACCTGTGTTGAAGAAGAAAACCGTACAAATGCAGGTTCGCTGATAGGCTACGTGTTTGTTGCTGGAGTCTTTGTGGTCGGGTGCGGATTTGTAACTGAACTGCTGGCTCGAAAGTTTGTTCTGCAGGGAGCATAGGATGCAATGTATAATAATGAAAAACATGTTTTGCCCATTTATTTTAACCAAACGAAGGTTGGCGGGTCTTTTTCCATTTAATTGGGCGGATGACGTAAGTAGTACCAGACCTGACGTCAACGGAGGGCAGTAAGCGGTTTGCTCGCACTGCTTTTGGAGCTGAGTGGTATTGAGCGGAGGGCGAGCGAGCACATTAAATGGATGACGTGTGGCTTTGGTACAGGCAGAAAACCATCGGGCGATCGCGAGTTAAAGTGAGGTTAAAAGGGGGGTCGCGATATTGTTTTCAACCGTCGGATGAGAACAGGTTGATCAAACGGTGGACGGGTAGGGGACATGGCGGGGAGTTATGTAGCAGGCCCGCCATGATAAACCATGTTTTAATCATTTCGGGGCTATTTTGATTTGTCGGGGAAATGGTTATTAGTTAACCGGGGGTTAACTAATCCTGTAGTTTGTCGTGCGGTGGGGAACTTCGGTTATTAATGAATTTATAATAAATCCATTAATCCCTGTTTAAATGTATGATTATGGTCGTAATCGATCGAGGGTGGGAATATATATAGTATCGGGATTTTGTAATATATTAATACGGGAAGGGTTACATTTATTTAGGAGTTATATAATAAGTGTTAATAATTAATATGAAATTGAAATGAAAAGTGCCAAGTCAAAACACTTTACATATATTTTAAACTTAGGCTAAAGTGGGAATGGGGTTTATATGATAAATGTAGCCATTTTGCTAAGTAAAATAGGGTTTTACTTAGGCGATCTTTATGAAATGGAATGAGTGGTTTTATGAGTGATATTAATCACTAAGTCTTTTCACAGACCTTAATACTTAGGGGAAATTAGTGAATGATTAGGGAAAAGTATGAAGGGGAGTTAGTTATTTAACCTCGTCTTACTTGAGCTGCATCAGGTATAATGTCTAGCTTTCACTTGTGATAGAGATAAAGATTAACACATTTAGAGACATAATCTATCACAAGTATCATTCTGCAACACCATCTACCTACCCTGCCTACTTTGGCCTAGCATTTTTTCTTCTTTATTTGGGTGCACTTAGACTGGCAAACCCTTATCAACTTTCCTTTTCTTTTCATGGTAAGCTTACCTAAGTTTGCACTTATTACATCCAGGAGTTCAGATTAAACTGTTGAGCTCCTTTGTATTTACTCTACATATCTACTTATCTGCCAAGATTAAACAGTTTGGTCAAATTTTATTCTCTATCTCTAAAACATGAAATTCAAATATGAATGAGCCAAGTTTAAGCTGTTTGACTCTTCATCAATTGTGGCATGAGTTAACGAGCAGCACACAATTGTTTATTGCAGAAAATGAAATAGTAGTGGTATTTAGACTTGCACACTTTCCTGGTCTTTCTTTGTTTGTGGTTCATTTCTTTCACTTTTTGACCATTTTATTCTTTTTACCCTTTGATTTTTCTTTTAGGGCATACCTTCTTTACATTTTTTACATTTTTTGATTTTTTGATAAGATGGAAAACCTTCGCAACAAGGAAATGAATGAACATATTACAAAGCTCAACAAGTCAATCATGAAATATGACACCTATTAGGATAGGAGTATAACAGGACCAATAACTTTCTTGCATGGAAGAAGAGGACTCATCTACACTCAAGGAGAATGAACTCCTAGAGCATGCCAAAGGGATTATCACTACCCCTGCTAAGGAGCAGACTCAAGCCTTAGCCATGTACAATAAGGATGATACAAGAACTCAAAGGATTATGATAGAATCATTCAAAGACTCTCTCATTCCCTATGTCTCCATGTTTGAGACATCAAAAGAAATCTATGATAAAGCTAGTAGAGCTATTCTCAGTATCCATCACCAGAGAAGTAATATCTTTGAGGAATGAATTATACAAGATAAAGACAACACAGGAAGGAATAGCTCCCTACTTCATGAAAATATCTGAAATGAGAGATCAACTTCAAAGAGCTTGGGGAAGTCTTGTCTGATAGAGAGATGACAACTGTTGTAGTCAATGCTCTACCTGAGGAGTGGAGAAACTTCACATCTAACATTTATGCCAAGAAGGAAGTAACCACTCTCAGCGAAATGTGGTATCTATGTAGAACAGAGGAAACCAGACTTAAGGCAAAAGAAGATATGGGATAAAAGGAGTAAGAATTTGCTACCATGGCTAAAAGAAAGGGTAAATTTGGAAATTTTGGTCCATGAAGAACAAACAACAAAGACATGTCCAAGATCCAAAGTTTTGGATGCCAAGAATATGGACACTACAATAGGGATTTTCCTAAGCTTAAAAAGGACAACAATAATAAAAGGAAGAGGGAAGAATCTCACATAACTCAAGAGATGAAAGAAGAAGGAAAGAAGAAAAAGAAGGAAGATCCTCCAAATCTCTACTATGACTAGGTCAAACTCTTTACTTTTAGACTTCTTTCAAAGTTTTCAGTAGAAGAGGAGCATGTAGGAATAAAATTGCATGGATAGAAACACCCTCTAGAATCTAGCAAGCATGATGTACATAGAGTTCTAGACACTCATGTAGATGTAGCATTTATGAAAAGAACAAAAATCCATGGGTAGAAATTTCTTCCAGAATATAGGAGCATGGTAGATATAGCTCAAGATATTCATATAGAAGGAGCATACCCAGTATAGAACCTCATCCATAACAAAAGAAAATTTGATCATGATTAAGTATCTTAGAAGACCTCCATCATCAAAGGAAAATGAACATTTGTAAGACAAGGATCTTTAAGATCCTATGATGGAATCTTCAAAACAAGGTTCATGGACAAAAGAAGATGTCTCATTGGGAACCCCATTCATGGGTTTCAAGAAAAGGATGATATGCAGGAAAGATAAGATGAAGTAAGAAGGGCCACACCAAAGGATGATCAAAGGAGAATAAAGATGAGGTATGTATGCATCAAAGTTTAAATCATGTTCTCATTTATATATTATTGAGTCATGGGTATAGTTATCTAACATTATCAACCATGAAAGAATATATTTCACCAAGAAAATGCTTGAAGGCATGTACCACAATGCGATGAAGGTCAATAAAAGAATATGCTCACATAAGGAGCATAAGATTGTTGACTATGAAGCAAGAAGAAATGATGATAATTCCAGAAAGCAAGAAATAAAGGAATGCTCTCACAAGAAGCATTAGATGGTTAACCTATCTATCTAAGAAAAAGAAAATGAAGAAAGAGATCAAGCATGTGAAGAACACCATGGTCACCGAGATTCACTATCTGACAAATGGCCTTGAAGATATCTCCTGAAAGAAGGTAGGACAAATTTGATAAAGGAAGAAAGGACCCTTGACACCTGTGAAGGCCTTGGAGATATAAAGGTGCAAATAACTAATTCTACTCTACAGAGATGTCGTGATGAAGAAGCCATCCAACAAAATAAAAGAATGTTGAAACTATATTAGGAACAAGTCATGCTGGACTACTAGGTCAAAACATGTAATCAAGCTAGTACTATGAAGCATCCATGAGAAGAGTATTATGAAGCATGGACAAGATGAAAAAGGAGTAGCCAATGACAAGAAAAACCTAATAGTCACTTTCCACGAAGTAATGACATGAAAAAACCAAGAAGGAAAGTGATCGATGGATGGTGCTCTACCTAGAAGAAGTTCGAACAGAGGCTTCATGACATCAAGAAAGAAAGAAGATTAAGAAGCTGAAGGACCCACAAAGAAGAAGTTGCTGATGAAGGAAATAATCCCTAGTTAAGAGGGAGCTCTGATAGGTCCATGATAAAGAGGGATTTTTTGAATCACCCCTGATTACAAAGGAGTGACAATTGTGTTTTCCATTTCATGGGTCATGCACTAGACTAGGACTAACAGCCATAAGTCTAGGTGAGGGACATGAATGGAAATGTAGACACAACATTCTTGTATTCACTTGGGAAGAAATAATGGGAGGATTAGGTAATCATTTGGCATCCTATACTCTTTGAGGCTGGGAACCCAAGATAATAATAGACCTATAAGTTCATACACAGAGAAAACCTGGGTGGGTATGTACCTTGATAAACAATGATGAAGGTGTCTATAAATCATTGGTCTCGCCAGCATTGTAGCTCATGGTATCACTAAGAGGTGGAGCTATTAGTTAAGGCCTTGCACTATGACAATGCTGATGCATATGATGCTATAATAGATGGATTGCAAATCCGGTTTCTCTTATGTGAATTCTTCAAGATTGAAAATTGCCAAACACCTTGTAATGTTGTATGAATACCTCCCTAGTTAACAGGGAGTGTTGAAGGAAATGTAACTAGGCTAGATCTTTATAAATGTAATTTTGATATTTGTACTTATTCAAGAAAAGAGAAATTATTTTTATATTATTTGTCAATGAGTTTCTTACTCATTGAAAATAGGTCAAGCACATTTTGAAGTGCTTCTAGAGAGTCAAAGTCAAAATGTGATTATGATAAGACACTTTGAGGGCATGTTACATCATGTATATCATCATACAAGGTCAAGGGAACACCTCCAAGCACGGTCAAATCCTCTCCTAGCATCAACATGGTCTCCAAGCAACAATACAACGGGTAAAAGATGAATTATAAAGAAAATTGTAAGTCGACCTAAAGAGAGCTAGTCAAGTCGGCTTAATTGGTGGGAAAATCCTCTATTTATAGTGGTTGTCCACTTCAAAAGGTGACATATAATCTCACTCTGAAATCTGCATACAATAGAAGACTAAAAAGGGACAAAGACAAGGTAGGAAAAGGGTTACAAGGACAACAAAGAAAGGAAGAAGGACAACAAAGTTGCAGGACTATTTTCTAGGGTAGAAAAAAGTCACACGTCTGAAGGAATAAGGACAAAATGCATCCAGATCAGCAGTGAAAGTGTAGTATCATATTTCTCATGCTTTGGGTTAGTAATTAGGCCTAAAAGGCCTCCCCCATCCAGTGAAGAAGCAAGGAAATGAAAGCGAAGAAATGGGGACTCTTGTAGGGTTTTTGTCCTCACATGTGAAGATTTTAGAAGTAGACTATTACATACTTGGCAGCAGATAAAGGAAGCATATTGAGATACCTCAGTTGAATGTATCACAAGTTCTACAAGGTCTCCAAGGAAAGTGAAGAAGGTCCTCCTTATAGCGAAGAAGAGAAGCCCTAATATTCGAGGGTTTCCTAACTTAGACAAGCAACAGAAAAGGATGGAGTACTAAGGAGCAGAAGTGCCAGAAGACAGAGGTCCATGTGCTGGAAGCTATAGTACAAAGAGAGGGAGGATTTGACTTGTGCTTGGAGGATCCTATAGTCAAGGGTCTATGGTTTGGAAGTTGTTCAAATAAGAAGCTTCAATAAGAGAAATCTTACAAAGGGTTTTCCTCTCAAGAGTGGAGTGGGTTTCTCCCTGGTAGAGAGCCAAAATTTGTGTTCTTGTTATTTTCTTTTGGTAGTAGTTTATGAAACACACACACTAATAAGAAGAAGAAGATAAATTGTAAAAATAAATCACAAATTGTTATCAAGCAATGGAGAATCACTTTACATTAATTTTCCCTAGATTCTCTAACAGTTTCGAATGATATTCACGCTCTTCTCTAGTTTTTGAGTAGACCAAGATATCATCTACAAATACCAATACAAACTTTTCAAAACATGGGCTAAGGACATTTTTCATCAGGCACATAAATATTGCTGGAGAATTTAAGAGGCCAAATGGCACTGCCACAAACTCAATGATCATATTCGGTTCTAAAGGTTGTCTTGTGGATGTATTAATATTTAATATGAACTTGATGGTAATTAGACCTCAAATCCATTTTTGAGAATACCACAACCCCTCTCAACCAATTAAATTTGTCATGAATTGTAATAATAGGGTACTTGTTCTTTACTTTGGATTTATTTAGTTTCATGTATTCAATGCACAATTGTAGCATGCCATCCCTCCCCTTCACAAATAGTGTTGGGGCTCCTCAGGGTGACACATTGGTTCTGATATACCATTTTTCCAACATTTCCTTTAGCTGTAGCTTTAGCTCCATTAGCTTTGGTGTACTCATGAGATATAAGACCTTTTAGGTTGGCAATGATCCTCGTAGAAACTCGATGGAAAAATCGATATCTATCTTGGGTGGTAATCCTGATATTTCCTCCAGAAATACATCACTAAATTATTTTAACATTGGGTTCTCTTCCATTGTGTTCCTACTCTTTTCTAATTCACCAGTCACCTGGAAGTCATACAAGGCATACCCTTTCCTGTTGCACCTTTTCACATGCAACAATGATATTTTCTTGATGGTGATAGGATTATTTATTCCTTGCAGTGTCACTATCTCTCCTTCATTTCTGAAACATTCCAGTGACTTGTCATAGCTTTCAATTTTGGTTTTATTGTCCTGCTAGCTAGTCCATATTATCAAGTAGTACATTATGCAAGCCCAATGGTAACATGTTGATATTGGCTGGCATGGACATACCACTTACGATCATAGGGCATGATTTAACCATGTATAACGCTCCCTTTCACTTCCCATGGCTAGATGAACTAACAATGATTTATTATGAGTTTTCTTCTATGAAACACACTTCTCTGTGACCTTCAGGCAGACTTAGCTAAAATTAGAAATTGGGTCAATCAAAATTGAAACAAGTTGGTTACCAGCCATACCTTCCATCTCGATCACTTAATCTTGATAATCAACTTTATTGTTGTCTAGTGTGGCATAGATTCAAGGCATGTTCTGAGCCACATCATTCATTGTTACTACTTCTTGGACATTACAAAACCTTAGGCCAATAGTTGCTAAGAACAATCTTTCCATAGGTGGTTTTCTCGATAAGTCCAAAACTATATGGGACCTCTCCTAAACATCCTGAATTCTTCTCTTGTCGGCTTAGTGGAGTGATCTCTATTGATAGTAGTATATTTTTGTTGCGACTGGAATTGATTATTTTGTCTATTGTGGTGGTAGAGTATCGTTTGTAGGAAGAGAAGAAGACTTCTTGGAGAGTAGTTTCCCTTGGAAAGAGTGTTAAACTTCAAACTCCTTCCCCCTAGCTGATGTCCTAAATATTTATGCACTTTTCCTTTAAATTTAGTCCTACATTTCACTTTCCAATCAGTTTGGAACTTGGCTTTATGATTGGACTATTCATAGTAGTACTTAGCCTTTCGGATGGTGTCCTCCAATATTTTTGGCTCATAAAACTAAATTCTATATCTATAAATTTGTGGTAACAGATTAAGGTACCTTTGAACCTTTACTTTTTTATCCTAGATATAAGGAACATGCATCAAAGGCTCAAAAAATTTATTAGTGTGCTCATCAGAAGTAAGTTGCCCCATTTTATGCTCATGGAATTATTTAACCTTGTTGTCATAACTCCTTTCAAATATGTACTTATTCTAGAAATATATCTCAAACATTCTCTAGGACAACTCTTTCTCTTTAATGTACTTGACATTCCTCAAGTATTCCCACCATATATCAACCTTTTCCTTCCAATTTAAAATGGCCACTCTGGCCTTCATGTTTTCAAATTAGTTGTGCACTATGAAGTGTTTCTTCATTCCAAATAACTATGCTTGTGTCTCTCCATCCTTCTTAAATTTTCCATCAAAAGTAGGGGATTTTTCCTTCTTGAATTCCTCTACTATTATTTTTTTCTCCTTTCGTCTCTACTGGTGGTGTGTCCTAGTTGCAACACTAGATAATTTTTCATGATTGCCTCTTACTCTTTGAGAAGTGCTAAGTGGATCAACACCTCTTCTCATTGTGTCTTCCCTTGCCTTCATGTGCCTCTTATTAGGTTTTCTACCTTATTGGACAATCCATGCTTCCCTATCTCAAATGGGATTTGGTGAGATTTATGACTGCCTAGATAGTTGGCACCAAGATCATGTTTCTTCTAACTTTCTAGATCTAACAAGATATACAAATTTATTTCACTTACTTTTTCTTTCCTCTGTTATGCTTTGAAAATATTCTCCTTATCTTCCTTACAACTTCTCAACGTAGCTCTTAACCTCCCAAGGGTGTACATCGAGTTGGGGGAGTCTTCCTCCTTGCTCTTCCCAACTTAGTCTTCTTCCTGTTAATGCTAGGATCTAATGGTGTCGTATTGTGCCATTCTATTGTTCATTCCTTAGTTTCCTTATTGTAGCTTGATGTCTTCATATTTTCTATTATACACACATGCAAATTAGTTATATCAAACAAAATTAGACACATTCACTCATCACCTTGGTATGATTACAAAAAACATGTTGATGTGAAATTGGATGAAACATCAATTCTCAGGTTAGTGTGCAGGTCAGAAAGGAAAATAACATATCAACAATCTATTATGCCAATATTCATATCATTTGTAAATATGAAATCAATATACATGTGTATATAGAAATTAACCATCAAATTTAATACCACTCCACAACTCTTAATAGATATTATAACTTCTCTTATTTATGGTTTATTAAGTTCGATTGTTGAACCTGGGATCTGATACCACATTGTAACACTCTCTCCCACCGCCTTGCTCCATCTTGGGCTATGGGAGGTGCTACTCACCATACTAACCCAACCTCCAAGGTCTATTATGAATATGGGGTTACAAAATTCCACTTTTCCATCTTCATTGAAACTCAAAATCAATACCACCATTGTGTCAACTCATTGGGAGCTTTCTAGTGATATAAATTTGATCTTAAACTGACTCCGAGATTGAAATTTATCCCCTTTTAAAGTTTGACCAATTAAATTGTGCCACATCAGCAAGATACATCCAGGTGGTATCCACATGTGACCCACGTGGCGCTGCCATGTCACTCCAGACAAGCCCACATCACTCATGGTCCCAACATGGAACCCACATGGCCAATACCTAGCCTCTGTGGCACTTTCCACCTAGACCCAAACTAGCGGGTCCAATAGGGTCCAACATTGTCCAAATAAATCTGGGTCACCCAACATGATACCCTATTCACATACCTCTGGTCCCTTGAAGCCCCATATATGTTAAGTTATGTCATGGAAATTCTAGCTCTCTAGACATCTGGGGCTCCACAATAGTGTGCACCATGTGCCATCCACAAATCACATGTGATTCTAAGGAAATATCCAGCCTTAGTCCTATCTGGGATCTTTCAAAACTACTAAACTCCAACACCATCAAATACTCCAAATTCTATATAAAATGTCTTCCATTAGAAAAATACGGTCCCACAAATATGTTGTTCCAAAGAGGGGCCCACCTTGGATCTCCAGTCCTAATTATATTTCTTCAAAAAAATGTCTGACCTAATTTATATCTATCTTGTTTTGAAATTGCACAAGGCTTGTTTAGCCAAATGCCCTGCAGTACTTGATACAACCATTATAAAGAATTGGGAAAAGGTATTCATCTCGAATATTAGTCTACCAAGAGACCATCTAGTCTCTGACACAAGGTCAAGATTTCAACCCAGACTTGAAAGAAGGATAATTCAAGGAATTTTATAAGAATTTCCTAAGGAAAAACTTCTACCCAGAACACAAAATTCTAGGGATAAGATCAAGGCTTTGAAAATATACCTTCAAAGGTATTTATGCCATGAATATAAAGGATTTAATGTCACCTATATACCTAACATACACCAAATGATAAGAAAAGGGAGAAATGGCTCCAGAGGCCAAATTTCTCGAGGAAAACTAGAGAACATGCTTGCTATGTGAAGCTAAAAATATCACACAATGTCCAAGTATTCATATCCATACCATTCTCACATTACTCTTAAAATAAATGACTATCATATTTTAATTAAACATTTATTCAACATAAAGTTTATGGATTATCTCCTTATCATGTAAATTAGTTTATAGTCTCAAACAAGGTAGTAATCCACAAGATTCATAACCATATCAAATAATTTAAAACACTTGCAATAGCAAGTTAACTAAGGGCGAGTCGGGAATCCGGTCATATTCATGTAAATAAATCTATAGTTCATGAAGATAATAAAAATCACAAATATGTAGAGGTTCAAAATGACCTTTAAAGCATATAAATGAAATCATTCACCATGAACATACAATAATATTAGCAACCTTCCACAAATAATGATGATCCATAGATTTACATATCACATATCTGAAATTTTCATCATCCATAGTTCAAATGGATACACGAAATTATACTTATTTTCTTAACTTGAAATAGTTGGCAACTAAAGGAGGGATTTCAACTATCCACCCAACCATAGGCTAGCTACACTAAAATGTTTCTTGCAGCTAACCACCATCGAGTTGGATTCAGAGTCTGAGGAGTTATTTTCTCAAGGGAATTTCATACCAGGATTTAGTCAAACAAACAAGAGATGGAGTTCACTATCCAGGCGGTTTATCATCTTCTCTCCTGTAGTAAGCACCATAGTGACTTTTTGACTCTCTGAAGCCAATCACAGTGAATCACCCAAGGCTCAACTAGTGTAATTCTCAATTCTAAGAGAATGAATACACTATGTAGGTGGTTTCCCAGATGGATTTTCAAGGAAAACACTATAGGAGTTTGTATCCCACTGTCTAAGTGGTTTATTAGCTTACTTAGGAAGTATTAAGTGGTTTATCAACTTCCTTAGAAAGAAATTTAGGTTTATCAAATATTTTCAACAAGCACCACAGTGGATCAACTCACCTGTGTAGTGGTTTATCAACCTTCCTAAAACCACCCAAGTGGTTTTTCAGGCCCATCAACAAGAACTAAGTGATTCAGATATCTACCGAGCCTCCCATCGACCAATAAAGACAAACACACAACTCGATACTCAACACATACACATGGAACATTTTCCCAAATAGCAAATTGGCTCAAGGATATCTCTATGATCTATACAACTACTTGTGTGCTTCCTCCCATGTGCACTTGTTCTATTGTTCTCTTCTCTTTGCGTCCCCCTTCCTATCCTTCCCTTTCATTCTGTGAATTCTCTTTTTCTTATTTTTTCTTATTGAATTCCTCCCACCTGGATAGTTATCCTCTCTCCATTTCATTTCGTGAGAGAGAGAACAACGTGGTAACTATCCTCCACTTAGGTATCCCCTATCAAGAATTTACTTGCTATTTGCGAAGACCATTCAATTCATTTGGGAGATAAATAATATAATTAAATGTGTTGGTTGTGGTTTGGGTTTAACATATCATAAGAAACCTCTCTTCCTCATATATCTAAATCCATGTCCTCTCCATCTTATCAATTTCATTTCTACATGAATTACATAAACAGGTTCACATAGTGACATTTACATGAGGTGGAACAAAAAGGGTTGTTACACAATGAGATTCAATTGTGATCCTAAGTTGAACATAGCATTAATCTTTTTATTCATGACCTATATCCTTATATGGAAGATCATTGCATTTTAATTCTCTTCTTGTTGTTGAAGGGAATTTAGATTCACCTCCTTCTAAATTGATGTAGAAATTATCGTCTCATCCATTTCCAAGCTTCTTTCAACCGAGTTTCTTGAATCAATGGCCATAGGGTTCTTCTTTTTTGCATATTTCTTTTCTTTCTTTGGGTTAAGTTTTGGATGCAACTTCTAGCACTTCTCCAATATATGGCCATTAACGTTATAATGGTTGCATTGGTTGCTAGGATCTTTCCATTGTTGTGTTCTAGACTCCATCTTTTTATCTTTTCCACCTTTCCACTTCTTCTTCCCCTCCTTAGAAGCTTCTTGGTGCTCCTTCTGCTTGTATCCACTTGATTGAGATTTCTTCCAGACTATATTCTCTAGGTATTATGCATGTACATAAGCCTTATCCATTGATCTAGGTTTGAATAACATTACTTTCTTCTATGAATGGTTGTGTATACCCCCTAGATACTTGAGGGGTATCTCTAGTTTCTTTGGGAAGATACCCTACATTATGGCCATCTTTTTAAATTCGTTGGTGTACTCCTATAAACTCTGCCCTTGCTTCTACCTAAAGTAATGGCATTGGATCCACTAGTGATTTACATACCTAATAGGGTAAAATTTTAACAATAATGGTTCTAAAATCCTCCCACTTAATCACCGGAGGATCTCCCTCCAACCTTAAGGTCTATGTGTGGCTTTCCCACTAGGTTAGGGCATGGCCCTCTAATTTCAGTCGAACAAATGAAATATATATATATATATATATTTTATTTCTATTATATGACGAACACTAAAATAAACTTCTAATTTTTACAACCAATGATTTAAATTCAAAGCGTAAATATCACCTTGATACAACTTGATGTGGACCTTCACTTCCATTTTGAATAGGGACTATGAACGGCTAACAAGGCTGGAAATGTGTTAATCATTTTCATGTTCTTTCTTTGGCTCCTCTATTTCTTCTCAATCTTCTAATATCTCTTATGACAACACCTCTGCATTAGAACCCCATCTTCTTTGAATATCCTGAGCTTATTGGTCAATACTTCTATGAGTAGGCTCACATTGCAGTTTGTATCTATAGCTTGTGTTTTTAGTCACACAAACCTCAACTCTATGAGATCATTAGGGTTATTCATAGATTCGCCATCCATGAATGGTGTTTTGTGACTTTTAACTTAGCTAATCTAGATCTCCTACTACTTCCCACAATATACCTTAAGAGACTTAATCTAATACCAATATGATCTACAAAATTTCGTGGATATTTTACTAGATAGTTCATCACAATAGATCTCATAAAATTATTCTTAAAAATATGAAATCTATATGGTGCAAATTATTTTTCTGCAAACTTATAGATTTATGAAGTTACAATTTCAAACATGCAATATGTAAAATTTAAAAAATGGAGAACATTAAAAAATATAGCCACTCACAACCATAAGAACGCAATATATACCCTTAGAAACCCTTTCGAGAGAAAACTCAACTGAAATGTGAGCCTAATTTGCTCTCTTTCTCTGAATGGAAAATTGATGTAAGTACAAAGAAGTGATGCTTGTGGCCCGTGGGATATTAGAAAGCACATATCCTCTCTATTTTATTTATCTCTCTATCGACTCTAGTTCATCTATGGAACAAATTCTCTTGAATAGAATGAGACCCATTTTCCTCCTAGTGGCCTAGTTATAACACAACCTGATAGCCTACTGGTGGTTAGGTTGACTCCTTCAACTCTTAACTAGAGTTACAATATTGTCTCTTCTAGTGTCTTATTCATCATGATAATGTGTATAACTCATTTTCCATGAATAATGGGGGTTGACATGGAATCCTCTTAAATTATGGTGGTTAAAAGAAGAACTTAGGTCAACTTCCAAGTGGTATAATTTTTTTTATATTGATTCCAATTGAGTTGATTCTTGCATTATTGGAAAAGGTCTCTATTTTTAGAATAACAAAAGAAGGTGTGTGCTTAAGTGGAAATGTTTTACCCCAAAAAAATTTGTTTGATGCCTCAAACTACTCCTGGAATATTTCTAACCCCAATTTGCCAAATTGGATCCATCTGGTAAAAATCGTCCTATACGCTGATTCCCCAACTTTTATTACTCTAAAATCGTCAAGATGGATGATAAAAAATATCAAATATAGATCAATGAGGGATTGAATTTCCCTAGGGGTGGAAAGAGATATCCCAAGATCTAGGGCAAGGTGGCCAAGGACCAAACCTTCCTCATATCTTAGGAGAAATTATAGGGGGATATGGTTGGAGGTGAATGGTTTCATGGTGATATTGGTGACCTATAAATAAATAATCCAACCTAAATACACATTTATAATATTTTTATCAAAAAAAAAAATGTGAAATTCAACCAACATAAGATAACAAATTTTACATTAAACAATATCTAAATTGACATGTGATACCTAGGAAGATCGTGATTTGTCCATCTTACGTGGACATGGTTCATCACTATTAAAAAATGCAACTAGACATATAACAACATTATATTTTGTTTCTAAACAAGTTATGTAAACACAACTATTATCTTACACATGTAATAAAACAGTATTAGATTAATGACATTTCCAAAAAATAAGCAGAACACTATGGTGAATTTATGAAAAGTCACGTTGAATACACTAGCAAAAAGTATTTTAGAGAAATTGTTGATTATTGTGGTAGATCAAAACAATATACTTGTGGAAGAGTTGGTGTTCAACAATGAATCTTCCCTTATATAAAACAAAATACATAGAAAATGTCAAAGTGATTACGTATGAATATATGCTAGTGCTCACTTCACCACACTTTTGTGTGAAGTACACCAAACAAGTGGGATTCTATTACAACTACAATAATTGTGAAAATTGATATTTATGCATCTACCAATATTGAGGGTCTACTATTGAAGCATGGAAAATATAAACATCATATAATTAGACATAGAAAAATATACACAATAATAATATATATAATCAGCAAAGATTCAAGAACATAAATATGGTCAAGGTATTAAGCTCCTCCATGAAAATCTCGTGCCTAGTGTCCTCCACTAACCCACAACAAGTTTTCATACAACTCGAGCATATCTGAGTGTCACATGAATGTGTAGTTTAACCATATGACCTCTTCTAGTTAGACTCTACTACAAGTCCTAGAGGCGTAGCCCCTCCTCCAACGCCAACATGACCTATAGGTTGCTTCTAGTGGGATAACACTATAAAAGTGATATACTGCACCATGCTATGGGTCAATATGGATATGGATATTTAGATCTAGTTGATGTTTTATGTAATAAGAGTATGTTTGGCATAGGGGTTAGGCCTTTGCCTAGGAGGATGGGAACCTAGAAATGCGTCATGCCTAGTATTTTCTCCATCTTTCATGGACCTATTATCCCTACCTTGGAATTCACCAATGTCAAAGTAGTTGACATAGTGAACTAAATTAAATTCTATCCATAATTTCTAAATAAATATAAAGACACCTCCCTATTATTGCAAGGAGGTTTGTCAAAATCCATAAATCACTTGTCCATCCAATTGCATAAAAATGATTGGAAGGTTCATTGGTCCATACAAATCTTGGATCAATAAACAATGTCATCAACTAAAAATTTCTTTTTATCTTACTCCATCTTATAGTATTCATACATTTATTGCTCTAATCTAAACTGTTAGTTAATTAACCTTGGGAATTTGTAATGGAATATACAATAGTGTCTAAGGAAGTGGCCGTTGATAGTCATGAGGGATCTCTAGTGTTTTGTAAGTCTTTTATAAGGGTTCTAAGAGACCTCAACCCTACATCAATTTCCACTTTTATATTTATCGATTGTAGTTAATGTTATATCATTACATCAAAATCACCCTCTCTAAGTGTCACAAAACTAACCTTGCCAAGGTGGGACACTATATACTCCCCCTCTTGGATTAAACTTGGCCCAAAGTTTTATAATAGTCGTTGGATATATATATATATATATATATATATATATATATATATATATATATATATATATATATAGATAATCAAATCGGGTTGTCCATGAAGCCAAAAAATAACATTATTAATCAAGTACCATCTATAGTTATGCCATACTAAATAGATTTTAACATACACTACAATATATACTATATTAAAATAATCATCTAATCAAGCATATTATATGTAGATACTATTATTTTACAATGATCTCACATTACAAATGATTGTCTTTTCCTTATATAATGCATTAAGAATTCAATAATATTTCTTGTTTCATTATCTTAGGTTTCTATAGAAAAATTGAGCTTTCCAACTCACAAACAACCCCCACATTAGCTGTATAACCAACCATGATGGTCCATCCCATCTCACAATCAAATTTTAATACAAGAAGCATCAAATCATCCAGTTACAGTATCCATATCCATTGAAACTATGCAAAAAAACATGTCACGTATATAACCCACTCTTACATCCCACTTGATTTATATCTTCTCAATCCAAGTTTTCCTTTTTTCATTCCATAAGGCACCCTTGGAATCAAAATCTTTAAGATATACCTACAATATTTACTAAATGTTTACTCTTTAGGAAAAATCACAATTTGAGGTTCAAGATATATATATATATATATATATATATATATATATATATATATATATATATATATAATAACAAGCTAAGGTTCCATACAATCTTCATTGACCCACTTTTATATTATGTACCATTCCTTGAATTCCCATAATCTTCATTATTATTCACTTCCTTACTTGAGAATCAACTCTGAATGACTCAATTAGAAGATATTAATTCCAAAAACAAGTAAATATATATTTTTGAAAGTGGCTTGTAATCAAGAACAACTTTCATAATTATACAAATACAATATCTATATAATTGAATCTATCTTGACAACTGTAAGTTAGCCTGTTTTCCCACTATAAAATCACTCATGATTTCTATTCAATAATTAATCAATTAATTTGGTTTCATGTCTTATTCCTTACTATTAATACATACACAAGGTAGTGTCCCAAGGTGATACCATATGTAAGGTCCCACCTTGAAAAGGTTTGTTTTGTGACACTTAGAGAGGGTGATTTTGATGTAATGATATAAGATTATGCATGATAGACTCATGTACATGCTTATATGCTATAGACCTATTTTGGGTCACCTAGTTGCTATGTGCTTATGCTAATATCTATGGTTGTGTGTATAAGAACTGACTTTGGTTAAGAGCATATTATCAATGTTTTCTCTTTTGGTATCCTAGTTTGGACATAGGAGTATGACATGGATGTTGATCCAGGATTAAGACACATAGATCCATGGATGATCATGGTTATGTAGAACATATGGTTAATTATGATTTATGGATGACATATGATTTGTATGATTATATATGTGTAATCATGTACTAAGCAAGATGTGGCAGGGGACCTGGTTATTTGCAAACAAGGATGCTCAAATTATAAATGACTATGGAAGTCATGATGCATGATTTGTATCATTATATATGCTTAATCTTGTATTGAGAAATATGTGGCAAAGGAAATGGTTATTTGCAAACAAAGATGCTCAAATTATAAATGATTTCGGAAGTCATGAAACATTACTTTTATGATTATATATGCTTAATCTTGTATTGAACAGGATGTGATAGGGGACGTGGTTATTTGCAAACAAGGATGTTAAAATTATAAATGGTTGTTGAATTCATTTCTCTAGAACCAAAATGATAGTGGAAGTCATGCACAATCTTTGGTAAAATGTGAATACGTTAATTACAAAATTCATTTGACTCCTTTGATCTATGAGATTGTAATGTGTGCAAGTCTTAGAACAAGGCCTTACCAATGAACCATCATATGGATATGAGCTCACAGTCAGTACCTTAAGGTGAAGCAAGAAGTTTCAAAGTAAAGTAGATGAGAAGCCATGGAAATTAGGGTGCGAAGTCCTAAATCCATGAAAGATAAAGACGTGGAGTCTTCGATCTATAATAAAAGGATTAGGGAGTGGAGTCCTAAATACATGAAAGAAAAAGACGTGGACTCTTGGATCTATAATAAAAGGATTGGTACGCAGAGTTGTAAATATTTAAAAGATCAAGGTGTGGAATCTTGGATCCTTGGAGTAAATTAGAGCATAGAGTCGTTAATCTACTAAGGCACGAAGATGTATGCTATAGGGATGCATAATCCACATTCTCCAGAAGAAAAATACCACTCATGGATAGCTTAGGGATGAATTTCCTTAATAAAATCTCATTTCTCACAATTCTAGAGTGACTTTCTAAAAATAGAAAATCATGTCTAGCATCTCAAGTATGACTTTCCGAAAATAGTAAATCACCTTCGATCAATGGGTAATCAAGTATAGGTGAAGGAAAATCACTTAACTTATCATTAATCAATACTAATAGTTCAATCTCAACTTAATCCTCAATATTATTAATATATTTTATGAGACTATGATATTATTATTAAAAAGGAATTACAAGTCACCTTCATCTCCTCAATCACTTCATACCTCTCTCCTTGATGACTCTCATAGATCTATGTAAATATCCATCTCTTTTAATAATACATTATACTCTCTTTTATGCACTCATCAAATAATGGCATATTCCTCTTACACTCATTAAATACATGTCATAAAATATTCCTCTTACACTCTCTTTAATGCATAAGTTACACTCTCCTTAACTAAGACATGCATACCTATCCTTAATGGAATGAGTTACACTCCTCTAATGGAATACAAGGCATGCATATTACTACTCCTTTATGACGAATTTTTTTATCCTCCTATATATGTGTCTCATGTATTCTCACTTAGGGGGGAGGTGTGTTGTAATACCAAGAGTTGGAGAGACTTGAAGAGGATTGTGAGAGGGAGAGTCTTGGAGAGTAGCCAAATGTTGTTGAAATGAATCTAAAATTCCTAAACTAAATTACTAAGTAGTTCTACCTGGTGGAGTTGTCCATGAGTGGTATTGAGAGGAAGTGAAACTTATCTTCCTCAATTTTCCTTGTATATCTCTCTACTACTATATTTTGGTACTGCTTGGGAGCTCTTATAGCTTGGGGGTTCCAGGGGGAGAAGTTCTCCTTGGATATGGTTGGGTGGAAAATCAGATGGTTCACAATGAGTTGGTAAGGATATGCATACTCTCATTGGAGCTGGAGCATATTCCCATCTTTTTGGAGTTGTATAAATACACAACCAGGTATGTTCATAAGCATTCTTGAAATTTCAATTATTATTAGTTTAAATTGTTGTAAAACTTTCAATTTATTGGAACTTGCTACTTGTGAATGTTTATGAGATATTTATAGAGTTAATTCTGAGCTAACCAATAATGAATGGCAGCTGTAGTTGAGAATGTACATGTAGGGGGATTAAAACAAGAATGTGTTGCTAAAGTTTTTAAGTTTAGTTTATAATGAATTTTTGTCCATAGCAGGTTGTCATGAGTTGATAAAAAAATCATATGAGCATAAATTTAGGTTTTATTTCTCAGTGTACAACTTGAGTTGAAGTTTTCACACTAAGTGTTTGACCAAAGTAATAAATGTGGTAGTAGGAATTTTTTGTTGTTGTTGTTTTAAGAAATCACATCCCTAAGAATTTTTGTTGCGATTCATCTTAACATCATGGGGTATCCGTACCATATGACCCTATAACCTCTGACTTAATTCCAAGAAAACATGTTTAAGAACTTAGATCGTAAATCTAAATGATTTTACAAATTGATGCTACCAAATGTGTGTGTCTGTTGTCAAGTTTTGGGTGAAAGAATAAAATGATTTAGTCGTTGTTTCAAAAAATTTTCATCTGAAGAATTAATTTATAAATTTTATGAGCTAAATAGGTTGAGTAAGAATCTTAGATTCATGTCAAATTTCCTTAAGAGATTGTGGCTTCCAAATGTATGACAAAATGCCTCAATGGTTGTAGATTGCATGCTACAAAGTGTTTGTCAAAAGACATCAATAACTATAGCTTGTAGAATGCATTCTTGCAAAGTGTTTGTCAAAAGGCCTTAATGGATGTAGCTTTTGTGCATATAAACTGCTAGGGTAAATGTCCTATTCACTGTAACTTTTATGTACTAGAAAATTTATGAATAGAGTATTTAATGGATGTAGCTTCCTATGTTTGTAATTTTTTGTATGAATGTGAAAATGGATTTATTAAGTTGTTGAAGTGTGAATAGAGAATAGGATAGTTGTTACTTTTATTATCTAAGGCTTTCATTTAAAAAAGGGTTGTTGTTGGAAACAATTTTACAGTGACTAATTGTGTAGGATTTTGTGCAAGTGAGCATAATAAGTTCCATCTGAGCTGCATGTATTCATGGGTGCAATTTTATGTTTTAATGGCTGTACCAAACAACTAGTGTGCCCCATTTTGGCAAGTCCACTGCTTTATTTGGCATTTTTAAAGAATAATATGCTTTTGAATTTGTAACAGTGATTTCTCTTGCTGCAACGTTCATTAAACGAGTCTCATGATTGAAGCAATGTTATTGAGAACTTTTAATTGATGAATCAATAAACATATCATATTTATTAGATTTACTGACGAAGAGAGGCATATTCCTTCTTTATTTATCTTGTTACAAGTAGGTTAATATTCATACCCTTATATGTGTTTTTTTGTGATAGAAGCATAATATTTTAGGTTCTTATTGCACACTTTTGTGGTTATGATAGGAGATCAAATAGGTTGACCTAGCCTAATGCTCGCACATGGCATTATGGTGGAATTTATTTCCAGTCTTACTTAGAGCTCACATATAAGTATGAAAAGAGTACATGCTTCTTTTAAACTTGAGGAGAAATGTGTTTTGGAATTGGTTTTAAGGGAAAGTTATCCCCAACTTCTTATGTGATATTCTTATATTGAAATAGATGAAGGAACATGATTACATGATAACTAAGTTAGTAATGTTACAAAAAAAAAATAAAAAAAAATTGAGTATTAGTGATTAATGTGACCTCTACTTTTCTATATTATTGATGGTTGGTAAGGTGGGACCTTATGGGTTTGGTGTGTCTTCCAACAATGATGTTATGAAACTATCGAATAGGAATGAGTGCATGTTCTTATAGTGTGTTCTCATTCTTAGGAATGCATACAACATCTTGTTCCTACGAACATGTGCATGCTCTTAGGAATTTCTATTTGGCATTAATTTGGCATCCTTGGTGTTGGTTTAGGGAAATTTTCGATGTTGGAATTATGGCACAGGTTTGGAACTATGGCACAAGTGTTGTCCTTGATGGCAACTCACTCTGGTAACAGATCTCAGTTCAGGCTTTCAGAATGAAGGAAAAGATATATACGCAGGTTCAGTTGTCCTTGATGGCAACTCACTCTGGTAATAAATCTCAGTTCAGGCTTTCAGAATGAAGGAAAATATATATACGCAGGTTCACCTAGACGAAGACGCGTATACACGCGTGTTATACGTTACAAAAGTGTGTATGCGTATACACGCACTTTCACGCAAGGAAAAGTGTGTACGTGTTGGAGAACTTACTTTTGGTCCGTGGTATTTAGTCCTTGGTAATTGAACCTATGGTTTTGGGCCATGGTATCTCGTCAGAAGTTTTGATCCCAAGTATTGGGTCCATGGTATTGTTTTATTATGGTTCTGGACCGTGGTATTGTGAAAGGCCTAAGACTATACAAGAGGAAGGAGATCATTTGGCATAGGATCATCTGAATTATTGAATATCTGATAAAGTACTAGATCTGGAATATTGGTGATTGGGTTATGGTGCAGATCTGGATCTCAATGAAGGAGGAACCTGAGCGCAAAGATAAGGATAAGTTCTATTGATGGGTCATAATCTTAAGGCTTGAATAACAGTATCTTTGTATGATTTTGATCTGTTATATGTGGCGCATGCTTGATCTATAAATCTGGTAATCTAGGTTAATTAATGTCTGAATGTTTGAAAGAGTGAATTATCCTTTATAGATCTGTACGTAGGTTCAGTGAGGCGAAGGTGCGTATACACGCCGGTTCTGTGAGTAAAAACAGCATATACGGAGGTTGGTTCAAACACAGAAGTGTATGCACGCAGGTTTCTGGTTATTGAAGTAGCGTACATCTATTGAGTTGTGTTCTAGCTACTTCTGTTTATTGCTATAGTTCTGGGTTCAGAATTTGGTGTGTGGTTACTGTTACTGTGTTTTGGGTACAGCTGCCAGAGAAGTGTCTACTTGATTCAGTTCTAATTGGTGAAAAGGAGATTGTTTGATGCTGAAATTCTTGATGATTGATTGATGTTCATCAATCCAGTCTAAAAATTTATGAAACATGGTCCCTGGAAGAAAGAGAAGGTTGTAGCCTTCTGTAGGCCAGCACCTACGTACTAGTATCTTGGCTAGTGCAAGAGCTAAGGGGGTTGTAGCTCCCTTCCAGGAGAAGCTGGAGAATGAGAGAGGGTTGTAGCTCTCTGCAAGTTGTAGCCTGCGTACTGGTAAAGGACTGCACCAGTACAAAATCATTGTAAAAAGAAGTTTCTAATTAAAAGAAGATAGAGACGAATTGCAGCAGGTGGTTTTCACCCACATTGGGTTTCCACCTTATATCTTGTGTTCTTGTGTGTGATTGTCTTTTGCTCTATTTCACTGTTTCTGGTTACTGTTTATTTGATTCTGATACACAAATTAATGATCAACATCTGTAAGATAAAGTAAATTATAAGTTTGCATGGTATACGTGGGTTTCCTTATACGTAGTTGTGTATATACGCGGTTTTCACTAAATGAAGTGGCATATATGATCTGGATTTGAAAAAGGAAATAGTTGTTGGAAATAATACTGATTCACCCCCCCCCTTCTCAGTATTATTTCCAACAATTGGTATCAAAGCAGGTCCTTCTGAAGAAGCTTGATCACTTGAAGGAAGATCCATCATCATGAGCAACTACGAGAGAGAAGCATCGATCAGGCCACCAATTTTTGATGGGACCAACTTCATCTATTGGAAGGTAAGAGTCACAGCCTATCTTCAATCTCTTGGTACAGAAGTCTGGGATATCATAGATACAGGGTACACTTTTCCATCCACAACTCCTACAGATTCGACTGGTAAGAAGCAATATGAAACAAATGCAAAGGCTGTCAATACTCTATTAGGATGTCTATCTCAATCAAAATTCGTCAAGGTTATGCTATATAAATCCGCAAAAGAAATATGGGACATGATTGTTCTGAGCTATGAAGGAGATGAACAGGTAAAACGAGCAAAACTTCAAACCCTCAGAATTCAGTATGAAAATCTCAGAATGAACAATGATGAAAGTGTGGCTAACTATTTCCTTCGTGTAGATGAGATTTTTAATTGTATGAAAAACTTGGCTGAAGAAATAAAAGAGGTTGTTGTGGTTGAAAAGGTTCTAAGATCTTTGTCCTCTAAGTTTGAATCTAAAGTTTCTGCAATAGAAGAAAAAGAGAATCTATGAAACCTTACCATGTCACAGCTGCACAGAATTCTGACTGCTTACAAAATGAGGAAAGGAGGACCATCAGACAGGAGAGAAGCTACTTTCAAGGCTTCAGGCAAAGGAGATTACTATGAATCAGGACATATGTCAGAAGAAGAGGAAGAATCAAATTTTGTCAAGAACCTTCAACAGGGTGCTGGAAGATTCAAAGGTAAGTTACCTTTCAAATGCTTTGCTTGTGGAAGAGTCGGTCACTATGCTGCCAAATGTCCTCATAAAGATAAGCTTGACAAGGGTAAGGAACTTGTTAGATGGAATAAGAAACAGAATGTAAATAAGAAAAGCTATTACACTCATGAAGACAGTGATGGACTTTCAAATAGTGATGAAGATGAACAAGGTAATAAATATAGACTTTTAATGGATTTTGAAGATGAAGATTTCATGGATGTTATAGATGAAGAAGGTCTTTATGAAGAGATTTCTAAACTCAAAATTTGTTTAGAAGAGAAAAATATTTTTATTGATACTTTGCAATTCCAACTGGCTGAAAGGGAAAAACATCATGAAAAGTTAGAATGTGAAATTGTGGGACTTAGAAAAAAGATTGAGAAATCTAAAGCTCTTAATCTTATATTTGTTAAAGGATCTGAAACATTAGATGAGATTATCAAAGTGTACCGTTCTCCACTAATCAAGACAGATCTGGGATATAATGAAGAAACAAATCAAGCACATGAAGCATCTACCTCCAAAAGTTATCTTGATGTAGCAAGGAAAAGTGAACAAAGGCCAAATGGAAATCACCAGGTAAATCAGGGACAATTCATCTCAAGAATGAACAAAGACTATCAGATAAATCGGGGCAATCTGCTTTTAGAATGAACAGAAGATACAACCAGCCACAGGTAAAACCTTCTCAATCTGCCTCAAGAATGGATGTCAATAGGAACTACAATCATTTGGCTGGTAGATTTGATAATCACAAGAGTTTCTTTAATGGCCAATTTTTTTCTTGTCATAACTTTAGTCACAAAGCAGCTCAATGTGTTGCCTATAAGACAATCATGACTAGAGAAGCTCATAAACAGAGGAGTATGACTGGGATCATGAAAATGACCTACAATAACTTCTCTACTCTTGAAAATGAAATAGAATGTTCTATTTGTAATAATTTCAGCCATGAAGATTCTGAATGCAAGAGCAGGTTTCGATAGACAACTCAAAAGGAGCAAGCCTCAAGTGCCAAATCATGGAGAATAAAAGAATCACAACCAGAAAGATGTGGTATAGCCTTATATGCGGAAGGGCAGGAAAATCAATGGTACATCGACAGTGGATGTTCGAAACATATGATAGGTGATAAATAAAAAATTCAGTCATATACTGCCTTAGAGAAGGAGAAGAAGGTCTCTTTTGGAAATGACACCCCTACTCTCATAAAAGGTAAAGGTTCTATTCAGTTGAAAGAAAGGGTCAAAGCTGGAAATGTCATGTATGTTGATGGCTTAAAGCATAATCTATTAAGTGTCAATCAGATGTGTGATCAAGGAACTGAGGTAATATTTCGATCAAATGGATGTAGTGTTCGTGATCTTGATACAGGAAAAACAGTGATCAAAGGTGTAAGAACTCCAAATAATTTATACATATTCAAAGAAGGACAACATCAATGCTATCTAAGAAAGAATGGTCAACACTAGCTATGGCAGAGAATATTGGGGCATCTTAGTTTCTCACAGATAAGGAAAGCATGCAAATACCAGGGAGTTCGTGGTCTTCCAGACATCAGAATTCCAGACAATACAATATGCAAATCATGTCAGTTTTGTAAGAAAACTAAAACTAACTTCCCTGAGAAGGAAGGATCAGCCAGCAGGCCACTTGAACTTGTCCATACTGATGTATGTGGTCCATCTAGGAAAAGGTCACCCCGAGGAGAAGAATACTTTATATTATTCATTGATGATTTTTCCAGGATGTGTTGGATAGGACTTATGAAGCACAAAGACGAAGCCTTTGAAAAATTCAAATCATTCAAAACCTTGGTGGAGAATGAATCAGATCATAGAATCAAATGCCTCAGGTCTGATCGAGGAGGAGAATTTACCTCGAATGAATTTTTCGATTTTTGTGAAGAACATGGAATAAGAAGGGAATTCTCTACAGCTAGGACTCCTCAGCAAAATGGAGTAGTGGAAAGGATGAATAGAACAATTCAACAAGTGGCTCGTGCTATGCTTGATGAGTCTGGAACTCCTGCAACCTTCTGGGGTGAAGCCGCATTTACTGCAGTTGTTATTCTCAACAAGACAAATTTCTGGGTAAACAACACTCAAACTCCTCATGAGCTCTAGTATGGTGAGACTCCTACAGTAAAACATTTCAAAATTTTTGGAAGCAAATGCTATATTAAACATAATGATGAAAATCTTGGCAAGTTTGAACCTAGAGCAAATGAAGGCATTCTCCTTGGTTATTCTCCCCACGGCAAAGCATATAAGTGTTACAAAAAAAGACCTGGAAGAATTGTTGACAGCATTGATGTAGTGGTTGATGAAGAAGGAAACATTCCTAGGCAAGTGAATTTCGAAGATTTCGAAGATGATGAGGACTATCCTTCAACATCAAATCAGAATTATGTGAAGAAGAAGCTCAAGAGGCACCAGAAGAACATATAAGGATAGAAGATAAGACTCCATCTAGGTACGTTCAGAAGAATCATCCAGAATCTCAAATTTTGGGGCAGAAAGAGGCAGGTATACAAACAAGAAGAACAATTGTAGAAGCCTCAAGCTATTTGGTATTGCTCTCCTCCACTAAACCAAAAAATGTAAAAGAGGCATGCAAAGATGAATGCTGGGTCAAGGAAATGGATGAAGAACTTGAGCAGATTGAAAAGAATAACACTTGGGAGTTGGTTCTTAGACCAAAAGATAAGAATGTCATAGGGACAAAATGGATATTCAAAAACAAGTTGAATGAAAATGGGGAAGTTATTAGAAACAAGGCCAGACTTGTTTGTAAAGGGTATGCTCAACAAGAAGGAATAGACTTTGAAGAAACTTTTTTCTCCCGTTGCTAGACTTGAGGCCATCCGAATGTTCCTTTCTCTCTCAAGATTTCAGAAATTCAAAGTATTTCAAATGGACTTGAAATCAGCTTTTCTGAATGGAGACTTAGAAGAAGAAGTGTATATTGAACAACCAGATGGATTCATCCTTGGAAATGATCCAAAACTTGTATGAAAACTTAAGAAGGCTCTATATGGTCTTAAACAAGCTCCAAGGGCTTGGTATTATCGTCTGGACAAATATCTTCATCAACAAGGTTTCTCAAAAGGATCAAAAGATAGCAATCTTTATATAAAAATTGAAAATAACAAATTGCTAATACTTGTTGTGTATGTTGATGATATCATCTTTAGCAGCAATGAAGAAGCTATGAGTCAAAACTTTGCCTTGGTGATGCAGAAAGAATTTGAAATGTCCTCGCTTGGAGAACTGACATATTTTCTTGGATTACAAATCCAACAAAATGAAGGTGGTATCTTTTTATCTCAAACCAAGTACCTCAAGCAAATTTTGAAGAAGTATGGCATGGAAGATTAGGAACCAGTATATACCCCTATGGTTACAGGATGCAGCCTTAGTGCAAATGATGAATCAACAACATTACATCAACCAACTTATAGATCCATTATTGGAAGTCTGCTCTATTTAACAGGTACCCGACCAGACATCATGCATGTAGTGGGAATGGTTGGAAGATTTCGGGCAAATCCTAAGGAAACCCATCTTCAGGCAGTAAAGAGAATTTTCAAGTATCTTCAAGGAACTCAAAACTATGGCCTATGGTATCCAAGAGATACAGATCTCACTCTTCATGCTTATACAGATGCAGATTGGGATGGAAGCGTGGATGATAGAGAAAGCACAAGTGGTGGTACATTCTTTATGGGTTCCAGATTAGTATCTTGGTTCAGCAAGAAACAGAGTTCGATTGCTCTATCTACAGCTGAAGCAGAATATGTGGTTGCCGCATATTGTTGCACACAACTCCTTTGGATGATGCAAACTTTGTAGGATTTTCAAATCACTTGTACTCCACCTATCTCCATCTTATGTGATAATACAAGTGCTATCAGTATCTCAAAGAATCCTATCATGCATCCAAAGACTAAGCACATACCGATCAAGTATCATTTTCTCCGGGAACAAGTGCTGGAACAAAAGGTCAAATTGGAGTATGTTCCCTCTAAGGAACAAGTTGCTGATATTCTCACCAAACCACTGCCCAGGGAAACTTTTGAATACCTCAGACAGAAGCTGGGAGTAGTTGATGCATCATCTTGCTGTTGAAACTTGTTTGTTTCAAAGAAAAATGGGTGTACGCGAGTTGCCTGAGGAGGATCCGCGTACATACACCGGTTTATGCAGAGACAGTCGCGTATATGACAATTTGAAAGAAATCAGTGGAGACAAACTTTGGTTGAAGAAAGTTTGATATGGGTCTGACAGAGACCATCTGGCACAGGTTCAGTGGGAGCAGCTAAACTTCTGATAATGCATTGTTGGCATTACATTAGAAGCTCTTGGTTTAGGTTCACAACTGTTGATCTCAGGTGGAACAAATGCAGAGGGAGATCATAAGGAAAAAATGGTTGCTGATCTAGATAGTGATTGACGGATGCCACTGATATCAGTTATTGGTGACTTTCATAAGATAGTTCATGTCTATGTGATGTATCTCTTTTATGGTGTCAAGGTCATGTAACGGCCTATTTTGGTTTCCCCACTATGCTTGGGATGAATGATGTAATGTACTTGGTTGTCGTATGTAAACTTCTGATGTATCCGCACTTGGTTGGGTGGATGATCCCCACTTGGTTGGGTGATGGATGTATGTATCGAGTCTTTTGGTGATAGGAAGGTCTTTTTGAAGAACATCTTTTTGCAGATCTTGCCTACAGTCAGGGGGAGCATGGTCAGCATAGTAGAGCAGAGATTTAAGCATGTACTCAAGGGGAGCACAACCCTTTGCCCTTGATGACAAAGGGGGAGAATGACTTTGAGGATCTTGGGGTTTCCATCAAGTTCAAAGGGGGAGATTGTTGGCATTATGGCACAGGTTTGGAACTATGGCACAAGTGTTGTCCTTGATGGCAACTCACTCTGGTAATAGATCTTAGTTTAGGCTTTTAGAATGAAGGAAAAGATATATACGTAGGTTCAGTTGTCTTTGATGGCAACTCACTCTGGTAACAGATCTCAGTTCAGGGTTTCAGAATGAAGGAAAAGATATATACGCAGGTTCACCTAGACGAAGACGCATATACACGCGTGTTATATGTTACAAAAGCACGTATGTGTATACATGCACTTTCACGCAAAGAAAAGCGCGTACATGTTGGAGAACTTACTTTTGGTCTGTGGTATTTAGTCCTTAGTAATTGAACCTCTGGTTTTGGGCCATGGTATCTCGTCAGAAGTGTTGATCCCAAGTATTGGGTCCATGGTATTGTTTTATTATGGTTTTGGACCATGGTATTGTGAAAGGCCTAAGACTATAAAAGAGGAAGGAGATCATTTGGCATAGGATCATCTGAATTATTGAATATCTGATAAAGTGTTAGATCTTGAATATTGGTGATTGGGTTATGGTGTAGAATTGGATCTTAATGAAGGAGGAACCTGAGCGCAAAGATAAGGATAAGTTCTATTGATGGGTCATAATCTTAAGGCTTGAATAATAGTATCTGTGTATGATTTTGATTCGTTATTTGTGGCACATACTTGATCTATAAATCTAGTAATCTGGGTTAATTAATGTCTAAATATTTGAAAGAGTGAATTATCCTTTATAGATCTATACGTAGGTTCAGTGAGGCGAAGGCGTGTATACACGCCGGTTCTGTGAGTAAAAATAGCGTATACACAGGTTGGTTCAAACACAAAAGCGTATGCACGCAGGTTTCTGGTTATTGAAGTAGCGTACATCTCTTGAGTTGTGTTCTAGCTGCTTCTGTTTATTGCTGCAGTGTTCTGGGTTTAGAATTTGGTGTGTGGTTACTGTTACTGTGTTTTGGGTACAACTGTTAGAGAAGTGTCTACTTGATTCAGTTATAATTGGTGAAAAGGAGATTGTTTGATGCAGAAATTCTTGATGATTGATTGATGTTCATGGATCCAGTCTGAAAATTTATGAAACATGGTCCCTGGAAGAAAGAGAAGGTTGTAGCCTTCTGTAGGCCAACACCTACGTACTAGTATCTTGGCTAGTGCAAGAGCTAAGGGGGTTGTAGCTCCCTTCCAGGAGAATATGGAGAACGAGAGAGGGTTGTAGCTCTCTACAGGTTGCAGCTTGCGTACTGGTAAATGACTGCACCAGTACATAATCATTGTAAAAAGAAGTTTCTAATTAAAAGAAGATAGAGACGAATTGCAGCAGGTGGTTTTCACCCACATTGGGTTTCCACCTTATATCTTGTTTTCTTGTGTGTGATTGTCTTCTGCTCTGTTTCACTGTTTCTAGTTACTGTTTATTTGATTCTGATACACAGATTAATGATCAACATCTGTAAGATAAAATAAATTATAAGTTTGCATGGTATACGCGGGTTTCCTTATACGTAGTTGCGTATATACGCGGTTTTCACTAATTGAAGTAGTGTATATGATCTGGATTTGAAAAAGGAAATAATTGACTTGATAATATTGATTCACCCCCGCCCCGCCCCCCCCCCCCCCCCCCCCCCCCCCGGCCCCCCTAGTATTATTTCCAACATTCCAAAACCAAAAATTAAGGAACATATGTGTGTTCTTATGAACATGAGAATGTTACAACATGAATGCTTTTGTGCTCATCTCATTGCCACTTTTTTGAACATCATCTTTGTGTGAGTTCCCATACCCAAACAAGTAATATTCTAAGGAAAATATCCAAATGGTAACACTAAAGAACAATAATTGTGTACCCAAACCAATATAATTAATGAACCATCACACAAAGAAGATGAATCCATGTTATGGATTAATCTATAAGGCATAGGAGATGATATCTATCAAACCTCTACAATCATTGCCATATGATGTGTAACACCAAATCCTTCCTTCCACAATTTCTCTTAGAAAAATTATGAGAATGGATTTGCAAAGAAAACTTTGATACCTGAAATCCGTCTACAAGAGAATGGAATTGAGATATTAGATCTATTGTATATCAAATACAAGAAAATATATGAGATATATCACAATGGAAGAGCCTCAACGTTAACAAAAGATAGCTATCACAACTATGTAGATAAAGATGCCTACTAAAAGTTACTAATAACAATAATTAAAAAAAAACAATAACATCACTCGTTACAACACTAAGTCTAGACATCATAATTCTTTTAAATAACAAACACTATAAACTTTGTTGTCTCATGACTATTCAATATATACCTATTTAATAAAATTAGCATATTTCATGAGATAATAAGTAAATTAAACATACCAATACAACCTTGAAACTCACCTTCATGTTCTATTTATTTAAATCGTGACTTATATTAATCGCTTAAGTAACCATGAAATACTTCAAATGAAGGATGAATATATGGCTATGGAAGTTCAAAATAAGGATGGAATATTTAGCTCTAGAAGTTTAAATGGTTTATTATATTTTAGTAAGCATTTATAGAGGACAATATATTAAAAGTTAGAGATACATATGACTTATTATCTTTTAGTAATAACATTTATATATGGCAATTTATAAAAACTAGAAATACATACTACTAAAGAAAGAGTTTCACTACTTTCCCTCTTTTCTAGATTCAAGTGTCACTAAGTTCATTGAAACCTTATCCAAGTTTCAATTCCAAAGATTAATCTTATAAACTCCCTTCACTCTTTTCCAAATTTTAGTGTCACTATGTTCAATAAGTAAGATCTTGCCCATGATTCAATTCCAAGGATTAATCTCATAAATTTCCCATGATACCTTCACTTTCGATGGATTAATCTCATAAACTTTCTCTATGGTTTCAAGGTTCAATTCCATGAATTATTTTCATAAACTTTCTCTACGGTTTCGAAGTTCAATTACATTGATTATTCTCATAAATGTTTCCATTTCTATCTCAACTATGGACTCTAGGTTCAATTACATTGATTATTCTCATGAATGTTTCCATTTCTATCTCAACTAGGATTGATATTCTCATTGCTACTGAGAGACGGCCGGCAAAGAAAGTTGGCAACCTAGATGATGAACAAGGTCCATTTTATATTAACTAGAGTTTGTGCTATTCCCATCGTTTTCTGCTAGTGGGAGATGGCTATGCAAATCATTTTCTGCTAGTGGGAGACGGCTATGCAAATCATTTTCTGCTAGTGGGAGACGGGTATTCGCAAAGAAAGTTGCCAAATTGCCCAAATCAAGTTGCATGGTACATTCGAAAAACATAAAAGAAAGATAAAGATGCCGTCGCCAGTGGAGAGCAACAGCGAGCGAGGGACATGCCATTCAACCATAGCCGAGCTAAAAATTCATATCTAGATTCTGCACTTTGATATTTTAATTTTTGTAATGTACAGAACCACTGATCAGCGAAATACAGAGCACGTGTTGGAACAAATTCCGAAACGTCGAGCAGCTTGTCTGCTACCTCGCACACGACATGCAAGACGCCAAGGCATCACACTCTCCAGTGTGACGGGACCCGTATTCCCATTCATCACTGCGCGGGGTGTACGCAGGGAATCAATCCCTTATGAACTTGGGCCGGCAACCAATATTTAACAGGTAGTAGGTTTATTATTCCCATTCATCACTGCGCGGGGAATCAATCTCTGATGAACTTGGGCGGGTTATTGGTTTATTAATGGGGTAGGGTTGTATATGTTTATGGTTAGATAATTATTTGTTTAAATTTAAAGGTGAGTATATACAGTTTGACAGCATCTTATTAATGGGTTTATAGATTGGGAAATAAGTATGGTCATGAACTTGTATTAACTGCAGTCTTTAACCATAAATTAATTTTAGATCTAAGACTTTTGTGATCTATGATGTTCGAAACGTTGACCATGTGATTAATCAGAAACACTAATATTTACATAAACTATTCTTTTTTTTTTAAATTATCAGAATCAGAATAAGTTAAATCATTTTTTTCCATGAGATTTTATTTGAATTCTCAAAAGTTGATTGATTCAGATTTTAGGGTACTTTCATGAGAAAAATATTTCATTTTTCAAATAAAGATTAAATCAGCAGAAAGCAGATGAGTTACGGTAGTCTCTGTATATTTTACTAAGTTAAAGTTAGAGTAGTCTGGGTAAACTTGACTTAGTTAAAGTCAAGTTATAATTGAAAGTTTTTGGTCTCTAGGTTTTGAATACCCATGGTTTTGCCCATAATTTTCTAATGTTATGCAGTCTATTTAAAGGCACCATGAGTCCATGTCAACTTATCATTAGAAGTTTTTGGTCTCAAGGTTTTGAATACCCATGGTTTCCCCTATGGTCTTTTAATTTCATGTAGTTTATTTAAAGGCAAGATGAATCCATTCATGTGAATCATCTTTGGGCCAAAAATAACATATCTATTATTTACAATTGGATCAATATATCTGTTATTTACAATTGGGTTTCCACCTTAAAATTTGGTGACTATGTATTATTATTGTTATGTGTTTTTGTCATGTATTTATTTCTCTCTCCTTTTTACTAATTGCTACATAGGGGCCTATGAAAAATTATAATAGTAGGAAAAGTCATAAGATTTGACTAAATATGAACATTCAATATTAATAGGGTCATTGGCATTGTTACTACACATGTGAATGACATGGATATGAGGACACCTTGAAGTTGAATCAAATGGATATGAGGACATGTTGAAGCTAGAAAGAAAGAGAAATAAAAACAATAAGAGGACATGTTGAAGTTAGAAAACAAGAGAAATAAAAACAATAAGATGGTTACAGTTTACCAGGACACATTGAAGCTTAATCAAATGGATATGAGGACATGCTAGTGGAAAGCAAGAACAAGGGTAGTGAGCATTGCTACCCAAATACATCATCAATCCCAAGATTAGAGCTTAATGACATATTGTTTCTTAGAGTTAGACACTTGAAAAAAGAGATTTAGTGGCTATTGGATGGATCTCTTTAAGATCATTTTTTAGAGTTTTCTATGAGAGATCCTCTATGGATATGAGGACATGCTAGTGGAAAGCAAGAACAAGGGTAGTGAGCATTGCTACCTAAATACATCATCAATCCCAAGATTAGAGCTTAATGACATATTGTTTCTTAGAGTTAGACACTTGAAAAAGTGGTTTAGTGGCTATTGGATGGATCTTTTTAAGATAATTTTTTAGAGTTTTTTATGAGAGATCATGTAGATCTAGCAACTGCAAATGGTGTTGGAAGGTGAGGTCAAGGTATAGATACGTGAGGTCAAGGTATAGATTGAGATTCAAGGTAGAGAGAGATCAAATAAGCAACGAGAGATATACCTAGAGAGACATCAAATAAGCAATGAGAACAAACGTAGATGGAGATGGAGTTGTGTTGAGGGTTGGTGAAGAAGCCAACATGTAATAGAGAGTTATAGTGGTGCATGAACACTCTAGAGGTTTTTGGTTCAAATTGTAAATCGTCACCGTAAATAAGTTGTATTCTTTAAAATTGTTATAAAACCTATTATTTAGACATACATATAACATAATAGCTTATAATATTTCAAATGGTAAAATGAATCTCAATATATGAGATAAATCATATAAAAAAATAATCTAAAATACTAATTGGTACAATTTTAAGTAATCAATAAATGGTTGCTAACTTTTTAAAATAAAGTTTCACAAATTATGAAAAATATATCAAACTCTCAAACTCAAAATTATGAAAAAAATACCTTTGGCCTCAGCAAACAGGGCAGGCCAACCCCAGGGAAACCATCTCTTCATCTTCCACGCGTCGTACGATTCCCTTCATCCAAGGAGCTAAGGTTTCTGTGAAATGGGGTGCCCACCAATCCATAAAAAAAAATACGAGTACCACTGGCAGTGAAGAAAAAACAAATTCTGCAAGCTTTTTGCTCGATCCCATATACTTTTTAACACATCACGGCTGCCTATATACACGACCCTAACCCTTCATAATTTTTCGTCTGAATATCCATCGGTTCTTGAGTTGTGTTGAAAGGCGGTATCAGGAATCGAACGCTCGACCTGTTAGTAGCATTGGGAATAGAAAATCTTTATATCCCTCGTCACACAATGTCTGATCAGCGCCGCCAGCACCACCGTCGGCAGGCTTCACAGGCATTGCCCACCTCCTTCAATGCCCCGGATTCTGTCGGGGGTCCTGCCGATCCCACGTCGGCTTCTCCACCTCCACCTCCTCCAACTGCAGCGTTGCCAGCGACGCCTCCGTCGAAATCTGCATCCACTCAGACTCCTCCACCTCATCAGCCTCCAACCACTTCAAAGCGCTCTTAGTTAGCTTACGCCGCTCTCTAATACTTTATATATGGCTGCTGCTCCTACTGTTTTGTGTTGTGAGAAAAGAAGTGTGTGACCTTCACATCCAAAACAGATACTTATAATAATCTGCGAAATAAATGTGTGCTGGTATTTGAAGTTTATATACTGTCCTTGAACATATGGGCAGTTCTGTGTGCTGGTATTTGAAGTTTATATGCTGTCCTTGAACATATGGGCAGTTCTGAGGAATACTTGTGATTGAATCCAGGTTTCTTTTCTGTGGTTGTGGATTGTGTGGTAATTCCTTACTGATATAGATATATAAATATTACTTATTTGTATTTTTTGATCTCTTTGAATAAGATTTTAGCTATTATATATATATATAGATATATCTATATCTATATGATTTTATGTGGTATTTTGTGTTGTATATGTATTGAAGATTTAAAGATTGTTGTGCATATTAATGATAGATTGATATTTAATGATAGATGTGTATTTAATAGTTCACAAGTTAAATATACTAATCATCATAGATTCATCTTAAATAGGAATTTAAGATAAGTCGAGAGTGATCTAAATTCATCTAAATTTTTCATGTACAAACTTCTTTATAGTGCAAAATACAATGTTATTTTTCATTGTTTAAATTATATTTTTGAATGTTAAATAGAGTATATATTTTTATTTTACATCAATATAAAAATTCAAACCCTTCATTTTCATTGTTTAAATTGTACTTTTGAATGATATTTTTATTTTTTATTTTATTGTAAAGGGGACTGATGGACAAACATACTTACACATCCCCTCATATTGGGTTGTAGAATAAGCCTCTAGACCTCAATAACCCTCTCTACTCAATAACTTATAATGTAACAAGATCTTCTTCTTTTTTTGAGAACAACTCTTAAAATTAAATCATAATAAACAAAAACTTTTAATAACTATTTATTAACCTTTCCTATCTAATATTGATAGTACCATATTTTGAGTAAGGATTGTGTTGCTCATAATATGTAAAAAGTTTAAGAATGCAGAATAATGTTTATTGTAATGAGAAATTTATAAGTAAAATATAATAAAAATGACTAACAAGTTTTAGATTTAGATAGGGTAGAAATAAAAAATAACAAGTTTTAGATTTAGATAGGGTAGAAATAAAAGATTACTATTTATATTGTTCTTTTAATATATAAAAAAATTGTGTTATAATTATTAATTAAATTATTATTTTATATTATTAAATAATATTTTAATATTTAAAATAGTTTAACATTTTAAAAAATTTAATTATTTTTTAATAATTAGAATGTTTATTTTTAAAATTTTAAAATTAAAATTTGCACAAATTAATTAAAAAAATATTGAGAATAACATAGTTTAGATTACTTTGTATCAAATATTTTGGTAGAAATTAAAAGTTATTTTTTCACAATGTGGAAAATCTATCAATAAAGTTACATGTGCAAGAAATAAAATAAAGAGTTCCAAATTATTTTATTGTTTTTCACTTACTTTGTTTAATAAAGAAAAAGTTGTTAATTGAATTATTCATTTTAGTTTAGTTAAGAAAATGTAATTGACAATTTTTGATAGAAAAAACATAGGTTAGACTATTAGAATTTAAAAGTTCATTCTCTTATCCTTATAATATATATAAGGAATATACATATTCCATCCATTACATCAAAGCTCCTTATGTCATTTGAGGGAATTGAATTTGGATGGTGAGAATCCCAATTATTTCGTTCAAGTATCTAAAATAAACTTAATTGGCATTTTCTTTTACATAGTGGGAAAACCTCTCATAATTCAGTTGTCATACCAATCTCTAAGTATTATCCGCTAATGTCACCAAAAATGAGGATAGCTATCTTTGGGTTGCTATCTACCCAGTTATTGAAGGAAAACTATAAGAAAACTGTGAGTTTTCCCTTTCACTCCTCCCAATGTCTCTAGATCTTAAGCAGTTAACTTATTTTTTTAAGTTCAATTTTAGAATATGCTCCAAGTCCTTTAACATTATTTTAATATGTTATAATATAAAATTTATAATTTTCAGAAAAATAATATTATTTAAAAATATTAATTATATTAAATGTAAAAAATATATAAATAAAATTATACCAAAGATTAAAATTAAATAAATAATTATATTGTTATAATGTAAATTTATAATTTGTTTTCATGAGCTCTGCAAGAGGCGATTAGGGTTTCTCTGCAACCCGTGACGGCGCAAACAGCCGACCGAAGACCCTGCAACCATACCTAATCTAAGCTCTGAGAGAACAGAGCACCAGTACTGCGCCAGTCAGGCGCCATGGAGACAACGCAGGGGGGGGCGACAGGGCCCTCCCCAATGCAGCAGGAGCAGAATAACGACCTCCTTTTCGGATCGATCAATAGGGAGATCCTGAATAGAGATGGTTCAACACAGCAAGAGAACAAAAAATCGGAAGATCCGCACGGCCAGGACATCGGACCGCAGGACAAAGGGAAAAAAGACAAGGAGGAAGCGCCAAAAGTCACCTCAGCCACCTGCAAACCTGTAGCTGCAGAAAGGCCAAGAATCGAACTTCAAGGTCACCTGGTAAACGCCAGAATTGAGTTCATGAAAGAACACGCCATAATAGGGAAATTTATAGGCTTCTGGCCTACGGAAAGAGCCCTTTATGGATGGATAGCTGCCAAATGGAAACCGAAAGGGGATGTCCTGCTGCAACTAGGACCAAAGGGCTTTTTTACAGTCATTTTCTACTGCGTTGAAGACAAACTCAGAGTACTAGGAACAGGCCCACACTTCTTCAATGCAGCGGGTCTGTACATGCGAGACTGGATACCCAGATTCAACCCAGACAAGGAAGACCTAACCTGGGCACCAGTATGGATTCGACTGTACGGACTCCCTGATGAATATTGGGACGAAGACTCCCTCCGGAGAATTGGAAATGGCGTGGGAGAATACATCAGAACGGCTGAAGAAACCAAATCACGCAGATTCATATCATATGCACGCATATGCGTCTTCATAAGGCTGAATGAAGCGCTACCAGAGTCGATAACGCTCTCCCATTGGGATGAAGAATGGGTCCAGCCCTTGGACTATGAGCATGTGCCCTTCCGGTGTAGGAGATGCCATGCTCTTGGGCACTTATTTAGGGATTGTCCTCTAAATGTCCCAGATCTGTCTCAGAACCCCTCAGCCAAGCCCAATCAAGACGGGTTCACCAAAGTAACCAGCAGAAGGCGCTCGCACAGGAAAAACGCCAGCGGGCAAAAGTCTCAGCAGAATAACTTCAAAGATCAAGCGTCCAAGAACAGCTTTGAAACCCTCAATGACATTCCGGAAGACCAGCCCCTGGAAAACCCCAGCAAATCAGATCTCCCATCCTCCTCAAGCCGCCCCCCCCCTTCCAGCCCCCCTCCCAACTCGAAATCCCCCATTATAATCCCGACCATTCTAACCAGGAACCAGGAGGACCCTGTGAATACCCCTAAGAACATGGAGATAGATGGGAGATTGAAGCCCACTCAGAATTCAGAGACCACACAGGAAGACACCAATGTTGTTGAAATAATGGATGAAGAAACCGACAATGTAGACCTTCATGGTCTGGATATCAATGAGCTAGAGTTGGCATGCAGGAAAGAAGCATATGAATCCATAGCTGCAACTGATTTAGAAAAGTTAGAAATGGTCATCTCCAAAGTCTATCAACAACATCAGCTAGGAATTCAAGCCGGAAGCACCTGGGATGGTAGACTGCGTCCAAAAGATTTCAAAAAAAGAGGAAGGAAAACAGTTCTTCAACGAACAATAGAGGTTGGCAAAGTCCTAGTGGATTCAGGCCACTATGCGCAGCTTACGAAGTACTTCAGTCCCTCTCAACTCAGTTATCAATGAAGCTCATCTCTTGGAACCTTAGAGGGCTCAACGGCCCAGCAAAATACAGAATGCTCAAAAACATGATCAAGATGGAGAAACCGCAAATATGTTTCTTCCAAGAAACTAAATGCAACAGCATTACCCTGGGTCAAATACTCTCAAAGGCCTGGCCAGGCTGCCATTCAGTGGCCGTGGACGCTACCGGAGCTTCGGGAGGGCTTGCTATAGCCTGGAACACTCAGGCCATAGCACTCACTGACTTCCACGCTTCCCATCATCTCATACAAGCTGCCTTTCACATTTTAGGCACAAAGGTACATGGAAACCTATCCAATGTCTATTTCCCACAGGATGGAGGCAGTAAAAAAGCGCTCCTTGACACCATCGAGGCGCTCAGTATCAACAGACAGTACCCACTCTGGATTGTTGCGGGGGATTTCAATATGATCACCAAGATCGAGGACAAAACAGGAGGAAGAAATAGATTGGAACCTGAAGTGGAACACTTCAAGGATTTCATCCTAAACGCCGCACTCATCGACATGCCCTTCTGCAATGGAACCTACACATGGAGCAATCACAGAAAGGGGAAACATCAGATTGCCTCCAAGCTGGACCGATTTTTTATTTCGGACAACGCAGTGCACATTGGAGGGGATTTCACTGCGGAGATCCTGGCTCACTCAGGGTCGGATCACTGGCCAATAGCCCTGCAATGGCAACGACCAGGGAACAGCACCAGGAAGCCATTTCGATTTGAAAGCTTTTGGCTAACTCACCCGGCATTCAAGGACTTCGTCAAATCTATTTGGGCCTCCTTTGTTCCTCCAGAAGGCACCAAAATGTTCCAACTTCAACAGAAGTTAAGATACTTAAAAGGCCACCTCAAACGCTGGAATAGGGAGACCTTTGGGAATATTTTTGAAGCACAACAGCAACTCAATCAGGAGCTCAAGCTAATCCATCAGACAGTTATCAACACAGGGCACACAGAGGCAACATTGGAACAAGAAAAGCATATTCACAATCAGCTAGAAGAAAGAAGGAAGCAAGAAGAAATCTATTGGAGACAGAAATCGCGGATCAGGTGGCTCAGAGAAGGGGAACGCAACACCAAATTCTTTCATAACACCACAGTGCAAAGAAGAATGCACAACAAGATTTCCTTCATCAAAAATCAGGAAGGAGGGAAAGAGGAGGAGCATGAGAAAATAGAGGAAATCCTCCTTAATCACTTCCAACAGGTTCACCAAGAGCAAATAATGGATCGGAGGGCAGCTATTGAGAAAATCACCGGCAACATTCCCAGGATAATAACAGATGAGCAAAACGACTTGCTCATGAGTCCAATACTCAGCCAAGAGGTGGATGAAGCAATGGCGCAGCTTAAAGAAGGTAAGGCTCCTGGCCCTGATGGCTTTACCAGTAATTTTTTCCATGCTTTCTGGGATATGATTAAGGAAGAGATCTGGCAAATAGTAGAGGAATCTAGGGCCCTTCGTTGGCTGTTACCCTCACTTAATTCCACCTTCATTACTCTCATTCCCAAAGAAGAGAACCCCACCACCCCTGACAAATTTAGGCCCATTGCCCTCTGCAATGTTCTCTACAAAGTCATTTCCAAAGTCATAGCCAACAGACTCAAGCCCCTTCTTCCTCAGATCATATCACCGGAGCAGTCTGGCTATGTGGAGGGCAGGCAGATCATGGATGGTATAATTCTCTCCCATGAGATCATTCACTCGCTTAAGCTTGATAAACAAGCGGGCATGTTACTCAAGCTCGACCTCTCCAAAGCCTTTGACAAACTCAGTTGGCCCTATATTCAGAACATGCTGCGAGCCTTTGGCTTTAGTGCCACTTGGGTAAGATGGATAATGAGCCTCATCTCCTCCTCCCACTTCTCCATCCTTGTCAATGGGCTGCCCTCTCGTCCCTTTAAACCCTCCAGGGGCATTAGGCAAGGAGATCCCTTATCCCCCTTCTTATTTGTGATCATGGCGGAAGGTTTAGGAAGGCACATCAAGCAAGCTCTGCAATCTAATCAACTTCGGGGAATCTCCATTCATAACTCCCCAGCCTCCTCCCATCAGCAATTTGTAGATGACACTATGCTTTATGGATATCCCTCTGCTCAGGAAGCCTCTTGTCTGAAATCCCTGCTCAATGACTTCTCTAGAGCCTCAGGAACCCAAATCAATAATACCAAATCCCACATTTTTTTCTTCCACACCCCACCCTCTGTAAAACGGGTTGTCTCCCGCATACTGGGTTTTCAATCTGCTTCTCTCCCCTCCACATACCTAGGTGCGCCTCTCACTGCTTCAGCCATAAAGCAACCAGCTTGGCGTGGACTCATTGAAAAATTGGAATTCAAACTTAACCTATGGACGCACCGCTCCCTTAACCTGGCAAGTAGGGCTGTGCTCCTAAAATCCATCCTTCAAGCCATGCCCCTCTATCTGTTTTCCATCCTAACCGCTCCAAAGTGGGTTTTAAAAAGTCTAAGAAACTTGCAGCGCAACTTTCTTTGGGGAAGTTCAGCCACTAATCGCAAATGGGCACTAGTAAAATGGGACACTACCTGCAAGCCCAAGCACAAAGGCGGTATTGGTATCCGAGATCCTGAGCACAGTAACATCATCATGACCGCCAAAATCTGGTGGCAATGGCTGACAAATCCGGACAAACCATGGGCCAAAGTATGGATAGCCAAATACACCAACAACATGCCCCAAGCAGAGCTTATTAGATTTACGCCCACAAGCACAGGTTCACTCATTTGGAATGCGGCAAAACTTCATCACCAGCTGGTTCAGCAACACAGCTTCTGGGAAATAAGAAATGGACATAGTGCTAGATTTTGGAACGATGCTTGGAATCAGCTACCTAAACTCTCAACTGTTCTACCGGCAACCTTAATCCCAGGCCGACAGGAGCAGCAGCAAGCCAAAGTTCATCAATTCTGGAGTCCGGAATCGGGAACGGGCTTCAGGAAATGGCAACCAAGTAATCATATATCCAACACCAGCAGTACCCAGGAAGCAGCAGCTCTTGAAAGCGAATTAAAAAAGAGGAGCATCAGGTACAACAACAGTGAGGACATTCTCAGATGGGGCTATCTTCCCAAAGGTTCTTACTCCACTTCTGAAGCCTATAATCTATTAGAAGGTGCCACCACCATTCCGGATCCTCTCTGGGCAAGAATATGGAGCTTCAAAACCTGGCCCAAAATAACTCACTTTCTTTGGATGGTGGGGCATAAAAAGATTCTTACATGGGATAAACTGCAGAAGCGCAACTTCCAAGGACCCTCGTTATGCCACAACTGCTCTCAGAATGAAGAAACCTTGCAGCATCTTCTGGATACTTGCCCGCTTGCTACTCAGATGTGGGAGAAGGTAGAATTCAGAAGTCAAAGGCGATGCAGAGAGGTGGGAGGCATAATAGACACCATACGGCAATGGCCGAAAAGCCCCTACAACAGTGGGCTGCTCAACCACCTGTGGAATATAATCCCAGGTATTCTGCTGTGGAATATATGGAAGGAAAGGAATAGGCGCATATTCAAAAACCTCAGCTCGAATAAGGAGGACATATGGAACAGAGTGCACGCCAACATCCAAGAAACCATGCTATTGAAGACTTGGACGCAACAGGATCTCCCCACTGCAGATAATGAGAAAAATATCCTAAACAACTGGGGATTGCAAATGCCACAGGAGCCAACCACACAGCAGACAACAAATTGCAAAGGCAAGGAGGATGGAAACTGGGAAGCTCCACCTATGCACTCATACAAGCTCAACTTTGATGGAGCATCTAAAGGTAATCCTGGTACTGCAGGATTTGGAGGAATCATCAGGGATCACCAAGGAATCCTGCAACAGATTTACTTTGGCAACCTAGGCTGGGACACCAACAACTCAGCAGAGCTGGAGGGTATGTGGCAAGGATTACTTACAGCAAAACGACATAATCTTCAACCGTTAATTGTGGAAGGAGACTCTCAAATTCTCATAAACATGGCTACTCGCATTCAGAGTGGGTCGCAAGCTAGGAAGGTAGCCAATAGCTGGAGACTGGAGGCCAGGCTCAGCTGCATGGCTGAGGAAATACGCAACTACAATGCAATCTCTTTTCATCACACTAAAAGAGAGGGTAATAAGATAGCTGATCTTCTTGCTAATATAGGGGTAGACTCAGACCAGCCCTTCCTTGAGGGACACCTGAACATCATTCCCAGCAATCAACTCAAACAGGAATGTGAGAGTCTCATCCACAGGGACAATGAAGCCCCGGATGCGGGTGTTGGATCAAGAAGGACGGGCGTGCCACATGCTACGCATGGGCTGCCTCGTGTAAACCCCACGGCTCCCCGGAGAAGGCCGTCATATGGCAATTGAACCCCCCAAACTGTTAATGCAATTAATGGCGGAGAGGCGAGGTAGATGGAGGAGCAGGGCGAAGTTAATGAGCGCCTGCAACGAGGGAATGAAGAAGAATATTACAGGCTTGATGGGTCGAGCAGGGTATTCTGGTCTGAGGAGAGTTGGTGGGCGCGGAAGCACAGAGAGCTTCGGCCGAGGAAGTTTTCACTACCCTGCGGCCGGGAAACTAGTCTCTGTTGCCATTCTGGTTGCTGGACTGGAAGGAGAGGGCAATTCGCGAATTTGCAGAGACAATTCTGGAAATGGAATTGTCGGCTACCAAGGGAAGGAAGTCAAGGTGAAAGCTGGGCATCTGAGAGCGAATTGGAAAGAAATTGGTTCTGCTACCAATTTCAAGCTCACCCTCGAGCATACAGAGGAAGCATCATACTTACCATGGTTAAAATTCGAGAACGACAGCCCAGCAGAAGGGGTCCATCGAGAGGGTCCTCCTCACGAACCCCTGCAGCAGATGAGCATCACCACTGCTGCTGCTGCTATTGTCACAGGAGAGCTCGGGCGACCCCGCTACCCATTAGACAATTCGTGGAGGTCGGGAGTTCCAGGGAAGGGAAACCGGAGCTTCCTTCCTTCGGCTCTGTGGTATTCACCCTGCCAAGCACTGAGGACAACGCAGGCGTTAATGCCCACATCTCAATCCTGTTTACCAAAATTCCGGAAGGCGGTGAGGATGAAAACCCCCAGGGCTCGCAGGAGAAGCAATTGGAAGGCCCGGGCAAGGAAATTGACACCGGAGAACAATCGGCTGCGGAAAAGGACACTGCTGTGGTGCCTCCAGCGTCTGAAGCTGGAAGCTTGGGGGAAAAAAGCTTGCAAGACCGCTTTCCTCCAGTGGGGCCACCCCCCCCAGGTGTGGACGAGGAAAAATGGCGGAAAATGTGGGAAGGACGCGCAGAAGGTGATGGGTGGGCATATGTGGTTGAAGACACGAGCCTCTATGAAGAGGCGGATGCACACCTCGCGGCCCTCCTTCCATCTTCAGCTCGTCTCCAAGATTAACGCAGCTGCGGGTAATGTCTTGATTTTGTTATTTGGTCATGTCTACTGGCATTTGCTACTTCTATCTCTGCCGTGTTTAATTCTGTTGAGTCTTTGGTCGAGTCTATGGTCAAGCCTTAACTCTGGGAAGTCTAAATTGATAGCTGACACTAGTGACTCTGTCATGCTTACATCTGTCTGGTATATGGGTCAGTCTATCTTAGCTGTTAGCCCCTGCGTGGGCAGTCATGTGTCTGGTCTTCAGGGAATCTGATAAATTCTGCCACTGTTTTGAGAATATGGTTCGGTGCTGCCCCTGTGTGGGAGCTTTTGTTCTCATGGATAATTCTGGTTGGTTTTGGCGAAGCTGCCCCTGCGAGGGAGCTGTAAGGTCTACAGTCAGGATTCCCAGGGTGATTCTTCAGGCCCTGGAAGGCATGTCATGCAGTTTGTAATTTTTCTTGTACATATAATATAATGCTTAGCTAGTTTTTACAGAGAAAAAAAAAAAAATGTAAATTTATAATTTATTTATGAAATGTAAAATAGATATGGATAGAATGTTGTGTTTAAATATTTTTAATGTGAAATTCACAATTTCAAAATTAATTAATTTATAAAAAATAAATTTTTAATTATAAAAGAAAATAACAATATAATATAATGAATTTTATAGTTTAATATAATTTAAAATTTATTTATAATATTGAAACAAAATATATAAACAAGGTGCGAAAACATATGTTTTTATCTTAATTAAAGAAAAATAATATTTGGAATACTGTGTGAAAAAATAAATAATCCAACCATTTTCGCAATAGGGAAAATACTAGTTGAATTTATCTTATTATTTTTAATGATCTAGCTTGTGTTGAATCCGAGGATCGTTCTCTGGTTCTGGACTCTTATTATATGTTATTCACTGATTGGATCTTTTGATTTTTTTGGGTTCTATATATATATCGTAGAAAGTGGAGTGAAAGATTGTGCAAAATAAATATTTTATTCCGGCAAAAGGTGGAGGAGAATTCAGAAGATAATGAAAAGGATTCGGTGCTTTTAGAGTTGTCTATGAAAGCAATAGACTTTAATCGATTAAATTTGTTTTATTATTTTTTAAAATTAAAATACCACATTTATCTTATTATTTTTCTAAATTAAATTGGTTTAACACATGAGAAAGTTTGTAACTAAATGAATCATTTCATTTTGGTGAAAATACTTGTATTTTTGTTAAATATTATATAATATTTATTATATTATTAATATTATTAATATAAATAATGTATTTTTCAATGTTATATTGATTAAATTTTGTGGAAATTTTTGAAAATCAAAATTATAATTGTTAAATTTCAGAATCATAATAGTTCTAAGTGTTTTTAGGGTACTAAATTTATTTTCATCATTAAAATAATGAACCACTTGTTTAAATATTTTGGAAAAAAAATCATTAAATTTCAATGAGAAAAACAAGCACTATAACATTTATTATATTATTATTGCATATTCATTTTAATTGTAGATTTGTAATATATTAAAAAGGATTTTTGTTAATATAATCTTGTTAATACTATTTTTTTTTCATTTTGAATAATTTGATTTTTTAAGTAAATATATATAAATGTCAATTTATCTTAAATATTTAATGTATTATACATTTCATTCATATATATATAAACACATGCACATTTTAATGGAGGTGTTCGAACAGAAGAGGGGAGAAGGTTGGCCACCTTACCGCCTCCTTATGCACTAAAGAGGGGGATAACACCCCATGTAGTAATACATGCTACGAGTAATGAGGAATTAACAAATTAATATGGGAACCCCGATGACCTTTGTGCGTCATTGTCAAGGTTGGAATTGCTATGACATTTTCTTGTCTCTTCATTTTATCACTAGGAGGCAAGTGGGATTTTCCTTTCCTAATGTTTGGTTGTGCAGTTCTATAGTGGAGGAAGCCCCAACTCCCAACTCCTAGTCTGGCCTTCTAGAATCCTCATTTGATTGCTGGTTGAAAACTTTGCTACTTTCTCACGATAATAGGGGTGCATGTTGTGGGTTTGAGTGGCATCGAGCGAGGGGGTCACACCAAGACTCAACTGTGAACTTAGGGAGCAAGTATGCTTCATGTACGCTGGTAAATTCATTGTATTCCATCATATCTTGTTGGCATTGTTTTTACAATTATGAGGTTTTGATACAATGGTCTAATATTCTGGGTGTATTCATTGGGGCAAAGATGCCTATTTATAAACCCATAGACCCAGTTCCTCTAGACCCCCCCCCACCCCAAAACACAAAACGTCCTCTTACTACTTATTGTTGTCTCTCATTTATCGTTCCTTCTCATCTGGATCGCTTTGTCTTTGTCCCCTACACTTTGGAAGTTTTACATGCTACTTGCTCTACCCCCCTCTAGCTCTCACTTCCTCATCTTGCATCCATTTCCTGAATTTCTTCTTGATGGCCTCTAGTCCTTCTTTAGTGCCACACCAAGGAAAAGAATGTGTCTGTAGTGTGAATATGGGGATGGGGCTCCTTAAGAAAACCTAGAGATCAAACCCAAGCCTAATGTGCAACTAAAATCTATCTTTTAGTCACCACTCTTGAAATCCAAGGGGAAATTTTCCAACTTGAAGCCTAGGCTGCCAATGACCTGAATGCCCATTTTGAATAAAAAAATCTAGTGGATTTCTCTGACTGGGTCCTAAATCTTGGCCACAATAGAGGTCATAGGAACCAATATTTTTACTCCATCACCCTAAATTTGCAAATGAAAACCTTGTTGAGGAATATCATCAAACAAAAATAGGAGGATCACAATGAAATCATCCTGATTCAGTGACATCCAGTGGTTCAAAAACACTAGTGCCCATTTCTGGTAAACTTGGATGCTCATTTGTGCCACATTGAAAGACATCTTTAGTATGGGAAAGACTTTCGAGCAGGCCCAAGCACTCAAGATCCCGCCATAGCTATTTCCTTTGAATACTGATGCATGCCCAAGTATCTTGTTATTTCATGTTTATGCTTAGTGGGATATATTTTACTTTCTCATATGTTTCAGAACTATGTTTTTCTAGCAATATCAATATCTAATTGATTGTATGTAATTTTTTTGATAATTGTGCCATAAATTTGTCTTGGCTGTAATACCCTCCTCCCACATCCACTCAAATAACAATACCAACCGGGGTAAACATGAGACGAGAGGATACTATGATCAGATTCAACCTCCTATGTGACCTTAAGGAAGTGGAATTGACAGAACATCACACATAGTCATCCAACATCAACAACAGAACCCTCAGGACACAAGTCAACCACTCAGATAGCTTGTCCCTGGGTCCCATTTTTGTTCTGGATTTCTTAGGCCATCGTTTCTCTTATGCTATGGGTAAGGGAGCGACCAACAACCCAAAGTCGTTCTGACATGCTTGCCTGCGAGTGACCATAGACCAAAATTGCCAGTCCTGTGCCAACAACCCCAGGATTTAAGCCACTTTTTTAGGCCCAAAGCTTAGGCCACTGCCTAGAATGGAGTGATAGCTTGAAGTTAGTAAAAATATAGGGAAACAATGATGCAAAAGAAATAAGTCGAACAAGACCTTTATTAGACCCCTACTAGCCATGCCAGGCATTTCGTCAAACATATCATCAACATGTAACCTACAGGTGTAAACAACAAAATTAAGTGTAGGGATCTCATACTTATTTGAGAATCGATATGAACCAGTGTTCCCTCATGTCATTTTCTTCATTATCATCTATTAGGTCATATACACATTATCCATTCATGTACGAGTAAAAACATGCTAAGAGCCATACATAGTTGTTGTCATAAAATATAGATATAACAAGCATAATAGGAACATAAATACCATAAACATATCAGTCATCAAAATCCACATATACATCAATACATTTGCACATGGAAATCAACTGAATGAATTTATCATTAACGAATGCAACGAACCAACCCGAGATGGGACTACCACATTCCACCCAACCATAGAATGGATCAACCAGATATTTTTTCAGCCATTCACCCCCGTGCCATATTCCAAGCATGAATGTGGGACTCAAACCAAAAGAACTAGCTAGGGCATACCGAGACCAAACCACCACACCCTCCTCGATAGAAACCAGGCTTTACCGTAATCCATCTTGGATCACTTGGCAAACACAATGAAAACATCATAATAGGCTTTACCATGATCTCCACCCGATCAATAGGACAAACAAGCATGGATGCCATGGGATCTCTCCACCTACACCATGAGGAATTTTCCTGTCTCCTAGTCTCTCGGGCTTTACCACAATCCAAACCCATATCACTAGGCCCTAAACCAGGACCCACTCTCCAAGCTTTACGGCGTATCCCAAACCCAGGATTACTAGGCCCAACGGAGAGAAAACCACCTCTTAGCTTTACCGTATATCCTGCCATTCACTGGCAAGGATTTCCAAGCCATCTGAGGCAATAAATTTTTTTGCTTTACTACAACCCACAGTCCGGCTCAGGGGTTACTAGGCCATGTGTTCTATCATTTCAGAGATCCACCTAACTCAGCTTCGAATCCATTCGACAATCTAGCTCAACCAAAAGATGAGAACCCCATCACACCATGGTTATCCAGAAATGGCAAGGCTAGGCTAAAAACACTGTCACACCTAACAAAACCCATGGCATGATAGGATAGAACCACATGCAATCCCATGCATGCAAAATCTAGTAAGGAAAATACATGTGCAAGTTGATGCCTGCAATAAAGCCTGTTGTAGCTGCTTGATCATGCCTTTTCCTACTTGATCTTTGCTTTCTCTTGTCTTCTTTTGCTTTCTTGCTCCAATGCTAAAATTTTCCAAGAAATCTCTAAGTGTCCAAGAGTGAGAGAGAGAGATAATAATGAGAGCAATCAAAAACTCAATTGACAAAAGGTTACCAATTGATCTTCATAAGCCTTTTTATGAATGAGTCCTCTATTTTCTTCATTTTCCATTAATTTCCTTCATTTTCCTCCTCGCATGCAACTTGTGATCTTTCACCTCCATTTTCTCCTAATTTCTAGTATTTTTATAAATAAATGTGTTAAAAATTCCACTTTGCCTTTCCAACGCCTTAGCCATTGCCTCTGCCAATTTCCTTAGCCATAAATAGTCAAATGAACACCTCCTAGGATGTCATGCCCAACATTAAGCTTGAAATAAGTGTCCCATAAATCATGGTTATTGTTTTTAACTTTTATTACATGGAATTTTCACTAGGGCTATTACAGAACCCTCCCCCTTGGGGGACACCATCCTCAGTGTTCAATCACGCATATACCTCAACAACCCGCTGAATGGATACATACTACTCATGGAGCTTTATAACATAGCTCATTGCGGTATTTACAATGAAAGACCTTCTCAAAAGAAAAACATCATGACAACATGACAACATACCTCATAGTGGAGCTTTATAACACAACTCATTACGGTATTTACAATGATCATCCTACTAAGTGCCAACCCAAATGACATCATAACATGATGATAACATAATCATATGATAGCATAGTAACATGACAACATAATCATAATGGCATAACACCCATACCACATAATGGAGTTTTATAACATAGATCATGGTGGTATTTGCATCCATATACATGTGTATATATCGCAACAGTACCACAAATATATACCAAAAGTTATATCAAATCATATACCAAAACATATATTAAAACATACACTGAACACCATATCTAATCATATATCAAAACATCATATCAAATCATATACCAAAACATCATAAAACATATACCAAACCACCATATCAAAGCTGCTTTTCCTCAATTGGCAAACAAAGAAGGTTACTTAGCCTGCATATGATATGCCATCTCCCATGTAGCTTCATCGGGCCGAAAGTGCTTCCACTACACTTTAACATGCTTGTTTCTGGAGCATGAACACCTTTTTCTGCAATTTACACTGAGGCTTCAGTTAGAATTCTCCATCTGGTTCCACCTACAATACATAATAGTCAATCACATTATCACCATCTTTAACATACTTCTTAAGCAATGATACATGGAATAAATAATGGACTTTCACTGTCGCAGGCAGTGCAAGTTGATAGGCTACTGGCCCAATCCTCTCAATGATACTGAAGGGTCCATAAAACTATGGTGCCATCTTGGCACATGATCCAATCTATATGGAGCTCTTCTTTAGTTTGATGTGAAAGTACACCTGTTCCCCAACCTGGAACGCCTTGAACAACCTGTTCCGTTCTACATAGATTTTCTACCTATCTTGTGTTGCCTTTAGATTCTTCTTTATAACCTGAATTTCCTGTTTCATGTCTACCAACATATCTGGTCAAATCAATACACTGTTAACTAGATCACTCCAACTGATGGGAGTTTTACAACTCCTCCCATACAATGCGTCAAAATGACTCATTGTCAATGACTCCTGATAATCGTTTTTGTACGTGAACTTAACCAGTGGAAGGTACTCTTCCCACATCCATTGCTGATGCATCACATACATTCTCAACATGTCCTCCAATATCCTATTGACCCTCTCTGTCTATCCATCATTTTGCGGATGATAAGTTGTGCTGATGGCCAAATCTATGCCCAAACCTACAAATAACTGCTTCCAAAACTTGGAAGTGAACCTTGAATTCCTGTTTGACACAATATTCTTTGGAACACCATGCAATCTGATGATATCTCTGATGAATACCTATGCTACATCACTAGCTAAGAATGTAGACTTCACTGGAATGAAATGTGCAACCTTTGTTAACCTGTTCACGATAACCATGATGGAATCATGTTGTCTCACTATCTTTGGCAAACCTGTAATGAAGTCCATGGAAATGACATCCCATTTCCCACACTCTGGAATCGCGATCGACTGTAGTAGTCCACATGGATGTTTTCACTCTAGCTTCCCTCGTTGACAATCAAAACACCTCGCCTCAAACTCTACTACATCCCTCTTCAAATTTAGCCAATAATAATATCTCTTCATTGTTGTTGGTCTCTTTTGATAACCTAGGTGACCTGAATAAGGTTTCGCATGAAAATCCCTCAAGATCACCTTCTTGAGCTCACTGCTATCTGGTACATATATCCTGTCTTGGAACCTGACCAATCCATCCACTGTAAGACAATAATCCATACCCTGTGCACCTACGCCTGTACTTGTACCTGTACCTATGCTGCAACCTGTACCTGTACCACTACATGTACCTGTACCTTCACATGTACCTGTACCTATACCAACACCCTGCTGCAACTTGTGCACAATCTCCATATACTTGACATACTGCTGACTTGCCTGCAAGATCCTATCCTGTAAGTCCATCCCGTAGGATATCATAGGTGCTAAGTGATGTACCTATAATCGCCTATTGAGAGCATCTACCACCCAGTTCTCTTTACATTTGATGTACCTGATCTTGAAAACAAACTTACTGATCGTGGCCAACCATCTAACCTGCCTGGCGTTCTGATTTGGCTGGTCAAACAAATACCTCAACCCAATATGATCACTAATCAGTACAAATCTCCTACCAAGAAGATAGTGCCTCCACATCTTCAATGCATGTATGATTGTTGCTAACTCAAGATCATGTGTCAGATAGTTCTGCTTGTGCTCATTTAGTTTCTGTGACTCATTACATACCACTTATCCATCCTACATAAGGACTCCACTAATTCCTCTCTTTCAAGCATCTGTGCACACTACAAACTCTTTGTCTGGATCTGCAATCTATAGCACTGGGGCATGTGTCAACAACTGATTAAGCTGCTCAAAGCTAGCCTCACACCCCTTTGTCCATTCAAACTTCTTACCTTTCCTCTGCAATGATGTGATGGGATAACAAATCTATGATAAGTTCCTGATGAACCTCCTATAATAGCCTGCCAAACCCATGAAATATCTCACCTCCTCCACACTCTTAGGAGCTACCCACTCCATGATGGATCTTATCTTCTTTGGATCTAATGCAATGCCTTTCTTGGAGACAACATGACCCAAGTAATGTACCTCACTCTAAAATAAACTACACTTTCTAAGCTTAGCGTACAACTGATGTTCCCTCAACAACCACAACACTACTGCTAGATTCTTGGCAGACTCTTCCTCATTTTCAGAATATACTAATATATCATCAATGAACATAATAACAAACTTATCCATGTATAGACACAACACTATTCATCAAGAACATAAATGTAGATGGAGCATTAGTTAATCCAAATGGAACTACAACAAACTCGTAATTCCCACACCTGTTACTGAACGTAGTCTTGTAAATGTCCTCCTCTTTGATACATACTTGATGGTACTCGGATCTCAAGTCAATATTTGAGAACACTGCTGCTCCCTTTAGCTGATCGAACAAGTCATCAATCCTCGGCAAAGGGTACCTGTTATTAATAGTCACTTTGTTCAACTGGCTGTAGTTAATGCATAATCTGAGATTGATATCTTTCTTCTTCAAAAACAACACCAGTGTGCCCCAAGGTGATACACTTGGCCTAATTTATCCCTTGCCTAACATTTTATTCAACTATAACTTCATCTCAACCAACTCATGTGTGCTCATCCTTTAAGGTGTTTTTGATGCTCGAGCTTCCCCTCACACTAACTCAATAGAAAATTCTACCTCCCTCTGAGGTGGCAACCCTATAATTTCCTCAGGAAATACATCCTGAAACTGCTAAAAAAATGGATACCTATTCAACACATCTACATCCTCAACCTCCTTACCCTTATCAATAGAAATTTGTACTAAAAATAACTTGCACCCTTCCTGCAGCTACGCTTTGCTTGCATATTTGTCACCATCCTAACTAATGTGGATTTATTCTTACCCTGCAAGACTCTTGGTTATCCATTGTCATCAACACACTCAATAAATTTGTCATAGAAATCTACCTTTGTTCTATGGAGATACAACCAATCCATGCCCAACAACATATTATATGATCCCAACAGTAATACATTTATATGTGTTGCGGTAGTCATACCATTCAAGTCAAATGTGCAAGCTCTTACCCAATGATGAACTCACTTCTTTGTACCTGTAACCAACTGCACTAACCAAGATTCTGAATGCAATTCCTTACTCTAACCACACTTATCCACCAAGTTAGGACTAACATAGCTATAATTAGATCCAGGTTCAATTAAAACAGAAATAACTTCATAAAAAATCTTACCATCCATCTCAATGATAGATGCCTAGTGTTCTACCTACCTGTTGTCCACTGTCGCATAGATACGTGGAATACTCTGACAAACATCCCCAACAATTTGTCCATGTTGTGCACTGTATATATTAGGCCTTCCACCCTGATGCTGCAGTCAATCTCTCCTAAGGTGTTCCTCACCACATGTCCAACACTCCAACCAACCAATACCAACACCTCTATGCTACTTTTGTGACTCATGTCCCTGTCTAGCTGCATTAAATATCTTTTGTGGTGCCACATTCTCTTTCTCATCCATATGATGAGGCCTTGTCCTCTTAGGCTTGAATTTACCTCTACATTTGTATTTTCCCTTCCATCCATGCTAAGATTCATTCTTACGCTTTGATTGCTCATAACAATGCTTTAATTTCCCAATGACTTCGTCAAGTGACCAAGGCTCATCATAGTCAATCCGATGTCTAAATTCTAATGGAAAACCACTGACAAATCTCTAAACTTTAGCCTTCTCATTAGTAAGATACGGTGCATACCTCAATAACTATAGAAAATTGGTCATGTACTCTTCATCTGTCATTGATCCCATCTTTAGCTAATAGAATTATTTAGCCTTACTGTCGTAATACGTCTCTGACAAGTATTTCTTCCTGAAAATTCTCTTGAACTCCCGCTAACTCAAGTCATCTATCCTAATGTCTCTAACCTGCTTAACATATTCCCACTAGATGTTTTCTTTACCTTTAGCTGAAGATAGATATATTAGCCTTCACGTTATCTGTGTACTCATGCAACTCAAATAATTTGTTCATCCCAAGTATCCAAGCCTCTGCATCTTACAGCTTCTTCACATCTCCATCAAAAGTAGGTGGTTTTTCTTTCTTGAATTCATCTGGAAAGTATCCCCTATCATTCCTCTTATAAAGGATGATATCAATGACAATCATAATGTCTATGAGAACCAGAACTAGAATAGTACCTGTACTCATCGCCCCTCCTATCCGGAGTGTGAAACAACCTACCATCTCTCACTATGTCAGATCTATTCGACCTGTGTCAACCAGGAGACCTGCTGCCATATGCCCCATTAATTCCATCCTCATGTCCATGGCTGATATGAAGCGACCCTTGTTGCTACAATTCTAACAAACTCTGAAGACATATAGCATTAGCCTCTGCTTTCTTCTCTTGTGCCTGTATGATCCGATCATTATCTTCCTTACAACTCCTTATCTATTCCTTCAAACTTTTCAATGTAATTGCCAAATCGGAAGAGTTCCCAACACCATACCGCTCTTCGGATTCATAGGGAGAGTCTTTGTAGTCAACCATCTTGCTAGCCATTTGATATTTCTTCCTACAATGCATAATATGTCAGATAAACCAAATCAAAATAAACTGACGTACCTTAGTATAGCTCAGGGATGATACCTTATTTGCAATATCACCAAATCAACGTGATACATGTATAACATAATCATAATAGCATATAAACATACAAAAATAAATGTATCAACACATAAACATCACTCTAACTAGGGTCCAGTCATCAATGAAAGGCCATATAAAAAATGCATGATATGACCTCATGCATGACAACAACCATTACTCCATTGTACACATTGCCACATGCAACCAACAACATGCATAAGAAATGCCTAATCAACTACACATATGCATAAATGCATGTAGTTGAACATAAGTGATCAATTCTTGTAATCAACCTACAAGACTGATACATGTAATCAAATATTCAAGAATGTAACCTCACATACAAGGATGTAAGTAGGTGACATAAAATCAACATGTAAGCGACGTGTAACCATATGCAACCAGTCACAAACTCATAACAAATACATTCTAAAAGATCAATATCAAGTACTTGACCACTGTAAAGTGGTTGGTTTTGACCGTTTTGGATATACGGTTGTCCACTGTTCGCAAAGATCTGCTGCTCAGAACCTTGGTACACCTGCTGGAATTGTGGTTGTTGGTATTGCACTAGCCACGGTTGTGAAGCCATGTTCTGTTGTGCTATGCTAACCGTTGGACCAAGGTGTGGGGTAATTGTACCCGTTTGGACCTGTGTCGCCCCACCAGTTGGCGATTATGGTTGTGACCCATGGTCAAGTGGCTGTTGCATTACAACCTGAGAAATCTGAGGTTGACATGCAACAGGCATCGCTTGAACTTGTGACACTGTTACAATAGTCGGTGTGGTTGGGATGTTCGTCATAGGTACACACTGTTGCATAGAATATACAACCCTTGGTTGTTGAGGTAGCATAGGTACCCAACCACTTGATGTAATTCCAGTATAACCTGAATACTGTTGCGAACTCCCGTATGGGTACCCTCCCGGAGGGGGTAATGAAAGGGCATACTGCCCCCCATACGGTAGCAATCCGGAACTCAAGGGGATTGATTGTCCTTGGGGACTGGATTGCCCAAATTGACCTCCAAATGGATCAATTTGGCGAGTCTCAACATAAGAGTTGCCGGATATTACTCCGGATGAACAAACTGGAACGGACCACACTGTCGAAATAGTCCCTTGGTGGACTCCTTCTAGCGGTTGTGAGCTAGTTGGGACAGATGGTATGCCGACAAACATTGTTGGAGTGACGGCAGGGGCTTCTGCTGTCGCTGTGTCGTTTGACACAGTCCTAGATGATGACGGTTGATCAGACATTTTAAGTCTATCCAATAGATTGCCTAGCGATTCTACAGGAACCTCCACTTGTGGTGGATTAACTTCTGATGAAGGAAATAGAGTGACCCCGACTCCAAAATGAGTTGGAGTACTTGCTTGTGGATCCTCTGCAATTTCCTCTATCGCAATCAAACCCGGTGGAAGAGGAAGACCGTCAGGTCCGTAAAATATTTCTGGTGCCGAAGAAGGGGTTGTTTCGACAGCGACAGTTGTTTGAAGAACAAAACTTTCTGGACCGGTTACAGATGGAACTGGTTCAGTTACACAAGTATTTGCCCCCAGACTAGGATCAGTATTACTATCCTTCTGTGGCTGTTGAACTTCTTCTATAGAGGCAGGGTTTCCAGAAATGTTTGGAGTGACCGGAACCTCAGATGTAGTTGGAACACTTGTTCTAACTTTGATAGGATATTTTGAACCGGTTAAACGAGTTCGCTTTGTCCGTACTGTTTTCGATTCCGGAGACAAAGACGGTTGACTCGTAAGCCTCCGCGAACGACGGGGTTTCAATTGACTTTCTTCCACAATTGCAGATTACTCGATCAACCAAAATATTAAAAGGGGAAATTTGTGTTTCCGAACTGAATTAATTTTATTAGACGCTTTTAGACACAACTTGCTTTTTCAGTTTTAAAGAGTCGAGAAAAAGCTAAAGATGACTCTAGTCTCCTTCGATGTTTTAACGAGCCCGAAGTGACAAATGCTCGGATGGACTTTTTCTGTTATAGAGTCTGAAAAAGGCCAAAAGAAACTGCTCTGGAGATCTAGGCAGAGGATGTGCCAAACTTTTCGCAAAACCACAGAATACGTTTTACGGTACGGGTGGTCGATCTTCGTGAATGCTGTGTTCACTGCATTGCGATCAGTAAGGCAGCCGACACGGCTTCCTAAGGATAAAAGATATATGCCTACAGGGGTCTCCCAATATATACGCGACGGTATGTGGGAGCACAATCCGTATTAGCACCACCGACTCTCAGGAGGAATCACCCACCTTCTTCGAGATCGACAGTCACTATGTTTAACGATGCCGGAACACGTCTCTAGCTTAGACCTCTATGTGTTTGCGTTATGTTTCAAAGCGTTGTTAGGTTCATTCAGTTTATTTTAGGTTGATCTTTTTAAAGTTTGCCTTTCAAGGTTCACCACGAGATGTATGATACAAATTCCTAAATGCAGTCTAAGATGAGAAGCAAGCTTTTTCAATCTTTTCAACTTATGAAAATCTTAACTACTGAGGGAAAAGAAAGACATCATCTTTTCACACAGATCATAGAGCACACACTAATGCACTTTCCCTAAATCCAGCATGCAAACTTATCAAATGCAAAATGCACAATGCAGGTATTTCTTTTCTCTTTCTTAATGTTGATGTACTACAAAAAGAAAGCTGTTGTATAACTTTGAATTCAATTTCAAGTGAAAGCAAACAAGCTTTTGTCCAAAATCAAAAGACACCTTAAGATTTACTTGTTTCAACACTAGAAATACATAAATTCAAACCATATGACGAAAGCAAAAGCTCAATCAGCTATGAACAGCAAACAAACTAACTCTTAAGATCAGAACGACACTTATCACAGGTCTAGATCTAAGAGGCCACAGCAAGACTAGTTCACTTTCGTTATGGGAAACTGCAAATGATGTAAGAAATACACAAAGAACAAATACAATTTCTTTATACAACCGAGGTGGAATAGTGGCAAAGAAAGGTGGTTTCAGATAGGTACATTGACTGATAACAGGCTGCAAAAACAAGGATGAAAACAGGGCAACAGTAAGCAGAGAACCCCAGTTGCACAAGGCCTCACTGGTTCAGCGCAGGTACAACACTGTCAGTTTGACATTCAGCGCAGGTAGCCCCTTCAGGACCTGCGATGAAATGCAAACTGCCTTCACAGTGCCTGCAATGAAGAGAGAAACTCTCGTTTCTCTTGGTTTCCGGGTCACAGATTGCTCAAAAATCGACAGTTTTTGGCCAAATCAAAGCTACCAATCAAGTACACACTAAAGGATGATTCAAAGGAGGATGAAAAGCTATCACTAAGAGCTGTTCATAGTCCTTGTGGATCAGCTCTTCAAATCATAAACATGCCCAGAAACTGAGCTAGAGTAGTTGCCCTCTACTTTTCATTTGAAAGATCCAAGTGCAGTTCGATTCGGTACTCCCTGTGTTTAGGAAATGAATAGCAAAAACACAAACAATCAACAAGATACGATCCCCAGCGGAGTCGCCAATTTGTTGTTGGGAAAAGTATCCAATACGGAATGACCCTATCCCACTCTAAGGGTGATAGTTCCTTAGCAACAATCAAAGCAAAGCTATCTAAGATTACTTCTTTATGAGATGTAAAAGAGGGGAGAAAGAGATCCACTAACCGATGTCTTTCGCTAATGGTTGATCCAATCTTCTCTCCTTGCTGCCTGCCCCCAGTTCCTTGCTCTTTCACTGGCCCAGCTACACCAAGATCCTGCAAAATGGCAAGAGAGGGAAACTACAAGAAGCATACATTCATAATTGATTCAAGGATTAGAATAAATCAAATACACAAGTATAACAATACATCATTGAGACACATGTATATAGAAGAATCTCAAATGCTTTATTAATGGAAGAAGTAAGGTTCAGGAAGTGATACAACCATAAGAGGCCCAATCCAGCATCACCTTCCCAGCAGAAAGAAATCTCCTCTTCACCTCCTTCAAAGCAAATCACCCAATAGTTCTAAACTCAAACCAACAGTAATTCTTTACATTCACAAGATTCCAGCCTCCTTAGACCTCATGAGAGAGATCTATATATAGGAGTTTTGGAGAAAGGATGAGTCAGCTTGAGGCTGGCATGAAGCTGACTAGTGTCCTCTCCCACTTCAGTTCTTAAGTCCACTTGGAGGTTCTTGCTTCCACTTGGAGATTTGGAACCTCTTACTCATCACCAGTCGAATTCCCTGATCCAAGTGTCATTTTGGAAGCTTCCTGGGCGTTGACACCTTGAGGAATGACTCTGCCACATGTCCAAACTCGCCCAGCGCAGGTAGCCTTCTTTGGAGTTGACATTCAACGCAGGCAGACAATGGAGCAGTTGACATTCAGCGCAGATGCTCAGTGGAGCAGTTGACATGATCCAGAATTGCCTTGTTTTTGAGTGTTTTCAGGTGGAGAACTTTTGTTGAGTGCTGTGGTTTGCTGGCCTTGTTCCTCTAGGGGTAGGAACAACATGTTTAGGGACTTTGGATCCCTTAGATTATGGACATTTCATGCTTCATGCTGTAAGGCACAAAAATGTCTATAACAGGGCCCACTAAGCCAACAAATGCTAATGAAGTTGCAGTTTTGGTTAAATGATTACATATTTTAGGTGTTAGTAATATTTATCAAGCCACCAAGTAAAATAAATCATACACAAGGGAAGTGTTTTAAATATTCACACAATGTCTAGAATTAGAATGCTTACTAATGTTGTAGAATTGAAACACAGTTGTAAGAAAAGAAATCCTAGTTGATTGTGGATGGCTTTTGATGAACTCCTAACCTCAATCACCGAGATGGATCATAAACATTTTTTCTAAAACTAAACCTATTTTAATTGAAAGAAATCACATCTAATCTAAATTGAAGTAGAACACACTTTGCTAGCAATTAAGCACACTTTTAGGAAAGGAATCACACTTGCAAAAATGTAAACACTCTTTTAGGAAAATAAAGAAACTTGTAGAAAAGTAAATAATCTATGACTTGATCAAGTTTTTCATACAATCCTTAATTATGCAAAGGAATCACATGTATTGCAATCAATTGATTAAATGTTGATATGATGGAAATTGTTAAATTTGAATTAAAGTAAGGAAAATTCAACCCAACGAATGATGGAATTTATGAATTAGGACTAGAAAATAATAATTATATAATAAAGTAATCCAATGACTAGACTTAATGAATTTAAATAAAGTATAAAAATTAACCTATGCTAATGTATGAGAACTACCTAAATAAGAAGCAGGAACTACCTCCTTAGGCAAGGCACTAATTAAACATCTAGAAAAAGGTTACTCTACCAATGAATCACACATATGAATAAAATTGAGCAAGAATCAAATATTTTATATTAATAAAAAATTAGCAAAATGCAAGTAAAATTATGCAATTCTTCTCATTTTATCCTTCCCTTTGTCTTAAGTGGAGAATGGGTATTTATACATGACTCAATTCTTCAAACTAACATGGAGGTTAAGGAAAACCATCAAAATAACTAAATATTGGGTCTTTGATGCAGTAGCTATCATTAATACACAATGCAACAAAGGTGTTGCAGCCGTGCGAAGGAATTGTTGCAACAACTACTATCGGTAAGCAATGTACTAGGGGTGTTGTAGTAATGCAAAAGCAGTATTCCTTAAACTAAACAATTTCAAATAGATTTTTCCACTACCTCGAGAGATACCTATATGATTTTTCCCGTTATTTCTCATGATTTCCCATTAATTAGCACAAAAAGGTTGATTATTTCCTTAACATAGTAGTATGTTCATTAAAAATGACATAATTGAAGAAACATTGTACCTTGGGTTAAAGTGCATTATTGTAAGAAAAATATGATATAAGATGATATGCACATATTAGGAAAATAGTTAATCAAAAGGTGGTGAATGGGTGTAGAAAATATGTCATTTTCGATGATCGCCGGGTTTCATTAGCTAATATATTATGGAATTATTTTTAGATGTTCAATATTTAAGTCTTTTACTTCCTTCTAGTAATTACTACTTTTCCTAGATAATTTTGATATGAGTTTTTCGAAATGGAATTATTTCCTTAGGAATCAAAAGCATTAGATATTTGATGGTGACATGTACTAGTTGATGTTGATACTTACTATTTGATGTTGATAGTCTGTCAAATATTTCAACTAGTTGATGTTGATATTGATGATGATGCTGATGATGTTAAAGGTGTTGACAAGATGATGCTAAGTAGGATGGGCCAAGTTTGTTCCATACACGTGCCAATAATGCTTGGCATCATAAAGATGAGTTGGATTAAGGTTTTGTGTGGACCTATGTAGGGATATTTTCTTTGGTTGTATTATACAATAAGCTATGTGAGTGTTACTTCTGACATTGCAGAGATCTAAGCTTCTAGAATATTAATGCCACATACCTTGTACTAATGTGGAAATATCTTGGATGACTGATTGTTGCTAGAAAAAAATAGTAGATGGTAGAGTCAAAGGGAGCTAAAGGGGTCTCTCACAAAAAAAAAAATATCCATTACACTTCAGCTAGAGGATGACCTCCCTCTTGGAAGAGATTGTAGTTTTAGGGTTTGTAATACCTAGAAAAATCTTGAAGGTTATAATTAAGAAAACCCTATGGTTTGTGGACAATACCCTAGAGATAGACACCAAAGCATTGAAAGTTGATAATTCCACTCAAAGGAAATCAATTTGCATTAGTGACTGATGATGAGGGTGAAAATGATGAGCTTACAGGTGGATTTTGCAAAGAAAGCAAGGATCAAGAGGGAGTTGAAAATTTCCTTCATTCCACAAAAGATAAGTATTTTATATCTTTCTTCCTTGATTAGTATTTATTTACTAATAGTTAACCTCTTGTATTTATTTCTTTTGTTGGTTTATAATTGTTTCTTCCATGACCTCCTAATTAGTGTTGCAGGTACATCATAAAGGCTACCAAGGCTTTGGCAGTAGATGGAAGCATTCTAAGAACGAATCAAAGTTTTTGGCAAGAGGATTCTCCCTGGAATAATGATTTGTATTCAAGAGGGAGGAATTGTACTAACATCTATAATCGTACGTGATGATAATAATATCTCCTACTTTAGAGGGACCAGGAAAGCCAACCATTTTTAAGGTATAATTCTATTAGAGTGGTTATATATGTTGGTTCTATCATGAGATGTAAATTACATCAGGTGGATGTGGAGATCGTTTTCTTCAATGGAGTAATTGAATAAGGAGAAGTGTACATAGAGAAACCTCAAGGATTTGAGGTTCATGAGAGGGAGATTTGATGTTATAACAGCAAGGGGTAGAAAATCTCCCAAGATCATGGGTTTTGACTAGGAGCCATGGGATATAGTTGGGGAGATTGACCTAATGAGCATCAAGGCCCATAATTCTCCCTTAGTCAGGGGTGGCCTGGCCATATTCCCATGGATTGTGGATAGTGCGGTTTAGAATTCAATGACATGTAGGAATGGTAATTGGGCTGGAGTTTCACCATGGGTTAGGTGGGTTACCTGACATGACTCCAAGTGATGACTTGGTAGATGTGACCCAAGGACTATGGGTGACTAGTTCCTCTATTTTATGCTAATGTGTGATGATTTCCAAGTGGTTATGGTATTGAACATGAGGTGGATGGATTCATCAACATAGCTAGCTCATTCAACCTTTTCATGGGATAGAAATCTTTCAACAAGATATAATTTGAAGGAGTGAATGTCAATAACTCCCTAGCTAAGAGGGAGTGTTGATTTTTTTGTAGCTTTGATCCATATTCAAGTTGGCCCAAAAGAAAGAAATTTAAATTTTAAATTTTTTTCCTCCAAAAATACAAGTTGGCTCCATATTGTTCAAGTCGTCCATCCCCAAAAGATACACCTACTTGGGCTCATTAAATAACTATAAAAATTCCACTTGTCCTTCTCCTCAATGCACCAATTCAGATCACACATCAAATAAATTCCTCTGTTCATATATGTGAAGGAGACTGAAGTTGACCAAAACAATATAGTGTTGACCGAGATATCTTATCTTTGTTTTGACCTCTGACTTTGCACATGTGGAGAGATGCCAAATCTTTTATGGGAATTTTTTTGGGAAGCAAATCATTTTTTTGTGGTGGAGCAACTGGCTAAAATTCGACCTAGTTGACTAGAGTTAACTGAAACTTTCTAAATAATAGTTTGGCTAGGTTTGTGGGTAGTTTGACCAAGTTTGACTTGGGTTTTTTCCCTAGTTAGTTTGAATTTAGTTTTAATGAAAATATCGCATTGCATTTATTTTTTAATTGGATAATTTCTCTAAGAACAGGTTGTTGGGTTTTCCCCCTAAGAGACGTTTATTATAGATTAAATTTTTTGTGTCTCTTGTGTTTGGTTATCTCAATATGATCCTACTCTCATTATTGTTCCTATTGTTGAGAGCTTCTATATGGTAAATTTGAACATAAGAAGGGTTAAATTAACAAATCATTAGAATTAATTATTAGTCTAGAAGATCAATACATCCCGTTGATTAAGGCCAACCATACAACTTGCCTAGAATTTAATTTTGGTTGATCAAATAAATATTTCAAACCTCCATGATTTGTTATTAATATGAATTTTATTCCAAGGATATAGTGTCTCCGCATTTTTAAAGTGTGAATAATAGAAGCATGTTTCAAATTGTGAGTCGCCTATTTTGATCATGCTCATTTAATTTCCATGATTCAAAGAAAATTACCTACCCCTATTGCATCAGGACTCTGCCCAACCCTTCCTTGCATGCGTTTTTGCATACCACAAACTCTTTTTCCATATCAACAATTTGAAGGACTAGTGCATGGGTCAATAAATACTACATCTACTCAAAGCTCATAACACACTTAATTGTTTAGAAAATATCTTTCCCTTTCTCTGGAACATTGTGATTGGGTGACCAGTATTGGAGAAATTTTTAGTAAATCTCTTATAATACCCTATTAGACCCATGAATGATCTAACATCAACTACACTCTTTCACTTTGGCCATTCCATGATAGCTTTAACTTTCTCTAGGTCAAATTTTATTCCCTCCATTGAGACCACATGTCCTAAATATTGAATTTGAGACTCTAACACCCTCCTCCCACATTTACCCAAGTTAACCGGTCCACTGGGGTAAAGGAAGTGGAACCAACAAAACACAACCAATCCAACCTTCTGCACATGTTACAGAACCTTCAGGAGCCAACTAACCCTTACAAGTGACCAACCCCTTAGGTAACTTGACATTTTATTGACCTGGAGCCTCATTTTCTCCCATGACATGGGCATGCATGTTACTAGGACCCTCTAGTCGCTCCCACAACAAGGGCATGCCAGCGACTAGGGATTTTTTCTGCTAGTTCTGAGCCAGCGACCTTGGATTCTGTGCCACTTTTTTAGGGCCAAGATTTAGGACACTGTCCAGAATTTCATGCCCAATTTAGAAATGATTAATAACATAGAAACAAGAGTACTAATGCAAACATTTGATCAATGACTTGATTGGACCCATACTAGCCATGATAGGAATTTCATCAAACATGTCACAAATATACATGTCATAGCAATAGATCTGAGCATAGGGGTCTTATACTTATCTGAGAATAATAAGGAAGCACGGATGCCTTATCACAATAGTTTCATTAACATATATTAGGTCATATATTCATTTTTAATTCATTTTCAAATAAAAACATGATGAAATCCGTACTTCAAGATTGTCATAAAACATCCTCATAACCATCATATATTCAACATAAATAACAAATATATGACATATATAAAAACCACATATGAGCAAGTATAGTTACCCATCAAATGCAAGAGGAAAGAAGATATTATTAACATATGCAAAATGCAACCAAGTCTAGGACTTCCATGTACCACCCAACCAAAGATTGGTTGAACCAAATATTTCTTTCAGCCAATCACCCCCATGCCATATTCCAAGCATGAATGTGGGATCTCATGGAAAAAATCCAACAAAACCAAACCAGGGTTTACAGAGGCCAAACCACCTCAACCCTCAACCAATGATTCCACCTCACATTTGGACATCACTAACCATCACTAGATTGGTCTCCACCCAAGTTGTCCTGGGCTTCAGATCGTTTGTTCCAACCAAGGCTTATAGATCGTTTGTCCAACCATGGCTTCCAAGACTAGTAACTCAACCCACATATGTCTTCCATATAATTTTTCCAACCGAGGCTTCCAAGACTAGTAACTCAACCCAAGTTGTTATAGGGCTTCAAGAACATTTGTCCAACCAAGGCTTTAAGGAACTAGTAACTCAATCCACAACCAAAGGAACATGAGAATCAACCTGAAAACAAAAGGAAAGAAACCCAAAACACCATGGCTATCTAGGAAATGGCAAGGCTAGCAAAATTCATTGTCAATCCAAGCATTCTGCCATGCCAATGACAGATCATAACCAAGAAACCACATGCATGCTAAAACTAGTAAGGAAATTATATATGCAACTCAGTACATGCAAGAAAAATTCATTGTAGTTGTTGATCCCGATGTCCTCTTACGCTTTCCTACTTTTCCTTTGCCTTCTTGCTCAAAAAATCCAAGTATGCCACAATCCTCCAAGAGTGCTCCAAGAAAACTGTAAGTGTTCAAGAGTGTGAGGGAGAGAGTAGAATAGAGAGCTCTAAGCTAAAATTGACAAAATTTTGAATTGACAAAATCCATGAACTAATCCTCAAAAGAATTTTTGTTAATGAGGCCTCTATTTTCTTCATTTACATTATTTTCCTTCATTTTCCTCCTCACATGCAACCTGTGACCTTCCACCTTCCTTTTCTCCTAATTTCCATTAGTTCCATAAATAAAATGCCAATAAATTGTGTCATGCCTTTCTAAAGCTTTTGCCATTTCCTTTGCCAATTTCCATAGCCATTAATTGATCACAAGTGATCCCAATCACTATGTTTGTTTCTCAACATTCAGCTTGGAATACGTGTCCCATAACATTGGTTATTATTTTTCCTTTATTAACTTTATTAAATGGATTTTTTACAATAGTTATTACAAAACCCTCCCCCTTGGGGCAACGATGTCCTCGGTGTTCAATGACACCAAAAACCAGTAAGACTGCTGGAGAGAAAAACATACTAACCATGGAGATTTATAACTTAGCTCGTTGTAGTATTTACAATGATCATCCCGTTGAAAAGAAAATCAACATGAGAAACAAAACAATATGAAAATCATAACAACATAACACCCATACCACTTAATGGAGCTTTATAACATAGCTCATGGTGGTATTTACATCCATATGAATATATACATATACCAAAACATCACAACAAAACATGTGCCAAACAAAATCGCTCAAGTAGTGAATAGATAAGGATACATATCCCGCATCTGATCTTCCATCTCCCATGTAGCTTCATTGGGCCCAAAGTGCTTCCATTGCACTTTAACCTACTCGATTGCTTGGTTCTAGAGCATGAGCATATTTCTCTGCAAAATTCTCTGAGTTTCTGGCTAGAATTCTCCTTCTGGTTCCACCTATAATACAAACTATCCAATCACATGATCAACATATTTAACATACTTCTGAAGCAATGACACATGGAAAAAATCTTGGAATTTCACCATTAGAGGAAATGAAAGTCAATAGGCTACTGGTCCAATCCTCTCAAAATACTGAAAGTCCACAAAACTGAGGTGCCAACTTGTCACATGATCCAATCCTCAAGGAGCTATTCTTGGGATTGATACGCAAGTACACATGTTCCCCAACCTGAAACTCCTGAAACATCATGTTCTAATATGCATAACTTTTCTATATGTCCTATGTTTTCTTCATATTCTTCTTGATTACCTGCATTTCTTATTCCATCTCTACCAACATGTCTAGTCCAATCAACACCCTGTTCACTGGATCACTCCAATTGATGGGAGTATTACAATTCGCCCATACAATGCCTCAAAACAGACTCATCCTCAAATATTCGTGGTACCCATTGTTGTAAGTGAACTCTACCAGTGGAAGATACTCTTCCCACTTTTGTTGTTGATGCATCACGTACGTTCTCAACATGTCCTCCAAAATCCTATTGACCCTCTATGTATGTCCATCTGTCTACGGATGATAAGTTGTGTTGAAGGCAAACTATGTACCCAAACTTGCAAAAAACTCTTTCCGAAATCTATAGGTGAACTTCGTATCCCTGTTTGAATTTACTAGAATGACAACTTTACTAGAATGAATTGTGCTAACTTTATCAACCTATCAACCACAACCATGATTCTCTGGAAGGCACCCACCAACCTCAACCTCTAATGTGAATTTTATGGAGTCAGATTGAGAGTTATGATGATGAAGGAAAAGGTCCCACTTCTCGTGCTTTTGGGGCCAAACAACACAAATGTCATTAAAAAATATTTTCCAACGCTTGGGTTGAAAAGGAGCAGAAGCCAAATATTTGGTCTTGAAATCCTCCATGAATAAGTTAGCAATGATAGGGGATAGCGGGGATCCCATAGCAACACCACAAGTTTGCTCATAAAATTCCCCTTGGAAACTGAAAAAGGTAGAGGTAAGGAAAAGGCCCTCTAATTTGGCAATGTCAACATCAATGATCCTATTGTATAAAGGGACACCACATTGAAGCTCACCAACAAATCACCAGGGGCAAGCTTCAAACCTTTAAACTCATTAACAAAAGAAGCAAAGTCCTTAACAAAGGAATCTGTGCAACCAACCAAAGGTTTGAGCTTTTGGGCAAGAAATTTAGCAAGAAAATAAGTGGGACCACCTATCGTATTGATGATAGGTCTTAGAGGGGCCCCTTCCTTATGGATCTTGGGAAGACCATAGATCCAAGGGAAAGAGGGTTACTCTCAATAAGCTTTTTGCTAAGGGGGTTGAGCACAAGATTAGATTTTATGGCACATACAACCTCTTTAACAACTTTTTTAAGTGGGTTCTTATTGAGTTTTTTGTAACTCCCACTATTGTGAAGATGGTCCAACATCTTGCTAATGTAGTCAGATTTGTCTAAAATAATGACGGTGCCACCTTTATCAGCTTTGAGAATGACAATGTCAGGGTTATCTTTAAGGGACCTAAGGGCTCGGAACTCATCCTTGCTTATGTTACTCTTGGGAGGCTTAGCCTTCCTTAGGATAACAGCACAATCCTGCCTAATGGCTTCCTTAATATTATCAGAAAGGCCTCTAATCCCAAATTCAATATTATTATTATTATGTAAATAAAAAATTATTATTATTATTATTATTATAACAAATATTATTAATAGAATTATAACACATTTGTTGTTGTTGTTGTTTTTGTTGTTGTTATTATTATTATTACAAATATTATTAATAGAATTATTAACAAAATCGTACAACAACGGGGTAGGTAAAGAGGGGACAAAAGGATTCAAAATGGAGTCAACGAGGGAGGAAGCCGAGGGACATGGAGTTGAGCGAGATGGAAATGAAGGGAAGGAGGGATTTGAAGGGGAGATAATGGTGGAAGAAGACGAGGGACATGAAGGCGAAGGAGAGGGACAAGCCCCAGCAGAGCAAAATCGATGTGAAGGCGAGTCAACAGGAAAAATTAAGAGAAGTTCCTAATGAACCTCCTATAGTAACCTATTAGTCCCATGAATGATCTTACCTCATCCACATTTCTAGGAGCTGCACAATCCATGATAGCCCTTATATTTTCTGGATCCACTAATATGCCCTCCTTGGAAACTACATGCCCCAAGTAGTGTACCTTTTACCTCATCCACATTTCTAGGAGTTGCACACTCCATGATAGCCCTTATATTTTCTGGATCCACTAATATGCCCTCCTTGGAAACTACATGCCCCAAGTAGTGTACCTTTCTCTGAAATAAACTCCATTTTCTAAGCTTGGCATACACTTGATACTCTTTTAGCAATCTCAATACTATTGCTAAGTGTTCGACATGGTCTTCCTCATTCTTGGATTATACCAATATATCATCAATGAGTATAATAACAAAATTTTCTAGTTAAGGACACAACACACTATTCATCAAGCACATAAAAGTAGTTGGAGAATTAGTCAAACCAAAAGGAAATACAACAAACTCATAATTCCCATACCTAGTCCTAAAGTTGTCATGTAATTGTCCTCTTCCTTAATGTGTACCTGAAGATATCTTGATCTCAAATCAATCTTCAAGAACACTACTACTCCCTTCAATTAATCAAACAAGTCACCAATCCTCGGCAGCATATATTTGTTCTTGATCGTCACTTCTTTCAACTACCTATAATCAATGCATAACTTGTGAGTACCATCCTTCTTCTTCACAAACAACACTTGTGCACCCCAAAGCGACACACTCAACCTAATGTATCCCCTTTCAAGCATTTCCTTAAATTGCAACTTGAAATCAACCAACTCCCGTGTGCTCATACTATAAGGTTCCTTTTATGTTGGTGCTATCCCTAATACCAAATCAATATAAAATTCCACTTCCCTGTGAGGTGGAAACTTTGAAATCTCTGTCAGAAACACGTCCTGAAACTACTGTAAAATCAGATACCTGCTCAAGACATTTGCATCCTCAACTTCCTTACCTTTTTCACTGAAAATATGCATTGTGAATAACACACACCAATTCCTGTGACTGTGCTTCGCCTTCACAGTTGTCACCATTCTAACTGATTTTGCATTCTTCTTACCCTGTAAGACTCTTTGTTCCCCATTACCATTCAAACACTCAATAGAATTTTCAAGACAATCCACCTTGGTTCTATGAAGATACAACCAATCCATACCGAACAATATACTATACGATCCCAATGGGAGTACATTCAAATGTGATGAAGTAGGAATACCATTTAACCCAAATGCAGAAGCTCTTACCCAATGATGAACTCTCTTATTTGTACTTGTAGCCAACCACACTTACCAAAATTTTGCATGCACTTCTTTATTCAAACTGCACTTATCCACCAAGTCAGGATTAACATAACTATAATTATATCTAGGTCCAATCAAAATAGAAACAACTTAATCAAAAATTTTACCATCCACGCCAATAACAGATACTTGATAATTAACCCACCTGTTATCCAAAGCTACATAAATCCATGGAATACTATGTCCAACACTCCCTACTCTCTGTGCATCTTGAGCACTATAGATCTGTGATCTACAACCCTAATGTTGTGGACAATCTCTCCTTTGATGCTCTCCTCCACAATCCCAACATTGCAATGCCTTCCAACCATCACCCTTATTCTTCTCCTCAGACCAAAATCCATGTCCTCTATCAGATGCATTGAACTTCTTATGCAAGGCTACATTCACTTTGTTACTTGTATCTTGAGGTCTTATTCACCTTTTGTCCCATTTTCCTTTATTATTTACATTACCTTTCAAGTTTAACTTAGTCTCATATCTATGTTTTGATTTTTCATAACAATGTTTTAGCTTTCGAATGGCCTCCTCCAATGATCTAGGATCCTCAAACTGAATCCCGTCCTTGAATGATACCGAAAACCCACTAATGAATCATTGGATCTTGGCCTTCTCCTCCTTGAGGTAAGGAACATACCTCAATAACTCCAAGAATTTGCTAATGTAGTATTCATCGGTCATAGATCCCATATTTAGCTCATAAAATTCTTTTTGCAAATCAAAAGATGATGAAGTCCATTCTGCAAAACTGTCATAAAACATCCTCCAAATGCTTTAGGTTATAGGCCTATCCCCAAATATCTTTTGCATTTCTCTGGTTGACCCATTAGCTGCTATGCTTTAGAGGAGCACATTAAAGTAGAGTGAAAGCATTTATTAAGATATTCTCCTATTTTTTCTCTACTTAGCAAAATGTCAAAGTATTATGGATGCATATAAAATTTTGATTGGGAACCTTCTACTTTTTTTATCAAAATAAAGTCATTTCTATGATTTTAGACAATAATGACCTTTATCTTAACCTATATGGATAAAGTTGCTAATCTTCCATATTTTTGGTTAGTGAAAGGCTTTTAAGAAATAGGAAATTCCTTAGATTCTCACTAGTAAGGATGAATTGCTTGATTTTTGTATTTGATTCTAGGGGGTGGATCTTGCATGGGAAATCACCTTTTGCAATTCCTTTAAAACCTCCCAATTCTCAACATGAGGATTTTATTTTGGGTACAATATTATTTGATTGCAAGTCATAGTCCAAGAAGTTTCCTTATGTTTGGAATGCAAGTGTAGATACCCTTTAAGACCTCCTTTACAAACAAATCTTGTATTTTTGGCATTTTGACTAGTCAATATATGCCAAAAATAAGAACTAAGATACATAATTTAACCATTGTTGTTGTTGATTGAAGCACAAATATTATTAGTTCCTACCATAACTAGCAATGGATTTTCTATTGACCATTATTAGTTTAGCATTTAAGTTTTACAATAATTATTTTTTAAACATTTGATTGGGCCATAATTTTGAAGGTCTTATTATAGCCTTTCTACTATCTCACATTTTTTGTTATAATTTCTCACATTTTTTTGTCATAATTTATGGATGTAGTTGCAATATTTATACATGATTTTAAAATATTTATGCAATTATTTTTCATTGTTAAGCTTCATAATTAAAATCCTTGAAAGTAGCTCATACTCATGTAAATAAATCATTTCCCATGAGTTACAGATCACCATAATTTAAGCAAATATTTACATATTAGCTTTTCTATTTCATATATCAATTTGCAATTTTTTTAAAAAACATAACACCCACTTAAATAACAAAAACTACACTTATTTTTTATTTGATACTACTATTCCACAGAAACATAAATAAATAAAAAAAAAAAAAAAAAAAAAATATATTATTAACTTAAACTAAAAAGTTTTGTATAAAATACACGGTGGCCACTTAACGGCCGATCACAACTGCTATGAATAATCTTATACACATGTTTCCTTATGAATATGCCATAAAACCAATATCATAAGTGAAACCTCCTCCACGTTAAGCATAAACATGTAACAAATATTAGATATCATCTTGCACGCGCTCTTATAACATCGATGGCCAACTCAGTGGGATCTGTTGCCTGCACTTCACGGTACACACCATCCAACTGCCTCCTAAACTTGTCCTTGGAGCTCGCATACACCATCTTGCTCCTCACCCTTGAAGACTCAGGAGACCTGTAAATTTGTTTATGCACGTCAAAATCCATGTAATATATTTGAAAGAACATGTAGAAAGAAAACCACCATAAAATATCTAAAATAACCATTTCATAATTAAAAAATATACATTGCTAAGAAATAAATTAATAAAACTTCGACTTAATTCAACGACTTAATAATTTAAAATCATTATGAAGAAATAAATTAATAAAACTTAGCAGTAACGTTGGCATACTTACCAGGAAATGAAGAATATCTTGCTCTTTTGACAGTCGTCTTCGTTCACAAAATCGAAGTCATAGACCGCGTATCTACACTCTGTCTCGGGAAGAGAAGCCCTAAAGCTATCATAATTCTCAGTAGGGCCACCGAGTTTATCTACAGTGACTTCATTTTCATTTTCGTCGATCTTGAATATTATGAAGCGATATATCTTCTTCCTCTTCAGATCAAAGAATGTAGACTTGCATTCATCACTGACAGCCATCCCAGAACATGCACTCGCCTGCAAATATTCTAGATTTGTCAGATTTAAGAGAGAAAACCTTCAAAGAAAGCCCTACGCCGAATTTGTTTTACCAAAACAGCGGACCTTTAAGCATTTAAAGGAAAATTCAAAAAAGAAAGGCAGAATACTGACCATTTGAGAAAAAAAAAAAGGCTGATTCCTGTAAGTTAAAGACACCGAGAACGTCTCTCTCACTTCAGGATCCGCAGAAAGGATAATTAAAGGTGTAGGCGGATAGTGAAGACTCCCAATGCCAATTGAATATCTCACGCAGCAGCTGGATGCAAGCCCTGGCCCCGACAACTCCAAGGGATTTATTGAAATTGAGTGGAGGCTTGCCTGTAGAAATACGTTCAAGAAACTCAATGAATGCCGCGTAGAATTGAATTTTTCGAATAATAAATGGGAACATGATTTTAATTCAATTTATATGGAAACGCTTTAAATTGTTGGAGTCATTTGAATGCTAGAAAAGCCGGATTCAGTCTTAAAGTCGGCCATCATTTCCCTTTTAAATTGTTTGAAAAATAAAATCGAAAATATTTCTCTTTCGATCAAATTTTTATTTGAAATTATTTAAAATAAAAATAAAAATTGTTTTTACTCAAAGATATTAGGACACATTTAATGCTAATGCCTTTCCTTTAGGTATGATCCATTTTTTTCCATGCACGGCTAGGTAACATTCATGGTTTCCTTAGGTCTATGTCACTTATTTCACATTAAGAAGTTATATTTGGTTTTGGGAATTTCAATTTGTATGTAATTTTGATTTTATTTCATGAATAATAAGTTAATGTTTTTTTTTTATTAAAAAAATTTCTATTTACTATTTAATAGGGTTTTTTACCTCATTTTGTATGGTTTAATTTAATACTAACTTGTTAAAATAGAGATTAAGTAGAAAATTGTATTAATAGTTTATTTTATTATAATATAATATAAAATATTTTTTGAGACATGTTTTCAGTCATAATCACATCAAAATTCATTTCACTATGTGTATCAGTGTGATTCATCATCAAGACAAGATAATCACCAAATCCATGTCTCAAAAACTTGATATAGATCACAAAAGCCTAAATTCAATACCAATATAAAATAGTTTATGTGAATTATTTATGGATATTTAAAATAACAAAATAAAGACATATTTATTATTCTTTTTAATGTTGTTGTGATTTTCTTAAATTTTTATATGTTTTTCCACTTTTATATATAAGGGATTTTCATTTTAGTTTCATTTTAGATTATTAGTTTTATGTTATATGTGGCATTTATGTATAGTTGTTATATCTTTAGTCTTAACTCTATCAAGCATCTAGAGATCAAGATCAAATCTTTCCAGGTGCAAACTTCTTTTTGGATTACAAAATTTAATTGAAGTTTTGCACCATAAGATATTTGTCTCTCTCAATGCTATATAAATCTATGATTAAATAGATCTAAATTGATTTAAAAACATCTATAGAATTATAATACCATAATATAAAATATACCTATATGTTTGTATGTTATGTATGGTAAAATTTGATTCTATATTCTTGCGTATTGGTTATGTTTTTGCTCATAGACAAAATTTTTGTAGACAATAGTGAGGTGGTGGATTTCTACATATTTGGTTGTTTCAGATAGTGGGTGCAAATACTTTGCCCTTAGATATATCAAAATCCAATAAATGAGGTTAGAGCCTACTAGCTAATGTTGCAAGTTATGTTTAGCATATTATGTAATGGAATATTTTATATGTTGATACTTCATAAGATATTTTGAGTTCTTCTCCATTAGGCATAGAAACAGTTATTTTAATAACATTTACCATAATTTGTTATGCACATTTAGAAGGGGAATAATGGCAAGGAATGGAAGGAATTTGAGTAAGCAAAACCCACACTTGTTATTAGAAAATTAACACAATTTTTTGCATCTTGAAAAGATGATGATTTCCACCTCAACCTCGCAAAGCATAGACAATTCATATACCGTCTTCAACAATATGTTTTTATGCTTGTAGAAATTCACTCATCAATTTATAATATTCTTCATTTGATTTATCTTAATCCTTCTATAACCCATTGTGTATTTACACCTGCTCTATAACCATTCCAATCACATCCACAAAGTCCCTAGGTTAACAAAGCCCTAGTCATGTTAATGTTATTAGTTGTTAAGCCGAATATGATCTGTGGATTTCCAATTATTTTGACTCATAAAGAGATATGAGGAAATGATTGCAGGGAATCAACCATAATATCTCCTAACGCAAAAGTTTAGACAGATTAAAATGACTTCATTTCAGTTAGAGTGTATCCTCAAGGTTTCCGAGAGGGAGGATGGGGAACGCTTACAAATAAACAAGAAAGAAGAGTGGATGAGAAAACCCTCTTTGGAGGATTGAAAGGAAGGAAAACCAACCTGTATTTTTTTTCCTCTAAAACTTACTTTTATTTTTCTCATTTTTTTAATGTATTTTTTTTTAATAATGTTATGTGACAAAATCTCTCTAATACTATGGTGTTAGTAGAGTGCCTATCAACAAAATAACTTGTCTTTTTCTCACATTGATGTTTTCTAAGTGGACCTTCTTTTAACCACTTTAAGACCACATCACCCTTTGAAAGGTCTTATTTTCAAGATTTACGCCTTATTATATACTTTTTACTTAAATTTATCCTAACACGAAGATCTTCCTTAAGTCCTTTTGATATTTATAATTTCATACTATACTGTAAAGCGAACGTTGGACTTCTAAATTACACTCTTAATGTACCTACCATGGAAGAAATGGCTTCAATTTTTCAAGAACAAGGCTAGTCCCCAATGGAGATTATGTCCTCTACCTGAAGGCTAGAAGAGGAGATGATTAGCTCAAATCATATAAAATCATCCTTGAACTAGAACTCGAGAAATCAAGAGAGGACATGCTTCTAGAACATCCTTCTCTCACAAGAAGTTTCCCCCTTTGTCTCTGACAATTCTTGGAGAAACAACAATTAGAAACTCTAATTAGTTAAAGGAGAGCTTGATAATTAGCTAAATGGAATATCTCATTATTATTTTTTTACAGTTGAGGCATAAAAGGTAATCTAAGGGTGGTAAGATACCCAATGGGGGGTGTTGGTCATAATTGACCTCATTGGAAAGCAAGTTGTCTCTTTTGCATGAGGACTAGTCACCACCATAATCATTGAAGAAGAATCCTTGTTAGTAGCAAGGTATTCCTATCCTCACCTTTAGAACCCTATCAACAACAACCATGATAGGAAACTCCATGATTGTCATTAGAGTGTTGAAAGGAAACATAAATCTCCTATTTTATTCTATGTTATGTATTCTTTAGAGAACCATGGTTCTTTCCAAGAATTTCAAAAAAGACTCATTTTCCCATCATTCCCATGATAAAAATCCAAATAGAGTTGTAATGGTTAATCAAGTTGCCACAATGGAAGAGGGCATGCTTGATTTTAATGCATGCGTTTTTCTTCAACATTACATAGATTATCATGCATAACCACCATATGTAGGGAGCAATTGGGTGGGATTTTATTTTAGATTTAAAGGGGAGTTCAACCCTTCCACATATGGGTAACATCATTTTAAATTTATGAGGGAGAGGATTTATTACGTTCCATGCTCCAATAATCTACTCCCATCCCTTTACATGCATCTTTTGGAAGGGAATGTTGGTGTCATGTTCCTCCATCCTTATACTTCTTAAGTATTCCTCCTTTCCCACTCAACCTTGTGTGTCTTATTCATCCTTTTAGGATCTATCTCTATGGGTTTTATAAAAATACCAATGAATCTGTTAGATTTATTATCCACCTTATCATGGATCTTGGCTATTGTCCCTTTTTCCTAACAAAGGAAACTCAATCCCTCCATGATTTCTTAAATATATTTTAATAATAATTTAATGTCGTTAAGGATAACATTGAACATGATAAATTTATAGGTTTTACATGTAAAGCTAGGTTAGACACATCAAAATATGAAAGAGAGGACCATTCTCAACAAGCCTAGGGTGACATCCAGTGACAACTCTGGCAATTTCAACCATGTGAGGTAAGCATCCTCCTTGACCCTTTTCATCTCCAACATTTGGTTCATGAGCATCTTGCAATTTTCCAAGAGGCACCTCCATGATATTAAATATTTAAAACACCAAATGGTCTCCACTCCATATTTACTCCCAATACAACAAGAACTTCCTACTCCCATTGCAACCCCAACTCCAACCATGATAATTGCACACCATAATTGGTTTCTTGTTTTTATTGTGATGCATAATTTCTATGTTTTTAATATGGTACTATTTTTATCTATTTTTATTTATATTAAGATAATTTACTATGTAATATTCTATTGAGTTTCGAGAAGAAAAACTTGGTTTAAGATTTTGATTAGAATTTCAATAGAGTTCTTGGAATATTTTAATATCATAGTTCAAATACCCCATTTTGTACTTTGTCCTTTAGTCTATTCAATTTTTCTCTTTTAATATTAATATAAATGACCTTTCTTAAGTATACAAAAATACCAAGACCTAGGTTCTCAACATTATTCCACTTTTTTGGCCCTCAAATCAAGGATTTACTAGTTTGGTTCACTCATGTAGTTTAGTAGGTTCTAACCCAAACTAGCCCAAACTAACACCAGATGCGTTGTTTCCTTTACTAATTAATTAATTAATTCATATGGTAACTATTAGTAGAACTTTTGGAAAAAAAATTGACATTTTATCGATGTCATTTTGATGAATGCACAACAAAAGTTCGATGAAGTATATTAGCTTAGTATATTGGCATAGCTTCTTCAAACCTAAGATGCAAAAATGCATTGATCTATGATCCTTAATAATGAAAAAGGGAGCATTATCCCCTATTAGAGTCTGTTGTTGTAATTATTTTTTAAAAGAAATTTCCAATTTATTTACGAGGGACTAAGAGCCTAATATTTGTATCTGAAAAATCAGTGGCTTAACCAAGTGCAAAACACTTGCAAAGTATATAAAGTTCGGGTATATTAATATGAGGGTTGTGATCCAATAAGATCAATGGCTATAATTTGAAATAGAAATATAAATAGCCATGAATTTACAAATTATTTATTACATCATACCCACATTAATTTACCAATGGTAATAATCCAAAGGTGGATATTCACACTAAGTCAACAATTAAGGTGGATATTGGGTCATCTAACTAAGATAGACTTAATGAGAAATTTTGAACCTAAAATCACAAACCACTCTAATGACACTTGTTAATAGTGAACCCCATCCAAGCCTTTTGTACCATTTATAAAACCACTTCTTAATATTTCCAAAAACACTCTAGTTTTGGGGTTATTTCATTCTCTTGTGTCGATACAAATAAAAGGTAATAAATGTTATGAACAATGAACCTAAAAAATGATGAGAAGGAAAAAACTACAATCCACTTTGAGGTGTAGACCTCCTTTTCCAATGAATACAATGTAAATGACAAGATGATATATCATAAGACTAAGTCTCCTGGGTATATATAAAAGACAAAGCATACAATTATAATGAAAGGTTTCGGTCTACGTAATAATATAAAAATAAATATGTGATCATTCAATATATAGGCATACTACATGGGTTTAAGGTTAAACAAGGGGCTTGTCTAGGGCTTAACATACCCCTCCCATTCAAACAAGTGTTAACCTCAACACTTGACTAATTGTGGATGTTCCTACATGGATAACACATCTTCCCATGTCGCCTCTTCCACTAGCGGTACTTCTAATTTATGAGATACATAAAAATTGCTCAATTTTTTAGCTTCCTAATCCTTGTTGCAGATTATTTTCGATTCTATTATGATTTTTTCTTCTTCTTTAATCTCTGGAAAAATAGTTTGGATTAGGATCTTGTCACCAATTACCATTTTTAAGCAGGAAACATGGAAGAATGGATGTACAGTGAATATGGAGGAAACTCTAATTTGTAATCCATCCTACAAATCATCTACAACAAGGGCTTCATTGGGGGAACAATACCATACCACGTGTATTCATATAGGGGGATATATATTGAGGAAAAGATGACATAATATATTGAACATATAATAGGGGATAAAGGTTTTTATATTTGACGGGTATAAAAAAAGGGAGCTCAAAGTTAATGAAAAAATGTAAAGGGTTGTAAAAAATGTTAATGAAAAAATGGATAACTATAGGAATTTACAGGGTAAGTTCCTCAGAAAGAATACCAAAAGGACACCGCTCACAACCAGATCTCAAATCAATACACCAGTATTTTTGACGTGGTTAAAACCCTCAAAGTGCAAGGAGGGAAACAGTCCACGGCCTGTCCCAACGTGGGTACTACAGGCAATTTATTAATCAAAGAATGAAAATTTACATAAGCTTCTCTCATGCACGGATTACCCGAACAATGACCCTCCATGCACTTTAAATAGAACTCATGGACCAATCGGGTGTCAAGCCACGGATCAAGTGTCAGTAATACTGAGGTGAGAGTGAACCGTCGGATCACTACATATCGTGACCGTCGGATTGTAAGTTACAAAATGTACAATGGTAAAGAAACACACTTTACCTAACTCTAACCTAACTCTATACTAGACCAAGTTGAACTTAACTATATCCTATGTGTCGGAATATCCTAACATCCCCCCTTAAGAACAACTTGGGATAGGATTGAAGGATTTACAAATATGACACAATAGGAGAAGGAAGGAGGCACTAGAGCCTATCCCCCCTTAGTGACAACTTCCTGAACTCCAAGCATATATCGAAGTTTAGTGAACTTCGCCTCTGTGAGAGCCTTTGTGAAGATGTCTGCAACCTGATCATCTGTTGGACAATATTGCACTTCAAGAACATGGTCATGAATGAGCTTTCTGATGAAGTGCATGTGTAGTTCAATGTGTTTGCTGCGCTGATGCTGGACTGGATCTTTGCATAGCTGAATGGCACTTTGATTATCACACCAAAGTGTGGTTGGATGTTGCTGCTCAAAGCCAAACTCTGATAGGATCTGACGAAGCCACAAGGCTTCCTTACTAGCTTCCACGGCACCACGATACTCTGCTTCTGCTGACGAAAGAGAAATGGCAGCCTGTTTCTTACAAGCCCATGTAATAGGTCCTGAACCAAGAGTGAAGACATAACCGGCAGTAGACTTCCGATCATCATGGTCACCAGCCCAATCAGAATCAGTGAAACCAACTAACAGAGGAGCTGCTTTGGCACTGTAATGAATCCCAAACTGTACTGTACCTCGAACATAACGAAGTATTCTTTTAGCTGCTTTCCAATGACTTTCACGGGGGTTTTGCATAAAACGAGCAACAAGGCCAACAGCAAAGGAAAGATCAGGACGAGTATGGGTTAAATACAAGAGTTTTCCGACAAGTTGACGGTATAAGGTAGCATCAACTTCAGGAGAAGTACAAGAGACTGAAAGTTTGACTCCAGACTGAAAGGGAGAAGGGGTTGGCTTACAGTCTTCCATGTGAAAATGACGAAGAATATCACAAGCATACTTGGACTGGGAAAGGAAAATACCCTCTTGGGATTGCAAGACTTGAAGACCGAGAAAATAGTGTAAGTGTCCTAAGTCTGTCATTTCAAATTTCTTTTTAAGGCTGGACTTCACATGGTTTATAAGGTTGGGATCACTACCAGTAAGAATAAGATCATCAACATAAAGAACAAGGATGATAAGAGAGTTGCCCACTTTCTTGGTGTAGACAGTATTGTCAGAATGACACCTAGAAAAGCCAGATTCTAAAAGAAAGCTATCCATTTTGGCATACCAAGCCCGAGGAGCTTGCTTGAGGCCATAAAGGGATTTCTTAAGTCGACAAACAAGGCTGGAGTCTGTTTGTATGAAGCCAATGGGTTGTTCCATATAGATTTCTTCCTGCAAGTCCCCATGCAAGAAGGCAGATTTAACATCCATCTGATGGACTTCCCATTTTAAAGAGGCAGCAAGGGAAAGAACAAGGCGGATAGAGTTCATTTTGGCAACAGGGGAGAAGGTTTCAGTGTAGTCAATGCCTTCAACCTGTGAAAAGCCCTTAGCAACGAGACGAGCTTTATGTTTATCAACTTTCCCATCTGGTCCATACTTGGTTCTGTAAACCCATTTACATCTAACAAGTTTGCGTCCCTTTGGTAGAGGAACAAGATCCCATGTATCATTTGTCATCAATGAATGATATTCTTCATTCATAGCTGCTTCCCAATGTGGATGGCCTGAAGCTTCTGCAAAAGTGTCAGGATCATGATTTACTGGAGCTTGAGCCAGTAAAGAAGAGGCTCTTTCAAACTGAGAACGTGTACGTCGCTGATCTGTAGGATCACCGGCAAGATCACCTGCTGCATCCCGAGTAGCACGGACCCATCTTGGAAGTTGAGGATCCTGAGAAGGTGGGGGAGGATTATCATCCTCGCTTTCATCATCTGAAGAAGAAATGTTTTCAAAAGTAGAAGAGATAGGAAGAGGTGGCACATCCGCCGGACTAGGCTCGCAGGCCGATTTATTTTCATCAAATTTTACATCTCTTCTAATGATAACATTTTTGGACTTAAATGGAATAAGTCTATAACCTTTTACATCTTCAGAATATCCAACAAAAGTACATTTCTCACTCTTAGGTTCTAAAGCTTTATGCTTTTCATCTGGAATATGGGCCCATGCTTCACTTCCAAACACACGAAAGTGACTTACATCTGGTTTAATGGAACTCCAAGCTTCTTCTGGAGTGATATTCTCTAGAACCTTAGTAGGAGTGCGATTGATTATATAATTTGCACAATTAATTGCTTCGGCCCAAAAACTAAGACTGAGTCCTTTAGATTGCAGCATACAATTAGCCATTTCCTTTAAGGTGCGATTTTTCCTTTCAGCTACACCATTTTGTTGTGGAGTGTATGGAACAGTATGTTGCATTTGAATTCCATTTTCGGTGCAAAAGTTGATGAATGTGTTTTTAACATATTCTCCACCATTATCAGTTCTTAGCTTAAGAATTTGATGTCCAGATTGTTTTTCAACAAAGGCTTTGAAGGCCAAAAAAGTGTTAAATACTTCGCTCTTGAGTTTTAAGAAGTATACCCAAGTGCGTCTGGAGAAATCATCAATGAAAGTTAAGAAGTACTTGCAGCCAGAGAATGAAGCAACAGGAAGAGGACCACATAAATCACTGTGCACAAGCTGTAAAGGGGCTGAGGCGTGCCAAGAGGCACGTTTGTCAAAACTGTCCCGATGATGTTTTCCGAGTACATCCGGAACAAACACCATCTCTGCAAGATACCATAGGAAGACCTGTCACCATATTTTCTTTACATAGATGCTGAAGGGAGCGATAGTTTAAGTGACCAAATCGCTCATGCCAAAGTTTGCTCACTTCATCATTATGAGCAACAAATACTGAGGGAAGATTTGATGACCCAAAGTTGTGAAACTTATACAACCTTTTGGAATCATCAGCAAGACCAGTAGCTAGAATCTGTTTAGGATCTTTTAGATCCTTGATTACAACATCATGAGGTGAAAATTCAACAATTTTACCTTCACCTGAATGAGTTATCTGATAGACAGATAGAAGGTTGCAGGATAAGGTTGGAACACATAATACATCATTAAACTGACCATTGTCTAGATGAACAGTTCCAGTCCCTACAACATTAAGAGATCTATCATCACCAATATATATATTTTTGGTGTTACAATCATTTAAAGAAGAAAACATGGCTTGGTTTTTGGCCATGTGACAAGAGGCTCCAGAATCAATGAGCCACTCATGAGAATGAGAAGAAGAAGAAGATACATTTAATGCATAACCAGACTGAGATGATTGATAATGACATGCAGAAAGTGCCATTCCGGAAGTTGAAGTTGAAGTAGGCTCCACATGGATGTTATGTTTCTTCATTGCGGCTTCCAAGGCTTCCATCTTCTTAAAGCATTTAGATTCTAAGTGGCCATCTCGATTACAAAAGTTACAATGTCTATCAGTCTTCTTCCATTTGTTTTTATTGGTCTTATCATTTTGCTGAAATGATCTTTCATTTTGAGGCTGAGATGGTTTAGGACCATTCTTTTGAGGATATGACTTCTTAGGATTCTTTGAATTTGGTTGCTGCTGGGCGGCTAACGCTTTCGTGGAAGAGTTTCCAAGATTAAGAAGACCAAGGTGTAAGAGTTTTTCTTGTTCTCTTATTAAGGAATCACAAAAGGAGTCAAAGGAAGGGGCCTTGTAGTCTTGTCCTTGACAAATGAAAGCTTCCCTTGTAGAATGGAAAGTGGAAACAAATACAGAGTAGGCTGGTCCCAACTTAGTAAGGATGGAATAAATAAGGTTACCATCTTCTTTCTTAACTTTAACACCTTCCAAGAGATATCTAAGGGTCTTGAATTTGGACAAGAAATCTTCAATGCAAGAAAAATTATTAGGATCCAAAGTAAGCAGCTCATTTTCAAGTTGATGGGCTCTAATTTCATTTTTAATTCCAAAAACTTTAGCAAGTTTTTCTAATGCTTCATGAGGAGTCTCAAGTTCTGCAATGTGGAATCTAAGATCAGGAGAAACAGACATCCCTATCAAACCACGTGCTTGATCTTGTCTATTTTCCCATTTTGCCGCCTTGTCTTCATCTTTTGGTTTCTTCTCTTGGTCTGTGGCTATTCTGTAGAGACCTTTACTTCTAAGTAAATCTCCCATGTAGGCTACCCATTGGAAGTAGTTAGTGCTGTCAAGAATGACTTGGCATGGACTTTCCATTTTTTTTAAAAAAACTGAAGCTGAAGATGCTGAAAGTAAGTGTTCCAATGGATAGATCTCGAAAAAATAGGCGGTTTTAAAAAAAACGGCTCTGAAAAAGGCTTCCGGATGAAGAAGTTATGGCTTTTTGAAAAAAAAAATTGTTGACGTTGCCGGCAAAGTGCGCGAATGTGCGGGAATGAAAAAATCTGCCCCCACAAAATGGAGACTTGAACCCAAGACCTCTACTCTCTTAAAATAGCTTTGAACCAATTGATCTATACAAAAAATTTGAGAGAGAGAGAGAGAGAAAGAGAGAGGGGGGGGGGGGGGCCTTGGTTTGCGTGCTTGCCTTGAGAAGGCTCTTTTTCCCTACAAAACACAAAACACAAAACCCAACACGAATATGCAAAGAAAAACGAACCTTACGGCTCGAAGTTAGCTTTAGCCAAAAAACTAGAAATTTAAAAAAAAAATCTCAAAGTTAGCTTTAGCCGAAAAACTAAATATTTTTCTCAATGTTTCTGATTTTCCAAGATCACACTAAGGTGCAGGGAAAAGAGCATACGCATGAGAAAAATCCTTCCTTTCTGTTTTTGATTTGCCCAGATCGCACAGAGTCGCAGGGCAAAGAGCATACGCAGAAATGAAAGGTATAGATCCGGTAAAAAAAAAGGCTAAATAAACTGAGACCGAAATAAGCAGAGAGAAAATAACAGTAAACTGCAAAAAAAACACTGTATACCTCCCGATCTGAAAAATGACGCAGCTAGGGCTACCGGAAACCTTTTCGCGTGAAACGAAAGGGGTTCCTCACTGGAACAGATGCTCCGAACGCAACAGAGCAGTCCTCTCGGCCCGAAAGCAGTCAGAAACAGCAGATCTAGGAAACGACAGCCGCATGCAGTTCTACCGACTTCAGATTTGGATCACCAACGGACGCGGCCCTCAAATAGCTCTGATACCATGTAGGAATTTACAGGGTAAGTTCCTCAGAAAGAATACCAAAAGGACACCGCTCACAACCAGATCTCAAATCAATACACCAGTATTTTTGACGTGGTTAAAACCCTCAAAGTGCAAGGAGGGAAACAGTCCACGGCCTGTCCCAACGTGGGTACTACAGGCAATTTATTAATCAAAGAATGAAAATTTACATAAGCTTCTCTCATGCACGGATTACCCGAACAATGACCCTCCATGCGCTTTAAATAGAACTCATGGACCAATCGGGTGTCAAGCCACGGATCAAGTGTCGGTAATACCGAGGTGAGAGTGAACCGTCGGATCACTACATATCGTGACCGTCGGATTGTAAGTTACAAAATGTACAACGGTAAAGAAACACACTTTACCTAACTCTATACTAGACCAAGTTGAACTTAACTATATCCTATGTGTCGGAATATCCTAACAATAACTACAATATCTAGTGAAAGTAGGGTTTTTTAAATTGATAAAGTGTATTGGGTTTGTATTGGTAGGGGGTTAAATAATGTTATTTAGAGGTATTTTTCAATGTGTAATCAAATTAAGAGTATTACTTAGTATGCCACGAACGCATGTGATATGTTAGAGGTTTATTGAGTGAAGCCCCCATGTCCTCTACAACACCTTATAAGGTGAATAATACCTCAATGAAATTTTATTGTCCTTTTGTTGCTTGAGGAAAATCTCTTTATATGGTTGCAGCATTAGAAATATCCAATCCCCCACTTCAAATTCCCTTTCACTGCAATGTTGATCTCTTTGTTGTTTCATCCTATTTTGTGTTATAACCAAGTTGTCCTTCAATAGTTTGATAACATATTGAACAATGCTCCCAACTTAATGAGAAATTTACCGAGTTCTCCTTTTTTTGGAGATCGTGTCAATCTTGATTCTCAACTTGATTTTGAAAAGTGTTGATTCAAGCATCACCCTTTTTTCATTTCAGGGTTAAAATTCTAACATTTTTTAACCATGGCATTAAAAACCAAATATCATGATTATGAAAGACATGAAAAACTACACTAAAATGCAAAAGTGGTGATACAACATCACCTCTTTCTTTTTTTCAGTGTTAAAGTTCAAACATTTTTCAATCATGGCATTAAAGACCAAATGTCATGACTACGAAAGACATGAACAAAGTTGTTGAAATGCAAAAGTGGCAATGTCACATCACCTCTTTTTTTTTCAGGATTAAATTCAAACATTTTTCAGTCATGCCATTAAGGACTAAATATCATGATAATAAAAGACATGAAAAAATGCATTGAAATGCAGGAGTTGTGATGCAATATCACCCACTTTTTTTTAAAGGTTAAAATTCAAACACTTTTCAACCATGACGTAAAGACTAGATATCATGGCTATGAAAAATCCTAAAACTTAACACTTAAAAATTATCTACCTTTCTAATTTTTCTTCTTTTCCTTTTTTTAAATGCTTGTTTTTAAGTGTTTTTCAAAGTTATCTAAATTTATTTTATTTTTAGAGTTAAAATACTAATTAGTTGGCATTACATCTTTGACCATTGATACCACCGAAATAAAATAAAATAAAAAATCATTATGAATGTAAAAATAATCTTACTCAATTTTGTTTAATTATTAATATTTTAAAAATAATTTAAAATTGAAAGGAAAAAAATTATATATATAATTAAAATATGAAAAAAGGCTTTTTATTCTAAAAGTATTGAAAATGGCTAATTTAGGAAAAGTGGGGAAACAATTAAAAAAGAGATATTTTAAAAGAATTTAAATTTTAAAATATATATATATATATATATATATATATATATATATATATATATATATTAAAAAATAAATAAATATATATATATATATATATATATATATATATATATATATATATTAAAAAATAAAATAAATAATAAAAAATATTAAAAATCAAAATTAGAATTTAAAAAATAAAAACAAAATATTAATATATTTAAATAAAAATTATGAGATAAAAAAATTTAAATAAAAATAACATTTTAAATTTTAAAAAAAATATAAATTTAGAAAAAAATGTATTTTAAATTAAAAAATAAAATAAATAAATAAAATTTAATTTAAAAATTAAGGAAAAAAAATCGACAACATTGAAAAATAAGATATAATTCAAAAATTCAAAAAACATGTGTGAAGTGCGTGTTGTGTGTTGTGTGGGTGAGGAAGATGCGGGCATCACCCTCCGCCCACATGGCACACATCAATTTATTTTTTATTTTTTATTTTTTTAAATTAAATTTTGTTTTTTCAATTGTTTAAGAAAATATCCATTTTTAATGTTTTTTTTTTCTTTTTTCAATATTTTTTAAATTAATAGGTTTTATTTATTTATTTGTTTGTTTGTTTTAAATATTAATAATTTTGTTTTTTCTTATTTTTTATTTATTTATTGGTTTTTTTAATACTTCTTCTTTTATTTAAAAAAATGATGAGCCTGGAGTATGTCCTAAAATTGTTTTTGCTTGGCTAAGAGTCAATTTTCCTCCGACATAAGGAAATAGGTTACCGACCCAAGAACAAGAGGCATGTGGCAAGAGTGGAATTTGACCCCTTTATGAACCACCAATGGGTAGTTCGAGGTGGTATGGTTTTCCTTGAATAATAGTGATGAGCCAGACTGCATTCACGGATAGCACTTAGTGATGGTTGTCCCCACCTCCGATTTGATCACTGAATTATGATAAGTTTTCTCACTGTTTAAAAAAATGATTTGTTTTCTTGAATATATACTTATTATAAAACTTTATTAGTTTTATTATTATTTCTATTAAAAAAAATATTAAATTCTCTACATTTTTTTTGGTTTAAATTTGTTTTTAAAATTGCCTTGGAATTTTTGTTTTAATCATTTTTTAATTAAATTTTTAAATTTTTTTGGAAAGGACAATTTTTTGATTACTTAATTTGTTTTAAAAATAAATAAAATAAAATAAAATTTGGTAATTTTATTTTAAAAAAATATGTTGCATCTTCTTCGTATTTAAGGGTGTCTTTCTTGATTTTGTTTACACTAATGGTGATTTTATAAACAATAGCTAAAAATATTGCAATTTTAGTGCCCCATTGAAAAAGGGTTAAGTTGTCTTAGGCTAAGATGTCAAAAGAGCTATAGTTTTAACCTTATAAAAAAACAAAAAATTGCTCATGTTTTCTATGCGGTTCACAGACCCCAGAGATCAATGATCGCTACGTCCACGGAATATTTGTACCAAGCAGAACCACCTGAAGGGGTCACTTCATGTTGGATCAACCAAGAATTCTGACCCTAAGAGTGTTAAGAGAATTGAACCAGCAACCTCTCAATAGAAAAGGTGCTTTAATGACAAGGACTCAACCGATTGATCCAACCCTTAGGGCTCAAAAACAAAATTGCTCCTAGTATATTTTTCTTTTATTAAATGTAGAATATTAAGGTTTTTTTAGTCGTGATATTTTGTTTATAATTCCATGGTTGAATAATGTTGAAATCTTAAGTTTTTTTGTACTCGTGATATTTGGTTTCTATTCCATGGTTGAAAAATATCAAAATTTTAAGGTTTTTCATAGTCATGATATTTTATCTTTAACACCATGGTTGAAAATTGTTGGAATTTTAAGGTTTTCCATGATCATGATTTTGGTTTTTAATGTCATGGTTGAAAAATGTTGGAATTTTAACTCTAAAAAATTGGTGATGCAACATCACCATGTTTTTATTATGAGGTGTTTTTTCATGTTTTTTTGCACAAAAAAAGGGTTTCTTGGGCTAGAGTTTTGTTTTGAGGTTACAATTTTCGTTAAGTTGGTAACATGTTATTGTTGGTGCTCTATGTGGTTCTCCATTGCTTGAAAATGTGTAGCCCCTTTCAAGGGTGATGTGATAGGTTGAAAATGATATCCATAAAGTCCCATAAATAGGTACATTTTTTACAATGTATCAAAGGATGTGTTGTATCACCATTATGCCAAGGGAAACCACTTGAAGAATTTTGTATTTTTATCATACGCAAAGAAATGATAATATCCTTCAAAATATTTATTGAACGATATTAGTTTTCTCATTTGATTAAGGATGGTAAGATGAGTTATGAGCCAATTTAGTACCCAAACAAGAAAACAAGTTAGTCCAAAAATTTCTAGTGAAAGTTAGATCTCTATTACATACAATAATCTTCAAGATTCCATGTAGATTTTGGATCGTTTCCATGAATGATTTTGTTGCTATAATTACTTTAAAAGGATGAGAAAGAAATCCAAAGTAGGAACACTTTTTCAACTGATCTACCGCTTCAATAATGACATTCTTTCCTTCATAATTGGGTAAACCTGTAATAAAATCCATTGAAACTTCTTCTCGACACTGGCTTGGTATGGTTAATGGTTGTAGGAGGTTTGATCTTGATTGTCTCTGTGACATTCTATTGGAAGACCACACATTAAACCACAAAATATTTCACATATGCTTTAAGTCCTTCCTAGAAAAAATATTTCTTGATGTTATGGTATGTTTTCAAGAACCCTAAATGTCCTCCTAGAGGAGTAGGGTGCAATTTGAAAATGAACTTTTATTTGAGTTTTCAGCTCTTACATAATTATAAATAATATTGATACCAAAACAAATCATTATTCTACAAAAAAATTCCCATTGTGTTTAGGTCTTATTGTAGTTGTTGAATGATATTGGATACCTTCTCATATTACTTCCATTCTATGTTGAATAATGTTGTCATTGATATCAAAGATGGGGGGAGACCCAAAGGTGAGAACGCAAGCCAAAGGAGCAGGCTACTCATCTTTCTTTCATTCTATGTTGAATAATGTTTTCATTAATGTCAAAGATATGGGGAAACCCAAAGGTATGAGCACAACCTAAAGGGGGAGCTTAGTCTAAGATAGGAGCACATTTGGGTGTTGAAAGAAGTAAAATTGGAAAGCGTTAAAAAATTTCCCCGGGAGGAGGGGGGTATGAGGAAGAAATCTCAAATTTCGTGGTAACAAGGAAATATCGGACAAGAGCATAAAACCTTGAAGAGACCTCCAATTATTGAAGAAACCTCAAATTTTGTATAATGTTGAAAGCCCCACAAATCTAATATGTTTGGATCTCCCTTATTGGTTAATGGATAAACAAATAATTTTCAACCATCGTTCCATGTACCGGAACCTCTTGATATTAGAGATTTTACAAACTCACAAGTCCACAAAATAACTAATAACCTCGTATGGAAGTAGTCCCTAGTCATAGTGTCGGTTGCATGGCACCAAGGTGTAGTGCCTAAGGGCTTACAACCCCATTTTGGTATGTTGGAAAAAGGCACATATTCATGCTTTTTTTATATCCAATATCTATAGCTCTAGGTCACAACCCTAGTCACATGGAACTAAGTCGTAGCACCTAAGGGCTTAAGGCTCCTCAACATTATTGTGTTAAATGCTCATTTTCACAATTTGTCAATATTCCAAGCCTTGGTGAGCACTTGGTCACAATGGTGTTTGTTTATCGCACCAAGGCATAAATCCCTCAACATATTGATATATCAATGATTTTTTAAAGTGTAGAGTTATGGATCTATCGATATCCTAAGCCCTGGTAATCACCTAGTCTTGGTGTCTAGTCATAGTTGTATTATGCTATAGCATTCAAGGTTAAATGCATAAAATAAAATTCAATTTTGTAAGTAATTGTAGAGTTAAAAATTCAAGTATTTTTCTCAACTTCCCAATAAAAAGTGAAGTTTAGAGTTTCGGGCCTCCAGTTGTAATGTAGAGTTGATACATTCTGATATTTGTGGTCCATTATGGACACGTTCTCTCAAGGGTTATGAACATTCCATGACCTTCATTGATGATTTCTCTATGAAGACCTAGATATACTTCTTGAAGACAAGAGATGAAGTCTCCAGTCTCTTCCAAGTGTTGGAGCACTCATTATGGAAGAAGATGAAGATACTTTGGATAGATAATGGAGGCAAGGATATGAAGAAAACCCTCAAGGATTTATTTGAAAAGGAGATAATCAAGAGGGAATGGACATCCCCATATGACCAACAACATAATGGCGTTGCAAAATGCAAGAACATAACCATAGTTTGAGTAGCAAGGGTCATGCTATATGATCATGATATGCCTAGATATATTTGGGGAAAATCATGTAGAAAAACATTTTACATTCAAAATAGGGTCTCGCATAAGGTGTTGGGAAGGATGACACTTGAGGAGGCATTTACAAAAAAGAAACTAGAAGTCGGTCATTTTAGAATTTTTGGAAATATCGCTTATTCTCACATTGCGGCCGAGAAGTGCACCAAGCTATATTCAACTATAGAGAAGGGATATTTCATTGGTTACAATGAAACATCCAAGGCATATGAGATCTATATTCCAGAGACTAGGAAGATCATCATGAGATGGGACATTAATTTTCAAGAAGAGAACGCCTTTAGGAGATCTTTCTAGTTGCCAAAAATTGATCATAGTCAATGAGCAGAAGCTCCAAGGGTTGAACAACAATCTCGGGTGCAAGGTACAAGTATAAGTATAGTGACTAGTACAAGTACAAGTGTAGAGGAGAGTTTGCATAATAAGGAGAAGGAGAATGATGGGGAGCTTGAATCTCCACCCACTTCAATTGGAAGGAGGAATAATGAGGTGTTTCATACATGAAGAGATGCATAAGAGTTTCTAGGAGATCCTAGATTGAGAAATATGGATAGGATACCACCAGAGAAATATTCAGGTTACAAGGCATGGATGAGTCAGCTCATTGATAGTGAGTCTTCTAGCTATGAGGAGGTTGCACAACATTCTGTGTGGTAATATGTTATGGTGGAGTAGTACAACTCCATCACGTTGAACGATGTTTGGTAGGGTGGTTCCTAGAACATTGGATAGGACAATGGTTGGTTCTCACTGGATCTTTAAGATCAAGCATGCTACAGATGGTAGCATTGAAAAATTCAAAGCCAGTTGCATGGCCAAGTGTTTCTATCAGAAAGAGGGAATAGATTATGAGGAGGCATTTTCTCCCATGGCTAGGTATACTTCCATTAGTGATATGATCCCACTTGAAGCATAGATGGGCTGACATATTCATTAGATGGATGTCAAGACGACATTCCTGAATGAATTCATAGAAGAGGAGGTGTAAATCGAACAACTAGGGGGCTTTGAGAGACATGGGAGGGAAACCCATGTATGAAAATTGAAGAGAGAAATACATGTACTCAAGAAATCTCCAAGAGCATGGAATGGTCATATTGAGAGATATTTGTACGAGATGGGATTAGTGAAGAGTGAGGCAGATTTGAACCTATAATATATTATGATTGGAGGTGAGCCACTCATTCTCGTTGTGTATGTGGATGATGTATTTTTTAATAGGTCAATAGGGCTCATAGAAGAATACAAGAGCGACTTAGAAACGGAGTTTGAAATGAAGGACTCGGGGTTGATGCACTATTTTCTAAGACTCAAAGTGTGGAAGAAAGATGGGGAAATCTTCCTTAGTGAAGGGAGATATACCTTGGAGATCTTGAATAAATTTAGGATGTTGGATTGTAGAACCATGTATACACCAATGCATGGATGTAACATCTATGATGTAACATGTGTAAGTCCTATGATGTCCGACCTCATTTATTGCATTGATTACAACAAGAAAAAAAAATATATCATAGTGTAATTCAATTATACGAGGGAGATATTATTACGAATAAAATATATGGTGTTTGGATTATGATATTCTTATTGTCCCAAGATGACTCCAATGGTGGTTTCTAAAGTATTTGTAGATATATGAATGAGAGGGATCAATTGGGTCCTCTTTATGTGGGAGCCTCAGACAACTTAAATTTGAAATCCTCAAAGGCACAATGGAAGATATCTTTCCATACAAAATAAATGCTTTTAGTAAGAAAAGAAAACAAAGGATGAGCTACTTGAGTAAATTTGTTCAATAAAGTGTTGATAATAACCTGTGTGCTTGAGGAAGATACATAACTTGTTTTGTGTTTGTGGACTTGGTAAGTTCAATATTACCTGTATCTTCATTGGGTACACTTTGATGCCTTTAGAAGAAATATGATGCCCTCACATCACTCGTTTAGTTAAGAACATCAAACATTTTTCATTGTTGATATCTACATGACATTCCTTGCCTTTTTTCAATACCTCTTTTAGATTAGCCAACACTAATTCAAACATAACACCATAAGTCATGAAAAAATCCATAAAACATCTATGTAACCACGAATCAAGTCAAAAAATATCTTTGTCACGACTCTTTGGAAGGTCATAGGATCATTACAAATTCCAAAGGGTAGAACATGATAGTAAAATATCCCCAAGGACAAGTAAACATATATTTTCCATGATCTTATGGTGCAAAATGATTGATTATTCAATTATCTTCTATTCTCTTAGTAGATAAATATTGGTTTGAGGGGGATTGACCTAGGTTCAAAGTGTGTTGCGCACCAAAAAAGCCTTCAACTACTAGCCCTTTTGGCAACGACTTGCAAGAAAATCGTAGTCTCACCCGAAGCAGTTATGGGAGGCTGCAGAACCATATTTCTACAACTGAAGAGATAATTGCATAGTGGCACTATGTATTTACTTCTACTTTATATTAATATTCTAATGTCATGTATATAAATAAATTCGCACAAATGATTATTTTAACAGATCCACATTAAACCCATAAACTCTAACAAATCACAGTATATATTACAGTTCTTCATATAATTCAATGAAAATCATGCATAACTAGATACATAACAATAGAAAATACACACATAAGATATACAGTACTTCGCCAAAACTTCTTCTTTATTAATATAAATATTCAGTACATATACTTCTTTGACCTGCGCACCTAGCTGCAGGTGGTCTATGCACTCAGCTGCAGATTCTTCCAGACCTCTGTGCACTCAACTGCGGAACCTTCCCTAAAAATACAAACTACAGATGTGAATACAATAGTTGAATGATCTCTTCTATTATGTTCTATGATGATATTGTTTACAAAGTATTATATCTTCTTAAATACATTTCATCTTTACAAAAACCATGGTCCACATACCATGGATCCACAAAACAAGGACTAATACCCGATACTCGTTACAAAATAAGGGCTTTGTCCCATCCCCAAAGCCCTAAAAGACCGCACGATGAATATATATTGTACAAAATCTCCCTAGGTCATGGGTTTTGACTAGGATCCATGGGATATGGTTGGGAGATTGAGCTAATGAGCATCAAGGCCTAGAATTCTCCCATGATCACAGGTGGCCTAGCCATATTTCCGTGGGTTATGGCTAGTGGGTTGAGTGAGTGCCTTATATAATCGAGAAAATATTTTTACAATTCAATGACATGTGATGACATGTGGGAATGGTAATTTGGCCCGAGTTTCACCATGGGTTAGGTGGGGTACCTAACATGACTCCTAGTGATGACTTGGTAGATTGGTGACCCAAGGAATAATGGGTGACTATTTCCTTTAGTTGATTTTAATGTGTGATGATCTCCATGTGGTTCTGGTATTGAACATGAGGTGGATGAATTCATCAACATAGCTATATTATTCAACCTTTTCTTGGGATATAGAATAATTTAAACAAGAGATAATTTCAAGGAGTGAATGTGAATATCTCCCTAGCTAAGAGGGAGTGTTGATTTTATTGAAGCTTCGATCAGTATTCAAGTTGGCCTAAAAGAAAGAATTTTCAATTTTCAATTTTTTCCTCCAAAAGTACAAGTTGGCTTCATATTATTCAAGTCGTCCATCCCCAAAAGATGCACCTATTTGGGCTCATTAGATCACTATAAAATTTCCACTTGTACTTCTCCTCAAGGCACCAATTCGAATCACACATCAAACAAATTCTTCTGTTCATCTATGTGAAGGAGACCGAAGTTGACCAAAACAATCCAGTGTTAACTGAGATATTTTATCTTTGTTTTGACCTCTCAATTTGCACATGTGGAGAGATACCAAAGATTTTATTGGAATTTCATTGGGAAGAAGATCATTTTTTTGTGGAGGAGCAGCAGGCCCAAATTCGACCTAGTTGACTAGAGTTAACTGAAACTTTCTAAATAAAATTTTGGCTAGGTTTGTGGACAGTTTGACTAGGTTTGACTTGGGTTTTTATGTTGATAGTTTGACTTTATTTATACTGAAAATATCATATTGTATCTATTGTTTAATTGGATAAATTCTCTAAGAATAGGTTGCTGGGTTTCCCCCCTAAAAGAAGGTTTTTCTAGAGTAAAATTTGTGTGTCTCTTGAGTTTGGTTGTCTCAATATGATCCTACTGTCATTATTGTTCCTATTATTGAGAGCTTTTATGTAATTGCTTGATGATAAATTTGAACATAAGAAGGGTTAGATTAAGAAATCATTAGAATTAATTGTCAATCTAGAAGATCAATAAATCATCCAACCGTGTAGCTTGTCTGGCATTTAATTTTAGTTGATCAAATAAATATTTCAAACCTCCAATATTTGTTATTAATATGAATTTTCTTCCAAGGAGATAGTGTCTCCCCATTTTTAAAGTGTGAACAACAGTAGCATCTTTAAAATTGTGTGTCACGTCTATAGAATTAGGACACCACCCAAACCTTCCTTGCATGTGTTTGTGCATACCACAAACTCTTTTTCCATATCAATAATTTGAAGGATTGGTACATGGGTCAATAAATGCTACATATACGCGAAGCTAATAACACACTCAGTTGTCTAGAAAATCTCTTTCCCTTTCTCTGGAACATTGTGATTGGGTTACCAATACTGGAAAACATTTTAATAAATCTCTTATAATACCTTTCCAGACCCATGAATGATCTAACCTCAACTGCATTATTTCATTTTGGCCACTATGTGATAGCTTTAACTTTATCTAGGTCATTCTTTATTCCCTTTGTTAAGACCACATGTCCTAAATATTGAATTTGAGACGGTAACACCCTCCTCCCACATTTACCTAAGTTAATCGGTTCATTGGAGTAAACATGTGATGAGAGGCTAGTATGATTTGATTTAACTCCCCATGAATAGTTAAGGAAGTGGAACCAACAAAACACAACCAATATGACCTTCTACACATGTTATAGAACCTTCAAGAGCCAACCAACCCTTCCAGGTGACCAACCCCTGAGGTAACTTGACATTTTACCGACCTAGAGCCTCATTCACTCCCATGACATGGGAATGTATGTGACTTGGACCCTCTAATCGTTCCCACAATAAGGGCATGCCAACAACCCTGGATTTTGTGCCACTTTTTTAAGGCTAAGTGATTAGGTGCTAGAATTATGCTCAAAAATGAAAGTGTCAGAATATTGTCAAACTCAGCTTTAGATTAAAGAGATTGTCATTCTAAATCCAACGGTGTGAATGAAACTCAAAACTAATTTTGTATGCAAATGTTAGATCAAGTCAAAGTTCAGATTTCACTTGCCTACATGGCAGGATTGGGATGATGTGGCAAGTCTTCCGTCAATATGGAGGCGCCAAGTGGAAGCCCAGCATTGGCCCTCGCAAATCGCATATCACAGCAGTAGGTGGAAATGGTGTTTCAAATCAGCCCCTGGTAGGTTGGGTTGCGATGCGATCAAATCACATATCGCAATCAGTTAAAGGGATCAGAGAACAGGTACCGGCCCCAGCAAGGTTATCGATGCGATGTTATGTGATCGCATATCGCAATTGCAGCAGTAATAGGAATCGGCCTTGACGCAAGTTAAGTCCGAATGCAACAGACCCCCGAACGCGATAACATTATATGTCATAGTTTAAAACTCCAACAGGTGCTCAATATCGCAATCGCAGTATTTCACTGGGTAAACAAGACATTCCACCTGCCAAAACCCATTGATTTCGATCTGCAATAAGGTCGACAGGATATGGCCCAGTTAGTGGATTTTGGGGCTAATTTGTAGTTTTCTGTTGGTTTTGGAGCATTTTGTGAAACAAATAGTGGGAGAACTGGGATAAGTCATAACTTCTTCAGTTCTTATCCAAATTTGATGAAAAAATAGTCAATTCTAGTAGTTTTGTGTATGTTGAACTAATAGAGATAGGTTTTAGAGGCATCTAAGTATTGTAAACACACTTTTGATGTAATCTTAGCATAATAGAGAGGCCCAAGCCATTGGAAGTTGGACCAAGGAGACATAGCCTAGGAGGGGTGAACTCCTTTATCATGTGCTTGTTGTGTGTTATATTTTGATGTTCTTTTATGTTATATTGTTGTTGTTCAACATATGTTTTTATGTTAAATTGTTTATAACATTTACTTAAGAAACTCTCATGGGAATCTATTAATTATGCAAAAGTTTTAAATCCTTAATCACTTGAAAAAGAAAATGATAAGCATATTGGGTTTATTTTTGAATGGGGAATTAGCACAACATTACTAATCTACTCAAATTCAAGTCAAGTTGGTATCAGAGCTCTGGTTTTGCTTACTAGATTTTCTTTGTAAAAGAAGGATTTAATTGTTTGCAATTTTATGTCATGATCACAAGGTTAAAGCTCAAAATAGGAGGAGGAAGGCTAGTTGAAAGCCATGAAATTGGGTCAAAGGGAAGAATAGCAAGGTTTTCAAAGTATTATACACTAGTACAACCTCAAGTTGCAGCAGTTGCAGTTGAGATTCCAACATCAGTACAACCTCAAGTTGTAGTTGAGTCTTGAGAGACCATGTCTCATGAAGGAGAACCTATCATGACAAAAGATGAGAAGACCTTCAAAAAGTCTTTCTTTGATATGATGGAGATGGTTAAGGTCCTCTATGAAGAGAGGAACAGAAGACTACAAGGAGAAAGTTCTAAGCCTCCCAATGGAGAAGACTCTTCAGGAGGAGGTAACGGAAAAGAAGATAAAGGAAAAGGAAATAATGGGAATGGAGATAAGCATCCACCATCTCAACCATCTTCCTCATCTTCTTCTTCAAAAGCATCTTCACACTCTTCCACCAATACTGCCATTACTGATACTCATCATCATTATTCAAAAGGGGTTGGTAAATCATTTTCTGAAGCTTGATGTTAAATTTGAGTTGCCTATGTACAATGGAGAAGTTAATGTAGAGAAGATGGATAAATGGATTCGTCAATTGGAGGTGTATTGTAGAATTCAGAACCTTCAAGAGGATGATATCAAGATTCAGTTGGCTTCATTGAGAAAGGAGGATGCAACACTTGTATGGTGGGAAGCAAGGACACAAGATGAGATCAAAAAACATGGTAAGATATCTATTTGTTGGTCTAATTTCATTGTTGTTGTAAAAATACAATTCTACCCTTTAGCTCATATGAAAAAATCCATTATGAAATGGAAAAATTTCAAACAGTTGAAAGGTCAAAATGTGCAAGAGTATACTCAAGAGTTTAGGAAAAGAGCTCTTATGCTAGGAGTAGACTTACAGTCACAAGATACCTTGCTGAAATACATAGGAGGGTTGCATAGCTATCTTCGACATACTATTCTTATGTTCAGTCCCACGAATCTTCGTGAGGTCTGTGTTCAAGCTATGCACCTTGAAGCAAGAGGGAAAATTATACAAGAAGAAGGTAAGAAGAAGCCATTTCAAAGTGTTGAAAAAGGGAAGAAGTTTAAAGGAAAGCAGAAGAAAAATGCTTCTGTTAAGAAAGAAGGGGAGAGACCCATGTGCAAGAATTGTTCCAAGGAAGGACATGATGAAGCACATTGTTGGAAGCTTCATCTAGAATTACGACCGAAGAAATTCAACAATAAAGGGAAACAGAAGACCAATGTTGTTGCATAACAATACTTGGGTTCAGACTCAAGAGATGAAACAAAAATTGCAGCCACAGTCACCAAGGGAAAAGTCGTGGAAAAAGCAAGAAAAGAGGTTAGCAAAGAGGCATTCGTAGCAAGTAACAGCACAACAGATAATACCCACAATGTTTCAAATGAGGAAAACCGAATAGAGCTATTCCATATCCGAGTCATTTCCAAACATATGAAAATCGATACGTTGTTTGATAGTGGATCGGCAACCAACTTAATTTCTATGGATTTGGTTAAGAAAATGATTCTGGAAAACATGCCCCATCATAAACCGTATTCGTTGGGTTGGATAACCAAGGATGCCAATTTGCAGGTCACCCTGAAATGTATTTTCAGGTTTTCAATCATTGCTAATTTCATTGATGAAGTTGAATTAGACATTGTGCCATTGGATATCTCAAGGATTTTGTTGGGAAGTCTATATTTGTATGACAGGAAGGTTGTTTTCCACAGATTTGAGAACAAATACCATTTGTTCAAAAACAGAGTGGAGTACATTGTGAGAGCCCATTGTAGGAAACTTAATCTGTCTTTGGCAAGCGCAAGTGAAATGAAACGACTAGTTAATTCCAGCAAGAGTCTTGTGCTCCTCATGATCAAGCAGAAGAATGACACAGAGCAGGAATCCTTTGCAAGTTGTGATGTGAAGCTGAAAGTTGAATTGGTTGATGTGGTCAATCAATATGGGGACATGTTTCAAGAACCAAAAGGAATGTCACAAAAAAGAGGAATTCAACATGAAATTCAACTATAATAGGACTATCCACTCCCAAACATTGGTATGTATCGAATGTCAATTCTGGAAAGTTTAGAAATTAAGAAACAAATCCATGAATTGTTAGATAAAGGAGTAATTCATCCTTCTACTTCGCCATGTGGTTCACTAATTTTATTGGTACCCAAGAAAGATGGAAGCTAACACATGTGTAGATTATCGAGCTTTGAATAAGATTACAATAAAGAATCGATACCCACTTCCTAGAATAGATGATTTGCTAGATCTGTTGAAAAATGCAAATTATTTCACTAAATTAGACTTGAGAAGTGGATATCATCAAGTAAGAATAGTTGAGGAGGACATTTGGAAGACTACTTTTAAAACCAAACAAGGATTGTTTGAGTGGCTAGTAATGACTTTCGGTCTTTGCAGTGCTCCAGCTACATTCATGAGAGTTATGAATGATGTTTTAAGATCCTTTCTTGCTTAATTTGTAATTTTCTATTTAGATGATATTTTGATATTCAGTAAATCATGAGAAGAGCATGTCAAGCATGTTAGGAAAGTGTTGGATGTCTTGAGAAAAGAACAATTATTTATGAAGATGTCTAAATGTGAATTTGGGAAAACTTCTTTAGTGTATTTGGGCCACATAGTTGGAGGAGGTGAGCTGAAGATTGATCCCTCTAAAGTTTTGGTCATTGTGAATTGGCCAATACCCAAATCAGTCACAGAAGTAAGGAGTTTTTTAGGAGCAGCACAGTACTGGAGGAAGTTTATTGTCAATTTCTCCTCCATAGCATCTCCACTACATGTGTTGACTAGCGTGAAGGTTGTCTTCCAATGGGGGGGAAAACAGCAAAAAGCATTCAACGCTTTGAAACAAAAGATTAGTTTAGCCCCAGTTTTGGCATTGCCATATTTGAAACAACCCTTTGAAATATAGACAGATGCAAGTGACTACACCATGGGTGCAAGTCTTTTACAGCATGGTAAGCCCATTTCATTTCATTCTGAAATTTTTAATGGTGTTGTTATTAATTATCCTATGTATGATAAACAACTTTATGCATTGGTAGAAAGTGTGAAGAAATGCAAGCATTATTTGATGGGAAAAGAAACCATTATTCACACCGATCATCAACCTCTATAATATTTACAATCTCAAACTAAATTGCAGCAGTCAAGGAACTTTCGTTGGATGGGATTTTTACAGCAATTCCACTTGGTAATCAGGTACAAGAAAGGCATTTATAATAGAGTTGTTGATATGCTTTCTATACCGGTTGTAAATGTAGCCATTTTACTCAAGAATAATTATGTTTTTCTTGAAATTTATGTTGAACAATATGCACAGGATGCTAACTTTCAAGAGGTATATTTAAACTTGAGTCAAGGCCACCAAGTTGAGGAATTAGACTACCATGTACATGATAATTTTTTGTATCATTTGAGAAACTTTGTGTTCCACAGGGAGAGAGAGTAAATCTCACAAGGGAAGCACACACTTCTCTTATTGTTGGATATTTCGGTGTAAGTAAAATAGTGGCAAATCTTCAGAGGTATTTTTATTGGCCTCATATGCTTAGAAGTGTATCATGTTTTATAAGAGGTTGTTCATTGTGTGTAGTCAGTAAGCCTATTAATAGGAAACTAGGATTGTACACACCACTTCCAGTGCCTTCAAGACTATGGGAAAGTGTTTTTATAGATTTTGTAGCAGGTATTCCTTTGTCAAGGAAAGGTAATGATTATTTGTATGTAGTTGTGGATTGGTTCAACAAAATGTGCATGTTAATGCCTTGTAAAAAGAAAATTACAGCTGAACAAACAACTCAAATTTTCTTTCAAAATGTATGGGTTCATTTTGGATTGCCTACTTCTATTATAAGTGATCGTGATTCTCAATTTGTTGGGAATTTTTTGTCAAGTTTATGGAACTTGATGAACACCAAATTGAAGAAAAGTATTGCCTTTCATATGCAAACGGATGGTCAAATTGAAGTGGTTAACAAGATAGTTATTCATTTGCTAAGAGGATATTGCAGCAAACATCCTAAGTTGTGGGATGAACAGTTGCATTATATTCAACATGCTTACAATCGAGAAAAACACTCTTCTACTCTAACTTCACCTTTTGAGGCATGTCTTGGTTATTTGCCTAAATCGCCTTTGGATTTCATCTTTGAGAAATATGTAGTTGTAGATGGACATAGTGACATAGACAAAGCAAAGAAATTCATTAAGAAAATTCAGTTGATTCACCAAACAATTCAAGAACAACTAGAAAAGAGTCAGGGCAAGTATAAGGAAAGGCATGATACACATTGTGTGGATCATCAATTTCAAGTAGGTGAGGAAGTTTGGGTATACATTAGCAAGGAAAAGCTTCAAGGCGAAGGTAAAAAGTTGAAACCAATTCGTTATGGTCCATTTAAAATTCTAGAAAAGATTGGTAATAATGCTTTCAGGCTTGATTTGCCTTCATATATGCAAATCTATTCCATTGTTAATGTTGAAAATTTGAAATTGTATGAACCTCCTTTGATTTAAGATCAAGGAAAGAATGTTCAAATTCCATCTATTGAAGAATTTTCAAAGTTTCAAAATCTTGTCAAACACATCTTCAGATTGAAGAGCTCGTCATTCGGAATCCAACAGTATGAATGGTACTCAAAACCGAGTTTGTATGTAGAAGTTTGTTACTGGGAAAAGTGTCTATATAGAACTGCTCTATCCCGCTAAGGTGTGACAGCTGCCTTAGAAACAAAGAGAGAAAAGCTACTTTCATTTTTCCTTTATGAATTATAGATAGAGAGGAACAGAAAGACCAACCTCTGTCTTGCGCTAATCTCCTGATTTGATCCCTCTCTTCTTTGATAGTCCTCAGCTACCTGCTCCCTTGCACGCCCAACTTCGCAAAGTACCAGTAAGATCACAGAAGCATAGCACTATACAAAGACATGGATCTATAATCATAAACAATCTGGGATCAGATGTAAATTGACCATACAAATGTAGCAAGCATCAATGACACAAAAGCATGGAGGAAAACTCAAATAGCTTTTATTGATAAACAAGAAAAGAGCCAAGAGGAGTTACAACCAGTTGTTCTGACCCAGCATCAACCTCCCAGCAAAGAAGCCCCTCTTCACCTCAAACAAAGCTTAGATCACCCAACAATCTGATGTTTTTCTCAAGAAACCAACAACAATTCCTTACAATATGCAAAATTCCAGCCTCTGGATCTCTGGGATGAGGGATCCATATATAGATATCTGTAAGGGGGATGAGTCAGCTTGTGATTTGATTAGTGTCCTCCCTCTGATAGTTCTTGCTTCCACTTGGAGATTGATGGTCTCTTACTCATCCTTGGTCGAATTCAGTGAGGCAAGTGTCACAGGAGAAGATTCTGGAAGCTTCCATTGCCTCTCCACCTCGCGGAATGACACTGCCATTTGTCATTTCTCGCCCATCGCACCCCACAGAAGGGATTTTTGAAATGCAACGCACCCACACAGTGTATTTAGGTGGGATGCAACGCACTTAGCCAGTGGAGCAGCTGCAACGATCCTGTTTTGACCAATTCTGAGCAGTTTCTCATGGAGAACTTCTGGGAGAAGCTGTAATCTGTTGACCTTGTTCCTTTAGTGGTTAGAAAAACACTTTTAGGGACTTAGGAGCCCTTGGTTTATGGAAATTTCATGCTTGGGGTTGTAGGGCCCAAAAATGTCTATAACAATTTCCCCCTAAAGCATGAGGCCGTTAATCTTTTGATGTCGGGTGAAATGCTTTATTATGAGGATTCGAAGTTCTTTCAATGCTGGGAGGAGACCTGTAATAAGATACAATATAGTACATTATCTTCATAATATTTTCATGATCTAGCTGAGGCGGGCATTCCCATGCTCAACTTTATAAATTCATTTTCATGTACATAGGACAGACAATCGTCTGAGTGTAGACTGATGATTCTGATGGAGCCATCATCCTTTTGAGTGGATGATTATCTGTGTAGCGATGATGTACATTTAATGTCTTTATTTCCCTGAATATATATCGCAGCCCGGATGGATGAAACTAGATCCGGGGTCTTCAATCTCGTCCGATCTTCACTCGAAGTACAAGTCGATCCATGTGAGAAATGTTCTGAAGTCGAACATGGAAAGACATCGCTTGATTACCAGCCAATGATGTAAACTGTTAACAAGCGCGAGAGGAATCACCGATAATGATAATGACCCTCAAGGTACTACAGTACAATTCACGTGGTGTGAATAAAGGACTTGGCGTCGAACACCACGCAAAATCTTTCGGTCGAAAGCCATTGATGTAAACCTGTCGCCGGATGTGAGAAACTTGCCATTGAGGTATGCAAGCTTCAAAGTACTGAATGGGGTGTTCCTAGATCAACTTCTTCGATAATGAGCTGATGTCGACAAGAAGTGATCCGTCACAGGAGGGCCTTAATGAATCCTACATCAATGACATGGAACGGAGCAAATGATTTTAATGGAGGTGAAAACGATTTGGTGATATAAGGTTCAGGGTGGCAGTCATGAAAGAATGGAGCATAAATGTATGGTAGTGGGTGAGACACAGGTGTATTCTCTGAATGACTTCTCTTGAACATATCGACGACACTGATGTGATGGATTGGTAGCATTAACCCCAAATGTGGATGGTATGGCGTGACCATGGTGATGTGACCGGTGAATGAAACAACCCAACCCGACTCAGACACGGAGTGGAAGTCTCATGTTCAAGAGCGACTTGCTACCAACAAAGTTTCTTCAAGTTTTCTTCCCAATTTTCCCCAGTCATTGCTGACCAGTACCTCTTTATTTTTGTTAAGCTTGAGGAGGATAACATATGCTTGTTCTATAATTTTCCCTTCGGGCAAACCCATCGCTATGCTTTAACGAGCCTAGCGATAGTGAAACTCGCTCTCGTCTATAGACAAGTTTGTCGCTATTACACTTTTAACGAGTTTAACGACAAAGATAACTCGGTCCTTTTCAATTTTAGAGAGTCTGAAAAGGAACGTAAAGGTAACTCCAAAATTCCTTTTTCGTCATCTAATCCCTTAATTCTGAAAAAGTATAAAACAATATAGAAGGGATGAATTTTTTATACTTTTAACGAGCCGAACAAAACAAGCACTCGATCTTTTTGTGTAATAATCCCTCAGGTCCAAAAAGATTAAAATCTAGAGGAGGGATATCACTTCCTGTCCTTTTAACGAGCTGGAGAGGCCAATGGCTCGGAAATATTTTCATATTTTACGAGTCAGTTGGAAAGAGCTTAAAGGAGACTCGTCTTTTGAGGAACGAGTGATAAAATGGGTAGCAACTGATTCCAGGTAAGGTTTGGAATTTTCCAATCACGGCAGTGTTACAAGGATGGTTAGTGAAATCATTCTTCGCAGCTATTCCTCAAAATGGGTAAACAATCAAATGGGGGTGAATGATTGGCTAATGAAAAAGTGGAGGTGACGATGCAAACACGACCAAGGCTTTAATGGCTGAAGTACTACATTCACGATGGTTATTTACCGAGGAATAGTTCATTTTTAACGAGCTTAAACACGGGGGGAAACATTTGCTCATGGCTTATGTTTATTTTTTAACGAGCTTGAACTATGTGCTAAAACTGCTCGATTAATCCAGTCGTGTGATAAGAATGTCTCATATAAAACAACAACTTTTAGAGTTTTGCCCCACATCCTTTCTTTATGCAAGTTAGGAGATGACCAATCCTACGAGTTTAAAGGGTTAGAGGTCCTACAAATTTTAAAAAATAAATAGTCGCTCTTTGCTTGCACGCTAAAAGGCTTGCATGCCCCTAGGTATAAAACAGAGTTTCAAGGTTACCCCTTCTTTAGTCCGTTAAAACATTTGTTTTACCGAGAGAGGCCTACCTTTTACAGGTTACCAAAGATTGTTCCATTTACAGGGCAAACAAAACACTTCTTCGGCGATGTCTACCGAAATAGACAAAGGTGAGTGAAGGAGGCTACTCCACTCACATAACTTTGACAAGAGAATATTATTCTAGAATAACCCCCTCTTCCAATCACAGACAGGGGTACAGACTAGTCATATTCTCTCGCGGAAACCTACCCTATACCCGAAGTTTTCCTGCCGAAGCAAACCAGGGTGCATGCCCCCTGGGTTTCAGTCATGTCCCCCCGAATCACTCGCGCTCATCGGGAGGACAGACTGGAGATTGAGACATTTCTTGCGTGAAAAGACCATTCAGGGATGGTATATGACTATTTGCTCTGTATGATCCGGGAAATGAAAGCTGGTCTACGAGCTTGACCACTCTTCCTTCGTGCGGAAAACACATTACTCTAAAGAGTGAGGAGACAATTGCTCCCATGCAATAAATATAGTCTCGTCCAAGGAGTAGATTGTAATCTAGGGGTCCTTGGACTACCATTACGTTCATGTGAACGGTTTTCCCTCTCAATGTTATGGGCACATCGGGAAGGATCCCTAACGGTCGACTGGTTCCTTTATCAAAACCTGTTAGATTTCTCATCTCAGGCAAAAGCGATGGCGAACCAAGCGCTTTCCAAGCAGTTGAGGAAAGGATACTCACAGAAGCCCCCTCATCTATGATGGTACCAGCCATAACCATTCTATATATTTGAACAATGATTTGGATTGGTACACTAGCTGGTAAACAGGGTCTGCCTAGTTGATTCTAGTCGAAGGAGACAACTAGGTTGCTTGGAGGTGGGACCGAATAGACGGCCGGGTACGACTCTGACGAACTTCCTTCCTGTAGTAAAAGAATGGGTAAATTGCCCCATGTTCGTTGGAGTCTGTGCTTATGAAAAGAATTTGGACGGTGTCATACTTGTTCTCCTAAGTGACTGTATCATCTGAAGATGGAACCTCTGAAGGCAAGACCGGGTCAACTTCCACCTCGACCTTTTGACTTTCGTCTGGTATGGGTTCAGATGGTTTATCTTCAATGACAGATGCTTCGGCCGACCACCTGAGCGGGCCAGCCGGATTTTCAACTAGTGACGAACTCGGCAAGAGTTTTTTATATCCAGGAGGAAGTCGTAACGGTGAAACTGGACGATCATCCAAAACTCTTTTAGCTTTGTCTAAGAAGGGACAACGGTGGACGGCATGATCGCCTTCGCACAGTTTACAAGGAAATCTATATTTTCCTTTTTGTCCCGGGGCTTCACTTTCACTATTTGACAGTGTGTTTTCAACATGATCATCAGAGGTTGACGACACCGGGTTGTGCAAACGAGGAGACCAGTCCCTTAAGATCCGAGGGATGCAAGGACAATCTCTGTGATAGTGGTCTCCTTTGCAAATGACACATGGCGATTTAGGCCTGGTCGGTGCAGTGTGTGGATTTTCGCTAGACGACACTCGTTTGCCCCCAGTCGCTTTTGGCTCCTTCTTCTTCTTCTCTTTCTTCTTCTTTTCCTTCTTCTCCTTAGGTACTTGACTTTTGGCCTTACCAGCCCCATCAAGAGAAGAGGAAGGAGGAGAGGAAGAATTAGAGGAAGTAGAAGGTTGGTGGGTAACTCTGGACTCGTCTAATTGCTGGTTGTTCAGGAATTGTGGTGTTCTGAACGACAGAGGTTGAGAAGAGCCATACAGGCAAACCAATCGTTAGTCTTGGAAGCGACAATGTGGCCATATGGGGTGCACCAACATCTCCCCAAGAGGAGAAGGGACTGGGATTTCGTCCAAGGGGAATTCCTTGGTTGGTGGATTCCATTTTCTCAACCCAAGATCAACGTAGGAAAGGGTAATGAATATTCCGTTTAAAATAAATTTTAGACGCTTTGACGCAACTTGTTTTTTCAGTTTTTAAGAGTCGAGAAAAAAACAAAAGATGACTCTAGTCTCCTTCGATTTTTAATGTGCCTGAAGTGACAAACTTGCTCAGATGGACCTTTTCTGTTAAGGAGTCTGAAAAGCAACGAAAGGGACTACTCTGGAAATCTAGGTAGAGGGATTACCAAATAAATCGCAAAACTGTAGAATACTTTTTACGGTACGACAGTCAATCTTCCCGAATGCTGTGTTCAGTGCATTGCGATCGATAGGGCGGCAGACACGGCTTCCTATGGATAAAGGATTAAGCCTATTGGGGTCTCCCAAAATGTACTCGACGGTACATGGGAGCACAAGTACGTACTGGCACTTATCATCTCAAAGTGGCGGAATCACCCAACCATCAGTGAGAACAATAGTTACCAGGCTTTACGACGTCGGAATACGTCTCTAGCCTATACTTCTAAATGTTGTGCATTAAGTTCCAAAGTGTTGTTAGATTCATTGGATTTATTTTAAGTTGATCTTGTTTATGAAGTTTGCCTTTCGAGTTCACCACGAGATGTAGATGTAATTCCTAAAATGCAATCTAAGATGATAAACAAATTTTTTATCTCCTTTATGCAATGAAAATCCTAGCTACTAGGGAAAAGAAAGACAGAATCTTTTCACAAAGAGCAAAGAGCACACTCTAAATGCACTTTCCTAAATCAAGCCAATCAGACTGTCTATATGAAAATGCACATGCATGTATTTGTTTTCGACTTTCTTAGTATATGAATGCTAAAAAGAAAGTTGATGCACAAATCTGAATTTCTTTTCAAGTGACAAATATCAACAAGTTTCTTTTCGAAATCAAAAATGGAGATGATCACAACACTTTACGATTTTGAACTGAATACTTGTTTTCGACACTAGAAAGTTACAAATTCAGACCAAAAGCAATAGTAACAGGATAATCGACCATCAACAGCAATCAAACTCTTTCCTACGATTGAAATCGACACTTGCGACCGTTTCAAATCAAAGGACGACAGTACGATTACGTTACTTTTGCAAAGGAGAACTGTAAATGACTCAACAAACACACAAAAACATCTACAGTTCTTTTGTACAAAGGAGGCGGAATAACAGCAAGGAAAAGGGGTTTCAAACAGACATATACTGATCACAGGCAGCAAAATTCAGGAATGGAACTGGAAAGAATGAACCACAGAAACCACAACTGCACAGAGCTAGTCTGATTAGCGCACTTGTAACACAAAGAATCTGAAATGCAGCGCAGGTTGTCCACTCAGGAAGTGCACTGAAATTCAGAATCTCTAAACAGTACCTGCGCTGGGCCAGAAACGAGACTCTGTTCGGGTTCCGGGTCACAGTTTGCAGTTCAGTTCTTGGGTTTTGGCCGAGAAAAAAGCAATCAGTAATGCAACAATCAGGGGTAGATCTAAGGAGGATCTAAGAGCTATCACAAGGGCAATCAGATAGTTTGTGAATCAGTTGTTTAAATCATAAACAGATCCAGTAGATGGATTGAAGTAGCAGTTGTCTACTTTGCATTTGTTATGGCAAATGCAGTTCGAATGCTACTTGTAAGTTTATGAAATAGACAACAAAGAATGATAAACAAACAAACTAATTATCTCCCCAGTGGAGTCGCCATTTTGTTACAGGGAAAAGTGTCTATATAGAACTGCTCTATCCCACTAAGGTGTGACAGCTGCCTTAGAAACAAATAGAGAAAAGCTACTTTCGTTTTTCCTTTATGAATTATAGATAGAGAGGAACAGAAAGACCAACCTCTGTCTTGCACTAATCTCCTGATTTGATCCCTCTCTTCTTTGATAGTCCTCAGCTACCTGCTCCCTTGCACGCCCAACTTCACAAAGTACCAGTAAGATCACAGAAGCATAGCACTATACAAAGACATGGATCTATAATCATAAACAATCTGGGATCAGATGTAAATTGACCATACAAATGTAGCAAGCATTAATGACACAAAAGCATGGAGGAAAACTCAAATAGCTTTTATTGATAAACAAGAAAAGAGCCAAGAGGAGTTACAACCAGTTGTTCTGACCCAGCATCAACCTCCCAGCAAAGAAGCCCCTCTTCACCTCAAACAAAGCTTAGATCACCCAACAATCTGATGTTTGTCTCAAGAAACCAACAGCAATTCCTTACAATATGCAAAATTCCAGCCTCTGGATCTCTGGGATGAGGGATCCATATATAGATATTTGTAAGGGGGATGAGTCAGCTTGTGATTTGATTAGTGTCCTCCCTCTGATAGTTCTTGCTTCCACTTGGATATTGATGGTCTCTTACTCATCCTTGGTCGAATTCAGTGAGGCAAGTGTCACAGGAGAAGATTCTGGAAGCTTCCATTGCCTCTCCACCTCGCGGAATGACACTGCCATTTGTCATTTCTCGCCCATCGCACCCCACAGAAGGGATTTTTGAAATGCAACGCATCCACACAGTGTATTTAGGTGGGATGCAACGCACTTAGCCAGTGGAGCAGCTGCAATGATCCTGTTTTGACCAATTCTGAGCAGTTTCTCATGGAGAACTTCTGGGAGAAGCTGTAATCTGTTGACCTTGTTCCTTTAGGGGTTAGAGCAACACTTTTAGGGACTTAGGAGCCCTTGGTTTATGGACATTTCATGCTTGGGGTTGTAGGGCCCAAAAATGTCTATAACAAAGTTAGAGCAAGTCAAAATTCAGGTTTGACTTGCCTACATGGTAGGATTAGGATGATGTGGCAAGTCTTCAGTGAATAAGGAGGCACCAAGTGGCAGCCCGCCATTGTCCCTCACAAATCACATATCGTAGTGGTAGACGGAAAAGGTGTTTCAAATCGACCCTCGGTAAGTTGGGTTGTAATCCGATTAAATAACATATCGCACTCAATGAAAGGGATCAAAGAATAGGTATCGACCCGGATAAGGTTAGCGATGCGATGCAATGTGATTGCATATCGTAATCACAACAGTAATAGGAATCGGCCCCGGTGCAAGTTAAGTCCCGAATGCGAAAGACTACGGATGTGATAACTATATATGTCATAGTTTAAAACTCTAGTGGGTCCGCAATATCGCAATCACAGCATTTCACCAAGTAAACAAGACATTCCACCCACCGAAACCCATCAACTGCGATCTTTGATAAGGACGATAGGATATGGCCCGCAGTGCAGCAAAATTATTGTCCCATTAGCTTATTTTGGGGCTAATTTGTAGTTTTCTGCTAGTTTTGGAGAATTTTGTGGAACAAATGGTGGGAGAACTGGGAGAAGTCATAACTTCTTCAGTTCTTATCCAAATTTGATGCAAAAATAGACAATTCTAGCAATTTTGTGTATGTTGAACTGATAGAGACAAGTTTCAGAGGCATCTGAGCATTGTAAACACATTTTTGATGTAATTTGAGCATAATAGAGAGGCCCAAGCCACTGAAAGCTGGACCAAGGCGACGTAGCCCAAGAGGGGTGAACTCCTTTATCATGTGCTTGTTGTGTGTTATATTGTTGATGTTCAACATATGTTTTTATGTTAAACTATTTATAACATTTACATAAGAAACTCTCATGGGAATCTGTTAATTATGAAAAGGTTTTGAATCCTTAAGCACTTGAAAAAGTGAATGATAAGAATTTTGGGTTTATTTCTGAATAGGGAATTAGCACAACATTACTAATCTGCTCCAATTCAGATCACTAAGACTCAGGCCACTACCGAAAACTTCATGAATACCTCAGAAATGATTAATAACATTGAAACAAGAGTATTAATGCAAAAATTTGATTAATGAATTGAATGAACCCCTACTAGCCATGATAGGAATTTCGTCAAACATGTCACAAATATGCAGGTCATAGCAACAACTCTGAACATAGGGGTCTCATACTTATTTCCTTATCACAATAGATGAATTATCACATATTAGGTCATATATTTTGTAACAACCCCAAAATTAAAATATGCAACTAATTAGATCAATTATGTGATTTACAATCAACACACCCCTATTCAACTAATTAGTATAGAATTTTTGAGAAATAGGAGCAAAGACAACTTACTTGTGGCGATGATATTCCTTACTTGTAATTTTGGAGTTAAACGCTATTTGAATCCTGCTAACCACAAAAACGTTTTGGAGATGACTCTCAACCCAACAGTAGGCTCAACTTCACATAATCTTTCTACAGCTGGCCACCCCTGAGCCCTCAACCAATGTACTACTGTCGGGGAATCCTTTGTCTCACAACACTTTTATCCCCAGAGAATGGGGGAAGGAATGATGAATCTCATCTTCCTCATCGTCTATTAAATAAACCAAACAATGGAAAGGGGTTTGCATGCACACATTCCATGTGTCAACATGCAACTTTTATTTCTTTATTTTAAGTTTTACTTAATTTAATATTCTCTTAATTTAATTATTACTTATTTTATTCTTTTTTAATTTTTGTTAACTTTACTTATTTTTACTATTTTTATAGTTTACTTTTACTATTTTTATAGTTTACTTTTATATATATTTATTTAAAACTCCAGTATTATTATTTACTATTTTATTTATTTATTATTATTATATTATCTTAATTATTTATTATTTAATTACTATTATTATATTTTCTTTAATTTTATTATTATTTATTTACTATTGTTATCTTTTCTTTATTGTTTATCATTTATTTGCTTATGTTTTAATATTATATTATTTTATTTATTATTTATTATGTTTATTATTATTAGAGGACATTACATACTCCCCCTCTTTAAGGATCTTTGTCCTGAAGTTAAGTCGAATCATTTTACATTTTATTTATTTAGTTATTTATTACTTCACGTTTTCCCTACACCCTCTACTGAACTAGTATAACCAGCAGGCATCGAAAGTTTTCACAACACCAAGAAAATCTCAAGGAAGCTTTGTCCTTTTTCCCACTTTCGGAATGAGGCATAAGCCTCATTAGTCTGTACCATAGCCCAAGGTTGGCGCCCAGCTGAGACCTCATCTACCCCAAAGCAGGCATCCAGTCCTAGTACTCAATGACTCTGGACATCTCGCAAGGCTGGCCCACTCCCTCCACACCTACTGAGGTGCACAATCACAGGCATCGAAGTCCATACACCCGCACGAGACTTTGGCCTCCCAATCCATTATCAGGCACCTAGCCTACAATATTAGGCACTTGGCCTCCTCAAGATGGCCCCATAGCCCCTCAAGAGTTATCCACCAAGAGCTATACAAGACAAAGGAACCACTGGCATATGTAGTGTTGATTAAGTATGTCCCCAGCCCATATGGTGTTACATATTCTCTCTCACAGGTATGGGCTCCTACGAGATCATCAAATAAAGCGGCCCTCTTGGCTCATTTGTGGAGTTCTTGTCAGCGACCACATCTCAACATGCAACCAATGCATTAGTTATAATCTTAACATCGTAGAAAATAATATGCATTTCCAATCTTGGATGTCATCATGATAACATAACACCATTGTTAATCGCCACATTCTAGATAGTAAAGAGCTACATGTGCATGCATGTCATAAAATCTATAGGAAGTTACCACATGCTTCACCTCATGAAATACGATCATAAGTTATAGCATCAACATATGAACATCGAAGACATATCATGACATCACATAATAAATGAACCACGTGTTAATATACCTCTTATCATAACATCATAATTCCTATGCATATCATATCCATCATGAGCATACAACATCATTATCCTCATACCATCATATCATGAAACATCATCACTCTTTATAATTCAACATTTACATGTTGACATAAACAAAACTGTAACCTCATACATTGTACTATAAAATTTAAGCAATTATACATGATTCAGATGTTCAATTTTTTAATTTTTTTTAATACTTCCAAAAAGACTTATATCTTTCAAACCAAAACTTAATTTTATATAGATTTTATATTGTACCCAAAATATCTTCCCCTAAATGAAAGGAAAATATGATCATTTATCTCTATTTCATAAGTCTTCAAACTTCTTAGATAAAACAATTGTTCTTTCTCTATTTACAAAACAACATCGTCAGAATAAATCCATACTATCTAATCAATTAGAAGTTCCATAAATAAAAACCATCATTACTTGATATTACTAATAATAATTTTTATAATTAATATTCTATATTATATTTAAATATAATGATATTCATTATCAATAAATTAATTATGTCATTAAAAAATATGGTCAATATAAAAATAGTCATAATCCATTTGTTTATTTTATTTTATTTTTATATATAATGATATCACATTCAAATTAGATAAACATATATATACATTCTAAAATATACCCAAAAATATTTAAACTTTTAACTGAATTAAATTCAGTTATACTTCAAACTTTTTAATAAAAATCTTTATATTACGCATAGAAATACAATTTTAACCGAATTGAATTCAATTATATTTCAAAATTTTTAATAAAAATCTTTATACTACGCATATAAACGTATATGGATAATTCTTAATGTTTTTCCATTTTCATTTCAAAATGATAAATGATTTCTTAAATTATAATGGTTAGATATTATGATCGAGATGATATTACGAATTTTCATTATATTGTATAAATAACAATATTTTGAGATTGAATTCGGAGTATCATGAATCTAAATTAACTAGCACAAATACATTGTAGTAAGAACCATAACAACATTACTATTTCATGGTGAGTTATTTTTATAAAACGTATTTAATAATGAATCCTCAATATTATTTTAAGAACATAGGAGATAATCAAATTAATAAAATTAAATTTGGAAAGAGATACTACAAAAATTCTTAACCACTTTAACTTCATTCTTGAAAGTTTCAAATAAATATCTCCTCAATTCCTTCCACTGAGTAGAGCCCTCTGTCCTTATTTCGCCTGTACGTTATTCAAGCAAGGTTTGATGCAGGATTATATTTTTTTGTTTTTTTTAATAAAAGAATTATAATTTGTTTAAAATATGCATGTTTGCAATATTGTAAAAACAGTTGTATAAAATTATTTTTCAATAGAATTCTTTTAAATTAAAGCTATAATCATAGATTCAAAAATACGCACGTATATAATTATATGCAAATAAAAAGCGCCCCAATTTTATACCAATTTTATATTCAATAATAAAGAAAGTTTATCCATTTTAAAAATAATATTTATTTATTAATTTATATAATAATATTTTTATTTAACATTATTTAATTTTTTGAAGGTATAAATTGTAAAAAACAATGTGTTTAATTAATTTTTTTTTTATTATTACAAAAAATATTGACAAATTTAATTAAGTGTTTTTCTTAATTTTTTATGTAGAGGTCACATAGAGTCGAAACCCACTATATGTAACAAAATTAAAATATACAACTAATTAGATCAATTATGCAATTTACAATCAAAACACCTTTATTCAACTAATTAGCATAGAATTTTTTTGAAATAGCAGCAAAGACAAATTACATGTAGCGATGATATTCCTTACTTGTAATTTCGGAGTTGAATGTTATTTGAATCTCACTAACTGCAACAAATTTTTGGCAACAACTCTCCACCCAACCGTAGGCTCAGTTGCACATAATATTTCTAAATCTAGCCACCTTCGAGCCCTCAATCAACGTACTACTGCCAGGGAATCTTTTGTCCCACAACACTTTTCTCCCCAAATCATGGGGAAAGGAATAATGAATCTCATCTTCCTCAACGTCTATTAAATAGACCAAACAATGGAAAGAGGTTTGCATGTACACATTCATGTGTCAACATGCAACTTTTATTTATTTATTTTAAGTTTTACTTAAATTAATATTTATCTTAATTTAATTATTTCTTATTTTATTCTTTTTTATTTTTGTTAACTTTACTTATTTTTACTATTTTTTTCCACTGGAAAAATCGTAATCTTTCATTAAACTTGAAAAATTACATATTGTAGTTGCACGATGCATATGCTAAGTGTCTGTCAGCCTGAGGGCTCAGTAGGAGATCAAAAAATATCAGCATAATTACCAAAAACATCACGCAAGATGTTCAACTCAAGTCCTATTATGTTTTATGTACATATTTGCAACGTAGGGCCATATATTATATTTTCTATCCAAATACAAACAAAAAATTGTACAATAAATTTCAAAAATATATCATATATTCAGTTCATGGGCTATCCGCCCTGTGGTAATGAGGGTCTATGTAAGGTCAATGATAATATTGGAATGCATTTGACCCTCGCTACTCCTGGATCAACCACTCTCCTCGGGGAAGTGATGTGGCCGCCTTGGATAGTTCGTCAGCACTTATTTTTACTATTTTTATAGTTTCCTTTTATATATATTTATTTAAAACTCCAGTATTATTATTTACTTTTTTATTTATTATTATTATATTCTCTTCATTATTTATTATTTATTTACTATTATTATATTTTCTTTAATTTTATTATTATTTATTTACCATTGTTATCTTTTCTTTATTGTTTATCATTTATTTTTTTATGTTTTAATATTATATTATTTTATTTATTATTTATTAACTTTATTATTGTTAGGGGACATTACATATTCATTGTTCATTCATTTGCAAATCAAAATATGATGAAATCCATACTTCAAGACTGTCATAAAACATCCTCATAACCAACATGAACATAAATAACAAAGATATGACAAACATGAAAACCATATATGAACAAGTATATTTACCCATCAAATACAAGACAAAACAAGATCTTATTAACATATGAAAAATGCAACCAGGTTTGGGACTTCCATGTACCACCCGACCAAAGATTGGTTGAGCCAAATCTTTCTTTCAGTCAATCACCCCCGTGCCATATTCCAAGCATAAATGTGGGATCTCGTGGAATAAATCCAACAAAACTAAACCAAGGCTTCCAAAGGCTAGACCACCTCAACCCTCAACCGGTGATTCCACCTCATGGTGGGACATCACTAACCATTCCCAGATTGGTCTCTACCCAAATTGTCCAAGGCAACATATCCTTTATTCTAACCAGGGCTTCCAGGACTAGTAACTCAGCCTAGATTCGTTGTAAGGCTTCCAGAGCGTTTTTCCAACCAAGGTTTCTAGGACTAGTAACTCAACCCAAGTTTTTACAGGGATTCTAGATCGTGTTTCCAACCAAGGCTTCTAGGAACTAGTAACTCAACCCACAACCAAAGGAACATGAGAATCAATCAGAAAACAAAAGGAAAGAAACCCACAACACCATGGCTATCTAGGAAATAGAAAGGCTAGGAAAATACATTGTCAATTCAGGCATTCCTCCATGCCAATGACATATCATAACCAAGAAACCACATGCATTTGCCATGCATGGCAAAACTAGTAAGGAAATCATACATGCAACTTGATACATGCAAGAAAAATGCGTTGTAGCTGTTGATCCTGATGTCCCCTTCTTCTTTCCTTCTTTTCCTTTTCCTTCTTGCTCCAAAACTACAAGTATGCCACACTCCAAGATTGCTCCAGGAAAACTCTAAGTGTCCAAGAGTATGAGAGAGAGTAGAAAAGTCAGCCCCAAGCTAAAAATGACAAAAGTATAAACTGACAAAAGCCATGAACTGATCCTCAGAAGCCTTTTTATTAATGAGGCCTCTATTTTCTTCATTTTCCATTATTTTCCTTCATTTTTCTCCTCACATGCAACTCGTGACCTTCCACCTTCCTTTTCTCTTAATTTTCATTATTTTCATAAATAAAATGCCAATAAATGTTTCATGTCTTTCCAAAGCCTTTACCAATTTCCATAGCCATTAATTAATCACAAGTGATCCCCATCACTATGTTTTTTTCCCAACATTCAACTTAGAATATGTGTTCCATGACATTGAATATTATTTTTCCTTTATTAACTTTATTACATGGATTTTTGACTAGAGTTGTTACACAACCCTCCCGCTCGGGGGAACACTGTCCTCAGTGTTCAATGACACCTACAACCAACAAGACTGTTGAAAACCAAAACATTCTACCCATGGAGCTTTATAACTTAGCTCGTTGCAGTATTTACAATGATCATCCTACTAAGAAGCAAACCAACATGACAAACATAACAATATGACAACTATAACAACATGACACCCATACCACTTAATGGAGATTTATAACACATATCATAGTGGTAATTACATTCATATGCATATATACATATACCAAAACATCACACCAAAACATATGCCAAAAACATTCACTCAAGCAGTGAATAGAGAAGGATACATAGCCTGCATCTGATCCGACATCTCCCATGTAGCTTCATTGGGCCCAAACTGCTTCCAATGAACTTTAACTTGCTCAATTTCTCGGTTCCGGAGCATGAGAATCTTTCTCTACAAAATTCACTAAGGTTCCGGTTGGAATTATTCTTTTAGTTCCACATGCAATATAGACCAGTCAATGACATGATCAACATATTTAAGATACTTCTCAAGCAATGACAGATGGAAGTCGATAGGATACTAGTCCAATCCTCTCAAGAATACTAAAAAGTCCACAAAACCGAGGTGAAATCTTAGCACATGATCCAATCCGCAAGAAGCTATTCTTGGGCTTGATATGCAAGTACACATGTTCCCCAACCTAATACTCCTTAAACATCATGTTCTAGTATGCATAACTTTTCTGTTTGTCATGTCTTGTCTTCAAATTCTTCTTGATTACCTGCATTTCTTGTTCCATCTCTGCCAACATTTCCCATCCAATAAACACCTTATTCACTAGATCACTCCAATTGATAGGAGTATTACAACTCCGCCCATACAATGCCTCAAAACGGACTCATCCTCAAAGATTTCTGGTACCCATTGTTGTAAGTGAAACTAAACCGGTGGAAAATACTCTTCCCACTTCCATTGTTGATGCATCACATATATTATCAACATGTCCTCCAAAATCTTGTTGACCCTCTCTGTCTATCCATCTATCTGTGGATGATAAGTTGTGCTAAAGGCCAACTCTATACCCAAACTTGCAAATAATTATTTCCAGAATACAAAATTTTCTTCGGTACACCATGCAACCTCACTACATATGTGATGAAGACTTGTGCTACATGATTAGATGAATATGTAGACTTGACTGGAATGGAGAGTGCTTCCTTTATCAACTTGTCAACCATGACCATGATAAAATCATGTTGTATAGATGTCCTCGGAAAACGTGTAATTAAATCCATGGAAATGACCTCCCATTTCAACTTTGGAATCAAAATCAGTTGTAGTAATCCACATGGATGATTACACACTTCTTTTACCCATTGACAATCTAAGCACTTAGCCACATAATTTTCCACTTCCTTCTTCATATTCATCCAATAATAAAAATTCTTCACTGCTTTCAATGTCTTATGATATCCTGAGTGACATTAATATGGCTTAGGATAAAATTCCCTTAAGATAAGCTTCTTGAGCTCGCTGTCATCTGTCATGTATATCCTGGCCCTAAATCTGACCAAGCCATCTGCTGTGAGATGATAGTCCACATCCTAATCACCTGTACCCTGTTGTAACCTATGCATAAGCTCCATATACTTGTCATCCTGGTGTCCAACCTGTAGGATTCGATTTGGTAGATCTGTCCCATAAGAACTCATAGCTCCTATGTGATTTACCTATATCCGCGTGTTAAGAGAATCTGCAACCTTGTTATCTTTACCTTTAATGTACCTAATCTCAAAGTCAAAATCACTGATTGTGGCCAGCCATCTAGCTTACCTAGAATTCAGATTCGATTGTTCAAATACATACCTCAATCCACTATGATCACTCATCAAGATGAACTTCTTGCCAAGACGATAGTGCCTCAACATCTTCAAAGCATGGATGAACGTTGCCAAATGAATATCATGTGTTTGATAATTCTATTCATGCTCATTCAATTTCCTTGATTCATAGCATACTACTCGTCCTTCTTGCATAAGGACTCCACCAAGTCCTCTCTTACAAGCATCTGTCTGGATCTACAATCTTTAAGACTAGAGCATTTGTCAACAATTGCTTCAGTTGCTCAAAACTTGTTCAACATTCTTCTTTTCATTCAAACTTCTTAACGTTCCTCTGTAATGATGTGATAGGATATGAAATCTGAGAGAAGTTACTGATGAACAACCTATAGTAACTTGCTAATCCCATAAATGATCTCACCTCATCCATATTTCTAGGAGTTGCCTACTCCATGATAGCCCTTATCTTTTCTTGATCCACTGTTATGCCTTCCTTGGAAACCCCATGCCCCAATTAGTGTACCTATTTTTGAAAGAAAATCCATTTTCTAATCTTGGCTTACAATTGATGCTCTCTTAGCAATATCAATATTGCTGCTAAGTGTTTGGAATGTTCTTCCTCATTCTTGGAATATACTAGTATATCATCAATGAGCGCAATAACAAACTTGTCCATATAAGTATGCAACACACTATTCATCAAGCCCATAAAAGTAGTTGGGCATTAGTTAAACCAAAAGGAGCTACAACAAAATCATAATTCCCATACCTGGTCTCAAAAATTGTCTTGTAAATGTCCTTTTCTAAAATGCATACTTGGTTATCGATTCGAACAAGTCATCAATCCTCAGCAACGAATACCTGTTCTTGATGGTCACTTTTTTTAACTACCTATAATCAATGCATGACCTTAGAGTACCATCCTTCTTCTTCACAAACAACATTGGTGCACCCCAAGGTGACACACTTGGCCTAATATATCCCTTGTCAAGCATTTCCTTGAATTTCAACTTCAACTCTGCCAACTTCTGTATACTCATCCTATAAGGTGCCTTTGATGCTAGTGTTTACCCTGGTACCAACTCAATAGAAAATTCCACTTCCATACCTTTGTCACTTGAAATATGCACTGTGAATAACACACACCCTTTCCTGCGACTGCACTTCGCCTGCATAGTTGTCACCATTCTAATTGATGTTGCCTTCTTCTTACCCTGCAAGACTCTTTGTTCCCCATTTTCATCTAGGCACTCAATAGCCTTGTCATAACAATCCACATTGGTTCTATGAAGATACAACTATTCCATACCCAACAACATATTGTATGATCCCAATGGAAGTACATTCAAATGTGCTGAAGTAGGAATACCATTTAACTCAAATGCACAAGCTCTTACCCAATGATGAACTATCTTCTTTGTACATGTAGCCAATTGCACTAACCAAGATTATGCATGCATTTATTTATTCAAACCACACTTATCCACCAAGTTTTAATTAACATATCTATAATTAGATCCAAGGTCAATCAAAATATAAACAAATTTATAACAAAGCTTATCATCCACCTCGATAATAAACACTTGATGATCAACCTGTCTGTTATCCAAAACTGCATAAATCCATGGAATACTATGTCCAACATCCCCCACTGTCTATGTCTCCTGAGCACTATAGTTATGCATTCTACCACCCTGATGTTATGGACAATCTCTCCTGTGATTCTCTCCTGCACAAGTCCAACACTACAGGGGCTTCCAACCATCACCCTTGTTATGCTCCTCAGACCGAAATCCCTATCCTCTATTAGATGCATTGAACTTCTTATGAAAGGCTTCATTATCTTTGTTACTTGTATCTTGAGGTCTGTTCACTTTTTGTCCCATTTCCCTTTATTCTTTGCATTACCTATCCATTATGGCTTAGTCTCATATCTACACTTGTATTTCTCATAATAATGCTTTAGCTTCTGGATGGCCTCCTCCAATGATCTAGGCTCATTAAAATCAATCATGTCCTTGAATGCTATCGGAAACCCACTAATGAATCAATGGATCCTGGCTTTCTCCTCCTTGAGGTAAGGTACATACCTCAATAACTCCAAGAATATGCTAGTTTAGTCCTCGTCGGTCAAAGATCCCATCTTCAACTCATATAATTCTTGTGCCTTGTCATCATAGTATCTCTTTGATAGATACTTCTTCCTGAATAGTCTCTCAAACTCATTCCAATTCAACTCCTCTTCATAAATACCTCTGACATTATTTACATCTTCCCACCAGATATATGCTTTACCTTTAAGACTAAATGTAGTTATTTTGGCCTTCATGTTTTCTGAGTAATCATGCAACATGAAGAACTTATTCATACCAAGAAACCATGCTTCTACATCATGTGACTTCTTCATTTCCCCATCAAGTATAGGTGGCTTTTCTTTCTTGGTATGATCCAGAAAATATCCCCTGTCACTCCTCCTGTAAGGATGATAATAATGATGACCATGATACCTGTCTGAACCAAAACTAGAGTAAATCCCATGTCCATTGGCTCATCTATCGGGTGTATCCAACAATCTGACATGTGACCTACTACCATATGCTCCATTATTCCTATCCTCCTGTCCATGACGGATTCTAAGTGGTCCATGTCTCTACAAGTCTGAAAATCTCTGAAGAATCATCGCATTGACCTCTACTTGTTTCTCCTATGCCCTAGAAAGTATCTCTTGCGATTAAATGATTCAGTCATTATCTTCTTTGAAACTCCTTATTTATACCTTCAAATTTCTCAAAATGTTTGATATGTCAGGGGAGTATCCCTCACCATGTTGCTCATATAATCTATAGGGAGAACCCCATGAGTTATAGTCTACCATCTTGCAGGGGAGGATATCTCGTCTGCAAGAACAACCAAAATATCGCAATACATATATAAACATAATTATATCCACATTTAATCATTGTTTTAACCATTAACTAGTCATTAATGCATGACCATACCAACAACATACCATGACCTCATGAACGAAAACTATCACCATGCCAATGTATGCATGACAATATATAATCACTGACATGCATGACTGATGCACAACCGACATGCGCTCAAGATGACCACATCCAACAATGACACCATCAACTTTTCACATGACGACACCACTGCAACTTTTATCACCATCATGCATACACAACAAGCACATAGACCAAAAGCATAGAGAACACATATGTAATCAACATATATGCATGACCAACATAGTTAACCGGTCCATTGGGGTAAACATGTGACAAGAGGCTACTATAATCTTATTCAACTCCCCATGTACAGTTAAGGAATTGGAACCAACAAAAAAAAGCCAATATAACCTTCTACACATGTTCTAGAACCTTCAGGAGCCAACCAACCCTTCCAAGTGACCAACCCTAGAGGTAATTTGACATTTTACTAACCTAGAGCCTCATTTTCTCCCATGACATGAGCATGCATGTGAATTTTACCCTCCAGTCGTTCCCATAGCAAGGGCATGCCAGCAACTAGGGACTTTTTTAGCTAGTTCTTATTCAGTGACCTCGGATTTTGTGCCACTTTTTTAGGGCCAGGAATCAGGCCACTGCCCACAACTTCATTAACACTTCAAAAATTATCAATTACATCAAAACAAGAGTACTAATGAAAAAAATTGATCAATGAAATGACTGGACCCCTACTAGCCATGACAGACATTTCATCAAACATGCCCTAAATATGCATTCTACATGTCATAACAACATATCTAAGAATAGGGGTCTCATACTAATTTGAGAATCATAAGGAAGCATTGATACCTTATCACAATAGTTGCATTATAATCCATTAGGTAATATATTCATTATTCATTCATTTGTAAATCAAAACATGATGAAATCCATACTTCAAGGTTGTCATAACACATCCTCATAACCAACATATATTCAACAAAAATAACAAATATATGACAGCCATAAAAACCACACATAAACAAGTATATTTACCCCTAAAATACAAGAGGAAAGAATCTCTTATTAACATATGCAAAATGCAACCAAGTCTGGGAATTCCATGTACCACCCAACCAAAGATTGGTTGAACCAAATATTTCTTTCAGCCAATCACCCACGTGCCATATTCCAAGCATGAATGTGGGAACTCATGGAACAAATCCAATAAAACCAAACCAGGGATTCCAGGGGCCAAACCACCTCAACCCTCAACCAATGATTCCACCTCATGGTCATGCATTACTAACCATCACCATATTGGTCTCTACCCAAGTTGTCGTGGGCTCCAGATCCTTTGTTCCAACCAGGGCTTCCAGGACTAGTAAATCAACCCACAACTGTTGCCAGGCTTCTAGAGTGTTTGTCCAACCAGGGCTTCTTGGACTAGTAACTCAACCAATCAAGGGCATCCAAAGTGTTTTTCCAAACAAGGCTTTCAGGACTAGTAACGTAACCCAAGTTGTTACAGATCTTTTATAGTGTTTGTCCAACCAAGGCTTCCAGGAACTAGTAACTCAACCCATAGCGAAAGGAACATGAGAATCAACCAGAAAATAAAAAGAAAGAAACCCACAACACCATGTTTATCTAGGAAATGTCAAGCCTAGGAAAATACACCATCAATCCAAGCATTCCTATGTGCCAATGACAGATCATAACTAAGAAACCACATGCATGTGTGTTGGCAAGAAAAACTTCCCTAAGGTAAGGGTTGATAACCTCAATAGATCAAAAGTAGACAGTCAACAAGAAGCATATGTTCAAGAAAGAAAACTATACAAACTACCAAAGTTGGGTTTGAGAGGAGTACCTGTAGGTCCTACATTTTATTTCGATCTCATAGGGTCCAAACCCTCTACTTCTTCCCAAGTGAGCAGACCTGCAACACAGTTCAGAGAAGCATATACATAGCAAGTAGTTCAAAGTGTGTGCATAATAAAAATGTTAGATCATCAAGCATAAACATATACATCATGACATATTACACATGAATCATAAAAACATGAGATCATAACATATTGGAAACTAGACAGAGCTTCTTTATTGATATTAGCAAAGAGTAGTGGATAGATACGACCTGATCCAACCACGACGCCAATAAAACCTTCCTCTGGATTCATCTAGCCCAAGCCTCAAAGATCACCTATCTAGCATGTGAAAAAGGATGCCATATAATGAAGGATGAACACCTATGCAAGGAAACAAGGGTTTCGTATGACTAGGAGTGTGTTGTAGTGGCTACAACCACCCTCCAAAAACCTTCCTTAGCTTTGTTTTGGAGCCTCTCTTCCAACCTTCATAGCAACGTGTCTTTATTCATCAAGTACACAAGCTTCAATGTTTTTCTTGCACAAATGCAGCCTGTTGATCACATCTTGATGCATTCCCCTCACAGGCTGATCACCCGGAATTGGTCCAGTTGCAGGCTGAGCATCTCCCCCAAGAAATTACACAATTCTGGATGGAAACCAGCCTTCCCTACAGAAATTATGAAATCCTGTTTGGTTGACTACTGGGCTCCAGAATTGCCCAATTCTGCCAGTCAACCCTCATAGAGAAAATTGAGCAATTTTCCCCAACAGGGCTTCTCAGCCTAGAATTTGCGCAAATCTGTGCAGCAGCCAGTTACTCTACCCAGAAATTGCGTAAATCCCCTAGGCAACCAGCCTAGCTCCCAACTAGAAATGCGCATTTTCTCCCAGCAGTCGAGCAGTCTCTTACATGTGCAGCTGAGTTGACCGATTTCCTCCGATACCAATAAAAACTGACTTGCATGCATAGGTTGCTTCTCCCAAGGCAACATACAAAGGAATCCTTTGTTTTAGGGACCTATTTTTAGCAATTGGAGGTGACATGCAAGTATCATTTCAAAAACCTCCCACCAAGTGTCACTTTCCCTAGGTCTGTGGCATGCGCATCACAACCTCGATGTTATCAAAAATCATCAACAGGACGTTACAGAGCTCATTCCTCACATCAACCTTGTAGCTCTGACATCCCATATCACATATAGGAGTTGTCGACACACTCAACTCAGTTGTTTTGGGGTAAGCTCGCTTTCCATGATTTGTGTTGCATTTCTGGTGCTTTTTTTTTCGCTTTGTATGAATGTTGTCTAGTTGATTTCAATTAGTTCTTTCTGTCATTTTGATACATTATATCTTGTACTAGCACCATTTCAGTTTTTGTCAACATCTCACTACTGTCGCATGCATGAAACTGTTTTTGACGAACAATCACCGATTCGATGACTCACCTCGCCCACATGCATGTTGTTCTATTTTCTTAATATTTCATTCACCATTTTCATGCATGATCATTCACTTATTCTTACACTTATTATCACCATGCATTCACACTCACATTCGCGTTCAGTTGCCCGACGGTGAGTCTGGGCAACCTCGACCTAAACTCTGCCTTCACTGAGACAACATTGCGCAATCTACGGAAGGAAGGCTCTGTATCCCTCTCCAGAAATGTGCATTTCTACCCAGCCAATGCCCTTCAGGACTGTTTTAGGCATTTCTGAGGGGCAATGGCTACTGGCCCAAAAAGTTGTGCAATGCAGTCACTGAGCTTGTAGCCATTGCCAGTTGAGATTGCGCATTGCACAATTCCAGCAGTCAGCAACCAGACTGGACTGTGCATTGTACAGTTCCAACAGTTAGTCAGTCTCCCAGCAGCCCAGACTGTGCCTTGCATAGTCTTGGCAGTCAGTCTCTCGACCTCTAGGCCGAAATTGCACAACCTTCATGATCAGTCACACAGGTATGTTGCAAGTCAGTTCTCAAGTTCATTTTGGTTTTCGACTGATATATTGCTTGCCATGAGTGTTGCCATGTCTCAAGGTATCGTAGGTGTTCATCTGCCTCTCAACGGTGGAGGTACAATGGTTTCCAAGAGAGCAGAGTCGAAGACACCATTCAGAGCACACTTGGGGATGTAGTCGATCAAGTGTCTATGGAATTGCCTACCCACGAAGACATCAAGTTGTTTGTAGACAAGGACATCAAGATATGACAACAACAACATCACAGTGAGCATCATCATGAACAACAACTAAAGGCAACATACCAAATGCAATGAAGGCAAGAGGAAGGTTGTTTAAAACACAGAAGCGGAACAAAGTTGTGATCTCAAGTAGATCCACTGATGATGAAAGAGACTTTGGAGACTCAGGCTATGAGTTAACAGCAAGACAAGTAGATCGCACGAATACAGAGAATGGAACAAAGAAGGAGTTGCATGTGATAAAGCAGCAACTCAAGGAAGAACATGAAGTTGCATAGACAGACGAATGAGTTGCAGCAGGAACATGAATAGCAGTGGGCGCAACATGCACTCACAGATGAAACTGCGCCTGTATGGATTAAAGATCCATCCCAGCAGCTGGCATGGAGTAGACATGGTGAACATTTTTGTTTATCACATGCAAGGGATTCAGTAGCATGCATGTCATTGTGCACATGCATGTGATCCAACTCATTCAGCACACTCACCAAGACGAATACAAGAAGCAAGTCCAATTGGAGCTGAACATGTACTTCGAAAAATTGATGCACATGACCACCAGCACACACTTGAAGATCAACACTGGCACTATGCATCAGTGTGTTCCTGGTTTAGCCGCGCCCAAGAAGACCATGCACATGTTAGTAAATAAGTTGGATGAAGGAGCCATACCAATGCACCGAATGCAACGAGGGAAAGATTTCGCTTCAGCGAGATGTCACCATGGGGTGCATGCACACCATCACGGATGACCAAGCTTGGCATCATCTCACAACCTTCACCATCACAAGCATGTCAAAGAGTTGGTCTCATCACAATGGACCGAGTGTCAGTGATGTCTTTCATGGCTTGATGAAGCCATGTTGTCTCACATGAGTACATGTGCATTGTAATGAGATGTATTGTCAAGTGTAATTCGAGTGTCTATAGTTGGATGTAATAGTCATAGAGTATATGAAGATTCATGAGGGTAGATGAACTGTCACAAAGGGGAATGTCAAGGGTCACCCCACCCTTTGCTATAAATAGCCCCTCATAACTAATTGTAAAGGCTTTTGGTCAGCGAAGCTTCTGATAAGACTATCTTGGAGAGAGCTTGGACAATATTTTAATGAGCCTTGGCATCTCCACTGCACAGAGCTAGTACATCTCTTTGGAGGAGCAGGTGGATGTGACTATAATGTTTCACTATTAGGACTAGTAGTTGAACATGAATGTATTGTATGACCAAAACTTACACTTCTTTATATAATAAGAGCTAGCACGTTTCATGCATATGTTGTATTGTATTCCAGGTATCTTGTTTACTCTTAATGGCATATGTATTTTCTTTCTTACACATGCATGTATGGACTATTATGTATGAGTATGTATGAATATTTCTGAAATGTGTTGTTGGTTTAACCATCACTTTGGATTTCCAGCTAACTTGCTTTCCATTTTGTGATGCATCTTCACTTGTGTGTTCCCTTCCCATCCGAGTACTATTACAGGTTTCCAAGGGGCACACTCATATCAACCCCCACGTGTTAGAACCTCTCATGCACCTTCCTTAACTCAATGCATTTATCACACCCTTGCTACCAACAGAGTTATCTTACTTGCCTTTGTGTGAAATTGTGGTCAAGGCATTACCATTTGACCCAATGTTGGGGCTCCTATACCAAACGGTTTGAGGTCTAATTGAGACTTCTTACTGGGGAGATCCCCTTAGATGTTGGTGGGTCCAACACCGTCAACATTTTGGTGCTAGAAGGAGGGCCAGATGATAGGCTAAGTCCTCACATCTATTTTGAATCTCTACACATCTATCATGACTAACTACCAAGTTTCTCTTCCGGAATGTATGTCTTATGGAAACAATTTCATCATCTCGGAAAAGCTCTCGGATAACTTATCTCATAAAACATTTGATGGTGGAGGCTACATAGCCTTGGTTAGGCACGCGGTCGGCATTGTAGGCTCATGCGAAAGACATGGATTCCTTGAAGAATACATGAGATGCATATTGTTCATCTACACGCTTCGAGGGCACCCAATGCAATGGTGTGCCACGATGCTCGAAAAATCTATTCATTCTCTTGCTCATTTGGTCACAGAGATAGACCATGCTTTCAATCACTTTAACTATAAAGCACTCAACAAAGAAATTATGGAATTACGAAAAGCACTCGATGAATCTATTGAACAATTTTACACACACTTTTGTAATCTTGCATACCGATTCCCCGAAGATGATATTGATTGGGAATTTCTTGATGGAAGATCTGAGTATCTTCTTCACATATCCGAACCTTGCTCAACACACTTCGGTGATGGAGTTGTCCAATCACAGGAATGCACAATTGCTATCACAAGTGACTATTTGCCTTCACCTCATCAAACATCTCCACCACTACGGAGTGACATGGGAGATCATGCACACACATATGTTGAATTGTCACATCCTCCCACCCTACCTGCTCTTGAGATTTGTGTAGATTTGGCTTGCAATCTTATTGGTTGTCATGTGGATTCATTCCCTCAACCACTGTCCTTGTGTTTTGTTGATCCTCTGGATTGTATTGTCTTGTGTTCTTCCATTCTGGACTCCTCACCTTTTGTGAACGAGGATGATCTTTTCGATGGAGTTGGTGTTATGCAGGAAACCTGCGCCATTATTCATGATGAGTGTTGGGTCTAAAATGTGGATGCAAATTAGAGTTTCATTTACTATCAATCTGAGTAAGTAAACTTCGAGGATCATCCAATATATATGGACTTAGAGACAAACTAAACTAATTTAGGTGAAGAAATGCCAAAGCTCCCTTACAGGAGGTCTTTCATTGGGATCTCCAACACCTATTTAGTCATTTAATCAAAATGAAATCTAAAGACATCGTGTCAAGTGTAAGAAATATTAAAGTTCCCTTACAGGAGACTGTTCATTAATATTTCTAATCATCTTAATCAACAAACTATTTAAACTAATGAAATTAAACATTAAATAACAAATCAGTTTCATTGAAAGAAACATTAATACTTTCTTATGGAAGGCCATTCATTAATATTTCAAACATATGAACCTAATGAAATTTACAAACAAACATAAAATGAAAGCTTACCAAAACAAAAGTGTACTTGCTAGACAATGGGGGCCCTTCCAAGTATTCACAAGTACATCAAAAGAGAAGCCAAATGTAGAAGATCATAGAAGCTCCATTTTATTTATCTTCAATTACAATTTGCAATTACAAGTTCTACATTCCAAGAGGTTCTAAAATCTCCATTACAATGATTCCAAATTCTAACTTCTCATTACAAACTTATAAGATCCTAAGGTACTAAAATCTAACTTCTAAATTCTAAATTCTAAATTCCAAAGTTACAAATGAAGGAGATAACACTCCTATTTATACAACAAGATGAGATAACAAACTCATAATGATGATCCACTATTCCTTCTTCAAATCCACATATCTCTCAACCAATGGTGACACATAACCCTATCCTCCATGATCTTCTCCATGAGGTCCATGATCTCCTCAAATTTGAATTTGAACATAGAGTGCCACATAAGGGTTCCTTAAAAGCCTCCTTTGTACCTACACATGTCAACAAACTCATTCTAATTGTTAGGTATAAGTATATGGATATTATTTTCTAAAGTTTAACCACAAATTCTCTTAAAAATACTAAGAATTAATATTGTTTTGGAAAAGACAATGGTAACCCATTTAATGATGAAAGTGAAGCTAATGTGATGACATGATGGTGGAATAGAGGTGAGAAAATGTGTGAATGGAGAGAAAGTGAATGTTGAATGGAGTGAAAGTAGATGAATTTTAAGGATAATTCTTAGGCCCAACATACCCCTAAACTGAAGGTATTGCATGTCCTCATTCAATCTATTACATTACTTTTGATACTTGAGCTTTGGCATAAACTTTGCATGATATTATTTACTTAACTTTTGCAAAGTGTTTTTGACGAATTGCAACTTGGTTGGTTCTTGTGTTTCAACCATATTTTATTTGTTGAATTCAATTTTAATGTATGAAATTTTCATAATGATAATTTGATTTTTATTGCAAAGTATTTTGTTGGAATGCATCATGGTTGGTTCTTCTGTAACAACCATGATTGTGTTGCATCCAATTAAATTTTAAGTACTTTTTACAAAGCCATTTATATGCTCATGTAATAGTGAATATATTTTGACAGTATGTGGGTTTTAGAATGTGATATATGAATGTGACAAAGTATGAATGTAAATGTATCCCCTCCCCCAAACTGATGGTTTTGGCAATTTTATGAAATGAGGAAAGGAAGTTTTTTCCAAAAATTATCATTCTAGCTTTCAAGGAATTAAATGGTTAAAAGTTAGAAAATATCATACCTCAACTTACCCTTTCAAAAATGGATGAGAGTTGTGCATGTGTGGCTGCAAAATTCTGATCATAGTCTTCTTTACTTGGTTGTGAAAATGGTGGATGAAGTTGAAAAAGTGAATCTTTTATTGTTGCTGCATCTGTTGCTAAATCTGCTGCTAGATCTTCTGTTGAATGTTTGGAATCTGCTGCTGAATGCGGCTGGAAATGTATAAGGCTTGGAAGGTATACAAAATTTAGAATTTACACTTCCTCCCCCAGCCTTATTTATTGACTTGTCCTCAAGTCATTTACATCAAAAACTGAAAAGTAATGAATGTAATTTTGCTTCCTCTGCTACAAAATGATTGGTCTTCAAGTCTTCAACGCTCTTTGGCACAATTCTTGTCATGTGAATAAATGTTTCGGTGTCGAACATAACAAGAAATTGTTAACTTAGTGGCCATTGATGGATGCCACTAATCAACACGAGATATCCCATCTTTGATGTGGATGAGAGTCAAGATGCCCCAAACACATCTTTCTAAGTATGAATGAATTTGTTTTTGTTGAATACTTAGAAGATCTGATGAACAAGGGACATTGATGTATTCCCTTTGTTTATCGGCATGATAGCTTGCCATTAAGGCATGCACCTTCAAGGTGCTTTTAGAAAAATATATAGACTCAAGGCCTATGGACTCAATGGTGTATGGAAGCAAGATTTTATTTGCAAGTGTAGGAAAAGAAAACTGACAATGAATATGTAAAGTGGAACAAAAAGCTCGTAGATGAGCTTCGTTGGTTTTATTGGTGGGTTAGGATTGAAGAAAATATAACGAAGTGTATGTGGGTAATGGGAAATGGATAATGACACTTGCTGGGATAAAGTGAATTATGGCATGAAAAATCTCAAATATAGCAAATATTCTCATTAATTCTGGAATTTCTGCTAAAATAGCCGAGTTTGACCAGCGTTGACCAGATACTTGTAGACTTCGAATTCAAAAGTGGATAGGTATTGCACCATCCTTGGACATTTAAGAACAAATCCCAGATCTTCGAATTTTCTAATCTATCATGCAACATGTCAAACCATTAAGCTATTACAGGAAGTTGCAAGAACTTGTAATTTTCTGGAAATTTTGTTTTATGATCATGGACTTGTTGTTTAGAATTTCTCATGAAATTAGTCTTTTGAAGACCAATTTCTGGCACAATTTATTCTCCTTAATGATCAGTTGATCACCCAAAACTTGCAAAAAAAAAACTTGAAATAAATAACATAAGTTTGTTCAAGAAGAAATGGCCATTCCCTTCCTGATTCTTACGCAAAAATTGTATGCCAAAATGAAACAGATTAAGGAAAATCAAAAGCATAATTTTAGTCCATTTTTAATAAATACCCATGAAAAATAAATTACTTCATGTTTGTGTTAGATGGCTCATCGAATGTGCATGGAAAAAAGCTTGGCATTATAGATTTGTTGTGTCCTGCAGATTAGTCAGTCACATAAAAGCATACAACAAGAAGAAGTTATAATTTTAGTGCCAATTATAAGCTATCGAAACAAGATAGTCATCATTTGTATAATCCTCCAAATGTTCGATAAATCAATCCTCCAAATTCGCTTCCTAGTGTTCCATAATTTTTAAAAGATTCATGGTGCATATTTATAAATCTAGTGCTATTTATGTGTTATAGACATTTTTGTGCCTTGCATCACTGAGCATGAAATGTCAATAATCAAGGGATCCAAAGTCCCTAAACATGTTGTTCCTACCCCTAGAGGAACAAGGCCAGTAAACCACAGCAATTCACAAAAGTTCTCCACCTGAAAACACTCAAAAACAAGGCAATTCTGGATCATGTCAACTGCTCCACTGAGCATCTGCGCTGAATGTCAACTGCTCCACTGTCTACCTGCGTTGAATGTCAACTGCAAAGAAGGCTACCTGCGCTGAGCGAGTTTGGACAAGTGGCAGAGTCATTTCTCAAGGTGTCAATGCCCAGGAAGCTTCCAAAGTGACACTTGGATCAAGGAATTCGACTGGTGATGAGTAAGAGGTTCCAAATCTCCAAGTGGAAGCAAGAACCTCCAAGTGGACTCAAGAACTGAAGTGGGAGAGGACACTAGTCAGTCTCAGACCAGTCTCAAGCTGACTCATCCTCTCTCCAATAACCCTATATATAGATCTCTTCTACATGAGATCAGGGAGGCTGGAATTTGGTATTTGCAAAGAATTGTTGTTGGTTTGTGGCTAGAAATATTGGGTGTGTTATGCTTTGAAAGGAGCTGAAGAAGGAATTCCATTCTGCTGGGAAGGAGATGCTGGGTTGGAGCCCTATGGGTTGTATCTCTTCCTGAACCCTGTTACTTTCAATAAAGCTATCTTGATTCTTTCCTATATGCTGGTGTATTTTGTATGATTGCATTAGTATATTTGATTTACTTCTAATCTTGAATCATTTATGAATATGTATATTTTCCTTTGTATTGTGTTCTTCTCTTGTTGCAAGTAGTTGTTCTCTTGTCACAGGTAGTTGTTCTCTTGTGATCTCGTGGGATTCAAGTAGTTGTTCTCTTGATCAGGCGAGAAAGCAAGTAGCTGTGGACACACAAAGAGAAGAGGATTTAGTTTGAGGGACAACCGGAAGATAACGGTAAGTCTGCCGATCTCCTCTCTTTCATATTTCATAAAGGAAGAAATCATGATAGCTGTATTCGTTTGTTGCTAAGGCACTGTCACACCTTAGGTGGATAGGATTGTCCTAAATAGGCATTTTTCCCCACAACAAATTGGCGACTCCGCTGGGGAAGAACTTGTTTATTCATTTCATTTGTGTTTCCGTCATTTGTTTACTTCATAGACTTGACAGCAACTCTTGAACTGCATCTTTCCCGGATGCAAAGTAAAAGTTGCTGCTTTGATCCAGTATGTTGGACTTGTCTATGATTTAAACTAGATCCACAAATGATTTGACTGATCCTTGTGATAGTCTTTAGTACCCTATCAAATCATCCCTCTGTTTATACCTTGCTTGTGTTTCTGATTTGGCCTGAAACAGTTGATTTTTGAGCATTTTGTGACCCAGAAACCAAGGGAAACGAGAGTTTCTCTCTTTAGCGTAGGCATTGTGAAGGCAGTCTGCATTTCAACGCAGGTCCCGAAGGGGCTACTTGCGCTGAATGTCAAACTGACAGTGTTGGACCTGCGCTGAACCAGTGTAGCCTTGTGCAGTTGGGGTTCTTTGTCCTTTGTTGCCCTGTTTTGATCTCTGTTTTTGCAGCCTTTAACCAGCATAGGTACTAGCCTGATAACCCTTTTCTTTGCCTGAATTCCGCCCCAATTTTTGTACAAAAAGATTGTGAATGTTTTTATGTGTTTGTGGTGTCATTTACAGTCTTCCTTTGCATGAGTAAAGTAGTCTTTCTGTAGCCTTTGATTCAGATCTGATTGAAAGTGATCTTAGAAGAGAGCTCATTGGCTGTTTGTTCAGATTGATTATAGTTTTACTTTTGCTTATTGGTTTGAATTTGTTCTTTTCAAAGTATCAAAACGAGTCTTTATTTCGAAAATCGCAAAGTGATTGTAATCTCTTCTACCCTTGTTGATTTCGAAGAAAGTGAACTTGTTTATTTTGATCATTGTAAAAGCAAATTCGAAGTTGTGCAAAAAGCTTTCTTTGTAGGCATTTATACTAAGAAAGTGAAAACAAACACCTGCATTGTGATTTTGCATTTGATAAGTTTGCATGTTGGATTTAGGGAAAGCGCATTAGAGTGTGCTGATTGCTCTTTGAGAAAAGATAGTCGCTCTCTTTTCCCTTAGTAGCTAGAATTTTCAAAGTTGAAAGATTGTAAAGCTTGCTTATCATCTTAGACTTCATTTAGGAAGTTGTATCATACATCTCGTGGTGAACCTTGAAAGGCAAACTTTAAAAATATCAACCTAAAATAAACTGAATGAACCTAACAACGCTTTGTAACATAACGCACAACATAGAGGTCTAGGCTAGAGACGTGTTCCGGTGTCGTTAAACATAGTGACTGTCGATCTCGAAGAAGGTGGGTGATTCCTCCTGAGAGTCGGTGGTGCTAATACGGATTGTGTTCCCACGTACCGTCACGTATATATTGGGAGACCCCTATAGACATATATCTTTTATCCTTAGGAAGCCGTGTCGGCCGCCCTACTGATCGCAATGCAGTGAACACAGCATTCACGAAGATCGACCACCCGTACCGTAAAAAGTATTCTGTGGTTTTGCGAAAGGTTTGGCACACCCTCTGCCTAGATCTCCAGAGCAGTTTCTTTTGGCCTTTTTCAGACTCTATAACAGAAAAAGTCCATCCGAGCATTTGTCACTTCGGGCTCGTTAAAACATCGAAGGAGACTAGAGTCATCTTTAGCTTTTTCTCGACTCTTTAAAACTGAAAAAGCAAGTTGTGTCTAAAGCGTCTAATAAAATTCATTCAGTTCGGAAACACAAATTTCCCCTTTTAATATTTTGGTTGATCGAGTAATCCGCAATCGTGGAAGAAAGTCAATTGAAACCCCGTCATTCGCGGAGGCTTACGATTCAACCGTCTTTGTCTCCGGAATCGAAAACAGTACGGACAAAGCGAACTCGTATAACCGGTTCAAAATCTCCTATCAAAGTTAGAACAAGTGTTCCAACTACATCTGAGATTCTGGTTGCTCCAAACATCTCTGGAAACCCTGCCTCTATAGAAGAAGTTCAACAGCCACAGAGGGACAGTAATACTGATCCTAGTCTGGGGGCAAATACTTGTGTAACTGAACTGGTTCCATCGATAACCGGTCCAGACAGTTTTGTTCCTCAAACAATTGTCACTGTCGAAAAAACCCCTTCTTCGGCACCAAAAATATTTTACGGACCTGACGGTCTTCCTCTTCCACCTGGTTTGATTGCGATAGAGGAAATTGCAGAGGATCCGCAAGCAAGTACTCCAACCCATTTTGGAGTCGGGGTCACTCTATTTCCTTCATCAGAAGTTAATCCACCACAAGTGGAGGTTCCTGTAGAATCGCTAGGAAATCTATTGGATAGACTTAAAATGTCTGAACAACCGTCATCATCTAGGACTGTGTCAAACGACACAGCGACAGCAGAAGCCCCTGCCATCGCTCCAACAATGTTTGCCGGCATACCATCTGTCCCAACTAGCTCACAACCGCTAGAAGGAGTCCACCAAGGGACTATTTCGACAGTATGGTCTGTTCCAGTTTGTTCATCCGGAGTAATATCCGGCAACTCTTATGTTGAGACTCGCCAAATTGATCCATTTGGAGGTCAATTTGGGCAATCCGGTCCCCAAGGACAATCAATCCCCTTGAGTTCTGGATTGCTACCGTATGGGGGGCAGTATGCCCTTTCATTACCCCCTCCGGGAGGGTACCCATACGGGAGTTCACAACAATATTCAGGTTATACTGGAATTACATCAAGTGGTTGGGTACCTATGCTACCTCAGCAACCAAGGGTTGTATATTCTATGCAACAGTGTGTACCTATGACGAACATCCCAACCACACCGGCTATTGTAACAGTGTCACAAGTTCAAGCAATGCTTGTTGCATGTCAACCTCAGATTTCTCAGGTTGTAATGCAACAGCCCCTTGACCATGGGTCACAACCACAATCGCCAACTGGTGGGGCGACACAGGTCCAAACGGGTACAATTACCCCACACCTTGGTCCAACGGTTAGCATAGCGCAACAAACCATGGCTTCACAGCCATGGCTAGTGCAGTACCAACAACCACAATTCCAGCAAGTGTACCAAGGTTCTGAGCAGCAGATCTTTGCGAACAGTGGACAACCGTATATCCAAAACGGTCAAAACCAACCACTTTACAGTGGTCAAGTCCACCAACCGTATCAGTCATACCAACATCAATTACATTATGCTGGTATGCAAAGGCCCACTGCTCAAGCGATTCCATCGTACCCTGGTTATGCTTCGCCTAACCTGAATCAACAGTTACCATTCGTGGCGACTTTAGAGTTACCCGATTTACACCAGTTAACCAACAATCCGATTGCTTACGCCCCTTGGTGGCCAGCGATTCCTCACAAACTTCCATCTCACATTCCTAAATTCAATGGAAATCTAGGTGAAGACCCATCGAATCACGTAATGACTTTTCATCTGTGGTGTTCGTCGAACACCCTAAACGACGATTCGATAAGGCTTCACCTTTTTCAGAGGACATTGACAGGTCCAGCGGCTAAATGGTATATTGAATTACCTAGAGCCTCGTTCGAAAATTTTAGTTCCCTAGCCACGACTTTCTTAACCCATTTTCAATTACCGATAAGGTATGAAACGGGAACAGAAATATTAACCAACTTCAAGCAGACAACTGCCACCCATATATCTGATCATATACATGAGTGGCGTCGTCGTCGTAGGATGGTGAAAACGTACGTTCCCGATCAGTTGTTAGCTGAATGGTTTATAAAATCGTTACTTCCTGCTATAACGTAAGATGTGGCGAAGGGGGGAGTCGTAACTGAGGAGCAAGTTATTGCTCGTGCACAGTATCTAGACTTAGTATATACTCAGTCTGGCACGCTCTACGACAAAATACCTGACGCCCCTAGACCGGAATTTTCGATTCCTCCTCCTCCAAAATCCAATAGTGACTCTCATGCCGGTGATGGCGTGATTGGCACGGCAAACGCGAAATCGATAAAGGCTTCGTCTAAAAAAGCCCGTAAGAATTCGGATCAAAATGCAAAAGAAGAAATTCTTGCTTCGGAAGTAAATGCCATATCAGCAGATAAAGGCAAAGAAACCAATCAACCAGGAAGCAAGAAGAAGCAAAACAAAGGGAAGAAGAAGAAACAGGGTGAATCATCTCCTGGAAAGAATTCTTCAAACCCTCCTGGGAATGGGAAACCAAATTATCCATGTCAAATATGTGATGAAGAGGATCATTACACAAGGAATTGTCCATTAAAAGCTGAATTAAAGAGGTTCTTTAAAAGTTCCCAAACCTCAGCTGTGTTAACTGATCCGTTTCCCAACCCAGGTCAAAATATGGTTGATAGTGGAAATGCTTCCCCATCACAAGTACTTATGTTGTTGGTTTCAAAATAGCAGAAAGATGCTTTGATTTCGACAAGGAACAAAGATTACGGAAATCCTCAGCTGTCGAACGACAAAGGTAAAGATCAACCAAGTGGTTCAACAACAACTTCGACAGAAGTTGTATCGCCCTTCATTCCTGAATTAACAATAAAACCGCCAAAGGGAGTAGTACACAAGTCGACGTTTAATCCTCGCGCCAGGGCGGCGCAGCATTATAACATAGTAGAAGATTTGGCCCAATCGCCATCCGCTATGTCGACTCTTGAAGTATTACAAAATTGCCCATCCCAAAGGCAGGCTTTGTTATCGGCTATTGGTGGGGTTGATCCTAAGGATTCCAATCTTGTATCCTTTGATCACAAAGGATACGATCCTTAGTTACCAGCTCAACTAGCTTTCCTTATTCAAGTGAAAGCCCTCAACAAAACTGTTCACAGAACAATTATTGATGAGGGAGCATCTACATGTATTATGTCGATGAGTTGCTGGAAAACATTAGGATCTCCAACCTTGTCGCGATCTTCGACAACATTAAAAGCTTTCGACGGAAGGACTTATACCCAGTACGGTATCCTTAATAACTTGAAGGTTGAACTGGGAGGAAAAATAGTAGAAATTGATGTTGAGGTCATCGATGGAAATCTTGACTACAACATCCTACTGGGTAGACCATGGATCTATGCCATGGCAGCTGTTGTGTCGAATTATTTTAGGAGGATCGCATTCCCGTTTGAAGGAGGGATTACGGTCGTCGACCAACAGAACTTCCTCCCTAATGGTTCACAAGTTACAGGAAGCATTCCCATGATCCATGAGAGCAACAATTCGCTTCAAGATATCGGAGTAGGATTATTGAAAGACCCCACAATGATGGGAAATTTCGCGCTACCACCTCTTATCTACATAGGAAATATACCGTTTGTAGAAACTTGCAACATGATATCTTCCTCGAAGGTCGACATGGATCATGCAATGGTTTTGTCCCCAAGCGCTTTAGAAATATTGTAGCAATCAATGTTTCAAGCATGGGAGGCGAACCCAAATCAACGCTCGTCAAGCGTTTGGGTAGATAGGTCTAGAGAATATGGTACCCCATTAGATCCTTGGTCGAAAGTACATGGGACTGATGAAGGAATCTTACAATCAATGTTGATTGAAGGGGCACCATGGAATGATCACCACCATCGTTCCCTTCTTCCGGAATATGAAGAAGATACTCAACGTGACCTTTATCACCCTTCAGTTTTTGAATTCCTAACAAATACTGTAAATACGGTGGATTCCGAGCGAAACTTATCCAATATTGAAGAGACTATAGCCATAAATATCTCGACTAAAGCGAATGTTGTAGAGAATATTTATGTCGGCAAAGGTTGTTCCCCTTCAGAACTGGAAATATATAACGCTCTTTTTCGCGAATTCAGAGATGTCTTTGCTTGGTCATATGATGAAATGCCAGGCATAGACTCGAGTATCGTTGAATATGAAATTAAAATGTATCCTGATGTCAAACCAGTAAGACAACGGCTACTTGAATCCCACGAGATCACAAGAGAACAGCTACTTCGGCAGGGAAACTTTGGGTATAGGGTAGGTTTCCGCGGGAGAATATGACTAGTCCGTACCCCGTCCGTGGATGGAAGAGGGGTTGTTCTAGAATAAGATTCTTTTGTCAAAGTTACGTGTTTGACAATGGTCATTCACCCTTGTCTATTTCGGTAGACATTGCCGAGGAAGTGTTTTGTTTGAAAGAGTAACGAGACAATCTTTGGGTAGCCTGAAAGAGGTAAGCCTCTCCCGGTGAAACGAAAGTTTCGATGGAATTGAAGTAGAGGTAACCTTGAAACTCTGTTTTATACCTGGGGGCATGCAAACCTTTTGGAGTGCAAGCAAAGAGCGGTTATTTATCTGTTTTTTGGGTTAGTCGTTTCCTAACTTGCATAAAGAAAGGAGAGTGAGCATAGCTTTGGTAAGGCGCAAGCTCTATAAAAAATGGGATCTTTCATGAGACACTCTTATCTTAAGACTGGGTAATCGAGCAGTTTTAGCATAAAGTTCATGCTCGTTAAAAAATAAACGCAAGATCCGAGCAGTTTTAACGCGGTCTTCATGCTCGTTAAAAAATAAATATAAGAAGTGAGCAATGTTTCCTCCAGAGTTTAAGCTCATTTTTAACTAAAAAATGAACCTATCCCAGTAAATAACCGCTGTGATCGTAAATTTATCAGCCATAAAAGCCTTGGTCGTGTTTGCACCTGCCACCTCCACTTTCATTTGGTCGATCGTTCACCTCCATATGATTGTTTACCCATTTTGAGGAACAGTTGCGAAGAGTGATTTCACCTAGCCATCCTTGTGACACTGCCGTGATTGGAAAATTCCAACCTGTACCTGGAATCAGTTGATATCCCTGTTTATCACTCGTTCCTCAAAAGACGAGTCTTCTTTAAGCTCTTTTCAACTGACTCGTAAAATATGAAATGATTGCTGAGTTTTGGCCTTCCAGCTCGTTAAAGGACAGGAAGAGCTATCCCTCCTCTAGATTTTAATCTTTTTGAACCTGAGGGATTATTGCACAAAAAGGTCAAGCGCTTGTTTTATTCGGCTCGTTAAAGTTATCGAAAACTCATCCCTTCTGTATTGTTTTATACTTTTTCGGACTTAAGGGATTAGATGACGAAAAAGGAATTTTGGAGTTAACTTTATGTACCTTTTCAGACTCTCTAAAAATGAAAAGGACCGAGTTATCCTTGTCGTTAGACTCGTTAAAATTATTAAATAGCGACAAACTTGTCTTTAGACGAGAACGAGTTTCACTATCGCTAAGCTCATTAAAACATAGCGATGGGCTTGCCCGAAGGGCAGGTTATAGAACAAGCACATGTTATCCTCCTCAAGCTTGACAAAAATAAAGAGGTACTGGTCAGCAATGACTGGGGAAAAATTGGGAAAAATCAAGAAAACTTTGATGGTAGCAGGTCGCTCTTGAACATGACACTTTTCCTCTGTATCACATTCGGGTTGGGTTGTTTCATTCACCAGTCACATCACCATGGTCTTGCCATACCATCCATATTTGGGGTAATGCTACCGATCCATCGCATCAGTGTCGCCATATGTTCAAGAGAAGTCGTTCAGAAAGAGTCAACCGGGTCCCATCCACTGCCATACATTATCCTTCATCCATTCATGACCGCCACCTGAATCATATGTCACAGATTGTTTTCACCTCCATTAAAATCATTAGCTTCGTTCCGTGTCACTGAAGTGGGATTCATTAAGGCCCTCCTTTGACGGATCGCTCCTTGTCGACATCAGCTCATTATCCAAGGAGTCGATCTAGGAACAACCCCTTCAGTACTTTGAAGCTTGCATGCCTCAATGGCAAGTTTCTCACTTCCGGCGACAGGTATACATCAATGACCTTCGACTAGAAGATTTTGCGTGGTGTTCGACGCCAAGTCCTTTATTCACACCACGTGAATTGTATTGCAGTACCTTGAGGGTCATTATCATTATCGGTGATTCCTCTCGCGCTTGTTAACGGTTTACATTATTGACCGGTAATCAAGCGATGTCTTTCCATGTTCGACTTCAGCGCAATTCTCACATGGATCGACTTGTACTTAGAGTGAAGATCGAACGAGTTTGAAGACCCCGGATCTAGTTTCATCCATCCGGGCTGCGATATATATTCAGGAAAAATAAAGACATTTGACATGTACATCATTGCAGCAGATGATCATCCTACTCAAAGGATGATAATTTCACTAAAAATTATCAGTCTACCATCAGACGATCGTCTGTTCTATGTACAAGAATGAATTTATAAAGTTGAGCATGGGAATGCCCGCCTCAGCTAGATCATGAAAGCAGTATGAATCATAATGTATTGTATTGTATTTTATTACAGGTCTCCTCCCAGCAGATGGATGAACTTCGGACCCTCCTGGATAAAGCATTTCACCCGATAAACGGCCTCATACTTTAGGGGGCAACTGTTATAGACATTTTTGTGCCTTGCATCACTGAGCATGAAATGTCAATAATCAAGGGATCCAAAGTCCCTAAACATGTTGTTCCTACCCCTAGAGGAACAAGGCCAGTAAACCACAGCAATTCAGAAAAGTTCTCCACCTGAAAACACTCAAAAACAAGGCAATTTTGGATCATGTCAACTGCTCCACTGAGCATCTGCGCTGAATGTCAACTGCTCCACTGTCTACCTGCGTTGAATGTCAACTGCAAACAAGGCTACCTGCGCTGAGCGAGTTTGGACAAGTGGCAGAGTCATTTCTCAAGGTGTCAATGCCCAGGAAGCTTCCAAAGTGACACTTGGATCAAGGAATTCGACTGGTGATGAGTAAGAGGTTCCAAATCTCCAAGTGGAAGCAAGAACCTCCAAGTGGACTCAAGAACTGAAGTGGGAGAGGACACTAGTCAGTCTCAGACCAGTCTCAAGCTGACTCATCCTCTCTCCAATAACCCTATATATAGATCTCTTCTACATGAGATCAGGGAGGCTGGAATTTGGTATTTGCAAAGAATTGCTGTTGGTTTGTGGCTAGAAATATTGGGTGTGTTATGCTTTGAAAGGAGCTGAAGAAGGAATTCCATTCTGCTGGGAAGGAGATGCTGGGTTGGAGCCCTATGGGTTGTATCTCTTCCTGAACCCTGTTACTTTCAATAAAGCTATCTTGATTCTTTCCTATATGCTGGTGTATTTTGTATGATTGCATTAGTATATTTGATTTACTTCTAATCCTGAATCATTTATGAATATGTATATTTGCCTTTGTATTGTGTTCTTCTCTTGTTGCAAGTAGCTGTTCTCTTGTCACAGGTAGCTGTTCTCTTGTGATCTCGTGGGATTCAAGTAGCTGTTCTCTTGATCAGGCGAGGAAGCAAGTAGCTGTGGACACACAAAGAGAAGAGGATTTAGTTCGAGAGACAACCGGAAGATAACGGTAAGTCTGCCGATCTCCTCTCTTTCATATTTCATAAAGGAAGAAATCATGATAGTTGTATTCGTTTGTTGCTAAGGCGCTGTCACACCTTAGGTGGATAGGATCGTCCTAAATAGGCATTTTTCCCCACAACATTATGTGATGTTGTAGAATCCATGTGTTATTTATGTGATGCTGCGAAATCCATCTGCGTTAACGGACAAAGGATTGGCGCAAGATTCATTTGCAAGATAGCATGAACAAATATCATTGAAGTCTTTCCGCCCTGGTTAGCAGAAAAAACACAAAGGCCTTGTGGCATGCACCACTGATCTATCAAACGTAGAAGAAGGGAGTTGAGCGTTAATAATAGGGGACCCAATGACCTTAAGAACATAGTCGTAAAACTTCCCTTGGATGATTGTTGCCGATCTGAATTGATTCAAAACCTTATTTGGTGAGCAGACCGAACCGGGAACTAGGATCTCGTAAAGCAAGGTTGTCCAATGCCCATCCATGTTCTGACACTTACGCAGCGCTCTACTCAAGCTTGCACTATCCGTGGAACTTGAAAATGCTCCTAAAGTGGCCACAAGAAACACTTACATTCAACGCATAATAGAGCTTATAAAGAATCGTAAAAAAACAAGATGTAGACATAGCTTGCATTATTCATGACACATAGCAATTTCAAAGAGAAAGCAATGCCACCCAAGATCGTCTTCACTATACTTATGCTATTGTTGATGAGTTTGTTTTCAGGGATGCAAAAAAACAAATCCTGTATGTCAATAAGTATATAGGCTTTTAACAAGCATATATCAGAATTTCAGTGAAACTTTTGAAAAGGCATTTAGCATTGATAAGGTCCATCGAGAAGTTGCAGAATATGAGGCTAAACTAGAAGCGCAATAGTGCATGTAAATAAACATCTCTCCCTCTATCGAATGAATCGAGAAGCAATTACTCTCTATCCAACCCAAGCACGCACAGGAAGGAAACTATATTTCCAATCGCTAAGCAGTGAAACCGGAAGCAGTGAAATCATTACTTTATCTATCCACAAGCATTGAAACCATTACCAATCGATAGGGAATGTAACCAATCGAGTATTCTGTAGCGGTCTGGCTAACGCTCAATTTCTATGACGTGGAAGATATGCTGCATTTGATCCCACAGAAAATTATGCATGCTCATCGTGCGATTGATAAATGGGATCATGCGTACAGCGGTTCGGATGGCAAGATGGGATGGCGTGATTTGTGTCAACAGATCCATATCCGCTAACAGATCCATATTGCACCAAAGGAATAAATGTGAACGATCACAGCACAGAATCTCATTGTGATACCTTTGAGTTTTATTAACTTTGTCTACACTTACGCACTTCTCAAAGATCTCCTTCACTGCCAGCAAATCCCGTAATTGTTTGTGCATTAATTTTAAAAACCGTTTTTTCTTCACGCAGTCTCCAAAATAGGGTCCCGAAGAACCATGATTTCCTCTCAAACCGTTAGGAATTCAAGGAAATGATTTCTGGGTTATATAATATATTCTATTTTAGAAAAACCCATGTCTTCATTTTTCTAGATTTGTTTTGGTTTGATCAAAACCCATGTTTCAAAACGACGTGTCAAAATTGTTGCGTCAAGCCTTGTACATGATCCAGGATAGAGTGTTCATTGAGGTCATAGGAAATGGAAAAGTTTCCAACCCAGCCTTTCAACCATTGACAAAATGATAAGCCACAATCACTATTGATGATGGTAAAAACTCTGGCTATATAATTCGATATTCTTCCATATTGGCTTCCTCATTATTTCTTCCTCAATCCATTTTCGGTCAACCGTATTTGTTTGGAGAAAGCAACAGAGGTTAATACTTCAAACTCACATGGTTCTTTTTGACTGAACCAAATGGAAAACCATTTTTAAGTCAAATTTGGCTAGACTTAGTTATTACTGAATTTTCAAAAATTTTGGACGATTTGGTCAAAATTTGTAACTGTGGTCTTTATTACAATTTTTTTCAGTGTTCGATTCTCTGGCCAAGATTTGTAACTTCCAAAATGACCACTAATTTTGGTTAAGATTTCCTCTGGATAGTTTAAATGGTACTACTTGCATTCACAAGTCAACAAAATGGCCAAATCAATATAATTACTAATTTTTTGTCTTTTACTGCATTGGTATTGTTTAACAAATACACTACATTTAACTTGGAGCCTTATCGAATTGAACGTGCTGTGATTTACCTTTATTCTATCGCCGAGTACACCATGATGCAGAGAACTGGTTACACCTCCATGTTGAAGGGCCAGAAAATATGTATACCTGGAGCTTTCATTCCCTTCCTTAGCATAAATCAGTTGAACTGAAGTTATCAAATATTCGTTCGCTGTCAAGATTATCCTTGTAACCCCTGAATGTGTTCCATCATACCAGTCACTTCTGCCATGGCCTTTGTATTTTTGAGATTGGTTAAACTCCTATTTTAATGATTTGTGCAAATTCCTAGCAAGAGATTTTTATATTATTTTTGAAAATAAATCAGTAGATTTTCTAATCTTCCTGATCGCTCGAAGCATAGGAAGAGAGCATACTAATCTATTGATTTGTTTTTTTTTTTATTTTTGCAGGTTAGCATGGATGAAGTGGCTCTTACTAATTTATTCATGGGAAATGTTTATGATTTTTTTTATTATTATTTTCTTTTAAAAGACAAGACTAAAAGAAAACTCTACGAGATCTCGTTTTATTTTTCTAATCTATTCTACCTTAACTTGAAACTCTTTTTTTTATTTCCTAGGTAAAATAATGTTTCCAATGAAGCCATCTACGGACTAAGAATTCGAAAATGCTCATATCAAGTTTTAAAATTTTTACCTTATGATTTTCAAGCATGTGAGTACCATGTTTGATCCTTGGATTTGGCGCAAGGTTCTTTTGAAACTAATCTTTGATATTGTTCTTGCTCTCCAAGAAGTACCTGTTCAACATCTTTAATTTTCTCATCCGTAGGTGGATTAGTAAGAAATGGGGGGTTTAAAAAACAGAATTTAAAACTAAGTATGAAAATAAAAATGCTTAAACTTGAACTTCGTTATGAATATCCTGTTGTCACCAGGTTTCACAAGTTAGTCCATAAAAAGAAATTGCAATAAAAATAACTTCCTGAGTCTATCTCTAAATCATCCTCCTCGACAACGGCGCCAAATTGTTGGGTCTAAAATGTGGATGCAAATTAGAGTTTCATTTACTATCAATTCGCGGAAGTAAACTTCTAGGATCATCCAATATATATGGACTTAGAGACAAACTAAACTAAGCTAGGTGAAGAAATGCCAAAGCTCCCTTACAGGAGGTCTTTCATTGGGATCTCCAACACCTATTCAGTCATTTAATCAGAATGAAATCTAAAGACATTGTGACAAGTGTAAGAAATATTAAAGTTCCCTTACATGAGACTGTTCATTAATATTTCTAATCATATTAATCAACAAACTATTTAAACTAATGAAATTAAACATTAAATAACCTCACAGGTTGATCACCCAGACTTGCTCCAGCTGCAGGCTGAGCAGCTCCCCCAATAAATTGTGCAATTCTAGAGGGAAACCAGCCTTCCCTCCAAAAATTGTGCAATCATGTCTGGGACTATTGGGCTCTAAAATTGCCCAATTCTGCCAATCAACCCTCATAGAGAAAATTGTGCAATTTTCCCCAGCATGGCTGCTCAGCCCATAATTTGCGCAAATATGGGCAGTAGTCAGTTTCTCTGCCCAGAAATTGTGAAAATCCCCTAGGCAGCTAGCCCAAGTCTCAACCAGAAATGCACATTTTCTCCCAGCAGTTCAGCAGTCTCTTTTATGTGCAGCTGATTTGATCGGTTCCCTCCGGGACCGAGCGAAAATGACTTGCATGCATGGGCTGCTTCTCCAAAGGCAGCATGCAAAGGCATCCCTTGTTTTAGGGATCTATTTTTAGCAGTTGGAGGTTACATGCAAGTATCATTTTAGAAACCTGCCACCAAGTGTCGCTCTTCCTAGATTTGTGGCATGCGCGTCACAACCTTGATGTTATCAAAACTCATCAACCAAATGCCGCAGAGCTCATTCCTCACATCAACCTTGCATCTCTGACATCCCACATCACATCTAGAAGCTATCGGCACACTCATCTCAACTGTTTTGGGGTAAGCCTGCTTTCCACGACTTATGTTGCATTTCTGGCGTTTTTTGTGTTTCACTTCATATGAACACTTTCTTCTTGATTTCAATGAGCTCTTTCTGTCATTTTGATACATTCTAGCTTGTACTAGCATCGTTTCAGTTTTCGTCAACATCTCACTGTTGTCGCATGAAAGAAACTGTTTTTCACCACCGGTCCCTGATTCGGCGACTCGCCTCACCCACATGCATGTTGTTCCGTTTTTGGAATCTGTCATTCACCATTTTCATACATGATCATTCACTTATTCTTACACTCAGTATCACCATGCATTCGCACTCACATTCACGTTCAGTTTCCTGTCGGCGAGTCTAGACAACCTCGACCCGAACTCTGCCTTCACTGAGAACACATTGCACAATCTGGGGAAGGAAGGCTCTGTCTCTCTCTCTCTAGAAATTCACATTTCTGCCCAACCACTAGCCTCCATGACTTTTTTGCTCATTTCTGAGGGAGTGTGGTTGTTGGCCCAGAAAATTCTGGAATACAGTCACTGAGCCAGCAGCCATTGCCAGCTGAGATTGCGCATTGCATAATTCCAATAGTCAGCATCCAGACTGGACTGTGCATTGCACAGTTCTAGTAGTTAGTCAATCTCCCAGAAACCCATACTGTGCCTTACACAGTCTTAGCAGTGAGTCTCACGACCTCTCGACTGAAATTGTGCAACCTTTATGATCAATCACACAAGTATGTTGCAAGTCAGTTCTCAAGTTCATTTTGGTTTTCCACGGACAGATTTCTTGCCATGAGTGTTTCCATGTCTCCATGTATCGTAGGTGTTCATTTGCCTCTCATTGGCACAGGTAAAATGTTTTCCAAGAGAGCAGAGTCGAAGACACCATTCAGAGCAAACTTGGGGATGCAGTTAATCAAGTTTCTATGGACTTGCCTACCCACGAAGACATCAAGTTGTTCATAGACAAGGACATCAAGATATGATAGGAGCAGAATCACAACGACTAGCATCATGAAAATCAACTAAATGCAGCATACCAAATGCAACGAATTCAAGAGGAAGGTTTTTGACAACACAGAGGCGGAACAAAGTTGTGAGCTAAAGCAAATCCACTGATGATGAAATAAAGTTTGGAGACTTGGGCTCTGAGGTAACAGCATGACATGAAGATCGTGTGAAGACAGAGAATGGAACAAAGAAGGAGTTTCATGTGTTGAAGCAGCAACTCAAGTAAGAACATGAAGCTACACAAATAGATGAATGAGTTGCAGCAGGAACAAGAAAAGCAATGGGCCCAACATGCACTCACGGATGAAAATGCGCTCGTACATGTTAAAGATCCATCCCAGCAGCTGGCACGAAGCAGACATGGTGAGCACTGTTGTTGATCACATACAAGGGATTCAACAACATGCATGTCATTGTGCACACGCATGCGATCCAAACCATTCAGCACACTCACCAAGGCGAAGACAAGAAGCAAGTCCAACTAAAGTTGAACATGTACTTCGGCAAGTGGATGCGCATGACCACCAACACACACTTGAAGATCAAAATGGGCATTATGCATCAGTGTGTTGTCGGTTCAACTACACCCAAGAATGCCATGTGCATGTTAGCAGATGAGTTGGATGAAGGAGCCATATCAATGCACGAGATTCAATGGAGGCAAGAGTTCGCTTTAGCGAGATGTCACCATGGGGTGCATGTACACCATCACGGACGACCAAGCTTGGCATCAGCTCACTATCTTCGCCATCACAAGCATGTCAAAGAGTTGGTCTCATCATAATGGATCGAGTGTCAGTGATGTCTTGCATGGATTGCTCAAGCCATGTTGTCTCACATGGTACATGTGCATTATAATGAGATGTCTTCTCAAGTGTAAGTCAAGTGTCGATAGTTGGATGTAAAATTCATAGAGTAGATGAAGAGTCATGAGGGTAGATGAATTGTCAAAAAGGGGAATGTCAAGGGTCACCCCACCCTTTGCTATAAATAGCCCCTAATAACTCATTGTAAGGGCTTTTGGTCAGCCAAGCTTCCGATAAGACTATCTTGGAGAGAGCTTGGATAGTATTGTAATGAGCCTTGGCTTCTCCACTGTGTAGAGCTAGTACATCTCCTTGGAGGAGCAGGCAGATGTGGCTGTAACGTTCCACTATTGGGACTAGTATTTGGACATGGATGTATTGTATGATAGAAAATTACACTTCTTTATATAATAAGAGGCAACACATTTCATGCATATGTTGTATTGTATTCCAACTATCTTGTTTACTCTAAATGGAATATGTATTTTCTTTCTTACACATGCATGTGTGGACTATTCTGTATGAGTATGTATGAATATTTTTGAAATGTGTTGTTGGTTTAACCATCACTTTGGATTGCCAGCTAACTTGCTTTCCATCTTGTGATGCATCTTATCTCATGTGTTCCCTTCCCATCTGAGTACTATTACAAGTTTCCAAGGGGCGCACTAATCTCAACCCCCATGTGTTAGGACCTCTTGTGCACCTTCCTTGAATCACTGTAGTTGTCACACCCTTTCTACCAACAGAGTTATCTTACTTGCCTCTGTGCGAAATCGCGGTCAAGGCATTACCATACGACCTACTGTTGGGACTCCTACACCAAATGGTCTGAGGTGTAATTGGGACCTTTTACCGTGGAGATCCCCTTGCATGTTGGTGGGTCCAGCACTGTCAACAAAGTGTAGGAGGTAGGGTAAAATCAGGCTTGATCTGGGGACCAAAAAGACTAATGTTATCTCCTTCTATGATTAGGCCTCCCAGGAGGTGTATAAATACCATCAGAAATCTATTGATTCAATTAGGACATGGGCTCCTATAGGTGGGCTTTTGGTGAAACCCGTAAACCCTGCCCGAAAAATAGGATATTATTTTATTTTTTCATATTTTAAATATTATACGTGGGTTATGTAATATGGTACCCGCATGTGTATGTACTTTTTAAAGGGCAGAGTTGTGTATGGAATTCAAAATATTATTTTTTAATAAATGATCAAGTCTATATGGTAAAGGGATGACCAAGGCCATACTAGATCATTAGAACTACAGGAGTGTTGAATGATGTTGTAACAGATGCCCCCCTAATATATGAGGTCAGAAGGGGTGTTACACAGCAATTTGTCACTATTTGTCACCATCCCTGTTACCCGCACACTGGAGGACTCATTCCGGGACCTGTGAGAAGTGACATGACCTGAAACCACTTGCATTATATTCCTCTGAGTATGAGCTTCATTTTCCCTGAAGACATCTCCTGCAAAATCTCCATGAAAACAACTCTTTTTACATTAGTGCGGGTCCACAGTTCACCGCCTGCCAATGAGGGAAATCCTCTAAAACGGGCGCGCCATTGGCGCTCTGTCTCAGAGTCGCACTCGCGCCAACCGAATTGAGTAAAGTTTTTAACCAACAAACTCCCGAAGGTTCTCTTCAACCCATTCACCAACTGAATCTATGTTGAGCTAGGATGGTTTGGCTTCGAATCTCCATAGAAAGGAAAGTGGTTTGCCACCTTTCATGGAAGTTTCCAAGTGATAAAGCCAATCCCATGAATAATGTGGTCGATCCTATCTCTTTCTTCTCTATCTATAAAAGCCTGCCTCTATGCCTTGAGCAAGCTAGTCAGAGTTACAATAGTTCCAATTCTAGTATAGTGATAGAGAGTTTGAAGCTGCAAGAGCCTTCTTTGCACCCATAAGGCCAAATCTAAGTAAGGAGATTCTTGCCATCCAAAGAGAGAGAGGCTTGTTCCTATCCCAACAAGCTTTGCAAGACTTGTGTAGCTGACTACCCAGCCAAAGGAGGATTTGACGTCAGAACAATGGTTGTATTATTCTTTGTTATTTATTAATAATAGATGACTATCATTATGGTTCCACTCTCATTGTCCTATGTTTGATGTTGAGTTATATCTTTTCTGACTGATATATAATTGCATCTACTAGATTTTATGCTTGTTTTCGTGTTGTTCTTTGCATGTGTAGGTGTCCAATCATGGAGATCGTGAGGATCGTGATCGGCCAAGGCAAAGGAACGAGGGCGACATCTCTTCTACGAACACTAGCGTTGGAATCCAAGTAGGTTCTCACCATCCACTTTTATTTGCAATTAGGAACTTGCGTGATAGCATTGTGTGATTGTTGTTAGACCCGGTCTGGGCTAGTAGGGATCGTCTCTGTCCGCAGAGAGGATTTACCTCCACAACAATTTGGCGACTCCGCTGGGGAGTTAACTTGTTGTTTGATTTGTAAACTTTAGACGGAGCCTGAAGTACGGCCAGATAGCCTTCGAAACGCTATTGCTTTGCATTAGCGAAGTAGATCAACGCCACTTCAGTCAATCTCCGGTTTGGTTTACGAACTAAACAACTTGGATTTTGTCTTGTCTCTTTGGTTTCTCGTTTGATTGCTTAGATAGATTTCTGGGTTGGATTTCTTGCTGTTTCTTGCTTCCTGGTTTTCCTAGATACTGTTCTCAAGCCCTGGGTTGCTTGCTTTTGTTTTTGATTTAGAAAACTTGATTAGCGCGCTTTTTAGCCTTATAATCGCGCTATTGGCGTAAGTTTCTCAAATACAACCCGCGTCAATCCTATAAAAGCGCAAGTTGCAGCCTGACAGTCGCGCCAGGCCTGTCAACTTTTCCAATTCGCTTGTCTTCAAGCCCTCTGAGCTTGGATTTGTATCTTGCTGTGTCTTTTTCAATTACTGGAGTGTGTTTGATCCTTGTTTGACTGGTTTTAGACCTTCATCCTTCGGGTGTTTGCCTCTTTCTATCGATTTCACATTTTAGCCCTAGGGCATCTAGTGGCTTTGTGCGTCGAGCCTCCCGTAGGTGTTTTGTGTTCTTTGATCGTCCGGTCAACTTTGTGATTATTCTTTTGCATTTGCTCGGTAGTTGTCAAAGCTTTTTCTTGATATTCAAGTGATTTGCTTATTTTTCGCTTGGGTTTCGCTTGGCTTCGTTTGGGCTTAGATCACATAGCTCATAGAGGTCTTTGTGCTTTCTTCTTGGTTTGAAGGACTGTTTTGGTGTTTTGGGGATTCGATTGTGTTTTCATTGAGTGAAATTGGTCTTTTTGCTCGGTGTTACTATCTCTCAAAATTTGTTTAGTGCACTTTGCCATTGAAAAGAAAACGAACAATCTCTTTTGCGTTGAATTAGTTAAATTGAAATTAGAAACTTTTCATTGATTAGTGATTTAAAACAAAAGAAAAGTTTCGTTTATTTGTCATTAGCTGCATTAGAGTGGTTCTTGTTTGTTTGTGGTCATTTTGTTTGTTTGAAAAATTCTTAACTCTCTCATAGTTAGTATTCATCGAACGAAATGATATTCTTTGGCATATAGCTTGCATTTAGGGAATTGTGAGAGATTACATACGGTAGGACCTGGAAATTGAAACTTAATCAAAGATCAACCATAAAATGAACTGAATGAACTTAAAAACGCATTGGAACATAATGCTCACTGATTATAGGTCTAGGCTAGAGACGTGCTCCGGCATCGTTAAACCTAGTCATTGTTGTTTCACACTATGGTTGGGTGATTCCTCCTTTTGTGACTTGATAGTGGTCTAGCACGGACTTGAGCTCCCACGTACCATCGCGTATATAGGGGAGACCCCACTAGGTTATCATCCTTTATCCACAGGAAGCCATGTATGCCGCCTTACAAGCCGTAACGCACCGAACACAACATTCGGGAAGATTGACTGCTGTACGGGAAGTCCTTGGTTTTCATATGACTGCCAAGGTGTATATGCATTTTTACGGATTTGTTTGGTAAACCCTTTTGCCTAGTTCTCTAGAGTAGTCACTTTTGATCCTTTTTAGACTCCTTAAAAGAAAAGGCTCACTTGAGCAGTTTGTCACTTCGGGCTCACAAAACATTCGAAGGCGACTAGAGTCACCTTTTTGTCCTTTTCTCGACTCTTAAAACATGAAAAGGTCAAGTTGTGTCCTTGCGTCTTAAAATTTATTTGGCCGCGATAAACATTACCTGGTTATATCTTGTGTGCGTTAGTTTGAGTAGGGTCCTTTATCGTTAGATTCCCTTAGGTTTTGTTTGAAGTTTGTCATCCTGGCTGAACCATCGACTCCCGTTCCAACTAATCAAGGGTCTTCGTCTTCCGCTGCTCCTGAGGTACCGGTTGTAAGTGATACTCTTCTTGTTATCCCGAGTATCCAACCGAGCAACTCTCGTGCTCCGAACGACGAAGGTTACGAAATTCATTAGAACCCCATCTAGGAGCCTGAAGAGGACGATATTCCTTTTACCCCCCCTGGTGTTTCGTCTCCAATGTCTACCTCTCACATGGATGAGACATCTCCTAGAGTGAGTGAGACACCTATTTTGTCGAATATCGACACTCCCATCCCAGCTACTTCTCTGCTCCCCCCACGCTACCAGTCGTTGAGGGATAGGGTAAGTGCCAGGATCCCTGCTTCGACTATGTGGGACCCCCATATCACTCCCACCACGGGATCTTTTGTTTCACAAGTCCACACTACACCTGTCACTTCAGTTCCAACAAATCCAACTGTTTGTGTAGCACATTCAACTCCGGTTGTTAGTGTTGTTACAGCGTCTTCAGCCTTGAACACTGGTGCTGGTCCCCCTCACGGTCAAGTGAGTAGCGGCCAGCCGGCACACTCACCTAAAGTTGTCCACCCTGCACAAAGTGCTCCACCCTCTTCTGGTCCCGTCCCAGGAGGGGGGCCATATGATGCCTATGGACAAGCTGTTCAGGATCCGAATGCGCAAGGTCCATTCTTTTATTACGATTCTACTGGTCAATACCTTCAGCTTTCTCAACCCTTGCCTACTCAACCTTTTGTTGAGGTTTCGGTACCATTATCCATTGCTTGGAATGCCACCACCTTCCATGGGGGCCAAGCAACGCCTGCACAGCTGCAGGGGCCACCTCACCAAGGCCAGCCATCTTATATGCAAACCCCCCAAGGGCAGCAATATTATGGCCAGTCTTACCCAGGACAACCTGGAGGCCTACAAGGACAACCCTATCAGGGACAACCTTCGGCCGCTGGTGGTCCATCTTTTACTTATCTGACTCAACCTTCTGGTTATCCGGGACAACCTGGTACCCAGCAAGGTTACCCATCTGGACAACCAGGACAACCTTACATCCAACAAGGCCAACCTGGTATTCAGCAGGGTTATCCCTCTGGACAAGTTGGACAAACTTATATTCCACAAGGTCAACCGGCAGTCCAATAGGGGTACCCTTCTAGGCAAGGGGGGCAGCCTTACGTATAGCAGGGTCAACCCACTGCCCAGTCTAGTCATCCTTCTGGGCAAGCGGGTCAACCTTATGCACAGCAGGGCCAACCCACTGCCCAGCCTGGTCATCCTTCTGGACAGGTTGGCCAACCTCAAGGTCAACCGGCTGTCCAGCCCGCTCAACCATCTGTTCCGCAAGGACAACCCTTGGTTGCTCAAGGACAACCTGGTACCCAGCAAGCACATCCTTCTGGGCAAACAGGTCCGTCCCAAACCCAACCAGGCCAACCTTTCGGCCAGATGGTCCAAGCTCAACCTGTTCAAGGACATCCTTCTGGGCCCCAGACTCAAATTGGTTATCAAATGCAAGGTGGGCCACGACCCTAAACCTTCTTACCAAGCGCAGCCTTCTTATCAGGCTCAGTATGGAGCTCAGCAAATGTATGGCTACCAGCAACCCCAGGGGCAAACTCAATTTACCCCTTATCAAAATTATCAACAAATGCAGGTCACTCCTTATCAAAATTATCAGCAACAGTACGTTGCACCTGCAGGTCAAGTTGCTAATCCATGGGGTGTTGGGGGGCAGACCCAGGGTCAACTGTCTGCTTATGGACAGAATCCTTATGGACAGAATCCATATGGACAGAACCCCTATGGGCAAAATCCCTATGGGCAGAACCCTTATGGGCCAGGCCCATCCGGACAAAGTCCATGGGGGCAACCACCACCTGGTTGGAACCCTGGTACTACCTCTCTTCCACAGCCACAAATGTCCTTTAATCCTCAGTTGCCTTTCTTAGTGACGTTGGAACTTCCAGATGTGTCCAAGTTGACGAATGATCCCATTCTTCATAATCCATATTGGCCACCAGTTCCAACTAAAATACCCGGTGATTGCCCAAAATTCGATGGCAAAGCTGGTGAAGATCCTCAAGCCCATGTCATGACCTATCACCTTTGGTGCTCATCCAAATCGTGGCTTGATGACTCCATCCGGCTCCACCTCTTCCAAAGGACTCTCACCGTCTCAGCCGCTAAATGGTATATTGAGTTGAATCGTGGAACATTTCAAGATTTCAACTCGCTGGCTATGGCATTCCTAACTCATTTTCAGTTACCCATTCGGTATGAGACAGGGACACATCTCCTTACGTCTCTCAAACAGGACACAGCCACGCATATATCTGATCATATTCATGAATGGAGACGGCGTCGTCACTTGATCAAATTTTGGATTCCTGATCAGCTCCTGACCGATTGGTTCACGACTTCCTTTGTCCCTGCGATCGCGCAAGACATCGCCATGGGAGCTTGTGTAACTGAAGAGCAAGCTATCACGCGTGCTCAGTACCTCGACTTAGTATACTCTCAGTCAGGTACTTTATATGATTACTTGCCAAACGCCCCGAGACCCGGAACATCCAAAGCTCCACCAAAACCATCTGTTGACGGAGTTATTGGCTCCATAAACGCGTCTTCAAAGAAGTCATATGCGAACCCTGGGAAGCAAAAACAGAATGCTTCTAATGGGAACACTTCTCAGGTTCAATCTAATTCTGGAAGTACCTCCGAGGTTAACGTCGTTCAGTCCACCACGGCGGATAAATCCTCGAAAGGGAAAAAGAAAGGGAAAGCCAAGAATAAATCCGAACAGCCCAAACAGGACTCCCCTAAACCTCCACCCGAGGAAGGAGCCAAACGTAAACCTAAGTATCCTTGTCTTATCTGTGATGAGGATCACTACACCAAAGACTGCCTGAGGCGGTTCGAAGTTAGTCGGTTATTGAAAGGTGCTCCTGGGACTCCTGCCGTGCTTAAAGAACCTTTCCCTTCACAGCAAACTCAAATGGTGGCAGATCCATCGCAACCCTCTTCTTCATTTGGCTCTCAAGTATTCATGGTTGGGACAATTCCCATCCATGTCACTACTCGAGCAAAAGAATATCCATCTCACGCCGGGAAAGAGCCGGAGGTCCCCTCTAGCGCTCCTCCGTCCAGTTCTGGTCCCCTTCACATCAAAAGACCTAGCACTGAGACGACTATTCGACCCCCTCCAAAAGGTGTACTCCGGAAGTCTTCTTACAACCCTAATGCTCATGCTGCCCAACACTACAACATCGTTGAGGACTTAGCTCAGGCTCCGTCTGCTATGTCCGCTCTAGAAGTCCTCCAGAGCTGCCCCTCCCAGAGGAAGTCCTTGCTATCGGCCATCGGTGGCATAGACCCGGCTGACTCGGATTTGATTTCTTTTGATCTCGAGGGCTATACGCCGAGACTGCCTCACCAAATCGCTTTCCTTATACAGGTCATCATCAATGGTAAAACAATTCATCGTACAGTCATTGATGAAGGTGCCTCAACTTGCATCATGTTTGTTGCTTGCTGGAAGGCTATTGGTTCTCCAACATTGAGCCAGTCTCCTAAGACGTTAGAAGCCTTTGATGGAAGAGAGTCTCGTCCTTACAGTATCCTCCAACGCTTGCCCATCTCCTTAGAAGGGAAGACGGTAGAAGTGGAGGTCGAAGTTGTCGATGCTAATCTTACCTACAACCTCCTCCTCAGACGTAGCTGGACATATGCCATGCAAGCCGTGGCCTCCTCCCTCTTCCGTGTCATTCGTTTCCCCCATCAGGGGAAGATTGTCACGGTGGACCAGCTCTCCTTCTTCGCCTCCTCTTCTGAAGGCAATGTGCCTTTCGTGGAGCATACCTCCAAGTCATTCGAGAGTGTGGGAGTTGGGCTCTTCAAGGATCCCACCGTGATGGGTGTCTTTCCACTCCCACCTCCAAATCTCGCCCCTATTAACATGATTTCCGTACGTTCTAATCCGTGGGTCCTTCCTCCCGCTAATCAGATAGAATCCTGGGGCGATATGATGCCGTTGAGTCCTGCCAAGCTCAACTACGTCGAAATCGTTGCTGCATCGGCTCCCCCTCCCAAACCTGCTCTTCCGAGCGGTGTTCCCAACTCATATGTTCATTTCCCTTGGCTTGGAGATGATGCTACTTCGGATCCATTAAAGGAAATATTTCCTTCCGATGAAGCCATCATAGAGACCATGTCTCTTGAGGAGCCCCCTTGGTCAGATCATCACCACCGTTCCTCGTTCCTCCCTGCCCATCAGGAAATGATCGCATGTCTCGAACGGTTTGCTTCGTGTATCCCATTCCAACCCCTTCAAGCACCTATTCAGATTTACCAAGTGTCTTCTGAGGGCAATATGGGAAACATTATGCAGACCCAACCCATCGACATCTCTGTGAAACCAGGGATTGTCGAGCACATTCACATTGGAGTCACTTGCACTCCAGAGGAAGTTCAACTTTACACCGATCTATTTCGCGAATTTCGTGATGTCTTCGCTTGGTCCTACGAAGAGATGCCCGGCATCGACCCTAACATAGTGGTGCACGAGATACCTACGTATCCAGGTGCTAAGCCTGTTCGTCAATGCCTACGCCCTGTGCACCCCCGAAAGGCTGCAGCCATTAAAGCAGAAGTCGAAAAGCTTCTCAAGGCTGGTTTCATTTACCCCATTCCACTCACGGATTGGGTTTCTAATATAGTCCCTGTGAACAAAAAGCAAGGTACTATTCAAGTCTGTGTTGATTATCGTGACATTAACCGTGCCTGTCCTAAGGATAACTTCCCCACACCTTTCATCGATCATCTTATTGATGAGTGTGCAGGAAGCAAAATCTACTCGTTTATGGACGGTTTTTCTAGATATAACCAGATCAATATCGCACCCACTGATCAACATAAGACCGCTTTTATCTGTCCTTGGGGCACTTTTGCCTATAAGAAGCTCCCTTTCGGTTTAAAGAATTTCGGCGCTACCTTCGAACGTGCAATGTCCTATGCCTTTCATGACATTCATCACATTGTACAGCCGTATCTGGATGATCTTCCAGCTCATTCAGCTAAGCGTCAAGACCATCCCTCCCATCTTCGCGAAATTTTTCTCCACTGTTGACACTACCGTATCAGGCTCAATCCTCATAAATGTGTCTTCTGCATTGAATCAGGCCGACTGCTCGGGTTTATCGTCTCCCGAGAGGGCATCCGTCTAGACCCCCTCAAAATCGAAGCTATTTTGAACCTTCCTCCCACTGCTTCTTTGCAGCAGTTGCAGAGTTTGCAGGGTAAAGCAAATTTCTTAAGACGATCCATTCCGAACTATGCCGAGGTGGCTAAGGGTTTCACACGGTTATTGACGCGAGATACACCCTTCCATTGGGATGCCATCGCTCAGGAGTCTTTCGACGACTCAAGGGTCTCCTTGTCTCTGCTCCATTATTGTGACCTCCGAACTATCACCGTGATTATACTCTGTATCTAGCTGCCGTCGATACCACTATCGGCATGGTTCTTGTGCAGGATGATGATAATGGCAATGAGCATGTCATATATTATCTCAACCGCAACCTCTTGGATACGGAAACTTGATACGCTTATGTCGAGAAGTTGGCATTGGCCGTTGTTTGTGCCGTCCAACGCTTCCGGCATTATATCTTGTTGTGCACCACGACCGTGATTTCTGACTGCAACCCAATGACATACATTTTGTCACGTCAGTTGCTGGGGGGAAAATACTCAAAATGGATCGTAATCCTCCAAGAGTTTGACTTGGAATTTACTGCTGCCAAGTCTAAGAAGTCTCTGGTCTTTGTTGAGTTACTCTGTTTGTTGTCGTCTCCTTCTGCACCCTCTCTTTCAGAAGATCATATCCCAGACGAAACTCTTTTTCTAATCAGCACCCTCGATCCTTGGTACAGGGATATTATCGTTTATCTACAAACGTCCTCTTTCCACCCTGCTGTATCCAAATATGCCCGGCGGCGGATCCGCCATCAATCTCAACCCTATCGCATCATAGGGGACACCATGTACCATCTCGGTGTTGACTCCATTCTCCGCCAATGTCTTACCCTCGAGGAAGCTGAGAGAGTCCTGAATGACTGCCACTCTGGCACTTGTGGTGGTCACATGTCCGGATATGCCACAGCTCAAAAAATCCTTCGTGCTGGTTATTTCTGGCCCTCCATTTTTAAGGATTGTATTCTTGTTGTCCGCTCATGTCATGCATGCCAGATATACCAGCGGAAGATGCGTGCGCCACCGGCCTCGCTGCACCCTGTAGTGACCGTAGGCCCTTTTGCAAAATGGGGCATTGATTATACAACCTGTAAGCCTCGCTTGGCCGGGGGGCATGGGTTTATTATCGTTGCCATCGATTACTTTACAAAATGGGCCGAGGCGATGCCCACATTAAATGAAGACGGTCATACAGCAGTGCAGTTTTTGTTAAATCATGTTATTTCGTGGTTCGGAGTTCCACAGGCCATTGTCACAGATCACGGAAAGCATTTCCATAATCACATGATGACCGAGCTGACAACCCAACTAGGCTTACGGCATGATAGTTCAACCCCGTACTATCCTCAGTCTAACGGCCAGGTTGAAGCCGTTAACAAGATTTTGGTTACGATGCTTCAACGTACTATTGACATGCATAAGTCTAATTGGCATCTGATGTTGTTTCCCGCCTTGTGGGCCTACCAAACCTCTGTGAAGGATGCCACCGGTTTCACTCCATTTCAACTAGTTTACGGACTGGAGGCTACCCTTCCCATAGAATGTGAAATTCCTTCATTGAAAATAGTCGTCGAGTTGCTTCCCAACACTACTCTGGTAGAGGAACGGCTTCTTTATCTAGAACGGTTAGATGAGACCCGTCGCTTAGCCTCTCTAGCCATCGAAGCTCAAAAGAAGAGAGTCAAAACTCATTTTGACCATACCATTCATCCTCGTTCCTTTGTTGAGGGAGATCTAGTCCTGCTATATGACCAAGCAAATGACAAGCTGGGGGCAGGCAAACTCGAGCCCATGTGGCTAGGCCCTTACATTGTAAAGAGAGTGTTGCAAAAAGGGGCATACGAGCTAGTTGACTACGAAGGTAATCCTCTTGATAAGCCCCGCAATGGGTTGTACTTGAAAAAGTACTATGCATGATTCATGCGCTTCGATTTGTACATGCGTGTGTGTGTGTGTGTGTGAGTTTTCATGTTTTCGGTTTGGTGTGAAAGAGTGCTCGCCCCTTATTGTGTTTTTTTTGCTTCCTGTGCAGATGTCGGGTGCACCTTACATTGGTTTCGCTGATGGTGCCTGCCGCAGCACTCGTAACTTGTCCTCTGCAGCATGGGTGATCTACGATCCTCACGGTGAGTTGATAGATCTTCAAGGTGTGTGTTTAGGCTGTACTACAAACAATGTTGCTGAATATAGCGCTGTTATTGAATTACTAGCCAAGGCGATTAATCTCAGTATTCGTACATTGCTTGTTAACCTAGACTCTCAACTTGTCGTCCATCAGCTCAATGGGCGATATTCCGTCAGAGACCGTCACATTTTAAGGTTGTACTTACGTGTTAAATTGTTAGAAAGGAATTTTGATTTTATCACATATCAGCATATTCCAAGACGATTAAACACATTATCTGATGCAATGGCTAATCTTGTATTAGATGGACATTTGTGTAATTTATAATCAAAACATTATACAAGCAAGCACATAAAAGCACAATAATAAACCATAGGCATATGTGTATATATATGTGTGTCACAAAGTTTTGCACCGTGTGCATTACATAAGTCCAAAAAATAATACATGTTCATCCTGATACATCCTCGGACAACATGTCCCTCAAAAAATATGCATGAAAGAAGCCTAGAAGTCTATTCATGGTGGTGCTCATGATAGCACGTCACCGCGCGCACCAAGCATCTCAACAGACGATGGATGTGGCTCGGCACCCCCACTATGTGCCTCTGGTATGCAAAAGGCACGTCCGCCAATCTCGCGTAACCCGGAATCCCTTGGGTAAGTCCCTCAAGATTCTGCACCAGCTCTTCCCCCACGGCACCCCTTGCCTGAGGATCAGCTGCAGGTTGGCCCCTCCGCGCTATAGGAGACAAGCCGGCTGGTCGCTCTAGGCCCACATCTGCATATATATACAACTGTCATCAGAACATGCATGTATTGACAAAAAATGAAAATACATAAAAACATCAAAAAGAGAAGATCATACCTAACTCCTCTTCCCATTCCTCTCCCTCTGGCAGTGGGAGGTCTGGATCCCCCATGAAGTTGGTTCCCGCGTATGGCCAGTCCTCTACCACGATCAGCTGGCGGCGAAGCCATATGAAGAACTCGGGCCGCCAAGACATCTGTTGGCCCCCTCCTCCTCTGGGCATCAATGCTGCCCAGCGAGCCATCCTAGGCTCTCGTGGTAATGGATCTGCTACTACAACTCCTTGGTACTGGAAAAGGGGTAATCGTTCCAAGAAGAACGACACCACAATCGATCCATACCCGAACTATTTCACTCCCCCGTGCTTACACTTTGTAAGCTGCCTTTTGATATTTGTAGTCACCGTTGTAGCCTAGTCAAAAAATGGTGGGGCTGAGACATTCTGTCGCCAGTAATAGATGATTCTCACTTGCCTCATGGGATGCCTGTACCCCAGCTGCACGTGTGATGGTGAACAGTATCACCTTAAGAACCAAATCATGGATGGTGGCGATATCCACCTTGGCACTGTTTTTCCCAAATTGTGCCTCTGGACACACTCAGGCCTTCACTTCACCTATTTTCTCTCCGGAAGGCCTGCTTCCAGTCAAAATGGGGCTTACCCCTCTCCGTGACAGCCTAGTAATGAATTACACATCAGATACATCCAGCTCTAAGGTCTGATCTCGTAACCGAAAAACTTGGTCATCAACATCCCAAGCATCCACTATGAACTGTATAGCTCCGGTTGAGCTCGCAGATAAGATGTGAGGAAGAATTTCTTGAGACCACAGTCTCTCAGAGCATTCATACATCCCTCATCCGCTATGGCCAAGGCATCTACGGCATCATGCTCCCATTCTTTCCATTCCACCACCATTTTTGCTTGTTTCCTGCACCCACAAGGATGAATGGATCATTATCGACACCCTGGTAGGCTTACAAACCAGACAAATTTCGAAAATGATGGGAAAATTTAAGTAAAAAGTTAGGTCGCGCGGTTGGTGCGACTGTTTCTAAAACAGTCGTGCCAATGGCGCGGCACCTTTGGGCAAATCACCCCATTGGCGCGGACCCGTGCCGGATACCCGCGCCAATGGGGCGCAACCCTAAATTTTAAAATCCCCCTTGCGGAGGCTCAATTAAGGAACAAAATGCATAAAACAAGTATGGAAATGGAGCTAAAGGAAGCGCCTCTTACCTGGAACTGGCGGAATCTCAAATGGTTTCCCGGATTGGCAGTAATCGCTGCTCGAAGTTTGCACCCCAAATGGACCACTACCACTATGCAAGAGGTAAAAAGTAAAAGTAATTTTATTTTTTACATTTTCACCATATTTATAGACTTTTTGACTTGTAATAGGGTTTAAAAAGTTGTTTTTTGAATATTTTAATATACTTTTGGTCGAAAATGGATTTTACGCTTGCTTCTGGTGCTATGACAGGTCCTTTTTGCAACTTCGATGGTGAAACGAGTTGTATTTTATACTTTTTCGGACTCGGTAAATACACGAAAAAGTCACTATGGAGTCATCTTTCAGCTCTTTTCTGACTCGTTAAAAATGAAAATATCGCCGAGTTACCCCTCTTGACTCATTAAAAGTAAATAAGAGGCAGTCGTCTTTAAACCCTTTTCCGACCGCGTAAAAACGAAAAGATCGTCGGACCCTTGTCGTTTCCGGTTCGTTAATGGTTACGAAACGACGTGATGTTGATCACTTTTCTACCTTTTCAGATCGATGTCACTATAAATGAAAAGTACTCCTCGATCGTAATGGTCGGGCAGGTCTTTCGAGCATTGTTTTATACTTTTTCGGGCTCGGGAGACACAACTTTACGAAAAAGCACCCCCCTGGAGTTCACTTTTTTGTTGTCTTTTCAGACTCTCTAAACAGGAAAAGATGTCGAGTTCTTCCTTTGTCAAGCTCGTTAAAACTTAATGACATCGGATTCTGTCATAATGACACCTTACAAGCATATGATATCCCCGTCAAGCTTGTTAAAAATAACTAGGGTACTCGCCAGAAATGGTGGGGAAAATGGACCCATAATTATTGTCGTGTCGGCAGTATGTCACTCTTGAACATGGCACTTGTCTGCATTCGTGTCTGGGTGGGGACATCTCATCTTGTTTTACACTAGCCTCCGTGGGTTTGGGTTATCCTATTTGACCTCTCATCTGCTCACTACCTTGTCACCATGACCTCTGCTCATTTGATGTCAAATACTGCCAAGTCCACTGTCGTGCCGCCGATATGTTCAAGAGAAGTTGACCTCTGTAGCAGTACAACCTCCTCTGATACCTCACATAATTTTGATTCACCACAACATTCTTCCTCTGTCTCGTGTCACTGATGTGGGAAACACTATGGCCCACCTTTGATCAAGGTCACTTCCTGTCGACTTCAGCTCATTATCCAGGAAGTTGATCTAGAGACTCCCTTTCGGTGCCTTGGAGCCTGCATGCCTCAATGGCAGGTTCTTCGTGTTTGATGTGAGGTTTCATCCTTGGCCTCCGATCGAATGATTCTACGGGTGTTCGACGCCAACTCATTGATTCACACGCCGTAGATTGTACCTATAGTACCTTGAGGGCCATTGTCATTATTGGTGGTACCTCTCGCGTCTGTTAACAGTTTTCATTATTGACAGGTAATCAGACGATGTTCATGCATGTTCGACTTCAACTCATGTATTCGCATGCCTGAACTTGTACTCTGTTCGGGTCGAGATGGAGCGCAAGACCCTGGATTTTGTCTGTTGGAATCCAGGTTGCGATTTGTGGATCATTATGTTCATTACATGACTCATTCACTGGATGGCTGTGACCATGCCTGAGTCTCTATATCGATCCTCACTGGATGGCTGCGTCCATACCTTGGATCTAGATTATTATGTACTCTGTTCTGGATGGCTGCACCCATACCATATGTATCATGTACTTGAGATATCAGTTGTACTTCTTTATGCAGGTTCTCCAGCGGCCGTGTTTTCAGTCACGCATGTTCTTGTAAAGCATTTCACCCCTTTCTCTCTCGGGCCTCATGCTTTAGGGGGCATCTGCTACACAGCAATTTGTCACCGTTTGTCACCGTCCCTATTACCCGCACACTGGAGGACTCATTCCGAGACCTGTGAGAAGTGACATGACCTGAAACCACTTGCATTATATTCCTCTGAGTATGAGCTTCATTTGCCCTGAAGACATCTCCTGCAAAATCTCCATGAAAACAGCTCTTTTTGCATTAGTGCAGGTCCACAGTTCACTGCCCGCGCCAATGAGGGAAATCCTCTAAAACGGGCGCGCCATTGGTGCTCTGTCTCAGAGTCGCACTCGCGCCAACCGAATTGAGTAAAGTTTTTAACCAACAAACTCCCGAAGGTTCTCTTCAACCCATTCACCAACTGAATCTATGTTGAGCTAGGATGGTTTGGCTTCGAATCTCCATAGAAAGGAAAGTGGTTTTCCACCTTTCATGTAAGTTTCCAAGTGATAAAGCCAATCCCATGAATAATGTGGTTGATCCTATCTCTTTCTTCTCTATCTATAAAAGCCTGCCTCTATGCCTTGAGCAAGCTAGTCAGAGTTACAATAGTTCCAATTCTAGTATAGTGATAGAGAGTTTGAAGCTGCAAGAGCCTTCTTTGCACCCATAAGGCCAAATCTAAGTAAGGAGATTCTTGCCATCCAAAGAGAGAGAGGCTTGTTCCTATCCCAACAAGCTTTGCAAGACTTGTGTAGCTGACTACCCAGCCAAAGGAGGATTTGACGCCAGAACAATGGTTGTATTCTTCTTTGTTATTTATTAATAATAGATGACTATCATTATGGTTCCACTCTCATTGTCCTATGTTTGATGTTGAGTTATATCTTTTCTGACTGATATATAATTGCATCTACTAGATTTTATGCTTGTTTTCGTGTTGTTCTTTGCATGTGCAGGTGTCCAATCACGGAGATCGTGAGGATCGTGACCGGCCAAGAAAAAGGAATGAGGGCGACATCTCTTCTACGAACACTAGCGTTGGAATCCAAGTAGGTTATCACCATCCACTTTTATTTGCAATTAGGAACTTGCGTGATAGCATTGTGTGATTGTTGCTAGACCCGGTCTGGGCTAGTAGGGATCGTCTCTATCCGTAGAGAGGATTTACCTCCACAACAAGGGGTACACGATGGCTGAAATATATCAAGTACAAAGAGAGATCATTTGAGGACCTGAGAGGAGATCACTAGATTCTATCATGCCGAATACATGTTGAAGGAATCAGAAAGAAGACTCATGTCTGAGGCGGGCATACCCACGCTTAGAGATAGTAAGAATTACTTCTAATCAAGTATAATGTTCATGTATACATAAGTGTATAGAGAATAATTAAGAATACATTGTTGGCATTATGATATAGGTGTCGTTCTTGATGGCAACTCACTCACAAGTCAGTTCAGATTTGATAAACGGAAACTCACATTGTAACAGGTCAATTCAGAGGCAATAGGGCAATGGTACAGAAGAACATGAATTTGGAACAAAGGACTACTTATCAGAAACAAGAAGTTGACGAAAAAATATGTTTAAGTTAGTTTAAGCTGTATACACAGGTTCACCTTGTCAAAACAACGTATATACGTATGCATGCACTTTCACAAGAGGAAAAGCATGTATGGGTTGGAAAATCAAGGAAATTTAATATTAAAGAATATCAAGGGTCAATACCATGGTATTAGCCCACAATATTGAGCGGAGTAACCGTTATTTGATCCCATCCAAGAATAACAGAGGTTATAAGTGTTGTTTTGGTCCAAGGTATTGAGAAAGGCCAAAAACTATATAAGGAGGAGAAGATTAAAGGGCCAAGTGTGAAAGTGAAAGGGTTTCTCAGGAATACTTCTATCTGAAGTATATTTTATGTTGCAGGGGCTATGATTATGATATGATCTGAAATATTTTGTGCATCTTAGATACAATGTTGGATTAGGATCATGAGACCTGAAATGACTTATCATTGTATGATCTGATATTGGTTGGGCAAGATCTAATTGCTTACACATGTCTTATTCTTTAAATGTCATGATCTGGGTATCTCTGAAGTCTGGAATAGCAGCGAAGTTGTAAGTTAGTATTTATAGATATATACTCGGGTTCGCCCTGGTGAAGGCACGTATACACGCTGGTTCAACTCTTCCAAGTAGTGTATCCAAAATAAAATCTTGTTGTTGAGAAATGGCTGATCTATCTTATCAATGTTGTTGTTTTACTATTGTCTGTCAATGATGTCTTCTTAGATCTGAAAGTAAAACTGAATGCATCAAGATATTGAGTTTGATTGATTGATTGATTAAGTGAGAAGAGTGATCTTTGCTACTGTCTATTTAGATCTATGTAATTTGACAGTAGATATTCATAATGTTATTGGTTGATACAGTTTTGATTCAGAGATTTTTACGATTCAGTAATTTTTTGGAGGTATATGTAGGTTTGGTTAAAGGAAGTAGTGTATACACGCAGGTTGGCTTCACTGAAGTAGCATATACATTCTGACATATGTTTTTTGAGGTTATAGTTGGTTCCGATTGATGATGCAGGGTTCTGGGTTCAACATAGTGTTCCGGTGACAGTAATTTGACTGTTCAGATTGACTGATTGTTGGTAGATGCAGTTCTTGCAGTGGTGATTAATTGTGTGCTTATGTACTAGGAGTATCCAGTGTGAAAAATTATGAAATGTGGTCCCTAGAGGAAGAGAAAAGGTCGTAAACATATCGGCTAGTACAAGACCTAGGGGGTTGTAGCTCTCTTCTAGTAGAAGCTAGAGAACAAGAGAAGGTTCTAGCCTTTTACAGGTGGGTGCCTGCATACTGGTATGAGTCTGCATGAATACAAGATTGTAAATAGATTTTCTTTATATTAAAATAAGATAGAGATGACTGCAGCAGGTGGTTTTTCTCTCACATTGGGTTTCCACCTTAAATCTTGGTGTTCATGTGTGTTGCTTATGTGTGATGGTTTATTTCTCTTATTACTGCACATAGCTACTGTTTAATAAAGTACTGATGCACTGATTAAAGGTCAACACATGACGAACTAAATGAATCATAAGTTCACTAGATATATGTTGGTTTCCTTGACAACAGTTGTGTGCACATGTGAGTTCAATTCACTGAAGTAGCGTGTATAAATATGATTATGAAATGAAAATTTATTGAATTAATAATATTGATTCACCTACCCCCCCCCCCTCTTAGTATTATTTCCAACATACATAGTGGATCATCTGATCATAACTGTAAAGGAACATAGCAAATCTGTCTCAATATCACATATAGAAGAAAATATTATCAATGATGTTGCATAACTAATCCTCATAATAGTACCAAGTCATATAGGTGGAATAGTGGTACTGCATAAACTCGGGTGTCAACATATAGGATGTTGTTGTGATGAACTACAACATATAAGGGTGGCTGGTAACACTGGCAGAAAACTGAAGGAGATGACAATCAAATCAAGATGCTGACACAACCCAAGGTCTTTGCCAACTGCAAATGGTACATTTTTACACTATGGGAATAAATGAGCTGAAGTCAGTCGACCATGTGAGAAATCATTTGATTACTAGTCATTGATGTTACCGTTAAAATACATGAGACAACTCACTAATAATCATGATTAGAGTCAAGGTACCCCAGTACAATCTAACAAGTGTAAATAAATGTGCTGAAGTCGAAAACTTGAGAGAATCTATCAACCAAGAGACATTGATGTATTCTCACTGTCGATAGTGAAGGAGTCTACCACTAATGACTGCAAACCCTAAGGTACTGAAAAAAGGAATCTAGATCTTGTTCCCAGAGAAATGAGTTGGATTCGATGGGAAAATATCTACTGGAAGGGGGGAACTAAAGCATCCCACATCAACCAGCGCGAGTGTAACCCACATGCCAATAATTCGGAAGAACTCAGACGAAAAGAGATGAAGTAATCATTCTGAAGTACATTTTCAGTGTACACATTATGTGGCTAGCACACGGTAGAAACCCTCTAAACCAACCAATAATGAGAGCTGACACAGAGGCGAGGAATCCAACAATAGTGTCAAATGGAAACCAAGGTATTGCACAAATCCCAATGTGTGATAATGTAAGTTGATGTCGAACACAAGGGAAACCACTCAATCAAAGACCCATGTTATTGTTCAATGTTGAGCACAAGATCACCTATCAGTGATGTAAATAGGGCCAGGGTGCAGCTCTAGGCCTACTCTCAAAGAATTTTGTAGGAGTTGATAAGAGCAGACCCATCAACAAGAAGTCAATGGAGACCTTCTTAATCAGCACAAGCAAAGGACCAAATAACTGATGTGACACTGAAGATAACTTGACAGATTGGGTATGGCTGACTGAAAATGAGTCAAGAGACACCACATAATGGTTGACATAGGTTGAATTACCTTGAACAAAAGCATGACTCAAATTTGACTCTATAGCAGAATAAAATAACTTTGTATAAGTTTGCAATGTAGGAGGCATTAACAAACTCTCCATATGATTGGAAGAGATAACCAACCGGAGGAGGATTGCCTCAAGAACAAGATTATGGCTCTCCTAAAGTAAAACTAAGTCCCATCCTAATGGAGGAAAGACTCGTTTTGAGTGCTTTGTTCAAGGGCGAAACAACTGACTCTTGTTTCCATCAAATACAGAAGTAAATTTCTTGTTCCCACTATTTTCTAGAATATATATTTTTTTTTGTATTTTTCATATTTAAAGACTAAAAAGAAATAAAATAATTCCTATAGTAAAGTGGAAAGAATGAGCGTTAAGGGAAGATGCACTAGTTCCTAGGACTGGAACATTGCTATGCTCAATGCAAGGTGGCGAACACTGGTAATCAACACTCAAAGGAATGTTCTTTCCACAGATAAAAGGTGTCAAGTCACAGAGGCTAATGAATGCATGATTTGAACCTGCAACAACGTCATGGTCAAATGTCACTTATACACGAGTCCAAGTGAAGATAACTTAAGGCCAAAAGGGTACAAGTAGTAAATATGCAATGCAGCAGTACAACTTAAAACATGGGGGCCTCTAAGGTATAAGGCCAAAAAATAGTGAAGAAGAATAAGAATGAGGCTTCAACACAAATGCATGGCGGTACTACAGAGGATTCCCGATCCTAAGAACAAACTTTCAGCATGGGTGCCAAGTGACAACAAGGTACTATCTAGGGCGCCCATGATAAGTTAGGCTCCTACCACACAATTTATGACACTTCTAAGCAACAAAAAGGTTTCGTGTCACATCTTGTAGGGTCTATCCTAAGGCAAAAACAGAAAAGGAAACTGATAAATGCACAATGCAAGTGGGAAACCTAACCTATATGCCAGTTTCGAGAACCAATACCTGTTAGATTGGATCAAACATAAAAATACCCAAAGGATAAGTCTTCAAAGTTCTAAAGACATAAATAGGAACACCAGGCAAGAAATTAATACATCCCATAATACAATATGGTACAGGGAACCACGCAGCCTTGCAGCTTACGCATAATAGTTCTTTAAGACAAACCCCTTGTGGGAATTAAGCCAAGGACTCCTTTGGTAGCTAAAACTCAAGGCTTCAAAAAACTCCTCTTACAAAGGCAACTAAACTTCTAATAAATCATGAGAACTAGAAGGATAAAAGAGGGAACTAAGGGTTCCCATGCCCCCATAGGAGAAATCACTCAATCAGCTGTTGGGACCAAGTCTTGAGACCAAAAATAATAGTTCAAAGGATTATTCTCAGAAGAAATTGAGCATTGTGGTAGGGGTATTCTAAACTAAATTCTAATTAGGAGGGTGATTATCAGATGCAAGCTGATCAATACTGACAATACTTCCGTTATGAATGAAAATACATCACTCAAAAGAGTGAAGACAACACAACGTTCATACATAGACATAATCACGCCCCAAGTAGTACGTGATTTTTAAAGGGCAGAGTCACCTATGGAATTCAAAATATAGTTTTTAATAAATGATCAAGTTTGTATGGAAAAGGGTTTCCCAAGGCCATACCAAAGCATCAGAGCTACATGAGTGTTGAATGATTCTATAACAATGTGCCAAGCATGCCAAAACTAGCAAGGAAATCATATATGCAACTCGGTACCTGAAAGCAAAACCCACTGTAGTTTTCGATCTCAATGTCCTCTTGTTATTTATTGTTTTTCCTTTGTCTTCTTGCTCCAAAACTCCAAGTATGCCGCACTCCTCCAAGAGTGCTCCAAGAGTATGAGAGAGATAGAGAGAGAGAGAGATAGTAGAATAGAGAGATCCAAGCTAAAAATGACAAAAATTTGAACTGAGAAAAGCCATGAATTGATCCTCAAAGTCCCTTTTATTAATGAGGCCTCTATTTTCTTCATTTTCCATTATTTTCCTTCATTTTCCTCCTCACATGCAACCTGTGACCTTTCACCTTCCTTTTCTCCTAATTTCCATTATTTTCATAAATAAAAATGCCAATAGATATCTCATGCCTTTCCAAAGCCTTTTCCATTGCCTTTGCCAATTTCCATAGCCATTAATTAATCACAAGTGGTCCCCATCACTATGTGCTTTTCCCAACATTTGGCTTGGAATATGTGTCCCAAGACATTGGTTATTATTTTTCCTTTATTAACTTTATTACATGGATTTTTGACCAGGGTTGTTACAAAGACTAGAAGAATTAACATTTATCTAGTTTTACATATAGCTTATACTCTCTCATCAATTGTAGCATGACTACCAAGTGTTTCTCATAATCCTCCTTGTTCTTTGAATACACCAAAATGTCACCAACAAATACCAATACAAATTTGTTCAAAAATGGACTCAATACATTGTTCATTAGACATATGAAGGTTGTTGATGGATTAGTAAGCTCAAAATGTATAACCAAAACTTTATAACAGCCATAACTTATCCAAAAGGTGGTTTTATGGATGTCTTACTCCTTGATCCACACATGGTGATACCCGAACCTCAAACCAAATTTTGAGAACACCACTGCTCCCCTAAATGGTGTTCCACGAATAATTATAAAACCTCTTACATGAAATTGAAAATACTTTACTACTTAAACAAGCTCACTAAACCATTTTTCCATTATATTATTGTAAAGTTGATAATATTTTTAAATAATAAGAATGTTATTTTAAATTAGTTTAATTATTTTTGTTAGTTAAATTTATAGAATTTTAAATCAATAACTTTTATATAAGGTGGAGTGACTGATTTTTCGAAGATCGAAAATGAGGAGTGTTAGGGTTTCTTTCTCTATTTGCAGGATTTTTTGGCCCACCATCGTTGAGTGCTAGTATTCCCTTGGTGCTCATAGAGGGTGCTTCCTATGTTGTGATCTATGCATTGGTTGAGACTCTTTATGGCCTATGTTGAGGATATATAGTTCAAATTTCTAGAGCTGATATTTTTTATATGTTATTCAACATTCTATTTTAGGGTTTGACAATGCTCTTTTCTCCCAATCATGGATGATGTGGGTGCAAAAGACTGTGGATTGGATCTACATCAATGTTTTTTCTCCACTTGGACTGCAAATAATGATATTAATGTATGTTCTAAGGGTTTTTTTGTTGTAAAATTGGACACATTGAAGAATATGGATTGCACCTTTAAACAAGGTTAGACATGGTTTTGGGTTGTGCGGGCCTCTTTGTGGCCCCATGGTTCCCAGGTTTTGATGCCAATACCATGGTGGTATCCAAAATGTTAGTTTTGGTTAGATTACATTATCTCCCTCTCCATTTTTGGCATCACAAAGTATTAGAAGGAATTGGAAATACTTTGGGGAAGTTCATTAAGTTTGATTTGGATAAATCCATAAAAGGAATTTTTTATTTTTCCAAGATTTTTACTTAGTAAGGTTTACCCTATCACATACTTCTACTTCATAACAACATTCAGTGGAACCAACCTTTAGATTTTGAAAAAAAATCATTTAAATGTTGTATTTATCTTCAAATAGAACATTTACAAAAATGTGTCCTCAGGAAAAGAAAGAGCCAAAAATAAAAAAAGAAACAGGCCCAAAGGCCAAAGGCATGGCACTTCTCAGATTAACATCTCTTTGAAGTGGAGGAGGAAGAAAATATAGATAATTCTACAAGTATTTCTAACCAGAATCCACAAGAAATATTATTAGAAGGAGGAGTTGAGGAGGTGGGATCTATGGTTCAAAGCTCAAACATTAATAAAGAAACAAAATCTACAATTCAAAAGAATATAATGCAATGTTGGGTTGTGTTATATTCTTTCCACGACTAGCCGCCCTAGTTTACCGAGGGGTTAGAGGGGTGGCGGGAGAGCCCCCCCTTTTTTGCGTCAACTACGCAGCAGGGGGGGTGGTAGGCCCCCCTGTACGGAGGGTTTGAGGGAGGCAGTTAGCCCCCCTCAACCGTTGCCCTGGGGAAATTTTTTTTGGACCCTATATTAGGTGGGGCGAACATACCTATGGTTTTGTGCATGGCTTTTACACATGGTTTTGGGCGCGATGGTTTTCAATCCATGGTATTGGATGTTTTAGCATGTATACATATTTATTGTAACATTGAAAGGAATATAATGAAAAATCAAGCTAGTAGTCTCGGTTTTGGGATCTAGGGGAAAATCTTTGTGTATATGTGTTTTATGTGTTATGCTCTCGCATTGTTTATTTTATGTGTTTTAGAATTCATATGCAGGTAATTTATGTACGGGGTTAAATCCTACATTTGGTATCAGAGTTGTTTTGGCTTCAAGGGGAGGCCTTTGTTGCTGAGGGGTTTCGCTGGGCCCTATGCTAGACCCTGTTCAGTGGGAGATCTGCAGGATCGATTCTGGTGGTGAAAGAAGATGGCGAGCAGTGAAAAGATAGAGATCGAGAAATTTAATGGTCATAGTTTTGAGTTATGGAAACTCAAGATGGAGGATCTATTAGTAGATAAAGATCAGTGGATCGTGGTAGATCCGGGTACTAAACCAATGAGAGTGTCCGATGAAGAATGGAAGAAGTTGGATCAAAAGGCAAAGAGAACAATACGATTATGTGTCTCAGATTCAGTATTGTTGAATGTATCAGGGGAAGCTATGGCTAGGGCTTTGTGGGACAAGTTAGGGACTTTGCACCAATCTAAGTCTCTAGTGAATAAACTATTCCTACCAAAAAAGCTGTATAACCTGAGAATGAAAAATGGAGACTTGGTGACAAAGCATCTCAACGCATTTAATATTGTGGTAAGTCAATTATTATCTGTTGATATTAAAATTTCAGATGAAGATAAGCGCATTAGTTTGTTGTGTTCTCTTCCAGATTTGTGGGATCGTCTGGTTATTGCAATAGGTAGCAATGTAATTGCCTTTCAGTTTGATGAAATAGTCTCATCCTTAATGATAGAGGAGATGAGACAGAAAAATATGAAGAGCTAGAATGGTGATGCCTTGTTTGTACGAGGAAGGTCCGAGAAAAGAAACAAAAATAAGTCATTGAGTGGAAGATCTAAATCTAGAAGGAGATCTAAATCTCCAAGAAAAACTGTAAAGGTGTGTTGGAAATGTGCAAAGGAAGGGCACTACAAACGGGACTGTAAATCTAAAGCTCCTAAAAAAGGAAAGGGATCTGATGATGCTCCTTTTGCAAAGGCAAAAATCACCTCAGATGAAGGTGGGGATGTGTACTTGGCTTCTTCAAGTACACATGTAGATCATGAGGCATGGTTGATTGACTCAGGTGCACCCTTTCACTTTACTCCCCATAGATTGTGGTTCTACAAGTATGAGAAATATGATGGTGGTGATGTCTTCCTAGGGGATGACAGGAAGGCTAAAATCGTTGGTCGTGAAAAGTTAAGTTGAATTTGCAAGGTGGAAGGATTAGAACATGTCTGGGTGTTCTGTATATTCCTGCATTGGCCAAAAATCTGATTTTTGTGAGCAAGTTGGATGATGCAGGTGTAAAAACAGTGTTCAAGAAGGATACCTGTAAGATAGTTCAGGAAGCACTGGTATTGACGCGGGGAGGTTGGATTGGAACTCTGTACAACCTGCAAGTTAACACTATTGTTGATGGGTGCAACAGTTCTGTGGTTTCTGAAAGTGGAGAAGAAAATCTAGTGGTATCTGGAGAAAAGACCATGCTATGGCATCAAAGGCTTGAACATATTGGAGAGAAGGGTCTTCGAATACTTATGGTAAAGGTATGGTAGAAGGTATGACTAATAGCTCTCTGGATTTTGGTTTCTGTAAAAATTGTGTATATGGAAAGCAGAATCGAGTGAGTTTCCCCTCTAGTGGTAAGAGGGTGAAATAGATATTAGAGTTTTTGCATAGTGATGTGTTTGAACCTTTGAAGTTTCCATCACTGGGTAAGTATGTGTACTATGTATAAAGTCCGGTAGGTGTAAATTTATCTGTTGAACAGTGTCCCAAGACACAAGAAGAGGAAGAGGACATGTCCCATGTTCCATATGCAAGTGCAGTTAGTAGCCTGATGTATGTGATGGTCTGTACTCGACTAGACATTGAACATGTAGTTGGGTTGTTATATTCTTTCCACGACTATTAAGGCTAGTAATAAGAGACAATGTCCAAATGCATTAGGTTGTAGGCCTATCCCCATATCTCTTGGAGCAATTATTTGGTTGACCCATTAGCTACTATGCTTTAAAGGAACACGTTAAAGTAGCTCATACTCAGGGAAATAACTTATTTCCCATGAGTTACAGAGTACCATAATTTAAGTAAATATTTGCATAAAAAATGAATACGAACATGATGGAAATAAATACACCAACGAGGAGTTACTACCTACCATTATTTATGTTTTCTTCAATACTTTAAGAGTAACAAAAATTACACTTCTTCTTCTTTTTATTTGATAGTACTATTCCTAAAATAAACCAAAAAGATAAATAAAAAATTTATTAACTTAAACGAGAAAGTTTGTATAAACTAGCACTTATCGGCCCATCACAACTAGTCAAAGAAAATAGGAAAGTAACTAATGCAACTACAATAAATAATCTCATACACATGTTTCCTTATGAATATGCCATAAAACCAAATTTAAACCAATATCATAAGTGAAACCTCCTCCACGTTAAGCATAAAGATGTAACAATAATTAGATATCATCTTGCACGCGCTCTTATAACATCGATGGCCAACTCAGTGGGATCTGTTGCCTGCACTTCACGGTACACACCATCCAACTCCCTCCTAAACTTGTCCTTGGAGCTCGCATACACCATCTTGCTCCTCACCCTTGAAGACTCAGGAGACCTGTAAATTTGTTTATTCACGTCAAAATCTATGTAATATATTTGAAAGAAGATGTAGCAAGAAAACTACCATAAAATATAACCATTTCATAATTAAAAAATATACATTGCTAAGAAATAAATTAATAAAACCTCCACTTAAATCAACGACTTAATAATTAAAAATCATTATGAAAAAATAAATTAATAAAACTCAACAGTAACGTTGGCATACTTACGAGGAAATGAAGAATATCTTGCTCTTTGGACAATCGTCTTCGGTCACAATATCGAAGTCATAGACCGCGTATCTACACTCTGTCTCGGGAAGAGAAGCCCTGAAGCTATCATAATTCTCACCAGGGCCACCAAGTTTATCTACCGTGACCTGATTTTCATTTTCGTCAATCTTGAATATTATGAAGCGATATATCTTCTTCCTCTTCAGATAAAAGAATGTAGACTTGCATTCGTCACTGACAGCCATCCCAGAACATGCACTCGCCTGCAAGTATTAAGAAAGAAAACCTTCAAAGAAAGACCTTAACAGAATTTGTTTCACCAGAACAGTGGACCTTTAAGCTTTTAAAGGAAAATTAAAGCAAAGGCAGAATACTGACCATTTGAGGAAAGAAAAAGCCGATTCCTGTAAATTAAAGTGACCGAGAACGTCTATCTAACTCCAAGATCCGCAGGAAGGAAGGATAATTAAAGGTGTAGAATTCTGGCAGATCTCAGACCGCGGGATGCAAGCCCTGGCTCTGACAACTCCAAGAGATTTATTGAAATTAAAGGGGGAACTTGCCTGTCGAAATACGTTCAAGAAAATCAATGAATGCCGCGTGAGCAAGCTTGATTTCAATTTTTCGAATAATAAATGGGAACATGCTTTTTACTCAATTTATATTGAAACGCTTTAAATTGTTTGAGTCATTTGAATGCTAGAAAAGCCGGATTCAATCTTCAAGTCGGCCATCATTTTCCTTTTAAATTGTTTGAAAAATAAAATTGAAAATATTTTTCTTTCGATTTAATTTTTATTTGAAATTATTTAAAAATGAAAATAAAAATTATTTTTACTCAAAGATATTATGACACATTTAATGCCAAAGACTTTTCCTTATTTATGCCAGGTACGATTCATGGTTTCTTCAGGTCTATTTCACTCTAAGAAGTTTTTGGAACTTCAATCTGTATGTAATTTTGATATGTTAGGAAAAATGTTATTTTTTATTAAAAAAAACCTTTATATATTATTTAATAAGCTTTTTAACATGACTTTGTATGATTTAATTTAACACTGATCTGTTAAAATAGATATTAAGTAGAAAATTGTATTAATAGTTTATTTTATTAAAATATAACATAAAATATTTTTTGAATTTATTTGGAACTAATTACCAAAAATATGTCTCAAAAACTTGATATGAATCACAAAAATCTAAATTCGATACCAATATAAAATAGTTTATGTCAATTATTTATTGATATTTAAAATAAATAAAAAAATAAAGATATATTTATTATTTCTTTTTAATGTTGTTGTGATTTTCTTTTATTTTTATATGTTTTTCCATTTTTATATATAGGGGATTTTCATTTTAGTTTCATTTTAGACTATTAGTTTTATGGTATAAATGTCATTTATGTATAGTTGTTATATATTTAGTCTTAACTCTATCGAGTATCTAGGCATCAAATCTTTCGAGGGGCAAACTTCTTTTTGGATTACAAAATTTAAATGAAGGTTTGCACACTAAGAGATTTGTCCCATTCAATGCTAAATAAATCTATGATTAAATAGATCTAAGTTTATTTAAAAACATCTATAGAATTATAATAACATAATATAAAATATACCTATATGTTATGTATGGTAAAATTTGATTCTATATTCTTGCATATTGCTTTTGTTTTTGCTCATACACAGAATATTTGTAGACAATAGTGGGGTGGTGGATTTCTACAGATTTGGTTGTTTCAGATAGTGGGTGCAAATACTTTGGTTGTGGATATAAATCCAATATATGAGGTTAGAGCCTACAAGCTAATGTTGCTAGTTATGTTTAGCATATTATGTAATGGAATATGATGATGATTTCCACCTCAACCTCGCAAAGCATAGACAATTCATATGCCTTCTTCAACAATATGTTTTTATGTTTGTAGAAAGCCACTCACCAATTTATAATATTCTTGATTTGATTTATTTCAATCCTTCTACAACCCATTGTGTATTTATACCCGCTCTATAACCATTCCAATCACATCCACAAAATCCTAGTTTAACAAAGTCCTAGTCATGTTAATGTTATCAGTTGTTAGGCCAACTATGATCTGTGGATTGCCAATTATTTTGACTCATAAAGAGATATGAAGAAATCATCATAGGTGATTAGTAGTAATATCTCCTAACGCAAAAGTTCAGACACGCTAAAATGACTTCATTTCAGTTGGAGTGTATCCTCAAGGTTTCTGAGAGAGAGGATGGGGAATGCTTACAAATAAACAAGAAGAGTGGATGAGAAAACCCTCTTTGAAGGATGGAAATGAAGGAAAACCAACCTGCATTTTGTTTTCTCTAAAACCTACTTTTTTCCATTTTTTAATGTATTTTTATTTTTATGTTTTAATGTAATGCTATGTGACAATATCTCTCTAATATTATGGTGTTACTAAAGTGCCTATTAGCAAAATAAATTGTATTTTTCTCACATTGATGTTTTCTAGGCGGACGTTCTTTTGACCACTTTAAGATCACATAGCCCTTTAAAAGGTGTTATTTTCAAGCTTTATGCCTTATTACATAGTTTTTACTTAAATTTATCCTAACATGAATATCTTCCTTAAGTCCTTTTGATATTTATAATTTTGTACTATAGTGTGAAGCGAATGTTGGACTTCCAAATTACACCCTTAATGTACCTACCATGGAAGAAATGGCTTCAATTTTTCGAGAACAAGGCTAGTCCCTAATGGAGATTGTGTCCTCGACCTGAAGGCTAGAAGAGGAGATGATTATCTCAAATGGTATAAAAGCATCCTTGAACTAGAACTCGAGAAATCAAGAGAGGACATGGTTCTAGAACATCATTCTCTCACCAGAAGTTTCCCCCTTTGTCTCTGACAATTCTTGTAGAAACAACAATTGGAAACTCCAATTAGGTAAAGGAGAGCTTGATAATTAACTAAGTGGAATATCTCATTATTATTATTTTATAGTGGAGCCATAAAAGGTGATCTAAGGGTGGTAAGAGACCCAAGGAGGAGTGTTGGTCATAATTGACCTCATTAGAAAGCAAGTTGTCTCTTTTGCATGAGGACGAGTGACCACCATAATCATTGAAGAAGAATCCTTGTTAGTAGCAAGGTATTGCTATCCTCAACTTTAGAGCCCTATCAACAACCACCATGATAGGAAACTCCATGATTGTCATCAGAGTGTTGAAAGGAAATATAAATCTCCTCTTCTATTTTATGTTATGTATTCTTTAGAGAACCATGGTTATTTCCAAGAATTTCAAAAAAGACTCATTTTCCCATCATTCCCGTGATAAAAATCCAATTATAGTTTTAATGGTTAATCAAGTTGCAACAATGGAAGAGGGCGTACTCGATTTTAATGCATACGATTTTCTTCAACATTACATAGATTGTCATGCATAACGATCATATGCAGGTAGAAATTGGGTGGGGGTTTTTTTTAGATTTGAAGGGGTGGTCAACCCTTCCACATATGGGTAGCATCATTTTAAATTTATAAGGGAGAGGATTTATTACATCCCATGCTCCAATAAGCTCCTACCATCCCTTTACATGCATCTTTTAGAAGGGAATGTTGGTGTCATGTTCCTCCATCCTTCTACTTCTTAAGTATTCCTCCTTTCCCACTCAACCTTGCGTGTCTTATTCATCCTTTTAGGATCTATCTCTATGGGTTTTACAAAATACCAATGAATGTGTTGGATTCAATATCCTCCTTATAATGGATATTGCCTATTGTCTAACAAACGAAACTAAATCCCTCCATGCTTGCTTAAAGAAATGTTAAGAATAATTTAATGTCATTAAGGATGTCATTGAACATGCTATATTTTTAGGTTTAAGATGTAGAGCTAGGTTGGATACATCAGAAGATGAAAGAGAGGACCATTCTAAAAAAGCCTAGGCTGACATCTAGTGACACCTCTGGTAATTTCAACCATGTGAGGTAAGCATCCTCATTGACCCTTTTCATCTTCAAGATCTGGTTCATGAGCATCTTACAATTTTCCAAGAGGCACTTCCATGATATTAATGATTTCAAACACCAAATGGTCTCCACTCCATATTTACTCCCAACACAACAAGAACTTCCTACTCCATTTGCAACCCCAACTCCAACGATGATAGTTGCACACCATAATTGGTTGCTTGTTTTTATTGTGATGCATAATTTCTATGTTTTTAATATGGTACTATTTTTATCTCTTTGCATTTATATTAAGATAATTTACTATGTAATATTCATATCTAGTTTTGAGAAGAAAAACTTGGTTTAAGATGCTGATTAGCATCTCAATAGAGTTCTTGGAATATTTTAATATCAGAGTTCAAATACCCCATTTTGTACTTTTTCCTTTAGTCTATTCAATTTTTGTCTTTTGATATTAATATAAATGACCTTTCTTAAGTATACAAAAATCCCAAGACCTAGGTCATCAACATTATTCCACTTTTTTGGCCCTCAAATCCAGGATTTACTAGTTTAGTCCACTTTTCTATTTTAGTAGGTTCTAACCTAAAATAGCCCAAAGTAACCCCAAATGCATTGTTTCCTTTACTAATTCATTAATGAAGTCATATGGTAACTATCACTAGAATATTTGGCAAAAATTTTGACATTTTATTGATGTCATTTTGATGAATTCACAACAAAATTTTGATGAAGTATATTACCTTAGTTTGTTGGCATAGTTTCTTCAAACCTAAGACGCAAAAACGCATTGATCTACGATCCTTAATAATGCAAAAGGGAGCATTATCCCCAATTAGAGTTAGTTGTTGTAATTATTTTTTAAATGAAATTTCCAATTTATTTATGAGGGAATAAGAGCCTAATATTTGTATCTGAAAAAGTGCAAAACACTTGCAAAGTATATAAAGTTTGGGGTATATTAATATGAGGGTTGTGATCCAGTAAGATCAATGACTATAGTTTGAAATAGAAATATAAATAACCATGAATTTACAAACTATTTATTACATCATACCCACACTAATTTACCAATGGTAATAATCCAAAAGTGGATCTTCACACTAAGTCAACAATTAAGGTGGATATTGGGTCATCTACCTAAGATAGAATTAATGAGATATTTTACAACTAAAAGCACAAACCACTCTAGGCATACATGTTAATAGTGAACCCCATCAAAGCCTTTTGTACAATTTGTAAAACCACTTCTTAATATTCCCAAAGCTACTCTAATTTTGGGGTTATTTCATTCTCTTGTGTTAACACAAATAAAAGGTAATAAATGTTACGAACCATGCACCTAACAAATGATGAGAAGCCAAAAACTACAATCCACTTTGAGGTGTAAACATCCTTTTACAATGAATACAATGTATATGACAAGATAATATATCATAAGACTAAGTCTCCTTGGTATATATAAAAGACAAAGCATACAATTATAATGAAAGGTTTTAGCCTACATAATAATATAAAAAATATATATATATATATGTGATAATTCAATATATAGGCATACTACATGGATTTAGGATTAAACAAGGGGCTTGTATAAGGCTTAACATACCCCTCCCCATTCAAACAAGTGTTCTCCTCAACACTTGACTAACTGTGTATGTTTCTACATAGATAACTCATCTTCCTATGTCACCTCTTCCACTAGTGGGACTTCCAATTGATGAGATACATAAAAATTGCTAGATTTTTTAGCTTCCCAATCCTTGTTGCAAATACTGTTTTTGGTTATAGTATGATTTTTTCTTCTTCTTTAATCTCTAGAAAAATAGTTTGGACTAGGATCTTGACACCAATTACCATTTTTAAGCGGGAAACATGGAAGAATGGATGTATAGTGAATATGTAGGAAACTCTAATTTGTAAGCCATCCTTCCAATCCTCTGCCACAGGGACTTCATTGGGGGAGCAATACCATACCACGTGTATTCATATAGGGGGATATATATTGAGGAAAAAATGACATAATATATTGAGCATATAACAGGGGATAAAGGTTTTTATTTTTGGCAAGTATAAAAAATGGAGCTCAAAGTTAATTAAAAATGTAAAGGGGTGTAAAAAATGTTAATGAAAAAATGGATACCTACAATATCTAGTGAAAGTAGTGGTTTTTAAATTGAGAAGGTGTATTGGGTTCATATTCGTAGGGGGTTAAATAATTTTATTTAGAGGTATTTTCCAATGAGTAGTCAAATTAATGGTATTACTTAGTATTCCACGAATGCACATGATATGTTAGAGGTTCATTGAGTGAATCCCCCATGTCCTTTGCAACACCTTATAAGGGGAATAATACCTCAATGAAAATTGTCCTCCTTTTGTTGCTTGAGGGAAATCTCTTTGTGTAGTTGCAATATCATAAATATCCAATCCCCCACTTCAAATTCCCTTTCACTATATAAGGAGGAGAAGATAAAAGGGCCAAGTGTTCAAGTGAAAGGGTTTCTCAAGAATACTTCTATCTTAAGTATATTTTATGTTTCAGGGGCTATGATTATGATATGATCTGAAATATTTTGTGCACCTTGGATACAATGTTGGATCAAGATCATGACACCTAAAATGACTCATCATTGTATGATCTAATATTGGTTGGCTAAGATTTGATTGCTTATGCATGTTTTATTCTTTAGATGTCATGATCTCGGTATGTCTGAATTCTAGAATAGCAGCGAAGTTGTAAGTTAGTATTTGTAGATATATATATGTGGGTTCACCTTGGTGAAGGAACATATCCACGTTGGTTCGACTCTTCCAAGTAGCATATGAAAAAGAAAATCTTGTTGCTCAGAAATGACTGATCTATCTAATCAGTGATGTTGTTTTACTATCATCTATCAATGATGTCTTCTTAGATCTGAAAGTAAAACTAAATGCATCAAGAGATTGAGTTCGATTGATTAGTTGATTAAGTGAGAAGGGTGATCTTTGTTGATGTCTATTTAGATCTCTATAATTTGACAGTAGATCTTCAGAATGTTACTGGTTGATACAGTTTTGATTCAGAGGTTTTTATGATTCAGTAATTTTGGAGGTATATGCAGGTTTGGTTAAAGGAAGTAGTGTATACATGCAAGTTGGCTTCACTAAAGCAGTGTATACATTCTAACATATTTTTTTGAGGTTACAATTGGTTCTAGTTGATGATGCATCGTTTTGGGTTCAGCACAATGTTCGGTGATAGTAATCTGACTGTTCATATTGCTTGATTGTTGGTAGATGCAGTTATTGCAGTGGTGAGTAATTGTGTGCTTATGTACCAGGAGTATCCAGTCCGAAAATTTATGAAATGTGGTCCTTGGAGGAAGAAAAAAGGTCATAGCCTTCTATAGGTAGGTGCCTACGTACTGGTAAACATATTGGCTAGTACAAGAGCTAGGGGGTTGTAGCTCCCTTCCAATAGAAGCTAGAGAATGAGAGAAGGTTGTATCCTTTTGCGTGTGGGTGCCTGCATATTGGTATGAGTCTACACCAATACAAGATTGTAAATAGATTTTCTTTATATTAAAAGAAGACAGAGATGACTACAACAGGTGGTTTTTCTCACGCATTGGGTTTCCAACTTAAATCTTGGTGTTCTTGTGTGTTGCTTATGTGTGATGATTTATTTTTGTTATTACTGCACATAGCTACTGTTTAATAAAGTACTGATGCATTGATTAAATATCAACACATGATGAACTAAATGAATCATAAGTTCACTATATATATGTTGGTTTCCTTAACAACAGTTGCATGCACACATGAGTTCAATTCACTGAAGTAGCACATATAAATCTAATTATGAAATGAAAATTTATTGAATTAATAATAGTGATTTACCCCCTCCCCTTCTCAGTATTATTTCCAACATACATAGTGGATCATCTAATCATAACCGCAAGGGAACATAGCGGATCTATCTCAATATCACATATAGAAGAAAATATTATCAATGATGTTGCATAACTAATCCTCATAATAGTACCAAGTCATATAGGTGGAATAGTGGTACTGCTTAAAATCGGGTGTCAACATATAGGATTTTGTTATGATGAACTACATCATATAAGGGTCGCTATTAACACTGGTAGAAAACTGAAGGAGCTGACAATCAAACCAAGATGCTGACACAACCCAAGGTCTTTTCCGAACACATATGGTACATTTTTACACTATGGGAATAAATGAGCTAAAGTCGACCATGTGAGAAATTATTTGATTACCAGTCATTGATGTCGTTAAAATACACGAGACCACTGATAATGATGATTAGAGTCAAGGTACCCTAGTACAATCTAAAAAGTGTAAATAAATATGTTGAAGTCGAACACTTGAGAGAATCTTTCAATCAACAGAAATTGATGTACTCTCACTGTCGATAGTGAAGGAGTCTACCACTGATGACTGCAAACCCTAAGGTACTGAAGAAAGGAATCTAGATCTTGTTCCCAGAGAAATGAGTTGGATTCGATGGGAAAATATCTACTGGAAGGGTGGCATTAAGGCATCCCACATCAACCAGCATGAGTGTAACCCACAAACCAATAATTTGGAAGAACTCAAGCGAAAAGAGATGAAGTAATCATTCTGATGTACACTTTCAGTGTACACAACATGTGGCTAGCACACGGTAGAAACCCTTTGAACCAACCAATAATGAGAGCTGACACAGAGGCGAGGAATGCAACAATAGGGTCAAATGGAAACCAAGGTACGGCATAAATCCCAATGTGTGATAATGTAAGTTGATGTCGAACACAAGGAAAACCACTCAATCAAGGACCCATGTTATTGTTCAATGTTGAGCACAAGATCACCTATCAATTATGTAAATAGGGCTAGGGTGCAGCTCTAGACCTACTCTCAGAGAATTTTGTAGGACTTGATAAGAGAAAACCCATCAACAAGAAGTCAAAGGAGACCTTCTTAACCAGCATGAGCGAAGAACCAAATAACTGATGTGATACTGAAGATAACTTGATAGACTAGATAAGGCTTATTGAAAGTGAGTCAAGAGACACCGCATAATGGTCAACATAGGTTGAATTCCCTTGAACAAAATCATGACTCAAATGTGACTCTATATCAGCATAAAATAACTTTGTATAAGTTTGCAATGTAGGAAGCATTAACAAACTCTCCATATGATTGGAAGAGATAACAACCCAGAGGAGAATTGCCTCAAGAACAAGATTATGGCACTTGTAAAGTAAAATTAAGTCCCATCATAATGGAGGAAAGGCTCGTTTTGAGTGATTTGTTTAAGGGTGACACAACTGACTCTTGTTGCCATTAAATACAGAAGTAAATGTCTCATTCCAACAATTTTTTGGAATATATAATTTTTTTTGTCTTTTTTCATATTTAAAGCCTACAAAGAAATAAAATAATTCCTATAGTAAAGTGGAAAGAATGAGTGCTAGGGGAAGATGCACTAGTTCCTGGGACTAGAACATTTCTATGCTCAATGCAAGGTGGCGAATACTAGTAATCAACACTCAAAGGAATTTTCTTTCAACAAATAAAATGTGTCAATTCATAGAGGCTAATGAATGCATGGTTTGAACTTGCATAAACGTCATGATCAAACGTGGCTTATACACGAGTCCAAGTGAAGCTAGCTTAAGGCCAAAAGGGTACATGTAGTCAATATGCAATGCAACAGTACAACTTAACACATGGGAACCTCTAGGGTATAAGGCCAGAAAATAGTGAAGAATAATAAGAATGAGACTTCAACGCAAATTCATGGTAGTACTACAAAGGATTCCCGATCCTAAGAACAAACTTTCAACATGGGTGCCAAGTGACAATAAGGTACTATCTAGGGCACCCATGATAAGGTAGGCTCCCACCAAACAATTTATGACACTTCTAAGCAACAAGAAGGTTTCGTGTCACATCTTGGTAGGGTCAATCCTAAGGCAAAGAAAGAAAAGGGAAGTAATAAATGCACAGTGCAAGTGGGAAACCTAACTTATATGCTAGTTTCAAGAACCAATACCTGTTAGATTGGATCAACCATAAAAATACCCAAAGGATAAATCTTCAAAGTTTTGCAAACATAAATAGGAACACTAGGCAAGAAGTTAATACATCCCATAAAATGCATCCCATAGATAAAAATTTAAAACATGTACCTTGTATATACAATATGTGCAACCTTACAGCTTATGCATAATAGTTCTTCAAGACAGGCCCATTGCGGGACTCAAGCCAAGGACTCCTTTGGTAGCTAAAACTCATGGCTTCCAAAAATTCCTCTTGCGAAAGCAACTAAATTTCCAATAAATCATGACAACTAGACAGATAGAAGAGGGAATCAAGGGGTCCCATTCCCCCATAGGAGAAATCATTCTATCCACTTTCGGGACCAAGTCCCGAGATATAAAATAATAGTTCAAAGGATTCTTCTCAGAAGAAATTGAGCATTGTGGTAGGGCAAAGTCTACTTGAACACTTGGAACATACCAAGGGGTATTCTAAACTAAATTCAAATTAAGAGGGTGATTATCAGATGCAAGCTGATCAATAGTGACAATGCTTCCATTATGAGGAAAATACATCACTCAAAAGAGTGAAGACAACACATCATTCATAGCATAGACATAATCACACTCAAGTAGTACGTGATTTTTAAAGGATAGGGTCACCTATGGAATTCAAAATATTGTTTTTTGATAAATGATCAAGTTTGTACCCAAGGCCATACCAAAGCATCAGAACTACATGAGCGTTGAATGATTCTATAACAATGTGCCATGCATGCCAAAACTAGCAAGGAAATCATACATGCAACTCAGTACCTACAAGAAAACACCATTGTATTGTCGATCCCAATGTCCTCTTGTTGTTTCATGTTTTTCCTTTGTCTTGTTGCTCCAAAACTCCAAGTATGCCGCACTCCTCCAGGAGTGCTCCAAGAGTATGAGAGAGAGAGAGAGAGAGAGAGAGAGAGAGTAGAATAGAGAGATCCAAGCTAAAACTAACAAAAGTTTGAACTGAGAAAAGCCATGAATTGATCCTCAAAATCCCTTTTATTAATGAGGCCTCTACTTTCTTCATTTTCCATTATTTTCCTTCATTTTCTTCCTCGCATGCAACCTGTGACCTTTCACCTTTTCTCCTAATTTCCATTATTTTCATAAATAAAATGCCAATAAATGTCTCATGCCTTTCCAAAGCCTTTTCCATTGCCTTTTCCAATTTCCATAGCCATTAATTAATCACAAGTGATCCCCATCACTATGTGTTTTTCCCAACATTCAGCTTGGAATATGTGTCCCAAGACATTGGTTATTATTTTTCCTTTATTAACTTTATTACATGGATTTTTGACCAGGGTTGTTGCAAAGACTTAAAGAATTAACATTTCTTTAGTTTTACATATAGCTTATACTCTCTCATCAATTGTAGCATGACTGCCAAGTGTTTCTCATAATCCACCTTGTTCTTTGAATACACCAAAATGTCATCAACAAATACCAATACAAATTTGTTCAAAAATGGACTCAATACATTGTTCATTACACATATGAAGGTTGTTGATGCATTAGTAAGCCCAAAATGTATAACCAAAACTTTATAACTTATCCAAAAGGTGGTTTTATGGATGTCTTCCTCCTTGATGCACATGTGGTGATACCCGAACCTCAAATCCAATTTTGATAACACCACTGCTCCCCTAAATGGTGTTCTAGGAATAATTATAAAACCTCTTACATGAAATTGAAAATAATTTACTTCTTAAACAAGCTCACTAAACCATTTTTCCATTATATTATTGTAAAGTTGATAATATTTTTAAATAATAAGAATGTTATTTTAAATTAGTTTAACTATTTTTGTTAGTTAAGTGACAGATTTTTCGAAGATCGAAAATGAGGAGTGTTAGGTTTCTTTCTCTATTTGCAGGATTTGTTGGGCCACCATCGTTGAGTGCTAGTCTGCTCTTGGTGCTCATAGAGGGTGCTTCCTACATTGTGATCTATGCATTGGTTGAGACTATTTATGGCCTATGTTGAGGGTATATAGTTCAAAGTTCTAGATCCAAGATTTTTTATATGTTATTCAACATTCTATTTTAGGGTTTGAAAATGATCTTTTGCCCTAATCATGGATGGTGTGGGTGCAAAAGATTGTGGATTGGGTTTGTCCTATTATGAATGATCACAATCATTTCAATATTGGTTTTTTTTGTCAAATATGCATATAGAGGTTTCAATATTTTTCTATGTCTTTACCTTATTGTGCAACTACAAGTGATTAATGTGGAGTTTGTCCTTTGAAAATTTATGGAGGAAAATCCCCACACAACTTATCTATGTCAAGGATTTGAAATATTTTCTCTTGGAACTCATAGGAAAACTGGCTTTTCCTACATCTTTGGGGGATTTTTCTTGGTCCCTCTTTCAATATTTGAAGGGGTGGATATATCTAAAACTTTGAAGGATAATTATAGCTATCAAATAGATCTAGAAAAGAAAGCATATTTTCAATTTTTTGTAATTAACCTTGATGGGAAATTGACTCTTATAAGGGTTTGGGCTAGGGATCTGGTGCACGAATTTAGGAAGAAGGTCCAAGAAAATTTGGGTATTGCAACAAATATTCAAAGTTTGATTTTTGTATGGAAATCAAAGGAAGATGTTACCCAAATGCAAGAACGTGACTTTGATCAAGATTCATCCACCATCTTAAACTTGAGGCTTCATGGAGGATTTCCTCAATCTAGTAATACTAAGTGACTAATTTCATTTAAGGTTGTGATGAAAAGAAAGGATGAGACACAAAATCAATATGATTGAGTCCCCAATATTCTTGGTCCCTACATTGTTGAATAGATGAACCAGGTATAGGATATGCCAGTTGACCTTCTTGAGGTTAACGCACTTTAAATTGACTTTCATTCCCAAGAGGTTATATGGAAATTCAATGGTTTTTGGCTCAAGTCAAAGGATCTACATCAATGGTTTTTCTCCACTTGGACTGCAAATTGTGATATTAATGTATGTTCCAAGGGTTTTTTTGTTGTAAAATTTGACACATTGAAGAATATGCATTACACCTTTAAAAAGGGTTAGACATGGTTTTGGGTAGTGTATGCCTCTTTGTGGCCCCATGGTTCCCAGGTTTTGATGCCAATACCATGGTGGTATCCAAAATGTCAGTTTGGGTTAGATTATATCATCTCCCTCTCCATTTTTTGCATCACAAAGTATTAGAAGGAATTGGAAATGCTTTGGGGAAGTTCATAAAGTTGGATTTGTATAAATCCATAAAAGAAATTTTTACCTTTTCCAAGATTTCTACTTAGTAAGGTTTACCCTATCACATAGTTCTACTTCATAACAACATTCAGTGGAACCAACCTTTAGATTTTGAAAAAAAATCATTTAAATGTTGTGTTTGTCTTCAAATAGAATATTTACAAAAATGTTTCCTCAGGAAAGGAAAGAGCCAAAAATAAAAAAGAAACAGGCCCAAAGGCCAAAGGGATGGTACTTCCCATATTAACATCTCTTTGAAGTGGAGGAGGAAGAAAATATAGATAATTCTACAAGTATTTCTAACCAGAATCCAGAAGAAATATTATTACAAGGAGGAGTTGAGGAGGTGGGATCTATGGTTCAAAGATCAAACATTAATAAAGAGACAAAATCTACAATTCAAATGCAATAGAATTAGAAGATTCCCCTAAAAGGGAGGTGGATAGCTTTAAAAGAATTCGTGCATCGAAAAGTTTGGATTCAGATAAAGAAGTCCCCATGAACATGGAAGAGAATAAAATGACTATTATAATTTCCACTCCCAACCATGGTGGTTGGAAATGTTGGGTTGTGTTATATTCTTTCCACAACTAGCCGCCCTAGTTTACCGAGGGTTATAGAGGGGGAAGAGGGGAGTGAGGGGCGTAGCCCCCCCATTCGTTGCGTTGACTACACAATGGGGGGGTTGACAGACCCCCTGTATGGGGGGGTTGAGGGAGGCAGTTAGCCCCCTTCTGCCGGGTCCAGGGCAGTGCCCTAGGGAAAAAAAAATTGGACCCTATATTAGGTGGGGCGAACATACCTATGGTTTTGTGCATGGTTTTCGCACATGGTTTTGGGTGCGGTGGTTTTCGGTCCATGATATTTGATGCTTTGGCATGTATATATATGTATTGTAACATTGAAAGGAATATAATGAAAAATCAAGCTAGTACTCCCAATTTTGGGATCCAGGGGAAAGTATTTGTGTATATGTGTTTTATGCGTTATGTTCTTGCATTTTTTATTTATTGTGTTTTAGAATTCATATGTAGGTAATTTCTTTGTGGGGTTAAAACATACATTTGATATCTGAGTTGTTTTGGCTTCAAGGGGATGCCTTTGTTGTTGAGCAGTTTCATTGGGTCCTATGGTAGACCCTATTCAATGAGAGATCTACGAGATCAATTCTGGTGGTGAAAGAAGATGGCTAGTAGTGGAAAGATAGAGATCAGGAAATTTAATGTTCAGACTTTTGAGTTATGGAAACTCAATATGGAGGATCTGTTGGTAGATAAAGATCAGTGGATCATGGTAGATCCGAGTACTAAACCAACGGGAGTGTCCGATGAAGAATGGAAGAAGCTGAATTAGAAGGCAAAGAGCACAATACGATTATGTGACTCAGATTCGGTATTGTTGAATGTATCAGGGGAATCTACAACTAAGTTTTTGTGGGATAAGTTAGGGAATTTGTACCAATCTTTTGTGGGATAACCTGAGAATGAAAGATGGAGACTTGGTGACAAAGCATTTGAACGCATTTAATACTGTGGTAAGTCAGTTATTATCTATTGATATTAAAATTTCAGATGAAGATAAGTGCATCAGTTTGTTGTGTTCTCTTCCATATTTGTGGGATAGTCTCATTATTGCAATAGGTAGCAATGCAATTTCCTTTCAGTTTGATGAAATAGTCTCATCCTTAATGACAGAGGAGATGAGATGGATAAATATGGAGAGCTAGAATGGTGATGCCTTGTCTCTACGAGGAAGGTCCTAAAACAGAAACAAAAATGAGTTCTCGAGTGGGAGATCTAAATCTAGAGGGAGATCTGAATCTCCAGGAAAACCTGTAAAGGTAAGTTGGAAATGTGGAAAGGAAGGGCACTACAAAAGGGACTGTAAATCTAAAGCTCCTGAAAAAGGAAAGGGATCTAATGATGCTCCTTATATAGAGACGAAAACCACCTCAGATGAATGTGGGTATGTGTACTTGGCTTCTTCAAGTACACATGTAGAACATGAGGCATGGTTGATTGACTAAGGTGCATCTTTTCTCTTCACTCCCCATAGAGAGTGGTTCTGCGAGTATGAGAAATATGATAGTGGTGATTTCTTCTTGGGGGATGACAGGAAGGCTAAAATCATTGGTCGCGAAAAGTTAAGTTGAATTTGCAAGGTGGAAGGATTAGAACACTTCAAGGTGTTCTACATATTCCTGCATTGGCCAAAAATCTAATTTTTGTAAGAAAGTTGGATGATTTAGGTGTAAAAACAGTGTTTGATAAGGATACCTGCAATATGGTTTGGGGAGCACTGGTATTGATGCATGGAGTTCAAATTGGAACTCTGTACGAGCTACAAGGTAGCACTGTTGTTGACAGGTGCAACAGTTTTGTGGTTCCTAAAAGTGGAGCAGAAAATATAGTGCTCTCTGGAGAAAAGTCCATGCTATGGCATCAAAGGCTTGGACATATTGGAGAGAAGGGCCTTCGAATACTACATGGGAAAGGTATGGTAGAAGATATGACTAATAACTCTCTGGATTTTGATTTTTGAGAAAATTGTGTATATGGGAAGAAGAATCGTGTGAGTTTCCCCTTTGGTGGTAAGAGGGCGAAACAAATATTAGATCTTGTGCATAATGATGTGTTTGGACTTGTGAAGCTTCCATCACTGGGTAAGTCTATGTACTATGTATCATTTATAGATGACTTTTCAATGAATACATGGATATATTTCCTTAAGAATAAATCTGAAATCTTTGACAGGTTTAAATAATTTAAGGCTCTGGTGGAAAACTAAACAGAGAAGAAGATAAAGGTTCTGAGGACAGATAATGGTGAAGAGTTTCACAAGAAGGAATTTGAAGAATTCTGTAAGAAGTGTGGTATAGCATGGCACAAGACTACTTCATACACACATGAGAAAAATGGAGTTGTAGAAAGAATGAACAAGATGTTGATGGAAAGGGAAAGAAGCATGCTCAGTGGTGTCGAGTTAGGATAGGAATTTTGGGCAGAGGCGGTGGAGATTGCATGTTACCTGGCCAACAGATCACCTTCATTAGCGTTGGAGGATAAAACTCCACAAGAGGTATGGGCTGGTAAGAAACCCCCTCTTTCACATCTGAGGGTATTTGGATGTGATGCATATGTACATGTTCCAAAGGAGAAAATAACAAATTTGGATAGTAAATTTGAAAAGTGCATCTTTATTGGGTATAAGGATGGTTTAAAGGGTTATAAACTTTGGAACCTAGTAACAAGGAAGGTTGTGTACAAACGAGATGTGGTGTTCAGAGAGGCGAAATATGTTATTAAACATGAAGTCTAACCAAAGGAACCTGAGAAGATAGAGTTTGAGGTAAAGGAGGAAGAATCAAACTCTACAATAAAAGATGAAGAGGCACAAACTCCGGTTGTGAGAAGACCAGTTTGAGAAAGAAGGCAGCCAGAAAGGTATAGTCCATATGCTTTTTGTTCAAATTTTTCTTTATCTATTACTGATGATGATCCCAAAATTATGAAGGAAGCAATAGATTCAGAGGATGGAAAACTCTGGAAAAAGGCCATGGTTGATGAAATGGCATCTTTGCACAAAAATGAGGCTTGGGATCTGGTGGATTTGTCGGCTGGAAAGAAACCTATTAGCAGCAAATGGGTGTTCACGAATAAGACAAACACATAAGGAAAGGTGGAGAAATACAAAGCTCAGTTGGTAGAAAAAGGTTATCCCCAGGTGTTGGGAATTTATTTTGGTGATATTTTTTCTCCAATTGCCAAGGTAGCTTCTATAAGATTGCTTTTATCTGTTGTTGCTTCTTTTGATTTTGAGGTAGAATAGATGGGTGTGAAGACATCATTTCTTCATGGGCATCTAGAAGAAGAGATCTACATGAAGCAACTTGAAGGCTTTGTGGTGAAGGGTAAGAAATAACTGGTATGCAAGTTAAAAAAGTCTTTGTATGGGTTAAAATAGTCACCAATGATGTGGTATCAGAAATTTGATACATTTATACGAGACTTGGCTTCACCAGAAGCAAAGTAGATCACTGCATATATTTTAAATTAATTGGTGACCATGTTATTTATCTGGTCTTGTATGCGGATGATATTTTGTTGGTTGGAAATGACAAAGAAATTATATAGGATTTGAAGTCCCAATTGTCCTCCAAATTCGACATGAAAGATCTTGGTGCTGCAAACTATATTTTTGGCATGGAAATTAAAAGAGATCGAGCAAAGAGGAAGCTTTGGTTAAGCTAGAGGAAGTATGTTGAGACAATATTGCAGAGGTTTAATATGTAGGATAGTAAACCAGTGAAGGTTCCTATTCCTATGGGTGTAAAGTTATCTGTTGAATAGTGTCCCAAGGCACAAGAAGAGGAAGAGGACATGTCCCATGTTCCATATGCAAGTGCAGTCGGTAGCCTGATGTATGCAATGGTTTGTACTAGACCATACATTGCACATGCAGTGGGAGTATTGAGCAAGTTTATGTCAAAACTAGGGAAGGAGCATTAGACAATAATGAAGCAGGTTTTCAGGTATTTGCATGGCACTAGTGATTATGATTTGTGCTACCAAAGATGTTATGAAACCAGCTCACAAAAAGATAGAAAGGATATATGAACGCCTTATAATTCAACCTCTTCGAGGGGGAAACATCCTTTACATTACATAAATGAACAATTCTTTGATGATTCAAATGAGAAAACCTCCTTTCTATATATAGGAGTCTAAGGGGTCACAATATAACCAAGACGACCTAACAATAATAATATAAAGGCACAAAAATAACAATAGAGGGATTCTATGGGGCACAGTAATAACAATATGGGGACAATAGGGGCACAACAATATTAATAATGGATACAACTACAATATTAATGGGGGCATCACTAGTATTATAGGGACCTAACATGCCCCTCTCCTTCAAAAAGTATTGTCCTCAATGCTTGAGTAGTTCTGGATGCTTCTGTATAAAATTCTCATCCTCCCATGTGGAATCTTCAACGGATAAGTTCTTCCACTTGATGAGATACTCTGAAATGGATCAATTTCGTACTTATCGAGTTCTTGTTTCTATGACTGCTTCCGGTTCCAATATAATTTTTCCTTCCTCATCAAATTCTAGCAATATTGTTTGCACTGGGAGCTTGTCGCCTATAACCTTCTTTAAACGTGAAACATGGAAAACTAGGTGCACTTGAGAAGCTGCAGGAAGCTCCAATTTGTATGCCATAGTACCAATCTTTTGCAACACCTTGTACGGACCATAATACTTTAGTGACAATTTGTTATCCTTCTTAGCTTGCTTGAGGGACATTTGTTTATATGGTTGTAGCCATAGGAATACCCAATCACCTACTTCAAAACTTCTTTCACTGCAATGTTGATCTACCTGTTGTTTCATTCTATTCTGTGCCAACACGAAGTTATCCTTTAAGAGTTGGAGAACTTGTTGTTGATGCTTGATGTGACGTTCCACTACTTGAACCTTATAATTTTCTCTTAAATATGATGTGATGGATGGTGGCTGATATCCATAAAGTGCCATAAATGGGATCATTTTTGTTACAGTGTGGAAGGAAGTGTTATACCACCATTCAACCAGAGGCAACCATTTGACCCATTATGTCTGTTTATGAGATATAAAGCAATGAAGATATCCTTCCAAACATTTGCTTACTATCTCCATTTGCCCATCAGATTGAGGATGATAAGATGAGCTATGAGCTAACTGAGTACCAAGACAAGAAAATAATTTTGTCCAAAAATTTCCTGTAAAAATGGGATCTCTATCACTTACAATAATCTTTGGGTTTCCATTTAGCTTTTGAATTGTTTCCATAAATGCCGTAGAAACTGTACTAGCTTTAAATGGACGTGATAATGCACAAAAGTGTGCATACTCGGTAATTCTATCAACTACCACCATGATGACACTCTTTCCCTCAGACTTGGGTAAACCTGTGATAAAATCCATTGAAAACTCCTCCCAACGTTGGCTTGGAATGGATAAAGGTTGTAATAGACCTGGTGTCTTAATTTTTTTAGCTTTATTTTGTTTTCATACCAAACATTCCACCACAAACTTTTGAATATCTGATTTAAGGCCATCCAAAAAAAATTCCTTCTTAACCCTGTGGTAAGTTTTTAAAAATCCTAAGTGCCCTCCTAAGGGAGAAGTGTGCAATTCCAGAAGAATCTTTTGTTTGAATTAGGAATTCTTACAGAGGTATAAGCGATCTTTGTATCATAACGAATTATTTTTCCAGCTAAATGTATCAGATGTACTGGAATCTTATTGTAATTTTTGAATAATTTCCGACACTTCTTCATCATTCTTCCATTCCTCCCTTGCTTCTTTTATCTAATCTGGTTGGATAATACAAATGGCGAACAACAATGTTTCCACATCCTCTTCCTTTCTTGAGAGTGCATCTCCCACAACATTTTTCTTCCCTTTTTTGTATATGATTTCAAAGTCATAACCCAACATCTTTGTGACCCATTTTTGTTGTTCTTCTGAGGATAATCTTTGTTCTAAAAAGTATTTAAGGTTATCATAATCCATTTTTACCTTGAAGTGTCTTCCCATTAGGTAGGGTCACCATTTCTTAAGTGCATGTAGTATTGCCAACATTTCCTTCTCATAAATAGCTTTGTGTAAATACTTTCCCTTGATTGGACGACTTTCGAAAGCAATGGGTCTTTCATCTTCCATTAAAATAGCACCAATTCCATTTCCAGAAGCATAAGATTCCACAATAAAGGTTTTTTTGAAGTCTGGTGTAGCTAAGACCGGTGCTTGGCACATTTCCTCTTTAAGATATTCGAAGGCCTTTGTTGCTTCTGGAGTCCATGAAAATGCATCTTTCTTCAACAATGTTGTTAGAGGTGCTACTATTTTCCCATAATTCTTAACAAACTTTCGATAATACCATACCAACCCGAGAAATCCTCACAAATGCTTTATGGATGTGGGGATTTCCCATTCTTTAATGGCTTTAATTTTTCTAGGGTCTACCTTAACTCCTTCATGAGATACAATATGACCAAAATATTCCACCTCTTGTACTCCAAAGAAACATTTGGATCTTTTGCATATAAATGTTTCTCCTTCAATAGTTGTAGCACCCTATCAACGTGTTAAACATGATCCTTCCAAGACTTGCTGTAGATTAGTATATCATCAAAAATACTAACACAAATTTTCTAAGGAAGGGTTTGAAAATGGAATTCATCAAACCTTGAAATGTAGAAGGTTCATTGGTAAGGCCAAAAGCCATGACCAAAAACTCATAGTGACCCTCATGAGTTCTAAATGTTGTTTTTGGAATGTCTTGAGTCTTCATTCTAATTTGATGATATCCTGAATGAAGATCTAACTTGGTGAAGTAAATTGATCCATGCAATTGATCCAATAATTCATCAATGACAGGAACGGAAAACTTATCTTTAATAGTGAGTTTGTTGAGCTCCCTATAATCTGGGCACATGCGCCATGATCCATCCTTCTTGTGCAACAATAGTACTGGAGCAGAGAAATAACTTTGGTTAGGTTGAATTATACCAGCCTCAAGCATTTCTGCAACCATACGTTCAATTTCACTCTTTTGGGCATAGGGATATCTGTACGGCCTGATGTTTGGAGGAACACTTCCTGGAATCAAATGAATAGAATGATCATGATCACGAACAGGTGGGAGACCTTTGGGAGTCTCAAATACCTTGGAATTACTGTCCAAGACTTTTTGGAGATCTGGAGAAATAGATGATTTCGATGTGGAAACATCTAGCGAACATAATTGTGCAATTACACCTCGTTGTTCCTTTTTTAGAAGCTTTGTCAAACCATTAGAGATTATTATCTTTCCCAGTTTCCCTGCAATGCCTCTTAATTCAACTTCCCTTCCTTCCGCATAAAATTTCAAGAAAAATTCTTGAAAGTTAAAAGCTATTGTACCCAAGGATTGTAGCCATTGGACTCCTAGTACAACATCAGCACCTCCCATTGGAATGGAAAGCATTGGGATTTTCAATACATATTCTCCCATGGATAGCTTGATATTATGGCACTTTCTAGAGCAATTTATCGTTCCTCCATTTGCAACCATCACTTGACATTATGGTGCTAGATATAGGAAGCAATTCAATTCTTTTGCTATCTTATAATGAATAAAATTGTGGGTACTTCCTGAATCAATCAACACTATTACCTTTTTCTTCTTGATTTGTCCTTCTATCTTGATGGTTTGAGGGGTGGTAATTCCAGCCAATGCATTACAAGATATGGTTAGATTCATTTCTTCTTTATCTAGGCTTTGTTCCTAGAGTATATCCTCTTCTTTTGACCTTTCTTGCTCCTTTTCTTCTTCCTCTTCACAATCTATGTAGAATAATTTCTTCTCAGCACACTTATGACCTTTAGTGTATTTTCTATCACAACTGTAACAAAGCCCTTTCGCTCTTTTTTCTTCCAACTGTTGTGGTGTCAACCTTATAGGTTGTGGAAGGCTAGGGGCAACAACACTTCCATCTTTATAGTTGTGAGTGGTATGCTTCCTGGTTGCCATAATTTTTCTTTCCATTTTTCTTGCTAACCTGAATGCCTTCTGTAATGAATCGGGTTCCCAAAGGCAAACATCATGTTGGATATTATCCTTTAAAGTCCCTATGAACACATCAATCCTATGCTCCTCTGGAATATTTTTTACCCTTATATTCAATTTTTGGAACTCCTCAATGTGCTCCATTATTGAACCCTTTTGTTTGAGACTTATCAATTGGCTAAAAAAAGTGTTGCTTTTTGTATCCTCATAATGTGCTATCAATTCTTCTGTAAAAATTACCCAAGTGATAATTTGTTTATGAGAGAAAAGCCATTGATACCATACAAACTGATTTGGTTCCAAATATAAAGTTGCAATACGTACCTTTTGTGTGTTTTGCACATTATTGAGATCAAAAAATTGCTCCATTTGTAATATCAATGTTGCAGGATCCTTGCCATCAACCTTCCTCATATCAATTTTTGGAATATGGTGGGTCTTCGATCCAACATTAGAGTCTATGGAATGATGATTAGCATTCCTTTTGTTCTCATCATGAGTTTCCTTTACTACCCTTTCACTATTAGTGACTATTTATTGTAACAACTTATTCAAATTTATCTTCAATTCTTCCATCTTATCATCCATGCCATCCATTTTAGCATCCATGCCTTTCATCTTAGCGTCCATGCCATTCATCTTAGCTTCCATGCCATCCATCTTAGCTTCAACTCCTTTCTTTAAACAATCCATCTTAGCTTCTACACCTTTCTTTAAACCATCCATCTTAGCTTCTACATCTTTCTTTAAACCATCCATTTTAGATTATGTTACTTTTTGTGCAAGTGACACTTGTTGCATTTGGTCTCATAATTTTGATATATCATGTTGCATTTCTTCCCCTTCTTCATGAGTCATGCTAGAGATTTCAGGTTGCTTAATAAGTGTTTGCATTTTCTTTTCTCGGGGCATCAATTACCAATAATAATGCTTTACTATGCCCTTTGAATTCCTTCAAACTAATTTTTCAAACCAAGCTTATGCAAAAATTTAATTAAAAACTACACACATTTTTCTCAATTTGTAGGAGCTGGATATTGAATCTGATATATCTCTGTAATTTTGGATCATCCAGTTCTGAAATTGCGACCTGTAGTAGCCCTCTACGTCCTCTTTCCAATGCCACCAGTCTGATCCAAATTGGATTCTCCAAGGAAGAGTTATGCACAATCTCCCAAGAAGACCTGATTATAGACCTTTCCAGAAGAGCAAACTTGTATGAAGTGCCACGTGTCACTGTTTCGACCTTTAGCTCTGAAAAATATATACAAGAAACTACAATCTGTCCTCTTTCTGTACCTTCTTACAAAATTTCAATCTGATGCTCAGAGAGAAAGTTATGACGATTTTCCCCAGATCACCTGTTTGGAATGTAATTGAGGAGTCTGCAAAAAGACAACTTCCTCAAATCATATCTCTGCAAGTATAGCGCGAAAAACTTTGAAATTTGGACTCAAGGTTCAATGTGATTTTGTCTCAAATGAGTTTTTTTTTCACTTCTGAAATGTTATAGAAAAAAAAGTTATAGAGAAAATGCCACAATGACCTATTTGGAGCAGCGAAACCCTAGAATCTAAGCTTTGATACCAAATGTTATGAAACCATCTCACAAAAAGATAGAAAAGATAGATGAATGCCTTATAATTCAGCCTCTTCAAGGGGGAAACCTCCTTTACATTACATAAATGAACAATTCTTTGATGATTCAAATGACAAAACCTCCTTTCTATATATAGGAGTCTAAGGGTCACAATATAACCAAGCCGACCTAACAATAATAATATAAAGGCACAAAAATAACAATAGAGGGATTCTATGGGGCATAGTAATAACAATATGGGGACAATAAGGGCATAACAATATTAATAAGGGATATAGCTACAATATTAATGGGGGAATCACTAGTATTATAGGGACCTAACAAAGGAAAACCAGGATTGGACAAAGTTTTGGATATTTGTGGCTTTGCTGATACATACTGGGCTGGAGATCTGGATCAAAGAAGATCTACAAGTGGGTGTGTGTTTAACCTATTTGGAGGTGCAGTGAGTTGGATGAGTAAGAAACAATATATAGTGGTAGTTATCAACTACCGAGGTAGAATACATGGTAGCCACTCATGCAAGAAAGGAAGTAGTTTGGTTACAGAGATTATTTTCAAGTATGGGGTTAGTACAAGGAGCTCTAAGGATAGACTGTGACAGCCAAAGTGAAATTTATTTGGCAAAGAACCCTTCTTATCATTCAAAGACAAAGCATATTGATGTTTAGTATCACTTTGTGAGGGATATGATAGAAGACAAAAAGGTGTTTCTAGTAAAGGTGGATACTTTGAAGAATACTGTAGATGCATTGATAAAATATGTGAGCTCTGAGAAGTTATCTTGGTGTAGAGAAACAATGGGAATTGCAGGGCTAGATAAATGACTAAGCTCTCTTGTAGCCCCCTCTGGAAAGAAAACAAAAAGTGGGAGAATGTTGGGTTGTGTTATATTCCTTCCACGACTAGCCACCCTAGTTTCCCAGGGGATTAGAGGGAGGGCAGAGCCCCCCATTCATTACGTCAACTGCACAGTGGGGGTGTGGCAACCCCCCTGTACCGAGGGTTTGAGGGGGGGCGGTTACCCCCCCCTCTACGAGGTCTAGGGCAGCGCCCCGGGGAAATTTTTTTTGGACCCTATATGAGGTGGGGCAAACCTACTTATGGTTTTGTGCATGGTTTTCGCAAATGGTTTTGCGTGCGATGGTTTTTGATCCATGGTATTGGATGCTTTGGCATATATATATATATATATATATATATATATATAGATATATATATATATATATATATATATATATATATATATATATATATATATATATATATATATATATATTGTAACATTGAAAGGAATATAATGAAAAATCAAGTTGGTAGTCACGGTTTTGGGATCCAGAGGAAAATCTCTGTGTATATGTGTTTTGTGTGTTATGCTCTCTCATTGTTTATTTTTTGTGTTTTAGAATTCGTATGCGGGTAATTTCTATATGGGGTTAAAACCTATAGGCAAAAGCTAAAGAAAAAGGAGGGAAGAAAAAAGAAACTAAGTGCCTTCACACTTAGCTCCTAAATGTATTTTTTGTGTTTCTTTTTTTTAGTTTTGTTTTCTTAGGCACTAATCATTGTGATCCAGGTGGATATTGGTGGCCACCCACCAAGTCCACTTGGACCCTCGCCATTGTTTCTTTCAACTTTTCAGTTTCCTTAATTGTAGCACAGTTTACTAATTTTAGCAATTTTTCAGGTCTTGAACTTCCAGAGCCGTTTTGAGGCCCTAAACGACATTTTTTTGGGAAAAATGGGAGTAACATGCATCCATACGCATGTTTCTCTTCTCAAAGTTGTAATTCTCAGATAGATCTTTCTAACAAGATATTGTGCATGTCAAACGGAGATCGTATGCCAAATTTACAACACTGGGAAGTTGATGTACCAATTTACCCAAACGGGGCCCACAGTTTGGTGTTTCATCTTCTAAGGTTAGGTTTTTGGATGTTTATGGTTTTCCATTGTTTCTCAACAATAAATAGGCAATCAAGCTTCATTGTAGCATAGTTTGGAGGCATGTAGCCGCCACATCTCTTCTAAGAGATAAGCTACCATCGCCCTAGCTAGTTTACTTCCATTTATGTTTGTAAGCATATTTTAGTGTTTTACAGTAATAAAATGAAGTATTATTTCTGTTGCATCTCTATATGTATGGTTATATCTGTAATTTTTTGCATTCCTATTTATATCTAGATCAATGGTATCAGAGGGGTCTACTCGTTCTCTATCTTTCTTTGCATGTCCCCAATGAGGTCGGGATATAAGGAGTTAGGGCTTGAACTGGTTGAACCTTTGCAAAACCATCCTTGTAAATCCTGACGGCCTCCCATGGCGGATGAAAAGAAAGACGAGGGGGCAGGAGATCCTATCAAAATCTTGCTCAAAGAGGCCCTCGAGCGACAAAGGAACGCGATGATGGACAAATTTTTCCAGATCCTTCAGCGGCTACCCAGGGGCGACACATCTACTTCCAGCAGCTACTCTAGAAGCACCACACCCTTTAAGGTACTAATCGAACCCTCTGATGTGTGGAAGACTGCCTTCAAAGCCAAGGAGGACCTTTTCGAATGGTTGGTTATGATTTTCGGATTGACGAATGCTCCTGCAACCTTCATGAGGCTAATGGATGACATCTTGCGGCCATTCACCAACTCATTTGTAGTGGTATACTTGGATGACATCTTGATCTTCAGGCAGAGTTGGGAAGAGCACCTCCACCACATCTGACAGGTTCTCCAAACACTACGGAAACACAAGTTATGTGTCAATTTGGATAAATGCACTTTTGGCATGACCCAAGTTCAATATCTGGGATACATTATTGATGAACGGGGGGTGCATGTGGATCCAGCCAAGATCCAAGTCATTTGGGATTGGCCATCTCCAACCACTCTAACAGAGCCTCGCAGCTTTCTAGGTCTTGCCAACTTCTACCGTAGGTTAATGTTGGGATTTTCTCATATCACTTGGCCCTTGAGTCAAGTCACCAAGGGAGGAGTGAAAGAAAAATAGTGGCAGTACTATAGAAGTATTTTTATTGGCCGAATTTTTGATAAGATGTCGGGAAGCACACTAAATCATGCACTGCCTGCGCCATTGCCAAACCGGCCATCACAAAGCAAGGCCTCTATACCCCACTGCCTACCCCAATTAGACCTTGGGAATCCATCTCCATGGATTACATATCAGGCCTTCCTTCTACTAAGCATGGAAAAGACTGTGTTTTTGTGGTCATCAACAGGTTCTCAAAGATGGCCATTATGGTGGCCTGCAAGAAGAATATCATAACAGAAGCCACTGCTAAACTCTTTTTTGAATGAGTGTGGTTACACTTTTGGATCCCACAACCTATCATCTCAGATTGGGATAATAGGTTCCTCAGTACATTTTAGTCCAGTCTCTAGTCGATGCTGGACACCAAACTCACTAACTCCACAGCCTTCCATCCTCAAAATGATGGCCAAATAGTGGTTGTCAATAGGATGATTGTACACATTCTTCACATGTACAACTCAAAGCATCCACACACATGGGATGAGAACCTCCCCTATGCTCAGCTCAACTACAACTAGACTCTCCACAACTCGACTGGCCACAACCCTTTTCAGGTGGGCTTGGGATTCTAGCAACTATGTCCCATTGATGTGGCCATGCCATTTGTAGCTACTCACGCATATTCGGCTCATGTCAACTCTAATACAGATAAGGCAAATAGCTTCATTGAGCACATCCAAAATATTTGTGAGCAGGTCCACAACATTCTAGAGAAATCAAATTCCAAGTACAAGCAGTGACATGATGAACATCGGGTGCCACACAAGATTCAGGTGGGTGACAAAGTCTTGTTGCATTTGCAAATGTAATGCCTTACCGGAGCCCATCGAAAACTTAGACCATTCCAATATGATCCTTACACCATTACCAAGGCTGTGGTAGATAATGCATTTGAGCTCAGCATTCCCCCATTCCTTGGCATGCACCTAGTGTTTAATGTGGACCGCCTTCGGCCATACTTTCCACCATTACTAGACACATCTGACATTGCAAAATAGCTCATACCCACAGAGTTAAATCCAGATTGCATGGAACAAGCTGCAACTGATTAGATCATGGGCACACAGATCAAGCACTCTCGCCAGCAGAATATCCAACTGTATCGAGTTGTCAAAGCAGACCAAGTCCTTCACCAGGGCAAGTGGCTCACCAGGGACTAAGTTTAGCAGAAGTTTCCTCATCTCATGGAGGAACTCAACGCAATGGGGACCATTGCTTCCTTAAGGGGGGAGGAATGATATAGGTGGATATTAGTGACCACCCAACAAGTCCCCTTGGACCCCCACCATTATTTCTTTCAACTTTTCACTTTCCTTAATTGTAGCACAATTTACTATTTTTAACAGCCTTTCGGGTCCTGAACTTCTGAAGCTGTTTTGAGGGCCTAAATGACGTTTTTTGGGAAAATTGGGAAAAACATTGTAGCATGGGAAAATTTCTCTTCCCAAAGTTGTAGTTCTCGAATAGATCATTCTAGCGAGATATTGTGCATGTCAAACAGAGATCGTATGCCAAAGTTACGACGCCGGGAAGTTGATGTACCAATTTACCCAAACGAGGCCCATAGTTTGGCGTTTCATCTTCTAGGGTTAGGTTTTTAGATGTTTAGGGTTTTCCATTGCTTCTCAACAATAAATAGGCCTTCGAGCCTCATTTTAACATAGTTCAGAGGCATGTAGCTGCCACATCTCTTCTTAGAGATAAGCTACCATCGCCCTAGCTAGTTTATTTCCATTTATGTTTGTAAGCATATTTCAGTATTTTACAGTAATGAAATGAAGTATTATTTCTATTGCATCTCTATATGTATGGTTATATCTTTAATTTGTTGCGTTCCTGTTTAAATCTGGATCAGTGGTATTAGAGGGGTCTTCTTTTTCTCTATCTTTCTTTGCATGTCCCCAACGAGGTCGGGATATAAGGAGTTAGGGCTTGAACTGGTCGAACCTTTGCAAGACTAGCCTCACAAATCCTGACAGCCTCCCATGGCAGATGAAAAGAAAGTCGAGGGGGTAGGAGATCCTATCAAAATCTTGCTCGAAGAGGTCCTCAAGTGACAAAGGAACACAATGATGGACAAATTTGCCCAGATCCTTCAGCGGCTACCAAGGGGTGACACATCTACTTCCAGTAGCTACTCTGGAAGTGCCACACCCTTTAAGGTACCAATCGAACCCTTCGATGTGTGGAAGATAACCTTCAAAGCCAAGGAGGGCCTTTTCGAATGGTTGGTTATGCCTTCTGGATTGACGAATGCTCCTACAACCTTCATGAGGCTAATGGATGACATCTTGTGGCCATTCACCAACTCATATGTAGTGGTATACTTATATCACATCCTGATGTTCAGCTAGAGTTGGGAAGAGCACCTTCACCACATCTGACAGGTTCTCTAAATATTGCGGCAACACAAGTTATGTGCCAATTTGGAGAAATGCACTTTTGGCATGACCCAGGTTCAACATCTGGGATACATTATTGAACAGGGGGTGCATGTGGATCCAACCAAGATCCAAGTCATTCAAGATTGGCCATCTCCAACCACTTTGACAAAGCTCCGCAACTTTCTAGGTCTTGACAACTTCTACCGCAGGTTTGTGTTGGGATTTTCTCATATCAGTTGGCCCTTAAGTCAAGTCACTAAAGGAGGAGCAAAAGAAAATTTATTTTGGTATGAATATCAACAGAAGGCATTCATAGAGTTGAAATATCGTCTCTGCTCAGCACCAGTGCTCACATTACCAGACTTGCAACAACCATTGGCCCTCCACAGCTCGACTGGCCACAACCCTTTTTAGGTGGGCTTGGGATTCCAGCCACTATGTCTCACTGATGTGGCCATGCCATTTTCATCTACTCATATAGATTTGGCTCATGTAAATTCTGAAACAGATAAGGCAAACGACTTCATTGAGCACATCCAACATATTCGCGAGCAGGTCCATGACATTCTGGAGAAATCAAATTGCAAGTACAAGCAACAACATGATGAACATCGGGTGCCACACAAGTTTCAAGTGGGCGACAAAGTCTGGTTGCATTTGCAAAAGGAATGCCTTACCGAAGCCTATCGGAAACTTAGACCATTCTGATATGGTCCTTACACCATTACCAAGGTTGTGGGAGATAATGCATTTGAGCTCAGCATTCCCCCATTCCTTGGCCTGCACCCAGTATTCAATGTGGACCGCCTTCGGCCATACATTCCACCATTACTAGACACATCTGACATTGCAGAACAGCTCACACCCATAGAGTTAAATCTAGATAGCATTGAACAAGCTGCAACTTATCAGATCATGGGCACATAGATAAAGCACACTCGCTAGCAGAATATCCAACTGCATTGAGTTGTCAAAGGAGGCCAACACCTTCACTAGGGCAAGTGGCTCACCTTCAGATTGCCTGATTGTTGGTAGATGTAGTTATTGCAGTGGTGATTAATTGTGTGCTTATGTACCAGGAGTATCCAATCTGAAAATTTATGAAATGTGGTCCTTGGAGGAAGAGAAAAGGTCATAGCCTTCTACAGGTAGGTGCCTACGTACTGGTAAACATATTTTCTAGTACAAGAGCTAGGGGGTTGTAGATCCCTTCCAATAGAAGCTAGAGAATGAGAGAAGGTTGTATCCTTCTGCATGTGGGTGCCTGCATACTGGTATGAGTCTGCACCAATACAAGATTGTAAATAGATTTTCTTTATATTAAAAGAAGACAGAGACAACTACAGCAGGTGGTTTTTCTCACGCATTGGGTTTCCACCTTAAGTCTTGGTGTTCTTGTGTGTTGCTTATGTGTGATGGTTTATTTTTGTTATTACTGCACATAGCTATTGTTTAATAAAGTACTGATGCACTGATTAAATATCAACACATGATGAACTAAATGAATCATAAGTTCACTAGATATACGTTGGTTTCCTTAACAACAGTTGCGTGCACACACGAGTTCAATTCACTAAAGTAGCATATATAAATCTAATTATGAAATAAAAATTTATTGAATTAATAATACTGATTTACCACCTCCCCTTCTCAGTATTATTTCCAACATACATAGTGGATCATCTAATCATAACCATAAGGAACATAGCGGATCTATCTCAATATCACATATAGAAGAAAATATTATCAATGATGTTGCATAACTAATCCTAATAATAGTACCAAGTCATATAGGTGGAATAGTGGTACTGCATAAACTCGGGTGTCAACATATAGGATGTTGTTATGATGAACTACAACATATAAGGGTGGTTGTTAACACTGGCATAAAAATGAAGGAGCTGACACAAACCAAGATGCTGACACAACCCAAGGTCTTTGTCGAACACATATGGTACATTTTTACACTATGGGAATAAATGAGCTAAAGTTGACCATGTGAGAAATCATTTGATTACTAGTCATTGATGTCGTTAAAATACACGAGACAACTCACTAATAATGATGATTAGAGTCAAGGTACCCTAGTACAATCTAATAAGTGTAAATAAATGTGTTGAAGTCAAACACTTGAGAGAATCTATCAATCAATAGACATTGATGTATTCTCACTGTCGATAGTGAAGGAGTCTACCACTGATGACTGCAAACCCTAAGGTACTGAAAAAAGGAATCTAGATCTTGTTCCCAGAGAAATGAGTTGGATTCAATGGGAAAATATCTACTGGAAGGGTGGCATTAAGGAATCCCACATCAACTAGAGCGAGTGTAACCCACAGGCCAATAATTTGGAAGAACTCAGACGAAAAGAGATGAAGTAATCATTTTGATGTACGCTTTCAGTGTACACAATATGTGGCTAGCACACGGTAGAAACCCTTTGAACCAACCAATAATTAGAGCTGACATAGAGGCGAGGAATCCAACAATAGGGTCAAATGGAAACCAAGGTACGGCATAAATCCCAATGTGTGATAATGTAAGCTGATGTCAAACACAAGGAAAACCACTCAATCAAGGACCCATGTTATTGTTCAATGTTGAGCACAAGATCACCTATCAATGATGTAAATAGGGCTAGGGTGCAGCTCTAGACCTACTCTTAGAGAATTTTGTAGGACTTGATAAGAGTAAACTCGTCAACAAGAAGTCAAAGGAGACCTTCTTAACCAACATGAGCGAAGGACAAAATAACTGATGTGATACTGAAGATAACTTGATAGACTAGATATGGCTTACTGAAAATGAGTCAAGAGACATCGCATAATGGTCGACATAGGTTGAATTCCCTTGAAAAAAATCATGACTCAAATGTGACTCTATATCAGCATAAAATAACTTTGTATAAGTTTGCAATGTAGGAAGGATTAACAAACTCTCCATATGATTGGAAGAGATAACCAACCAGAGGAGGATTACCTCAAGAACAAGATTATGGCTCTTGTAAAGTAAAATTAAGTCACATCCTAATGGAGGAAAGACTCGTTTTGAGTGATTTGTTTAAGGGTGACACAACTGACTCTTGTTGCCATTAAATACAGAAGTAAATGTCTCATTCCCACAATTTTTTGGAATATATAATTTTTTTTGTCTTTTTCATATTTAAAGCCTAAAAAGAAATAAAATAATTCCTATAGTAAAGTGGAAAGAATGAATGCTAGGGGAAGATGCACTAGTTCCTAGGACTAGAACATTTCTATGCTCAATGCAAGGTGGCGAATACTGGTAATCAACACTCAAATGAATGTTCTTTCAACAAATAAAATGTGTCAAGTCATAGAGGCTAATGAATGCATGGTTTGAACTTGCATAAACGTCATGGTCAAACGTGGCTTATACACGAGTCCAAGTGAATCTAGCTTAAGGCCAAAAGGGTACATGTAGTCAATATGCAATGCAGCAGTACAACTTAACACATGGGAGCCTTTATGTTATAAGGCCAGAAAATAGCGAAGAATAATAAGAATGAGGCTTCAACGCAAATTCATGGCAGTACTACAGAGGATTCCTGATCCTAAGAACAAACTTTCAACATGGGTGTCAAGTGACAATAAGGTACTATCTAGGGCACCCATGATAAGGTAGGCTCCTACCAGACAATTTATGACACTTCTAAGTAGCAAGACGGTTTTGTGTCACATCTGGGTAGGGTCAATCCTAAGGCAAAAAAAGAAAAGGGAACTAATAAATGCACAATGCAAGTGGGAAACCTAACTTATATTCTAGTTTCAAGAACCAATACCTGTTAGATTGGATCAACCATAAAAATACCCAAAGGATAAATCTTCAAAGTTTTGCAGACATAAATAGGAACACTAGGCAAGAAGTTAATACATCCCATAAAATACATCCCATAGATAAAACTTTAAAACATGCACCTTATAAATACAATATGTGCAACCTTACAACTTATGCATAATAGTTCTTCAAGATAGACCCGTTGCGGGACTTACGCCAAGGACTCCTTTGGTAGCTAAAACTCATGGCTTCAAAAAAGTCCTCTTGCGAAAACAACTAAACTTCCAATAAATCATGACAACTATAAGAATAAAAGAGGGAATTAAGGGGTCCCATTCCCCCATAGGAGAAATCACTCTATCAACTGTCGGGACCAAGTCCTAAGATAGAAAATAATAGTTCAAAGGATTCTTCTCAGAAGAAATTGAGCATTGTGGTAGGGCAAAGTCTACTTGAACACTTGGAACATACCAAGGGGTATTCTAAACTAAATTCGAATTAAGAGGGTGATTATCAGATGCAAGATGATCAATAGTGACAATACTTCTGTTATGAGGAAAATACATCACTCAAAAGAGTGAAGACAACACATCATTCATAGCATAGACATAATCACGCTCAAGTAGTAGATGATTTTTAAAGGGTAGAGTCACCTATGGAATTCAAAATATTGTTTTTTGATAAATGATCAAGTTTGTACCCAAGGCCATACCAAAGCATCAGAACTACATGAGTGTTGAATGATTCTATAACAATGTGCCATGCATGCCAAAACTAGAGAGGAAATCATACATGCAACTCGGTACCTACAAGAAAACACCTCTGTAGTTGTCGATCCCAATGTCCTCTTGTTGTTTCTTGTTTTTCCTTTGTCTTGTTGCTCCAAAACTCCAAGTATGTTGTACTCCTCCAAGAGTGCTCCAAGAGTATGAGAGAGAGAGAGAGAGTAGAATAGAGAGATCCAAGCTAAAACTAACAAAAGTTTGAACTGAGAAAAGCCATGAATTGATCCTCAGAGTCCCTTTTATTAATGAGGCCTCTACTTTCTTCATTTTCCATTATTTTCCTTCATTTTCTTCCTTGCATGCAACCTGTGACCTTTCACCTTTTCTCCTAATTTCCATTATTTTCATAAATAAAAATGCCAATAAATGTCTCATGCCTTTCCAAAGCCTTTTCCATTGCCTTTTCCAATTTCCATAGCCATTGATTAATCACAAGTGATCCCCATCACTATGTGTTTTTCCCAACATTCGGCTTGGAATATGTGTCCCAAGACATTGGTTATTATTTTTCTTTTATTAACTTTACTACATGGATTTTTTACCAGGGTTGTTACAAAGACTGAAAGAATTAACATTTGTCTAGTGTTACATATAGCTTATACTCTCTCATCAATTGTAGCATGACTGCCAAGTGTTTGTCATAATCCTCCTTGTTCTTTGAATACACCAAAATGTCATCAACAAATACCAATACAAATTTTTTCAAAAATGGACTCAATACATTGTTCATTAGACATATGAAGGTTGTTGATGCATTAGTAAGCCCAAAATGTATAACCAAAACTTTATAACGGCCATAACTTATCCAAAAGGTGGTTTTATGGATGTCTTCCTCCTTGATGCACATGTGGTGATACCCAAACCTCAAATCCAATTTTGATAACACCGCTGCTCCCCTAAATGGTGTTCTAGGAATAATTATAAAACCTCTTACATGAAATTGAAAATACTTTACTCCTTAAACAAGCACACTAAACCATTTTTCCATTATATTATTCTAAAGTTGATAATAATTTTAAATAATAAGAATTTTATTTTAAATTAGTTTAATTATTTTTGTTAGTTAAATTTATATAGTTTTAAATTGATAAATTTTATATAAGGTGGAGTGACTGATTTTTCGAAGATCACAAATTGAGGAGTGTTAGGTTTCTTTCTCTATTTGCAGGATTTGTTGGGCCACGATTGTTGAGTGCTAGTCTGCTCTTGGTGCTCATAGAGGGTGCTTCCTACATTGTGATCTATGCATTGGTTGAGACTATTTATGGCCTATGTTGAGGGTATATAGTTCAAAGTTCTAGATCTGAGATGTTTTATATGTTATTCAACATTCTATTTTAGGGTTTGAAAATGCTCTTTTGCCCTAATCATGGATGGTGTGGGTGCAAAATATTGTGGATTGGGTTTGTCCTATTATGAATGATCACAATCATTTCCATATTGTTTTTTTTTGTCAAATATGCATATAGAGGTTTCAATATTTTTCTATGTCTTTACCTCATTGTGCAACTACAAGTGATTAATGTGGAGTTTGTCGTTTGAAAATTTATGGAGGAAAATCCCCACACAACTTATCTATGTCAAGGATTTGAAATATTTTCTCTTGGAACTCGTAGGAAAACTGGCTTTTCCTACATCTTTGGGGGATTTTTCTTGGTCCCTCTTTCAATATTTGAAGAGGGGGGATATATCTAAAACTTTGAAGGATAATTATAGCTATCAAATAGATCTAGAAAAGAAATCATATTTTCAATTTTTTGTAATTAACCTTGATGGGAAATTGACTCTTATAAGGGTTTGGGCTAGGGATCTGGTGCAAGAACTTAGGAAGAAGGTCCAAGAAAATTTGGGTATTCCAACAAATATTCAAAGTTTTATTTTTGCATGGAAATCAAAGAAAGATGTCACCCAAATGCAAGAACGTGACTTTGATCAAGATTCATCCATCATCTTAAACTTGAGGTTTCATGGAGGATTTCCTCAATCTAGTAATACTTAATGACCAATTTCATTTAAGGTTGCAATGAAAAGAAAGGCTGAGACACAAAATCAATATGATTGAGTCCCCAATATTCTTGGTCCCTACATTGTGGAATAGATGAACCAGGTATAGGATATGCCAGTTGACCTTCTTGACGTTAACGCACTTTAAAGTGACTTTCATTCCCAAGAGGTTATATGGAAATTCAATAGTTTTTGGCTCAAGTCAAAGGATCTACATCAATGGTTTTTCTCCATTTGGACTGCAAATTGTGATATTAATGTATGTTCCAAGGGTTTTTTTGTTGTAAAATTTGACACATTGAAGAATATGGATTACACCTTTAAAAATGGTTAGACATGGTTTTGGGTAGTGTAGGCCTCTTTGTGGCCCCATGGTTCCCAGGTTTTGATGCCAATACCATTGTGGTTTCCAAAATGTTGGTTTGGGTTAGATTACATAATCTCCCCCTCCATTTTAGACATCACAAAGTATTAGAAGCAATTGGAAATACTTTGGGGAAGTTTATAAAGTTGGATATGGATAAATCCATAAAAGGAATTTTTACCTTTTCCAAGATTTTTACTTAGTAAGGTTTACCCTATCACATACTTCTAATTCATAACAACATTCAGTGGAACCAACCTTTAGATTTTGAAAAAAAATCATTTAAATGTTGTATTTGTCTTCAAATAGAACATTTACAAAAATGTTTCCTCAGGAAAAGAACAAGCCAAAAGTAAAAAATAAACAAGCCCAAAGGCCAAAGCGATGGTACTTCCCAAATTAACATCTCTTTGAAGTGGAGGAGGAAGAAAATATAGATAATTCTACAAGTATTTCTAACCAGAATCCACAAGAAATATTATTAGAAGGAGGAGTTGAGGAGGTGGGATCTATGGTTCAAAGATCAAACATTAATAAAGAAACAAAATCTACAATTCAAATGCAATAGAATTAGAAGATTCCCCTAAAAAGGAGGTGGACAGCTTTGAAATAATCCGTGCATCAAAAAGTTTGGATTCAGATAAAGAAGTCCCCATGAACATGGAAGAGAATCAAATGACTATTATAATTTCCACTCCCAACCATGGTGGTTGGAAATGTTGGGTTGTGTTATATTCTTTCCACAACTAGCCGCCCTAGTTTACTGAGGGTTATAGAGGGGGAAGAGGGGAGTGAGGGGTGGAGCCCCCCCATTTGTTGCATTGACTACACAGTGGGGGGGTTGACAGACCCCCTATATGGGGGGTTTGAAGGAGGCAGTTAGCCCCCTTCTACCGGGTCAATGGCAGTGCCCTAGGGAAAAAAAAATTGGACCCTATATTAGGTGGGGCAAACATACCTATTGTTTTATGCATGGTTTTCGCACATGGTTTTGGGTACGGTGGTTTTAGGTCCATGATATTTGATGCTTTGGCATGTATATATATGCATTGTAACATTGAAAGGAATATAATGAAAAATCAAGCTAGTTCTCCCAATTTTTGGATCCAGGGGAAAGTATCTGTGTATATGTGTTTTATGTGTTATGTTCTTGCATTGTTTATTTATTGTGTTTTAGAATTCATATGTAGGTAATTTCTTTGTGGGGTTAAAACCTACATTTGATATCAGAGTTGTTTTGGCTTCAAGGGGATGCCTTTGTTGTTGAGCAGTTTCATTGGGTCCTATGGTAGACCCTATTCAATGGGAGATCTGCAGGATCAATTCTGGTGGTGAAAGAAGATGGCTAGTAGTGGAAAGATAGAGATAAGGAAATTTAATGATCAGAGTTTTGAGTTATGGAAACTCAATATGGAGGATCTGTTGGGAGATAAAGATCAGTGGATCATGGTAGATCCGAGTACTAAACCAACGGGGGTGTCTGATGAAGAATGGAAGAAGCTGGATCAGAAGGCAAAGAGCACAATACGATTATGTGACTCAGATTCAATATTGTTGAATGTATCAGGGGAAGCTACAGCTAAGTTTTTGTGGGACAAGTTAGAGACTTTGTACGAATCTAAGTCTATGGTGAATAAACTATTCCTACGGAAAAAGATGTATAACCTGATAATGAAAGATGGAGACTTGGTGACAAAGCATTTGAACGCATTTAATACTATGGTAAGTCAGTTATTATCTATTGATATTAAAATTTCAGATGAAGATAAATGCATCAGTTTGTTGTGTTCTCTTCCATATTTTTGGGATAGTCTCGTTATTGCAATAGGTAGCAATGCAATTTCCTTTCAGTTTGATGAAATAATCTCATCCTTAATGACGGAAGAGATGAGACAGAAAAATATGGAGATACAGAATGGTTATGCCTATTCTATACGAGGAAGGTCCTAAAACAGAAACAAAAATGAGTTATCGAGTCGGAGATCTAAATCTAGAGGGAGATCTAAATCTCTAGGAAAACCTGTAAAGGTGTGTTGGAAATGCGGAAAGGAAGGGCACTATAAAAGGGATTGTAAATCTAAAGCTCCTGAAAAAGGAAAGGGATCTGATGATGCTCCTTATATAGAGACGAAAACCACCTCAGATGAATGTGGGTATGTGTACTTGGGTTCTTCAAGTACACATGTAGATCATGAGGCATGGTTGATTGACTAAGGTGCATCCTTTCACTTCACTCACCATAGAGAGTGGTTCTACAACTATGAGAAATATGATGGTGGTGATTTCTTCTTGGGGGATGACAAGAAGGTTAAAATCATTGGTCGCAAAAAGTTAAGTTGAATTTGCAAGGTGGAAGGATTAGAACACTTCCAGGTGTTCTACATATTACTGCATTGGCCAAAAATCTAATTTTTGTAAGAAAGTTGGATGATTTAGGTGTAAAAACAGTGTTTGATAAGGATACCTGCAAGATGGTTTGGGGAGCACTGGTATTGATGCATGGAGTTCAAACTGGAACTTTGTACAAGCTACAAGGTAGCACTATTGTTGACGGGTGCAACAGTTCTGTGGTTCCTAAAAGTGGAGCAGAAAATATAGTTGTCTCTAGAGAAAATTACATGTTATGGCATTAAAGGCTTGGACATATTGGAGAGAAGGGCCTTCGAATACTACATGGGAAAGGTATGGTAGAAGATATGACTAATAGCTCTATGGATTTTGAGTTCTGTGAAAATTGTGTATATGGGAAGAAGAATCGTGTGAGTTTCCCCTTTGGTGGTAAGAGGGCGAAACAAATATTAGATCTTGTGCATAATGATGTGTTTGGACTTGTGAAGCTTCCATCACTGGGTAAGTATATGTACTATGTATCATTTATAGATGACTTTTCAATGAATACATGGATATATTTCCTTAAGAATAAATCTGAAGTCTTTGACAGGTTTAAATAATTTAAGGCTCTAGTGGAAAGCCAAACAGAGAAGAAGATAAAGGTGTTGAGGAGAGATAATGGTGAAGAGTTTCACAAGAAGGAATTTGAAGAATTATGTAAGAAGTGTGGTATAGCATGGCATGAGAAAAATGGAGTTGTAGAAAGAATGAACAAGACATTGATGGAAAGGGAAAGAAGCATGCTCAGTGGTGTCGAGTTAGGATAGGAATTCTGGGCAGAGGCGGTGGAGATTGCATGTTACCTGGTCAACAAATCACCTTCATTAGCGTTGGAGGATAAAACTCCACAAGAGGTATGGGCTGGTAAGAAACCCTCTCTTTCACATCTGAGGGTATTTGGATGTGATGCATATGTACATGTTCCAAAGGAGAAAAGAACAAATTTGGATAGTAAATTTGAAAAGTGCATCTTCATTGGGTATAAGGATTGTTTAAAGGGTTATAAAATTTGGAACCTAGTAACAAGGAAGGTTATGTACAAATGAGATGTGGTGTTCAAAGAGGCAAAATATGTTATTAAACATTAAGTCTAACCAAAGGAACCTGATAAGATAGAGTTTGAGGTAAAGGAGGAAGAATCAGGCTCTACAATAAAAGATGAAGAGGCAAAAACTCCGTTTGTGAGAAGACCAGTTCAAGAAAGAAGGCAGCCAGAAAGGTATAGTACATCTACTTTTTGTTCAAAAATTTCTTTATCTATTACTGATGATGATCCAAGAACTATGAAGGAAGCAATAGATTCAGAGGATGGCAAACTCTGGAAAAAGGCCATGGTTGATGAAATGGCATCTTTGCACAAAAATGAGGCTTGGGATCTGGTGGAGTTGTCGGTTGGAAAGAAATACATTAGCAACAAATGGGTGTTCAAGAATAAGACAAATGCAGAAGGAAAGGTGGAGAAATACAAAGCTCGGTTGGTAGCAAAAGGTTATTCCCAAGTGTTGGGAATTTATTTTGGTGATATTTTTTCTCCAATTGCCAAGGTAGCTTCTATAAGATTACTTTTATCTTTTGTTGCTGCTTTTGATTTTGAGGTAGAACAGATGGGTGTGAAGACATCATTTCTTCACGGGCATCTAGAAGAAGAGATCTACATGAAGCAACTTGAAGGCTTTGTGGTGAAGGGTAAGAAATAACTAGTATGCAAGTTAAAAAAAGTCTTTGTATGGGTTAAAACAGTCACGAATGATGTGGTATCAGAAATTTGATACATTTATACGAGACTTGGCTTCACCAAAAGCAAAGCAGATCACTGCCTATATTTTAAATTAATTGGTGACCGTGTTATTTATCTGGTCTTGTATGTGGATGATATGTTGTTGGTTGGAAATGACAAAGAAATTATATAGGATTTGAAGTCCCAATTGTCCTCCAAATTCGACATGGAATATCTTGGTGCTGCAAACTATATTTTGGGCACGGAAATTAAAAGAGATCGAGCAAAGAGGAAGCTCTGGTTAAGCTAGAGGAAGTATGTCGAGAAAATATTTCAGAGGTTTAATATGCAGGATAGTAAACCAATGAAGGTTCCTATTCTTGTAGGTGTAAAGTTATCCGTTGACAAGTGTCCCAAGTCACAAGAAGAGGAAGAGGACATGTCCCATGTTCCATATGCAAGTGCAGTCGGTAGCCTGACGTATGCAATGGTTTGTACTAGACCATACATTGCACATGTAGTGGGAGTATTGAGCAGGTTTATGTCAAAACTAGGGAAGGAGCATTGGACAACAATGAAGCAGGTTTTCAGGTATTTGCGTGGCACTAGTGATTATGGTTTGTGCTACCAAAGATGTTATGAAACTAGCTCACAAAAAGATAGAAAAGATAGATGAACGCCTTATAATTCAGCCTCATCGAGGGGGAAACCTCCTTTACATTACATAAATGAACAAATCTTTGATGATTTGAATGAGATAACATCCTTTCTATATATAGGAGTCTAAGGGGTCACAATATAACCAAGCCGACCTAGTAATAATAATATAAAGGCACAAAAATAACAATAGAGGGATTCTATGGGGCACAATATGGGGACAATAGGGGCACAACAATATTAATAAGGGATACAAATACAATATTAATGGGGGCATCACTAGTATTATAGGGACCTAACATGCCCCTCTCCTTCAAAAAGTATTGTCCTCAACGCTTGAGTAGTTCTGGATGCTTCTGTATAAAATTCTCATCCTCCCATGTGGAATCTTCAGCGGATAAGTTCTTCCACTTGATGAGATACTCTGAAATGGATCGATTTCGTAGGTGTCGAGTTCTTTTTTCTATGACTGCTTCCGGTTCCAATATAATTTTTCCTTAATCATCAAATTCTAGCAATATTGTTTGCACTGGGAGCTTGTCGCCTATAACCTTCTTTAAACATGAAACATGGAAAACTGGGTGCACTCGAGAAGCTGCAGGAAGCTCCAATTTGTATGCCATAGTACCAATATTTTGCAACACCTTGTACAGACCATAATACTTTGGTGAAAATTTGTTATCCTTCTTAGCTTGCTTGAGGGACATTTGTTTATATGGATGTAGCCATAGGAATACCCAATCACCTACATCAAAACTTCTTTAACTGCAATGTTGATCTACATGTTTCTATTCTATGCCAACACGAAGTTATCCTTTAAGAGTTGGAGAACTTGTTGTTGATGCTTGATGTGATGTTCCACTACTTGAACCTTAGAATTTTCTCTCTAATATGATGTGATGGATGGTGGCTGATATCCATAAAGTGCCATAAATGGGATCATTTTTGTTGCAATATGGAAGGAAGTGTTATACCACCATTCAGCCAGAGGCAACCATTTGACTCATTATGTCTGTTTATGAGATATAAAGCAATGAAGATATCCTTCCAAACATTTGTTTACTATCTCCATTTGCCCATCAGATTGAGGATGATAAGATGAGCTATGAGCTAACTAAGTACCAAGACAAGAAAATAATTTTGTCCAAAAATTTCCTATAAAAATGGGATCTGTGTCACTTACAATAATCTTTGGGTTTCCATGTAGCTTTTGAATTGTTTCCATAAATGTCATAGAAACTGTACTAGCTTTAAATGGATGTGATAATGCACAAAAATGTGCATACTCAGTAATTTTGTCAACTACCACCATGATGACACTCTTTCCCTCAGACTTGGGTAAACCTGTGATAAAATCCATTGAAACCTCCTCCCAACGTTGGCTTGGAATGGATAAAGGTTGTAATAGACCTGGTGTCTTAACATTTTTAGCTTTATTTTGTTGGCATACCAAACATTCCGCCACAAACTTTTGAATATCTGATTTAAGGCCATTCCAAAAAAATTCCTTCCTAACCCTGTGGTAAGCTTTTAAAAATCCTGAGTGGTGCCCTCCTAAGGGAGAAGAGTGCAATTCCAAAAGAATATTTTGTTTGAGTTAGGAATTCTTACAGAGGTATAAGCGATCTTTGTACCATAACGAATCATTTTTCTAGCTAAATGTATCAGAAGTACTGGAATCTTGTTGCAATTTTTGAATAATTACCCACACTTCTTCATCATTCTTCCATTCCTCCCTTGCTTCGTTTATCCAATCTGGTTGGATAATAGAAATGGAAAACAACAATGATTCCACATCCTCATCCTTTCTTGAGAGTGCATCTGCCACAACATTTTTCTTCCCTTTTTTGTATATGATTTCAAAGTCATAACCCAACATCTTTGTGACCCATTTTTGTTGTTCTTCTGAGGATAATATTTGTTCTAAAATGTATTTAAGGTTGTCATAATCTGTTTTTACCTTGAAGTGTCTTCCCATTAGGTAGGGTCACCATTTCTTAAGTGCATGTAGTATTGCCAACATTTCCTTCTCATAAATAGCTTTGTGTGAATACTTTCCCTTGATTGGACGACTTTTGAAAGCAATGGGTCTTTCATCTTGCATTAAAACAACACCAATTCCATTTCTAGAAGCATCACATTCCACAATAAAGGTTTTTGTGATGTCTGGTGTAGCTAAGACCAGTGCTTGGCACATTGCCTCTTTAAGATATTCGAAGGCCTTTGTTGCTTCTGGAGTCCATGAAAATGCATCTTTCTTCAACAATGTTGTTAGAGGTGCTGCTATTTTCCCATAATTCTTAACAAACTTGCGATAATACCCTACCAACACAAGAAATCCTCACAAATGCTTTATGGATGTGGGGATTTCCCATTCCTTAATGGCTTTAACTTTGCTAGGGTCTACCTTAACTCCTTCATGAGATACAATATGACCCAGATATTCCACTTCTTGTACTCCAAAGAAACATTTGGATCTTTTTGCATATAAATGTTTCTCCTCCAATAGTTGTAGCACCCTGTCAACATGTTAAACATGATCCTTCCAAGACTTGTTGTAGATTAGTATATCATCAAAAATACTAACACAAATTTTCTAAGGAAGGGTTTGAAAATTGAATTCATCAAACCTTGAAATGTAGAAGGTGCATTGGTAAGGCCAAAAGGCATGACCAAAAACTCATAGTGACCCTCATGAGTTCTAAATGTTTTTTTTGGAATGTCTTGAGTCTTCATTCTGATTTGATGATATCCTGAATGAAGATCTAACTTGGTGAAGTAAATTGATCCATGCAATTCATCCAATAATTCATCAATGACAGGAATGGGAAACTTATCTTTAATAGTGAGCTTGTTGAGCTCCCTATAATTCGGGCACATGCGCCATGATCCATCCTTTTTGTGCACCAATAGTACTGGAGAAGAGAAGGAACTTTGGCTAGGTTGAATTATACCAGCCTCAAGAATTTCTGCAACCATACTTTCAATTTCACTCTTTTGGGCATAGGGATATCTGTACAGCCTGATGTTTGGAGGAACACTTCTTGGAATCAAATGAATAGAATGATCATGATCACAAACAAGTGGGAGACCTTTGGGAGTCTCAAATACCTTGGAATTATTGTCCAATACTTTTTGGAGATCTGGAGAAATAGATGATTTCGATGTGGAAACATCTAGCGAACATAATTGTGCAATTACACCTCGTTGTTCCTTTTTTAGAAGCTTTTTCATACCATTAGAGCTTATTATCTTTCCCAGATTCCCTGCAATACCTCTTATTCAACTTCCTTTTCTTCCGCATAAAATTTCAAGAAAAATTTTTGAAAGTTAAAAGCTATTGTACCCAAGGATTGTAGCCATTGGACTCCTAGTACAACATCAGCACCTCCCATTGGAATGGAAAGCATTGGGATTTTCAATACATATTCTCCCATGGATAACTTGATATTATGGCACTTTCTAGAGCAATTTATTGTTCCTCCATTTGCAACCATCACTTGAAATTCTGGTGCTAGATATAGGAAGCAATTCAATTCTTTTGCTATCTTATAATGAATAAAATTGTGGGTACTTCTCGAATTGATCAACACTATTACCTTTTTCTTATTGATTTGTCCTTCTATCTTGATGGTTTGAGGAGTGGTATTTCTAGCAAATGCATTACAAGATATGGTTAGATTCATTTCTTCTTTATCTAGGCTTTGTTCCTGGAGTATATCATCTTCTTTTGACCTTTCTTGCTCCTTTTCTTCTTCCTCTTCACAATCTATGTAGAATAATTTCTTCTCAGCACACTTATGACCTTTAGTGTATTTGCTATCACAACTGTAACAAAGCCCTTTTTCTCTTTTTTCTTCCAATTTTTGTGGTGTCAACCTTATAGGTTGTGGAAGGCTAGGGGAAACAACACTTCCATCTTTATAGTTGTGAGTGGTATGCTTCCTGGTTTCCACAATTTTGCTTTCCATTTTTCTTGCTAACCTGAATGCCTTCTGTAATGAATTGGGTTCCCAAAGGCGAACATCATGTTGGATATTATCCTTTAAAGTCCCTATGAACACATCAATCCTATGCTCCTCTGGAATATTTTTTACCCTTATGTTCAATTTTTGGAACTCCTCAATGTGCTCCATTATTGAACCCTTTTGTTTGAGACTTATCAATTGGCTAAAAAATGTGTTGCTTTTTGTATCCTCATAATGTGTTGTCAATTCTTCTGTAAAAATTACCTAAGTGATAATTTGTTTACGAGAGAAAAGCCACTGATATCATACAAGTTGATTTGGTTCCAAATATAAAGTTGCAATACGTACCTTTTGTGTGTTTTGCACATTATTGAGATCAAAAAATTGCTCCATTTGTAATATCCTTGTTGCAGGATCCTTGCCATCAACCTTCCTCATATTGATTTTTGGAATATGGTGGGCCTTCGATCCAACATTAGAGTCTATGGAATCATGATTAACATTTCTTTTGTTCTCATCATGAGTTTCCTTTACTACCCTTTCACCATTAATGACTATTTCTTGTAACAACTTATTCAAATTTATCTTCAATGCGTCCATCTTATAATCCATGCCATCCATTTTAGCATCAATGCCTTTATCTTAGCGTCCATGCCATTCATCTTAGCTTCCATGCCATCCACCTTAGCTTCAACTCCTTTCTTTAAACAATCCATCTTAGCTTCTACACCTTTCTTTAAATCATCCATCTTAGCTTCTACATCTTTCTTTAAACCATCCATCTTAGATTACGTTACTTTTGTGCAAGTGACACTTGTTGCATTTGGTCTCATAATTTTGATATATCATGTTTCATTTCTTCCTCTTCTTCATGAGTCATGCTAGAGCATTCAGGTTGCTTACTAGGTGTTTGCATTTTCTTTTCTCGAGGCATCAATTACCAATAATAATGCTTTATTATGCCCTTTGAATTCCTTCAAAATAAGTTTTCAAACCAAGCTTATGCAAAAATTTAATAAAAAACTACACACATTTTTCTCAATTTGTAAGAGCTGGATATTGAATCTGATATATCTCTGTAATTTTGGCTCATCCAGTTCTGAAATTGCGACCTATAGTAGCCCTCTGCGTCCTCTTTCCAATGCCACCAGTCTGATCCAAATTGGATTCTCCAAGGAAGAGTTATGCAAAATCTCCCAAGAAGACCTGATTATAGACCTTTCCAGAAGAGCGAACTTGTATGAAGTGCCACGTGTCACTGTTTTGACCTTTGGCTCTGAAAAATATATACAAGAAACTACAATTCGTCCTCTTTCTGTACCTTCTTACAAAATTTCAATCCGATGCTCAGAGAGAAAGTTATGACAATTTTCCCCAGGTCACTTGTTTGGAATGTAATTCAGGATTCTGCAAAAAGACAACTTCCTCAAATCATATCTCTGAAAATATAGCGCGAAAAACTTTGAAATTTGGACCGAGTTTCAATGCGATTTCATCTCAAATGAGTTTTTTTTCACTTTTGAAACATTACAGAAAAAAAGTTATAGAGAAAATGCCACAATGACCTATTTGGAGCAGCGAAACCCTAGAATCTAAGATCTAATACCAAATGTTATGAAACCACCTCACAAAAAGATAGAAAAGATAGATGAATGCCTTATAATTCAGCCTCTTCAAGGGGAAACCTCCTTTACATTACATAAATGAACAATTCTTTAATGATTCAAATGACAAAATCTCCTTTCTATATATAGGAGTCTAAGGGGTCACAATATAACCAAGCCAACCTAAAAATAATAATATAAAGGCACAAAAATAACAATAGAGGGGTTCTATGGGGCATAGTAATAACAATATGGGGACAATAGGGGCACAAAAATATTAATAAGGGATACAACTACAATATTAATTGAGGCATCACTAGTATTATAGGGACCTAACAAAGAAAGACCAGAATTGGACAAAGTTTTGGATATTTGTGGCTTTGTTGATACATACTGGGCTGGAGATCTGGATCAAAGAAGATCTACAAGTGGGTGGGTGTTTAACCTATTTGGAGGTGCAGTGAGTTGGATGAGTAAGAAACAATATGTAGTGGCACTATCAACTACAGAGGCAGAATACATGGTAGCCACTCATGCAAGCAAGGAAGTAGTTTGGTTACAAAGATTATGTTCAAGTATAGGGTTAGTACAGGGAGCTCTAAGGATAGACTGTGACAGCCAAAGTGAAATTTATTTGGCAAAGAACCCTTTTTATCATTCAAAGACAAAGCATATTGATGTTTAGTATCACTTTGTGAGGGATATGATAGAAGACAAAAAGGTGTTTCTAGTAAAGGTGGGCACTTTGAAGAATATTGTAGATGCATTGATAAAATATGTGAGCTCTGAGAATTTATCTTGGTGTAGAGAAACAATGGTCATTGCAGGGCTAGATAAATGACTAAGCTCTCTTGTAGCCCCTATGGAAAGAAAACAAAAAGTGGCAGAATGTCGGGTTGTGTTATATTCTTTCCACGACTAGCCACCCTAGTTTACCAGTGGGTTAGAGGGAGGGCGGAGCCCCCCCTTCATTACGTCAACTACATAGTGGGGGTGTGGCAACACCCCTGTACCGAGGGTTTGAGGGGGGGCGGTTACCCCCCCTCTACGAGGTCTAGGGCAGCGCCCCGGGGAATTTTTTTTGGACCCTATATGAGGTGGGGCAAACCTACTTATGGTTTTGTGCATGGTTTTTGCAAATGGTTTTAGGTGCAATGGTTTTTGATCCATGGTATTGGATGCTTTGGCATGTATATATATGTATTCTAACATTGAAAGGAATATAATGAAAAATCAAGTTGGTAGTCACGATTTTGGGATCCAGAGGAAAATCTCGGTGTATATGTGTTTTATGTGTTATGCTCTCTCATTGTTTATTTTTTGTGTTTTAGAATTCGTATGCAAGTAACTTCTATATGGAGTTAAAACCTATAGGAAAAAGCTAAAGAAAAAGGAGGGAAGAAAAGAGAAACTAAGTGCCTTCACACTTAGCTCCGAAATGTATTTTTTTTTGTGTTTCTTTTTTTTAGTTTTGTTTTCTTAGGCACTAATCATTGTGATCCAAGTGGATATTGGTGGCCACCCACCAAGTCCACTTGGACCCTCACAATTGTTTCTTTCAATTTTTTATTTTTCTTAATTGTAGCACAATTTACTAATTTTAGCAGTTTTTCAAGTCCTGAACTTCTAGAGCTGTTTTGAGGCCCTAAACGAAAATTTTTGGGAAAAATGGGAGCAACATGCATCCATATGCATGTTTCTCTTCTCAAAGTTGTAATTCTCAGATAGATCTTTCTAACAAGATATTGTGCACGTTAAATGGAGATCGTATGCCAAAGTTACGACCCTGGGAACTTGATGTACCAATTTACCCAAACAGGGCCCACAGTTTGGCGTTTCATATTCTAAGGTTGTGTTTTTGGATGTTTATGGTTTTCCATTGTTTCTCAACAATAAATAGGTGATCGAGCTTCATTGTAGCATAGTTTGGAGGCATGTAGCTGCCACATCTCTTCTCAGAGATAAGCTACCATCGCCCTAGCTAGTTTACTTCTATTTATGTTTGTAGCATATTTCAGTATTTTACAGTAATGAAATGAAGTATTATTTCTATTTCATCTCTATATGTATGGTTATATCTGTAATTTGTTGCATTCCTATTTAAATCTGGATCAATGGTATCAGAGGGGTCTACTCTTTCTATATCTTTCTTTGCATGTCCCCAATGAGGTCGGGATATAAGGAGTTAGGGCTTGAATTGGTTGAACCTTTGCAAAACCAGCCTTGCAAATCCTGATAGCCTCCTATGGCAAATGAAAAGAAAGACGAGGGGGTAGGAGATCCTATCAAAATCTTGCTCGAAGAGGCCCTCGAGCGACAAAAGAACGTGATGATGGACAAATTTTCCCAGATCCTTCAGCGGCTACCCAGGGGCGACACATCTACTTCCAGTAGCTACTCTAGAAGCACCACACCCTTTAAGGTACTAATCGAACCCTCCGATGTGTGGAAGGTTGCCTTAAAAGCCAAGGAGGACCTTTTCGAATGGTTGGTTATGCCTTTCATATTGACGAATGCTCCTGCAACCTTCATGAGGCTAATGGATGACATCTTACGGCCATTCACCAACTCATTTGTAGTGGTATACTTGGATGACATCTTGATCTTCAGGCAGAGTTGGGAAGAGCACCTCCACCACATCTGACAGGTTCTCCAAACACTGTGGCAACACAAGTTATGTGTCAATTTGGATAAATGCACTTTTGGCATGACCCAAGTTCAGTATCTGGGATACATTATTGATGAATGGGGGATGCATGTGGATCCAGCCAAGATCCAAGTCATTTGGGATTGGCCTTCTCCAACCACTCTAACAAAGCCCTACAGCTTTCTAGGTCTTGCCAACTTCTACCGTAGGTTCGTGTCGGGATTTTCTCATATCACTTGGCCCTTGAGTCATGTCACCAAGGGAGGAGTGAAAGAAAAATAGTGGCAGTACTGCAGAAGTATTTTTATTGGCCGAATTTTTGACAGGATGTTAGGAAGCACACTAAATCATGCACTACCTACGACATTACCAAACCGGCCATCATGAAGAAAGGCCTCTATACCCTGCTGCCTACCCCTAACAGACCGTGGGAATCCATCTCCATGGATTACATGTCAGGCCTTCCTTCTACTAAGCATGGAAAAGACTGTGTTTTTGTGGTCATCAACAGGTTCTCAAAGATGGCCATTATGGCGGCCTGCAAGAAGAATATCATAGCAGAATCCACTGCTAAACTCTTCTTTGAATGAGTGTGGTTACACTTTGGGATCCCATAGCCTATCATCTCAGATTGGGACAATAGGTTCCTCAATACATTTTGGTCCGGTCTCTAGTCAATGTTGGACATCAAACTCACTAAGTCCACAGCCTTCCATCCTCAAAATGATGGCCAGATAGAGGTTGTCAACAGGATGATTATACACATTCTTCACATGTAAAACTCAAAGCATCCACACACATGGCATGAGAGCCTCCCCTATGCTCAGCTCAAATACAACCAGACTCTCCACAGCTCGACTGGCCACAACCCTTTTCAGGTGGGCTTGGGATTCCAGCCAGTATGTCCCATTGATGTGGCCATGCCATTTGTAGCTACTCACGTAGATTCGGCTCATGTGAAGTCTGAAACAGATAAGGCAAATAGCTTCATTGAGCACATCCAATATATTTGCAAGCAGTTCCACAACATTCTAGAGAAATCAAATGCCAAGTACAAGCAACGACATGATGAACATCTGGTGCCACACAAGTTTCAGGTGGGCGACAAAGTATGGTTGCCTTTGAAAAAGGAATTCCTTACCGGAGCCTATCGAAAACTCAAACCATTCCAATATGGTCCTTACACCATTACCAAGGCTATGGGAGATAATGCATTTGAGCTCAGCATTCCCCCATTCCTTGGCATGCACCTAGTGTTCAATGTGGACCGCCTTCGGCCATACTTTCCACCATTACTAGACACATCTGACATTGCAAAATAGCTCATACCCACAGAGTTAAATCTAGATTGCATTGAACAAGCTGCAACTGATTAGATCATGGGCACACAGATCAAGCACTCTTGCCAACATAATATCCAACTGTATTGAGTTGTCAAAGTAGGCCAACTCCTTCACTAGGGCAAGTGGCTCACCAGGGACTAAGTTCAGTAGAAGTTTCCTCATCTCATGAAGGAACTCAATGCAATGGGGACCATTGCTTCCTAAGGGGGGAGGAATGATCTAGGTGGATATTGGTGACCACCCAACAAGTCCATTTGGACCCCCACCATTGTTTCTGTCAACTTTTCACTTTCCTTAATTGTAGCACAGTTTACTATTTTTAATATCCTTTCAGGTCCTGAACTTCCGGAGATGTTTTGAGGGCCTAAATGACGTTTTTTTGGGAAAATTGGGAAAAGCATTGAAGCATGGTAAAATTTCTCTTCCCAAAATTGTATTTCTTGAATAGATCTTTCTAACAAGATATTGTGCATGTCAAACAAAGATCGTATGCCAAAGTTACGACCCCGGGAAGTTGATGTACCAATTTACCCAAACGGGGCCCATAGTTTGGCGTTTCATCTTCTACGGTTAGGTTTTTAGATGTTTATGGTTTTCAATTGCTTCTCAACAATAAATAGGCCTTCGAGCCTCATTGTAACATAGTTCAGAGGCATGTATCTGCCACATCTCTTCTTAGAGATAAGCTACCATCGCCCTAGCTAGTTTATTTCCATTTATGTTTGTAAGCATATTTAAGTATTTTACAGTAATGAAATGAAGTATTATTTCTGTTGCATCTCTATATGTATGGTTATATCTGTAATTTGTTCCGTTCCTATTTAAATTAGGATCAGTGGTATTAGAGGGGTCTACTCTTTCTCTGTCTTTCTTTGCATGTCCCCAACAAGGTCAGGATATAAGGAGTTAGGACTTGAATTGGTCGAACCTTTGCAAGACCAGCCTCGCAAATCCTAATAGCCTCCCATGGTAGATGGAAAGAAAGTCAAGGGGGTTAGGATATTCTATCAAAATATTGCTCGAAGAGGTCCTCGAGTGACAAAGAAACACAATGATGGACAACTTTGCCCAGATCCTTCAACGGCTACCAAGGCGTGACACATCTACTTCCAGTAGCTACTCTGGAAGTGCCACACCCTTTAAAGTACCAATCGAACCCTCTAATGTGTGGAAGATAGCCTTCAAAGCCAAGGAAGGCCTTTTTGAATGGTTGGTTATGCCTTTTGGATTGACGAATGCTCTTGCAACCTTCATGAGGCTAATGGATGACATCTTGTGGCCATTCACCAACTCATATGTAGTGGTATATTTAGATGACATCCTGATGTTCAACTAGAGTTGGGAAGAGCACCTCCACCACATCTGATAGGTTCTCTAAACACTGCGTCAACACAAGTTATGTGCCAATTTGGAGAAATGCAATTTTGGCATGACCTAGGTTCAACATCTGGGATACATTATTGATGAACAGGGGGTGCATGTGGATCCAACCAAGATCCAAGTCATTCAGGATTGGCCATCTCCAACCACTTTGACAAAGCTCCGCAACTTTCTAGGTCTTGACAACTTCTACCGTAGGTTTGTGTTGGGATTTTCTCATACCAATTGGCCCTTAAGTCAAGTCACCAAAGGAGGAGAAAAAGAAAATTTATTTCGGTTTGAATCTCAACAGAAGGCATTCATAGAGTTGAAAGATCGTCTCTGCTTGGCACCAGTGCTCACATTACCAGACTTGCAACAACCATTGGCTCTCCACAGCTCGACTGGCCACAACCCTTTTTAGGTGGGCTTGGGATTCCAACCACTATATCCCATTGATGTGGCCATGCCATTTGAAACTACTCATATAGATTCGGCTCATGTCAAGTCTGAAACAGATAAGGCAAACGACTTCATTGAGCACATCCAACATATTCGCGAGCAGGTCCACAACATTCTATAGAAATCAAATGCCAAGTACAAGCAACAACATGATGAACATCAGGTGCCACACAAGTTTCAGGTGGGCGACAAAGTCTGGTTGCATTTGTAAAAGGAATGCCTTACCGAAGCCTATCGGAAACTCAGACCATTCCGATATGGTCCTTACACCATTACCAAGGCTGTGGGAGACATTGAATTTGAGCTCAGCATTCCCCCATTCCTTGGCCTGCACCCAGTATTCAATGTGGACCACCTTTGGCTATACATTCCACCATTACTAGACACATCTGACATTGCAGAACAGCTCACACCCACAGAGTTAAATCTAGATAGCATGGAACAAGTTGTAACTTATCGGATCATGGGCACACAGATAAAGCACACTCGCTAGCAGAATATCCAACTGCATCGAGTTGTCAAAGGAGGCCAACTCCTTCACTAGGGCAAGTGGCTCACCGGGGACTAAGTTCAGCAGAAGTTTTCTCATCTCATGGAGGAATTCAACGCAATGGGGACCATTGCTTCCTAAGGGGGGAGGAATGATCTAGGTGGATATTTATGGCCACCCGCCAAGTCCGCTTAGACCCCCACCATTGTTTCTTTTATCTTTTCAGTTTCCTTAATTGTAGCACAATTTACTATTTTTAGCAGTTTTTCGAGTCCTGAACTTCTGGAACTGTTTTGAGGCCGTAAATGACGTTTTCTGGTAAAACTGGGAGCAACATGGGTCCATGGGGTGATTTTTCTCTTCCCAAATTTGTAGTTCTCGGATATATCTTTCTAACAAGATATTGTGCGCGTCAAACGAAGATCGTATGCCAAAGTTAAGACCCCGGAAATTGATGTACCAATTTACCCAAACAGGGCCCACAATCTGGCGTTTCATCTTCTAAGGTTAGGGTTTTGGATGTTGAGGGTTTTCCATTGTTTCTCAACAATAAATAGGCCTTTGAACCTCATTATAACACATTTCATAGGCATGTAGCTGCCACATCTCTTCTCAGAGATAAGTTACCATCACCCTAGCTAGTTTATTTCCATTTCTGTTTCTAAGCATATTTAAGTATTTTACAGTAAAGAAATGAAGTATTATTTCTATTGCATCTCTATATGTATGGTTATATCTGTAATTTGTTGCGTTCCTGTTTAAATTCGGATCACATTGGTTAGTGTGATCAATTTTCTTTTGAATTTGCAAAAATGTAATTTTGTTCTTTAAATAAAATTGCAATTTTTCCTTGCAAAAAAATAGCTTTTATATAAGAAGTTTCATAATGATATATTTTATTTACTCTCAATTAATTAAAAGGTGATCTAAAAAAGACCCCATCTAAGGCTAGTAATAAGAGACAATATCCAAATGCATTAGGTTATAGGCCTATCCCCATATCTCTTTGTATAATTATTTGGTTGACCCCTTAACTACTATGCTTTAAAGGAACACGTTAAAGTAGAGTGAGATCATTTATTAAGATATTTTCCTATTTTTTATCTCCTTAGCAACAATTCAAAGTAATATGGATGCATATAGAATTTTGATTGGGGACCTTCTACCTTTTTTATCACAGTAAAGTCATTTCTTTGATTTAAGGAAATAATGACATTTATCTCAGCCTATATGGATGAAGTTACTAATCTTCCATATTTTTGGTTATTGGAAAGCTTTAAAGCAATAACCAATTCCTTAGATTCTCACTAGTAAGAATGAATGGCTTGAGTTCTAATTCTAGAGGGTGGATCTTGCATGGGAAGTCACCTTTTGAGATTCCTTCAAAACCTCCCAATTCTCAACATGAGGATTTTATTTTGGGTCCAATACTATTTGATTGTGAGTCATAGTCCAAGAATTTTCCTGAGATTATTTAAACAGTGTTAGGTCAGAATAAGGTTTGGGATGCAAGTTTAGATACCCTTTAAAGCCCACTAAAAAGGATAAAAAGGAATTTCGATAAGAAAATAAAAATCCATAGTTAGGGTTCCTAGAGAAAGCACAACCCCTACAAGTGGGGCCTCATGATCAATATGGTGTTGAATATTTCTATTAGCTATATCTAAGTTCTAAATCCGTTTCTTTTTCTTCAAGTTTAGGTGTTATTTCATTCTCTCAAGAATTCAAGGAGGAACCCTTGTTATGAATTTGATGAGGTAAAAATATTATTGTGGTGGAGATCTAAATTGTGTATTGAGAAGATTTTAGATTCAGGGTTTTCTTGCACACTCAAATCCACTATTTGATTTCACATTATAGAGGTTGGAAGATGTAGAATTATTAGATGTAAAGCCTATTAAGTTTTCTCCAACTTGACAAAAGCTAAAATTGGATCAATTTAGTATAGAAAAAACATTAGAAAGGTATTTTAAATGAAGGCATTGTTTCTTATTAATTTACAGTAAAATAGTCAATTGATGTTCATGGAGGATTTGACCACCACCTAATCCTTTTGGAAATTAGAATTGATAAAGAAATACTTGGAAATTGAGATTACCCTTATTCCTAAGAATAACAAACTAGGTCATTTGAAGAATTTAAACCTATATCTTTATGTAATTGTGTTTAAAAGTTTCTGACTAAGATGTAAGAATAACAACTAATATAAGACCTTTCTTACAAAGAAATCTTGTAATTTTGGCATTTTGACTAGTTAGTATATGCCAAAGATAACAACTAATATACAAAATTAACTAGTGGCCATGGCTAGCAATGGATTTTCCTAGTGACCACCATTAGTTTAGCATTGACTAATCCAAATTATAATGTTTAACTTTGACAATAATTTATTTTTAAACATTTGATTGGGCCATAACTTTGAAGGTCTTATTGTAGCCTTTTTGATGTCTCACATTTTTTTGGTAAATGTTTGTATGTTATGTATGTTAAAATTTGATTCTATATTCTTGCATATTGGTTTTCTTTGTGCTCATACACAGAATATTTGTAGACAATAGTGGGGTGGTGGATTTCTACATATTTGGTTGTTTCAGATAGTGGGTACAAATACTTTGGCAATGGATATATCAAAATCCAGTAAATGAGGTTAGAGCCTACCAGTTAATGTTGCAAGTTATGTTTATCATATTATGTAATGGAATATTTTATATGTTGATACTTCATAAGATATTTTGAGTTATTTTGCATTAGGCATAGAAAAAGTTATTTTAATAACATTTACCATAATTTGTTATTCACATTTAGAAGGAGAATAATGACAAGGAATGGAAGGAAAATGAGTAAGCAATATCCACACTTGTTATTATAAAATTAACACAATTTTCTGCATTTTGAAAAGATGATGATTTCCACCTCAACCTCACAAAGCATAGACAATTCATATGCCTTCTTCAACAATATGTTTTTATGTTTGTAGAAAGCCACTCACCAATTTATAATATGCTTGATTTGATTTATTTCAATCCTTCTACAACCCATTGTGTATATATACCCACTCTATAACCATTCCAATCACATCCACAAAATCCTAGTTTAACAAAGCCCTAGTCATGTTAATGTTATTAGTTGTTAGGCTGAATATGATCTATGGATTGCCAATTATTTTGACTCATAAAGAGATATGAGGAAATCATTACAGGTGATCACTCGTAATATCTCCTAACGCAAAAGTTCAGACACGCTAAAATGACTTCATTTCAGTTGGAGTGTATCCTCAAGGTTTCTGAGAGGGAGGATGGGGAATGCTTACAAATAAACAAGAAGAGTGGATGAGAAAATCCCCTTTGGAGGATGGAAATGAAGGAAAACCAACTTGTATTTTATTTTCTCTAAAACCTATTTTTTTCATTTTTAATGTATTTTTATTTTATGCTTTAAAGTAATGTTTTTTTTTTCCATAGAAAAAATCCAACCTTCTATTAAAAATAGGGTTACATAGTATATGCAAGCATTTCGAAGAGACTTAAATCCACCAGAGAAGGGGAGAAAATCTCAGCTGGCTGCAAAAACCATCTCGCTTTGTAAAAATGCTCAGCAAGCCAATCCATGAAGGACGACTCCTCCAGAACACACGCGCTTCCCGGGATCAGAATCAAGCAGGAAAAAACGCAGAGGAATTAATATAAATACATAGACCTCGAGAATCCACAGTGAACACTTGAAGGATTCTCGAACAGCAGAAAAGAAATTAAGAGAAAACATCTTCCCGGGCCTCCACGATTAAGGAAAACACCCCAAGAAACTGGAAGAAATTCTATAGAAAGGTATGGTAGCAAAAAAACAAAACGAACCCAGAAAAATTATGTACAAACCAAAGAACTGGTGAAACAAAATTTAAATGAAGGTGGGCTGTTCGACAGATTTAACCACCCCATTTTCATCCTCCGAGACAATCCACGACCCCATATCAAGCTCAACACCTACTTTGGAAAGGCAGTCCGCGTCGAAATTCCTTTCCTGAAAGATATGACTGAGAAAGATCTCCATGAAACGACTCCTGAGGCAAGAAACTTCTTTAAGCAGGGGAATCAGAGTGAGATTTTTGCAGCGCTGAGCCCCATTAAACCAATTCATAACATTCATTGAGTCCGCGAAAATCTGAGCTTCTCTCACATTTCTAAGACTAAACCAACAGAGAAGGAGATGTAAGGCTTTCAATTCTGCAAAATTATTGGAGCCCTATCCCAGACCAATTGAAGCTTTAACAACCTTATCCTTTGATAAGTGGATAATCAAGCCTGCCCTGCATCGGCCATTGATATCCGAGGTCCCGTCAAAGTAAGCCCATGGCTAGAATATCTGATAGATTCTTGAGAAACAGCTCTGGAAGTAGATAGAGCTTGAGGAACAGGAATACTTTCATAAATGGCATCTCCTTTTGTGGCGAGTCTTCCAATAGGGAAGACAGAATCCTTAAAGATAACTTTATTCCTAGCTATCTGTCTAGTCAATTTAATGTCTTAAATTGCTCTACATAAATTATCAATCCGGGTATCGTAAACTGATGAAGTGTGGTGCACTATATGTGCTTAGTTAACCTTTCTCTTACTTCGTTGTTTTATAGTTTATGTTGTTTTTGGGGTTTTGTTCTTGTTGGTTTTCTAAGGTCTTAAGAATACTTTTAAAGGACAAGTATGGATAAAGATTTCAAGACAAGGCCTATGTCCTTAATGGTAACTTCCAAAACTTAGCACTTCAAAAGAACTTAAAACATGTTATTGATGGAGTTAGTATTTAAACAAAAGTGTAAATATACAACTAGTTCAAAAATAAAATAAAATGCAATAATCAAATAATGAGAGAATGACTATGAGACCCAGTATCCTTGTTGCTTCAGCAAAAGGACAAGATGATTCTATCACGCCATTAGTTCATTAAAAGGCTATGTGCATCACTAATCTACAATCAACTTGAAAGCAATTTATGTACAATAATATACATGTTAAAAAGAAAATAAAATGCAGTAATTCAAACTGTACATTAATATACATGAAAATCAGAAAAAGAAATACAAGAAATTAAAGTGACAACTATACAAGGCAGGGGCCCCCTTCCACCTATGAAATCAAATGCTTAAAGGAAAATAAAGACATCAAATAAAGAACTAATGACATCGGCCCAGTATCTATGCTGCTGATTTAAAATGAAAATGAAATGTGAAATCTAAGTGACACTACATAAAGGAGACAAATCACACTACTTTAACCTTTTCTTAACCTTTTTGCCTTTCAGCTAGATTTATCATGTGATAACAGTTATGAACAAGTCAGCAATGTGAGTCTTAAAGCAAACTAAACCAAGCTATACTAAGTGATATTTTGGCTCCAATAAAGTTATTTGATTATGGAAAAAGAACCATCAATAGATGAACAACTTGATATCTAAGAGCAGAAAGTAAAGTGCAAGTTAAAGAAATGATACTAATGAAAATCAAACTAGAAAAATAAAGGTCAGCAACATAGACAAGATGATCACATATGCCATTAGTCATGAAATCAAAGCAAAATTAAACACACTTGCATGAATTAAAATTGCATGAATGAAAAATCTAATCTACCTTACATTCTACAAAGCAATATTTACAAAATGAAATCTACTCTACTTACATCCTAATATGCTCCATGACATCTACTTCACATCTCCTTCCATGTTGAGAACATCAAAGCTTTATTCAATTTATTCAAAAGTACAAAGTACAAAAGCTTTCAAAAGCCATGGGACTAACAAGCTAAAAGGACTAAGAAATGACTAAAGGAAAGACTAACAAATGAAGGAGAGAGATCTCCTATTTATACAAAAAGATGAGAGCCATCTCATTAATGATAATCCATGAATCTCTCCCTCTACCTCTAGAGTCCTAATCAAAATAGGAACTGATAAGACACATGTCTTCTTAGAGTTACAATACAATTAGGAGATGTGACACATATCCTCATGATCCCATGATTCTTTCCAACCAAATTCGAATTTGGCCTTAGAGTGCCACATAAGGGTCTTCTAGAAGTCTCCTTTCAACCTACACATGTCAACAATCTCAACCCATTTGTTAGGTATAAGCATATGCACATTATTTTCTAATGTTTAACCACAAATTCACTTAAAAGACTTAGAAATAATAAATATTGGAAAAACATAAAGGTGGCCCAATGATAATGAAAGTGGGATGAATGTGGTGACATAGTAGTGAAATGGAAGTGAAATGGAGGTGATATAATGGACATAATAGTGAAATTATAATGCAAATGAATGACATTTTCAAGACTCAACATACCCCCCAACTGAAGCTATTGCATGTCCTCATGCAATATATATTACATTAACTCTTTTGATCATTGAGCTTTGGCTTAAATTTGCATGATATCATTTGATAACTTCATATTTCTGCAAAGTGTTTCACTTGAATTGCAACATGGTTGGTTCTTGTGTTACAACCATTTTTTGTTGCCTTCTATTTTGATCTTTGAACTTTGCATAATGATATTTTGATTATTGTTGCAAAGTATATCTTTATTGGATTGCATGATGGTTGGTTCTTGTGTGACAACCATGATTTTGTTTGTATCCAATTTATCCTGTAAGCACTTTTTCAAAAGCCATTGTATGCTCATAATAGCAATGTAATAATTAATATATGTTGGAAGTATGTGAGCTCTTGAATATGATATGGACATGGCAAGATATGAATATGAATGTATTCCCCCCCCCAACTGATGGTATTGGCAATTTTATGAAATGAGGAAGAGAAATGTTTTTCCAACAATTATCATTCTAGCTTTTTATGGAATTCTATGGTTAAAAGTTAGAAAATTCCGTACCTTCACTTACCCTTTGGAATGGATGAGTTGTATGTGTGGTGGCTGAAAACTTCTGATCATTTTCTTCTTCAAGTGGCTGATCAAGAGGAGTCATGGATAGAGAGATAAGATGACTTTTTATTGCTTCTACTAAAACTTGCTGAATCTGCTCCAAAATGCTGAAAATAATAGTCTTCATGTCTTCAAAACTCATTGGCACAATTCCTACTATGTGAAAAGATGTTCTGATGTCGAACATAGTAGGAAATTGTTGGCTTAGTGGTCATTAATGGATGCCACTAGTCAACACGAGAACTCTCACCATTGATGACAATGAGAGTCAAGATGCCCAAACACATCTTGCTAGGTACGAATGAATTTGTTGATGTCGAGTCACCTAGAAGATCTAACGAACAAGGGACATTAATGTATTCCCATTGTTTGTCAGCATGAGGACTTGCCATTAAGGCATGCAAGCCTCAAGGTGTCTTTACAAAGAACTTAGACTCAAAGGACTATGGACTCAATAATTTGCATTGAAGCAAGGCTTATTTGCGGAATGAAAATGACAAGGAATGGAAAATGAAAATGGAAAATGGCAATGGAGAACAGAAATGGCAATGGGCAATAAGCATGTGAATGAGCCTCTTGCTTTTATTTATGGGTTATGAATGGACAAAAAGAGATGGAAAGTGTATGTGAATGTAAGTGGAAAATATGGAGGAAAATGGGATGAATGGTTTATTATGCGGTATGGATGTGATGGATGGATATGATGGAGACAATAGTATCTGAAAGTTTTTCAAGTGTTTGGATCTGATTTTACATCAGCATATTTCTTCTTTGTTGCTGATCATCCTCTTATGAAACAAATTGGTCTCTTAGAGAGACACCATTCTCTTGTAGTCATTTGTCCTTCCTCCTGAAACCTGCAAAAAAAACTAATACTTCTTCTGCAATGGAATGTAAGATTATCAAAGGAGAGAGGTGATCAATCTCTCTAGTTATGATATTTACACACAAACTAAGAATTTGTATTAATGAAACAAGTTCTCAAAGGAAAAATCAAAAGAATTTATACCTGCTTTGGAATTAGTGCCTCAAGTTGATGTTGCTTCTTTTCAGCAATTTATTTCATTATTTGTCATTTCAAACTCTAATGATATATTTATCATTGTATAGATCTTGTTGAGATCTTTCCAATGGTACTTAAATCATCAAAATCTGATTTTGTATGAGAAAGATAGGCTGATTTGAACAATGAGGTTTTTCTGGCTGCGGAATTGGGGAACAGCTCTGTAGCTAAAAATCTTGAATAAAAAGTTAGTCATTCATCTTTCATTATCAGTCCAAAATTAATCAATACCTTCAGAAAAGTGAGAAAATAACTTGTTCATTTCATTGATTCAAAATTATTATTTTTTCTTGACATGCAACGACTTAGTGTGGCAACTCAGTGTGGTGACTTTGTGATAACACACATTTTGACTTCCCTTTGACCGGGGTCTTTTTCATCAAATTTGATCGAATGAATAGGACACCATCCATGTACTGACATTTCCCTAGCTACCCATGTGACTTGTTTTGCTTGATGACACCTGCAACCTAGAGTTTAACAAAACAGCTGCGGAATCCGGAATTGGCTGCGGAAACGCTGTATTGGCTGCGGAAAGCCTGTGTGAGCTGCGGAAACGCTGTATTGGCTGCGGAAAGTGGCTAAAACAGTTTATCATCAATTTTGAAATTATTATTATTATTATTTTTTTTTTTTTTTTTTTTTTCATTGTCTGCAAGTAGGGACTCTGTGAATGGAGCAAAACAGTTTTAAAGATGGAAATAGATCAGAGTAATTCCTATGCATGCTGTAACAGAAACACCCAAATCAATCTCAAAATAATTGGGAAGTTTAACATGCATGTGCATATTACAGGCGTGATTCAAAATTTTTAGCAGCAACGGGTGCACTCAGGGGAATGCCTCTTACAGCTCATTCTTCCAGATAAGCAAATGGTTTGAAAATTCCACCATAGGATTCAGACCACTTCTTAAGACTAGAGTATATATGCCTTGCACCAACAGAATCTCCCCAAAAAAACTATCCCGCTTCTGTATGCAGGGAAACCCATTCCTAGGACAGATGAAACATCAAGATCTGATGCTTTAATCGTAATCCCTTCATCCAGGATCCGGCATGTTCCTTTCTTTACACGACTTTCAGGTTTGCTGAAATTCTATTGATACCTTGCTGAAGAAAACCAGCATTTACCTCCTTCAGAACGACTGGAATATTAATGAGAACAAGAGATGTAGCTATTCCTGAACCCATTAATCCTCCACCAAATATAACAAAGTTATTTAAAAAGGTAATAAATGGTTTGATTTTCCAAGTCTTCTCTTTACTTTGGCCGTATATCTCATCACAATAAACACCACTGCCGTAAAAAATTTTGGACACGTCTTGCTGTGAGTCGTGCGTTGCATGAGACTATCAGTCATTAAAGACGTGTAATTAAGCTTGAATACCAGCACATAATTGATTCCCAATTAGGTTTCTCTTCTTCAGGCACGCGGAATTAAATCAGCATTCAAACTACCAGTTAATTAACTCAATTTCTTCACGCGGCGGCAAAAAAGAGGCTCCAAAGAACCTAATATTTCTCCCAGACCGCCACGAATTTTCTCAAACGGTTTCTGGGTTATCTAATTAACCCACCTGGCAAAAAAACCCATGTTTTAGTTTTTTAAAATTCGTCACCATTTGGTCAAATCGAATTTTTGAAGTTTGACGTTTTTTCTGCTGTTACGTTTTCTGAGTTTTACTGTTCTCTCTGTTATGAATTTGCATTCGTTTTTCTTGCTTGATCTATTGTTTTGCAGGTGTGTTAGACAGGTTCAACCCTACTAATACAATTTGTATATAGTTATTCGTTTGCCTTGCAAAATATTCCTTGTGAAGGAGAAATAAGCCATGTCAGGCCGTCCCTATGGTCCATATACAGTGAAAAATCTCAAACCTGTGATAGAGAGTCCATATATATGATTGTATGTGTGAGTGATTTCCTCCCCTGCTTTCTTTGTAGCGGCATAGAGACTGGCAGGTTGATCAGTTCTATTTATCTCAGAAAAGGGCACCTTATCATTTAAGCCGTAGACTGAACTAGAAGAAGCCCAAACAATAGCTGGTTGAGGATTGGCTGCTTTACAGGCTTCTAGCAAGGTGACAAGACCTGTAATGTTGCTATGAACATAGGAAGATGGATACAATCCACCTGCAACCGCAGTCACACCAAGGTATACTGTTGGTCAGGAATTGAAGAGGTGAAGAACATAAAGGATTGATGCTGCTTGACCTACTTCGACCAACATTAATTCCCTCAATCACAAGCAAGTCAGTCTTACAGTAGATAGCAAAATCTTCACAGTTGTTCTTAAAGACATTGTACAACCCAAATCCTTTCTGAAATAAGTATGTCGCTCTATGCACCACAGTCTCAGCTGGGTCTTCATCAGTGAGTGTGCAAGTTCCACCTTGAACTCTTGCAAGAAAGAAGGCAGGATTGACAGAATATTCAAAACGGTACAGCGCTCCTCCATCAAGGAAACAATCAAGGCAAGAACAGATTACTCCATTTTTGTCTTGTTGATAGCCGCATATCTAATTACAAGAATCATCATCAATTATATACGATATGTATGAAGAGAATAGAGAAGCGCTGCACATGAAACTGATAGGAAGGAAGCAAGTATTAACACTCCAAAGTCCTTAGGGTCTGAGACAATCATTCCCATGACATAACCCAGCAAGCCCATGCATGATTGAAGAGAGTTTTGAACCCAAATTGAAACCACACATGGCAACAAAATCCACCACTGAATCCAAATGGACCAAAGCTTGATCAGGGAGGCAGATTTTTTTATTGAAGTCATAGTGAAAACTAGGAATGGAGATAGCCATAGATTGTTTTTCTTCTCTCTTTTTTTCTTTTTCTTTTTCTTGAATCAATTGAAGTGATGAAGTTTATTTTGTCTCCTATTTTTTTTTAACAATTCTTTTTCTGATCCTCCAGATCACACAAAGTGCAAGAGGAGAGCATACTCAAGAATTATTATTTTTCTTTTTTACTTAACAATCATTTTTCTGATCCTCTAGATCACACAAAGTGCAAGAGGAGAGCATACTCAAGAATTATTAACCTTTTTTTTTTCAGATGTAAGAAATAAGGTTTCCTAATTACACATCCCCGGAAACGGCGCCAAAATGTCTAGTCAATTTAATGTCTTAAATTGCTCTACATAAATTATCAATCCGGGTATCGTAAACTGATGAAGTGTGGTGCACTATATGTGCTTAGTTAACCTTTCTCTTACTTCGTTGTTTTATAGTTTATGTTGTTTTTGGGGTTTTGTTCTTGTTGGTTTTCTAAGGTCTTAAGAATACTTTTAAAGGACAAGTATGGATAAAGATTTCAAGACAAGGCCTATGTCCTTAATGGTAACTTCCAAAACTTAGCACTTCAAAAGAACTTAAAACATGTTATTGATGGAGTTAGTATTTAAACAAAAGTGTAAATATACAACTAGTTCAAAAATAAAATAAAATGCAATAATCAAATAATGAGAGAATGACTATGAGACCCAGTATCCTTGCTGCTTCAGCAAAAGGACAAGATGATTCTATCACGTCATTAGTTCATTAAAAGGCTATGTGCATCACTAATATACAATCAACTTGAAAGCAATTTATGTACAATAATATACATGTTAAAAAGAAAATAAAATGCAGTAATTCAAACTGTATATTAATATACATGAAAATCAGAAAAAGAAATACAAGAAATTAAAGTGACAACTATACAAGGCAGGGGCCCCCTTCCACCTATGAAATCAAATGCTTAAGGGAAAATAAAGACATCAAATAAAGAACTAATGACATCGGCCCAGTATCTATGTTGCTGATTTAAAATGAAAATGAAATGTGAAATCTAAGTGACACTACATAAAGGAGACAAATCACACTACTTTAACCTTTTCTTAACCTTTTTGCCTTTCAGCTAGATTTATCATGTGATAACAGTTATGAACAAGTCAACAATGTGAGTCTTAAAGCAAACTAAACCAAGCTGTACTAAGTGATATTTTGGCTCCAATAAAGTTATTTGATTATGGAAAAAGAACCATCAATAGATGAACAACTTGATATCTAAGAGCAGAAAGTAAAGTGCAAGTTAAAGAAATGATACTAATGAAAATCAAACTAGAAAAATAAAGGTCAGCAACATAGACAAGATGATCACATATGCCATTAGTCATGAAATCTAAGCAAAATTAAACACACTTGCATGAATTAAAATTGCATGAATGAAAAATCTAATCTACCTTACATTCTACAAAGCAATATTTACAAAATGAAATCTACTCTACTTACATCCTAATATGCTCCATGACATCTACTTCACATCTCCTTCCATGTTGAGAACATCAAAGCTTTATTCAATTTCTTCAAAAGTACAAAGTACAAAAGCTTTCAAAAGCCATGGGACTAACAAGCTAAAAGGACTAAGAAAAGACTAAAGGAAAGACTAACAAATGAAGGAGAGAGATCTCCTATTTATACAAAAAGATGAGAGCCATCTCATTAATGATAATCCATGAATCTCTCCCTCTACCTCTAGAGTCCTAATCAAAATAGGAACTGATAAGACACATGTCTTCTTAGAGTTACAATACAATTAGGAGATGTGACACATATCCTCATGATCCCATGATTCTTTCCAACCAAATTCGAATTTGGCCTTAGAGTGCCACATAAGGGTCTTCTAGAAGTCTCATTTCAACCTACACATGTCAACAATCTCAACCCATTTGTTAGGTATAAGCATATGCACATTATTTTCTAATGTTTAACCACAAATTCACTTAAAAGGCTTAGAAATAATAAATATTGGAAAAACATAAAGGTGGCCCAATGATAATGAAAGTGGGATGAATGTTGTGACATAGTAGTGAAATGGAGGTGAAATGGAGGTGATATAATGGACATAATAGTGAAAGTATAATGCAAATGAATGACATTTTCAAGACTCAACACTATCCATGTCCCCCAGGTGATGAGTAACGGAATGGTTCTTTCTCTGTCATTTGAAGATTCATTCCACCACCTCTGCCAAGCATCTAAGAGCCCCTGTCCTTCCCACCTAAAAGGAACATTTATCAATCTTAACATTTCAGCCCATAGGCTGGAATTAAAGGAGAAAAAAAGGAACAGATGCTGAACTGTTTCGATGTTGTCTTTACAAAGAGGGCACATTCCAGGACCAATCCTTCCTCTTCTTTGAAGAAAATCCCAGGTAGGAACTTTCTAAAGCAGGACACACTAGAAGAAAAATTTTGATTTAGCTGGCCCTATTAACTTCCATAGCGATTTATCCCACCAAGCCAGATTCTCCTATCCATTTTGAGACATCATCCATTTGTATCTCGACTTTGGAGAATAAAAACCATTCTGAGCAAAGACCCATTTAAGCTCATCCAGAGAATCAGAGAGCCTGACTGAGGAATTGAGGAGGTCCCTTTTATACAAGTCCCATTCCTCCAGCCATTCATCATTCAAATTTAAATCTCTTCGCTAAAACCACCCTTGACTCCAGATGGTGGAAGCCCGAGGATCAGCCACCTGATTTAATGTGTAAAGACCCCTATCTTTTAAGGCCAAAACCAACCCCTGAGATAGAGAAAATCTCTCTGAACAGCCTATCCAGGGATCTCTACCCAACCTGATCTGAGTTCCATCTCCCACACTCCAGGCCAATCCCTTCTCTATGATATTAACAGATGCAACCACTAATTTCCAGACCACCGAGGAATTTTTGGAGGACTTCTGTGGCAATCTAATCCAATCTAGCATTGATAAGGATTAAGATATTTCCTTTTAGACACAGAGGTCCACAAATTCTTAGTGGAAATGAGTCTCTAGGCTAACTTTGCTGCAAGAGATTGGGAGAAACAAACGAGGTTTTTAATACCCCAGCCTCCCCACTCTTTAGGACAAGCTATTTTGTCCCACGCGATCCACAGGGTAACTCTCTCAGCCTTGGACCCCGCCCATAGAAATCTGCTGCATAATTTTTCAATTGAGTTTAAAATTCCTTTGGGAACCCAAGTCAGACTAGCCCAGTAGACTGGGATTGCCATCAAAATAGATTTAATTAAAACGAGCCTGCCAGCCCTGGAAAGCCACTTGTAACTCCAATGTTTCAGTTTGGATTCCAGTTTTGAAAGGATCCAATTCCTTATCTTGTAATTGTCGGGCTTCAGAAAGAACCCCATATATTTAAAAGAATCCTCCAGCGATTTGACTTCAAAGTTCAGGACTGATTCCACTCTGCGCACCAACTCTCTGGACAGACCTGTGCATGTAAGTGTAGATTTTCTCTCATTTATGCAGAGACCAGTAGACTTCAGGAAAGGTCCAAGATCCTCTTGAGCATCCTACAGTCCTCGAGACTACCATTGCTGAAGAGGATTATGTCATCCACGAAGAGGAGATGAGTGACCCAGAAATTTTGTGCAACTTCAATTCCTTTGAGAGTCCCCTGTCTTTTTGCTTCATGGATCAAGAGACTGATACCATCTGTTGCCAGCAAAAACAAAAGGGGAGAGAGCGGGCAACCTTGGCGAAGGCCACGATCAGGGCTAAAAAAATTGGAGGCTGCACCGTTGATCAGGACAGCTATGTATGAAGACAAAACATAGCTCATAATCCATCTTACAAAATCATATCTGAACCCCAGATGAGTTAGCAAAAACCTAAGGTACAGCCAACTGATTCTGTCATAAGCCTTAGATAAATCAATTTTCACAACGACTCCTTTTTTTTCCCAATTTTTAGACTATGAAGCGTTTCTTGAGCTACTCCAACAACTTCATGAATTTGTCTGTCATCTAGAAAGCCAAATTGCTTAGGGGAAATGTTTCTAGAAAGGAAGGGTTTTAGCCTGACGGCAATAATTTTAGCAATAATTTTGTAAACACAAGTACACAAAGAAATGGGCCTGAAATCGCCAAAAGAAACTAGAAGATCGAATTTGGGTATGAGTGTTAGAAAAGTGGCATTGAAAGGATGATAGATAGAACCTGAACACCTAGAATCTTCCACGACAGCCACTAACTCATCTCAAATGAATTCAAAGAAATGCTGGAAGAATTCGGCAGTCCAACCATCTAGGTCGGGGCTTTTGTCCCTTTGCATCGATTTGAGGATGCTTTCAACCTCCTCCTTGGAAATAGGTGCCATGAGGGAATCATTATCTTCCTCCTCTATGAATCTTGGAAAAATCTGGGCAACCCTAATAACTTCTGCAATAGAAACTTCATCTGGAGCTTTGAAGATATTCTTGAAATAATTGACCCCCAATGAGGCCAAATCTTCGAAAGAACGAGCCATTTCACCATTGTCTTTCTTCATTTCCCAGATTGTATTGGAGTTTCTTCTCCCTTTGGCATAATTCTGAAAAAACTTGGAATTTTCGTCCCCTGCCTATAGCCAGATCGCTCTGCTTTTTAAATGCCAGCTTTGCTCCCTGAGCTGAAGAATTCTCCTTCTTTCCATCTCCAACTCTTGAATTCTAGTCTGAGACTCTACTTTACCATAGCCATTTCCGTCTAGGTCTTCAAGGAGGGAAAGTTCAGAGTTAACAAGATTCATGGTTTCTTATTCCTTCAACTTCTTTTGGAGGGCCTAATGTTTTGAGGCGGCCTTCATCCTTATTAAATTGTCCATAAAAACCTGACTTCAATTCTCACCTTCATTAAAAACATCTTTCTTCCAAGTGTTATGGAAGAGGCTAGTATAGGAGGCATCCGAAAGCCAAGAAGAATTAAATTTAAAGGGAGTACCCGGTTTAGTGAGATCTCCCTTAACTTACAGGAAGACAGGGAAATGATCCGAAAGACCATCATCCCCAACCCAATGTCTAAATGCCTATAAATTTTCTGCTTGTGAATCACATATCAGGGATCGATCAAGTTTCTTCCCGATCCAATCATCTCCTAATCTTCGATTCCTCCACGAAGGGCGCAGCTTCAGAGGGGAAACATCCACCAGGGGAGAAGAGGCCAGTTTATGTTGGAAGAACTCAGAAAGGGGATCTACTCTGGCACTGACCCCCCAAGATTTAGTCAACCCCAAATAAACATTAAGGTCTTCGCCGATAATAAGATTTGGGTGCGCCGGGAAGGACTTTGGGAAGAAGGAGTTCCAGAACCTCTCCCGCTCCAAGACAAGACCATAGACATTGAGGAAAAGTAAGGGGATACATAGTTCGTTGGAAAAAAAGTTCCACAGCCAAAACGTTTTCTGATCCCCAGGAGGAGATCTCACGTAACACCTTCATGTTAAAACCTAGAACCACCTCTCCCGAATGTCCATTCGCATCGATTGCATGAAAACTCCAACTCGGCAAAAGCTTATAAAGACAACTTGAAATTTCTTCCCCCTTCCCAAGAGATTCTTGGAGAAGAATAATATCAAGTTTGTTGGACCTGACCAGTTCTTTCAGAGCTAGTTTTTTGGGTAGACTAGCTAGACCCCTGCAGTTGTAGGATAAAATGATCATATAGAACTCTCAGGGGGTGACTGCTTTGCTCTAAGCACCCCCGGCAGAGACATCTGTTTCCCTCCAGAAATATCAATGACAGCCTTCAACTGTGCCTTCGACAGATTTGATTTCCTTCCTCTTAGCTTTCTCGGACCTATTGACCCCACATCCAACTCCAGACCTCCTACAACCGGGCCTTTCCCTTTCCTGATGGCTAAAGGTCTAAGATTGTAGTGGGGTTCAGGGCCTCCAACTCCAGGAGGAAGAGAAGAGGCAGGAACCATGGGGACAGAGGACTAAATAGGAGAAGATGGGATGGTCATTATAACACTGTCTAATGGGGCTAGTCCCATCTTCAGATCTGGCATATCATTTGAGAGCTATCTGATAGGACCCACCTCATCACAGCAAGAACGAGGAAAAGCATTAGAAGAGCAAAAGGAAGAGGATTGGGGAAGAAGTGAACAAGCCTGGTTCAATCCATCGATTACAGAGACTGCTGAGATACCAAAGGAAGAAGATGGAAGTGATATAGATTCACTAGTTTCCACCCAAGGCTGTTCATTTCCAACTTCCCCCACATGCTACGCACCCAACTCCTGAGTGCTTGCCAAAACATCAGACTCCTTGATCTGAGCCCCTTCTTTCTGAGTGAATACCTTCTGATTTTTCTTTTCCTCCAGATTATTCCCATTTTTCCTCTGCCTTCGACGACGGCGATGTCCAAGAGGACACTCCAGGGCCAGATGTCCATAAATATGACAGCGATGACATCTGAAAGGGAGGTTTTCATAGTCCAGGGTCTAGATAAACTCTAGACCATGATACTTCAGGAGCATAATATCCGCCAAACCTTCTCTGGGATTTAAACTTACCAGAAGGCGGGCAGCCCTCCAATCATGAGTGCGTAAATAAGTTTTGTCTATGTCAAGAAACTTACCCAGCGTGTTTCTGATTGAAGAGAAGGCCGAATCAGTCCAGAATTGAATAGGAAGACCCGGTAATTTGACCCAAACTGGAGAATCCGCCATTTTTTCTTTCTACATCGAAAAGGGGCGTCCATTTCCTAAATAAGATAGGCCTCTTCCCTAAACTCCAGTGCTTTTCCAACACCCATTCGACATGCTCCTTTTGCCCAAAACGAATGCAAAACCAACCTCTGTCAAGAATCTTGATCTCTTCTGGCTGACCCAGAGCATCTTTCCATTCAAACTGAGCCCAATCCTTGATGAAGGCAGCCGAGAACTTTCTTCCACGGACTCTGCCAACTAAGAAGGTTTCTGAGGCTTCCAGCGCCTGGTCTATATGGATATCCACTCCAAAAACACAGCTAGGTATCTCCTCCTTTTTTCTGAAGAGTTTGGACTTCTTCCTCTTCCCACCCACTACCTTCATCTTGGCTTCTCCCTCTGCAGCCTCAAATAGCTTAGAACGCCTTCCAGATGGAAAAATGTTGTCTTCATTTGACTCCACGGCCATCCTAGTTACCCCAACAGCCGAAACTGAGACCTGGCTTTGTTTTTGTCCCTCTTCTCCGGATCCGTTCGACTCCCCTCCAGCCTCTTCTTTGGACATGGACCTTGTCAAGCTGGGAAGCATTCCTTTCAGCATCAGATTTTTTTCAGATATCCGTTCCAGGGCGCCTTTTTTCACTACTCCTTCTTCCACCGCCTTATCAAGAATACTTGACTTCACTGCATTCTTCGGAAAGTAATAGAGCAGGTTTTCCTCGGACACATCTTGTCCCCAACAAGCGAGAAGGTCTTCAAACGTAGGTTCTATATCCATCGACTCACTTTCTTGAGGCCACTCCCACGCTTCACAAAGATCGGAATCCATTCACGTTGTAATGATACTAATAAACTACAGACCCTAGAGGCTTCTGACCCACAGCATCCAGCTCCCGAGCCTCATCCATGGGTGCCAAGATCCACCGCGCGGTAAGCCAGTTCAAAAAACTATGTCATGTTTCAAGTTGTACTGCTTTAAAGTAATGTTATGTGACAATATCTCTCCAATATTATGGTGTTACTAAAGTGCCTATTAGCAAAATAAATTGTATTTTTCTCACATTGATGTTTTCTAGGTGGACCTTCTTTTGACCACTTTAAGATCACATCGCCCTTTAAAAGGTGTTATTTTCAAGCTTTATGCCTTATTACATAGTTTTTACTTAAATTTATCCTAACATGAATATCTTCCTTAAGTCCTTTTGATATTTATAATTTCGTACTATAGTGTGAAGCAAATGTTGGACTTCCAAATTACACCCTTAATGTACCTACCATGGAAGAAATGGCTTCATTTTTTCAAGAACAAGGCTAGTCCCTAATGGATATTGTGTCCTCGACCTGAAGGCTAGAAGAGGAGATGATTATCTCAAATGGTATAAAAGCATCCTTGAAGTAGAACTGGAGAAATCAAGAGAGGACATGGTTCTAGAACATCCTTCTCTCACCAAAAGTTTACCCCTTTGTCTTTGAAAATTCTTGGAGAAACAACAATTGGAAACTCTAATTAGGTAAAGGAGAGCTTGATAATTAGCTAAGTGGAATATCTCATTATTATTTTTTTATGGTGGAGCCATAAAATGTGATCTAAGGGTGGTAAGAGACCCAAGGAGGAGTGTTGGTCATAATTGACCTCATTAGAAATCAAGTTGTCTCTTTTGCATGAGGACGAGTCACCACCATAATCATTCAAGAAGAATCCTTGTTAGTATCAAGGTATTGCTATCCTCAACTTTAGAGCCCTATCAACAAACACCATGATAGGAGACTCCATGATTGACATCAGAGTGTTGATAGGAAACATAAGTCTCCTCTTCTATTTTATGTTATGTATTCTTTAGAGTACCATCGTTATTTCCAAGAATTTCAAAAAAAGACTCATTTTCCCATCATTCCCATGATAAAAATCCAATTACAGTTGTAATGGTTAATCAAGTTGCAACAATGTAAAAGGGCATACCTAATTTTAATGCATACAATTTTCTTCAACATTACATAGATTGTCATGCATAACCACCATATGCAGGTAGAAATTGGGTGGGGTTTTGTTTTATATTTGAAGGGGTGGTCAACCCTTCGACATATGGGTAACATCATTTTAAATTTATAAGGGAGAGGATTTATTACATCCCATGCTCCAATAAGCTCCTACCATCCCTTTACATGCATATTTTAGAAGGGAATGTTGGTGTCATGTTCCTCCATCCTTCTACTTCTTAAGTATTCCTCCTTTCCCACTCAACCTTGTGTGTCTTATTCATCCTTTTAGGATCTATCTCTATGGGTTTTATAAAAATACCAATGAATTTGTTGGATTCGGTATCCCCCTTATAATGGATCTTTCCTGTTGTCCCTTTTCCTAACAAACAAAACTAAATCCATCCATGCTTGCTTAAAGAAATGTTAAGAATAATTTAAAGTCATTAAGGATGTCATTGAACATGCTATATTTTTAGGTTTAAGATGTAGAGCTAGGTTGGATACATCAGAAGATGAAAAAGAGGACCATTCTCAAAAAGCCTAGGTTGACATCCAGTGACACCTATGGTAATTTCAACCATGTGAGGTAAGCATCCTCCTTGACCCTTTTCATCTTCAATATTTGGTTCATGAGCATCTTACAATTTTCCAAGAGGCGCCTCCATGATATTAATGATTTCAAACACCAAATGGTCTCCACTCCATATTTACTCCCAACACAACAAGAACTTCCTACTCCCACTGCAACCCCAACTCCAACGATGATAGTTGCACACCATAATCGGTTGCTTGTTTTTATTGTGATGCATAATTTCTATGTTTTTAATATGGTACTATTTTTATCTCTTTGCATTTATATTAAGATAATTTACTATGTAATATTCATATTTAGTTTTGAGAATAAAAACTTAGTTTAACATGTTGAATAGCATCTCAATAGAGTTCTTGGAATATTTTAATATTAGAGTTCAAATACCCCATTTTGTACTTTGTCCTTTAGTCTATTCAATTTTTGTCTTTTAATATTAATATAAATGACCTTTCTTAAGTATACAAAAATCCCAAGACCTAGGTCCTCAACATTATTTCACTTTTTTGGCCCTCAAATCGAGGATTTACTAGTTTGGTCCACTCTTGTAGTTTAGGAGGTTCTAACCTAAAATAACCCAAAGTAACCCCAAATGCATTTTTTCCTTTACTAATACATTAATGAAGTCATATGGTAAGTATCACTAGAAGATTTGGAAAAAAAATTTGACATTTTATCGATGTCATTTTGATGAATTCACAACAAAATTTTGATGAAGTATATTAGCTTAGTTTGTTGGCATAGTTTCTTCAAACTTAAGACGCAAAAACGCATTGATTTAGGATCCTTAATAATGAAAAAGGGAGCATTATCCCCAATTAGAGTTAGTTGTTGTAATTATTTTTTAAATGAAATTTCCAATTTATTTATGAGGGACTAAGAGCCTAATATTTGTATCCGAAAAAGTGAAAAACACTTGCAAAGTATATAAAGTTTGGGGAATATTAATATGAGGTTTGTGATCCAGTAAGATCAATGACTATAATTTGAAATAGAAATATAAATAGCCATGAATTTACAAACTATTTATTACATCATACCCACATTAATTTACTAATGGTAATAATCCAAAAGTGGATCTTCACACTAAGTCAACAATTAAGGTGGATATTAGGTCATCTCCCTAAGATAGACTTAATGAGATATTTTACACCTAAAAGCACAAACCACTCTAGGCATACATGTTAATAGTGAACCCCATCAAAGCCTTTTGTACCATTTATAAAACCACTTCTTAATATTCCCAAAGCTACTCCAGTTTTGGGGTTATTTCATTCTCTTGTGTCAACACAAATAAAAGGTAATAATTGTTACGAACCATGCACATAAAAAATGATGAGAAGCCAAAAACTACAAACCACTTTGAGGTGTAAACATCCTTTTACAATGAATACAATGTATATGACAAGATAATATATCATAAGACTAAGTCTCCTTGGTATATATAAAAGACAAAGCATACAATTATAATGAAAGGCTTCAGCCTACATAATAGTATAAAAAAATATATATGTGATAATTTAATATATAGGCATACTACATGGATTTAGGATTAAACAAGGGGATTGTATAGTGCTTAACATAACCCTCCCCCTTCAAACAAGTGTTCTTCTCAACACTTGACTAACTGTGTATGTTTCTACATAGATAACTCATCTTCCCATGTCGCCTCTTCCACTGGTGGGACTTCCAATTGATGAGATACATAAAAATTGCTAAATTTTTTAGCTTCCCAATCCTTGTTGCAAATACTGTTTTCAGTTTTAGTATGATTTTTTCTTCTTCTTTAATCTCTGGAAAAATAGTTTGGACTAGGACCTTGTCACCAATTACCATTTTTAAGTAGGAAACATGGAAGAATAGATGTATAGTGAATATGGAGGAAACTCTAATTTGTAAGCCATCCTTCCAATCCTCTGCCACAGGGGCTTCATTAGGGGAGCAATACCATACCATGTGTATTCATATAGGGGGATATATATTGAGGAAAAAATGACATAATATATTGAGCATATAATAGGGGATAAAGGTTTTTATATTTGGCAGGTATAAAAAATGGAGCTCAAAGTTAATGAAAAATGTAAAGGGGTGTAAAAAATGTTAATGAAAAAATGGATACCTACAATATCTAGTGAAAGTAGGGAATTTTAAATTGAGAAGGTGTATTGGGTTCGTATTCGTAGGGGGTTAAATAATTTTATTTAGAGGTATTTTCCAATGAGTAGTCAAATTAAGTGTATTACTTAGTATTCCACGAATGCACATGATATGTTAGAGGTTCATTGAGTGAATCCCCCATGTCCTCTACAACACCTTATAAGGGGAATAATACCTCAGTGAAAATTTATTGTCCTCCTTTTGTTGCTTGAGGGAAATCTCTTTATATAGTTGCAGTATCAGAAATATCCAATCCCTCACTTCAAATTCCCTTTCACTATATAAGGAGGAGAAGATAAAAGGGCCAAGTGTTCAAGTGAAAGGGTTTCTCAAGAATACTTCTATCTGAAGTATATTTTATGTTGCAGGGCCTATGATTATGATATGATCTGAAATATTTTGTGCAACTTGGATACAATGTTGGATCAGGATCATGAGATCTAAAATGACTTATCATTGTATGATCTGATACTGGTTGCGTGAGATTGGATTGCTTACGCATTTTTTATTCTTTAAATGTCATGATCTAGGTATGTCTGAAGTCTGGAATAGAAGCGAAGTTTTAAGTTAGTATTTGAATATATATACGTAGGTTCGCCTTGGTGAAGGCACATATACACGTTGGTTCGACTCTTCCAAGTAGTGTATGCAAAATAAAATCTTGTTGCTCAGAAATGACTGATCTATCTGATCAGTGATGTTGTTTTATTGTTGTTTGTCAATGATGTCTTCTTAGATCTGAAAGTAAAACTGAATGCATCAAGAGATTGAGTTCGATTGATTGATTGATTAAGTGAGAAGTGTGATCTTTGTTGATGTCTATTTAGATCTCTGTAATTTGACAGTAGATCTTCGGAATGTTATTGGTTGATACAGTTTTGATTCAGAGGTTTTTATGATTTTGTATTTTTTTGGAGGTATATGCAGGTTTGGTTAAAGGAGGTAGTGTATACATGCAGGTTGGCTTCACTGAAGTAGCGTATACATTCTAACATATGTTTGTTGAGGTTACAATTCATTCTAGTTGATGATGCATGGTTCTAGGTTCAACACACTGTTCCAGTGACAGTAATTTGACTATTCAGATTGACTGATTGTTGGTAGATGCAATGATTGGAGTGGTGATTAATTGTGTGCTTATGTACCAAGAGTATCTAGTCTGAAAATTTATGAAATGTGGTCCTTGGAGGAAGAGAAAAGTTCATAGCCTTCTATAGGTAGGCGCCTACATACTGGTAAACATATCGGCTAGTACAAGAGCTAAGGGGTTGTAGCTCCCTTCCAATAGAAGCTGGATAATGAGAGAAGGTTGTATCCTTCTACGGGTGGGTGCCTGCATATTGGTATGAGTCTACACCAATACAAGATTGTAAATAGATTTTCTTTATATTAAAAGAAGACATAGATGACTGCATCAGGTGGTTTTTCTCCCGCATTGGGTTTCCACCTTAAATCTTGGTGTTCATGTGTTTTGCTTATGTGTGATGGTTTATTTTTGTTATTAATGCACATAGCTACTATTTAATAAAGTATTGATGCAATGATTAAATATCAACACATGATGAACTAAATGAATCATAAGTTCACTAGATATACATTGGTTTCCTTAACAACAGTTGTGTGCACACACGAGTTCAATTCACTGAAGTAGCGTATATAAATTTTCTTATGAAATGCAAATTTATTGAATTAATAATACTGATTTACCCCCTCCCCCTCTCAGTATTATTTCCAACATACATAGTGGATCATCTGATCATAACCATAAAGAAACATAGCGGATTTGTCTCAATATCACATACAGAAGAAAATATTATCAATGATGTTGCATAACTAATCTTGATAATAGTACCAAGTCATATAGGTGGAATAATAGTACTGCATAAACTCAGATGTCAACATATAAGATGTTGTTGTGATGAACTACAACATATAAGGGTGGCTGGTAACACTGGCATTAAACTAAAGGAGCTGACAATCAAACCAAGATGCTAACACAACCCAAGTTCTTTGCCGACCACATATGGTACATTTTAACACTATGGGAATAAATGAGCTGAAGTCGACCATGTGAGAAATCATTTGATTACCAGTCATTGATGTTACCGTTAAAATTCACTCTCACAAAAGATAACAGAAGATAAGATGGATAGTTTAAAGAAGGCATGGAAGCTAAGATGGATTGCGTGGAAGATAATATGGATGGTTTAAATAAATGTGTGGAAGCTAATATGGATGCTATAGAAGAAAAACTTAAAGAAGACATGGAATATTTGAAGACAAGCATGGAAGCTAAGATGGATGGTATAGAAGAAAAAGTCAAAAGCAACATGGAAGATTTGAAAACCAAGGATAATTTTAGGGGCGAATGTTCGCCCTTTGGCGAAATTAAGGGGTTTTAAATTTTTAGTGGGCGAATATTTTGTATCATAGTACATTTTTACAAATCACCTCAAATAGCCAACCTTATTTTAAGGGAGAGGGTAAAAAAGGTAAATTTAGCCCTTGAAATTAGGACTTACAACCTTCCATTCGCCCATTTTCAAGAATAGGTTTTATTTAAGTGAATCCATTCGCCCATTTTCAAGAATAGGTTTTATTTAAGTGAATCCTATGCGCCAAATACCATATTTATAAAAGAGGTATGGTAAATTAATAAAAATATAAATAAATGAGAGGTATGGTAAATAAATAAAACATTTTTTATATTTACTCCATAAGTCACCTTATGTACATGTAAGGGTGTAAACAAATAAAAATATAAGTAAAGTGGAGGTATGGTAAATAAATAAAACGCTTTTTATATTTACTCCATAAGTCACCTTATATACATGTAAGGGTGTAAACAAATAAAAATATAAGTAAAGTGGAGGTATGGTAAATAAATAAAACGTCTTTTTATACTTACTCAAAAGGTATGGTAAATAAATAAAAATATAAATAAACTAGACGTATCGTAAATAAATAAAACCTCCTTTTATATTTAGTCCATAACCCTCGTTCTATTTATGAAGGCTCAAGAAAGAGGTTTTATTTAAGTGAATCCTATGGGCCAAATAACATATTTGTAAAAGAGGTATGGTAAATTAATAAAAATATTAAAAAATGAGAGGTATGGTAAACAAATAAAACATTTTTTTATATTTACTCCATAAGTCACCTTATATTTACGAACACTCAAAAAATGGGTTATATTTAGGTGAAACCTATGGCCAAAATACTATGGGACAAATACCATGGACTAGATTGTTATTAATACCATGCAAAAAACCGTTATTAACCCTAATATTAGAATTAATAAAAAAAAAATGGCACATGGTATTGACCCATGGTATTCACCAAAATGACACATGGTATTGACCCATGGTATTCACCTGGAATGTAGCCTATTTAAATGGGGAATTAAACCAGCATGTAGCCTATGCTAAGATTCACTAGGACTTTACAAAGTTTTATTATTTAGTGAAAGACTCGCCAAGATCTTACAAGATTTTATAATTGAGTAAAATATTCGCCATGCCTGGTGAGAGATTCGCCAAAAAATTATATATACATATTATATTATTGATAAAATCGCCTTCCATTTTTCCTATATACCATGGAGATTCGCCCATTTATTATATTTATAAATTTAGGGGGGGTTCTTAAAATTTTCCCTGTTGAAAACTTTGCTACAAGAAATGCTTACTAATGGCGAAAGGGTAGTAAATGAAACTCATGAGGAGAAAAAAAGAGATGTTAATCATGATTTCACAGACTCTAATGGTGGATTGGAGATCCACCATATTCTAAAGATCGATATGAGGAAGTTTGAAGGTAAGGATCCCGTAACATGATACTACAGATGGAGAAATATTTTGATCTCAATAATGTGTAAAACACACAAAAGGTACACATTGGAACCAAATCAGTTTGTATGAGGATACAAAAAGAAACACCTTTTTTAGCCAATTGATAAATCTCAAACAAAAGGGTTCAATGATGGAGCACATTGAGGACTTCCAAAAAATGAATATAAGGGTAAAAGATATTCCAAAGGAGTGTAGGATTGATGTGTTCATAGGGACTTCAAAGGATAACATCCAACATGAGGTTCGACTTTGGGAACCTGATTCATTGGAGAAGGCATTTAGGTTGGCAAGAAAAATGGAAAGCAAAAATATGGCCACAAGGAAGCCTACCACTCACAACTATAAAGATTGAAGTGTTGTTGCCCCTAGCCTTCCACAACCTACAAGGTTGACACCAAAATAATTGGAAGAAAAAATATCAAAAGGGTTGTGTTACAATTGTGATAGCAAATACACTAAAGGTCATAAGTGTGCTGAGAAGAAATTATTTTACATAGATTGTGAAGAGGAGGAAGAAAACGAAAAGGAAACATCAAAAGAAGAGGATATACACCACAAACAAACCCTAGAGAATGAAGAAAAGAATCCAACCATATCTTGTAATGCATTGGTCGTAATTACCACTCCTCAAGCTATCAAGATAGAAGAACATATCAAGAAGAAAAAGGTAATAGTGTTGATTGATTCGGGGAGTATCCATAATTTTATTCATTGTAAGATAGCCAAGGAATTGAATTGCTTCATATATCCAGCACCGGAGTGTCAAGTGATGGTTGCAAGTGGAGGAACCATAAATTTCTCAGGAAATTGTCATAATATCAAACTATCCATGGGAGAATATGTATGTAATCGCCCAATGCTTTCCATTCCAATGGGTGGTGTTGATGTTGTACTAGGAGTCCAATGGCTACAATCCTTGGGTACAATAACTTTTATTTTTGAATAATCTTTCATGAATTTTTCTTCAAAAGGAAATGAAGTTGAATTAAGGGCTATCATAAGGAAACCAGGAAAGATAATTAGCTCTAACGGAATGACAAAGGTTCTAAAGAAAGAACAACGAGTCGTAATTGTATAATTATGTTCGCTAGAGGTTCCCACATCAAAATCATCATTTTCTCTAGATATCCAAAAATTATTGGACAATCATCCCAAGGTATTTGGGACTCCCAAATGCCTCCCACCTTTTCGTGATCATGATCATGCTATTCATTTGATTCTAGGAAGTGTTCCTCCAAACATCAGGCTTGAAAAATATCCCTATGCCCAAAAGAGTGAAATTGAACGTATGGTTGCAGAAATGCTAGAGGCTAGTATAATTCAACATAGTCAAAGTTCTTTCTCTACTTTAGTAGTATTGGTGCACAAGAAATATGGGTCATGGCGCACGTGTCCAGATTATAGGGAGCTCAACAAGCTCACTATTAAAGATACATTTCCCATTCCTGTCATTGATGAATTATTGGATGAATTGCATGGATCAATTTACTTCACCAAATTGGATCTTCGTTTAGAATATCATCAAATCAAAATGAAGACTAAAGACATTCCAAAAACAACATTTAGAACTCATGAGGGTCATTATGAATTTTTGGTCATGCCTTTTGGCCTTACCAATGCACCTTCTACATTTAAAGGTTTGATGAATTCCATTTTCAAACCCTTCCTTAGAAAATTTATGTTAGTATTTTTTGATGATATAATAATCTATAGCAAGTCTTGGAAGGATCATGTTCAACATGTTGACAGGGTGCTCAAACTATTGGAGGAGAAACAATTATATGAAAAAATCTCCAAGTGTTTCTTTGGAGTACAAGAGATGGAATACATAGGTCATATTGTATCTCATGAAGGTGTGAAGGTAGACCCTAGAAAAATTAAAGCCATTAAGGAATGGAAAATCCCCACATCCATAAAGCATCTGCGAGGATTTCTCGGTTTGATAGGGTATTATCACAATTTTGTTAAGAATTATGGGCGAATAGCAGCACCTCTAACAACATTATTGAAGAAAGATGCATTTACATGGACTCCAGGAGAAACAAAGGCCTTTGAGCATCTTACAGAGGCAATGTGCCAAGCACCAGCCTTAGCTACACCGAACTTCACAAAAACCTTTATTATGGAATGTGATGCCTCAACAAATGGAATTGGTGTTGTTTTAATGCAAAAGGAAAGACCCATTTCTTTGGAAACTCATCCAATCAAAGGAAAGTATTTACACAAAGCTATTTATGAGAACGAAATGTTGGCAACACTACATGCACTTAAGAAATGGCGACCATACCTAATGGGAAGACACTTCAAGGTAAAAACGGATCATGATTGTCTTAAATAATTTTTAGAACAAAGATTATCTTTAGAAGAGTAGCAAAAATGGGTCACAAATATATTGGGTTATGACTTTGAAATCATCAACAAAAAAGGGAAGCAAAATGTTGTGGCAGACGCAATCTCAAGAAAGGATGAGGATGTGGAAGCATTTCTTTGCGCCATTTCTATTATCCGACGATATTGGGTAAATGAAGCAATGGATGAATGGAAGAATGACGAAGAAGTGTGGGCACTCATTCATAAGATACAACAAGATCCCAATACATCTGATACATTTAGGTAGAAAAATGATTCGTTATGGTACAAAGATCGCTTATACCTATGTCAGAATTCCCAACTCAAACAAAATATTCGTATGGAATTGCACATCTCTCCCTTAGGAAGTCACTTAGGATTTTTAAAAACTTACCACATGGTTAAGAAGGAATTTTTTGGATGGACTTAAATCAGATATTCAAAAGTTTGTGGCAAAATGTTTGTTTTCCAACAAAATAAAGTTGAAATAACTAACACCCCAAGTCTATTACAACCTTTATCCATTCCAAGCCAACGTTGGGATGAGGCTTTAATGGATTTCATCATAGGCTTACCCAATTCCCCAGGAACGAGTGTCATCATGGTGGTAGTTAACAAACTTACCAAGTATGCACACTTTTGTGCACTATCGCATCCATTTAAAGCCAGTACAATTTCTACTGCATTTATGGAAATAATTCAAAAGCTACATGGAAATGCAAAGATTATTGTAAGTGACAGAGATCCCATTTTCATGGGAAATTTTTGGACAGAATTATTTTCTTGCCTTGGTACTCAGTTAGCTCATATCTCATCCTATTATCATCAATCTAATGGGGAAAATGAGATAGTAAACAAATGTTTGGAAGGATATATTCATTGCTTTGTATCTGATAAATAGACACAATGGGTCAAATGGTTGCCTCTAGTTGAATGGTGGTATAACACTTCCTTCCATACTACAGTAAAAATGACCCCATTTATGGCACTTTATGGATATCATCCATCATCCATCACATCATATTTAAGAGAAAATTCTAAGGTTCAAGTAGTCGAAGATCACATCAAGCATCAATAATAAGTTCTCCAACTCTTAAAGGATAACCTCACTTTGGCGCAGAATATAATGAAACAATAGGCAGATCAACATCGCAGTGAAAGAAGTTTTGATGTAGGCGACTGGGTATTCCTACGATTACAACCATATAAACAAATGTCCCTCAGGCAAGCTAAGAAGGATAATAAATTATCACCAAAGTATTATGGTCCATACAAGGTGATGCAAAAGATTGGTACTATGGCATACAAATTTGAGCTTCCTGTAGTGTCGCGAGTGCACCCAATTTTCCATGTTTCATGCTTAAAGAAGGTTATCGGTGAAAAAATCCCAGTTCAAAAAATACTGCTAGAACTTGACGAGGAAGGAAAAATCATAATGGAACTTGAAGCAGTCACAAAAATCGATCAATTTCGGAGTATCTCATTAAATGGAAGAACTTACTTGTTGAAGATTCCACATCGAAGGGTGAGAATTTTATACAAAAACATCCAGAATTACTCAAGCGTTGAGGACAACACTTTTTTGAAGGAGAGGGGCATGTTAGGTCCCTATAATACTAGTGATTCCCCCATTACTATTGTCATTGTAGCCCTTATTGTTATTTTTGTGCCCCATAGAAGCCCATTATTATTATTGTTGCGCTTTTATATTATTATTGTTATGTCGGCTTTGATTATATTATTACCCCTTAGACTCCTATATATAGGAAGGAGGTTTTGTCATTTGTATCATCCAAGAATTGTTCATTTGTGTAATGTAAAGGAGGTTTCCCCCTCGAAGAGGCTGATTTTGAAGGCATTGATCTATCTTTTCTTCTATTTTATGAGTTGGTTGCATAACAAACACTAGCAAAAAACTGAAGGAGCTGAAAATCAAACCAAGATGCTAACACAAACCGAGGTCTTTGCCGACCGCAAATGGTACATTTCTACACTATGGGAATAAATGAGTTGAATTCAACCATGTGAGAAATCGTTTTATTACCAGTCATTGATGTTACTCTTAACAAACGTGAGACAACTCACTGATAATGATGATTAGAGTCAATGTACCCCAATACAATCTAACAAGTGTGAATAAATGTGTTGTAGTTGAACACTTGAGAGAATCTATCAATCAAGAGACATTGATGTATTCTCATTTTCGATAGTAAAGGAATCTACCATTCATGATTGCAAACCCTGAGGCGCTGAAAAAATGACTCTAGATCTTGTTCCCAAATAAATGAGTTGGATTCGATGGGAAAATATATGCTGGAAGGGTGGCATTAAGGCATCCCATATCAACCAGCACAAGTGTAACCCAAGGCCCAATAACTTGGAAGAACTCAAATGAAAAGAGATGAAGTAATCATTCCGAAGTACATTTCTAGTGTACACAAGATGTGGCTAGCACATGGTAGAAACCCTCTGAACCAACCAATAATGAGAGCTAACACAGAGGCAGGGAATCCACCAATAGATTCAAATGGAAACCAAGGTAATGCACAAATCCCAATATGTGATAATGTAAGCTGATGTCAAACACAAGGGAAACCACTCAGTCAAAGACCAATGATATTGTTCAATGTTAAGCACAAGATCACCTATCAATGATGTAATAGGGCAAGGGTGTAGGTCTAGGCCTACTCTCAGAGAATTTTGTTGGAGTCGATAAGAGTAGGCCTACCATCAAGAAGTCAATGGAGACCTTCTTAACGAGCATGAGAAAAGGACCAAATAACTAATGTGATACTGAAGATAACTTGATAGACTGGGTATGGCCAAGTGAAAATGAGTCAGGAGGCACCACAGGATGGTCAACATAGGTTGAATTCCCTTGAATAAAATCATGACTCAAATGTGAGTCTATGGCAGAATAAAATAACTTTCTATAAGTTTGCAATGTAGGAGACATTAACAAACTCTCCCTATGATTGGAAGAGATAACCAACCGGAGGAGGATTGACCCAAGAACAAGATTATGGCTCTCTTAAAGTAAAATTAAGTCCCATCCTAACAGAGGAAAGACTTGTTTTGAGTTCTTTTCTCAAGGGCGACGCAACTGACTCTTTTTGCCATCAAATACAAAAGTAAATGTCTTGTTCCCACTGTTTTTCGGAATATATAAATTTTTTTGTCTTTTTCATATTTAAATCCTAAAAAGAAATAAAAGAATGACTATAGTACAATGGAAAGAATGATGGTTAAGGGTAGATGCACTAATCCTATGACTGAAACATCACTATGTTCAATGCAAGGTAGCGAATATTGGTCATCTACACTCAAAGGAATGGTATTTCCACGGATGAAAGGTGTCAAGTCGCAAAGACTAATGAATGCATGGTTTGAACTTGCAGAAATGTCATGGTCAATTGTGACTTATACACGAGTCCAAGTGAAGCTAGCTTAAGGCCAAAAAGGGACAGGTAGTCAATATGCAATGCAGTAGTACAACTTAACACATGGGAACCTCTAGGGTATAAGGCCAGAAAATAGGGAAGAAGAATAAGAATGAGGCTTCTGTTATCACTCAGGTTGTCCCTCAGGTTGGAGTAAAGGGATACGGCCGAGGTAACCACAGACCAACTTTGGACTGCAGATTCTAGCCCACCTGCAGTCAGAGAGGGCTCTCTCTTTATGGTTTAGCTTTGTTGAGGGGGATTTTAGGCTAGCTATTGAGTTCAGGGGTTTTGTTTATGCTTTGGTGGGAAGATTGATGTTTTCAGGTAAAGAGGCAGGTATAGTGTGGAAGTTTCAAACCATTGGGCATGGAGTCAAGGAGTAGGACTGCTAGTGCGTTTTCTTTGTCACTGGAGGAATAAGGAGCAAGGTAGCTGCACATGGAACAATTTTGCAAGTTTAAAGGATGGAAATAATGCTAAGGAAAGAGAGGCAATTAAGAATCTCTCAATCAGCTTAATGGAGAAGGGCGAATGAGCTCTATTTAGGGGCAGTAAAGAATCCCTAGATAACTGTCAAACACATGTGAATTAGAGTAAATATGAGCCACAGGGAATTCATATTCATGTCCAGTTCAGTTCAGATGAAAGAACATAAAGAAATAACAGAAATTGAGCTTAGAGTGCATTTAAACAAGTTCTAAGCTAATCTTTCTTTTTGTTATTTAGATGGTGAAACGATGAAAACAGAGGTAAGAAGCACTTATTGAGCCATGTTGCAGCACAAGGATTCCACATTCACTTCCTCAGATCATTAGACACAGAGCAGACAGTCGTTCCTCCAATCTCTTCAGCAATCTTTGATTAAGTAAAACATATCAGGTATACCGTGCGAGTCTCTAGTGAAAATTATCAATCGACCAACCCTTGAAACAATGCAGAGGGTGGTATATATAGGAAAAATTCTCCAAAATTGTTTATTACAGCTGTGACCTAAACAGGTCTAAAAGTAAATGAGTACTTTTAACCTAACCCTATCAGCAATAAATGCAAGAAAATATATATGGGCTGTGTTGAGGGCAGCCGTATCAAAACTGAATTAATGCGTTGTCCTCGGTGGCTTGGTGCAGTGCTTTTGCAGTAACTGTGTATGGGTGTCTGCTCCTTTGTTGTTCGGCGGCATTTAAAGCTTTAAATGTGACTTGAAAGCTTTAAATGGCCGCCATGACTTTCTTTGGCTTTGTTGGGGGGCTCATCAATGTTTAGCTGCTTCGAGCCCCTAAAAATCTTGACTGATCCTCTTTGACTCCTCTTCTTCCTCTGATACTCTCTGACAAATGAATTGGGTTGCTTCTCTGATGTGTTGTGCGTTAAATCAAAATTTAATGGTCGTTGTTCGGCCCTCGGTCTCCTTCAGAACTATCTTTTGCTTCTTTGCGAAAAAAAAACGGGTCATTCTGCGCCTTTCGGGCTTGTTGGGCGTTGCGCGATGAGGGGCTTTCCATTTTGGACCATTTCCCGTAGCCATGCACGATTAGCACTAGGTGCTAATCGTGCATGAAAAACTGCCTCAGAAACTGAATCCGGGCTTCCAGAGCACGATTTTCGCCTTTCGCGCCAAAATTGACGATGACGTCAGCAGGTGGGACCATGTACGGCGGATGACGTGGCGGGATGACGTCAGCACGTACGGAGGTGACGTGGCAGTACGGTAAAGGGACACGGTGGCAGTGATGTGGCAGGGTGACTCGGCGGTATGGTGGCAGGAGGCCACGCAGGCAGATGATGCAACAGTATGACGTGGGGCTTACATCACCCAAAGGAGAGCGGTTTGTGGTTTTCCAGGCGCACCGCCTTGAAGAAAAGCTGGTTTCGGGGAGGGGGGCTACGCCACGGCTGGGAAGGCGACACGTGGCGGGAGTACGGCGGCAATACCGCCCATCTCCCGGACGCTAACCCTCGGGCTCTTGGCGTATGGGAAGGCCCGCCCACCGTAGATCTCGGGCGGGCCAGATCTGATGGCTGGCGGCAAGGACGATACGGCGGAGGGTTAAGGGACGGGGCGCGGGAATATGCGAATCTTCATACGGCGCAGCGGGGGGGGTTAAAAACTTAGAAAAATGGGTTTTGGGTTATGTACAAACGAGCAGGTTAATATATTTACACTTGGGACTTTACGCATAAGGGCGAAACATGGGTTTTTTAGGGTTAGGACTAGGGGAAAAAGGTTGTTAGTATGACCAGGTGTCAAACTAACTCCTGTTAAGACTCGGATGGGCTAAAAACAGCCCCAAGTGGACTATTTTTCCCCGGACTTTTAGGGAAATATGGCTATAGTGCCAGGGGGGTATTATTATATTTTTGGGATTTTTATACATAGTTTTAGTAGGGGAAGGGGAAACGGATTAGGGAGTTAGATTATATAGTTAGTAATTAATATGGAGGTGACCAGAAAGCACTAAGGTAAGGGACCTTAGGCTATTTGTGGAAAATGATTCATATAAGAGAAATGAACAATCCTTGAGTAAAGCAGATCTTCACCAAGGCAAGTGATATGGAGAATGATGAAACTAAGAGGCTCAAGTAGATCTTGACCTCTTTGGGGCAATTAGTAAGTGACTTGGGAAATTAGAAGAAGGGGGAGTTAGTGATATCCAACCTGAGCTCCTCCGAGTGAAAAACTGCATCATAATTGTGATCTGAAAAGATAAAACACTTTGTAACACAAAATTGATCATGAGTCATCATTCTGCAACCTCACAACTACCTACCCAGCCTAATATACCTAACATTTTTTCTTCTTTTTGGGTGGGTGCACTTAGACTTGCAGACCCAGCTTTACAATTTTTTCTTTTTTCTGTTTTCCCATCTAAATCTACACTTATTTTTGCCAAGGGCCCAGATTAAGCAGTTGGGCTCCTTTGATTCTCTACCTATCTACAAATCTGCCAAGATTAAGCTGTTTGGACAGATATCATTCTCTATATTCTAAAACAGGAAATTGAAACCTAGGGAGACCAAGGTTAAGCTGTTTGGCCCTCCCTTTTATAGAACATTCTTTAAAAATGGTTAAGTCATCAAAATTGGAATTCAGCAGTGGCATTTGGACTAGCACACTTCATGGCTTCTTCTTTGGTCTCTTCTGGAAATATGGAACATTGCAGCATGCAAAGTATGACATATTTGGCATGTAAAATGTCAATCATGAAATATGAACACCTGTTGCAACAGGAGGCTAACAGCTTCAATGCAAAGTCATGGAGGTACTACAAAGGAATCTCGATCCTAAGAACAAACTTTCAGCATGGGTGAAAAATGACAAAAAGGTGCTATCTAAGGCCCCCATGATAAGGTAGGCTACTACCACATAATTTATGACACTTCTAAGCAGCAACAAGGTTCTGTGTCACATCTTGGTGAGGTCGATCCTAAGGCAAAAACAGAAAAGGAAACTGATAAATGCACAATGCAAGTGGGAAACCTAACCTATATGCTAGTTTCGAGAACCAATACTTATTAGATTGAATCAACCATAAAAATACCCAAAGGAGAAGTCTTCAAAGTTCTGTAGACATAAATAGGAACACTAGGAAGAAGTCAATACATCCCATAAAATATATCCCATAGATAAAACTTAAAAATACATACCCTATATATACAGTATGGCACAGGGAACCACGCAGCCTTGCAACTTATGTGTAATAGTTGTTTAAGACAAACCCCTTGTGGGACTCAAGCCAAGGACTCCTTTGGTAGTTGAAACTCATGGTTTAAAAAAAGTTCTCTTCCAAAGGCAACTAAACTTGAGGATACAATGTCACATAGTTCAATCGTGATAGGGTAGATTTTACTTGAACACTTGGAACATACCAAGGGGTGATTATCAGATACAAGTTGATCAATAGTGACAGTACTTCCGTTATGAGGAAAATACATCACTCGAAAGAGTGAAGACACCACAACATTCATAGCATAGGCATAATCACACCCAAGTAGTACGTGATTTTTAAAGGGAAGAGTCGCGTATCGAATTCAAAATAATATTTTTTAATAAATGATCGATATTGTATGGAAAAGAGCTACCCAAGGTCATGCCAAAGCATCAAAACTACATGAGTGTTGAATGATGCCATAAGATTGTGCCATAATGCCAAAAATAGTAAGGAAATCATACATGCAATTCAGTACCTACAAGCAAAAACCCATAGTAGTTGTCGATCCCAACGTCCTCTTGTGCTTTATTGTGTTTCCTTTATCTTCTTGCTCCAACACTCCAAGTATACCACACTCCTCCAAGAGTGCTCCAAGAGTATGAGAGAGAGAGAGTAGAATAGAGAGATCCAAGCTAAAACTAACAAAAGTTTGAACTAAGAAAAGCCATGAAATATTCATCAGAATCCCTTTTATTAATGAGGCCTCTATTTTCTTCATTTTCCATTATTTTCCTTCATTTTCCTCCTCACATGCAAACTGTGACCTTTCACCTTCTTTTTCTCCTAATTTCCATTATTCTCATAATTAAAAATGCCAATAAATGTCTCATGCCTTTCCAAATCCTTTGTCATTTCCTTTGCCAATTTCCATAGCCATTAATTAATCGCAAGTGATCCCCATCACTATGTTTTTTTCCCAACATTCGGCTTGGAATACGTGTTCCAAGACATTGGTTATTATTTTTCCTTTATTAACTTTATTACATGGATTTTTTATCAGGGTTGTTACAAAGACTAAAAGAATTGACATTTGTACATATAGCTTATACTCTCTCATCAATTGTAGCATGAATACAGAGTGTTTCTCATAATCCTCCTTGTTCTTTGAATACACCAAAATGTCATCAACAAATGCCAATATAAATTCGTTCAAAAATAGACTCAATACATTGTTCATTAGACATATGAAAATTGTTGGTGCATTAGTAAGCCCAAAATATATAACCAAAAATTTATAACGGCCATAACTTGTCCCAAAAATTGGTTTTATGGATGTCTTCCTCCTTGATACACACGTGATGATACCCGAACCTCAAATCAAATTTTGAGAACACCACCGCTCCCCTAACCGGTGTTCCAGGAATAATTATAAAACCTCTTACATGAAATTGAAAATACTTTACTACTTAAACAAGCTCACTAAACCCTTTTTCCATTATATTATTGTAAAGTTGATATTATTTTTAAATAATAAGAATGTTGTTTTAAATTAGTTTATTTATTTTGTTAGTTAAATTTATAGAGTTTTAAATCAATAACTTTTATATATCGAAAATCGAAAATGAGGAGCATTAGGGTTTCTTTCTCTATTTGCAAGATTTGTTGGGCCACCATCGTTGAGTGTTATTCTCTTGGTGCGCATAGAGGGTGCTTCCTACGTTGTGATCTATGCATTGGTTGAGACTATTTATGGCCTAAGTTGCGGGTATATAGTTCAAAGTTCTAGAGTCGATATTTTTTTATATGTTATTCAACATTCTATCTTAGGGTTTGACAATGGTCTTTTGCCCCAATCATGGCCGTTGTGGGTGTGAAAGACTATGGATTGGGTTTGTCCTGTTATGAATGATCCCAATCATTTCCATATGGGTTTTTTTGGTCGAATCTGCATATATAGATTTCATTATTTTTCTGTCTTTACCTCATTGTGCACTTGCGAGTGATTAATGTGGAGTTTGAGCTTTGCAAATTTATGGAGGAAAATCCCCACACAAATTATCTATGTCAAGGATTTGAAATATTTTCTCTCGGAACTGGTAGGAAAACTGGCTTTTTCTAGATATTTGGGGGATTTTCTTGGTCCCTTTTTCAATCTTTGAAGAGGAGGAATATATGTAAAACTTTGAAGGAGAATTATAGCTATCAATTAGATCTAGAAAAAAAGGCATATTTTCAACTTGTTATGATTAACCTTGATCCGAAATTAACTCTTATAAGGGTTTGGGCTAGGGATCTGGTGCAAGATCTTAGGCAAAAGGTCCAAGAAAATTTGGATATTCCAACAAAGCTTCAAAGTTTGATTTTTTCATGGAAATCAAAGCAAGATATCACGGAGTTGCAAGAATGTGACTTTGATCAAGATTCATCCATCATCTTAAACTTGGCATTTCACGGAGGACTTCCTCGATCTTTCATTTTATGCATGATTTTTAAACATTTGTGCAATTATTTTTCAATTGTTAAGATTCATAATTAAATTCCTTGAAAGTAGCTCATACTCATGTAAATAACTTATTTCCCATGAATTATAGACCACCATAATTTAAGCAAATATTTGCAAATTAATTTTTCTATTTCATATATCAATTTGCAACTTTTTTTAAAACATAACATCCACTTAAATAACAAAAACTACACTTATTTTTTATTTAATACTACAATTCCCAAAAAGGATAAATAAAAAAAATCATTAGCTTAAACTAGAAAGTTTTGTATAAACTACACGGTGGCCACTTAACCGGCCATCACAACTAATCAAAGAACATAGGAAAGCAACTGATGCAACTGCTATGAATAATCATATACACAGGTTTCCTTATGGATATGCCATAAAACCAATATTAAACCGATATCACAAGTGAAACCTCCTCCACGTTAAGCATAAAGATGTAACAATAATTAGATATCATCTTGCACGCCCTCTTATAGCATCGATGCCCAACTCAGTGGGATCTGTTGCCTGCACTTCACGGTACACACCATCCAACTCCCTCCTAAACTTGTCCTTGGAGCTCGCATACACCATCTTGCTCCTCACCCTCGAAGACTCAGGAGACCTGTAAATTTGTTTATTCACGTCAAAATCTATGTAATATATTTGAAAGAAGCTGTAGCAAGAAAACTACCATAAAATATTGCTAAAATAACCATTTCTTAATTAATAAATATACATTGGGAAGAAATAAATTAATAAAACTTCCACTTAATTCAACGACTTGATAATTAAAAATCATTATGAAGAAATAAATTAATGAAACTTAACAGTAACGTTGACATACTTACCAGGAAATGAAGAATATCTTGCTCTTTTGACAGTCGTCTTCGGTCACAAAATCGAAGTCATAGACCGCGTATCTACACTCTGTCTCGGGAAGAGAAGCCCTAAAGCTATCATAATTCTCACCAGGGCCACCAAGTTTATCTACCGTGACCTGATTTTCATTTTCGTCAATCTTGAATATTATGAAGCGATATATCTTCTTCCTCTTCAGATCAAAGAATGTAGACTTGCATTCGTCACTGACAGCCATCCCAGAACATGCACTCGCCTGCAAGTATTAAGAAAGAAAACCTTCAAAGAAAGACCTTAACAGAATTTGTTTCACCAAAACAGTGGACCTTTAAGCTTTTAAGGGAAAATTAAAGCAAAGGCAGAATACTGACCATTTGAGGAAAGAAAACGCCGATTCCTGTAAATTAAAGTGACCGAGAACGTCTATCTAACTCCAAGATCCGCAGGAAGGAAGGATAATTAAAGGTGTAGAATTCTGGCAGATCTCAGACCGCTGGATGCAAGCCCTGGCTCTGACAACTCCAAGAGATTTATTGAAATTAAAGGGGGAACTTGCCTGTCGAAATACGTTCAAGAAAATCAATGAATGCCGCGTGAGCAAGCTTGATTTCAATTTTTCGAATAATAAATGGGAACATGCTTTTAACTCAATTTATATGGAAACGATTTAAATTGTTTGAGTCATTTGAATGCTAGAAAAGCCGGATTCAATCTTCAAGTCGGCCATAAAATTGTTTGAAAAATAAAATTGAAAATATTTTTCTTTAGATTTAATTTTTATTTGAAATTATTTAAAAATTAAAATTAAAATTAATTTTATTCAATGATATTATGACACATTTAATGCCAAAGACTTTTCCTTATGTATGCCAGGTACCATTCATGGTTTCTTCAGGTCTATTTCACTGTAAGAAGTTTTTGGAACTTCAATCTGTATGTAATTTTGATATGTTATTAATAATGTTATTTTTTTTTTTTTTTCTAAGTAAGGCTAAACTATTATATTACAGCAAGAGCAAAAATACATCATCAAAATTACAACAGGGCCGCGGCCCTGTAAGACTTGTCCTGGGACAGACAGTAGACTCAGGAATATTCATTCCAGGATTACATAGGATGGAAACTTAGAGCAACACTCATGTAGCTGACACATGGACAAAAAAAACATAAACACGTGAAGAACACCAACACAGAACAGAGATAACAGATAACCGACACAATTACATAGTGACAGAGTGACAGACACATATATGACCGCGAAGGGAGCTGACAGAGAAAAATTCTTGCTGTAAAACCTGGAGCGCGAGCTGGGCATGCTAGTCTTCATCAGTTGTCTGCGGTCCATCCTCCGTCTTGCAGCAGGGAGGCTGGAGGATAGCCTTACCAGGATTGCACGTTCCACAGTCACTTGGGCCAGCACCATAGTCACGAACAGGTTCACTCGGGCCTGCTCCCGGGTCATGTATGGGCCTCAGCATCTCAACAGCAGGGAATTCCATTTCCAAAGTGGGAACAATCCCAGGAACACGCGGAGGGTTGGCACGGGGATTGCCTTCATCATCTTCCCAAGGATTGCTGCAGTGCTCCACTGAAACAGTCACGAAAAAAGTGGAATTGGCCAAGGTACAAGGAAGGCGGTATCTAACCATTGGGTGCTCCGTGTGCCCACAATCCATTCTCGCTGGAGGTTCCACCATTCTGCCTCTGCCCGGGGGCCTTCCTCTCGGTCTTCTGCGCTCAGAGGTTTCTTCAATTGAGGAAGAAGTCGAAGGGGCTCTTCCACTGTAGCCGCCCCTTCCACTGTTACCCCTTCCACGATTACGCTGCATACTGTTCCTCTGTATAGGACGTTCAATTCCCCAACGAAACTGCGGATGACTGGTTTGCAACACCACTATTTGCACAGGTTCACTGCCTGACCGAATTCTAGCCCTCCAATTGCCCAATTCTGTAGCTGCAGAACCTTGACCGTCACTCTCAAGGCCTGAATGAGAGCCGAGACAATGAACCTCCACCACCTCCTTCGAAACAAGAACAAGAGCCGACGAGAGATGCGGGTTTGTAACACCACCAGTCTCCCAAGTACGCAGCACCACCAAACTCTCGGGTTCGCAACTAGCTTGCTCGTAAGCCCGCCAATTGCCTAACTCTGTGGCTGCTAAACTGGCACAATCGCTCTCAGAGCCTGAGTGGGAGCCGAAGCGATGAACCTCTGTCACCTCCTTCAGGACCAGAACAGGAGCAGACGGGAAATGCGGGAGAATGTCCAAGAGTTTACAGCTATGATGCGCCATGTTTCGCTTCTCAAGACGCGCAATGAATGTCGACGGGACGCCACTGCCATCAACCTTAACTGCCCTCCTTAAATGCTGCGTGCTGGTGTAGTTAGGGTGTGTCCTCCTGGCATGTGTGGCTTGTCCGGGCGGACACCTGCCCTGCGGACGAGCCTTAGTCTCTATGTGTCTAGCAACCACCCGCATCCGGGGGAGAGAGATCCTTTTGCACCAAGGTGATGCAGTGTTTTTTGAGTTGTTCATCTTCAACTATGTCCAGGGGTCCTGAAAAGTGTGTTGATGTCTGGGAAACTCCTTGGTTAGCCAGTCTATCGGCTACCTTATTTGTTGTTCTTTGCACATGCTGAAAGGTAAAGCTATGTGGATTTGTAAGCTTTGCTTCCAAGGATTCCAACCTGCTCAAGAGTCTCCAGCTGGTCGCTACCTTGTCCGCTGTTGTTCCTGCTTGGATTTTCTTGGCTGCATTGATTAGGATGAGAGAGTCGCCTTCAACCTCCAGTGGGAAGAAGTGAAATTGCTCTGCGAAGCAGATCCCTTGCCAAAGTCCTTCCATTTCCGCTACATTATTGGTGTCTTTGCCGAGAGAGCCATAATATATGTGCATGGGTGTGCCTGTGTGACTTCTGATGATTCCTCCATAGCCTGCTGGACCAGGATTACCCTTTGCTGCTCCATCAAAGTTGAGCTTGAAAGAGTTGAGAGCCGGTGAGGACCAAGAGGACGGAGAGGTGGGGCCGCGGGGGGGGCATGTGATGACCTTTGCAAAGGCTGAAAGGTCGAGATTCCATTCTTTAAAAATATCCCTTTCTTGTTGCGTTTCTGGCATATCAGTGTCATACCAGGTTCTGATAGCTAAGGTTTCCTGGACATTTCTTTTATAGATGAGCCACAGAGCGTCTATTGTTCTGGAGGAGTTGTTGAAGATGTGTGAGTTACGCTCTTTCCAGAGCAGCCAGTACATAAAACCTGGAGTAAGATCCCATAAGGTATTGAGAAGTTGGCTTCGAAACGGGTTCTTGTCCCAGTTCCTTATATTGTCCGTCACATCTTCGCTCCTTGGTGCTGTTCTTTTGTTGCAGTACTCCACCCTCTCCCAGAGTTGCTTTGCTAGTGGACAGGACTCCATTAAATGGCTGATTGTCTCAGTGTGGAGATTGCAGTTTGGGCATCTGGAAGGCCCACTGAATCCTCGTTTTAGCAAGTTATCCCAAGTGAGTATACGCCTCTTACTGAGCAACCATAGGAAGGTTGAGATTTTGGGCCAGAGCCCAGGAAGCCAGACTCGTGCCTAGATTTGGTCTTGATTCTCTTGGCCGTTTGAGTAGCGCAACTGATGTGCTTCCTTAGTGGTGAAAGTGCCCTTGTGCTTGTGACCCCATCTGAGCTTGTCCTGCTGGTTGGAGTAGCGTATTTTATGTTGCACAAGTTCCTGGTCCAAGTCTGAGAATGTTTCACCTGCCCAGTCTCTTTGCCAACTGTTTGCAGATCTCCATGTTTGGTATTCTTGATGATGCGTTTGCTGCCAGAATTGATGCACGTAAATGAGGTTTTCTTATTGCATATACGAATGCCAGAGTGGCATCTGGAATAGATTTGCCAGCTTGGGGAGCTGCTGCCACGAATCCTCCCAGAACTTGGCTGACGTACAGGAGTGTATTTCCCAAAAGCTATGTTCCTGTATGAAGCAGCTGTGTATCTTCGCCGCATTCCAGATTGGAGAGCCCTGGGCACTGGGGTTGATTCTGATTAGATCTTGCCATTGACTTCCCCTAGCATATTTTGCTTTCCATAAGCGAGCCCAAGGTGTATGAGGCTTGGAGAGCCAATTCCACCACATACGGGCTCCCATAGTGCTGTTGCTTTGTAGTGGATCTCGAAGCCCTAGACCGCCCTCTGTTTTGGGTTTGCATACATCTTTCCAATTCACGAGGGCCCATTTACGATTTCTGCCAGTGGAGCCCCAGAGGAAGTTTCGCTGAAGGTTGCGAATAGCTTTAAGGACCCATTTTGGAGCTGCCAGAGTGGAGAAGAGGTACAGCGGCATAGCTTGAAGGACAGACTTGATCAGGACCAATCTGCCTGCCATATTGAGAGCACGAAAGGTCCACGAAGAGAGTTTTGATTCCAGCTTATCAAGGAGGGATTGCCATGAGGCATTTTTAATAGCGGAAGCTGAGAGGGGCGCTCCAAGATATTTAGAAGGCAGATGGGAAATGGTGAATCCCAAGATTCTGGCAATGTTCCTTTGAGTGGAGGGGGGGTATTGAAAAAGAAGAGCTGCGATTTGGAGGCGTTGATGGAGGTGTCGGATGCATCAGAATAGAGGGAGAGGAGTGATTTAAACATGGAAGCTTCTTTTGAGGATGGGTGGCCAAATAACATGGTGTCATCCACGAATTGTTGATGGGACAGCGGATTGAGGCCATGAATGGAAATACCTTTGAGCTTGTGAGAGGCTGTGGCTGCTTTGAGTAGTCTGCTGAGACCTTCAGCCATTAAAACAAAAAGAAAAGGGGAGAGAGGATCCCCTTGTCTTATGCCACGAGAGGGCCGAAAGGGAGAAGAGGGGGATCCATTCAGGAGGACTAAAAAGCTAGGGGAGGTAATAAGGTTCATGATCCACCTGGTCCATGTAGCACTAAATCCAAAGGCTAAAAGCATTTTTTGGATGAAATTCCAACTAAGCTTATCAAAAGCTTTGGAGAGGTCGAGTTTTAGAATCATACCTGATTTCTTGAGGATCTTTAAAGAGTGTATAACCTCGTTGGAAAGTATGATTCCATCCATAATCTGTCGTCCTTCCACATATCCTGTCTGCTCCGGAGATATAAGTAGGGGAAGGAGAGGTTTGAGCCGGTTTGCAATAACCTTTGAGATAAGCTTATATATAACATTGCAGAGTGCGATAGGTCTGAAGTTCTCCGGCCTGTTGGGCTCTTCTCCTTTGGGAACCAGAGCTAGAAAAGTTGTATTGAGGGACGGTAGGATCCAATGCATGCTTCTGGATTCTTCAACCAGATTCCAAACTTCATTCTTGATAAGGTCCCAGAATTCGTGGAAAAAGTTAGCCGTGAAACCATCAGGACCTGGCGCTTTTCCATCCTTGAGTTGAGCCATGGCTTCTTCGACTTCTTGCATGGTCGTGGGCTGAAGTAATCTGTTGTTATGATCCTCAGTAATAATGCTTGGAATGTGCTGTGTGATGCCTCGGATTGCAGCTTCTCTGTTCTCAATGGGCTCCATTAAGATTTCCTTAAAATACCCTGTAAGACTTGTCCTGGGACAGACAGTAGACTCAGGAGTATTCATTCCAGGATTACATAGGATGGAAACTTAGAGCAACACTCATGTAGCTGACACATGGACAAAAACAACATAAACACGTGAAGAACACCAACACAGAACAAAGATAACAGATAACCGACACAATTACATAGTGACAGAGTGACAGACACATATATGACCGCGAAGGGAGCTGACAGAGAAAAATTCTTGCTGTAAAACCTGGAGCGCGAGCTGGGCATGCTAGTCTTCATCAGTTGTCTGCGGTCCATCCTCCGTCTTGCAGCAGGGAGGCTGGAGGATAGCCTTACCAGGATTGCGCGTTCCACGGTCACTTGGGCCAGCACCATAGTCACGAACAGGTTCACTCGGGCCTGCTCCCGGGTCATGTATGGGTCTCAGCATCTCAACAGCAGGGAATTCCATTTCCAAAGTGGGAACAATCCCAGGAACACGCGGAGGGTTGGCACGGGGATTGCCTTCATCATCTTCCCAAGGATTGCTGCAGTGCTCCACTGAAACAGTCACGAAAAAAGTGGAATTGGCCAAGGTACAAGGAAGGCGGTATCTAACCATTGGGTGCTCTGTGTGCCCACAATCCATTCTCGCTGGAGGTTCCACCATTTTGCCTCTGCCCGGGGGCCTTCCTCTCGGTCTTCTGCGCTCAGAGGTTTCTTCAATTGAGGAAGAAGTCGAAGGGGCTCTTCCACTGTAGCCGCCCCTTCCACTGTTACCCCTTCCACGATTACGCTGCATACTGTTCCTCTGTATAGGACGTTCAATTCCCCAACGAAACTGCGGATGACTGGTTTGCAACACCACTATTTGCACAGGTTCACTGCCTGACCGAATTCTAGCCCTCCAATTGCCCAATTCTGTAGCTGCAGAACCTTGACCGTCACTCTCAAGGCCTGAATGAGAGCCGAGACAATGAACCTCCACCACTTCCTTCGAAACAAGAACAGGAGTCGACGAGAGATGCGGGTTTGTAACACCACCAGTCTCCCAAGTACGCAGCACCACCAAACTCTCGGGTTCGCAACTAGCTTGCTCGTAAGCCCGCCAATTGCCTAACTCTGTGGCTGCTAAACTGGCACAATCGCTCTCAGAGCCTGAGTGGGAGCCGAAGCGATGAACCTCCGTCACCTCCTTCAGGACCAGAACAGGAGCAGACGGGAAATGCGGGAGAATGTCCAAGAGTTTACAGCTATGATGCGCCATGTTTCGCTTCTCAAGATGCGCAATGAATGTCGACGGGACGCCACTGCCATCAACCTTAACTGCCCTCCTTAAATGCTGCGTGCTGGTGTAGTTAGGGTGTGTCCTCCTGGCATGTGTGGCTTGTCCGGGCGGACACCTGCCCTGCGGACGAGCCTTAGTCTCTATGTGTCTAGCAACCACCCGCATCCGGGGGAGAGAGATCCTTTTGCACCAAGGTGATGCAGTCTTTTTTGAGTTGTTCATCTTCAACTATGTCCAGGGGTCCTGAAAAGTGTGTTGATGTCTGGGAAACTCCTTGGTTAGCCAGTCTATCGGCTACCTTATTTGTTGTTCTTCGCACATGCTGAAAGTTAAAGCTATGTGGATTTGTAAGCTTTGCTTCCAAGGATTCCAACCTGCTCAAGAGTTTCCAGCTGGTCGCTACCTTGTCCGCTGTTGTTCCTGCTTGGATTTTCTTGGCTGCATTGATTAGGATGAGAGAGTCGCCTTCAACCTCCAGTGGGAAGAAGTGAAATTGCTCTGCGAAGCAGATCCCTTGCCAAAGTCCTTCCATTTCCGCTACATTATTGGTGTCTTTGCCGAGAGAGCCATAATATATGTGCATGGGTGTGCCTGTGTGACTTCTGATGATTCCTCCATAGCCTGCCGGACCAGGATTACCCTTTGCTGCTCCATCAAAGTTGAGCTTGAAAGAGTTGAGAGCCGGTGGGGACCAAGAGGACGGAGAGGTGGGGCCGCGGGGGGGGCGTGTGATGACCTTTGCAAAGGCTGAAAGGTCGAGATTCCATTCTTTAAAAATATCCCTTTCTTGTTGCGTTTCTGGCATATCAGTGTCATACCAGGTTCTGATAGCTAAGGTTTCCTGGACATTTCTTTTATAGATGAGCCACAGAGCGTCTATTGTTCTGGAGGAGTTGTTGAAGATGTGTGAGTTACGCTCTTTCCAGAGCAGCCAGTACATAAAACCTGGAGTAAGATCCCATAAGGTATTGAGAAGTTGGCTTCGAAACGGGTTCTTGTCCCAGTTCCTTATATTGTCCGTCACATCTTCGCTCCTTGGTGCTGTTCTTTTGTTGCAGTACTCCACCCTCTCCCAGAGTTGCTTTGCTAGTGGACAGGACTCCATTAAATGGCTGATTGTCTCAGTGTGGAGATTGCAGTTTGGGCATCTGGAAGGCCCAATGAATCCTCGTTTTAGCAATTTATCCCAAGTGAGTATACGCCTCTTACTGAGCAACCATAGGAAGGTTGAGATTTTGGGCCAGAGCCCAGGAAGCCAGACTCGTGCCCAGATTTGGTCTTGATTCTCTTGGCCGTTTGAGTAGCGCAACTGATGTGCTTCCTTAGTGGTGAAAGTGCCCTTGTGCTTGTGACCCCATCTGAGCTTGTCCTGCTGGTTGGAGTAGCGTATTTTACGTTGCACAAGTTCCTGGTCCAAGTCTGAGAATGTTTCACCTGCCCAGTCTCTTTGCCAGCTGTTTGCAGATCTCCATGTTTGGTATTCTTGATGATGCGTTTGCTGCCAGAATTGATGCACGTAAATGAGGTTTTCTTGTTGCATATACGAATGCCAGAGTGGCATCTGGAATAGATTTTCCAGCTTGGGGAGCTGCTGCCACGAATCCTCCCAGAACTTGGCTGACGTACAGGAGTGTATTTCCCAAAAGCTATGTTCCTGTATGAAGCAGCTGTGTATCTTCGCCGCATTCCAGATTGGAGAGCCCTGGGCACTGGGGTTGATTCTGATTAGATCTTGCCATTGACTTCCCCTAGCATATTTTTCTTGCCATAAGCGAGCCCAAGGTGTATGAGGCTTGGAGAGCCAATTCCACCACATACGGGCTCCCATAGTGCTGTTGCTTTGTAGTGGATCTCGAAGCCCTAGACCGCCCTCTGTTTTGGGTTTGCATACATCTTTCCAATTCACGAGGGCCCATTTACGATTTCTGCCAGTGGAGTCCCAGAGGAAGTTTCGCTGAAGGTTGCGAATAGCTTTAAGGACCCATTTTGGAGCTGCCAGAGTGGAGAAGAGGTACAGCGGCATAGCTTGAAGGACAGACTTGATCAGGACCAATCTGCCTGCCATATTGAGAGCACGAAAGGTCCATGAAGAGAGTTTTGATTCCAGCTTATCAAGGAGGGATTGCCATGAGGCATTTTTAATAGCGGAAGCTGAGAGGGGCGCTCCAAGATATTTAGAAGGCAGATGGGAAATGGTGAATCCCAAGATTCTGGCAATGTTCCTTTGAGTCGAGGGGGGGGTATTGAAAAAGAAGAGCTGCGATTTGGAGGCGTTGATGGAGGTGTCGGATGCATCAGAATAGAGGGAGAGGAGCGATTTAAACATGGAAGCTTCTTTTGAGGATGGGTGGCCAAATAACATGGTGTCGTCCACGAATTGTTGATGGGACAGCGGATTGAGGCCATGAATGGAAATACCTTTGAGCTTGTGAGAGGCTGTGGCTGCTTTGAGTAGTCTGCTGAGACCTTCAGCCATTAAAACAAAAAGAAAAGGGGAGAGAGGATCCCCTTGTCTTATGCCACGAGAGGGCCGAAAGGGAGAAGAGGGGGATGCATTCAGGAGGACTAAAAAGCTAGGGGAGGTAATAAGGTTCATGATCCACCTGGTCCATGTAGCACTAAATCCAAAGGCTAAAAGCATTTTTTGGATGAAATTCCAACTAAGCTTATCAAAAGCTTTGGAGAGGTCGAGTTTTAGAATCATACCTGATTTCTTGAGGATCTTTAAAGAGTGTATAACCTCGTTGGAAAGTATGATTCCATCCATAATCTGCCGTCCTTCCACATATCCTGTCTGCTCCGGAGATATAAGCAGGGGAAGGAGAGGTTTGAGCCGGTTTGCAATAACCTTTGAGATAAGCTTATATATAACATTGCAGAGTGCGATAGGTCTGAAGTTCTCCGGCCTGTTGGGCTCTTCTCCTTTGGGAACCAGAGCTAGAAAAGTTGTATTGAGGGACGGTAGGATCCAATGCATGCTTCTGGATTCTTCAACCAGATTCCAAACTTCATTCTTGATAAGGTCCCAGAATTCGTGGAAAAAGTTAGCCGTGAAACCATCAGGACCTGGCGCTTTTCCATCCTTGAGTTGAGCCATGGCTTCTTCGACTTCTTGCATGGTCGTGGGCTGAAGTAATCTTTTGTTATGATCCTCAGTAATAATGCTTGGAATGTGCTGTGTGATGGCTCGGATTGCAGCTTCTCTATTCTCAATGGGCTCCATTAACATTTCCTTAAAATACCCTGTGAATTCCTTTTCCATGTCCTTATGCTCTTCAATTCTTTCACCTTGTTGGTTGTTGATGAACGCTATATTATTATGCATTCGCCGTTGAATGGTGGTTTTGTGGAAGAATTTTGTGTTCTTCTCCCCTTCTTTGAGCCAGTTGATTCTTGATTTTTGCCGCCAGAGTATTTCTTCTTGCTTCCTGCGCTCTTCGATTTGGTTCCATAGTTCCTGTTCTTGTTGTGCTTGTTCTTCTGTTCTGCCTTGGAGGATGAGGTTTTGTTGGAGTTTACTCATCTGCTGTTCTAGTTGGAAGCGCTTCTCCTGAATGTTGCCAAAGCTTGTGCGATTCCAGATTTTGAGGACATGTTTCAGATTCTTTAGCTTTTGCTGGAATTGATACATTTTGGCACCCTGCGGCGGAATGTAGGCTGCCCAAGCATCGCTGACGACCTTTCTGAAGGTGGCATTTGTGAGCCAGAATGCTTCGAATCTGAAGGGTCTGTTGCATTGATTGCCTGGTCTGGACCATTGTAGCAGAATTGGCCAGTGATCCGACCCGCCATGTGGAAGGATGGAAGCATTGAAATCCCCTCCGAGGTGGATTGCATTGTCAGAGAGAAGGAATCTGTCAAGGCGGGAGGCTATGTGTTGAATGCCTCGACGCTTGTTTGTCCATGTAAAAATTCCATTAGAGGTAGGGATGTCCATAAGATGATTGGTTCGAATGAAGTCTTTGAGGCTTTCGCTGTCACTGTCGAGCCCTATTCGGCCTCCCTGTTTCTCTGTCATGGAAGTTATTATATTGAAGTCACCGCCCCCGATCCAAAGCGGGAATTTTCTGTTTTCGTTGAGTTGAGCAAGCGTTTCCAGAAGTTCTATTTTTTGTTGAACTAATTGAGGAAAATAGACATTTGTAAGGTGGCCATGTATGCCGGTGCCAACGAGGTGGAATGAGGCTTGAATGAAATGGGGTGTGGCGTGAAGGTCGTATAATGTGATGATCTGAGGGTTCCAAAAGATGGCTAAACCGCCTGAGGCTCCGGAGGCATCAACAGAGATGGCCCTGCTTCCTGCCCAAACTTTGCCTCGGATTCGTTCAATAGCATCAGTGGTGCTTTTGGTTTCTTGCAGAAAAAATATAGTTGGTTTTTCTTGCTGAATCAAGTGTTTGATCATTCTGTGTTTTGAGGGACTGTTGAATCCTCTCACATTCCATGATATTAGCTTCATGTAAACTATGATTTGGGTTTGTAAAACTTAGTCAACTTAGGGAATCGCCCCGATTCCATAAGTATTTCACCTATTTCTATTGTGCGCTGGAGTTCTGTCTTTCGTCCTCTTTTCTTGAGATCCTTGAGTAGCTTTTTTCCGTCCCATGGACTGCCTCCCTGGATACCCAGGCTTTTATTATGCTGCGCCTTGGCTAGGACTCCTTCCAGCTTGTCGATCTGCCAAGGTTGAATGGAGTTGTATTCTTTTTGTTTGCATGTTGTTTCAAGTGTGAAGATATCTAATCCATCAATCGTGACATCCGCTTGATCTTCTTCCATAACAGTGGTGTCATCTAGAACTTCCTCATCCTCTTCTTGTTGAAGCCTGAGAGCTAGAGTAACATCGGTGTCCATATCGGAGTCCTGCAGCTTGTTATCCTTTGAGGATTGTTCTTTGGAGAACGAGGGGGGTCTGAAATTTGATATGGATTTGCCTTTCTCCAGAGAGGGACTGGGTGTGGGTTTCATTGGATCAGGGTCAGAGACTTGCAAGGGATCTGGGTGAGGGTGGGGGGGTGAGGGCGGAGAGGGTTTGTGAGGGGATGCAGAACTGGGTTGGCCAATATTTTCTTGCGGTGCAAGAACGGAGAATTTATTCTGGTGGTCCACTTTGGGAGTGTTTTCAATAACTGGCTGACTCTTTTTGGCATGCCTGCAGCGGTTGGGGATTTTGATGAAACCTTCAGAGTCCATTTCAGAGCCAGTAGCAGCTGCTTTGGACTGGGCATTTAAAGGGCAGTCATGGAAGAGGTGACCGTGCTCATGACACTTACGACAGCGGAAGGGAATGTGTTCATAATCTAAAGATTGAGTCCATTCATAATCATCATGATAGAGCTTTACCGTATCCGCGAGAGCGTTGGTAAGGTGCATCAGAACGCAGATCCTAGCATAAGAGGTGTACTTGCGAGTTTTTGTCTCAGCTGCAACTCTGATGAAGGTGCCCATTTTGTTGCCTATGTCCGCAAGTGTTTCTTCTCTCCAGTATTTTGCAGGGAGGGAGTACATCCTGATCCAGACGGGCGCCCAGCTGAAGTCCTCCTTGTCAGGATTGAATCTGGGCTTCCATTCAGTGAGATAGAGGCCTGAAGAATTGAAGAAGTACGGCCCTCCTTCAAATATTCTCACTCTATCCTCCACACAGTTAAATATAGCTGTGAAGAAGCCCTTTGGTCCTAGTTGCAGAGATATTTGACCTTTGGGCTTCCACTTTGAGGCTATCCAACCTTGTAAGGCCCTTTCCGTTGGCCAGAAGCCTAAAAATTTTCCTATGAGTGCATGGTCTTGCATGTACTGGATTTCACCATTGATGCGTTGGCTGGGCAGGTCCACTTTGATGGGTTCAGCAGCTTTTGGGATGCAGGTGGCTGATGTAACTTTATGCTGAGTCGTTTTGGCTTTATCAGGCGTCTCTTTGTCGTCTTCAACCTCTTCTGTCGGGGCCGTATGGATCCTTGCCTCCGCTTTCTGATTTGCGCCTTGTCCTGCCTCTGGGTCGGCGTCAGAAGGGGGTAGAGGCTGAGAGTGCCGGGTAGCGTCAGAGCTCGCAGAGTGTTTTGGAGGGGGAGCAGAGCTCTCCCCTCCTCCCGCCATATCCATTGCTATCGACCAGCAAAGAATCGGCGGCTGTAGCAGGGTGAACAGTCAGGGCGGCGGCTGGTTAGGGTTTGGGTACAGAATTCAGGAATTCGCATCAGAGCTGGGGTAGTACTATAATGTTATTTTTTATTTAAAAAAAACTTTATATATTATTTAATAAGCTTTTTAAGATGACTTTGTATGGTTTAATTTAAAATTGATTTGCTAAAATAGATATTAAGTAGAAAATTGTATTAATAGTTTATTTTATTAAAATATAATATAAAATATTTTTTGAAATTTATTTGAAATTAATTGCCAAAAATATGTCTCAAAAATTTGATATGAATCACAAAAGCCTAAATTCAATACCAATATAAAATAGTTTATGTAAATTATTTATTGATATTTAAAATAACAAAATAAAGATATATTTATTATTTCCTTTTAATGGTGTTGTGATTTTCTTTTATTTTTATATGTTTTTCCACTTTTATATATAGGGGATTTTCATTTTAGTTTCATTTTAGACTATTAGTTTTATGGTATAAATGCCATCTATGTATAGTTGTTATATCTTTAGTCTTAACTCAATCGAGTATTTCCAGGAACAAACTTTTTTTTGGATTACAAAATTTAAATGAAGGTTTGCACCCTAACATATTTGTCCCTTTCGATGCTAAATAAATCTATGACTAAATAGATCTAAGTTTATTTAAAAACATCTATAGAATTACAATAACATAATATAAAATATACCTATATGTTTGTATGTTATGTATGGTAAAATTTGATTCTATATTCTTGCATCTTGGTTTTGTTTTTGCTCATACACAGAATATTTGTAGACAATAGTGGGGTGGTGGATTTTACATACTTGGTTGTTTGAGATAGTGGGTGCAAATACTTTGGCCGTGAATATATCAAAATCCAATAAATGAGGTTAGAGCCTACTAGCGAATGTTGCAAATTATGTTTAGCATATTATGTAATGGAATATTTTATATGTTGATACTTCATAAGATATTTTGAGTTATTTTGCATTAGGCATAGAAAAAGTTATTTTAATAACATTTACCATAATTTGTTATGCACATTTAGAAGGAGAATAATGACAAGGAATGGAAGGAATTGAGTAAGCAATATCCACACTTGTTATTCGAAAATTAACACAATTTTCCGCATTTTGAAAAGATGATGATTTCCACCTCAACCTCCAAAGCATAGACAATTCATATGCCTTCTTCAACAATATGTTTTTATGTTTGTAGAAAGCCACTCACCAAATTATAATATTCTTGATTTGATTTATTTCAATCCTTCTACAACCCATTGTGTATTTATACCCGCTCTATAACCATTCCAATCACATCCACAAAATCCTAGGTTAACAAAGCCCTAGTCATGTTAATGTTATTAGTTCTTAGGCCAAATATGATGTGTGGATTGCCAATTATTTTGACTCATAAAGAGATATGAGGAAATCATTGCAGGTGATCACCTGTAATATATCCTAATGTAAAAGTTCAGACACGCTAAAATGACTTCATTTCAGTTGGACTGTATCCTCCAGGTTTCTGAGAGGGAGGATGGGGAATGCTTACAAATAAACAAGAAGAGTGGATGAGAAAACCCTCTTTGGAGGATGGAAATGAAGTAAAACCAACTTGTATTTTGTTTTCTCTAAAACCTACATTTTTTTTCATTTTTTAATGTATTTTTATTTTTATGTTTTAATGTAATGTTATGTGACAATATCTCTCCAATGTTATGGTGTTACTAAAGTGCCTATTAGCAAAATAAATTGTATTTTTCTCACATTGATGTTTTCTAGGCAAACCTTCTTTTGACCACTTTAAGATCACTTCACCCTTTAAAGGTGTTATTTTCAAGCTTTATGCCTTATTACATAGTTTTTACTTAATTGTATCCTAACATGAATATCTTCCTTAAGTCCTTTTGATATTTATAATTTCGTACTATAGTATGAAGTGAATGTTGGACTTCCAAATTACACTCTTAATGTACCTACCATTGAAGAAATGGCTTCAATCTTTCGAGAACAAGGCTAGTCCCTAATGGAGATTGTGTCCACGACCTGAAGGCTAGAAGAGGAGATGATTATCTCAAATGGTATAAAAGCATCCTTGAACTAGAATTGGAATTAAGTCCCATTTGAAAATTTATGAAATGTGGTCCTTGGAGGAAGAGAAAAGGTCGTAGCCTTCTATAGCTAGGCACCTATGTACTGGTAAACATATCGGCTAGTACAAGAGCTAAGGGGTTGTAGCTCCCTTCCAGTAGAAGCTGGAGAATGAGAGAAGGTTGTATCCTTCTGCGGGTGGATGCCTGTATACTGGTATGAGTTTGCACCAATACAAGATTGTAAATAGATTTTCTTTATATTAAAAGAAGACATAGATGACTGCAGCAGGTGGTTTTTCTCCCGCATTGGGTTTCCACCTTAAATCTTGGTGTTCATGTGTGTTGCTTATGTGCATAGAAAATTTTAGGGGCGAATATTTGCCCTTTGGCGAAATTAAGGGGTTTTAAATTTTTAGTGGGCGAATGTTTTGTTTCATAGCACATTTTTACAAATCACCTCAAATAGCCCACCTTATTTTAAGGGAGAGGGTAAAAAAGGTAAATTTAGCCCTTGAAACTAGGAGTTACAACCTTCCATTCGCCCATTTTCAAGAATAGGTTTTATTTAAGTGAATCCATTTTCCCATTTTCAAGAATAGGTTTTATTTAAGTGAATCCTATGGGCCAAATACCATATTTATAAAAGAAGTATATAAATAAATGAGAGGTATGGTAAATAAATAAATAAAAATTTATATTTACTTCATAAGTCACCTTATATACATGCAAGGGTGTAAACAAATAAAAATATAAGTAAAGTGGAGGTATGGTAAATAAATAAAACGTCTTTTTATACTTACTCAAAAGGTATGGTAAATAAATAAAAATATAAATAAACTAGACGTATGGTAAATAAATAAAACCTCTTTTCATATTTAGTCCATAACCCTCGTTCTATTTATGAAGGCTCAAGAAAGAGGTTTTATTTAAGTGAATCCTATGGGCCAAATACCATATTTGTAAAAGAGGTATGGTAAATTAATAAAAATATAAATAAACGAGAGGTATGGTAAACAAATAAAACGTTTTTTATATTTACTCCATAAGTCACGTTATATTTATGAACACTCAAAAAATGCATTATATTTAGGTGAAACCTATGTGCAAAATACTATGGGACAAATACCATGGACTAGATTGTTATTATTACCATGCAAAAAAACATTATTAACCCTAATATTAGTATAAATAAAAATAGAATGGCACATGGTATTGACCCATAGTATTCAACAAAATGGCACATGGTATTGACCCATGGTATTCACCTGGAATGTAGCCTATTTAAATGGGGGAATTAAACCAGCATAGATCCATCTTTACTCTGGATCTACTAACCCCCGAGAGGTATCAAATATCGTGATATGCAAACTAGCATAGAGTAAAAAAATATTTGATCCCTCTCGGGGCTTGGTGGATCAAGAGTAAAAATGGATGTTGTAATTTAATGTATGTTAAACATTTTAGCTTCGTTAAAATAAAAAATAAAATAAAATTCAACTATTAATTTTATTAATTTTTTTTATAAATTACTAATAGTAATTTTTAAGCTCCGGGTTTATGATAACCCATGGTATTGACCCATGGTAATACCATGGTATTCATGTGAGTATAGACTATTTAAAGGGGAAATTCTATCATGTTAGATCCATCTTAATTCTGGGTCTACCAAGTGCTCAGGGGGATAAATAGGTTTCATCCCCCTAAGAGTGGTAGATGTGGAGTTAAGATGGATATAGGTTGGTTTTTATGATAATGAAGATATTAAATAGACTTAGGAAATTATATTGTAAAAAAATCTTAAGGTGAATGGTTAAAGCATAGACATTGAACAAGTATATTTGTATACTTCTGTTTTAAACTGAAACAAATCCAGGGCTAAAAGGAATGGATTGATTGCACTAGTCATCCTTCTGTAACTTTCCAACATATGCTGGAGTAAACAGATTGTAATTTGGGCAATTTTTCTAACTACAAATAGGAACATACTTGTGTATTGGCAGGGTGGTTACGAGGTCCTAGAAGTGATGAATTTGAATTTTTCTTGGTTTTATATATAGTATTAGGTGTTTTCTCATGCTTTATGTGAATGACATGGGTGAATTTTATCCTACACCCACTAGGTTATCGATATGTAACTTCAGTAATTTTGATTTCAAAAGATATTTTAAAGAAATGCAATGATTTCATTTGTGTATTCAATAAACACAATATTCTAATGGAATTCTGCATTTGTGGTTTACCTATATAGATTCCATAAAGAAGTGTTAGTGGTGTGACATCAACTGTCCTCAAGCAGAGGCTTTAGTTTTACTCTTTTTGGAAGCAAATACCTTCTTCCAACATTTTTGAGTTCCATGAAAAATTTGAAATTCCTAATAGTATTCAATTATGGGTTCAAGAGAGACATAGTATTCAATTATGGGTTAAAGAGATCCACACTGAATGATCTATCGGCCTTATCTTCACTTAGTTTAAGACTATTCACTTGGAGAGCCTGCACGTGCCCCCACTTCAAGAGCATAGTAAAGTCATGTAGAACTTAGAGAAGCTATCTTTAAGCTTTTAGTGAAGAATGGAAAAATGTCTAGGTTCAATAACAACCAGTCGAGCTTTGAATAAATCCATGTCTTTTGATAAGATCCTCTTCCAAATTAGAACACAATTTCCTTTTGGCAATAACCACATACAATGTCTTGATTTTGTTATTGAGAAAATAGAGGTTGTGAAACAAGCTTGTGCCATACAAGGACTTGATTCATTGATTTTGTATCAATTATGGCTCTTGATGTAACAATGTCTTGATTTTGTTGCTTGAAAATAGAGGTTACGCTTTACTATTTCACAAAATTTCTTACAATCTTTCCATAAGTATTGATTTGTAATCTCAATCATTGAGGGATGACAGTAATGACAAAGGTAATATTCCATGGTTTGAAGTTACCCTCTTACTAAATATTTAAATATATCACCACAATTTAACTGTTAGTTAAAGGAATTGTATTTGATTTGTAAACAATTCATTGCTTGATTTATAGATTTTTATTTTTTCCCTTTTTGATTTTTTTTCTCAAATTTGGTATGAGATATCTTCCAATATTTGGGTTCCCTAGTTTCCCCACCATAGCTATGAGGTTCAGATGCTATCATTAAATATTCTCAGAACGTTACAACTTTTCTAATAAGTGTACTCTGAAACATTGTTGTTTCTTTTCCATGGTGTTAATGCAAATAAGCACTACAACTAGTGTCATTATTTAGATTAAGTGCCAAAATCTAGGTGGTCTTGTAATGATGGAGTGATTGTTTTCTAGCTACTAAGGCCATATGCATTTTTATCTCTTATGTTGTCCTGAGATATTCAAATTCAGAATAAGAATTGAGGTCTCGTTTCCACTGTAGATTGCAGTTAGTTTCTTGAACATAATATATAGTAGATTATATTTTACTAATCAACTATGGATGTGATCCCTCGCAGGAAAGGAAATTCAAAGTGACTTTGATTTCACATTGATTTGTCAAAACATCCACACAGGAAAGGAGATTCAAAGTGACACTGATTTCACACTGATTTGTCAAAATGGAGGCAAAAGAAAAGGAAACTTTGTATTCAACAATGCTCTTAATTTCATATGTACATGCACAGACATATTAGTAGAAAACATTGAAGGGTTGCCTAAGTAATATTTTCCATTCCACTACATTCTTTACAGCTTGTAAATAAATAACTCGGAACAATTCATTACACTACTTGTTATTATTTATTAATCAGTGGTTAAGATTTTGATATTGAACTGGCTAAGATTTTTCTTCCTTCTGTGAAATTATGTGTTCTATAATGCTTCTTTTCCATTCACTATGTATAGCATATAAAGTGTGTCTAATGGAGTAGGAAGATTGGAAAGTCTTGTGATCCTTGAACTGTGTTACAAGGCAGAAACCCAACGGGGCAGGGTAGGTGCATCCCCACAAAGGGGTCACAAATACCAAAGTTGGTATTGGCTAGTGCCTTGAGCTAGAAAATTTCCTTTACCCTTGTATTAACAGTGAATCCAGAGAGGATTCTAATATTATCTTTATAATATTTATATTAGTTAAGATTGATGAATAAAATTCATGAGACATGAGCTAGGATGTCCTTGCAAGGTGGTTGTTGATTATTGGAAGCTATGATGGCCATTATGTCAGGCTAGGTGGTCGCACTCCCTTGATCGTGAGCACGATTGTGATCAAGATGGAAGACTTCATAGTTTGGATTGATTGTTTAGCAGTGATAATTAGTGGGCTCATTCACAAAAGCTTCTATTTCATTAATCCTTTTTATAGAGTTGTCAGATTCAATTTCCAAAGGTTTTAATTACACTATAGAGTTGAGTTCTGAGAGAGTTGTGATTCACAGTGTTAAGTATAGCAGCTATGACACTTGAATGAAGACAAGCATAGTAGATGTATTAGACTCTGTTATAAGCTTACCTGCATATTATAAGGGACTTGGTTGGCTTTTTTATAATTTTATAAACAAGTTCCATTTCGTGGAAATGTGAAAAAAATAGTGATATTGCCACCATGTGGCTCTTGTCATATATGGTTTTATACTTTTTCAAAAAATTCTCTAAGAGTTCACAATGCTAAGATTCACTAGGACCTTACAAATGTTTATTATTTAGTGAAAGACTCAGCAAGATCTTACAATATTTTATAATTGAGTAAAATATTCGCCATGCCTGGTGAGAGATTCGCCAAAAAATTATATATACATATTATATTATTGATTTTCCTATATACCATGGAGATTCGCCCAATTATTATACATATAAATTTAGGGGGGGTTCTTAAAATTTTCCCTGCTTATGTGTGATGGTTTATTTTTGTTATTACTGCACATAGCTACTATTTAATAAAGTATGAATGCACTGATTAAATATCAACAGATGATGAACTAAATGAATCATAAGTTAACAAGATATACATTGGTTTCCTTAACAACAGTTGCGTGCACACACGAGTTCAATTCATTGAAGTAGCGTATATAAATTTGATTATGAAATGAAAATTTATTGAATTAATAATACTGATTTACCCCCTCCCCCTCTCAGTATTATTTCCAACATACATAGTGGATCATATGATCATAATCGTAAAGGAACATAGTGGATCTGTCTTAATATCACATATAGAAGAAAATATTATCAATGATGTTGCATAACTAATCCCCATAATAGTACCAAGTCATATAGGTGGAATAGTGGTACTGCATAAACTTAGGTGTCAAAATATAGGGTGTTGTTGTGATGAACTACAACATATAAGGGTGGCTGGTAAGACTGGCAGAAAATTGAAGGAGCTAAAAATCAAACCAAGATGCTGACACAACCCAAGGTCTTTGTCGACCACATATGGTACATTTTTACACTATGGGAATAAATGAGCTAAAGTTGACCATGTGAGAAATCATTTGATTACCAATCATTGATGTTACCTTTAAAATACACAAGGCAACTCACCGATAATGATGATTAGAGTCAAGGTACCCCAGTAAAATCTAAAAACTGTAAATAAATGTGTTGAAGTCGAACACTTGAGAGAATGTATCAACCAAGAGACATTGATGTATTCTCATTGTTGATAGTGAAGGAGTCTACCACTGATGACTGCAAACTCTAAGGTACTGAAAAAAGGAATCTAGATCTTGTTCCCAGAGAAATGAGTTGGATTCAATGGGAAAATATCTACTGGAAGGGTGGCATTAAGGCATCCCACATCAACCAGCACAAGTGTAACCCATGGGCCAATAATTTGGAAGAACTCAGATGAAGAGAGATGAAGTAATCATTCTGATGCATGTTTTTAGTGTACACAATATGTGGCTAGCACACAATAGAAACCCTCTGAACCAACCAATAATGAGATCTGACACAGAGGCGAGGAATCCAACAATAGGGTGAAATGGAAACCAAGGTACTCCATAAATCCCAATGTGTGATAATGTAAGATGATGTTGAACACAAGGGAAACCACTCAATCAAAGACCCATTTTATTGTTCAATGTTGAGCACAAGATCACCTATCAATGATGTAAATAGGGCCAGGGTGTAGCTGTAGACCTACTCTCGGAGAATTTTGTAGGAGTTGATAAGATAAAACCCATTAACAAGAAGTCAAAGGAGACCTTCTTAACCAGCACGAGCGAAGGACCAAATAATTGATGTGATACTGAAGATAACTTGATAGACTGGATATGGCTGACTGAAAATGAGTCAAGAGACACCGCATAATGGTCAACATAGGTTGAATTCCCTTGAACAAAATCATGACTCAAATGTGACTCTATATCAGCATAAAATAACTTTATATAAGTTTGCAATGTAGGAGGCATTAAAAAACTCTCCATATGATTGGAAGAGATAACCAACCAGAGGAGGATTACCTCAAGAACAAGATTGTGGCTCTCCTAAAGTAAAATTAAGTCCCATCCTAATGGAGGAAAGACTCGTTTTGAGCGATTTGTTCAAGGGCAACACAACTGACTCTTGTTGCCATCAAGTACAGAAGTAAATGTCTCAGTCCCACTATTTTTTGGAATATATAATTTTATTTTATTTTCATATTTAAAGCCTAAAAAGACATAAAATAATTCATATAGTAAAATGGAAAGAATGAGCGTTAGGGGAAGATGCACTAGTTCCTGGAACTGGAACATTTCTATGCTCAATGCAAGGTGGCGAATACTAGTAATCAACACTCAAAGGAATGTTCTTCCACAGATAAAATGTGTCAAGTCACAGAGGCTAATGAATGCATGGTTTGAACTTGCATAAACGTCATGGTCAAGTATGGCTTATACAGGAGTCCAAGTGAAGCTAGCTTAAGGCCAAAAGGGTACATGTAGTCAATATGAAATGTAGCAATACAACTTACACATGGGAGCCTCTAGGGTATAAGGCCAGAAAATAGCAAAGAAGAATAAGAATGAGGCTTCAACGCAAATTCATGGTGGTACTACAGAGGATTCCCAATCCTAATAACAAACTTTCAACATGGATGCCAAGTGATAATAAGGTACTATCTAGGGAGCCCATGATAAGGTAGGCTCCTACCACACAATTTATGACACTTCCAAGCAGCAAGAAGGTTTCGTGTCACATCTTGGTAGGGTCGATCCTAAGGCAAAAACAGAAAAGGAAACTAATAAATGCACAATGCAAGTGGGAAACCTAACTTATATGCTAGTTTCAAGAACCAATACCTGTTAGATTGGATCAACCATAATAATACCCAAAGGATAAGTCTTCAAAGTTTTCTAGACATAAATAGGAACACTAGGAAAGAAGTTAATACATCCCATAGATAAAACTTTAAAACATGTACCTTACATATACAATATGTGCAACCTTGCAGCTTATGCATAATAGTTCTTCAAGACAGACCCCTTGTAGGACTCAAGCCAAGGATTCCGTTGGTAGCTGAAACTCATGGCTTCAAAAAATTACTCTTGCGAAGGCAACTAAACTTCCAATAAATCATGACAACTAGAAGGATAGAAGAGGGGATTGAGGGGTCCCATGCCCCCATAGGAGAAATCACTCTATCAATTGTTGGGACCAAGTCCCAAGACAGAAAATAATAGTTCAAAGGATTCTTCCCAGAAGAAATTGAGCATTGTGGTAGGGCAAAGTCTACTTGAACACTTGGAACATACCAAGGGGTATTCTAAACTAAAGTCAAATTAGGAGGGTGATTATCATATGCAAGCTGATCAATAGTGATAATACTTCCGTTATGAAGAAAATACATCACTCAAAAGAGTGAAGACAACACATCATTCATAGCATAGACATAATCACACTCAAGTAGTACGTGATTTTTAAAGGGCAGAGTCGCCTATGGAATTAAAAATATTGTTTTTTGATAAATGATCAAGTTTGTATGGAAAAGGGTTGCCCAAGGCCATACCAAAGCATCAGAATTACATGAGTGTTGAATGATTCTATAACAATGTGCCATGCATGCCAAAACTAGGAAGGAAATCATACATGCAACTCAGTACCTACAGAAAAAACCACTGTAGTTGTCGATCCCAATTTCCTCTTGTTGTTTCTTTTTTTTCCTTTGTCTTGTTGCTCCAAAACTCCAAGTATGCCACACTCCTCCAAGAGTACTCTAAGAGTATGAGAGAGAGACAGAGTAGAATAGAGAGATCCAAGCTAAAACTGACAAAAGTTTGAACTGAGAAAAGCCATTAATTGATCCTCAGAGTCCCTTTTATTAATGAGGCCTCTACTTTCTTCATTTTCCATTATTTTCCTTCATTTTCCTCCTCGCATGAAACCTGTGACCTTTCACCTTTTCTCCTAATTTCCATTATTTTCATAAATAAAAATGCCAATAAATGTCTCTTACCTTTCCAAAGCCTTTTCCAATTTCCATAGCCATTAATTAATCACAAGTGATCCCAACCACTATGTGTTTTTCCCAACATTCGGCTTGGAATAGGTGTCCCAAGACATTGGTTATTATTTTTCCTTTATTAACTTTATTACATGGATTTTTTACTAGGGTTGTTACAAAGACTGAAAGAATTAACATTTGTCTAGTTTTACATATAGCTTATACTCTCTCATCAATTGTAGCATGACTGCCAAGTGTTTCTCATAATCCTCCTTGTTCTTTGAATACACCAAAATGTCATCAAAAAATACCAATACAAATTTGTTCAAAAATGGACTCAATACATTGTTCATTAGACATATGAAGGTTGTTGATGCATTAGTAAGCCCAAAATGTATAACCAAAACTTTATAATGGCCATAACTTATCCAAAAGGTGGTTTTATGGATGTCTTCCTCCTTGATGCACACGTGGTGATACCCGAACCTCAAATCCAATTTTGATAACACCACTACTCCCCTAAATGGTGTTCTAGGAATAATTATAAAACCTCTTACATGAAATTGAAAATACTTTACTACTTAAACAAGCTCACTAAACCATTTTTCCATTATATTATTGTAAAGTTGATAATATTTTTAAATAACAATGTGATTTTAAATTAGTTTAATTATTTTTGTTAGTTAAATTTATATAGTTTTAAATCAATAAATTTTATATAAGGTGGAGCGACTGATTTTTTGAAGATCAAAAATGAGGAGTGTTAGGGTTTCTTTCTCTATTTTTAGGATTTGTTGGACCACCATCGTTGAGTGCTAGTCTGCTCTTGGTGCTCATAGAGGGTGCTTCCTATATTGTGATCTATGCATTGGTTGAGACTATTTATGGCCTATGTTGAGGGTATATAGTTCAAAGTTCTAGAGCTGAGATTTTTTATATGTTATTCAACATTCTATTTTAGGGTTTTAAAATGCTCTTTTGCCATAATCATGGATGGTGTGGGTGCGAAAGACTGTGGATTGCGTTTGTCCTATTATGAATGATCCCAATCATTTCCATATGGGTTTTTTTTTGTCAAATATGCGTATAGAGGTTTCAATACTTTTCTATGTCTTTACCTCATTGTGCAACTGCAAGTGATTAAAGTGGAGTTTGTCCTTTGAAAATTTATGGAGGAAAATCCCCACACAACTTATCTATGTCAAGGATTTGAAATTTTTTCTCTTGGAACTCGTAGGAAAACTGGCTTTTTCTACATCTTAGGGGGATTTTTCTTGGTCCCTCTTTCAATATTTGAAGAGGGAAGATATATCTAAAACTTTGAAGGATAATTATAGCTATCAATTAGATCTAGAAAAGAAAGCATATTTTCAATTTTTTATGATTAACCTTGATGGGAAATTGACTCTTATAAGGGTTTGGGCTAGGGATCTGGTGCAAGATCTTAGGAAGAAGGTCCAAGAAAATTTGTGTATTCCAACAAAGATTCAAAGTTTTATTTTTGCATGGAAATCAAAGAAAGATGTCACCCAGTTGCAAGAATGTGACTTTGATCAAGATTCATCCATCATCTTAAACTTGAGGTTTCATGGAGGATTTCCTCAATCTAGTAATACTAAGTGACCAATTTCATTTAAGGTTGCAATGAAAAGAAAGGATGAGACACAAAATCAATATGATCGAGTCCCCAATACTCTTGGTCCCTACATTGTGGAATAGATGAATCAAGTATAGGATATGCCAGTAGACCTTATTGAGGGTAATGCACTTTAAATTGACTTTCATTCCCAAGAGGTTATATGGAAATTCAATGGTTTTTTGCTCAAGTCAAAGGATCTACATCAATGGTTTTTCACCACTTGGGCTACAAATTGTGATATTAATGTATGTTCCAAGGGTTTTTTTTGTTGTAAAATTTGACACATTGAAGAATATGGATTACACCTTTAAAAAGTCGACCATCATTTCCCTTTTAAATTGTTTGAAAAATAAAATTGAAAATATTTTTCTTTTGATTTAATTTTTATTTGAAATTATTTAAAGATGAAAATAAAAATTATTTTTACTCAAAGATAGTATGACACATTTAATGCCAAAGACTTTTCCTTATGTATGCCAGGTACGATTCATGGTTTCTTCAGGTCTATTTCACTCTAAGAAGTTTTTGGAACTTCAATCTATATGTAATTTTGATATGTTATGAATAATGTTATTTTTTATTAAGAAAAACCTTTATATATTATCTAATAAGCTTTTTAACATGACTTTGTATGGTTTAATTTAACAATGATTTGTTAAAATAGATATTAAGTAGAAAATTGTATTAATAGTTTATTTTATTAAAATATAATATAAAATATTTTTTGAAATTTATTTGGAACTAATTGCCAAAAATATGTCTCAAAAACTTGATATGAATCACAAAAGCCTAAATTCAATACCAATATAAAATAGTTTATGTCAATTATTTATTGACATTTAAAATAAAAAAATAAAGACATATTTATTATTTCTTTTTAATGTTGTTGTGATTTTCTTTTATTTTTATATGTTTTTACACTTTTATATATAGGGGATTTTCATTTTAGTTTCATTTTAGACTATTAGTTTTATGGTATAAATGCCATTTATGTATAGTTGTTATATCTTTAGTCTTAACTCTATCGAGTATCTAGACATCAAATCTTTCCAGGGGCAAACTTCTTTTTGGATTACAAAATTTAAATGAAGGTTTGCACACTAAGAGATTTGTCCCATTCAATGCTAAATAAATCTATGATTAAATAGATCTAAGTTTATTTAAAAACATCTATAGATAACATAATATAAAATATACCTATATGTTATGTATGGTAAAATTTGATTCTATATTCTTGCATATTGCTTTTGTTTTTGCTCATACACAGAATATTTGTAGACAATAGTGGGGTGGTGGATTTCTACATATTTGGTTGTTTCAGATAGTGGGTGAAAATACTTTGGCTGTGGATATATCAAAATCCAATATATGAGGTTAGAGCCTACCAGCTAATGTTGCTAGTTATGTTTAGCATATTATGTAATGGAATATGATGATGATTTCCACCTCAACCTCACAAAGCATAGACAATTCATATGCCTTCTTCAACAATATGTTTTTATGTTTGTAGAAAGCCACTCACCAATAAACAAGAAGAGTGGATGAGAAAACCCTCTTTGGAGGATGGAAATGAAGGAAAACCAACCTGTATTTTGTTTTCTCTAAAACCTATTTTTTTTTTCCATTTTTTAATGTATTTTTATTTTTATGTTTTAATGTAATGCTATGTGACAATATCTCTCTAATATTATGGTGTTACTAAAGTGCCTATTAGCAAAATAAATTGTATTTTTCTCACGTTGATGTTTTCTAGGTGGACCTTCTTTCGACCACTTTAAGATCACATCGCCCTTTAAAAGGTGTTATTTTCAAGCTTTATGCCTTATTACATAGTTTTTACTTAATTGTATCCTAACATGATTATCTTCCTTAAGTCCTTTTGATATTTATAATTTCGTACTATAGTGTGAAGCGAATGTTGGACCTCCAAATTACACCCTTAATGTACCTACCATGGAAGAAATGGCTTCAATTTTTCGAGAACAAGGCTAGTCCCTAATGGAGATTGTGTCCTCAACCTGAAGGCTAGAAGAGGAGATGATTATCTCAAATGGTATAAAAGCATCCTTGAACTAGAACTGGAGAAATCAAGAGAGGACATGGTTCTATAACATCATTCTCTCACCAGAAGTTTCCCCCTTTGTCTCTGACAATTCTTGTAGAAACAACAATTGGAAACTCCAATTAGGTAAAGGAGAGCTTGATAATTAGCTAGGTGGAATATCTCATTATTATTTTTTTATAGTGGAGCCATAAAAGGTGATCTAAGGGTGGTAAGAGACCCAAGGAGGAGTGTTGGTCATAATTGACCTCATTAGAAAGCAAGTTGTCTCTTTTGCATGAGGACGAGTCACCACCATAATCATTGAAGAAGAATCCTTATTAGTAGCAAGGTATTGCTATCCTCAACTTTAGAGCCCTATTAACAACCACCATAATAGGAAACTCCATGATTGTCATCAGAGTGTTGAAAGGAAACATAAATCTCCTCTTCTATTTCATGTTATGTATTCTTTAGAGAACCATGGTTATTTCCAAGAATTTAAAAAAAGACTCATTTTCCCATCATTCTTGTGATAAAAATCCAATTACAGTTGTAATGGTTAATCAAGTTGCAACAATGGAAGAGGGCATACTCGATTTTAATGCATACGATTTTCTTCAACATTACATAGATTGTCATGCATAACGACCATATGCAGGTAGAAATTGGGTTGGGTTTTGTTTTATATTTGAAGGGGTGGTCAACCCTTCGACATATGGGTAACATCATTTTAAATTTATAAGGGATAGGATTTATTACATCACATGCTCCAATAAGTTCCTACCATCCCTTTACATGCATCTTTTAGAAGGGAATGTTGGTGTCATGTTCCTCCATCCTTCTACTTCTTAAGTATTCCTCCTTTCCCACTCAACCTTGTGTGTCTTATTCATCCTTTTAGGATCTATCTCTATGGGTTTTATAAAAATACCAATGAATGTGTTGGATTCAATATCCTCCTTATAATGGATATTGCCTATTGTCCCTTTTTCCTAACAAACGAAACTAAATCCCTCCATGCTTGCTTAAAGAAATGTTAAGAATAATTTAATGTCATTAAGGATGTCATTGAACATGCTATATTTTTAGGTTTAAGATGTAGAGCTAGGTTGGATACATCAGAAGATGAAAGAGAGTACCATTTTAAAAAAGCCTGGGCTGACATCTAGTGACACCTCTAGTAATTTCAACCATGTGAGGTAAGCATCCTCATTGACCCTTTTCATCTTCAAGATCTGGTTCATGAGCATCTTACAATTTTCCAAGAGGCACCTCCATGATATTAATGATTTCAAACACCAAATGATCTCCACTCCATATTTACTCCCAACACAACAAGAACTTCCTACTCCGTTTGCAACCCCAACTCCAACGATGATAGTTGCACACCATAATTGATTGCTTGTTTTTATTGTGATGCATAATTTCTATGTTTTTAATATGGTACTATTTTTATCTCTTTGCATTTATATTAAGATAATTTACTTTGTAATATTCATATCTAGTTTTGAGAAGAAAAACTTGGTTTAAGATGCTGATTAGCATCTCAATAGAGTTCTTGGAATATTTTAATATCAGAGTTCAAATACCCCATTTTGTACTTTGTCCTTTAGTCTATTCAATTTTTGTCTTTTAATATTAATATAAATGACCTTTCTTAAGTATACAAAAATCCCAAGACCTAGGTCATCAACATTATTCCACTTTTTTGGCGCTCAAATCGAGGATTTACTTGTTTAGTCCACTCTTCTAGTTTAGTAGGTTCTAACCTAAAATAACCCAAAGTAACCTCAAATGCATTGTTTCCTTTCCTAATTCATTAATGAAGTCATATGGTAACTATCACTGGAAGATTTGGCAAAAATTTTGACATTTTATTGAAGTCATTTTGATGAATTCACAACAAAATTTCGATGAAGTATATTAGCTTAGTTTGTGGGCATAGTTTCTTCAAACCTAAGACGCAAAAACGCATTGATCTATTATCCTTAATAATGCAAAAGGGAGCATTATCCCCAATTAGATTTAGTTGTTGTAATTATTTTTTAAATGAAATTTCCAATTTATTTATGAGGGACTAAGAGCCTAATATTTGTATCCGAAAAAGTGCAAAACACTTGCGAAGTATATAAAGTTTGGGGTATATTAATATGAGGGTTGTGATCCCATAAGATCAATGACTATAATTTGAAATAGAAATATAAATGACCATGAATTTACAAACTACGTATTACATCATACCCACATTAATTTACCAATGGTAATAATCCAAAAGTGGATCTTCACACTAAGTCAACAATTAAGGTGGATATTGGGTCATCTACCTAAGATAGACTTAATGAGATAGTTTACACCTAAAAGCACAAACCACTCTAGGCATACATGTTGGTAGTGAACCGCATCAAAGCCTTTTGTACAATTTGTAAAACCAATTCTTAATATTCCCCAAGCTACTCTAATTTTGGGGTTATTTCATTCTCTTGTGTCAACACAAATAAAAGGTAATAAATGTTACGAACCATGCACCTAAAAATGATGAGAAGCCAAAAACTACAATCCACTTTGAGGTGTAAACATCCTTTTACAATGAATACAATGTATATGACAAGATAATATATCATAAGACTAAGTCTCCTTGGTATATATAAAAGACAAAGCATACAATTATAATGAAAGGTTTCAGCCTACATAATAAATAAATAAATATATTTATATATAGATATATATATATATATATATATATATATATATATAGATATATATGTGTGTGTGTGTGTGTGTGTGTGTGTGTGATAATTCAATATATAGGCATACTACATGGATTTAGTATTAAACAAGGGGCTTGTATAGGGCTTAACATACCCCTCCCCCTTCAGACAAGTGTTCTCCTCAACACTTGACTAACTGTGTATGTTTCTACATAGATAACTCATCTTCCCATGTCGCCTCTTCCACTAGTGGGACTTCCAATTGATGAGATACATAAAAATTGCTAGATTTTTTAGCTTCAGAATCCTTGTTGCAAATACTGTTTTCGGTTCTAGTATGATTTTTTCTTCTTCTTTAATCTCTAGAAAAATTGTTTGGACTAGGATCTTGTCACCAATTACCATTTTTAAGCAGGAAACATGGAAGAATGGATGTATAGTGAATATGGAGGAAACTCTAATTTGTAAGCCATCCTTCCAATCCTCTGCAACAGGGACTTCATTGGGGGAGCAATACCATACCACGTGCTTTCATATAGGGGGATATATATTGAGGAAAAAATGACATAATATATTGAGCATATAATAGGGGATAAAGGTTTTTATATTTGGCAGGTATAAAAAATAGAGCTCAAAGTTAATTAAAAATGTAAAGGGGTGTAAAAAATGTTAATGAAAAATGGATACCTACAATATCTAGTGAAAGTAGTGGTTCTTAAATTGAGAAGGTGTATTGGGTTCGTATTCGTAGGGGGTTAAATAATTTTATTTAGAGGTATTTTCCAATGATTAGTCAAATTAAGGGTATTACTTAGTATTCCACGAATGCACATGATATGTTAGAGGTTCATTGAGTGAATCCCCCATGTCCTCTGCAACACCTTATAAGGGGAATAATACCTCAATGAAAATTTATTGTCCTCCTTTTGTTGCTTGAGGGAAATCCGTTTGTGTAGTTGCAATATCAGAAATATCCAATCCCCCACTTCAAATTCCCTTTCACTATATAAGGAGGAGAAGATAAAAGGGCCAAGTGTTCAAGTGAAAGGGTTTCTCAAGAATACTTCTATCTTAAGTATATTTTATGTTTCAGGGGCTATGATTATGATATGATCTGAAATATTTTGTGCACCTTGGACACAATGTTGGATCAAGATCATGAGACATAAAATGAATCATCATTGTATGATCTAATATTGGTTGGCTAAGATTTGATTGCTTATGCATGTTTTATTCTTTAAATGTCATGATCTGGGTATGTCTGAAGTCTAGAATAGCAGCGAAGTTGTAAGTTAGTATTTGTAGATATATATATATGTGGGTTCGCCTTGGTGAAGGCACATATCCACGCTGGTTCAACTCTTCCAAGTAGCATATGCAAAAGAAAATCTTGTTGCTCAGAAATGACTGATCTATCTGATCAGTGATGTTGTTTTACTATCATCTATCAATGATGTCTTCTTAGATCTGAAAGTAAAACTGAATGCATCAAGAGATTGAGTTCAATTGATTGGCTGATTAAGTGAGAAGGGTGATCTTTGTTGATGTCTATTTAGATCTCTATAATTTGACAGTAGATCTTCATAATGTTACTGGTTGATACAGTTTTGATTCAGAGGTTTTTATGATTCAGTAATTTTTTGGAGGTATATGCAGGTTTGGTTAAAGGAAGTAGTGTATACATGCAGGTTGGCCTCACTAAAGTAGTGTATACATTCTGACATATGTTTTTTGAGGTTACAATTGGTTCTGCTTGATGATGCATGGTTTTGGGTTCAACAAAATGTTCGGTGATAGTAATATGACTGTTCAGATGCCTCATTGTTGGTAGATGTATTTATTACAGTGGTGATTAATTGTGTGCTTATGTACCAGGAGTATCCAGTCTGAAAATTTAAGAAATGTGGTCCTTGGAGGAAGAGAAAAGGTCATAGCCTTATATAGGTAGGTGCCTACATACTGGTAAACATATTGGCTAGTACAAGAGCTAGGGGGTTGTAGCTCCCTTCCAATAGAAGTTAGAGAATGAGAGAAGGTTGTATCCTTCTGCATGTGGGTGTCTGCATACTGGTATGAGTCTGCACTAATACAAGATTGTAAATAAATTTTCTTTATATTAAAAGAAGACAGAGACGACTACAGCAGGTGGTTTTTCTCACGCATTGTGTTTCCACCTTAAATCTTGGTGTTCTTGTGTGTTGCTTATGTGTGATGGTTTATTTTTGTTATTACTGCACATAGCTACTGTTTAATAAAGTACTGATGCACTGATTAAATATCAACACATGATGAACTAAATGAATCATAAGTTCACTAGATATACGTTGGTTTCCTTAACAACAGTTGCGTGCACACACGAGTTCAATTCACTGAAGTAGCATATATAAATCTAATTATGAAATGAAAATTTATTGAATTAGTAATATTGATTTACCCCCTCCCCTTCTCAGTATTATTTCCAACATACATAGTGGATCATCTAATCATAATTGTAAGGGAACATAGCGGATCTATCTTAATATCACATATAGAAGAAAATATTATCAATGATGTTGCATAACTAATCCTCATAATAGTACCAAGTCATATAGGTGGAATAGTGGTACTGCATAAACTCGGGTGTCAACATATAGGATGTTGTTATGATGAACTACAACATATAAGGGTGGTTGTTAACACTGGCAGAAAACTGAAGGAGCTGACAATCAAACCAAGATGATGACACAACCCAAGGTCTTTGCCGAACACATATGGTACATTTTTACACTATGGGAATAAATGAGCTAAAGTCGACCATGTGAGATATCATTTGATTACTAGTCATTGATGTCGTTAAAATACATGAGACAACTCACTGATAATGATGACTAGAGTCAAGGTACCCTAGTACGACCTAAAAAGTGTAAATAAATGTGTTGAAGTCGAACACTTGAGAGAATCTATCAATCAATAGACATTGATGTATTCTCACTATCGATAGTGAAGGAGTCTACCACTGATGACTGCAAACCCTAAGGTACTGAAAAAAGGAATCTGCATCTTGTTCCCAGAGAAATTAGTTGGATTCGATGGGAAAATATCTACTGGAAGGGTGGCATTAAGGCATCCCGCATCAACCAGCGCGAGTGTAACCCACAGGCCAATAATTTGGAAGAACTCAGATGAAAAGAGGTGAAGTAATCATTCTGATGTATGCTTTCAGTTTACACAATATGTGGCTAGCACACGGTAGAAACCCTTTGAACCAACTAATAATGAGAGCTGACACAGAGGCGAGGAATCCAACAATAGGGTCAAATGGAAACCAAGGTATGGCATAAATCCCAATGTGTGATAATGTAAGCTGATGTCAAACACAAGGAAAACCACTCAATCAAGGACCCATGTTATTGTTCAATGTTGAGCACAAGATCACCTATCAATAATGTAAATAGGGCTAGGGTGCAGCTCTAGACCTACTCTCAGAGAATTTTGTAGGACTCGATAAGAGCAAACCATCAACAAGAAGTCAAAGGAGACCTTCTTAACCAACATGAGCGAAGGACCAAACAACTGATGTGATACTGAAGATAACTTGATAGACTAGATATGGCTTACTGAAAATGAGTCAAGAGACACTGCATAATGGTCAACATAGGTTGAATTCCCTTGAACAAAATCATGACTCAAATGTGACTCTATATCAACATAAAATAACTTTGTATAAGTTTGCAATGTAGGAAGCATTAACAAACTCTCCATATGATTGGAAGAGATAACAAACCAAAGGAGGATTGCCTCAAGAACAAGATTATGGCTCTTGTAAAGTAAAATTAAGTCCCATCCTAATGGAGGAAAGACTTGTTTTGAGTGGTTTGTTTGAGGGTGAAACAACTGACTCTTGTTGCCATTAAATACCGAAGTAAATGTCTCATTCCCACATTTTTTTGGAATATATAATTTTTTTTTTTCTTTTTCATATTTAAAGCCTAAAAAGAAATAAAATAATTCCTATAGTAAAGTGTTAAGAATGAGTGCTAGGGGAAGAGGCACTAGTTCCTCGGACTAGAACATTTCTATGCTCAATGCAAGGTGGTGAATACTAGTAAGCAACACTCAAAGTAATGTTCTTTCAACAAATAAAATGTGTCAAGTCACAGAGGCTAATGAATGCATGGTTTGAACTTGCATAAACGTCATGGTCAAATGTGGCTTATACACAAGTCCAAGTGAAGCTAGCTTAAGGCCAAAAGGGTACATGTAGTCAATATGCAATGCAGCAGTACAACTTAACACATGGGAGCCTCTAAGGTATAAGGCCAGAAAATAGCGAAGAATAATAAGAATGAGGCTTCAACACAAATTCATGGCAGTACTACAGAGGATTCCTGATCCTAAGAACAAACTTTCAACATGGGTGCTAAGTGACAATAAGGTACTATCTAGGGCACCCATGATAAGGTAGGCTCCTACCAGACAATTTATGACACTTTTAAGCAGTAAGAAGGTTTTGTGTCACATCTTGGTAGGGTCAATCCTAAGGCAAAAAAAGAAAAGGGAACTAATAAATGCACAATGCAAGTGGGAAACCTAACTTATATGCTAGTTTCAAGAACCAATACCTATTAGATTGGATCAACCATAAAAATACCCAAAGGATAAATCTTCAAAGTTTTGTAGACATATATAGGAACACTAGGCAAGAAGTTAATACATCCCACAAATAAAACTTTAAAACATGTACCTTATATATACAATATGTGCAACCTTACAGCTTATGCATAATAGTTCTTCAAGATAGACCCGTTGCGGGACTCAAGCCAGGGACTCCTTTGGTAGCTAAAACTCATGGCTTCAAAAAATTCCTCTTGTGAAAGAAACTAAATTTCCAATAAATCATGACAACTAGAAGGATAGAAGATGGAATTAAGGGGTCCCATTCCCCGATAGGAGAAATCACTCTATCAACTGTCGGGACCAAGTCCCGAGATAGAAAATAATAGTTCAAAGGATTCTTCTCAGAAGAAATTGAGCATTGTGGTAGGGCAAAGTCTACTTGAACACTTGGAACATACCAAGGTGTATTCTAAACTAAATTTGAATTAAGAGGGTGATTATCAGATGCAAGCTGATCAATAGTGACAATGCTTCCATTATGAGGAAAATACATCACTCAAAAGAGTGAAGACAACACATCATTCATAGCATAGACATAATCACGCTCAAGTAGTACGTGATTTTTAAAGGGCAGAATCACCTATGGAATTCAAAATATTGTTTTTTGATAAATGATCAAATTTGTACCCAAGGCCATACCAAAGCATCAGAACTACATGAGTGTTGAATGATTCTATAACAATGTGCCATGCATGCCAAAACTAGCAAGGAAATAATACATGCAACTCGGTACCTACAAGAAAACACCATTGTAGTTGTCAATCCCAATGTCCTCTTGTTGTTTCTTGTTTTTCCTTTGTCTTGTTGCTCCAAAACTCCAATTATGTCGCACTCCTCCGAGAGTGCTCCAAGAGTATGAGAGAGAGAGAGAGTAGAATAGAGAGATCCAAGCTAAAACTGACAAAAGTTTGAACTGAGAAAAGCCATGAATTGATCCTCAAAGTCCCTTTTATTAATGAGGCCTCTACTTTCTTCATTTTCCATTATTTTCCTTCATTTTCTTCCTCGCATGCAACCTATGACCTTTCACCTTTTCTTCTAATTTCAATTATTTTCATAAATAAAAATGCCAATAAATGTCTCATGCCTTTCCAAAGCCTTTTCCATTGCCTTTTCCAATTTCCATAGCCATTGATTAATCACAAGTGATCCCCATCACTATGTGTTTTTCCCAACATTCGGCTTGAAATATGTGTCCCAAGACATTGGTTATTATTTATCCTTTATTAACTTTATTACATGGATTTTTGACCAGGGTTGTTACAAAGACTGAAAGAATTAACATTTGTCTAGTTTTAAATATAGCTTATACTCTCTCATCAATTGTAGCATGACTGCCAAGTGTTTCTCATAATCCTCCTTGTTCTTTGAATACAACAAAATGTCATCAACAAATACCAATACAAATTTGTTCAAAAATGGACTCAATACATTGTTCATTTGACAGATGAAGGTTGCTGATGCATTAGTGATGAGCCCCAAATTTGGTAACATTTTGGGTTCATTTGGCCTAACTACCCTTGCTCAACCCTTCATTTTTCATAACTTATGCATCATTTTTTAGTATATTTATGTCATTTGTACGAATGAGGGCAGTCACTATTCCTAGGTGGCTAACACATGTTTATTTCAGGTTTTTTGACATTTAATGGAGCAAAACCACGCAGATGAGGGCTAGGAGACAGCCAAGATGGGATTGAGATTTTGTAGGAAGGTTGTCCACAGCATTGAATGACCTTCCTCGTGATCTTCACCCCCAACTCCGAGCTCCCACAGCCACCACCACCGAGCTAGAAGGCAGCCAAACGGATTTTGAGGAAGCAACAGATTACTCTTAGTTTGGTCAGCCAAACCCCACTAATTTAGGAGGCCGGCTTGGCCCTCGTAATGTATAAATGATGAGGTTGTAGCCTTCGAGGGGGACTTTTGAAACCTTGTTGCATATTCTGAACTACGAGCTGATAGCTCTGTTTTGCTCTTTTGTAAGCCATTTGTGGCATGTTATTTGACTTATGACTATTATCTTTTAATGAAAAGCAGGCAGATTTGAGTTCAGTTCTGAGTTCTTAAAGGAGCCATAGCTCTCGGGGTTGGGCCCAACCTGAGAACCTAAGGCTTCCTTCCTTTGTATTGTTACCTTTATTTCAGCATTGTATTTCTTTTCCTTTACATGCATTTGGAAACACAGTTTGCTGAGTTGAATTTCTTGGTGTGGTTAAGTAGGTTAGTTTTATGAACAGAGTTGCTTCAGTAGTTTAGATTAGAGTAAGGAGATTGGAGTTAATCAGAGTTCCAAAAAGGGTTGACTGCACACTCACTTTCACCTCTGTTTAGGGACTGGAATTGCAAACCGTGCCACCCACCAAAAACATTGTTTTACATGCTCATGCAAGCTTTGATGCAATGCTCTCGTTTGTAGCAATGTCCATGCGTTCAGATCTTGTGGAATGATTCTTTTCTTCAGTACCATGCATGATTTTCCTTAAAAATCACGTTGTTGTTCTTTGGTTTTATAAAAACAGTTAGAATAGGTTGATGAAATTTCGGTTATGTGCAAGACATGGATGATTTGTTTCATTTACACTGTGCAGTACTACTCCCTTATCCTTCTCAGCCGTGCCTAGGCCATCTATTCATCTCCCAGTTAGACCACTTGCCTCCTAACTCTTTTATTACCCACGTTATTCTACCTTTTCGGCCTTCCATTCCCTCTACCCTCCTCTAGACCAACCAACTTTGCACACCCCCTCTTCATCTCATCTCTTTGTCCATAGGGCATCACAAGCTCCCCTCCTACCTCCCTATCCATCCATACAGCCTCTTCCACTCATCCATCACCCAAAAATCCGATTGCAGAACATCCTGTAGGAATTACTGAACTTCCTGTAGAAATCCTGAACATCCTGTAGAACCCCTGCAGACTTCCTGTAGAAGCTCATAAACACGGTTGCTTGGCATCCAGACTTGGTGAACTTATCTGAAAGGATGTTAGGGATTCCTTAGACCCTCTTTGAGCCTTCCTGGCCTTTTCCAAGCATTTCCCTCCTTGATCTATCCCTGCACAGTCAAGACCCAGTTAGAAGCACACACATAATAATTCCAACAACTGGAACAAAAATACAAAAATATGTTTTCTTTAGATCAAAGTAGTCTAGACACATGCATCTCACCTTCCTAGAAGTAATGGCATCTCTTTCAGTAGTTTGCATTCCCACCTTTTGCATCAGTAGGACTAGCTGGTAGAATTAGGGTTTGCTAGGGTTTGTGATTCTTGTTGGCTTTCAGTTCCTTCCTACAGTAGGTTAATTTCCTTTGAGATAGCTTTCGTTCATCGGTTAAAAAGCTTCTTCTGAGAACTCATAGAAGTTGGCTTGAGCCCTAGCGGACTTGTGCCAGCTGACCAAGTGACAGCTGCGACAAGAGCTAGTACTTGTGCATACAGCACCGTCGCTTCCAAGTTTGTTACGAACTACCGGGTTGATAAAATTAGAGAAGGAAGCTCCAGGAGTTGTAGCATTATTGCTACAATACTGGAGCCCACCATCTTTTTGGCGTCGTTGCCGGGGAAGCATCAGAGTATTAGTAATTGTTGCTTTTCTTCTATTTTCCTACTCTCTCCTTCTGCTAAGTAGTTTATTTCATTTCCATTCTGCAGAAGTAGCATAGACATTTCCTGCTTTCATAGATTAACATTTCAATTCCGCAATTTCATTTTTGCAAGCGTAGATTAGCATTTCAATTCTGCAAGCGTAGACTAGCATTTCCATTCCTGCAATTTCATTTGAGCAAAGTAGATTAGTTCTTTCCTGCTTTCATTTCAATTCTGCATTTTTATTTCAGCAAGATAGTTAGTTGTGGATCAATTTGTTTCAGTTTTTGCAGGTACCAGAGAAAAAAACAAAAGCAATCAAAAGTCTTTCCATTTCATGCCTCGTAGGAATCGAGATAAAACAGGCAAATTCTTACCCAACACCCCCACCACATCACTGAGTCACCCTTCTCTCTTCTTTGGTGACAGTGATCCAGAAGAACCTATAGGTGAACCTCCTGAGATATACGAAGATCCTTTAGCAGAAGAAGAGTTAGAGACCATTCCATCTGAAGCTATGGCTGACAATAGGGGAGAAGATGAGAGAATAGAAGGTGCCTTCCCCATCCGAGAGACCAATGGAGACATGAAAATGAAGAACATAAGCCCTTCTGCTTTACCTCACTTCCATGGACTGACTACTGAAGATCTTGATACCTTCCTATTTGAGTTTTCTGTCCTTTGTCGAACCTATGACTATACTGAAGATGAGGAGAAGCTGAAACTCTTCCCCTCAACCCTTAAGGATGCAACATTACGCTGGTTCATGGGCTTACCTGGGAACAGTATCACCACTTGGGCTCAGATGTAGCAAGCTTTCAATACCAAATACCGGGACTACTGTAGGGCCAAGGAAACCAAGGGAGAAATCTTTCGGATGACCATGGGAAATGATGAGTCCTTAGAGGATTACGAGGAAAGGTTCCAACTTAGCTATAAACGGGCCAAGTGCACACTTGACCCTGAATCCCTCAAGTTGGTCCTGCTCCGAGGAGTCCCTGAAGACCTCTTAGATACCCTTCACATGTTAGCTGGAGGAGATATTTACCAACTACCTTATGAGGACATAAAGACTGTGTTTAGAAACCACTCTAGGGCAGCCCGGAAACGAGGTAGAGGAAACCTCCTCTCAGCTGGTATTCCTTTCTCCAAACATGAGTTTGCAAATCAATTAGAGGATCTCAAGAGTGAGGTGAGACAGACCATTGCCATGCAACTTGATACATTCAGGATCCAGCAGAAGAAAGAAGAAGCTGAGAGGGCCTTGGCTATCTTCTGCCCTAGGTGTACAAGGAAACACCCTAAGAACGAATGCCCATTACATTCGGTTGAAGTATGTTTTGTTTGTGAGGAGGACCACCCCACAAACCAATGTCCAACCTTACCTAGGTTTAAAGCCATGTATCAAGGGACAGAAGCCCCCACCGAACCTCTCTATTTTCTCAACCAAAGGAGGCCACAAGGACCTAGACCTTACCAGCAGGGGATGCAAGGGGCACCCCAAGCTTATTACAGCCCCAACCAATCTACTCCTATGCCTTCCTAGGGTCCCCCTGCTCATCCTTCCTGGTCTATGCCTCCTCCATGGTCTTACCCACCTCAGTACCATACTCAACCCACTACTCATTCGTATCACTCACATGCCCAGCCACAGCCTCAGTGGAATGCACCTCAATCGGGGTGGAGGCCCCAGTACAACACTCCTCCCGCCATTTTGCCTCCACCACCAGTTCAACCACAACCAATACCTCCCGCTCCTCCAAGGCAACCTCAAATGCCTTCTCAACCGAACCCGAACCCCAACAACAGACAGGCCCGGCAGGTATATACTGGGGAAACATCATGCCCTACCTATGTTGTGGAGATCCAGGAGATCAATCTGCGATCTGGAAAGACTCTTCTGGATCGCCAACCTCCTCCCCCAGAGGACGAGGACGATAAACAGGAAAGTGAACCAAAGGCTATTCCACCCTTTCCTAGGAGACTAACAGCCACCACACAACCCAACCCAGAGGAGGACGAGCTTCTGGGAGAACTCAAACAGCTGTGTGTGAAAATACCACTTCTCCAAGCCATCAAAGATGTACCAATATACAACAAACTGGTTAAGGAAAAGTGTTTCAGACACCCAGGCAGGCGGAAGAGAGATGCTTCAACCATCAATGTCATAGGACAACTGTCTAACCTTATGTTGGGACAAGTCATCTGCCCAAAGTATCTAGACCCTGGGAGTCCTGTAGTAGATGTCCACATCAATGGCACCATCATACCTCACACCTTGATTGATCTGGGGGCTGCCATTAATGTGATGACCAGAGATACCATGCTCAAACTCAACCTTCAGGGTTCCTTGAGGAAGACCTCAACAGTCCTACAACTAGCAGATCACTCCACCGTGACTCCCGAAGGGATTGTGGAGGATGTCTTGGTCTCTGTTGACTCTTGGGAATACCCTGCAGATTTCTTGGTTCTGCAACCAAAGGCAAAGCTCACTGGATATCCTCTTATTTTGGGAAGGCCTTGGTTAGCCACTGCAGATGCTTACATAAGCTACCGTGCAGGAAACATGACCATCAAAAATGGTCCTATGTCCAAGCAGCTAGTCCTATACCCTCCTGCCCAACCCTCATTAGAGCAGGACTTACCACTTTGGTTGGAGGAAGGAGAAGAGGATGAGGTGTACTCAGCACCTTTGTGCACCCTAGACACCACTAGGGGAGATCCCCCAACCGAGGATGATTTGATTGAGACCTTGATCCGGAATCCACCTCCCAATGCACTATCCTTAGAGGAATTGGTGGAGGATGCCCAAGCCAGCACCTTAGTGGACCTTTGTGCGACCAACCCTGTCACTCCCAGAGTCAAAAATGTGGAGTTCAGCCCTAAGAGAACGTTAAAGATCAGCTCCTCCCTATCTCCTTCCCAGGAAAAGGAGTTGTGTAGTCTGTTGGCCAGTCATCTAGATGCTTTTGCTTGGAGCTATAAGGAGATGAAAGGAGTCCATCCTTCGGTCTGTACCCATCACATCTACATCAAAGAGGATTGTACACCGGTTAGGCAACCCCAGAGGAGAATGAATCCAGCCCTTAAGGACATCGTCAAGGAAGAATTGAAAAAACTGTTGGATGCCGGATTCATTTACCCCATCTCGGATAGCGAATGGGTATCCCCTCTGGTGTTGGTTCCCAAGAAAAATGGGAAGTGGAGAATCTATGTGGACTACCGAGAACTGAACAAAGCTACCAAGAAAGACCATTTTCCTCTACCTTTCATAGATCAAGTGTTGGATGGACTGGCAGGAAAGAAGTTTTTCTCTTTCCTAGATGGGTTTAGCGGGTACAACCACGTCCAAATCAGCCCGAAAGACCAAGATAAGACCACCTTCACCTGTCCTTGGGGTACCTTTTCCTACCGAGTTCTTCCGTTTGGACTATGCAATGCTCCTGCTACCTTCCAGAGAGCCATCTTGAGCATCTTTTCTGAGTTGGTCCATGATGCGGTGGAAATCTATATGGATGACTTCACTCCTTATGGGTCCAACTTCCAGGAAGCATTGTCCAATTTGGGAAAAGTCCTAACCAAATGCATTGAGATGAACCTGTCCCTTAGTCCTGAAAAATGTGAATTCTTGATGACTGAAGGGACCGTGCTAGGCCATACCATTTCTTGCCAAGGGTTACAGGTGGATCCTAACAAAATTGCTCTCATCAAGAAGGTTCCACCTCCGCAAAAGGTAAGGGATGTTCGGAGTTTCTTAGGATTAGCAAGGTATTACAGGAGATTCATTAAAGACTTCAGCAAGCTAGCCTCGCCATTGTTTGGCCTCTTGGCAAAAGATGTGGAGTTTAAATGGACTGACGATTGTCAGAGGGCTCTGAATGAATTGAAGGACAAGTTGGTGTCTGCCCCAATCTTGAGAGGTCCAAACTGGGCCCTACCTTTCCACATCCACACTGATGCCTCGAACAAATCCATAGGGGCAGCCTTAGGACAAGTTGAACAAAAACTTCCATATGCCATTTACTTTGTTAGCAAAAACTTATCCAAAGCAGAACTGAACTACACTGTAACTGAGAAAAAATTCTTGGCCGTGGTCCATGCACTGAACAAGTTCCGACATTATATCACTGGCTATCAAACCTTTGTACATACTGATCATGCTGTAATTAGATATTTAATGAATGAACAAGATGTGAATGCTCGTATTATTAGATGGTTACTTTTGTTGCAGCAGTTTGATTTGACTATCATTGACAAACCAGGTAAAGAAAATGTTGTTGTTGACTTTTTATCTAGATTGGATTTATCTGCAGATGAGGATGGAACGGTGGATGACCAGATGCCCGATGAACATCTGTTTGCTATTTCGGTACTCTCTCCATGGTTTGTTGATATAGAAAACTACCTTGTTTCAGCACAGTTCCCTCCGCACCTATCCTCAAGAGAGAAGAGCAGAATCGTCAGAAAAAGTGCCTCATTCACTTGGATCGGGGGCAACCTGTTCAAGCTTGGCCCTGATCAGATCTTAAGGCGTTGTGTAAGGGAAGAGGAAGTCTTTGATATCCTCCTCACCTGTCATGGTGGGCCTTGTGGAGGACACTTTGCAGCAAAGAGGACTGCCTTCAAAATCCTGCAGGCAGGCTACTATTGGCCCACACTTCATCAAGATGTTAGAAGGTATATCAGCCAATGTGACCGATGCCAAAGGATGGGGAAACCGACTCAAAGGGATGAGATGCCTCTCCAACCTCAAGTGACTCTTGAGCCATTTGAGAAGTGGGGTATGGATTTTGTGGGTCCAATCAACCCTCCTTCGAGGCAAAGTTCTTACATCATTGTGTGCACAGACTACCTGACAAAGTGGGTAGAAACTAAGGCAATCAAAGCAGCGACAGAAGAAAAGGTGGCTGAGTTCTTAAGAGAAAACATCTTCTACAAATTTGGCTACCCAAGAGAGCTAGTCACCGATCAAGGAAGCCAGTTCACATCCAACTTAATCGAAGACCTACTAGCTCATCACAAAATCAAGCATAGGACTTCCACCCCCTATCATCCTCAAGCAAATGGGCAAGTGGAAGTCACCAATAGAGCATTGGAAGGGATTTTGACTAAGGTGGTGAGCAGCAGTAGGAAAGATTGGGCAGATCGCCTGGTTGAGGCCACATGGGCTTATAACACCACTTGGAAGACCACAACCGACTTCACACCTTATGAGCTGGTCTATGGGAAGAGAGCTTTGCTGTCAATTGAATTTGAATACAACTCTTTGAGGATGGCAGCTCAACTGGACCTAGATCTCAGCCATGCCCAACAAGAAAGGTTATTGCAGCTGAATGGATTGGACGAGCACCGAATGCAGGCCCTTCTTCACTCAGAAGTGGTTCAACTTTAGAGAAAGGTGTGGCATGACCAACACCTCAATGACAAGCAATTTCATCCAGGAGATTGGGCGCTGTTGTATGATTCCAGGCATAAAGATTTCAAGGGGAAGCTGAGAACCAGATGGCTGGGACCATATGCAGTGGAAAAATGTCATGACAATGGATCTTTTCTTATTCGGACCATTGATGAGGAGGCTATCCCCATGCTTGTCAATGGGCATCGACTAAAGATCTACAGGAAACCTCTCTCAAGACAAGAATTCATCAAAACTGTGGAGAAATCAGTGCTGGTCATAGAGAAGGGTTCTGCCTCTGTTTTGGGCATACCCTAAAGATCTTAAAAAATAAATAAATAAAGATCCTTGGGTGAAAACCTCTCTGAGGCTCCCAAGGCAGATGGTAGGGGTGAAAACCTCATTGAGGCGCCCCTGTTGTCTTTCAAAAAAAAAAAAGGTTTGAAAAAGACCCTTGAGTGAAAACCTCTCTGAGGCGCTTAAGGCAGATGGCAAGGGTGAAAACCTCATTGAGGCGCCCTTGCTGTCTTTCAAAAAAAAAAAAAAAACACAAAAAAACCAAGGACAGCAAGTTCACAATGTGGCAATGCATGCAGGTTGCAGGTATTTTATGAAGGAAGAAGAGGTCCCTCAACTCAAAGCCAAGGGTACTTATGACACTGCCAGGCGACCTCACCAGCACCTCCTCCGAAAACACTCATCTTCTCCAAGGTATGGGCACGATTTCATCACAGCTTAGTCTTCTACAGGAAGCTACAGACTTTCTACAGGAAGTTCTGTATTTCTACAGGAAACTTCCTGTAGAAGTTTTGGACGACCCAGAACTAATTGTGTGGGGAGATCTAACGACCAAGGTTCGACATGGAGGCATGAAAGCTACTATTTTCTCCATCACACACTGTTGTCACCTCCTTCTACCACCCCAGTTGACATGCAATGAAAGTACCTGCACAATCAAGACAGATCATTGAATTATCAAGAGGAAGCGATTCTTAAATGAAAAAGACGCCGAGATGCCATGCAATACTCATCACAGCTATCCAAGGGCCCTGCGAGCATGATCATGATGCCACTGTCTTCACCGTTCAGCATGCACCCGAGGAGGAAAAACTGCTACAAGACATCCTACAGGAATCCCGTAGCAATTCAGCCAACTAGAGTGTACACCATTCAATCGCCTGCAACATGCAATAATAAAGTGGGCACATGTAGCCGAGTCACAAGCTTCATCATTAGCAGCCTGTGAAGAGGAACCTCCGGGCCTGTGCAAATAGCAGCAGCAAGCAAATCTAGTCATCGTCGTCCTGAAGCCTGGAAAATCATGTCGCGGCCGCACAGGTAAGTGCCTCGCCCTTTCTTTCGTCGAATTACATGAATACTACTTTGAAATGTTTGCAAGTATGAAATGAACGGGTTGAGCAGTCGTATGGCCATTCAACTGGCCACGTCGACCAGTCAGATGGTCTAGTCGGATGTGTAGAATGGTGGTCGTGGCAAAAAGAACGGGTAGTGGACACGTGAGAACCGTCCAGTCGGGGAGAAGCGTGTTTTAACAGAAATGGCGGCAGCAGATCTGCGGAGAATGATGCAACAGTCAGGGAACTTGCAGTGGAATGAGTAGATGACGTCGTCCAACGGTCCGGCAGGGACAGCTCACCCCTGCGCCACGGATTCCGCCGGATTCAAATCTATCGGCTAGATTGCCACCCCACGCATTTATCATCAACCGTTTCGAAGTCGAGTGAGCATCCGAATTCCTCTGAAGCTCGACACTCCAAGTCTTTGGCCTGTTCGAACGTCTGATAGCAGCACAGAAGGCGCAGAACCACTGCAGTGCTCTCCAGAACCCGTGCGCTGCTTCTACAGGAAAGCTCCGCTACAGGAAGCTCACTGCCACGAGGAAAATTGGTCTCTTCACGTCAAAGGTGGCGAATTAAAAAGGTAAGCCTGAACCTGTGCCCCCATGCAATTGGTTTCGAGGGTGGCGGAGTCGACGTTCTACAGTCTGATCATAAAAATTACAAGTGTTGTCCTCCATTTGCATGAATTGTCATCGAAGTGTATGTAAGGTTTTCTACAAGAGGTGATTTTTAAGGCTCATCTTTAGATAGTCTTCGTGAATTGTGTGCATGGCAGAGGCGTAATTCTACGCTCTGTCCCAAAAGGCTAATCTTTGAATACGCATCCGCCACCTCCAGCTAACGTAGCAGGTCTTCACCATGCCGGGTGGGTTCATCAGAAAGGAACCGACCGACTCAAAGAAATTAAGAGAGAACCCTGAGGTGGTAGAGTTGTTCACTCGCGCGCAATGGATGTCGTTCTGTGACAAATTACAAGGATATGATGATGAGGTGGCAGAGGAGTTCTTGCGAGCTCTGAAGCCAAAATCAAAAACATTGGCCACCGTCAATTTCAGGGGTTTGAGTCTCAGACTCACCCCACAATTCATCAGCCGAGTTACTGAGCTCCCAATGGGGGTACCATGGGACAAAGAAGAGAGGAAATTAGGCCAGAAGGCTAAGAAGGAATTCTTTCCACCAGAGGAGAAATTCTCAGAAGATAAGAACGGGGTTCGCAGAACCAGCTTACTGCCACTTTGGAGCGAAGTCAGCCTCCAAATTATGAAATACATCACATGCGAAGGTCGGTTTAGCATTGTGTATGGGTACCATTTTCGGCTACTCACAGAATTAAGGCATCAGATGGACCTACCTGCAGAGAACAAACTAAGTATTCCCTACTTTCTACTGCAGTCTATGACTGAATGTGCCACCAAGTTGAGAGAAGGCACACCAGACCAGGTAGCTCATCACGGGCTCATTAAGCTCCTCGTGGAGGATGCACTCCACACATACAAAGTCCCTCTCTCGTGGGAAGCCTTCCGAAATTTGACTAAGGATGGCGATATAAAAATGTTGACCGAAGAGCTTGGTTCCTCCAGCAGCGAGGAGAAGGAGTCAGTACCCGCAGAGAAGAAAGAAAAAGGCCAGAGACCCACGGCCAAAGCACCGAAGAAAGAGCAAAAGGAGAAACAAGAGAAAAAGGGTGCCAAAGAGAAGGATGACACACCCATGTTGACGGCCAGAGAGAAAAGATTACAAAGTAGGGTGGACAAGACTGAGCAGGTCCATGTCAGCAAAGGCACCTCGACAGCAGCCTCGACCAAGTCAAAAAGCAAAACACCCTCAGCAAAGCAAACTAAAGTGGTGCCACCTGTTTCTACAGAAAAACCAAAACCAGCTTCTACAGGAAGCCAGAAATCAGCTGAAAAAGGGCCTTCTACAGGAAGCCCTGAGAAAGGAAAACCCAAGGAAAAGAAAGTCAACATTCTTGCAAGGGAGGCAGCAGCCATGCTGGCCACCCTCAGTACACCTCCTAAGCCAAATGAAAAGAGAAAGAGGGAGGCCCCTCTATATTTTAAAGCTAGGAGAAGTGTGAGAATAAAAACGGGCAAGCCACAGCCTCCATCCAGCAGCCCAATCACTATAGAGGATGCCCCTACTTCACCCAGGGAGAGGTCCCCCTCAAAGATATCAGTCACCTATGAGAGGGGGAGCCCGAAAACAACTACTTGGAAAGAAAGGTTGGACCAGTTGGCCTCAAAAGCCCGACTACAGGATGCTGAGGCTGCTCTACAGGAAACCTTAGCCCGGCTTAAGGAAACAGAGAGGTTGGAAGGAGAAGCACCCTCATCACCACCGAGGGAGGATGAAGTAGAGCCACCAAGAGAGGAAGAGAAAGAGCATATTCCGGAGCCTAGCCCTCAGCCAAGTCTGAGCTCATATTATAACTTCTTAGAAGCTAGCAAAATTATACCACAGAAATTCACTGTGCCATTGTTCTTTGCATTGGAGGAAGAGAGAGTACGAACCCACACGTGGATGAAAATAGCCAAATCAAAAGGTGTGGCAGACATAGGCCCCTTGGAGAAGCAACTCAAGGAGGCAAGAAAGGAATTAGCTATGGCTAAACACGTGGCAAATTGACAGCGGGTGTTCCTACAGGAAGAAAACGAAAAACTTAGACTGCAGCTACAGGAGCTGAGGAAAGGAACAGGCACATCCTCAGGGGACATCACAGCAGAACAGCAAGGCAGAGAGGAACTGCAAGTCAGTCTTGGGAAGCCAACCATGCATCTACAGGAAGGGGAGTTGCAAGCACAAATTGAGGTACAAGCTCTCAAACAGCAGCTGCAGCAGAAAGAGGCACAATTGGCCTGCATGGCCAGTTGGGCCATGGATGCTATACAATGCAGACAGCCGGCCAAATCCTATGGCCTGTACCTGAGAGACCAATGGCTACAATTTCAAATCAATACCTTGGCGCAAAGGGGTATCTCTCAGCTCCAAGACCCGCAGCAGTTCACTGAATTATGCAATACCAGTTCATCAGAGGATAAGGCCAAACTATCGGAGTTCTACCTCCATAATTTGGCCCTTCCTAATGTGACTTCATGGGATCCCAACACAGTCTTAGGGGATATGCAGTTAATGGCATTTGCCTCATGGTTGAACCATGAAGACAAAAGAGCAGCAGAAGCCAAAGCGGTCATGAACCAAGAGCTGAATGAGCCATTACTAATTAGAGCAGAACCAGGGGATCCAACTGCATTAATATCAGCACACTAACACTTATCCACCGACCCTCAAGCTTCATTGAAATATATGGATCAGCAGGCCCAGGCCATAGCGCATTTCGAGGATATGGAGTGTTATGAAACCAGCACAAGAAAAGATAGAAAAGATAGATCAACGCCTTAGAATTCAGCCTCTTCGAGGGGGCAACCTCCTTTACATTACATAAATGAACAATTCTTGGATGATACAAATGACAAAACCTCCTTTCTATATATAGGAGTCTAAGGAGTCACAATATAATCCAGCCGACCTAACAATAATAATATAAAGCCACAAAAATAACAATAGAGGGATTCTATGGGCACAGAAATAACAATATGGGGGTAATAGGGGCACAACAATATAAATAAGGGGTATAACTACAATAGTAATGGGGTAATCACTAGTATTATAGGGACCCAACATGCCCCTCTCCTTCAAAAAAGTGTTGTCCTCAACGCTTGAGTAGTTCTGGATACTTCTGCATAAAATTCTCATCCTCCCATGTGGAATCTTCAGCGGATAAGTTCTTCCACTTGATAAGATACTCTGAAATTGATCGATTTCGTAGCTGTCGAGTTCTTGTTTCTGTGACTGCTTCCGGTTCCAATATAATTTTTCCTTCCTCGTCAAGTTCTGGCAATATTGTTTGAATTGGGAGCTTGTCACCTATAACCTTCTTTAAACATGAAACATGGAAAACTGGGTGCAATCGAGAAGCTGCAGGAAGCTCCAATTTGTATGCCATAGTACCAATCTTTTGCAACACCTTGTACGGACCATAATACTTTGGTGATAATTTATTATCCTTCTTAGCTTGCTTTAGGGACATTTGCTTATATGGTTGTAGCCGTAGGAATACCCAATCACCTACATCAAAACTTCTTTCACTGCGATGTTGATCTGCCTGTTGTTTCATTCTATTTTGTGCCAACACGAGGTTATCCTTTAAGAGTTGGAGGACTTGTTGTTGATGTTCGATGTGATGTTCCACTGCCTGAACCTTAGAATTTTCTCTTAAATATGATGTGATGGATGGTGGTTGATACCCATAAAGTGCCATAAATGGGGTCATTTTTGTTGCTGTATGGAAGGAAGTGTTATACCACCATTCAGCCAGAGGCAACCATTTGACCCATTGTGTCTGTTTATCAGATACAAAGCAACGAAGATATCCTTCCAAACATTTGTTTACTATCTCAGTTTGCCCATCAGATTGAGGATGATAAGATGAGCTATGAGCTAACTGAGTACCAAGACAAGAAAATAATTCTGTCCAAAAATTTCCAGTGAAAATGGGATCTCTGTCACTTACAATAATCTTTGGGTTTCCATGTAGCTTTTGAACTGTTTCCATAAATGCAGTAGAAACTGTACTGGCTTTAAATGGATGTGATAATGCACAAAAGTGTGCATACTTGGTAAGTCTGTCAACTACCACCATGATGACACTCTTTCCCTCAGACTTGGGTAAACCTGTGATAAAATCCATTGAAACCTCCTCCCAACGTTGGCTTGGAATGGATAAAGGTTGTAATAGACCCGGTGTCTTAATTGTTTCAACTTTATTTTGCTGGCAAACCAAACATTCCGCCACAAACTTTTGAATATCTGATTTAAGGCCATCCCAAAAAAATTCCTTCTTAACCCTGTGGTAAGTTTTTAAAAATCCTGAGTGCCCTCCTAAGGGAGAAGTGTGCAATTCCATAAGAATCTTTTGTTTTAGCTGGGAATTCTTACAGAGGTATAAGCGATCTTTGTACCATAACGAATCATTTTGCCAGCTAAATGTATCAGAAGTACTGGAATCTTGTTGTAGCTTTCGAATAAGTGCCCACACTTCTTCGTCATTCTTCCATTCCTCCCTTGCTTCGTTTATCCAATCTGGTTGGATAATAGAAATGGCACACAACAATGCTTCCACATCCTCATCCTTTCTTGAGAGTGCATCTGCCACCACATTTTGCTTCCCTTTTTTGTAGATGATTTCAAAGTCATAACCCAACATCTTTGTGACCCACTTTTGTTGCTCTTCAGAGGATAATCTTTGTTCTAAAAAGTATTTAAGGCTATCATGATCCGTTTTTACCTTGAAGTGTCTTCCCATTAGGTAGGGTCGCCATTTCTTAAGTGCATGGAGTATTGCCAACATTTCCTTCTCATAAATAGCTTTGCTTAAAAACTTTCCCTTGATTGGACGACTTTCAAAAGCAATGGGTCTTTCATCTTGCATTAGAACAGCACCAATTCCATTTCCTGAAGCATCACATTCCACAATAAAGGTTTTTGTGAAGTCCGGTGTAGCTAAGACCGGTGCTTGGCACATTGCCTCTTTAAGATGTTCAAAGGCCTTTGTTGCTTCCGGAGTCCATGAAAATGAATCTTTCTTCAATAATGTTGTTAGAGGTGCTGCTATTCTCCCATAATTCTTAACAAACTTGCGATAATACCCTGTCAACCCAAGAAATCCTCGCAGATGCTTTATGGATGTGGGGATTTTCCATTCCTTAATGGCTTTAATTTTGCTAGGGTCTACCTTAACTCCTTCATGAGATACAATATGACCCAAATATTCCACCTCCTGGACTCCAAAGAAACATTTGGATCTTTTTGCATATAATTGTTTCTCCTCCAATAGTTGTAGCACCCTGTCAACATGTTCAACATGATCCTTCCAAGACTTGCTGTAGATTAGTATATCATCAAAAAATACTAACACAAATTTTCTAAGGAATGGTTTGAAAATTGAATTCATCAAACCTTGAAATGTTGAAGGTGCATTGGTAAGGCCAAAAGGCATGACCAAAAATTCATAATGACCCTCATGAGTTCTAAATGCCGTTTTCGGAATGTCTTCAATCTTCATTCTGATTTGATGATATCCCGAACGAAGATCCAACTTGGTGAAGTAAATTGATCCATGCAATTCATCCAGTAATTCATCAATGACAGGAATGGGGAACTTATCTTTAATAGTGAGCTTGTTGAGCTCCCTATAATCTGGACACATGCGCCATGATCCATCCTTCTTGTGCACCAATACTACTGGAGCTGAGAAAGAACTTTGACTCGGTTGAATTATACCAGCCTCTAGCATTTCTGCAACCATACGTTCAATTTCACTTTTTTGGACATAGGGATATCTGTACGGCCTGATGTTTGGAGGAACACTTCCTGGAATCAGATGAATAGCATGATCATGATCACGCATAGGTGGGAGACCTTTGGGAGTCTCAAATACCTTGGAATGATTGTCCAAGACTTTTTGGAGATCTGGAGAAATAGATGATTCCAATGTGGAAACATCTAGCGAACATAATTGTGCAATTACACCTCTTTGCTCCTTTTTTAGAAGCTTTGTCATACCATTAGAGCTGATTATCTTTCCTGGTTTCCCTGCAATACCCCTTAATTCAACTTCCTTTCCTTCCGAAGAAAATTTGATGAAAAGTTCTTGAAAATTAAAAGCTATTGTACCCAAGGATTGTAGCCATTGGACTCCTAGTACAACATCAGCACCTCCCATTGGAATGGAAAGCATTGGGCTAGTCAATACATATTCTCCCATGGATAGCTTGATATTATGGCACTTTCCAGAGCAATTTATTGTTCCTCCATTTGCAATCATCACTTGACACTCTGGTGCTGGATATAGGAAGCAATTCAATTCTTTTGCTACCCTACAATGAATAAAATTGTGGGTGCTTCCTGAATCAATCAACACTATTACCTTTTTCTTCTTGATTTGTCCTTCTATCTTGATGGTTTGAGGAGTGGTAATTCCCGCCAATGCATTACAAGATATGGTCGGATTTATTTGTTCTTCATCTAGGCTTTGTTCCTGGAATATATCCTCTTCTTTTGACCTTTCTTGCTCCTTTTCTTCTTCCTCTTCACAATCTATGTAGAATAATTTCTTCTCAGCACACTTATGACCTTTTGTGTATTTGCTATCACAATTGTAACAAAGCCCTTTTGCTCTTTTTTCTTCCAATTGTTGTGGTGTCAACCTTGTAGGTTGTGGAAGACTATGGGCAACAACACTTCCGTCTTTATAGTTGTGAATGGTATGCTTCCTAGTTGCCATAATTTTGCTTTCCATTTTTCTTGCTAACCTGAATGCCTTCTCTAATGAATCAGGTTCCCAAAGGCAACATCATGTTGGATATTATCCTTTAAAGACCCTATGAACACATCAATCCTATGCTCCTCTGGAATATCTTTTACCCTTATGTTCAATTTTTGGAACTCCTCAATGTGCTCCATTATTGAACCCTTTTGTTTGAGACTTATCAATTGGCTAAAAAAAGTGTTGCTTTTTGTATCCTCATAATGTGCTATCAATTCTTCCGTAAAAATTGCCCAAGTGATAAATTGTTTACGAGAACAAAGCCATTGATACCATACAAACTGATTTGGTTCCAAATATAAAGTTGCCATACGTACCTTTTGTGTGTTTTGCACATTATTGAGATCGAAGAATTGCTCCATCTGTAATATCCATGTGGCGGGATCCTTGCCATCAAACTTCCTCATATCGATTTTTGGAACATGGTGAGTCTTCGATCCAACATTAGAGTCTATGGAATCATGATTAACATTTCTTTTGTTCTCATCATGAGTTTCCTTTACTACCTTTTCACCATTAGTGACCCTTTCTTGTAGCAAGTTCTTCAATTCTTCCATGTTTGTCTTCAAATATATCTTCAAATTTACCATCGAATCCTCCATCTTAGCTTCCATGCCCTTTATCTTAGATTCCACGCCATTTATCTTAGATTCCACACCACTTATCTTAGCTTCTGTTAGCTTTTGTGAGCGTGACATTTGTTGCACTTGTTCTTGTAATTTTGATATATCATGTAGCATTTCTTCCTCTTCTTCATGAGTCATGCTAGAGCTTTCAGGTTCCTTACTAGGTGTTTGCATTTTCTTTCCTCGGGGCATCAGTTACCGATAATAATGCTTTACTATGCCCTTTGAATTCCGTTAAACCAAGCTTACATAAAAAATTAAAAAAAAAAACTACACACCTTTTTTCACTTTATAGAAGCCTGATATTGAATCTGATGTATCTCTGTAATTTCGGATCATCCAATTCTGAAATTTCTACCTGTAGTAGCCTTCTGTGTCCTCTTTCCAATGCCACAAGTCTGAGCCAAATTGGATTCTCCAAGGAAGAGTTATGTGAAATCTCCCACAGTGACTTGCTTTTAGACTGGTTCAGTAGAGCGAACTTGTACGATGTGCCACGAGTCACTGTTTCAACCTTTGAATCTGAAACACACATACAAAAAACTACAGTCCGTCCTCTTTCTGTACCTTTTTACGAAATTTCAATCCGATCCTCAGAGAGAGAGTTATGACGATTTTCCCCAGGTCACCTGTTTTGAATGTAATTCAGGAGTCTGCAAAAAGGCCAACTTCCTCAGATCATATCTCCGAAAATATTGCGCGAAAAGCTCTGAAATTCGGACCCAGGGTTCAGCGCCAATTCCTCTCAAATGGGTTTTTTTTGCGACTTCTGAAACGTCACAGAAAAAAAGTTATAGCGAAAATGCCACGATGACCTGTTTGGAGCAGCGAAACCCTAGAATCCAAAGCTCTGATACCAAATGTTATGAAACCAGCTCAAGAAAAGATAGAAAAGATTGATCAACGCCTTAGAATTCAGCCTCTTCGAGGGGGAAACCTCTTTTACATTACATAAATGAACAATTCTTGGATGATACAAATGACAAAACCTCCTTTCTATATATAGGAGTCTAAGGAGTCACAATATAATCCAGCCGACCTAACAATAATAATATAAAGCCACAAAAATAACAATAGAGGGATTCTATGGGCACAGAAATAAAAATATGGGGGTAATAGGGGCACAACAATATAAATAAGGGGTATAACTACAATAGTAATGGGGTAATCACTAGTATTATAGGGACCCAACATGGAGAGACTGCTAGGGGACAACTGTGTTCAAGCTTGCACCCGCCGATGGAATACATTGGCCCACAGTCTAAAAATCAGAGAATATCATACGCCAACTCGAATGAGGGAAGCTCTAGTACGGGTGCCCATTTATAAGAAATCCATGCAAAACCTCCAGGTCAGCTGGATTGGCCTCAAGCTAAGCCCACCTCTACTGTTAGGATTGATGGAAGGCAGCACAGAGAAAGATGAGCATGAACAGTGGGAAGAGGTGGAAAGAAAGGCTGGGTTCCATTTCAGTAAGGAGGACACTACTGCAGAAGCTTGGGATGTGAGGGTGGCAGTAAAGGCAATGAAGGATGAGGAGCTGGATTAGTTGCTCAAGGATGAGCAATCATTTTAGCTGGGGGGTGATGATGAGCCCCAAATTTGGTAACATTTTGGGCTCATTTGGCCTAACTACCCTTGCTCAACCCTTCATTTTTCATAACTTATGCGTCATTTTTTAGTAGATTTATGTCATTTGTACGAATGAGGGCAGTCACTATTCCTAGGTGGCTAACACATGTTTATTTCAGGTTTTTTGACATTTAATGGAGCAAAACCACGCAGATGAGGGCTAGGAGACAGCCAAGATGGGATTGAGATTTTGTAGGAAGGTTGTCCACAGCATTGAATGACCTTCCTCGTGATCTTCACCCCCAACTCCAAGCTCCCACAGCCACTACCACCGAGCTAGAAGGCAACCAAACGGATTTTGAGGAAGAAGCAGATTACTCTTAGTTTGGTCAGCCAAACCCCACTAATTTAGGAGGCCAGCTTGGCCCTCGCAATGTATAAATGATGAGGCTATAGCCTTCGAGGGGGACTTTTGAAACCTTGTTGCATATTCTGAACTACGAGCTGATAGCTCTGTTTTGCTCTTTTGTAAGCCATTTGTGGCATGTTATTTGACTTATGACTATTATCTTTTAATGAAAAGCAGGCAGATTTGAGTTCATTTCTGAGTTCTTAAAGGAGCCATAGCTCTCGGGGTTGGGCCCAACCTGAGAGCCTAAGGCTTCCTTCCTTTGTATTGTTACCTTTCTTTCAGCCTTGTATTTCTTTTCCTTTACATGCATTTGGAAACACAGTTTGCTGAGTTGAATTTCTTGGTGTGGTTAAGTAGGTTAGTTTTATGAACAGAGTTACTTCAGTAGTTTAGATTAGAGTAAGGAGATTGGAGTTAATCAGAGTTCCAAAAAGGGTTGACTGCACACTCACTTTCACCTCTGTTTAGGGACTGGAATTGCAGACCGTGCCACCCACCAAAAACACTGTTTTACATGCTCATGCAAGCTTTGATGCAATGCTCTCGTTTGTAGCAATGTCCATGCGTTCAGATCTTGTGGAATGATTCTTTGCTTCAGTACCATGCATGATTTTCCTTAAAAATCACGTTGTTGTTCTTTGGTTTTATAAAAACAGTTAGAATAGGTTGATGAAATTTCGGTTATGTGCAAGACATGGATGATTTGTTTCATTTACACTGTGCAGTACTACTCCCTCACTCCCTTATCCTTCTCAGTCATGCCTAGGCCATCTATTCATCTCCCAGTTATACCACTTGCCTCCTAACTCTTCTATTACCCATGTTATTCTACCTTTTCGGCCTTCCATTCCCTCTACCCTCCTCTAGACCAACCAGCTTTGCACACCCCCTCTTCATCTCATCTCTTTGTCCATAGGCCATCACAAGCTCCCCTCCTACCTCCCTATCCATCCATACAGCCTCTTCCACTCATCCATCACCGAAAAATCCGATTGCAGAACATCCTGTAGGAATTACTGAACTTCCTGTAGAAATCCTGAACATCTTGTAGAACCCCTACAGACTTCCTGTAGAAGCTCATAAACACGGTTGCTTGGCATCCAGACTTGGTGAACTTCTCTGAAAGGATGTTAGGGATTCCTTAGACCCTCTCTGAGCCTTCCTGACCTTTTCCAAGCATTTCCCTCCTTGATCTATCCCTGCACAGTCAAGACCCAGTTAGAAGCACACACATAATAATTCCAACAACTTGAACAAAAATACAAAAATATGTTTTCTTTATATCAAAGTAGTCTAGACACATGCATCTCACCTTCCTAGAAGTAATGGAATCTCTTTCAGTAGTTTGCATTCCCTCCTTTTGCATCAGTAGGACTAGCTGGTAGAATTAGGGTTTGCTAGGGTTTGTGATTCTTGTTGGCTTTCAGTTCCTTCCTACAGTAGGTTAATTTCCTTTGAGATAGATTTCGTTCATCGGTTAAAAAGCTTCTTCTGAAAACTCATAGAAGTTGGCTTGAGCCCTAGTGGACTTGTGCCAGCTAACCAAGTGACAGCTGTGACAAGAGCTAGTACTTGTGCATACAGCACCGTCACTTCCAAGTTTGTTACGAACTACCGGGTTGATAAAATTAGAGAAGGAAGCTCCAGGAGTTGTAGCATTATTGCTACAATACTGGAGCCCACCAATTAGTAAGCCCAAAATGTATAACCAAAACTTTATAACGACCATAACTTATCCAAAAGGTGGTTTTATGGATGTCTTCCTCCTTGATGCACATGTGGTGATACCCGAACCTCAAATCCAATTTTGATAACACCACTGCTCCCCTAAATGGTGTTCTAGGAATAATTATAAAACCTCTTACATGAAATTGAAAATACTTTACTACTTAAACAAGCACACTAAACCATTTTCCATTATATTATTCTAAAGTTGATAATATTTTTAAATAATAAGAATTTTATTTTAAATTAGTTTAATTATTTTTGTTAGTTAAATTTATATAGTTTTAAATCAATAACTTTTATATAAGGTGGAGTGACTGATTTTTCGAAGATCGCAAAATGAGGAGTGTTAGGTTTCTTTCTCTATTTGCAGGATTTGTTGGGCCACCTGTTGGTATCATCCTAAGACCCTTTTTCCTTCCCAGAAACACATCATTTATCCATACATTTTCATCATTTGTCCCTCAAAATCCTTGAATATTGATTATTAATTGTTCTATAGTTATTAAATTGCATAAGAATTAATTTAGGGGTTTTATGTTCCAGAATTAGAGGTTTTTGATGATATGACTACAGGAAGTACCCACAACCTGTAATGAGTTTACCGTTTGACATGTGGCGCAGCGGATGAGCGAGAACGAAAAGCATGGGCGAAAAGTGGAATGTCCAAGGATGGACAAACACCTATCTTCCATCCAAATCGAGCCTCCTATGCATGCGGTCAACTTCAGTCAAAGCAGGGTACTCTGGCGCATAAAAGTAGCAACAGCATCATTCTATTTTCATTTTGATTTTTGTTCTTTTTTAAACTTATGGTATGGAAACATTTTGCAAAAGCTATGTAATAAACGCGGCAACAGCACTATGTACATTCACTGCATCGATGACATGGCTGTATGTACGCATGTGTAAATACAGTTAGTTCAATGTTTTGAAGGTTAATCAGTTGTTGAAACATTTGCTCGGAACAGAGTTTTAGTTAATACACAGAACCCTTTACAGTCACCACGTGTGTTTACTCTTTTGCATTGGTTGATTGCTGAACGGTGGTAGTCAGTATACCCTTAGGCGCGGACGGGCCCTGCGTTCTTCGTTTGGTATACTGCTCTTCGTTTTGTTACATTTCAGTTTATATACATATATGCACAGCGTCGTATTAGATTCGATTGATATGTTTGCACAGCGTTGTGTTGGATTCGATTTATGTATCACACAGGTTGCATCATAGTTTCGATTTACATAACTGTTGATTCACATAGCACACGGGTTGCAGTCATATAAGCTTTCGATTCCTTTATGTTTTGAGTTTCATTACATGTATATGGTGTGCGCATCCGAAGGGTTTATTGTTATGTTGAATGGTCAACACTAGGATCTGGAACGAGAATCTTGTAAGGGATTTGGTCCTTGTGTGATTTACAGATGCATGCTCATAAACTCTGCCTCATTTCACAGTCTATTCATGTTCTTTTTATATAGTTTCATAGTGTAAATATCTTGCATGCTGTGTGTGTTTACTAAGCAAAGGTTTTCTGAGTGATACCTCTGTAAGGAGGTTAGAATCATTGCCACAGTCATACACAGGACTTAGATTCTTGGGTTGCTTTGATAGATGCATTTCATAACCAGCATTGTAGTCAAGTACATCAGTAGGGTAATCTAGGTGTGTGAAGGATAGGCTGCATATCACGGTCTTCCGTAAAGAAGCCTTGCAATTTACCTCACAATCACCTGGGCGGTAATTCTTTATGTCTATATATTTTAGACCACGCCTCTAAGCTTACGCACCTCGGTCGATATTAAATATAGAGTCCAGTCTAGCACCCTAGCTGGAACCACTACATTTTGGCGCCGTTGCAGGGGAGGCGTACGTGAAGAATTCAAACAAAAAGAAAAAATTTCAATACACAAAAACAACCAAAAACACAGTTAGAATCATGTTCATATATGCCTAGACTTAGAGACACTCAAGGGAGATTTGTGAGAACCCCCCACCATCTCAACACTAACCCATCATCATCAGGAGCAGACTCTCTAGGGAAAACAACACCAACTAAGGAGGATATTCAAACAATAGCTGAGAAATTTTATTCAGGACAGCACATTACTCTTGCTGAGAGGGAAACTCTGTTTGCACATAAATCACAGCATCCACCCTTTCCTAACTCTTCTACACAAGGGAAAAGTAGCACCATTACCAAACAATTTTCCTTTCTCTCTTTTCCACCAAGAGACACTAGGAAACCGAGTAAAATGGCTGAGGAGGGATCTGGATTAGTTCCCCATCAAGAGGAGGAGGAATCCACTTTTAAATTCCCTATACAAGAACCACAGGAGGATGAGGAGATTAAAATGAAAAATATACCCCCATCCGTGCTACCCAATTTCTATGGTATGGCATCAGAGGATCCGGACTCATTCTTATTCGAGTTCGATATTGTGTGTCGAACTTATGGATATACTGATGATGCTCACAGACTGAGATTGTTTCCAGCCACATTAAAGGCAGCAGCCTTGAAATGGTTTATGGGGCTAGGGGAGCATGCCATAGTAGATTGGGATGGCATGAGGAGGATATTTCTGAGGAAATATCAGCCTTATTGCAGATCCAAAGATTCTAAAGATGACATCTTTAGAATGAGCCAGCAGGAGGATGAAACCTTAGAAGAATATCTAGAACGGTTTGTCTATAACTTGCAAAAATCTAAACACCGAACCATGCCTCCTGATCTAGTCCGCACAATCTTTTTGAAAGGTATCAGGGAAGAATACATGGATGATCTCAACTTAATGGGCAAAGGTGATATCTCTGCCCTACCCTTTGAAGAAATAGCTGAACTGTGTGAAAAATATTCAAGAAGTAAAGCCAAAATGGGAAAGAGGACCTTGTCATCTAGGGTCATAAAAACTGCCTCTGCTAGTGTCACCCGGGCTGAAATTGGTAATCTTTTAGAAGAGTTCAAAACAGATTTGTTGAGTACTCTAGGAAACCAAATTGATACCTTAAAAGCCAAAAAGAAACAAGAGAAAGAAGACAATATAATGGCTATTTTCTGCCCCAAGTGTCGCAAGAAGCATGCATTAAAAGACTGTCCTCTAGACAATATACAAGTATGTGCTTTCTGTACTGAGCATCATGATATATTTAACTGTCCTAAAGTTAAAATTGTGCAGAACTGTAACATGGCAGCCAGCACAGAGATGGAGAACGTGTACTACATGGGTGCAAAGCGACCATGGCAACCAAGGCAAGCACCCCAAGGTATGTTTCCTAATCAAAATATGCAATTTCCTATGAATGATCAGATGTATGCACAAAACTCATGGAATATACCTATGCCATGGCAGTATGGAAACCAATCACAAAATCAATGGAGACCATCTCAACAGTATCCCCAATCCTACCATCAGTATCCTCAATCATACCCACCTTACTCACAGCCATATCAGCAGTACCCTCAGCCATATCCATCACATTCACAGCCATATCAGCAGCACCCCCAGCCAGTTGCTTATCAGCCCCAACCTTCTCAACAAACTTTGCCTGCTCCTCCACAAATAAATGTCCCACAACTTCAATTTCCAACTAATTCACAACCTCCCAGACCCACACAAATACCTGCTCAAACTGTCCCAAATCCGAACAATAGAGCAGAGAGGCCAGCTTATAATGTAGAGGAAGGAACTTCCTACTCCACACTGCCTTTACAAAACATTAATCTGAGGTCTGGTAGGGTGCTCCAAAAGGATTCTCCAATAACAGATCAGCAAGGAGAAAACTTAGAAAAAGAAAATGAAATGACAACTCAAACACAACCAAGCAGTGAAACCAGAGACAAACAAATGCAGTCACTGCAACCACCTTTTCCGGACCGTTTGGTCCAAGTCAAACCACCATTGCCTCCACCACAATTTGATGTTTTGGATGAACTTAAAAATGTCTACATAAAAATCCCTTTGCTGCAAGCTATAAAGGACATTCCTATTTACACCAAAGCCATCAAAGATATGTGTCTCAAGAAACCTGCTAGGAAGAGGATTGATCCTCAGACCATTCATGTTTTAGGAAATTTAGCAGGCCTTATGACCAATACTATCTCCATGGAGAAGTATGTTGATCCGGGCATTCCAAAAGTGACCACCATCATTAACAACATACGGATCCCAAACACTTTGATAGATCTTGGAGCTGCAATCAATGTCATGACCCTTGAAACTATGAGAACACTCCAGCTTGTAAATTTGCAACATACCACAATTGTTCTTGAACTAGCTGATAGGTCCAAAGTCATTCCTGAGGGGATTTTGGAAGATATCATTGTTTCACTGGACTCTTGGGAGTATCCGGTGGATTTCCTAGTCCTTCAACCCAAATCCAATCTAGGAGGACATCCTATCATTCTAGGCAGACCATGGTTAGCGACTGCTGATGCATTTATTGGATGCCGATCAGGTAACATGATTATCTCTAGAGGGACCGAAAGGAAACAACTCACCCTCTATCCATCGGCACAATCACCTGCAGTAACACATAACTTGTGGCTTGATGACAAATTTAATGACAAAGTGGAGGTACAATCTGTTTTTAGCATTGACCAGATCTATGATTTCCATGAAGACAATACTGATTTGGTAGAATTATTTCTCTCACAGCCTGATATATCTGAAAATTTGAGAAATGAACAATATAATGCTGCAGATGTACTTCTAGCTCAAAACTTTCAAGAAACATGCACTATCCACTCCTTGTAGTCTACATTTCATGACATCTTTCCAGTTCAATCCATCACCAATACTCAGAGTCAAGTCATAGAGATCAGTCCAGGCAAAACTTTGAACATAGGTAACCACCTAGACTCATCTCAACAAGAAAAATTGATTAGACTCTTAACGAAGTACCAAAAAGCCTTTGCATGGGATTACACTGACATGCATGGGATTCACCCCGACACATGCACTCACCACATCTACACAGATAGCACCATTAAACCGGTGAGGCAACCACAACGAAGAATGAACCCCATGCTCCAAGACATTGTCAGAGAAGAGTTGCAAAAACTCTTGAGAGTCAACTTTATATATCCTATTTCTGACAGTCAGTGGGTATCCCCATTGGTTATTGTGCCTAAGAAGAATGGCAAGTGGCGTATCTGTGTTGACTACAGACAGCTGAACAAAGCCACACTCAAATACTACTTCCCACTGCCATTCATTGACCAAGTGTTAGACACCCTAGCCGGCAAATCATCATTCTCCTTTCTTGACGGTTTCAGTGGCTACAAACAGATCCGGATTGCCTCTGAAGACCAGGACAAAACCACCTTCACCTGTCCTTGGGGCACCTATGCCTACAATGTTTTGCCATTTGGACTTCGTAACGCTCCAGCTACATTTCAGCGAGCTGTGTTAGCTATCTTTGCTGATTTGATTCATGATTGTGTTGAAGTGTATATGGATGATTTTTCAGTATATGGCAATTCTTTTGAACATGCATTAGAAAATCTAGAAAGAGTTTTGAAAAGGTGTATTGAAGCTAACCTGTCCCTCAGCAACGAAAAGTGCTTCATGATGCTAAATGAATGGATAGTGTTGGGCCATTATATCTCTTTTCAAGGAATCCAGGTTGACCCAGCCAAGATACAGATTATTGCCGATTTGCCTATTCCACAGAACCAGAGAGAGGTAAGAAGTTTTCTTGGGTATGCTAGCTATTACCGCAGATTTATTGAACATTTTAGCAAGATTGCTTTACCTTTGTTTAAACTTCTTGCCAAAGATGTACTTTTTAATTGGACTGAGAACTGCCAACATGCATTTGAACAACTTAAGAAGAAACTATCTACTGCACCAGTCCTGAGAGGGCCTAATTGGAGTTTACCATTTCATATTTTTACCGATGCATCTGACACTGCCATAGGTGCATGCTTAGGCCAAAAAGAAGAATCTTGTACATATGCAATTTATTTTATTAGTAAAAATCTCACACCTGCCGAGCTAAACTATACAGTTACAGAAAAGGAAACACTTGCCATCATTTATGCTGTGAACAAATTTCGCCATTACATAACTGGTTATGAAGTCTTTGTACATACTGACCACTCTTCCATTCGACATCTCATGAATAAACCAATAACTAGTGGCAGAGTTACCAGATGGTTACTATTGCTGCAGGAATTTAACATCACAGTGTTAGATAGACCAGGCAAAGAAAACCAGGTGGCAGATTTCCTCTCTAGACTGCAAAATCCAGGTGAGATTGTTCCTGTTGAGGACTCTTTTCCGGATGAGCACTTATTCGCAATTTCCATAGTAACTCCTTGGTTTGCTGATTTAGCTAATTACTTGTCTACAGGTAGGACACCTCCACATTTCACTGCAAAGGAAAGGAAAAGACTGATCAAACAAAGTGTTAGATATTCTTGGCTTAATGGCGATCTCTTTTACACTGGTTTTGATATGATCATTAGGAGATGTGTCCGAAATGATGAGGTAATTGACATTTTAAAATCTTGCCATGATGAACCGTGTGGTGGGCATTTTGCAGTGAAGCGGACAGCCTTCAAAGTTCTTACTCTTGGATACTATTGGCCATCCATTTTCAAGGATGCCAAGAAGTATGTAAAGAGTTGTGACAGCTGCCAAAGGATGGGCAGACCCACAGCCACGGATCAGATGCCCCTTCAGCCCCAAGTTCACTTAGAACCATTTGATAAGTGGGCTCTGGACTTCATAGGACCGATCAACCCAGCCTCTAATGGTAAGAAGTACATCTTAGTGTGTACTGATTATGTCACAAAGTGGGCAGAAGCAAAAGCACTGGTAAGAGCAACCGAACACACAGTAGTCAATTTCCTTTTTGAGGAGATCTTTGTGAGGTATGGAGTGCCAAGAGAAATTGTCACTGATCAAGGTACCCAATTCACCTCCAAGCTCATGAAGGACATCACAGACAAGTTCCAGATAAAGCATAGGAAAAGTACCCCCTACCATCCATAGGCCAATGGGCAGGTGGAATCAACCAACAAGACTTTGGAGGGGATCATTACCAAAACTGTTGCAATGAACCGCAAAAACTGGGAGGAAAAGCTCAAGGAGGCACTCTGGGCTTACCGGATTACTTGGAAAGATACCACCGGATTTACACCATACCAGTTGGTGTACGGTAAGGACGTCATGCTTCCTATTGAATTCCAAATTCACACTTTTAAATTAGCTGCAGATTTACTAATTGATTTGGATCAAGCACAGAAAGAGAGAATCCAGCAGTTGAACCAGCTGGATGAGATGAGGCAACAAGCAGAACAAACCACCACCCTCATGCAAAAGCACAGGAAGCAATGGCATGATTCACACATTAAGAAGAAGCACTTCAAAGAAGGTGACTGGGCTCTGCTTTTTGATTCAAAATTCAAGGATCATAAAGCTAAGTTCACCACCCATTGGATGGGCCCTTATGAAATCGTTCAGGCTTATGACAATGGATCAGTAAAACTCCAAACTATTGATGGCAAAGGTCATTATTTCACAGTCAATGGTCATCGCCTGAAGCTGTACAACAAGCCCATCAGCAAGCAAGATTTTCTCAATACATTATCTCAGCAAGAAGAGGTTGAGGTACTGCAGCCCTCAGCTGCAGTATCACTGCCTTAATTTCATTTTCTTTCAATTTCAAAATCAAAAAAAAAAAAAAAAAAAAAAAAAACAAAAATAATAAAAAAAAAAAATTAAATAAAACAAAAACTCAAAAAAAAAAAAAAATTAAATAATAATGGGTTAGATGTGAAAACCAGTATCTGGCACAATCTAACCCCGAATTCCTACCTGAAAACCAATTTATTGGCGGGTATGAATTCTATTTCTGTTGTTCATCGTTTCATTTCTCAGTTGCATCATGACTTGAGGACAAGTCAAACTTTCAGTCGAGGAGAGGGAGACATCTGTTCTGTTACTTTTATCTCTCCCTTGTAAATTCTTCAGATTTCTTATTCTATATTTCACTGTAAATTTCCAACAGCAGCTTGTTACCAGCATTCTAGACTTTAACAAATAAGTTGTTCTGTCATGATTTTCAGAGGGACCTGGTTATAAATAGTTTGCAGGGGGACCTGTTTTGTTCAGACACCTATGCTATCAACACCATCAGTGCAATGGGACCTGTTTAAGATATTCAGAAGGGACCTGTTTAAAGCAATTGACACCTGTTTGAGACATTCCAGCCAGCAGTAGGGACCTGTTAAAAACCTTCAGTTGGGACCTGTTAAAAAATTCTTGACACCAAGGGCTACTTCAACAGACTTCCACCAAGCTTTACAAGGATTTGGCACCAACACTCCAGCAAATTGCAAGCTCAGTGAACCTGTAACAATACCAAAAGCTGCATGAACATCTTCAGTTTTTTTAAAGGGACCTGTTACAGCTTTCTCAAGGGACCTGTATCTTCAAATCTTCTTAAGGGATCTATTGCATCTTTAGTTTTCTCAAGGGACCTGTATCTTCAGTTTTCCAAGGGACCTATTACATTTTCAGTCTTCAAGAAGGGACCTGTACATTCAAACTTTTCAAAGGGACCTGTTACATCTTCAAAACTTTTCTCAAAGGACCTGTGTATTCAACCTCCCTCAGAGGACCTGTCAAAAAGAACAGTCAAAAGGATTAGCAACTCAGCATGTCAAATGATCAACAAGAGAGTAATGTATTTCTGTTCTTGGACATTTAATTTCCTAGATTAGTTTTTAATGTAATTTTGGTGACTATAAGTTGTTGTAATTAATTTCAAGGACACCTTCATACATCCACTTATCACCCTTTATCCCACCAATTTTCATCATTTCCCTACATCTGTCTATCCATAACACCCATCACCAACACATTCACCATGTCATATACCCTCTAGGCATACCAACATTCTCTACATGACTGAATGTAATTGAAAAGGGCACGTGGTGAGCTATGTGTTTGTTTAAAAAAATTATAAAGGATGAGATAGAAGCGGCCTATATATATTCTTTACTCCATACAGTCGAATCATAACAAGCGGCCTATATGTCTTACATCACACGCACACCCGAATCATAACCTCGCCACCCAGCATTGCCACCCAGCATTATAGCTCAGTACTTTGGATACGCTCTCAACGTTCTTATGCTAACATGCATACAAGCGTACAACCCTCTGTTTTTAAATTGTATGATTACATTGTAAGGCGAGTACAGGGTATTTCACATCCTCGGTTCCCATAACTTACAAAGTGAAAGTTTGAAGCGAGGAACGCGAGGAGATTATCATCATTCGGGTAGAGTTACAAAGTAAAGGAGTGAAGCAAGGAACGCCGAGGCGATTGTTACCATTTGAGTGGGGTTACAAAGTGAAAATTTGAACAAGGAGCGCAGAGGAGAGTATCACTGTTTGGGGTCGGTTTGCACAGTGAAACCGGTGAGCGCCGAAAAGGGAAGCATCACCATTCTACTTCTAACACCCACAGCAGTCATATCGACCAGCTAAGCACCATAATTAAAGACTGGAGGAAGCTATATATACCAGGTAACCGACTTGACCTCTCTGTGTTTAAATTTTAAAGAGCATAGACAAAGAAGGGTTCGAGGCATAACCCTCTGCCATCACCATGACTAATAGGGTCGAACCCAGTACATTTGATAGCTCACAATACCATAACGATTGCATTGAGATTCTTCAAGAAGCACAGTGGTTACCTTTTCTGGAAAAATTCCATGGGAGTAATGAAGAAGTCACAAAACAATTTGCCTTTACCTTCAATGGAGAAAAGGCCCTAATAGGCACCTTCTCCTTCAGAATCTCAGAGGATACCATAGCTCAGGAAATTGGACTCAGCCCTGAGGGAGAAAAGTACTTTAAAACTAAACAATTCAAGGAGAAATCATGGACACAGTTCATGTCCAGGTCTAGAGTTTCCTCAGTAAACTGGAAAAAGGGAGTTCCAAGAAGCTGGTTAGTTCATCCTTGGGATGAAATGGTTTACATTATCCAAAAGTTTATAACATGTGAAGGTAGATACAGCATTGTTTATCTCTATCACATCAAGCTACTCCTCCATTTAAAGAAACAATGTGTAATCAGTGTGCCATATTTTCTGCTGCAAAGTTTAACAAAGATGGCCAAAACTATCCAGAAACAAAAAGGGAATGAGGATAAAAGCCTGTACCATTTTGGCCTGATTAAAATCCTCATTGAACATGAGTTGCAGAAGCGAGGGAAGCCATGGAAAGAATTCTTAACTGTCAACCAAATCAGAGATGAGGAGGAAAAAGAAGAAGTGCAAGAAGATTCTGGGTTTATGAAGGATATAGATGAGGAAATTCCAGTGTCCAAGGCCAGCAGAGCACCTCAACCTGAGGGCAGCATAAGGACCAGAAACATGCAAAAAGAGGATGTCAAGAGGGCTGAGAAGGACAAAATCTTCACCACCTACTCCCGAAGATCAAGAAGGACACCAAAAACTCAGCTGCAAGAAGACCAATTTGAATCTCATGCCCCTGCCCATTTGGATGTTGAAAGTGGTGGTCATTCACCACCAGCACCAGAAGTTGACATAGAGGTGGAAAGCCATAACCAACAGGAGAAATGTTCACCACCTCCTACCAAAAGACAGAAGAAGTTAGAAAAGCAAATTGAGGAATTGAAAGAAGAGCTCATGGAAGCTAACATGTTGGAAAAGGTTATTAAAAGAGAAAATGAAATGCTCAAGGCACAAAGCAAAGAAACACAGAAGACAAATGAAAAGCTAAAGGAAAGAATCAGTGAGTTAGAGACTGAGCAATCTGAGATTTCCAACTGGGCCACTAAGTGGTACAACCAGAAAAAGGCTCTTAAAGAGAAATATAAAAAGTTAAAGCAGGAGCTCAAGGGGCAGAAGGATCAACAGGTGAAGAAGAATGTAGATACCCTGCTCAAGGCAGCAGAGATCCATGCAGGCACAGAGTTCAAAGGGAGTACTTCTGGGGTAGCATGAGGACATGCTAAGTCCTTAAGTCGGGGAGAGATGTTGGTATCATCCTAAGACCATTTTTCCTTCCCAGAAACACATCATTTATCCATACATTTTCATCATTTGTCCCTCAAAATCCTTGAATATTGATTATTAATTGTTCTACAGTTATTAAATTGCATAAGAATTAATTTAGGGGTTTTATGTTCCAGAATTAGAGGTTTTTGATGACATGACTACAGGAAGTACCCACAACCTGTAATGAGTTTACCGTTTGACATGTGGCGCAGCGGATGAGCGAGAACGAAAAGCATGGGCGAAAAGTGGAATGTCCAAGGATGGACAAACACCTATCTTCCATCCAAATCGAGCCTCCTATGCATGCGGTCAACTTCAGTCAAAGCAGGGTACTCTGGCGCATAAAAGCAGCAACAGCATCATTCTATTTTCATTTTGATTTTTGTTCTTTTTGAAACTTATGGTATGGAAACATTTTGCAAAATCTATGTAATAAACGCGGCAACAGCACTATGTACATTCATTGCATCGATGACATGGCTGTATGTACGCATGTGTAAATACAGTTAGTTCAATGTTTTGAAGGTTAATCAGTTGTTGAAACATTTGCTCGGAACAGAGTTTTAGTTAATACACAGAACCCTTTACAGTCACCACGTGTGTTTACTCTTTTGCATTGGTTGATTGCTGAACGGTGGTAGTCAGTATACCCTTAGGCGCGGACGGGCCCTGCGTTCTTCGTTTGGTATACTGCTCTTTGTTTTGTTACATTTCAGTTTATATACGTATATGCACAGCGTCGTATTAGATTCAATTGATATGTTTGCACAGCGTTGTGTTGGATTCGATTTATGTATCACATAGGTTGCATCATAGTTTCGATTTACATAACTGTTGATTCACATAGCACACGGGTTGCAGTCATATAAGCTTTCGATTCCTTTATGTTTTGAGTTTCATTACATGTATATGGTGTGCGCATCCGAAGGGTTTATCGTTATGTTGAATGGTCAGCACTAGGATCTGGAACGAGAATCTTGTAAGGGATTTGGTCCTTGTGTGATTTACAGATGCATGCTCATAAAATCTGCCTCATTTCACAGTCTATTCATGTTCTTTTTATATAGTTTCATAGTGTAAATATCTTGCATGCTGTGTGTGTTTACTAAGCAAAGGTTTTCTGAGTGATACCTCTGTAAGGAGGTTAGAATCATTGCCACAGTCATACACAGGACTTAGATTCTTGGGTTGCTTTGATAGATGCATTTCATAACCAGCATTGTAGTCAAGTACATCAGTAGGGTAATCTAGGTGTGTGAAGGATAGGCTGCATATCACGGTCTTCCGTAAAGAAGCCTTGCAATTTACCTCACAATCACCTGGGCGGTAATTCTTTATGTCTATATATTTTAGACCACGCCTCTAAGCTTACGCACCTCGGTCGATATTAAATATAGAGTCCAGTCTAGCACCCTAGCTGGAACCACTACACCACCATTGTTGAGTGCTAGTCTGCTCTTGGTGCTCATAGAGGGTGCTTCCTACATTGTGATATATGCATTGGTTGAGACTATTTATGGCCTATGTTGAGGGTATATAGTTCAAAGTTCTAGATCCGAGATGTTTTATATGTTATTCAACATTCTATTTTAGGGTTTGAAAATGCTCTTTTGCCCTAATCATGGATGGTGTGGGTGCGAAAGATTGTGGATTGGGTTTGTCCTATTATGAATGATCACAATCATTTCCATATTGGTTTTTTTTGTCAAATATGCATATAGAGGTTTCAATATTTTTCTATGTATTTACCTCATTATGCAACTACAAGTGATTAATGTGGAGTTTGTCCTTTGAAAATTTATGGAGGAAAATCCCCACACAACTTATCTATGTCAAGGATTTGAAATATTTTCTCTTGGAACTCGTAGGAAAACTGGCTTTTCCTACATCTTTGGGGGATTTTTCTTGGTCCCTCTTTCAATATTTCAAGAGGGGGGATATATCTAAAACTTGAAGGATAATTATAGCTATCAAATAGATCTAGAAAAGAAATCATATTTTCAATTTTTTGTAATTAACCTTGATGGGAAATTGACTCTTATAAGGGTTTGGGCTAGGGATCTGGTGCAAGAACTTAGGAAGAAGGTCCAAGAAAATTTGGGTATTCCAACAAAGATTCAAAGTTTGATTTTTCCATGGAAATCAAAGAAAGATGTCACCCAAATGCAAGAACGTGACTTTGATCAAGATTCAGCCATCATCTCAAACTTGAGGTTTCATGGAGGATTTCCTCAATCTAGTAATACTTAGTGACCAATTTCATTTAAGGTTGTGATGAAAAGAAGGGATGAGACACAAAATCAATATGATTGAGTCCCCAATATTCTTGGTCCCTATGTTGTGGAATAGATGAACCAGGTATAGGATATGCCAGTTGACCTTTTTGAGGTTAACGCACTTTAAATTGACTTTCATTCCCAAGAGGTTATATGGAAATTAAATAGTTTTTGGCTCAAGTCAAAGGATCTACATCAATGGTTTTTCTCCACTTGGACTGCAAATTGTGATATTAATATATGTTCTGAGGGTTTTTTTGTTGTAAAATTTGACACATTGAAGAATATGGATTACACATTTAAAAAGGGTTAGACATGGTTTTGGGTTGTGTAGGCCTCTTTGTGGCCCCATGGTTCCCAGGTTTTGATGCCAACACTGTTATCACTCAAGAAAAAATATTTTAAATCCTGAACATCAATTTTTTAAATTTCTCAAAGGGTTGGTGTCAGTTTTGGGTCTAGTCTTTTCATCTTGTTTTAGAGTCTTGTTAAGAGTCTTGTTAGTATGTCAAATGGGGTCAATTCTTTGTTTTAGTCTATCATTGGTCTCATATCTCACATGAATATCATATGTTGAAACTCATTTCAAAGTTCGTATGTGCTACGAAACTGTCTAGGTGATTTCGTAGCGCAAAAACCTCGTCTAGGTGATTTCGTAGCGCAAAACACTGATTTTGCACTGGCTGCACTACGAAATCGGGGATTTGTTCAGATCCAAAGCCAATCTCACCCAGCTGTCATACCCATCAAAATCCGTTATGTTTACATCAACAGTTGTCAGCTTATACACCTCGCCTATCTCTTGGTCTTAATTTATGATTTCTGGACTGAATTGAGTTGGTTTACATCTCATTCAATACTCGATGCTTTTCTTCTGCTAGCTGATTACAGATTTCATTTGGGAAGAAGTGTATGTTTATTCTGGGCGGTTTTATCTTATTGCACTACAGTCTTCTAGATGATCAATATTTTTCAGTCAGCTGCATGATACCTGAAACTGGCTACAATATTTTCATTATCGATAGATTGGTATCGAAACCATATTATTGAAAATGATAATGGACACCAGAAGGTTATGGTTGGTTATTCTGATTCAGGAAAAGATGCAAGGCCTTTCACTGCTGCATGGGAATTATATAAAGCACAGGGAGATGTTGTAGCTGCTTGTAAAGAATTTGGCATTAGAGTTACCCTATTCCATGGCCGTGGAGGAAGTATGGGGCCTGGTGGTGGACATACATATCTTGCCATTCAATCTCAACTGCCTGGTTCTGTCATGGGAACACTACAATCGACAAAGTAGGGAGAAATGGTACTTGCAAAGTCAGATTTATCTGCAGCACTCCTAGCAGAAGGGAAAGTACCTAGTAGAATTGGGAAGAACACAAAAATAAGGAATTGTATCATTGAAAAAAATGCAAGGATTGGAAAGAATGTTACAATTTCAAACACTGATGTGGCAATGCTTGAGAAGCCTTCTGCGGACCCTAAAACAGTACTTGTTATCATACTAGGCGGTGGAGCAGGAACACGGTTTTTTTCCTCTTACAGGAAGAAGAACCAAACCGACAGTACCAATTGGAGACCCATAATGAGGAAGTTTAAACAAATACAGGAGGTACTGCCAAGAGCAGATGAAACAGGGGAGGTGACACAGCCTCATGAAAGAAAAGATAAAGACAAAGCAGTTACCATTCAAGAAGAAGATAGTGTGGAAGACTTGAAAAGGAGATTGGAATTGGCCAACTTTGAAATTGCTAGACTGAAGAAAGCTGCCAGGAAATTTGCAGTTAAGGAGGCTTATTTTAACCAAATGCAAGCTCGGTGGGAGGACCAAACATTTCAAATACCCGAGGTGGTTGATTTTAATGTTCAATTCCGTAGTTGGACTGTTCCTGAAATAAGGAAGCTCAATTTATCAGAAAGGTCAATACAAACCTCACATCTAGGATCAAAGTCATGAAGAAACAAATTGAAGACTTAAAGATACATTTAAGCCAGCAGAAAGAATTTCCTTAAAGAAATCCCATTTCAAGTAAGGCTATGTTTCAAATTTTGATGGTTTTGCTTGGTATAATCTTTCTTGAAGAATCATACTTTCCATTCAGTTTTGAAAGGCCTTGGAGCAGTTGAAAGGGATGTTTAAATATCAAGAGGCTTAAAATAGCAAAATTTTGGTTAAAACTGTGTTTTTTGCAATAACACAGCAGTTTCGTAGCGTGCTACGAAACTGCTGAAGATGATGACTAACGCACAGTAGTTTCATAGCGCACTACGAAACTGTTGAAGCTGCACAATCTAATGTCAGTCAACCGATTTTGAAATACAAGTGGAAATTTTTTGAAAAGGGAATATCTTCAAGGGATCATCTACAGGTATCAACTTTCAACAAGGTCAAGACAGGTGGAGGAAACATGTATTCGAATCCAACTCTAAACTTTTTGTCATAAAGTGATCTTATTTACTATAGTCCAAGATATGTCAGATAGCTTGGAGGAGCTTTTGTCTTCACACAAGGAAAAGGTTGACAGCACATCAAGGACGTGGCATTCTGATATGTTTTGTATAATCAAAGATGAAGGGCATAGTTCATTGGATTCGAACATCTTTGAGGAAAACCAAAGGCCGATAAACAGGGACAATTTTCTATTTTTCAGGGGCAATGGAGAAAGTGTAACATTGAAGACCAGTATGGAGCTTTGAACATCCACCACAGCCAAACTAGAAAAGGACCACATGTCAAAGAACGAGAATGATTGTAATTAAGGCTATGATTAGCATAATATGGAGTTAGACTCCTATTTGATTTAGATCTCTAGAAATTCTAGTAGCAGTTTGTTATATTTAATAGGTAGTTAAAAGTTGAATAGGTGTCATTAGAAGTAGATTTCGAGTTCCCCTCATGCTTGAGGAGGAATCTCAGTCAGGTAGAAGAGCTCTATATATAGGGGAAAGAGAAATGTAATAAGGGTTGGAAATTTATAAAAAAAAAGCTCTGATATTTGGCCTATGTAAAGACTCTGTTTTTCTGGTAATACAGTACTAGCTTATGCTTCTCAAGAATCATATAGAGTTCAATATATGAGTTTCTTTTGTTGTCTTTTCTTGTTATATATAGTGTTATGAGTATTTGATTACATAGAAATCACTTGCAGTGTTCTAATTTCCTTCATATACTCGTTGACTATCTTCTTTGTGTTTGGTGTGCTCTACCTATATTGAAATCTGAATGCCTTGATTTTTATGCAAAGCCAATCCTACTGTTAATACTAGATCACATATGACTCCATAAACCCAATGGATACTTGTTAATTTTGTTTCCACCATTTTCATTTTTATTTGTTTCACAAAGAGTTAGCCATCTTGATCATAATCAAAAACCTTTAATCCTTTGAGAGAGCCCTCTCAGGCTAAGGAGGCTAAGCCTTAGCCAAAAGATTGGTTTGAAATAGTTACTTGAAGGCTTCCTGGTCTGCAGCCTTCGAGGGCCTGATTTTGAGATAACAAATACCATGGTGGTATCTAAAATGCCAGTTTGGGTTAGATTACATCATCTCCCTCTCCATTTTTGGCATCAAAAAGTATTAGAAGGAATTGGAAATGCTTTGGGGAAGTTCATAAAGTTGGATTTGGATAAATCCATAAAAGGAATTTTTACCTTTTCCAAGATTTTTACTTAGTAAGGTTTACCCTATCACATACTTCTACTTCATAACAACATTCAGTGGAACCAACCTTTAGATTTTGAAAAAAATCATTTAAATGTTGTATTTGTCTTCAAATAGAACATTTACAAAAAAATTTCCTCAGGAAAAGAAAGAGCCAAAAATAAAAAATAAACAAGCCCAAAGGCCAAAGGGATGGTACTTCCCAAATTAACATCTCTTTGAAGTGGAGGAGGAAGAAAATATAGATAATTCTACAAGTATTTCTAACCAGAATCCACAAGAAATATTATTAGAAGGAGGAGTTGAGGAGGTGGGATCTATGGTTCAAAGATCAAACATTAATAAAGAAACAAAATCTACAATTCAAATGCAATAGAATTAGAAGATTCCCCTAAAAAGGAGGTGTACAGCTTTAAAAGAATCCGTGCATCGAAAAGTTTGGATTCAGATAAAGAAGTCCCCATGAACATGGAAGAGAATCAAATGACTATTATAATTTCCACTCCCAACCATGGTGGTTGGAAATGTTGGGTTGTGTTATATTCTTTCCACAACTAGCCGCCATAGTTTACCGAGGGTTATAAAGCGGGAAGAGGGGAGTGAGGGGTGGAGCCCCCCCATTCGTTGCATTGACTACACAGTGGGGGGGGGGTTGACAGACCCCCTATATGGGGGGTTTAAAGGAGGCAGTTAGCCCCCTTCTGCCGGGTCCATGGCAGTGCCCTGGGGGAAAAAAATTTGGACCCTATATTAGGTGGGGCAAACATACCTATGCTTTTGTGCATGGTTTTCGCACATGGTTTTGGGTGCGGTGGTTTTCGGTCCATGATATTTGATGCTTTGGCATGTATATATATGTATTGTAACATTGAAAGGAATATAATGAAAAATCAAGTTAGTTCTCCCAATTTTGGGATCCAGGGGAAAGTATCTGTGTATATGTGTTTTATGTGTTATGTTCTTGCATTGTTTATTTATTGTGTTTTAGAATTCATATGTACGTAATTTCTTTGTGGAGTTAAAACCTACATTTGATATCAGAGTTGTTTTGGCTTCAAGGGGATGCCTTTGTTACTGAGCAGTTTCATTGGGTCCTATGGTAGACCATATTCAGTGGGAGATCTGTGGGATCAATTCTGGTGGTGAAAGAAGATGGCTAGTAGTGGAAAGATAGAGATCAAGAAATTTAATGATCAGAGTTTTGAGTTATGGAAAATCAATATGGAGGATCTATTGGTAGATAAAGATTAGTGGATCATGGTAGATCCGAGTACTAAACCAACGGGAGTGTCCGATGAAGAATGGAAGAAGCTAGATCAGAAGGCAAAGAACACAATACGATTATGTGACTTAGATTCAGTATTGTTGAATGTATCAGGGGAAGCTACAGCTAATACTTTGTGGGACAAGTTAGGGACTTTGTACCAATCTAAGTCTCTGGTGAATAAACTGTTCCTACGGAAAAAGATGTATAACCTGAGAATGAAAGATGGAGACTTGGTGACAAAGCATCTGAACGCATTTAATACTGTGGCAAGTCAGTTATTATCTATTGATATTAAAATTTCAGATGAAGATAAGTGCATCAGTTTGTTGTGTTCTCTTCCATATTTGTGGGATAGTCTCGTTATTGCAATAGGTAGCAATGCAATTTCTTTTCAGTTTGATGAAATAGTCTCATCCTTAATGACGGAGGAGATGAGACGGAAAAATATGGAGAGCCAGAATGGTGATGCCTTGTCTGTACGAGGAAGGTACTAGAACAAAAAACAAAAATGAGTTATCGAGTGGGAGATCTAAATCTAGAGGGAGATCTAAATCTCCAGGAAAACCTGTAAAGGTGTGTTGGAAATGTGGAAAGGAAGGGCACTACAAAAGGGATTGTGTTATGAAACCAGCTCACAAAAAGATAGAAAAGAGAGATCCACGCCTTAGAATTCAGCCTCTTCGAGGGGGCAACCTCCTTTACATTACATAAATGAACAATTCTTGGATGATACAAATGACAAAACCTCCTTTCTATATATAGGAGTCTAAGGAGTCACAATATAATCCAGCCGACCTAACAATAATAATATAAAGCCACAAAAATAACAATAGAGGGATTCTATGGGGCACAGAAATAACAATATGGGGGTAATAGGGGCACAACAATATAAATAAGGGGTATAACTACAATAGTAATGGGGTAATCACTAGTATTATAGGGACCCAACATGCCCCTCTCCTTCAAAAAAGTGTTGTCCTCAACGCTTGAGTAGTTCTGGATACTTCTGCATAAAATTCTCATCCTCCCATGTGGAATCTTCAGCGGATAAGTTCTTCCACTTGATAAGATACTCTGAAATTGATCGATTTCGTAGCTGTCGAGTTCTTGTTTCTGTGACTGCTTCCGGTTCCAATATAATTTTTCCTTCCTCGTCAAGTTCTGGCAATATTGTTTGAATTGGGAGCTTGTCACCTATAACCTTCTTTAAACATGAAACATGGAAAACTGGGTGCAATCGAGAAGCTGCAGGAAGCTCCAATTTGTATGCCATAGTACCAATCTTTTGCAACACCTTGTACGGACCATAATACTTTGGTGATAATTTATTATCCTTCTTAGCTTGCTTTAGGGACATTTGCTTATATGGTTGTAGCCGTAGGAATACCCAATCACCTACATCAAAACTTCTTTCACTGCGATGTTGATCTGCCTGTTGTTTCATTCTATTTTGTGCCAACACGAGGTTATCCTTTAAGAGTTGGAGGACTTGTTGTTGATGTTCGATGTGATGTTCCACTGCCTGAACCTTAGAATTTTCTCTTAAATATGATGTGATGGATGGTGGTTGATACCCATAAAGTGCCATAAATGGGGTCATTTTTGTTGCTGTATGGAAGGAAGTGTTATACCACCATTCAGCCAGAGGCAACCATTTGACCCATTGTGTCTGTTTATCAGATACAAAGCAACGAAGATATCCTTCCAAACATTTGTTTACTATCTCAGTTTGCCCATCAGATTGAGGATGATAAGATGAGCTATGAGCTAACTGAGTACCAAGACAAGAAAATAATTCTGTCCAAAAATTTCCAGTGAAAATGGGATCTCTGTCACTTACAATAATCTTTGGGTTTCCATGTAGCTTTTGAACTGTTTCCATAAATGCAGTAGAAACTGTACTGGCTTTAAATGGATGTGATAATGCACAAAAGTGTGCATACTTGGTAAGTCTGTCAACTACCACCATGATGACACTCTTTCCCTCAGACTTGGGTAAACCTGTGATAAAATCCATTGAAACCTCCTCCCAACGTTGGCTTGGAATGGATAAAGGTTGTAATAGACCCGGTGTCTTAATTGTTTCAACTTTATTTTGTTGGCAAACCAAACATTCCGCCACAAACTTTTGAATATCTGATTTAAGGCCATCCCAAAAAAATTCCTTCTTAACCCTGTGGTAAGTTTTTAAAAATCCTGAGTGCCCTCCTAAGGGAGAAGTGTGCAATTCCATAAGAATCTTTTGTTTTAGCTGGGAATTCTTACAGAGGTATAAGCGATCTTTGTACCATAACGAATCATTTTTCCAGCTAAATGTATCAGAAGTACTGGAATCTTGTTGTAGCTTTCGAATAAGTGCCCACACTTCTTCGTCATTCTTCCATTCCTCCCTTGCTTCGTTTATCCAATCTGGTTGGATAATAGAAATGGCACACAACAATGCTTCCACATCCTCATCCTTTCTTGAGAGTGCATCTGCCACCACATTTTGCTTCCCTTTTTTGTAGATGATTTCAAAGTCATAACCCAACATCTTTGTGACCCACTTTTGTTGCTCTTCAGAGGATAATCTTTGTTCTAAAAAGTATTTAAGGCTATCATGATCCGTTTTTACCTTGAAGTGTCTTCCCATTAGGTAGGGTCGCCATTTCTTAAGTGCATGGAGTATTGCCAACATTTCCTTCTCATAAATAGCTTTGCTTAAAAACTTTCCCTTGATTGGACGACTTTCAAAAGCAATGGGTCTTTCATCTTGCATTAGAACAGCACCAATTCCATTTCCTGAAGCATCACATTCCACAATAAAGGTTTTTGTGAAGTCCGGTGTAGCTAAGACCGGTGCTTGGCACATTGCCTCTTTAAGATGTTCAAAGGCCTTTGTTGCTTCCGGAGTCCATGAAAATGAATCTTTCTTCAATAATGTTGTTAGAGGTGCTGCTATTCTCCCATAATTCTTAACAAACTTGCGATAATACCCTGTCAACCCAAGAAATCCTCGCAGATGCTTTATGGATGTGGGGATTTTCCATTCCTTAATGGCTTTAATTTTGCTAGGGTCTACCTTAACTCCTTCATGAGATACAATATGACCCAAATATTCCACCTCCTGGACTCCAAAGAAACATTTGGATCTTTTTGCATATAATTGTTTCTCCTCCAATAGTTGTAGCACCCTGTCAACATGTTCAACATGATCCTTCCAAGACTTGCTGTAGATTAGTATATCATCAAAAAATACTAACACAAATTTTCTAAGGAATGGTTTGAAAATTGAATTCATCAAACCTTGAAATGTTGAAGGTGCATTGGTAAGGCCAAAAGGCATGACCAAAAATTCATAATGACCCTCATGAGTTCTAAATGCCGTTTTCGGAATGTCTTCAATCTTCATTCTGATTTGATGATATCCCGAACGAAGATCCAACTTGGTGAAGTAAATTGATCCATGCAATTCATCCAGTAATTCATCAATGACAGGAATGGGGAACTTATCTTTAATAGTGAGCTTGTTGAGCTCCCTATAATCTGGACACATGCGCCATGATCCATCCTTCTTGTGCACCAATACTACTGGAGCTGAGAAAGAACTTTGACTCGGTTGAATTATACCAGCCTCTAGCATTTCTGCAACCATACGTTCAATTTCACTTTTTTGGACATAGGGATATCTGTACGGCCTGATGTTTGGAGGAACACTTCCTGGAATCAGATGAATAGCATGATCATGATCACGCATAGGTGGGAGACCTTTGGGAGTCTCAAATACCTTGGAATGATTGTCCAGGACTTTTTGGAGATCTGGAGAAATAGATGATTCCAATGTGGAAACATCTAGCGAACATAATTGTGCAATTACACCTCTTTGCTCCTTTTTTAGAAGCTTTGTCATGCCATTAGAGCTGATTATCTTTCCTGGTTTCCCTGCAATACCCCTTAATTCAACTTCCTTTCCTTCCACAGAAAATTTCATGAAAAGTTCTTGAAAATTAAAAGCTATTGTACCCAAGGATTGTAGCCATTGGACTCCTAGTACAACATCAGCACCTCCCATTGGAATGGAAAGCATTGGGCTAGTCAATACATATTCTCCCATGGATAGCTTGATATTATGGCACTTTCCAGAGCAATTTATTGTTCCTCCATTTGCAATCATCACTTGACACTCTGGTGCTGGATATAGGAAGCAATTCAATTCTTTTGCTACCCTACAATGAATAAAATTGTGGGTGCTTCCTGAATCAATCAACACTATTACCTTTTTCTTCTTGATTTGTCCTTCTATCTTGATGGTTTGAGGAGTGGTAATTCCCGCCAATGCATTACAAGATATGGTCGGATTTATTTGTTCTTCATCTAGGCTTTGTTCCTGGAATATATCCTCTTCTTTTGACCTTTCTTGCTCCTTTTCTTCTTCCTCTTCACAATCTATGTAGAATAATTTCTTCTCAGCACACTTATGACCTTTTGTGTATTTGCTATCACAATTGTAACAAAGCCCTTTTGCTCTTTTTTCTTCCAATTGTTGTGGTGTCAACCTTGTAGGTTGTGGAAGACTATGGGCAACAACACTTCCGTCTTTATAGTTGTGAGTGGTATGCTTCCTAGTTGCCATAATTTTGCTTTCCATTTTTCTTGCTAACCTGAATGCCTTCTCTAATGAATCAGGTTCCCAAAGGCGCACATCATGTTGGATATTATCCTTTAAAGACCCTATGAACACATCAATCCTATGCTCCTCTGGAATATCTTTTACCCTTATGTTCAATTTTTGGAACTCCTCAATGTGCTCCATTATTGAACCCTTTTGTTTGAGACTTATCAATTGGCTAAAAAAAGTGTTGCTTTTTGTATCCTCATAATGTGCTATCAATTCTTCCGTAAAAATTGCCCAAGTGATAAATTGTTTACGAGAACAAAGCCATTGATACCATACAAACTGATTTGGTTCCAAATATAAAGTTGCCATACGTACCTTTTGTGTGTTTTGCACATTATTGAGATCGAAGAATTGCTCCATCTGTAATATCCATGTGGCGGGATCCTTGCCATCAAACTTCCTCATATCGATTTTTGGAATATGGTGAGTCTTCGATCCAACATTAGAGTCTATGGAATCATGATTAACATTTCTTTTGTTCTCATCATGAGTTTCCTTTACTACCTTTTCACCATTAGTGACCCTTTCTTGTAGCAACTTCTTCAATTCTTCCATGTCTGTCTTCAAATCTATCTTCAAATCATCCATCTTAGCTTCCACTTCAATCATCTTAGCTTCTATGCCTTTCTTTAAACATCCATCTTAGCTTCTACACCTTTCTTTAAACCATCCATCTTAGATTCTGTTCCTTTTGTGAAGGGACATTTGTTGCACTTGTTCTTGTAATTTTGATATATCATGTAGCATTTCTTCCTCTTCTTCATGAGTCATGCCAGAGCTTTCAGGTTCCTTACTAGGTGTTTGCATTTTCTTTCCTCGGGGCATCAGTTACCGATAATAATGCTCTACTATGCCCTTTGAATTCCTTCAAAATAAATTTTCAAACCAAGCTTAAGCAAAAATTTAAAAAAATCTACACACCTTTTTTCACTTTGTAGGAGCTCGATATTGAATCTGATGTATCTCTGTAATTTGATCATCTAGTTCTAAATTGTGACCTGTAGTAGCCTCTGTGTCCTCTTTCCAATGCCACAAGTCTGACCCAAATTGGATTCTCCAAGGAAGAGTTATGTGAAATCTCCCACAGTGACTTGATTATAGACTAGTTCAGTAGAGCGAACTTGTACGACGTGCCACGAGTCACTGTTTCAACCTTTGGATCTAAAAACACCCACAAGAAACTACAGTCCGTCCTCTTTCTGTACCTTCTTACGAAATTTCAATCCGATCCCCAGAGAGAAAGTTATGACGATTTTCCCCAGGTCACCTGTTTTGAATGTAATTCAGGAGTCTGCAAAAAGACCAACTTCCTCAGATCATATCTCCGCAAATATCGCGCAAAAAGCTCTGAAATTCGGACCCAAGGTTCAGCGCGATTTCTTCTCAAATGGGTTTTTTTTTCGACTTCTGAAACGTCACAGAAAAAAAGTTATAGCGAAAATGCCACGATGACCTGTTTGGAGCAGCGAAACCCTAGAATCCAAAGCTCTGATACCAAATGTTATGAAACCAGCTCACAAAAAGATAGAAAAGATAGATCAACGCCTTAGAATTCAGCCTCTTCGAGGGGGAAACCTCCTTTACATTACATAAATGAACAATTCTTGGATGATACAAATGACAAAACCTCCTTTCTATATATAGGAGTCTAAGGAGTCACAATATAATCCAGCCGACCTAACAATAATAATATAAAGCCACAAAAATAACAATAGAGGGATTCTATGGGGCACAGAAATAACAATATGGGGGTAATAGGGGCACAAAAATATAAATAGGGGGTATAACTACAATAGTAATGGGGTAATCACTAGTATTATAGGGACCCAACAGATTGTAAATCTAAAGCTCCTGAAAAAGGAAAGGGATCTGATGATGTTCCTTATATAGAGACAAAAACCACCTCAGATGAATGTGGGTATGTGTACTTGGCTTCTTCAAGTACACATGTAGATCATGAGGCATGGTTGATTGACTAAGGTGCATCCTTTCACTTCACTCACCATAGAGAGTGGTTATGCGAGTATGAGAAATATGATGGTGCTGATTTCTTCTTGGGGGATGACAGGAAGGCTAAAATCATTAGTCGCGAAAAGTTAAGTTGAATTTGCAAGGTGGAAGGATTAGAACACTTCCAGGTGTTCTACATATTCCTGTGTTGGCCAAAAATCTGATTTTTGTAAGAAAGTTGGATGATTTAGGTGTAAAAATAGTGTTTGATAAGGATACCTGCAATATGGTTTGGGGAGCACTGGTATTGATGCATGGAGTTCAAATTGGAACTTTGTACAAGCTACAAGGTAGCACTATTGTTGACGGGTGCAACAGTTCTATGGTTCCTAAAAGTGGAGCAGAAAATATAGTGGTCTCTGGAGAAAATTCCATGCTGTGGCATCAAAGGCTTGGACATATTGGAGAGAAGGACCTTCGAATGATACATGGGAAAGGTATGGTAGAAGATATGACTAATAGCTCTGTGGATTTTGATTTCTGTGAAAATTGTGTATATGGGAAGAAGAATCGTGTGAGTTTCCCCTTTGGTGGTAAGAGGGCGAAACAAATATTAGATCTTGTGCATAATGATGTGTTTGGACTTGTGAAGCTTCCATCACTGGGTAAGTATATGTACTATGTATCATTTATAGATGACTTTTCAATGAATACATGGATATATTTCCTTAAAAATAAATCTGAAGTCTTTGACAGGTTTAAATAATTTAAGGCTCTAGTGGAAAACCAAACAGAGAAGAAGATAAAGGTGTCGAGGACAGATAATGGTGAAGAGTTTCACAAGAAAGAATTTGAAGAATTCTGTAAGAAGTGTGGTATAGCATGGCATAAGACTACTCCATACGCACCTGAGAAAAATGGAGTTGTAGAAAGAATGAACAAGAATTTGATGGAAAGGGAAAGAAGCATGCTCAGTGGTGTCTAGTTAGGATAGGAATTTTTGGCAGAGGCAGTGGAGATTGCATGTTACCTGGTCAATAGATTACCTTCATTAGCGTTGGAGGATAAAACTCCACAAGAGGTATGGGCTAGTAAGAAAACCTCTCTTTTGCATCTGAGGGTATTTGGATGTGATGCATATGTACATGTTCCAAAGAAGAAAAGAACAAATTTAGATAGTAAATTTGAAAAGTGCATCGTTATTGGGTATAAGGATGGTTTAAAGGGTTATAAACTTTGGAACATAGTAACAAGGAAGGTTATGTACAAACGAGATGTGGTGTTCAGAGAGGCGAAATATGTTATTAAACATGAAGTCTAACCAAAGGAACCTGAGAAGATAGAGTTTGAGGTAAAGGAGGAAGAATCAGACTCTACAATAAAAGATGAAGAGGCACAAACTCCGGTTTTGAGAAGACTAGTTCGAGAAAGAAGGCAGCCAGAAAGGTATATTCCATCTGCTTTTTGTTCAAATTTTTCTTTATCTATTACTGATGATGATCCTAGAACTATGAAGGAAGCAATAGATTCAGAGGATGGTAAACTCTGGAAAAAGGCCATGGTTGATGAAATGGCATCTTTGCACAAAAATGAGGCTTGGGATCTGGTGGAGTTGTCGGCTGGAAAGAAACCCATTAGTAGCAAATGGGTGTTCAAGAATAAGACAAATGCAGAAGGAAAGGTGGAGAAATACAAAGCTCGGTTGGTAGCAAAAGGTTATTCCCAGGTGTTGGGAATTTATTTTGGTGATATTTTTTCTCCAATTGCCAAGGTAGCTTCTATAAGATTACTTTTATCTGTTGTTGCTACTTTTGATTTTGAGGTAGAACAGATGGGTGTGAAGACATCATTTCTTCACGGGCATCTAGAAGAAGAGATCTACATGAAGCAACTTGAAGGCTTTGTGGTGAAGGGTAAGAAATAACTAGTATGCAAGTTAAAAAAGTCTTTGTATGGGTTAAGACAGTCACCAATGATGTGGTATCAGAAATGTGATACATTTATACGAGACTTGGCTTTACTGAAAGCAAAGCAGATCACTGCATATATTTTAAATTAATTGGTGACCGTGTTATTTATCTGGTCTTGTATGTGGATGATATGTTGTTGGTTGGAAACGACAAAGAAATTATATAGGATTTGAAGTCCCAATTGTCCTCCAAATTCGACATGAAAGATCTTGGTGTTGCAAACTATATTTTGGGCATGGAAATTAAAAGAGATCGAGCAAAGAGGAAGCTCTAGTTAAGCTAGAGGAAGTATGTTGAGACAATATTGCAAAGCTTTAATATGCAGGATAGTAAACCAATGAAGGTTCCTATTCTTGTAGGTGTAAAGTTATCTACTGAAAAGTGTCCCAAGGCACAAGAAGAGGAAGAGGAAATGTCCCATGTTCCATATGCAAGTGCAGTCGGTAGCCTGATGTATGCAATGGTTTGTACTAGACCATACATTGCACATGCAATGGGCGTATTGAGCAGGTTTATGTCAAAACTAGGGAAGGAGCATTGGACAACAATGAAGTAGGTTTTCAAGTATTTGCGTGGCACTAGTGATTATGGTTTGTGCTACCAAAGATGTTATGAAACTAGCTCACAAAAAGATAGAAAAGATAGATGAACGCCTTATAATTCAGCCTCTTCAAGGGGGAAACCTCCTTTACATTACATAAGTGAACAATTCTTTGATGATTCAAATGAGAAAACCTCCTTTCTATATATAGGAGTCTAAGGGGTCACAATATAACCAATCCAACCTAACAATAATAATATAAAGGCACAAAAATAACAATAGAGGGATTCTATGGGGCATAGTAATAACACTATGGGGACAATAGGGGCACAACAATATTAATAAGGGATACAACTACAATATTAATGGGGGCATCACTAGTATTATAGGGACCTAACATGCCCCTCTCCTTCAAAAAGTATTGTCCTCGATGCTTGAGTAGTTCTAGATGCTTCTGTATAAAATTCTCATCCTCCCTTGTGGAATCTTCAGCGGATAAGTTCTTCCACTTGATGAGATACTCTGAAATGGATCGATTTCGTAGTTGTCGAGTTCTTGTTTCTATGACTGCTTCCGGTTCCAATATAATTTTTCCTTCCTCATCAAATTCTGGCAATATTGTTTGCACTGGGAGCTTGTCGCCTATAACCTTCTTTAAACATGAAACATGGAAAACTGGGTGCACTTGAGAAGCTGCAGGAAGCTCCAATTTGTATGCCATAGTACCAATATTTTGCAACACCTTGTATGGACCATAATACTTTGGTGACAAGTTGTTATCCTTCTTAGCTTGCTTGAGGGACATTTTTTTATATGGCTGTAGCCATAGGAATACCCAATCACCTACATCAAAACTTCTTTCACTGCAATGTTGATTTGCCTGTTGTTTCATTCTATTTTGTGCCAACACGAAGTTATCCTTTAAGAGTTGGAGAACTTGTTGTTGATGCTCGATGTGATGTTCCACTACTTGAACCTTAGAATTTTCTCTTAAATATGATGTGATGGATGGTGGCTGATATCCATAAAGTTCCATAAATGGGATCATTTTTGTTGCAGTATGGAAGGAAGTGTTATACCACCATTCAGGTAGAGGCAACCATTTGACCCATTATGTCCGTTTATCAGATATAAAGCAATGAAGATATCCTTCCAAACATTTGTTTACTATCTCCATTTTCCCATCAGATTGAGGATGATAAGATGAGCTATGAGCTAACTAAGTACCAAGACAAGAAAATAATTTTGTCCAAAAATTTCCTATAAAAATGGGATCTCTGTCACTTACAATAATCTTTGGGTTTCCATGTAGCTTTTGAATTGTTTCCATAAATGTCGTAGAAATTGTACTAGCTTTAAATGGATGTGATAATGCACAAAAGTGTGCATACTCGGTAAGTCTGTCAACTACCACCATGATGACACTCTTTCCCTCAGACTTGGGTAAACCTGTGATAAAATCCATTGAAACCTCCTCCCAACGTTGGCTTGGAATGGATAAAGGTTGTAATAGACCTGGTGTCTTAATTTTTTTAGCTTTATTTTGTTGGCATACCAAACATTCCGCCACAAACTTTTGAATATCTGATTTAAGGCCATCCCAAAAAATTTCCTTCTTAACCCTGTGGTAAGTTTTTAAAAATCCTGAGTGGTGCCCTCCTAAGGGAGAAGCATGCAATTCTGGAAGAATATTTTGTTTGAGTTAGGAATTCTTACAGAGGTATAAGTGATCTTTGTACCATAACGAATCATTTTCCTAGCTAAATGTATCAGATGTACTGAAATCTTGTTGTAATTTTCGAATAATTTCCCACACTTCTTCATCATTCTTCCATTCCTCCCTTGCTTCATTTATCCAATCTGGTTGGATAATAGAAATGGCAAACAACAATGCTTCCACATCCTCATCCTTTCTTGAGAGTGCATCTGCCACAACATTTGCTTCCCTTTTTTGTATATGATTTCAAAGTCATAACCCAACATCTTTGTGACCCATTTTTGTTGTTCTTCTGAGGTCACCATTTCTTAAGTGCATGTAGTATTGCCAACATTTCCTTCTCATAAATAGCTTTGTGTAAATACTTTCCCTTGATTGGACGAATTTCGAAAGCAATGGGTCTTTCATCTTGCATTAAAACAACACCAATTCCATTTCCAGAAGAATCACATTCCACAATAAAGGTTTTTGTGAAGTCTGGTGTAGCTAAGACCGATGCTTGGCACATTTCCTCTTTAAGATATTCGAAGACCGTTGTTGCTTGTGGAGTCCATGAAAATGCATCTTTCTTCAACAATGTTGTTAAAAGTGCTGCTATTTTCCCATAATTCTTAACAAACTTGCAATAATACCCTACCAACTCGAGAAATCCTCACAAATGCTTTATGGATGTGGGGATTTTCCATTCCTTAGTGGCTTTAATTTTTCTAGGGTCTACCTTAACTCCTTCATGAGATACAATATGACCCAGATATTCCACCTCTTGTACTCCATAGAAACATTTGGATCTTTTTGCATATAAATGTTTCTCCTCCAATAGTTGTAGCACCCTATCAACATGTTAAACATGATCCTTCCAAGACTTGATGTAGATTAGTATATCATCAAAAATACTAACACAAATTTTCTAAGGAAGGGTTTGAAAATGGAATTCATCAAACCTTGAAATGTAGAAGGTGCATTGGTAAGGCCAAAAGGCATGACCAAAAACTCATAGTGACCCTCATGAGTTCTAAATGTTGTTTTTGGAATGTCTTGAGTCTTCATTCTGATTTTATGATATCCTGAATGAAGATCTAACTTGGTGAAGTAAATTGATCCATGCAATTCATCCAATAATTCATCAATGACAGGAATGGGAAACTTATCTTTAATAGTAAGCTTGTTGATAATCTGGGCACATGCGCCATGATCCATCCTTCTTGTGCACCAATAGTACTAGAGTAGAGAAAGAACTTTGGCTAGGTTGAATTATACCAGCCTCAAGAATTTCTGCAACCATACATTCAATTTCACTCTTTTGGGTATAGGGATATCTGTACGGCCTGATGTTTGGAGGAACACTTCCTGGAATAAAATGAATAGAATGATCATGATCACGAACAAGTGGGAGACCTTTGGGAGTCTCAATTACCTTGGAATTACTGTCCAAGACTTTTTGGAGATCTGGAGAAATAGATGATTTCGATGTGGAAACATCTAGCGAACATAATTGTGCAATTACACCTCGTTGCTCCTTTTTTAGAAGCTTTGTCATACCATTAGAGCTTATTATCTTTCCCAGATTCCCTGCAATACCTCTTAATTCAACTTCCTTTCCTTCCACATAAAATTTCAAGAAAAGTTTTTGAAAGCTAAAAGATATTGTACCCAAGGATTGTAGCCATTGGACTCCTAGTACAACATCAGCACCTCCCATTGGAATGGAAAGCATTGGGATTTTCAATACATATTCTCCCAAGGATAGCTTGATATTATGGCACTTTCTAGAGCAATTTATCGTTCCTCCATTTGCAACCATCACTTGAAATTCTGGTGCTAGATATAGGAAGCAATTCAATTATTTTTCTATCTTATAATGAATAAAATTATGGGTACTTCCTGAATCAATCAACACTATTACATTCTTCTTCTTTATTTGTCCTTTTATCTTGATGGTTTGAGGAGTGGTAATTCCAGCAAATGCATTACAAGATATGGTTAGATTCATTTCTTCTTTATCTAGGCTTTGTTCCTGGAGTATATCCTCTTCTTTTGACCTTTCTTGCTCCTTTTCTTCTTCCTCTTCACAATCTATGTAGAATAATTTCTTCTCAGCACACTTATGACCTTTAGTGTATTTGCTATCACAACTGTAACAAAGCCATTTTGCTCTTTTTTCTTCCAATTGTTGTGGTGTCAACCTTATAGGTTGTGGAAGGCTAGGGGCAACAACACTTCCATCTTTATAGTTGTGAGTGGTATGCTACCTGGTTGCCATAATTTTTCTTTCCATTTTTCTTGCTAACCTGAATGCCTTCTGTAATGAATCAGGTTCCCAAAGGCGAACATCATGTTGGATATTATCCTTTAAAGTCCCTATGAACACATCAATCCTATGCTCCTCTAGAATATTTTTTACCCTTATGTTCAATTTTTGGAACTCCTCAATGTGCTCCATTATTGAACCCTTTTGTTTGAGACTTATTAATTGGCTAAAAAAAGTGTTGCTTTTTGTATCCTCATAATGTGCTATCAATTCTTCTGTAAAAATTACCCACGTGATAATTTGTTTACGAGAGAAAAGCCATTGATACCATACAAACTGATTTGGTTCCAAATATAAAGTTGCAATACGTACCTTTTGTGTGTTTTGCACATTATTGAGATCAAAAAATTGCTCCATTTGTAATATCCATGTTGCAGGATCCTTGCCATCACCCTTCCTCATATTGATTTTTGGAATATGGTGGGCCTTTGATCCAACATTAGAGTCTATGGAATCATGATTAACATTTCTTTTATTCTCATCATGAGTTTCCTTTACTACCCTTTCACCATTAGTGACTATTTCTTGTAACAAATTATTCAAATTTATCTTCAATTCTTCCATCTTATCATCCATGCCATCCATTTTAGCATCCATGCCTTTCATCTTAGCATCCATGTCATTCATCTTAGCTTCCATGCCATCCATCTTAGCTTCAACTCCTTTCTTTAAACAATCCATCTTAGCTTCTACACCTTTCTTTAAATCATCCATCTTAGCTTCTACATCTTCCTTCAAACCATCCATCTTAGATTACGTTACTTTTGTGCAAGTGACACTTGTTGCATTTGGTCTCATAACTTTGATATGTCATGTTGCATTTCTTCCTCTTCTTCATGAGTCATGCTAGAGCTTTCAGGTTGCTAACTAGGTGTTTGCATTTTCTTTTCTCAGGGCATCAATTACCAATAATAATGCTTTACTATGCCCTTTGAATTCCTTCAAAATAATTTTTCAAAACAAACTTATGCAAAAATTGAATAAAAAACTACACACATTTTTCTCAATTTATAGGAGCTGGATATTGAATCTGATATATCTCTGTAATTTTGGATCATCCAGTTCTGAAATTGTGACCTGTAGTAGCCCTCTGTGTCCTCTTTCCAATGCCACCAGTCTGATCCAAATTGGATCCTCCAAGGAAGAGTTATGCACAATCTCCCAAGAAGACCTGATTATAGACCTTTTCAGAAGAGCGAACTTGTATGAAGTGCCACGTGTCACTATTTCGACCTTTGGCTCTAAAAAATACATACAAGAAACTACAATCTGTCCTCTTTCTGTACCTTCTTACAAAATTTCAATCCGATGCTCAGAGAGAAAGTTATGATAATTTTCCCCAGGTCACTTTTTTGGAATGTAATTTAGGAGTCTGCAAAAAGACAACTTCCTCAAATCATTTCTCTGCAAATATAGTGCGAAAAACTTTGAAATTTGGACTCGAGATTCAATGTGATTTCGTCTCAAATGAGTTTTTTTTTCACTTCTGAAACGTTACAGAAAAAAATTTATAGATAAAATGCCACAATGACTTATTTGGAGTAGCGAAACCCTAGAATCTAAGCTCTAATACCAAATGTTATGAAACCAGCTCACAAAAATAGAAAAGATAGATGAACGCCTTATAATTTAGCCTCTTCAAGGGGGAAACCTCCTTTACATTACATAAATGAACAATTCTTTGATGATTCATATGACAAAATCTCCTTTCTATATATAGGAGTCTAAGGGGTCACAATATAACCAAGCCGACCTAACAATAATAATATAAAGGCACAAAAATAACAATAGATGGATTCTATGGGGCATAGTAATAACAATATGGGGACAATAGGGGCACAACAATATTAATAATGGATACAGCTGCAATATTAATGGGGGCATCACTAGTATTATAGGGACCTAACAAAGGAAGACCAGGATTGGACAAAGTTTTGGATATTTGTGGCTTTGTTGATACATACTGGGCTGGAGATCTAGATCAAAGAAGATCTACAAGTGGGTGTGTGTTTAACCTATTTGGAGGTGTAGTGAGTTGGATGAGTAAGAAACAATATGTAGTGGCACTATCAACTATAGAAGTAGAATACATGGTAGCCACTCATGCAAGCAAGGAAGTAGTTTGGTTGCAGAGATTGTGTTGAAGTATGGGGTTAGTACAGGGAGCTCTAAGGATAGACTGTGACAGCCAAAGTGAAATTTATTTGGCAAAGAACCCTTCTTATCATTCAAAGACAAAGCATATTGATGTTTAGTATCACTTTGTGAGGGATATTATAGAAGACAAAAAGTTGTTTCTAGTAAAGGTGGACACTTTGAAGAATATTGTAGATGCATTCATAAAATATGTGAGCTTTGAGAAGTTATCTTGGTGTAGAGAAACAATGGTCATTGCAGGGCTAGATAAATGACTAAGCTCTCTTGTAGCCCCCTCTGGAAAGAAAACAAAAAGTGGGAGAATGTTGGGTTGTGCTATATTCTTTCCACGACTAGCCACCCTAGTTTACCAGTGGGTTAGAGGGAGGGCGGAACCCCCCCTTCATTACGTCAACTGCATAGTGGGGGTGTGGCAAACCCCCTGTACTGGGGGTTTGAGGGGGGCCGGTTACCCCCCCTCTACAAGGTCTAGGGCAGCGCCCCGAGGAATTTTTTTTTTGACCCTATATGAGGTGGGGCAAACCTACTTATGGTTTTGTGAATGGTTTTCGCAAATGGTTTTGGGTGCGATGGTTTTTGATCCATGGTACTGGATGCTTTGGCATGTATATATATGTATTGTAACATTCAAAGGAATATAATGAAAAATCAAGTTGGTAGTCACGGTTTTGGGATCCAGAGGAAAATCTCTGTGTATATGTGTTTTATGTGTTATGCTCTCTCATTGTTTATTTTTTGGGTTTTAGAATTCGCATGCAGGTAATTTCTATATGGGGTTAAAACCTACAGGCAAAAGCTAAAGAAAAAGGAGGGAAGAAAAGAGAAACTAAGTGCCTTCACACTTAGCTCCTAAATGTATTTTTTTTTGTTTCTTTTTTTTAGTTTTGTTTTCTTAGGCACTAATCATTGTGATCCAAGTGGATATTGGTGGCCACCCACCAAGTCCACTTGGACCCTCACCATTGTTTCTTTCAATTTTTTAGTTTCCTTAATTGTAGCACAGTTTACTATTTTTAGTAGCTTTTCGAGTCCTGAACTTTCGGAGCTGTTTTGAGGGCCTAAACGATGTTTTTTGGGAAAATTGGGAGAAACATTGAAGCATGGGAAAATTTCTCTTCCCGAGGTTTTAGTTCTCGAATAGATCTTTCTAACGAGATATTGTGCACGTCAAATGGAGATCGTATGCCAAGTTATGACCCCGGGAAGTTGATGTACCAATTTACCCAAACAGGGCCCATAGTTTGGCATTTCATCTTCTAGGGTTAGTTTTTTAGATGTTTAGGGTTTTCCATTGTTTCTCAACAATAAATAGGTGATTGAGCTTCATTGTAGCATAGTTTGGAGGCATGTAGCCGCCACATCTCTTCTCAGAGATAAGCTACCATTGCCCTAGCTAGTTTACTTCCATTTATGTTTGTAAGCATATTTCAGTATTTTACAGTAATGAAATGAAGTATTATTTCTATTGCATCTCTATATGTATGGTTATATCTATAATTTGTTGCATTCCTATTTAAATCTAGATCAATGGTATCATAGGGGTCTACTCTTTCTCTGTCTTTCTTTGCATATCCCCAATGAGGTCGGGATATAAGGAGTTAGGGCTTGAATTGGTTGAACCTTTGCAAAACCAGCCTTGCAAATCCTGATAACCTCCCATGACGGATGAAAAGAAAGACGAGGGGGTAGGAGATCCTATCAAAATCTTGCTCGAAGAGGCCCTCGAGCAACAAAGGAACGCGATGATGGACAAATTTTCCCAGATCCTTCAGCGGCTACCCAAGGGCGACACATCTACTTCCAGCAACTACTATAGAAGCACCACACCCTTTAAGGTACTAATCGAACCCTCCGATGTGTGGAAGACTGCCTTCAAAGCCAGGGAGGACCTTTTCGAATGGTTGGTTATGCCTTTTGGATTGACGAATGCTCCTGCAACCTTCATGAGGCTAATGGATGACATCTTGCAGCCATTCACCAACTCATTTGTAGTGGTATACTTGGATGACATCTTGATCTTTAGGCAGAGTTGGGAAGAGCACCTCCACCACATCTAATAGATTCTCCAAACACTACGGCAACACAAGTTATGTGTCAATTTGGATAAATGCACTTTTGGCATGACCCAAGTTCAGTATCTGGGATACATTATTGATGAACGAGGGTGCATGTGGATCCAACCAAGATCCAAGTCATTTGGGATTCGCCATCTCCAACCACTCTAACAGAGCCCCGCAGATTTCTAGGTCTTGCCAACTTCTACCGTAGGTTCGTGTTGGGATTTTCTCATATCACTTGGCCCTTGAGTCAAGTCACCAAGGGAGGAGTGAAAGAAAAATAGTGTCAGTACTGCAGAAGTATTTTTATTGGCCGAATTTTCGACAGGATGTCAGGAAGCACACTAAATCATGCACTACCTACGACATTGCTAAACCGGCCATCATAAAGCAAGGCCTCTATACCCCGTTGCCTACCCCTATTAGACCTTGGGAATCCATCTCCATGGATTACATGTCAGGCCTTCCTTCTACTAAGCATGGAAAAGACTGTGTTTTTGTGGTCATTAACAAGTTTTCAAAGATGGCCATTATGGTGGCCTGCAAGAAGAATATCATAGCAGAAGCCACTGCTAAAATCTTATTTGAATGAGTGTGGTTACACTTTGGGATCCCACGGCCTATCATCTCAGATTGGGACAATAGGTTCCTCAGTACATTTGGGTCCAGTCTCTAGTCAATGCTGGACACCAAACTCACTAAGTCCACAGCCTTCCATCCTCAAAATGATGGCCAGATAGAGGTTGTCAACAGGATGATTGTACACGTTCTTCACTTGTACAACTCAAAGCATCCACACACATGGGATGAGAGCCTCCCCTATGCTCAGCTTAACTACAACCAAAATCTCCATAGCTCGACTGGCCACAACCCTTTTCAGGTGGGCTTGGGATTCCAGCCACTATGTCCCATTGATGTGGCCATGCCATATGTAGCTACTCACGTAGATTCGGCTCATGTCAAGTCTGAAACAGATAAGGCAAATAGCTTCATTGAGCACATCCAACATATTTTCGAGTAGGTCCACAACATTCTAGAGAAATCAAATGCCAAGTACAAGCAGCGACATGATGAACATCGGGTGCCACACAAGATTCAGGTGGGCGACAAATTCTGGTTGCATTTGAAAAAGGAATGCCTTACCGGAGCCTATCGAAAACTCAGACCATTCTAATATGGTCCTTACACCATTACCAAGGCTGTGGGAGATAATGCATTTGAGCTCAGCATTCCCCCATTTCTTGGCATGCACCTAGTGTTCAATGTGGATCGCCTTCGGCCATACTTTCCACCATTACTAGACACATCTGACATTGCAAAATAGCTCATACCCATAGAGTTAAATCCAAATTGCATGGAACAAGATGCAACTAATTAGATCATGGGCACAAAGATCAAGCACTCTCACCAGCATAATATCCAACTGTATCGAGTTGTCAAAGTAGGCCAACTACTTCACTAGGGCAAGTGGCTCACCAGGGACTAAGTTCAGCAGAAGTTTCCTCATCTCATGGAGGAAATCAACGCAATGGGGACCATTGCTTCCTAAGGGGAGAGGAATGATCTAGGTGGATATTGGTGACCACCCAACAAGTCCATTTGGACCCCCACCATTGTTTCTTTAAGCTTTTCACTTTCCTTAATTGTAGCACAGTTTACAATTTTTAACAGCCTTTCGGGTCCTGAACTTCTGGAGCTCTTTTGAGGGCCTAAATGACGTTTTTTGGGAAAATTTCTCTTCCAAAAGTTGTAGTTCTTGAATATATCTTTCTAACGAGATATTGGGCACGTCAAACAGAGATTGTATGCCAAAGTTACGACCCCAGGAAGTTGATGTACCAATTTACCCAAACGGGGCCCATAGTTTGGCGTTTCATCTTCTACGGTTATGTTTTTAGATGTTTAGGGTTTTCCATTGCTTCTCAAAAATAAATAGGCCTTCGAGCCTCATTGTAACATAGTTCAAAGGCATGTAGCTGACACATCTCTTCTTAGAGATAAGCTACCATCGCCCTAGCTAGTTTATTTCCATTTATGTTTGTAAGCATATTTCAGTATTTTACAGTAATGAAATGAATTATTATTTCTGTTTCATCTCTATATGTATGGTTATATCGGTAATTTGTTGCGTTCCTATTTAAATCCAGATCAGTGGTATTAGAGGGGTCTACTCTTTCTCTGTCTTTCTTTGTATGTCCCCAACAAGGTCGGGATATAAGGAGTTAGGACTTGAACTGGTCGAACCTTTGCAAGACCAGCCTCGCAAATCCTAACAACCTCCCATGGCAGATGAAAATAAAGTCGAAGGGGTAGGATATCCTATCAAAATCTTGCTCGAAGAGGTCCTCGAGTGACAAAGGAACACAATGATGGACAACTTTGCCCAGATCCTTCAGCGGCTACCAAGGGGTGACACATCTACTTCCAGTAGCTACTCTGGAAGTGCCACACCCTTTAAAGTACCAATCGAACCCTCTGATGTGTGGAAGATAGCCTTCAAAGCTAAGGAGGGCCTTTTCGAATGGTTGGTTATGCCTTTTGGATTGACGAATGCTCCTGCAACCTTCATGAGGCTAATGGATGACATCTTGTGGCCATTCACCAACTCATATGTAGTGGTATATTTAGATGACATCCTGATGTTCAGATAGAGTTGGGAATAGCACCTCCACCACATCTGACAGGTTCTCTAAAAACTGTGGCAACACAAGTTATGTGCCAATTTGGAGAAATGCACTTTTGGCATGACCTAGGTTCAACATCTGGGATACATTATTGATGAACAGGGGGTGCATGTGGATCCAACCAACATCCAAGTCATTCAGGATTGGCCATCTCCAACCACTTTGACAAAGCTCCGCAACTTTCTAGGTCTTGACAACTTCTACCGCAGGTTCGTGTTGGGATTTTCTCATATCAATTGGCCCTTAAGTCAAGTCACCAAAGGAGGAGCAAAAGAAAATCTATTTTGGTCTGAATCTCAACAGAAGGCATTCATAGAGTTGAAAGATCGTCTTTGCTTTGCACCAGTGCTCACATTACCAGACTTGCAACAACCATTGGCTCTCCACAGCTCGACTAGCCACAACCCTTTTTAGGTGGGCTTGGGATTCCAGCCACTATATCCCATTGATGTGGCCATGCCATTTGCAACTACTCATATAGATTTGGCTCATGTCAAGTCTGAAACAGATAAGGCAAACGACTTCATTGAGCACATCCAACATATTCGCGAGCAGGTCCAAAACATTCAAGAGAAATCAAATGCCAAGTACAAGAAACAACATGATGAACATCGGGTGCCACACAAGTTTCATGTGGGTGACAAAATCTAGTTGCATTTGCAAAAGGAACGCCTTACCGAAGCCTATCAGAAACTCAGACCATTCTGATATGGTCCTTACACCATTACCAAGGTTGTGGGAGACAATACATTTGAGCTCAGCATTCCCCCATTCCTTGGCCTGCACCCAGTATTCAATGTGGACCACCTTCGGCCATACATTCCACCATTACTAGACACATCTGACATTGCAGAACAGCTCACACCCACAGAGTTAAATCTAGATAGCATAGAACAAGTTGCAACTTATCGGATCATGGGCACACAAATAAAGCACACTCGCTAGCAGAATATCCAACTGCATCGAGTTGTCAAAGGAGGCCAACTCCTTCACTAGGACAAGTGGCTCACCAGGGACTAAGTTCAGCAGAAGTTTAATCATCTCATGGAGGAATTCAATGCAATGGGGACCATTGCTTCCTAAGGGGGGAGGAATGCTCTAGGTGGATATTTGTGGCCACCCGCCAAGTCCACTTGGACCCCCACCATTGTTTCTTTTATCTTTTCAGTTTCCTTAATTGTAGCACAATTTACTATTTTTAGCAGTTTTTCGAGTCCTGAACTTCTGGAGCTGTTTTGAGGCCCTAAATGACTTTTTTGGGGAAAAATGGGAGCAACATGGGTCCATGGGGTCATTTTTCTCTTCCCAAAGTTGTAGTTCTCGGATATATCTTTCTAACGAGATATTGTGTGCATCAAACGAAGATCGTATGCCAAAGTTAAGACCCCGGGAAATTGATGTACCAATTTACCCAAACATGGCCCACAATTTGGCGTTTCATCTTCTAAGGTTAGGGTTTTGGATGTTTAGGGTTTTCCATTGTTTCTCAACAATAAATAGGCCTTTCAACCTCATTATAACACATTTCATAGGCATGTAGCCGCCACATCTCTTCTCTGAGATAAGTTACCATCACCCTAGCTAGTTTATTTCCATTTCTGTTTGTAAGCATATTTAAGTATTTTACAGTAAAGAAATGAAGTATTATTTCTATTACATCTCTATATGCATGGTTATATCTATAATTTGTTGCGTTTCTGTTTAAATCCGGATCACATTGGTTAGTGTGATCAATTTTCTTTTGAATTTGCAAAAAAGTAATTTTGTTCTTTAAATAAAATTGCAATTTTTCCTTGCGAAAAAATAGCTTTTATATAAGAAGTTTCATAATGACATATTTTATTTACTATCAATTAATTAAAAGGTGATCTAAAAAAAACCCCATTTAAGGCTAGTAATAAGAGACAATATCCAAATGCATTAGGTTATAGGCCTATCCCCATATCTCTTTGTACAATTATTTGGTTGACCCCTTAGCTACTATGCCTTAAAGGAACATGTTAAAGTAGAGTGAGATCATTTATTAAGATATTTTCCTATTTTTTATCTCCTTAGCAACAATTCAAAGTACTATGGATGCATATAGAATTTTGATTGGGGACCTTCTACTTTTTTTATCACAGTAAAGTCATTTCTTTGATTTAAGGAAATAATGACATTTATCTCAGCCTATATGGATGGAGTTCCTAATCTTCCATATTTTTGGTTATTGGAAAGCTTTAAAGCAATAACCAATTCCTTAGGTTCTCACTAGTAAGAATGAATGGCTTGAGTTCTAATTCTAGAGGGTGGATCTTGCATGGGAAGTTACCTTTTGAGATTCCTTCAAAACCTCCCAATTCTCAACATGAGGATTTTATTTTGGGTCCAATACTATTTGATTTCGAGTCATAGTCCAAGAATTTTCCTGAGATTATTTAAACAGTTTTAGGTCAGATTAAGGTTTCAAATGCAAGTCTAGATACCCTTTAAATCCCACTAAAAAGGATAAAAAGAAATTTCCATAAGAAAATAAAAATCCATAGTTAGGGTTCTTAGAGAAAGCACAACCTCTACAAGTGGGGCCTCATGATCAATATGGTGTTGAATATTTATATTAGCTATATGGGATGATCTAAGTTCTAAATCCTTTCCTTTTTCTTCAAGTTTAGGTGTTATTTCATTCTCTCAAGAATTCAAGGAGGAATCCTTGTTATGAATTTGATGAGGTAAAAATATTATTGTGGTGGAGATCTAAATTGTGTATTGAGAAGATTTTAAATTCAGGGTTTTCTTGCACACTCAAATCCACTATGTGATTTCACATTATAGAGGTTGGAAGATGTAGAATTATTAGATGTAGAGCCTATTAAGTTTTCTCTAACTTGAAAAAAGCTAAAATTGGATCGATTTAGTATAGCAAAAACATTAGAAAGGTTTTTTAAATGAAGGCATTGTTTCTTATTAATTTACAGTAAAATAGTCAATTGATGTTCATGGAGGATTTGACCACCACCTAATCATTTTGGAAATTGGAATTGATAAATAAATACTTGGAAATTGAGATTACCCTTATTCCTAAGAATAACAACCTAGGTCATTTGAAGAATTTAAACCTATATCTTTATGTAATTGTGTTTAAAAGTTTCTGACTAAGATGTAAGAATAACAACTAATATAAGACCTCTCTTACAAAGAAATCTTGTAATTTTTGCATTTTGACTAGTTAGTATATGCCAAAGATAACAACTAATATACAAAATTAACTAGTGGCCATGGCTAGCAATGGATTTTCCTAGTGACCACCATTAGTTTAGCATTGACTAATCCAAATTATAATGTTTAACTTTGACAATAATTTATTTTTAAACATTTGATTGGGCCATAACTTTGAAGGTCTTATTGTAGCCTTTTTGATGTCTCACATTTTTTGGGTAAATGTTTGTATGTTATGTATGTTAAAATTTGATTCTATATTCTTGCATATTGGTTTTGTTTTTTATCATACACAGAATATTTGTAGACAATAGTGGGGTGGTGGATTTCTACATATTTTGTTGTTTCAGATAATGGGCGCAAATACTTTGGCAATGGATATATCAAAATCCAATAAATGAGGTTGGAGCCTACCAGTTAATGTTGCAAATAATGTTTAGCATATTATTTAATGGAATATTTTATATGTTGATACTTCATAAGATATTTTGAGTTATTTTGCATTAGGCATAGAAAAAGTTATTTTAATAACATTTGCCATAATTTGTTATTCACATTTAGAAGGAGAATAATGACAAGGAATGGAAGGAAAATGAGTAAGCAATATCCACACTTGTTATTAGAAAATTAACACAATTTTCCGCATTTTGAAAAGATGATGATTTCCACCTCAACCTCGCAAAGCATAGACAATTCATATGCCTTCTTCAACAATATGTTTTTATGTTTGTAGAAAGCCACTCACCAATTTATAATATGCTTGATTTGATTTATTTCAATCCTTCTACAACCCATTGTGTATTTATACCCACTCTATAACCATTCCAATCACATCCACAAAATCCTAGTTTAACAAAGCACTAGTCATGTTAATGTTATTAGTTGTTAGGCTGAATATGATTAGTGGATTGCCAATTATTTTGACTCATAAAGAGATATGAGGAAATCATTGCAGGTGATCACTCATAATATCTCCTAACGCAAAAGTTCAGACACGCTAAAATGACTTCATTTCAGTTGGAGTGTATCCTCAAGGTTTCTGAGAGGGAGGATGGGGAATGCTTACAAATAAACAAGAAGAGTGGATGAGAAAACCCTCTTTGGAGGATAAAAATGAAGGAAAACCAACTTGTATTTTGTTTTCTCTAAAACCTATTTTTTTCATTTTTAATGTATTTTTATTTTTATGCTTTAAAGTAATGTTTTTTTTTCCACAGAAAAAAGCCAACCTTCTATTAAAAATAGGGTTACATAGTATATGCAAGCATTTCGAAGAGACTTAAATCCACCAGAGAAGGGGAGGAAATCTCAAGCGGCTGCCAAAACTAGCTCGTTGTGTAAAAATTCTTAGCAAGCCAATCCATGAAGGACGACTCCTCCAGAACACACGCGCTTCCCGGGATCAGAATCACGCAGGAAAAAATGCAGAGAGATCAATATAAATACATAGACCTCGAGAATCCACAGTGAACACTTGAAGGATTCTCGAACGATAGAAAAGAAATGAAGAGAAAGCAGCTTCCCGGGCCTCCACGATTAAGGAAAACAGCCCAAGAAACCAGAAGAAATTCTACAGAAAGGTATGGTAGCGAAAAAACAAAACGAACCCAGACAAATTATGTACAAAAACCAAAGAACTGATGAAACAAAATTTAAACGAAGATGGGCTGTTCGACAGATCGAACCACCCCATTTTCATCCTCCGAGACAGTCCACGACCCCATATCAAGCTCAACACCTGCTTTGGAAAGGCGGTCCGCGTCGAAATTCCTTTCCTGAAAGATATGACTGAGAGAGATCTCCATGAAACGACTCCTGAGGTGAGAAACTTCTTTAAGCAGGGGAATCATAGTGAGATTGCTGCAGCGCTGAGCCCCATTAAACCAATTCACAACATTCATTGAGTCCCCGAAAATCTGAGCTTCTCTCACATTTCTAAGAATAAGCCAACAGAGAAGGAGATGTAAGGCTTTCAATTCTGCAAAATTATTGGAGCCCTGTCCCAGACCAATTGAAGCTTTAACAACCTTCTCCTTTGATAAGTGGATAATCAAGCCTGCCCCACATTGGCCATTGATATCCGAGGCCCCGTCAAAGTAAGCCCACGGCATAGAATATCTGATGGATTCTTGACAAACAGCTCTGGAAGTAGATAGAGCTTGAGGAACAGGAATACTTTCATAAATGGCAGCTCCTTCTGCGGTGAGTCTTCCAATAGGGAAGACAGAATCCTTAAAGATAACTTGATTCCTAGCTAGCCATGTCCCCCAGGTGATGAGTAACGGAATGGTTCTTTCTCTGTCATTTGAAGATTCATTCCACCACCTCTGCCAAGCATCTAAGAGCCCCTGCCCTTCCCACCTAAAAGGAAAATTTATCAATCTTAACATTTCGACCCATAGGCTGGAATTAAAGGGGCAAAAAAGGAACAGATGTTGAACTGTTTCGACGTTGTCTTTACAAAGGGGGAACCTACCAGAACCAATCCTTCCTCTTCTTTGAAGAAAATCCCAGGTAGGAACTTTCTGAAGCAGGAGACACCAGAAGAACAATTTTAATTTAGCTGGCCCTTTTAACTTCCATAGTGATTTAGCCCACCAAGCCAGATTCTCCTATCCATTTTGAGACATCATCCATTTGTATCCCGACTTTGGAGAATAAAAACCATTCTGAGTAAAGACCCATTTAAGCTCATCTGGAGAATCAGAGAGCCTGACTGAGGAATTGAGGAGGTCCCTTTAATACAAGTCCCATTCCTACAGCCATTCATCATTAAAATTTAAATCTCTTCCCTGAAACCACCCTTGACTCTAGCTGGTGGAAGCCCGAGGATCAGCCACCTAATTTAATATGTAAAGACCCCTATCTTTTAAGGCTGAAACCAACCCCTGAGATAGAGAAAATCTCTCTGAACAGCCTATCCAGGGATCTCTACCCAACCTAATCTGAGTTCCGTCTCCCACACTCCAGGCCAATCCCTTCTCTGTGATATTAACAGATACAACCACTGCTTTCCAGACCACCGAGGAATTTTTGGAGGACTTCTGCAGCAATCTGATCCAATCTAGCATTGATAGAGGATCAATATATTTCCTTTTAGACACAAAGGTCGACAAATTCTTAGTGGAAATGAGTCTCCAGGCTAACTTTGCTGCAAGAGATTGGGAGAAACAAGCGAGGTTTTTAATACCCCAGCCTCCCCACTCTTTAGGACAAGCTATTTTGTCCCAGTGATCCACGGGGTAATTCTCTCAGTCTTGGACCTCGCCCACAGAAATCTGCTGCATAATTTTTCAATTGAGTTTAAAATTCCTTTGGGAACCCAAGTCAGACTAGCCCAGTAGACTGGGATTTCCATCAGAATAAATTTAATTAAAATGAGCCTGCCAGCCCTGGAAAGCCACTTGTAACTCCACGTTTCAGTTTGGATTCCAGTTTTGCAAGGATCCGATTCCAATTTTTTATCCTGTAATTGTCGGGCTTCAGAAAGAACCCCAGATATTTAAAATAATCCTCCAGCGATTTGACTTCAAAGTTCAGGACCGATTCCACTCTGCGCACCAGCTCTCTGGACAGACCTGTGCATGTAAGTGTAGATTTTCTCTCATTTATGCAGAGACCAGTAGACTTCAGGAAAAGGTCCAAGATCCTCTTGAGCGTCCAACAGTCCTCGAGACTACCATTGTTAAAGAGGATTATGTCATCCACAAAGAGGAGATGAGTGACCCAGAAATTTTGTGCAACTTCAATTCCTTTGAGAGTCCCCTGCCTTTTTGCTTTATGGATCAAGAGACTGATACCATCTGCTGCTAGCAAAAACAAAAGGGGAGAGAGCAGGCAACCTTGGCGAAGGCCACGATCAGGGCTAAAAAAATTGGAGGTTGCACTGTTGATCAGGACAACTATGGACGAAGACGAAACACAGCTCATAATCCATCTTACAAAATCATATCTGAACCCCAGATGAGTTAACAAAAGCCTAAGGTACAGCCAGCTGATTCTGTTATAAGCCTTAGATAAATCAATTTTCACAACGACTCCTTTTTTTTTCCCAATTTTTAGACTGTGAAGCGTTTCTTGAGCTACTCCAACAGCTTCATGAATTTGTCTGCCGCCTAGAAACCCAAATTTCTCAGGGGAAATGTTTCTAGAAAGGAAGGGTTTTAGCCTGACGGCAATAATTTTAGCAATAATTTTATAAACACAAGTGCACAAAGAAATGGGCCTGAAATCGCCGAAAGAAACTGGAAGATTTGATTTGGGTATGAGTGCTAGAAAAGTGGCATTGAAAGGATGATAGATAGAACCTGAACGCCTGGAATCTTCCACGACAACCACTAACTCATCTCCAATGAATTCAAAGAAATGCTGGAAGAATTCGGCAGTGCAGCCATCCAGGCCGGGGCTTTTCTCCCTTTGCATCGATTTGAGGACACTTTCAACCTCCTCCTTTGGAATAGGTGCCATGAGGGAATCATTATCTTCCTCCTCTATGAATCTTGGAAAAATTTGGGCAACCCTAATAACTTCTGCAATAGAAACTTATCTAGAGCTTTGAAAAGATTCTTGAAATAATTGACCCCCAATGAGGCCAAATCTTCGAAAGAACAAGCCATTTCACCGTTGTCTTTCTTCATTTCCCAGATTGTATTGGAGTTTCTTCTCCCTTTGGCATAATTCTGAAAAAACTTGGAATTTTTGTCCCATACCTGCAGCCAGATCGCTATGCTTTTTAAACACCAGCTTTGCTCCCTGAGCTGAAGAATTCTCCTTCTTTCCATCTCCAACTCTTGAATTCTAGTCCGAGACTCTACTGTACCATAGCCATTTCCGTCTGGGTCTTCAAGGAGGGCAAGTTCAAAGTTAACAAGATTCATGGTTTCTTCTTCCTTTAGCTTCTTTTGGAGGGCCCAATGTTTTGAGGCGGCCTTCATCCTTATTAAATTGTCCATAAAAACCTGACTTCGATTCTCACCTTCATTAAAAACATCTTTCTTCCAAGTGTTATGGAAGAGGCTAGTATAGGAGGCATCCAAAAGCCAAGAAGAATTAAATTTAAAGGGAGTACCCGGTTTAGTGAGATCTCCCTTCACTTCCAGGAAGACAGGGAAATGATCCGAAAGACCACCATCCCCAACCCAATGTCTAAATGCCTGTAAATTTTCTGCCAGCGAATCACATATCAGGAATCGATCAAGTTTCTTCCCGATCCAATCATCTCCTAATCTTCGATTCCTCCACGAAGGGCGCAGCTTTAAAGGGGCAACATCCACCAGGGGAGAAGAGGCCAGTTTATGTTGGAAGAACTCAGAAAGGGGATCTGCTTTGGCTCTGACCCCCCAAGATTCAGTGAACCCCAAATAAAAATTAAGGTCTCCACTGATAATAAGATTTGGGTGCACCAGGAAGGACTTTGCGAAGAAGGAGTTCCAGAACCTCTCCCGCTCCAAGACAGGACCATAGACATTGAGGAAAAGTAAGGGGATGCATAGTTCGTTGGAAAAAAGTTCCACAACCAAAACGTTTTTTGATCCCCAGGAGGAGATCTCACGTAACACCTTCACGTTAAAACCTAGAACCACCCCTCCCGAATGTCCATTTGCATTGATTGCATGAAAAATCCAACCCGGTAGAAGCTTATAAAGACAACCTGAAATTTCTTACCCCTTCCCAATAGTTTCTTGGAGAAGAATAATGTCAGGTTTGTTGGACTTGACCAGTTCTTTCAGAGCTAGTTTTTTGGGTAGACTAGCTAGACCCCCGCAGTTGTAGGATAAAATGATCATCTAGAACTCTCAGGGAGTGACTGCTTTGCTCTAAGCACCCCTGGCAGAGACATATGTTTCCCTCCAAAAATATCAATGACAGCCTTCAACTGTGCCTTCAAAAAATTTGATTTCCTTCCTCTTAGCTTTCTCGAACCTATTAACCCCATATCCAACTCCATACCTCCTACAATCGTGCGTTTCGCTTTCCTGATGGCTAAAGTTCTAAGATTGTAGTGGAGTTCCGGGCCTCCAACTCCAGGAGGAGGAGAAGAGGCAGGAACCATGGGGACATAGGACTAAATAGGAGAAGATGGGATGGTCATTATAACACTGTCTAATGGATCTAGTCCCATCTTCAGATCTAGCATATCATTTGAGAGCTGTCAGACAGGACCCACATCATCACAGCAAGAATGAGGACAATCATTAGAAGAGAAAAAGGAAGAGTATTGGGGAAGAAGTGAACAAGCCTGGTTCAATACATCGATTACAGAGACTGCTGAGATACCAAAGGAAGAAGGCGGAAGTGATATAGATTCACTATCTGCCACCCTAGGCTGTTCATTTCCAACTTCCCCCACATGCTATGGACCCAACTCCTAAATGCTTGCCAGAACATTGGACTCCTTGATCTGAGCCCCTTCTTTCTGAGTGAATACCTTCTGATTTTTTTTTTCCTCTAGATTATTCCCATTTTTCCTCTTTCTTCGACGACGGCAATGTCCAAGAGGACACTCCCGGGCTAGATATCCATAAATATGACAGCGATGACATCTGAAAGGGAGGTTTTCATAGTCCAGGGTCTAGATAAACTCTAGACCACGATACTTCAGGAGAATAGCATCAGCCAAACCTTCTCTGGGATTTAAACTTACCAGAAGGCAGGTAGCGCTCCAATCATGAGTGCGTAAATAGGTTTTGTCTGTGTCGAGAAACTTACCCAGCGTGTTTCCGATTGAAGAGAAGGCTGAGTTAGTCCAGAATTGAATAGGAAGACTCGGTAATTTGACTCAAACTGGAGACTCCACCGTTTTTTTCTTTCTGGGCATCGAAAAGGGGCGTCCATTTCCTGAATAAGATAGGCCTCTTCCCTAAACTCCAGTGCTTTTCCAACACCCATTTGACATGCTCCTTTTGCCCAAACCAAATGCAAAACCAACCTCTGTCAAGAATCTTGATCTCTTCTGGCTGACGTGGAGAATCTTTCCATTCAGACTGAGCCCAATCCTTGATGAAGGAACCTGAGAACTTTCTTCCACGGACTCTGCCAACTAGGAAGGTTTCTGAGGCTTCCAGCGCCTAGTCTATATGGATATCCACTCCAAAAACACATCTAGGCCTCTCCTCCTTTTTTCTGAAGAGTTTGGACTTCTTCCTCTTCCCACCCACTACCTCCGTCTTTGCTTCTCCCTCTGCTTCCTCAAACAGCTCAGAACGCCTTCTAGACGGAAAAATGTTGTCTTCATTTGACTCCACGACCATCTTAGTTACCCCAAAAACTGAAATTGAGACTTGGATTTGTTTTTCTCCCTCTTCTCCGGATCCGTTAAACTCCCCTCCAGCCTCTTCTTTGGACATGGACCTTGTCAAGCTGGGAAGCATTCCTTTCAGCATCAGATTTTTTTCAGGTATCCGTTCTAGGGTGCCTTTTTTCACTACTCCTTCTTCCACCGCCTTATCAAGAATACCTGACTTCACTGCATTCTTCGGAAAGTAATAGAGCAGGTTTTCCTCGGACACATCATGTCCCCAATAGGCGAGGAGGTCTTCAAACGCAGGTTCTATATCCACCGACTCACTTTCGTGAGGCCACTCCCGCGCTTCACAAAGACCGGAATCCATTCACGTCGTAATGATAGTAATAAACTACAGACCCCAGAGGCTTCTGACCCATAGCATCCAACTCCCGAGCCTCATCCATGGGCGCCAAGATCCACTGCGCGGGAAGCCAGTTCAAAAACCGTGTTATGTTTCAAGTTGTACTGCTTTAAAGTAATGTTATGTGACAATATCTCTCCAATATTATGGTGTTACTAAAGTGCCTATTAGCAAAATAAATTGCATTTTTCTCACATTGATGTTTTCTAGGCGGACCTTCTTTTGACCACTTTAAGATCACATCGCCCTTTAAAAGGTGTTATTTTCATGATTTATGCCTTATTACATAGTTTTTACTTAAATTTATCCTAACATGAATATCGTCCTTAAGTCCTTTTGATATTTATAATTTCGTACTATAGTGTGAAGCAAATGTTGGACTTCCAAATTACACCCTTAATGTACCTACCATGGAAGAAATGGCTTCAATTTTTCAAGAACAAGGCTAGTCCCTAATGGAGATTGTGTCCTCGACCTGAAGGCTAGAAGAGGATATGATTATCTCAAATGGTATAAAAGAATCCTTGAACTAGAACTGGAGAAATCAAAAGAGGACATGGTTCTAGAACTTCCTTCTCTCACCAAAAGTTTCCCCCTTTGTCTCTAACAATTCTTGGAGAAACAACAATTGGAAACTCTAATTAGGTAAATGAGAGCTTGATAATTAGCTAAGTGGAATATCTCATTATTATTTTTTTATAGTGGAGCCATAAAAGGTGATCTAAGGGTAGTAAGAGACCCAAGGAGGAGTGTTGGTCATAATTGACCTCATTAGAAATCAAGTTGTCTCTTTTGCATGAGGACGAGTCACCACCATAATCATTGAAGAAGAATCCTTGTTAGTAGCAAGGTATTGCTATCCTCAACTTTAGAGCCCTATCAACAACCACCATGATAGGAAACTCCATGATTGTCATCAGAGTGTTGATAGGAAACATAAGTATCCTCTTCTATTTTATGTTATGTATTCTTTAGAGAACCATGGTTATTTCCAAGAATTTCAAAAAAAGACTCATTTTCCGATCATTCCCATGATAAAAATCTAACTACAGTTGTAATGGTTAATCAAGTTGCAACAATGGAAGAGGGCATACCCGATTTTAATGCATACAATTTTCTTCAACATTACATAGATTTTCATGCATAACCACCATATGCAGGTAGAAATTGGGTGGGGTTTTGTTTTAGATTTGAAGGGGTGGTCAACCCTTCGACATATGGGTAACATCATTTTAAATTTATAAGGGAGAGGATTTATTAAATCCCATGCTCCAATAAGCTCCTACCATCCCTTTACATGCATCTTTTAGAAGGGAATGTTGGTGTCATGTTCCTCCATCCTTCTACTTCTTAAGTATTCCTCCTTTCCCATAAACAAATGTCCCTCAAGCAAGCTAAGAAGGATAATAAATTATCACCAAAGTATTATGGTCCGTACAAGGTGATGCAAAAGATTGGTACTACGGCATACAAATTTGAGCTTCCTGCAATGTCGCGAGTGCACCCAGTTTTCCATGTTTCATGCTTAAAGAAGGTTATAGGTGAAAAAATCCCAGTTCAAACAATACTGCTAGAACTTGACGAGGAAGGAAAAATCATAATGGAACTTGAAGCAGTCACAAAAATCGATCAATTTTGGAGTATCTCATTAAATGGAAGAACTTACCTGTTCAAAATTCCACATTGAAGGGTGAGAATTTTATACGAAAACATCCAGAATTACTCAAGCGCTGAGACAACACTTTTTTGAAGGAGAGGGGCATGTTAGGTCCCTATAATACTAGTGATTCCCCCATTACTATTGTCATTGTAGCCCTTATTGTTATTTTTGTGCCCCTATTGTCCCCATATTGTTATTATTGTGCCCCATAGAAGCCCATTATTATTATTTTTGTGCCTTTATATTATTATTGTTATGTCGGCTTTGATTATATTGTTACCCCTTAGACTCCTATATATAGAAAGGAGGTTTTGTCATTTGTATCATCCAAGAATTGTTCATTTGTGTAATGTAAAGGAGGTTTCCCCCTCGAAGAGGCTGATTTTGAAGGCATTGATCTATCTTTTCTTCTATTTTGTGAGTTGGTTGCATAACAAACACTAGCAAAAAATTGAAGGAGCTGAAAATCAAACCAAGATGCTGACACAAACCAGGGTCTTTGTCGACCGCAAATGGTACATTTCACACTATGGGAATAACTGAGTTGAAGCCAACCATGTGAGAAATCGTTTGATTACCAGTCATTGATGTTACTCTTAAAAAACGCGAGACAACTCACTGATAATGATGATTAGAGTCACTGTACCCCAATACAATCTAACAAGTGTGAATAAATGTGTTTTCACAAGGGAAACCACTCAATCAAAGACCCATTTTATTGTTCAATGTTGAGCAGAAGATCACCTATCAATGATGTAAATAGGGCCAGGGTGCAGCTCTAGACCTACTCTCAGAGAATTTTGTAGGAGTTGATAAGAGCAAACCCATCAAAAAGAAGTCAAAGGAGACCTTCTTAACCAGCACGAGCGAAGGACCAAATAATTGATGTGATACTTAACATAACTTGATAGACTGGATAAGGCTAACTGAAAATGACTCAAGAGACACCGCATAATGGTCGACATAGGTTGAATTCCCTTGAACAAAATCATGACTCAAATGTGACTCTATATCATCATAAAATAACTTTATATAAGTTTGCAATGTAGGAGGCATTAAAAAACTCTCCATATGATTGGAAGAGATAACCAACCAGAGGAGGATTACCTCAAGAACAAGATTATGGCTCTCGTAAAGTAAAATTAATTCCCATCCTAATGGAGGAAAGACTCGTTTTGGGTGATTTGTTCAAGGGCAACACAACTGACTCTTGTTGCCATCAAATACAGAAGTAAATGTCTCATTCCCACTATTTTTTGGAATATATAATTTTTTTTGTCTTTTTCATATTTAAAGCCTAAAAAGAAATAACATAATTCATATAGTAAAGTGGAAAGAATGAGCGTTAGGGGAAGATGCACTAGTTCCTGGCACTGGAACATTTCTATGCTCAATGCAAGGTGGCAAATACTAGTAATCAACACTCAAAGGAATGTTCTTCCACAGATAAAATGTGTCAAGTCACAGAGACTAATGAATGCATGGTTTGAACTTGAATAAACGTCATGGTCAAATATGGCTTATACAGGAGTCCAAGTGAAGCTAGCTTAAGGCTAAAAGGGTACATGTAGTCAATATGAAATGTAGCAATACAACTTACACATGGGAGCCTCTAGGGTATAAGGCCATAAAATAGTGAAGAAGAATAAGAATGAGGCTTCAACGCAAATTCATGGCAGTACTACTGAGGATTCCCAATCCTAAGAACAAATTTTCAACATGGGTGCCAAGTGACAACAAGGTACTATCTAGGGATCCCATGATAAGGTAGGCTCCTACCACACAATTTATGACACTTCTAAGCAGCAAGAAGGTTTCGTGTCACATCTTGGTAGGGTCGATCCTAAGGCAAAAACAGAAAAGGAAACTAATAAATGCACAATGCAAGTGGGAAACCTAACTTATATGCTAGTTTCAAGAACCAATACATGTTAGATTGGATCAACCATAAAAATACCCAAAGGATAAGTCTTCAAAGTTTTGTAGACATAAATAGGAACACTAGGCAAGAAGTTAATACATCCCATAGATAAAACTTTAAAACATGTACCTTATATATACAATATGTGCAACCTTGCAGCTTATGCATAATAGTTCTTCAAGATAGACCCCTTGTGGGACTCAAGCCAAGGATTCCTTTAGTAGTTGAAACTCATGGCTTCAAAAAATTCCTCTTGCGAAGGCAACTAAACTTCCAATAAATCATGACAACTAGAAGGATAGAAGAGGGAATTAAGGGGTCCCATGCCCCCATACAAATTTGAGCTTCTTGCAGTGTCCTGAGTGCACCTAGTTTTCCATGTTTCATGCTTAAAGAAGGTTATAGGTGAAAAACTCTGAGTTCAAACAATACTACTAGAACTTGATGAGGAAGGAAAAATCATAATGGAACTTGAAGTAGTAACAAAAATCGATCAATTTCAATGTATCTCATTAAGTGGAAGAACTTACCTGTTGAAGATTCCACATCGAAGGGTGAGAATTTTATATAGAAACATCCAAAATTACTCAAGCGTTGAGGACAACACTTTTTTGAAGGAGAGGGGCATGTTAGGTCCCTATGATACTAGTGATTTCCCCATTACTATTGTCATTGTAGCCCTTATTGTTATTTTTGTGCTCCTATTGTCACCATATTATTATTATTGTGCCCTATAGAAGCCCATTATTATTATTGTTGTGCCTTTATATTATTATTGTTATGTCGGATTTGATTATATTGTTACCCCTTAGACTCCTATATATAGAAAGAAGGTTTTGTCATTTGTATCATTCAAGAATTGTTCATTTGTGTAATGTAAAGGAGGTTCCCCCCTCGAAGAGGCTGATTTTGAAGGCATTGATCTATCTTTTCTTCTATTTTGTGTGTTGGTTGCATAACAAACACTAGAAAAAAACTGAAGGAGCTGAAAATCAAACCAAGATGCTGACACAAACAGAGGTCTTTGCCGACCGTAAATGGTACATTTCTACACTATGGGAATAAATGAGCTGAATTCAACCATGTGATAAATCGTTTGATTACCAGTCATTGAAGTTACTCTAACAAACACGAGACAACTCATTGAGAATGATGATTAGAGTCAATTTACCCCAGTACAATCTAACAAGTGTGAATAAATGTGTTGTAGTTGAACACTTGAGAGAATCTATCAATCAAGAGACATTGATGTATTCTCATTGTCGATAGTGAAGGAATCTACCATTCATGATTGCAAACCCTGAGGTGTTGAAAAGATGACTCTAGATCTTGTTCCCAAATAAATGAGTTGGTTTCGATGGGAAAATATATGCTAGAAGGGTGGCATTAAGGCATCCCATATCAACCAGCACAAGTGTAACCCACGGGCCAATAACTTGGAAGAACTCAAATGAAAAGAGATGAGGTAATCATTCCGAAGTACATTTCCAATGTACACAAGATGTGGCTAGCACATGATAGAAACCCTCTGAACCAACCAATAATGAGAGCTGACACAGAGGCGAGGAATCCACCAATAGGGTCAAATGGAAACCAAGGTAATGCACAAATCCCAATGTGTGATAATGTAAGCTGATGTCAAACACAAGGGAAACCACTGAACCAAAGACCGATGATATTGTTCAACGTTGAGCACAAGATCACCTATCAATGATGTAATAGGGCCAGGGTGTAGGTCTAGGCCTACTCTCAGAGAATTTTGTCGGAGTCGATAAGAGTAGACCTACCATCAAGAAGTTAATGGAGACCTTCTTAACCAGCATGAGAAAAGGACCAAATAACTAATGTGATACTGAAGATAACTTGACAAACTGGGTATGTCCGAGTGAAAATGAGTCAAGAGGCACTGCAGGATGGTCAACATAGGTTGAATTCCCTTAAATAAAATCATGACTCAAATGTGAGTATATGGCAGAATAAAATAACTTTCTATAAGTTTGCAATGTAGGAGGCATTAACAAACTCTCCCTATGATTGGAAGAGATAACCAACCGAAGGAGGATTGACTCAAGAACAAGATTATGGCTCTCCTAAAGTAAAATGAAGTCCCATCCTAACAGAGGAAAGAAATCAATACATCCCATAAAATATATCCCATAGATAAAACTTAAAAATACATACCTTATATATAAAATATGGCACAGGGAACCACGCAGCCTTGCAGCTTATGCATAATAGTTCTTTAAGACAAACCCCTTGTGGGACTCAAGCCAAGGACTCCTTTGGTAGCTGAAACTCATGGCTTAAAAAAATTTCTCTTCCAAAGGCAACTAAACTTGAGGATACAATGCCACATAGTTCAGTCATGGTAGGGTAGATTTTACTTGAACACTTGGAACATACCAAGGGGTATTCTAAACTAAATTCGAATTAGGAGGGTGATTATCAGATACAAGTTGATAAAAAGTGACAATACTTTCGTTATGAGGAAAATACATCACTCAAAAGAGTGAAGACACCACAACATTCATAGCATAGGCATAATCACACCCAAGTAGTACGTGATTTTTAAAGGGAAGAGTCGCATATCGAATTCAAAATATTATTTTTTAATAAATGATCGAGATTGTATGGAAAAGAGCTACCCAAGGGCATGCCAAAGCATCAAAACTACATGAGTGTTGAATAATGCTATAACAATGTGCCATAAATGCCAAAAATAGTAAGGAAATCATACATGCAATTCGGTACCTGCAAGCAAAACCCATAGTAGTTGTCGATCCGAACGTCCTCTTGTGCTTTCTTGTGTTTCCTTTGTCTTCTTGCTCCAAAACTCCACGTATGCCACACTCCTCCAAGAGTGCTCCAAGAGTATGTGAGAGAGAGTAGAATAGAGAGATCCAAGCTAAAACTAACAAAAGTTTGAACTGATAAAAGCCATGAAATATTCATCAGAATCCATTTTATTAATGAGGCCTCTATTTTCTTCATTTTCCATTATTTTCCTTCATTTTCCTCCTCACATGCAAACTGTGACCTTTCACCTTCTTTTTCTCCTAATTTCCATTATTCTCATAAATAAAAATGCCAATAAATGTCTCATGCCTTTCCAAATCCTTTGTCATTTCCTTTGCCAATTTCCATAGCCATTAGTTAATCGCAAGTGATCCCCATCGCTATGTTTTTTCCCAACATTCGGCTTGGAATACGTGTCCCAAGACATTGGTTATTATTTTTCCTTTATTAACTTTATTACATGGATTTTTTATCAGGGTTGTACAAAGACTAAAACAATTGACATTTGTTTAGTTTTACATATAGCTTATACTCTCTCATCAATTGTAACATGAATACAAAGTGTTTCTCCTAACCGGTGTTCCGGGGATAATTATAAAACCTCTTACATGAAATTGAAAATACTTTACTACTTAAACAAGCTCACTAAACCCTTTTTCCATTATATTTTTGTAAAGTTGATAATATTTTTAAATAATAAGAATGTTGTTTTAAATTAGTTTATTTATTTTGTTAGTTAAATTTATAGAGTTTTAAATCAATAACTTTTATATAAGGTGGAGTGACTAATTATTCGAAAATCGAAAATGAGGAGCATTAGGGTTTCTTTCTCTATTTGCAGGATTTGTTGGGCCGCCATCGTTCAGTGTTAGTCTTCTCTTGGTGCGGATAGAGGGTGCTTCCTCCATTGTGATCTATGCATTGGTTGAGACTATTTATGGCCTAAGTTGAGGGTATATAGTTCAAAGTTCTAGAGTCGAGATTTTTTATATGTTATTCAACATTCTATCTTAGGGGTTGACAATGGTCTTTTGCCCCAATCATGGCCGTTGTGGGTGTGAAAGACTATGGATTGGGGTTTGTCATGTTATGAATGATCCCAATAATTTTATATGGGTATTTTTTGGTCGAATCTGCATATAAGTCTTTACCTCATTGTGCACTTGCGAGTGATTAATGTGGAGTTTGAGCTTTGCAAATTTATGGAGGAAAATCCCCACACAAATTATCTATGTCAAGGATTTGAAATATTTTCTCTCGGAACTGGTAGGAAAACTGGCTTTTTCTAGATATTTGGGGGATTTTCTTGGTCCCTTTTTCAATCTTTGAAGAGGAGGAATATATGTAAAACTTTGAAGGAGAATTATAGCTATCAATTAGATCTAGAAAAGAAGGCATATTTTCAACTTGTTATGATTAACCTTGATCGGAAATTAACTCTTATAAGGGTTTGGGCTAGGGATCTGGTGCAAGATCTTAGGCAAAAGGTCCAAGAAAATTTGGATATTCCAACAAAGCTTCAAAGTTTGATTTTTTCATGGAAATCAAAGCAAGATATCACGGAGTTGCAAGAATGTGACTTTGATCAAGATTCATCCATCATCTTAAACTTGGCATTTCAGGGAGGACTTCCTCGATCTTTCATTTTATGCATGATTTTTAAACATTTGTGCAATTATTTTTCAATTGTTAAGATTCATAATTAAATTCCTTGAAAGTAGCTCATACTCATGTAAATAACTTATTTCCCATGAATTATAGACCACCATAATTTAAACAAATATTTGCATATTAATTTTTCTATTTCATATATCAATTTGCAACTTTTTTTAAAACATAACATCCACTTAAATAACAAAAACTACACTTATTTTTTATTTAATACTACAATTCCCAAAAAGGATAAATAAAAAAAATCATTAGCTTAAACTAGAAAGTTTTGTATAAACTACACGGTGGCCACTTAACCGGCCATCACAACTAGTCAAAGAACATAGGAAAGCAACTGATGCAACTGCTATGAATAATCATATACACAGGTTTCCTTATGGATATGCCATAAAACCAATATTAAACCGATATCATAAGTGAAACCTCCTCCACGTTAAGCATAAAGATGTAACAATAATTAGATATCATCTTGCACGCCCTCTTATAGCATCGATGCCCAACTCAGTGGGATCTGTTGCCTGCACTTCACGGTACACACCATCCAACTCCCTCCTAAACTTGTCCTTGGAGCTCGCATACACCATCTTGCTCCTCACCCTCGAAGACTCAGGAGACCTGTAAATTTGTTTATTCACGTCAAAATCTATGTAATATATTTGAAAGAAGCTGTAGCAAGAAAACTACCATAAAATATTGCTAAAATAACCATTTCTTAATTAATAAATATACATTGGGAAGAAATAAATTAATAAAACTTCCACTTAATTCAACGACTTGATAATTAAAAATCATTATGAAGAAATAAATTAATGAAACTTAACAGTAACGTTGACATACTTACCAGGAAATGAAGAATATCTTGCTCTTTTGACAGTCGTCTTCGGTCACAAAATCGAAGTCATAGACCGCGTATCTACACTCTGTCTCGGGAAGAGAAGCCCTAAAGCTATCATAATTCTCACCAGGGCCACCAAGTTTATCTACCGTGACCTGATTTTCATTTTCGTCAATCTTGAATATTATGAAGCGATATATCTTCTTCCTCTTCAGATCAAAGAATGTAGACTTGCATTCGTCACTGACAGCCATCCCAGAACATGCACTCGCCTGCAAGTATTAAGAAAGAAAACCTTCAAAGAAAGACCTTAACAGAATTTGTTTCACCAAAACAGTGGACCTTTAAGCTTTTAAAGGAAAATTAAAGCAAAGGCAGAATACTGACCATTTGAGGAAAGAAAACGCCGATTCCTGTAAATTAAAGTGACCGAGAACGTCTATCTAACTCCAAGATCCGCAGGAAGGAAGGATAATTAAAGGTGTAGAATTCTGGCAGATCTCAGACCGCTGGATGCAAGCCCTGGCTCTGACAACTCCAAGAGATTTATTGAAATTAAAGGGGGAACTTGCCTGTCGAAATACGTTCAAGAAAATCAATGAATGCCGTGTGAGCAAGCTTGATTTCAATTTTTCGAATAATAAATGGGAACATGCTTTTAACTCAATTTATATGGAAACGCTTTAAATTGTTTTAGTCATTTGAATGCTAGAAAAGCCGGATTCAATCTTCAAGTCGGCCATAAAATTGTTTGAAAAATAAAATTGAAAATATTTTTGTTTAGATTTAATTTTTATTTGAAATTATTTAAAAATTAAAATTAAAATTAATTTTACTCAATGATATTATGACACATTTAATGCCAAAGACTTTTCCTTATGTATGCCAGGTACCATTCATGGTTTCTTCAGGTCTATTTCACTGTAAGAAGTTTTTGGAACTTCAATCTGTATGTAATTTTGATATGTTATTAATAATGTTATTTTTTATTTAAAAAAAACTTTATATATTATTTAATAAGCTTTTTAAGATGACTTTGTATGGTTTAATTTAAAATTGATTTGCTAAAATAGATATTAAGTAGAAAATTGTATTAATAGTTTATTTTATTAAAATATAATATAAAATATTTTTTGAAATTTATTTGAAATTAATTGCCAAAAATATGTCTCAAAAATTTGATATGAATCACAAAAGCCTAAATTCAATACCAATATAAAATAGTTTATGTAAATTATTTATTGATATTTAAAATAACAAAATAAAGATATATTTATTATTTCCTTTTAATGGTGTTGTGATTTTCTTTTATTTTTATATGTTTTTCCACTTTTATATATAGGGGATTTTCATTTTAGTTTCATTTTAGACTATTAGTTTTATGGTATAAATGCCATTTATGTATAGTTGTTATATCTTTAGTCTTAACTCAATCGAGTATTTCCAGGAACAAACTTTTTTTTGGATTACAAAATTTAAATTAAGGTTTGCACCCTAACATATTTGTCCCTTTCAATGCTAAATAAATCTATGACTAAATAGATCTAAGTTTATTTAAAAACATCTATAGAATTACAATAACATAATATAAAATATACCTATATGTTTGTATGTTATGTATGGTAAAATTTGATTCTATATTCTTGCATCTTGGTTTTGTTTTTGCTCATACACAGAATATTTGTAGACAATAGTGGGGTGGTGGATTTTACATACTTGGTTGTTTGAGATAGTGGGTGCAAATACTTTGGCCGTGAATATATCAAAATCCAATAAATGAGGTTAAAGCCTACTAGCGAATGTTGCAAATTATGTTTAGCATATTATGTAATGGAATATTTTATATGTTGATACTTCATAAGATATTTTGAGTTATTTTGCATTAGGCATAGAAAAAGTTATTTTAATAACATTTACCATAATTTGTTATGCACATTTAGAAGGAGAATAATGACAAGGAATGGAAGGAATTGAGTAAGCAATATCCACACTTGTTATTCGAAAATTAACACAATTTTCCGCATTTTGAAAAGATGATGATTTCCACCTCAACCTCTAAAGCATAGACAATTCATATGCCTTCTTCAACAATATGTTTTTATGTTTGTAGAAAGCCACTCACCAATTTATAATATTCTTGATTTGATTTATTTCAATCCTTCTACAACCCATTGTGTATTTATACCCGCTCTATAACCATTCCAATCACATCCACAAAATCCTAGGTTAACAAAGCCCTAGTCATGTTAATGTTATTAGTTCTTAGGCCAAATATGATGTGTGGATTGCCAATTATTTTGACTCATAAAGAGATATGAGGAAATCATTGCAGGTGATCACCCGTAATATCTCCTAATGTAAAAGTTCAGACACGCTAAAATGACTTCATTTCAGTTGGACTGTATCCTCCAGGTTTCTGAGAGGGAGGATGGGGAATGCTTACAAATAAACAAGAAGAGTGGATGAGAAAACCCTCTTTGGAGGATGGAAATGAAGTAAAACCAACTTGTATTTTGTTTTCTCTAAAACCTACATTTTTTTTTTCATTTTTTAATGTATTTTTATTTTTATGTTTTAATGTAATGTTATGTGACAATATCTCTCCAATGTTATGGTGCTACTAAAGTGCCTATTAGCAAAATAAATTGTATTTTTCTCACATTGATGTTTTCTAGGCAATCCTTCTTTTGACCACTTTAAGATCACATCACCCTTTAAAGGTGTTATTTTCAAGCTTTATGCCTTATTACATAGTTTTTACTTAATTGTATCCTAACATGAATATCTTCCTTAAGTCCTTTTGATATTTATAATTTCGTACTATAGTATGAAGTGAATGTTGGACTTCCAAATTACACTCTTAATGTACCTACCATTGAAGAAATGGCTTCAATCTTTCGAGAACAAGGCTAGTCCCTAATGGAGATTGTGTCCACGACCTGAAGGCTAGAAGAGGAGATGATTATCTCAAATGGTATAAAAGCATCCTTGAACTAGAATTGGAATTAAGTCCCATTTGAAAATTTATGAAATGTGGTCCTTGGAGGAAGAGAAAAGGTCGTAGCCTTCTATAGCTAGGCACCTACGTACTGGTAAACATATCGGCTAGTACAAGAGCTAAGGGGTTGTAGCTCCCTTCCAGTAGAAGCTGGAGAATGAGAGAAGGTTGTATCCTTCTGCGGGTGGATGCCTGTATACTGGTATGAGTTTGCACCAATACAAGATTGTAAATAGATTTTCTTTATATTAAAAGAAGACATAGATGACTGCAGCAGGTGGTTTTTCTCCCACATTGGGTTTCCACCTTAAATCTTGGTGTTCATGTGTGTTGCTTATGTGCATAGAAAATTTTAGGGGCGAATGTTTGCCCTTTGGCGAAATTAAGGGGTTTTAAATTTTTAGTGGGCGAATGTTTTGTTTCATAGCACATTTTTACAAATCACCTCAAATAGCCCACCTTATTTTAAGGGAGAGGGTAAAAAAGGTAAATTTAGCCCTTGAAACTAGGAGTTACAACCTTCCATTCGCCCATTTTCAAGAATAGGTTTTATTTAAGTGAATCCATTTTCCCATTTTCAAGAATAGGTTTTATTTAAGTGAATCCTATGGGCCAAATACCATATTTATAAAAGAGGTATGGTAAATTAATAAAAATATAAATAAATGAGAGGTATGGTAAATAAATAAATAAAAATTTATATTTACTTCATAAGTCACCTTATATACATGCAAGGGTGTAAACAAATAAAAATATAAGTAAAGTGGAGGTATGGTAAATAAATAAAACGTCTTTTTATACTTACTCAAAAGGTATGGTAAATAAATAAAAATATAAATAAACTAGACGTATGGTAAATAAATAAAACCTCTTTTCATATTTAGTCCATAACCCTTGTTCTATTTATGAAGGCTCAAGAAAGAGGTTTTATTTAAGTGAATCCTATGGGCCAAATACCATATTTGTAAAAGAGGTATGGTAAATTAATAAAAATATAAATAAACGAGAGGTATGGTAAACAAATAAAACGTTTTTTATATTTACTCCATAAGTCACGTTATATTTATGAACACTCAAAAAATGCATTATATTTAGGTGAAACCTATGTGCAAAATACTATGGGACAAATACCATGGACTAGATTGTTATTATTACCATGCAAAAAAACATTATTAACCCTAATATTAGTATAAATAAAAATAGAATGGCACATGGTATTGACCCATAGTATTCAACAAAATGGCACATGGTATTGACCCATGGTATTCACCTGGAATGTAGCCTATTTAAATGGGGGAATTAAACCAGCATAGATCCATCTTTACTCTGGATCTACTAACCCCCGAGAGGTATCAAATATCGTGATATGCCAACTAGCATAGAGTGAAAAAATATTTGATCCCTCTCGGGGCTTGGTGGATCAAGAGTAAAAATGGATGTTGTAATTTAATGTATGTTAAACATTTTAGCTTCGTTAAAATAAAAAATAAAATAAAATTCAACTATTAATTTTATTAATTTTTTTTTATAAATTACTAATAGTAATTTTTAAGCTCCGGGTTTATGATAACCCATGGTAATACCATGGTATTCATGTGAGCATAGACTATTTAAAGGGGAAATTCTATCATGTTAGATCCATCTTAATTCTGGGTCTACCAAGTGCTCAGGGGGATAAATAGATTTCATCCCCCTAAGAGTGGTAGATGTGGAGTTAAGATGGATATAGGTTGGTTTTTATGATAATGAAGATATTAAATAGACTTAGGAAATTATATTGTAAAAAAATCTTAAGGTGAATGGTTAAAGCATAGACATTGAACAAGTATATTTGTATACTTCTGTTTTAAACTGAAACAAATCCAGGGCTAAAAGGAATGGATTGATTGCACTAGTCATCCTTCTGTAACTTTCCAACATATGCTGGAGTAAACAGATTGTAATTTGGGTAATTTTTCTAACAACAAATAGGAACATACTTGTGTATTGGCAGGGTGGTTACGAGGTCCTAGAAGTGATGAATTTGAATTTTTCTTGGTTTTATATATAGTATTAGGTGTTTTCTCATGCTTTCTGTGAATGACACGGGTGAATTTTATCCTACACCCACTAGGTTATCGATATGTAACTTCAGTAATTTTGATTTCAAAAGATATTTTAAAGAAATGCAATGATTTCATTTGTGTATTCAATAAACACAATATTCTAATGGAATTCTGCATTTGTGGTTTACCTATATAGATTCCATGGAGAAGTGTTAGTGGTGTGACATCAACTGTCCTCAAGCAGAGGCTTTAGTTTTACTCTTTTTGGAAGCAAATACCTTCTTCCAACATTTTTGAGTTCCATGAAAAATTTGAAATTCCTAATAGTATTCAATTATGGGTTCAAGAGAGACATAGTATTCAATTATGGGTTAAAGAGATCCACACTGAATGATCTATCAGCCTTATCTTCACTTAGTTTAAGACTATTCACTTGGAGAGCCTGCACGTGCCCCCACTTCAAGAGCATAGTAAAGTCATGTAGAACTTAGAGAAGCTATCTTTAAGCTTTTAGTGAAGAATGGAAAAATGTCTAGGTTCAATAACAACCAGTCGAGCTTTGAATAAATCCATGTCTTTTGATAAGAACCTCTTCCAAATTAGAACACAATTTCCTTTTGGCAATAACCACATACAATGTCTTGATTTTGTTATTGAGAAAATAGAGGTTGTGAAACAAGCTTGTGCCATACAAGGACTTGATTCATTGATTTTGTATCAATTATGGCTCTTGATGTAACAATGTCTTGATTTTGTTGCTTGAAAATAGAGGTTACGCTTTACTATTTCACAAAATTTCTTACAATCTTTCCATAAGTATTGATTTGTAATCTCAGTCATTGAGGGATGACAGTAATGACAAAGGTAATATTCCATGGTTTGAAGTTACCCTCTTACTAAATATTTAAATATATCACCACAATTTAACTGTTAGTTAAAGGAATTGTATTTGATTTGTAAACAATTCATTGCTTGATTTATAGATTTTTATTTTTTCCCTTTTTGATTTTTTTTCTCAAATTTGGTATGAGATATCTTCCAATATTTGGGTTCCCTAGTTTCCCCACCATAGCTATGAGGTTCAGATGCTATCATTAAATATTCTCAGAACGTTACAACTTTTCTAATAAGTGTACTTTGAAACATTGTTGTTTCTTTTCCATGGTGTTAATGCAAATAAGCACTACAACTAGTGTCATTATTTAGATTAAGTGCCAAAATCTAGGTGGTCTTGTAATGATGGAGTGATTTTTTTCTAGCTACTAAGGCCATATGCATTTTTATCTCTTATGTTGTCCTGAGATATTCAAATTCAGAATAAGAATTGAGGTCTCGTTTCCACTGTAGATTGCAGTTAGTTTCTTGAACATAATATATAGTATATTATAATTTACTAATCAACTATGGATGTGATCCCTCGCAGGAAAGGAAATTCAAAGTGACTTTGATTTCACATTAATTTGTCAAAACATCCACACAGGAAAGGAGATTCAAAGTGACACTGATTTCACACTGATTTGTCAAAATGGAGGCAAAAGAAAAGGAAACTTTGTATTCAACAATGCTCTTAATTTCATATGTACATGCACAGACATATTAGTAGAAAACATTGAAGGGTTGCCTAAGTAATATTTTCCATTCCACTGCATTCTTTACAGCTTGTAAATAAATAACTCGGAACAATTCATTACACTACTTGTTATTCTTTATTAATCAGTGGTTAAGATTTTGATATTGAACTGGCTAAGATTTTTCTTCCTTCTGTGAAATTATGTGTTCTATAATGCTTCTTTTCCATTCACTATGTATAGCATATAAAGTGTGTCTAATGGAGTAGGAAGATTGGAAAGTCTTGTGATCCTTGAACTATGTTACAAGGCAGAAACCCAACGGGGCAGGGTAGGTGCATCCCCACAAAGGGGTCACAAATACCAAAGTTGGTATTGGCTAGTGCCTTGAGCTAGAAAATTTCCTTTACCCTTGTATTAACAGTGAATCCGGAGAGGATTCTAATATTATCTTTATAAGATTTATATTAGTTAAGATTGATGAATAAAATTCATGAGACATGAGCTAGGATGTCCTTGCAAGGTGGTTGTTGATTATTGGAAGCTATGATGGCCATTATGTCAGGCTAGGTGGTCGCACTCCCTTGATCGTGAGCACGATTGTGATCAAGATGGAAGACTTCATAGTTTGGATTGATTGTTTAGCAGTGATAATTAGTGGGCTCATTCACAAAAGCTTCTATTTCATTAATCCTTTTTATAGAGTTGTCAGATTCAATTTCCAAAGGTTTTAATTACACTATAGAGTTGAGTTCTGAGAGAGTTGTGATTCACAGTGTTAAGTATAGCAGTTATGACACTTGAATGAAGACAAGCATAGTAGATGTATCAGACTCTGTTATAAGCTTACCTGCATATTATAAGGGACTTGGTTGGCTTTTTTGTAATTTTATAAACAAGTTCCATTTCGTGGAAATGTGAAAAAAATAGTGATATTGCCACCATGTGGCTCTTGTCATATATGGTTTTATACTTTTTCAAAAAATTCTCTAAGAGTTCACAATGCTAAGATTCACTAAGACCTTACAAATGTTTATTATTTAGTGAAAGACTCAGCAAGATCTTACAATATTTTATAATTGAGTAAAATATTCGCCATGCCTGGTGAGAGATTCGCCAAAAAATTATATATACATATTATATTATTGATTTTCCTATATACCATGGAGATTCGCCCAATTATTATACATATAAATTTAGGGGGGGTTCTTAAAATTTTCCCTGCTTATGTGTGATGGTTTATTTTTGTTATTACTGCACATAGCTACTATTTAATAAAGTACGAATGCACTGATTAAATATCAACAAATGATGAACTAAATGAATCATAAGTTAACTAGATATACATTGGTTTCCTTAACAACAGTTGCGTGCACACACGAGTTCAATTCACTGAAGTAGCGTATATAAATTTGATTATGAAATGAAAATTTATTGAATTAATAATACTGATTTACCCCCTCCCCCTCTCAGTATTATTTCCAACATACATAGTGGATCATATGATCATAATCGTAAAGGAAGATAGTGGATCTGTCTTAATATCACATATAGAAGAAATATTATCAATGATGTTGCATAACTAATCCCCATAATAGTACCAAGTCATATAGGTGGAATAGTGGTACTGCATAAACTTAGGTGTCAAACTATAGGGTGTTGTTGTGATGAACTACAACATATAAGGGTGGTTGGTAACACTGGCAGAAAACTGAAGGAGCTAAAAATCAAACCAAGATGCTGACACAACCCAAGGTCTTTGCCGACCACATATGGTACATTTTTACACTATGGGAATAAATGAGCTAAAGTTGACCATGTGAGAAATCATTTGATTACCAATCATTGATGTTACCTTTAAAATACACAAGGCAACTCACCGATAATGATGATTAGAGTCAAGGTACCCCAGTAAAATCTAAAAACTGTAAATAAATGTGTTGAAGTCGAACACTTGAGAGAATGTATCAACCAAGAGACATTGATGTATTCTCATTGTTGATAGTGAAGGAGTCTACCACTGATGACTGCAAACTCTAAGGTACTGAAAAAAGGAATCTAGATCTTGTTCCCAGAGAAATGAGTTGGATTCAATGGGAAAATATCTACTGGAAGGGTGGCATTAAGGCATCCCACATCAACCAGCACAAGTGTAACCCATGGGCCAATAATTTGGAAGAACTCAGATGAAAAGAGATGAAGTAATCATTCTGATGCATGTTTTTAGTGTACACAATATGTGGCTAGCACACAATAGAAACCCTCTGAACCAACCAATAATGAGAGCTGACACAAAGGCGAGGAATCCAACAATAGGGTGAAATGGAAACCAAGGTACTCCATAAATCCCAATGTGTGATAATGTAAGATGATGTCGAACACAAGGGAAACCACTCAATCAAAGACCCATTTTATTGTTCAATGTTGAGCACAAGATCACCTATCAATGATGTAAATAGGGCCAGGGTGTAGCTGTAGACCTACTCTCAGAGAATTTTGTAGGAGTTGATAAGATAAAACCCATTAACAAGAAGTCAAAGGAGACCTTCTTAACCAGCACGAGCGAAGGACCAAATAATTGATGTGATACTGAAGATAACTTGATAGACTAGATATGGCTGACTGAAAATGAGTCAAGAGACACCGCATAATGGTCAACATAGGTTGAATTCCCTTGAACAAAATCATGATTCAAATGTGACTGTATATCAGCATAAAATAACTTTATATAAGTTTGCAATGTAGGAGGCATTAAAAAACTCTCCATATGATTGGAAGAGATAACCAACCAGAGGAGGATTACCTCAAGAACAAGATTATGGCTCTCCTAAAGTAAAATTAAGTCCCATCCTAATGGAGGAAAGACTCGTTTTGAGCGATTTGTTCAAGGGCAACACAATTGACTCTTGTTGCCATCAAGTACAGAAGTAAATGTCTCAGTCCCACTATTTTTTGGAATATATATATATATATATTTTTTTTCATATTTAAAGCCTAAAAAGACATAAAATAATTCATATAGTAAAATGGAAAGAATGAGCGTTAGGGGAAGATGCACTAGTTCCTGGAACTGGAACATTTCTATGCTCAATGCAAGGTGGCAAATACTAGTAATCAACACTCAAAGGAATGTTCTTCCACAGATAAAATGTGTCAAGTCACAGAGGCTAATGAATGCATGGTTTGAACTTGCATAAACGTCATGGTCAAGTATGGCTTATACAGGAGTCCAAGTGAAGCTAGCTTAAGGCCAAAAGGGTACATGTAGTCAATATGAAATGTAGCAATACAACTTACACATGGGAGCCTCTAGGGTATAAGGCCAGAAAATAGAAAAGAAGAATAAGAATGAGGCTTCAACGCAAATTCATGGTGGTACTACAGAGGATTCCCAATCCTAATAACAAACTTTCAACATGGGTGCCAAGTGATAATAAGGTACTATCTAGGGAGCCCATGATAAGGTAGGCTCCTACCACACAATTTATGACACTTCCAAGCAGCAAGAAGGTTTCGTGTCACATCTTGGTAGGGTCGATCCTAAGGCAAAAACAGAAAAGGAAACTAATAAATGCACAATGCAAGTGGGAAACCTAACTTATATGCTAGTTTCAAGAACCAATACCTGTTAGATTGGATCAACCATAATAATACCCAAAGGATAAGTCTTCAAAGTTTTGTAGACATAAATAGGAACACTAGGAAAGAAGTTAATACATCCCATATATAAAACTTTAAAACATGTACCTTACATATACAATATGTGCAACCTTGCAGCTTATGCATAATAGTTCTTCAAGACAGACCCCTTGCAGGACTGAAGCCAAGGATTCCGTTGGTAGCTGAAACTCATGGCTTCAAAAAATTACTCTTGCGAAGGCAACTAAACTTCCAATAAATCATGACAACTAGAAGGATAGAAGAGGGAATTGAGGGGTCCCATGCCCCCATAGGAGAAATCACTCTATCAATTGTTGGAACCAAGTCCCAAGACAGAAAATAATAGTTCAAAGGATTCTTCCCAGAAGAAATTGAGCATTGTGGTAGGGCAAAGTCTACTTGAACACTTGGAACATACCAAGGGGTATTCTAAACTAAAGTCAAATTAGGAGGGTGATTATCATATGCAAGCTGATCAATAGTGATAATACTTCCGTTATGAAGAAAATACATCACTCAAAAGAGTGAAGACAACACATCATTCATAGCATAGACATAATCACACTCAAGTAGTACGTGATTTTTAAAGGGCAGAGTCGCCTATGGAATTAAAAATATTGTTTTTTGATAAATGATCAAGTTTGTATGGAAAAGGGTTGCCAAGGCCATACCAAAGCATTAGAATTACATGAGTGTTGAATGATTCTATAACAATGTGCCATGCATGCCAAAACTAGGAAGGAAATCATACATGCAACTCAGTACCTACAAGAAAAAACCACTGTAGTTGTCGATCCCAATTTCCTCTTGTTGTTTCTTTTTTTTCCTTTGTCTTGTTGCTCCAAAACTCCAAGTATGCCACACTCCTCCAAGAGTACTCCAAGAGTATGAGAGAGAGACAGAGTAGAATAGAGAGATCCAAGCTAAAACTGACAAAAGTTTGAACTGAGAAAAGCCATTAATTGATCCTCAGAGTCCCTTTTATTAATGAGGTCTCTACTTTCTTCATTTTCCATTATTTTCCTTCATTTTCCTCCTCGCATGAAACCTGTGACCTTTCACCTTTTCTCCTAATTTCCATTATTTTCATAAATAAAAATGCCAATAAATGTCTCTTGCCTTTCCAAAGCCTTTTCCAATTTCCATAGCCATTAATTAATCACAAGTGATCCCAACCACTATGTGTTTTTCCCAACATTCGGCTTGGAATAGGTGTCCCAAGACATTGGTTATTATTTTTCCTTTATTAACTTTATTACATGGATTTTTGACTAGGGTTGTTACAAAGACTGAAAGAATTAACATTTGTCTAGTTTTACATATAGCTTATACTCTCTCATCAATTGTAGCATGACTGCCAAGTGTTTCTCATAATCCTCCTTGTTCTTTGAATACACCAAAATGTCATCAAAAAATACCAATACATATTTGTTCAAAAATGGACTCAATACATTGTTCATTAGACATATGAAGGTTGTTGATGCATTAGTAAACCCAAAATGTATAACCAAAACTTTATAATGGCCATAACTTATCCAAAAGGTGGTTTTATGGATGTCTTCCTCCTTGATGCACATGTGGTGATACCCGAACCTCAAATCCAATTTTGATAACACCACTGCTCCCCTAAATGGTGTTCTAGGAATAATTATAAAACCTCTTACATGAAATTGAAAATACTTTACTACTTAAACAAGCTCACTAAACCATTTTTCCATTATATTATTGTAAAGTTGATAATATTTTTAAATAACAATGTGATTTTAAATTAGTTTAATTATGTTTGTTAGTTAAATTTATATAGTTTTAAATCAATAAATTTTATATAAGGTGGAGCGACTGATTTTTGAAGATCAAAAATGAGGAGTGTTAGGGTTTCTTTCTCTATTTTTAGGATTTGTTGGACCACCATCGTTGAGTGCTAGTCTGCTCTTGGTGCTCATAGAGGGTGCTTCCTATATTGTGATCTATGCATTGGTTGAGACTATTTATGGCCTATGTTGAGGGTATATAGTTCAAAGTTCTAGAGCTGAGATTTTTTATATGTTATTCAACATTCTATTTTAGGGTTTGAAAATGCTCTTTTGCCATAATCATGGATGGTGTGGGTGCGAAAGACTGTGGATTGCGTTTGTCCTATTATGAATGATCCCAATCATTTCCATATGGGTTTTTTTTTGTCAAATATGCGTATAGAGGTTTCAATACTTTTCTATGTCTTTACCTCATTGTGCAACTGCAAGTGATTAAAGTGGAGTTTGTCCTTTGAAAATTTATGGAGGAAAATCCCCACACAACTTATCTATGTCAAGGATTTGAAATTTTTTCTCTTGGAACTCGTAGGAAAACTGGCTTTTTCTACATCTTAGGGGGATTTTTCTTGGTCCCTCTTTCAATATTTGAAGAGGGAAGATATATCTAAAACTTTGAAGGATAATTATAGCTATCAATTAGATCTAGAAAAGAAAGCATATTTTCAATTTTTTATGATTAACCTTGATGGGAAATTGACTCTTATAAGGGTTTGGGCTAGGGATCTGGTGCAAGATCTTAGGAAGAAGGTCCAAGAAAATTTGTGTATTCCAACAAAGATTCAAAGTTTTATTTTTGCATGGAAATCAAAGAAAGATGTCACCCAGTTGCAAGAATGTGACTTTGATCAAGATTCATCCATCATCTTAAACTTGAGGTTTCATGGAGGATTTCCTCAATCTAGTAATACTAAGTGACCAATTTCATTTAAGGTTGCAATGAAAAGAAAGGATGAGACACAAAATCAATATGATCGAGTCCCCAATACTCTTGGTCCCTACATTGTGGAATAGATGAATCAAGTATAGGATATGCCAGTAGACCTTATTGAGGGTAATGCACTTTAAATTGACTTTCATTCCCAAGAGGTTATATGGAAATTCAATGGTTTTTTGCTCAAGTCAAAGGATCTACATCAATGGTTTTTCACCACTTGGGCTACAAATTGTGATATTAATGTATGTTCCAAGGGTTTTTTTTGTTGTAAAATTTGACACATTGAAGAATATGGATTACACCTTTAAAAAGTCGACCATCATTTCCCTTTTAAATTGTTTGAAAAATAAAATTGAAAATATTTTTCTTTTGATTTAATTTTTATTTGAAATTATTTAAAGATGAAAATAAAAATTATTTTTACTCAAAGATAGTATGACACATTTAATGCCAAAGACTTTTCCTTATGTATGCCAGGTACGATTCATGGTTTCTTCAGGTTTATTTCACTCTAAGAAGTTTTTGGAACTTCAATCTATATGTAATTTTGATATGTTATGAATAATGTTATTTTTTATTAAGAAAAACCTTTATATATTATCTAATAAGCTTTTTAACATGACTTTGTATGGTTTAATTTAACAATGATTTGTTAAAATAGATATTAAGTAGAAAATTGTATTAATAGTTTATTTTATTAAAATATAATATAAAATATTTTTTGAAATTTATTTGGAACTAATTGCCAAAAATATGTCTCAAAAACTTGATATGAATCACAAAAGCCTAAATTCAATACCAATATAAAATAGTTTATGTCAATTATTTATTGACATTTAAAATAAAAAAATAAAGATATATTTATTATTTCTTTTTAATGTTGTTGTGATTTTCTTTTATTTTTATATGTTTTTACACTTTTATATATAGGGGATTTTCATTTTAGTTTTATTTTAGACTATTAGTTTTATGGTATAAATGCCATTTATGTATAGTTGTTATATCTTTAGTCTTAACTCTATCGAGTATCTAGACATCAAATCTTTCCAAGGGCAAACTTCTTTTTGGATTACAAAATTTAAATGAAGGTTTGCACACTAAGAGATTTGTCCCATTCAATGCTAAATAAATCTATGATTAAATAGATCTAAGTTTATTTAAAAACATCTATAGATAACATAATATAAAATATACCTATATGTTATGTATGGTAAAATTTGATTCTATATTCTTGCATATTGCTTTTGTTTTTGCTCATACACAGAATATTTGTAGACAATAGTGGGGTGGTGGATTTCTACATATTTGGTTGTTTCAGATAGTGGGTGCAAATACTTTGGCTGTGGAAATATCAAAATCCAATATATGAGGTTAGAGCCTAACAGCTAATGTTGCTAGTTATGTTTAGCATATTATGTAATGGAATATGATGATGATTTCCACCTCAACCTCACAAAGCATAGACAATTCATATGCCTTCTTCAACAATATGTTTTTATGTTTGTAGAAAGCCACTCACCAATTTATAATATTCTTGATTTGATTTATTTCAATCCTTCTACAACCCATTGTGTATTTATACCCGCTCTATAACCATTCCAATCACATCCACAAAATCCTAGTTTAACAAAGCCCTAGTCATGTTAATGTTATTAGTTGTTAGGCCAAATATGATCTGTGGATTGCCAATTATTTTGACTCATAAAGAGATATGAGGAAATCATTACAGGTGATCAGTAGTAATATCTCCTAACGCAAAAGTTCAGACACGCTAAAATGACTTCATTTCAGTTGGAGTGTATCCTCAAGGTTTCTGAGAGAGAGGATGGGGAATGCTTACAAATAAACAAGAAGAGTGGATGAGAAAACCCTCTTTGGAGGATGGAAATGAAGGAAAACCAACCTGTATTTTGTTTTCTCTAAAACCTATTTTTTTTTTCCATTTTTTAATGTATTTTTATTTTTATGTTTTAATGTAATGCTATGTGACAATATCTCTCTAATATTATGGTGTTACTAAAGTGCCTATTAGCAAAATAAATTGTATTTTTCTCACATTGATGTTTTCTAGGTGGACCTTCTTTCGACCACTTTAAGATCACATCGCCCTTTAAAAGGTGTTATTTTCAAGCTTTATGCCTTATTACATAGTTTTTACTTAATTGTATCCTAACATGATTATCTTCCTTCAGTCCTTTTGATATTTATAATTTCGTACTATAGTGTGAAGCGAATGTTGGACTTCCAAATTACACCCTTAATGTACTTACCATGGAAGAAATGGCTTCAATTTTTCGAGAACAAGGCTAGTCCCTAATGGAGATTGTGTCCTCAACCTGAAGGCTAGAAGAGGAGATGATTATCTCAAATGGTATAAAAGCATCCTTGAACTAGAACTGGAGAAATCAAGAGAGGACATGGTTCTATAACATCATTCTCTCACCAGAAGTTTCCCCCTTTGTCTCTGACAATTCTTGTAGAAACAACAATTGGAAACTCCAATTAGGTAAAGGAGAGCTTGATAATTAGCTAAGTGGAATATCTCATTATTATTTTTTATAGTGGAGCCATAAAAGGTGATCTAAGGGTGGTAAGAGACCCAAGGAGGAGTGTTGGTCATAATTGACCTCATTAGAAAGCAAGTTGTCTCTTTTGCATGAGGACGAGTCACCACCATAATCATTGAAGAAGAATCCTTATTAGTAGCAAGGTATTGCTATCCTCAACTTTAGAGCCCTATCAACAACCACCATAATAGGAAACTCCATGATTGTCATCAGAGTGTTGAAAGGAAACATAAATCTCCTCTTCTATTTCATGTTATGTATTCTTTAGAGAACCATGGTTATTTCCAAGAATTTAAAAAAAGACTCATTTTCCCATCATTCTTGTGATAAAAATCCAATTACAGTTGTAATGGTTAATCAAGTTGCAACAATGGAAGAGGGCATACTCGATTTTAATGCATACGATTTTCTTCAACATTACATAGATTGTCATGCATAACGACCATATGCAGGTAGAAATTGGGTTGGGTTTTGTTTTAGATTTGAAGGGGTGGTCAACCCTTCGACATATGGGTAACATCATTTTAAATTTATAAGGGATAGGATTTATTACATCCCATGCTCCAATAAGTTCCTACCATCCCTTTACATGCATCTTTTAGAAGGGAATGTTGGTGTCATGTTCCTCCATCCTTCTACTTCTTAAGTATTCCTCCTTTCCCACTCAACCTTGTGTGTCTTATTCATCCTTTTAGGATCTATCTCTATGGGTTTTATAAAAATACCAATGAATGTGTTGGATTCAATATCCTCCTTATAATGGATATTGCCTATTGTCCCTTTTTCCTAACAAACGAAACTAAATCCCTCCATGCTTGCTTAAAGAAATGTTAAGAATAATTTAATGTCATTAAGGATGTCATTGAACATGCTATATTTTTAGGTTTAAGATGTAGAGCTAGGTTGGATACATCAGAAGATGAAAGAGAGTACCATTTTAAAAAAGCCTGGGCTGACATCTAGTGACACCTCTAGTAATTTCAACCATGTGAGGTAAGCATCCTCATTGACCCTTTTCATCTTCAAGATCTGGTTCATGAGCATCTTACAATTTTCCAAGAGGCACCTCCATGATATTAATGATTTCAAACACCAAATGATCTCCACTCCATATTTACTCCCAACACAACAAGAACTTCCTACTCCGTTTGCAACCCCAACTCCAACGATGATAGTTGCACACCATAATTGATTGCTTGTTTTTATTGTGATGCATAATTTCTATGTTTTTAATATGGTACTATTTTTATCTCTTTGCATTTATATTAAGATAATTTACTTTGTAATATTCATATCTAGTTTTGAGAAGAAAAACTTGGTTTAAGATGCTGATTAGCATCTCAATAGAGTTCTTGGAATATTTTAATATCAGAGTTCAAATACCCCATTTTGTACTTTGTCCTTTAGTCTATTCAATTTTTGTCTTTTAATATTAATATAAATGACCTTTCTTAAGTATACAAAAATCCCAAGACCTAGGTCATCAACATTATTCCACCTTTTTGGCCCTCAAATCGAGGATTTACTTGTTTAGTCCACTCTTCTAGTTTAGTAGGTTCTAACCTAAAATAGCCCAAAGTAACCTCAAATGCATTGTTTCCTTTCCTAATTCATTAATGAAGTCATATGGTAACTATCACTGGAAGATTTGGCAAAAATTTTGACATTTTATTGAAGTCATTTTGATGAATTCACAACAAAATTTCGATGAAGTATATTAGCTTAGTTTGTGGGCATAGTTTCTTCAAACCTAAGACGCAAAAACACATTGATCTACGATCCTTAATAATGCAAAAGGGAGCATTATCCCAATTAGATTTAGTTGTTGTAATTATTTTTTAAATGAAATTTCCAATTTATTTATGAGGGACTAAGAGCCTAATATTCGTATCCGAAAAAGTGCAAAACACTTGCGAAGTATATAAAGTTTGGGGTATATTAATATGAGGGTTGTGATCCCGTAAGATCAATGACTATAATTTGAAATAGAAATATAAATGACCATGAATTTACAAACTACTTATTACATCATACCCACATTAATTTACCAATGGTAATAATCCAAAAGTGGATCTTCACACTAAGTCAACAATTAAGGTGGATATTGGGTCATCTACCTAAGATAGACTTAATGAGATATTTTACACCTAAAAGCACAAACCACTCTAGGCATACATGTTGGTAGTGAACCGCATCAAAGCCTTTTGTACAATTTGTAAAACCAATTCTTAATATTCCCCAAGCTACTCTAATTTTGGGGTTATTTCATTCTCTTGTGTCAACACAAATAAAAGGTAATAAATGTTACGAACCATGCACCTAAAAATGATGAGAAGCCAAAAACTACAATCCACTTTGAGGTGTAAACATCCTTTTACAATGAATACAATGTATATGACAAGATAATATATCATAAGACTAAGTCTCCTTGGTATATATAAAAGACAAAGCATACAATTATAATGAAAGGTTTCACCCTACATAATAAATATATATATGTGTGTGTGTGTGTGTGTGTGTGTGTGTGTGTGTGTGTGTGTGTGTGTGTGTGATAATTCAATATATAGGCATACTACATGGATTTAGTATTAAACAAGGGGCTTGTATAGGGCTTAACATACCCCTCCCCCTTCAGACAAGCGTTCTCCTCAACACTTGACTAACTGTGTATGTTTCTACATAGATAACTCATCTTCCCATGTCGCCTCTTCCACTAGTGGGACTTCCAATTGATGAGATACATAAAAATTGCTAGATTTTTTAGCTTCAGAATCCTTGTTGCAAATACTGTTTTCGATTCTAGTATGATTTTTTCTTCTTCTTTAATCTCTAGAAAAATAGTTTGGACTAGGATCTTGTCACCAATTACCATTTTTAAGCAGGAAACATGGAAGAATGGATGTATAGTGAATATGGAGGAAACTCTAATTTGTAAGCCATCCTTCCAATCCTCTGCAACAGGGACTTCATTGGGGGAGCAATACCATACCACGTGCTTTCATATAGGGGGATATATATTGAGGAAAAAATGACATAATATATTGAGCATATAATAGGGGATAAAGGTTTTTATATTTGGCAGGTATAAAAAATGGAGCTCAAAGTTAATTAAAAATGTAAAGGTGTGTAAAAAATGTTAATGAAAAAATGGATACCTACAATACCTAGTGAAAGTAGTGGTTCTTAAATTGAGAAGGTGTATTGGGTTCGTATTCGTAGGGGGTTAAATAATTTTATTTAGAGGTATTTTCCAATGATTAGTCAAATTAAGGGTATTACTTAGTATTCCACGAATGCACATGATATGTTAGAGGTTCATTGAGTGAATCCCCCATGTCCTCTGCAACACCTTATAAGGGGAATAATACCTCAATGAAAATTTATTGTCCTCCTTTTGTTGCTTGAGGGAAATCCGTTTGTGTAGTTGCAATATCAGAAATATCCAATCCCCCACTTCAAATTCCCTTTCACTATATAAGGAGGAGAAGATAAAAGGGCCAAGTGTTCAAGTGAAAGGGTTTCTCAAGAATACTTCTATCTTAAGTATATTTTATGTTTCAGGGGCTATGATTATGATATGATCTGAAATATTTTGTGCACCTTGGACACAATGTTGGATCAAGATCATGAGGCATAAAATGAATCATCATTGTATGATCTAATATTGGATGGCTAAGATTTGATTGCTTATGCATGTTTTATTCTTTAAATGTCATGATCTGGGTATGTCTGAAGTCTAGAATAGCAGCGAAGTTGTAAGTTAGTATTTGTAGATATATATATGTGGGTTCGCCTTGGTGAAGGCACATATCCACGCTGGTTCAACTCTTCCAAGTAGCATATGCAAAAGAAAATCTTGTTGCTCAGAAATGACTAATCTATCTGATCAGTGATGTTGTTTTACTATCATCTATCAATGATGTCTTCTTAGATCTGAAAGTAAAACTGAATGCATCAAGAAATTGAGTTCAATTGATTGGCTGATTAAGTGAGAAGGGTGATCTTTGTTGATGTCTATTTAGATCTCTATAATTTGACAGTAGATCTTCAGAATGTTACTGGTTGATACAGTTTTGATTCAGAGGTTTTTATGATTCAGTAATTTTGGAGGTATATGCAGGTTTGGTTAAAGGAAGTAGTGTATACATGCAGGTTGGCTTCACTAAAGTAGTGTATACATTCTGACATATGTTTTTTGAGGTTACAATTGGTTCTGCTTGATGATGCATGGTTTTGGGTTCAACAAAATGTTCGGTGATAGTAATATGACTGTTCAGATTGCCTCATTGTTGGTAGATGTAGTTATTGCAGTGGTGATTAATTGTGTGCTTATGTACCAGGAGTATCCAGTCTGAAAATTTAAGAAATGTGGTCCTTGGAGGAAGAGAAAAGGTCATAGCCTTCTATAGGTAGGTGCCTACATACTGGTAAACATATTGGCTAGTACAAGAGCTAGGGGATTGTAGCTCCCTTCCAATAGAAGTTAGAGAATGAGAGAAGGTTGTATCCTTCTGCATGTGGGTGTCTGCATACTGGTATGAGTCTGCACCAATACAAGATTGTAAATAGATTTTCTTTATATTAAAAGAAGATAGAGACGACTACAGCAGGTAGTTTTTCTCACGCATTGTGTTTCCACCTTAAATCTTGGTGTTCTTGTGCGTTGCTTATGTGTGATGGTTTATTTTTGTTATTACTGCACATAGCGACTGTTTAATAAAGTACTGATGCACTGATTAAATATCAACACATGATGAACTAAATGAATCATAAGTTCACTAGATATACGTTGGTTTCCTTAACAACAGTTGCGTGCACACACGAGTTCAATTCACTGAAGTAGCATATATAAATCTAATTATGAAATGAAAATTTATTGAATTAGTAATATTGATTTACCCCCTCCCCTTCTCAGTATTATTTCCAACATACATAGTGGATCATCTAATCATAATTGTAAGGGAACATAGCGGATCTATCTCAATATCACATATAGAAGAAAATATTATCAATGATGTTGCATAACTAATCCTCATAATAGTACCAAGTCATATAGGTGGAATAGTGGTACTGCATAAACTCGGGTGTCAACATATAGGATGTTGTTATGATGAACTACAACATATAAGGGTGGTTGTTAACACTGGCAGAAAACTGAAGGAGCTGACAATCAAACCAAGATGATGACACAACCCAAGGTCTTTGCCGAACACATATGGTACATTTTTACACTATGGGAATAAATGAGCTAAAGTCGACCATGTGAGATATCATTTGATTACTAGTCATTGATGTCGTTAAAATACATGAGACAACTCACTGATAATGATGACTAGAGTCAAGGTACCCTAGTACGACCTAAAAAGTGTAAATAAATGTGTTGAAGTCGAACACTTGAGAGAATCTATCAATCAATAGACATTGATGTATTCTCACTATCGATAGTGAAGGAGTCTACCACTGATGACTGCAAACCCTAAGGTACTGAAAAAAGGAATCTATATCTTGTTCCCAGAGAAATTAGTTGGATTCGATGGGAAAATATCTACTGGAAGGGTGGCATTAAGGCATCCCACATCAACCAGCGCGAGTGTAACCCACAGGCCAATAATTTGGAAGAACTCAGATGAAAAGAGGTGAAGTAATCATTCTGATGTATGCTTTCAGTGTACACAATATGTGGCTAGCACACGGTAGAAACCCTTTGAACCAACCAATAATGAGAGTTGACACAGAGGCGAGGAATCCAACAATAGGGTCAAATGGAAACCAAGGTATGGCATAAATCCCAATGTGTGATAATGTAAGCTGATGTCAAACACAAGGAAAACCACTCAATCAAGGACCCATGTTATTGTTCAATGTTGAGCACAAGATCACCTATCAATAATGTAAATAGGGCTAGGGTTCAGCTCTAGACCTACTCTCAGAGAATTTTGTAGGACTCGATAAGAGCAAACCATCAACAAGAAGTCAAAGGAGACCTTCTTAACCAACATGAGCGAAGGACCAAACAACTAATGTGATACTGAAGATAACTTGATAGACTAGATATGGCTTACTGAAAATGAGTCAAGAGACACTGCATAATGGTCAACATAGGTTGAATTCCCTTGAGCAAAATCATGACTCAAATGTGACTCTATATCAACATAAAATAACTTTGTATAAGTTTGCAATGTAGGAAGCATTAACAAACTCTCCATATGATTGGAAGAGATAACAAACCAAAGGAGGATTGCCTCAAGAACAAGATTATGGCTCTTGTAAAGTAAAATTAAGTCCCATCCTAATGGAGGAAAGACTTGTTTTGAGTGGTTTGTTTGAGTGTGACACAACTGACTCTTGCTGCCATTAAATACCGAAGTAAATGTCTCATTCCCACATTTTTTTGGAATATATAATTTTTTTTTTCTTTTTCATATTTAAAGCCTAAAAAGAAATAAAATAATTCCTATAGTAAAGTGGTAAGAATGAGTGCTATGGGAAGATGCACTAGTTCCTCGGACTAGAACATTTCTATGCTCAATGCAAGGTGGTGAATACTAGTAATCAACACTCAAAGTAATGTTCTTTCAACAAATAAAATGTGTCAAGTCACAGAGGCTAATGAATGCATGGTTTGAACTTGCATAAACGTCATGGTCAAACGTGGCTTATACACGAGTCCAAGTGAAGCTAGCTTAAGGCCAAAAGGGTACATGTAGTCAATATGCAATGCAGCAGTACAACTTAACACATGGGAGCCTCTAAGGTATAAGGCCAGAAAATAGCGAAGAATAATAAGAATGAGGCTTCAACACAAATTCATGGCAGTACTACAGAGGATTCCTGATCCTAAGAACAAACTTTCAACATGGGTGCCAAGTGACAATAAGGTACTATCTAGGGCACCCATGATAAGGTAGGCTCCTACCAGACAATTTATGACACTTCTAAGCAGTAAGAAGGTTTTGTGTCACATCTTGGTAGGGTCAATCCTAAGGCAAAAAAAGAAAAGGGAACTAATAAATGCACAATGCAAGTGGGAAACCTAACTTATATGCTAGTTTCAAGAACCAATACCTATTAGATTGGATCAACCATAAAAATACCCAAAGGATAAATCTTCAAAGTTTTGTAGACATATATAGGAACACTAGGAAAGAAGTTAATACATCCCATAAAGTACATCCCACAAATAAAACTTTAAAACATGTACCTTATATATACAATATGTGCAACCTTACAGCTTATGCATAATAGTTCTTCAAGATAGACCCGTTGCGGGACTCAAGCCAGGGACTCCTTTGGTAGCTAAAACTCATGGCTTCAAAAAATTCCTCTTGTGAAAGAAACTAAACTTCCAATAAATCATGACAACTAGAAGGATAGAAGATGGAATTAAGGGGTCCCATTCCCCGATAGGAGAAATCACTCTATCAACTGTCGGGACCAAGTCCCGAGATAGAAAATAATAGTTCAAAGGATTCTTCTCAGAAGAAATTGAGCATTGTGGTAGGGCAAAGTCTACTTGAACACTTGGAACATACCAAGGTGTATTCTAAACTAAATTTGAATTAAGAGGGTGATTATCAGATGCAAGCTGATCAATAGTGACAATACTTCCATTATGAGGAAAATACATCACTCAAAAGAGTGAAGACAACACATCATTCATAGCATAGACATAATCACGCTCAAGTAGTACGTGATTTTTAAAGGGCAGAATCACCTATGGAATTCAAAATATTGTTTTTTGATAAATGATCAAGTTTGTACCCAAGGCCATACCAAAGCATCAGAACTACATGAGTGTTGAATGATTCTATAACAATGTGCCATGCATGCCAAAACTAGTAAGGAAATAATACATGCAACTCGATACCTACAAGAAAACACCATTGTAGTTGTCAATCCCAATGTCCTCTTGTTGTTTCTTGTTTTTCCTTTGTCTTGTTGCTCCAAAACTCCAATTATGTCGCACTCCTCCAAGAGTGCTCCAAGACTATGAGAGAGAGAGAGAGTAGAATAGAGAGATCCAAGCTAAAACTGACAAAAGTTTGAACTGAGAAAAGCCATGAATTGATCCTCAAAGTCCCTTTTATTAATGAGGCCTCTACTTTCTTCATTTTCCATTATTTTCCTTCATTTTCTTCCTCGCATGCAACCTATGACCTTTCACCTTTTCTTCTAATTTCAATTATTTTCATAAATAAAAATGCCAATAAATGTCTCATGCCTTTCCAAAGCCTTTTCCATTGCCTTTTCCAATTTCCATAGCCATTGATTAATCACAAGTGATCCCCATCACTATGTGTTTTTCCCAACATTCGGCTTGGAATATGTGTCCCAAGACATTGGTTATTATTTTTCCTTTATTAACTTTATTACATGGATTTTTGACCAGGGTTGTTACAAAGACTGAAAGAATTAACATTTGTCTAGTTTTAAATATAGCTTATACTCTCTCATCAATTGTAGCATGACTGCCAAGTGTTTCTCATAATCCTCCTTGTTCTTTGAATACAACAAAATGTCATCAACAAATACCAATACAAATTTGTTCAAAAATGGACTCAATACATTGTTCATTTGACAGATGAAGGTTGTTGATGCATTAGTGATGAGCCCCAAATTTGGTAACATTTTGGGCTCATTTGGCCTAACTACTCTTGCTCAACCCTTCATTTTTCATAACTTATGCATCATTTTTTAGTATATTTATGTCATTTGTACGAATGAGGGCAGTCACTATTCCTAGGTGGCTAACACATGTTTATTTCAAGTTTTTTGACATTTAATGGAGCAAAACCACGCAGATGAGGGCTAGGAGACAGCCAAGATGGGATTGAGATTTTGTAGGAAGGTTGTCCACAACATTGAATGACCTTCCTCGTGTCTTCACCCCAACTCCGAGCTCCCACAGCCACCACCACCGAGCTAGAAGGCAGCCAAACGGATTTTGAGGAAGCAACAGATTACTCTTAGTTTGGTCAGCCAAACCCCACTAATTTAGGAGGCCAGCTTGGCCCTCGTAATGTATAAATGATGAGGCTGTAGCCTTCGAGGGGGACTTTTGAAACCTTGTTGCATATTCTGAAATACGAGCTGATAGCTCTGTTTTGCTCTTTTGTAAGCCATTTGTGGCATGTTATTTGACTTATGACTATTATCTTTTAATGAAAAGCTGGCAGATTTGAGTTCAGTTCTGAGTTCTTAAAGGAGCCATAGCTCTCGAGGTTGGGCCCAACCTAAGAGCCTAAGGCTTCCTTCCTTTGTATTATTACCTTTCTTTCAGCATTGTATTTCTTTTCCTTTACATGCATTTGGAAACACAGTTTGCTGAGTTGAATTTCTTGGTGTGGTTAAGTAGGTTAGTTTTATGAACAGAGTTGCTTCAGTAGTTTAGATTAGAGTAAGGAGATTGGAGTTAATCAGAGTTCCAAAAAGGGTTGACTGCACACTCACTTTCACCTCTGTTTAGGGACTGGAATTGCAGACCGTGCCACCCACCAAAAACATTGTTTTACATGCTCATGCAAGCTTTGATGCAATGCTCTCGTTTGTAGCAATGTCCATGCGTTCAGATCTTGTGGAATGATTCTTTGCTTCAGTACCATGCATGATTTTCCTTAAAATCACGTTGTTGTTCTTTGGTTTTATAAAAACAGTTAGAATAGGTTGATGAAATTTCGGTTATGTGCAAGACATGGATGATTTGTTTCATTTACACTGTGCAGTACTACTCCCTCACTCCCTTATCCTTCTCAGTCGTGCCTAGGCCATCTATTCATCTCCCAGTTAGACCACTTGCCTCCTAACTCTTCTATTACCCACGTTATTCTACCTTTTTGGCCTTCCATTCCCTCTACCCTCCTCTAGACCAACTAGCTTTGCACACCCCCTCTTCATCTCATCTCTCTGTCCATAGGCCATCACAAGCTCCCCTCCTACCTCCCTATCCATCCATACAGCCTCTTCCACTCATCCATCACCCAAAAATCCGATTGCAGAACATCCTGTAGGAATTACTGAACTTCCTATAGAAATCCTGAACATCCTGTAGAACCCCTGCAGACTTCCTGTAGAAGCTCATAAACACGGTTGCTTGGCATCCAGACTTGGTGAACTTCTCTGAAAGGATGTTAGGGATTCCTTAGACCCTCTTTGAGCCTTCCTGACCTTTTCCAAGCATTTCCCTCCTTGATCTATCCCTGCACAGTCAAGACCCAGTTAGAAGCACACACATAATAATTCCAACAACTTGAACAAAAATACAAAAATATGTTTTCTTTAGATCAAAGTAGTCTAGACACATGCATCTCACCTTCCTAGAAGTAATGGCATCTCTTTCAGTAGTTTGCATTCCCACCTTTTGCATCAGTAGGACTAGCTGGTAGAATTAGGGTTTGCTAGGGTTTGTGATTCTTGTTGGCTTTCAGTTCCTTCCTACAGTAGGTTAATTTCCTTTGAGATAGCTTTCGTTCATCGGTTAAAAATCTTCTTCTGAGAACTCATAGAAGTTGGCTTGAGCCCTAGCGGACTTGTGCCAGCTGACCAAGTGACAGCTGTGACAAGAGCTAGTACTTGTGCATACAGCACCGTCGCTTCCAAGTTTGTTACGAACTACCGGGTTGATAAAATTAGAGAAGGAAGTTCCAGGAGTTGTAGCATTATTGCTACAATACTGGAGCCCACCATCTTTTTGGCGCCGTTGCCGGGGAAGCATCAGAGTATTAGTAATTGTTGCTTTTCTTCTATTTTCCTACTCTCTCCTTCTGCTAAGTAGTTTATTTCATTTCCATTCTGCAAAAGTAGCATAGACATTTCCTGCTTTCATAGATTAACATTTCAATTCCGCAATTTCATTTTTGCAAGCATAGATTAGCATTTCAATTCTGCAAGCGTAGACTAGCATTTCCATTCCTGCAATTTCATTTGAGCAAAGTAGATTAGTTCTTTCCTGCTTTCATTTCAATTCTGCATTTTTATTTCAGCAAGATAGTTAGTTGTAGATCAATTTGTTTCAGTTTTTGCAGGTACCAGAGAAAAAAACAAAAGCAATCAAAAGTCTTTCCATTTCATGCCTCGTAGGAATCGAGATAAAACAGGCAAATTCTTACCCAACACCCCCACCACATCACTGAGTCACCCTTCTCTCTTCTTTGGTGACAGTGATCCAGAAGAACCTATAGGTGAACCTCCTGAGATATACGAAGATCCTTTAGCAGAAGAAGAGTTAGAGACCATTCCATCTGAAGCTATGGCTGACAATAGGGGAGAAGATGAGAGAATAGAAGGTGCCTTCCCCATCCGAGAGACCAATGGAGACATGAAAATGAAGAACATAAGCCCTTCTGCTTTACCTCACTTCCATGGACTGACTACTGAAGATCCTGATACCTTCCTATTTGAGTTTGCTGTCCTTTGTCGAACCTATGACTATACTGAAGATGAGCAGAAGCTGAAACTCTTCCCCTCAACCCTTAAGGATGCAACATTACACTGGTTCATGGGCTTACCTGGGAACAGTATCACCACTTGGGCTCAGATGCAGCAAGCTTTCAATACCAAATACCGGGACTACTATAGGTCCAAGGAAACCAAGGGAGAAATCTTTCGGATGACCATGGGAAATGATGAGTCCTTAGAGGATTACGAGGAAAGGTTCCAACTTAGCTATAAACGGGCCAGGTGCACACTTGACCCTGAATCCCTCAAGTTGGTCCTGCTCCGAGGAGTCCCTGAAGACCTCTTAGATACCCTTCACATGTTAGCTGGAGGAGATATTTACCAACTACCTTATGAGGACATAAAGACTGTGTTTAGAAACCACTCTAGGGCAGCCCGGAAATGAGGTAGAGGAAACCTCCTCTCAGCTGGTATTCCTTTCTCCAAACATGAGGTTGCAAATCAATTAGAGGATCTCAAGAGTGAGGTGAGACAGACCATTGCCATGCAACTTGATACATTCAGGATCCAGCAGAAGAAAGAAGAAGCTGAGAGGGCCTTGGCTATCTTCTGCCCTAGGTGTACAAGGAAACACCCTAAGAACGAATGCCCATTACATTCGGTTGAAGTATGTTTTGTTTGTGAGGAGGACCACCCCACAAACCAATGTCCGACCTTACCTAGGCTTAAAGCCATGTATCAAGGGACAGAAGCCCCCACCGAACCTCTCTATTTTCTCAACCAAAGGAGGCCACAAGGACCTAGACCTTACCAGCAGGGGATGCAAGGGGCACCCCAAGCTTATTACAGCCCCAACCAATCTACTCCTATGCCTTCCTGGGGTCCCCCTGCTCATCCTTCCTGGTCTATGCCTCCTCCATGGTCTTACCCACCTCAGTACCATACTCAACCCACTACTCATTTGTATCACTCACATGCCCAGCCACAGCCTCAGTGGAATGCACCTCAATCGGGGTGGAGGCCCCAGTACAACACTCCTCCCGCCATTTTGCCTCCACCACCAGTTCAACCACAACCATTACCTCCTGCTCCTCCAAGGCAACCTCAAATGCCTGCTCAATCGAACTCGAACCCCAACAACAGACAGGCCCAGCAGGTATATACTGGGGAAACATCATGCCCTACCTATGCTGTGGAGATCTAGGAGATCAATCTGCGATCTGGAAAGACTCTTCTGGATCGCCAACCTCCTCCCCCAGAGGACGAGGACGATAAACAGGAAAGTGAACCAAAGGCTATTCCACCCTTTCCTGAGAGACTAACAGCCACCACACAACCCAACCCAGAGGAGGACGAGCTTCTGGGAGAACTCAAACAGTTGTGTGTGAAAATACCACTTCTCCAAGCCATCAAAGATGTACCAATATACAACAAATTGGTTAAGGAAAAGTGTTTCAGACACCCAGGCAGGCGGAAGAGAGATGCTTCAACCATCAATGTCATAGGACAACTGTCTGACCTTATGTTGGGACAAGTCATCTGCCCAAAGTATCTAGACCCTGGGAGTCCTGTAGTAGATGTCCACATCAATGGCACCATCATACCTCACACCTTGATTGATCTGGGGGCTGCCATTAATGTGATGACCAGAGATACCATGCTCAAACTCAACCTTCAGGGTTCCTTGAGGAAGACCTCGACAGTCCTACAACTAGCAGATCGCTCCACCGTGACTCCCGAAGGGATTGTGGAGGATGTCTTGGTCTCTGTTGACTCTTGGGAATACCCCGCAGATTTCTTGGTTCTGCAACCAAAGGCAAAGCTCACTGGATATCCTCTTATTTTGGGAAGGCCTTGGTTAGCCACTACAGATGCTTACATAAGCTGCCATGCAGGAAACATGACCATCAAAAATGGTCCTATGTCCAAGCAGCTAGTCCTATACCCTCCTGCCCAACCCTCATTAGAGCAGGACTTACCACTTTGGTTGGAGGAAGGAGAAGAGGATGAGGTGTACTCAGCACCTTTGTGCACCCTAGACACCACTAGGGGAGATCCCCCAACCGAGGATGATTTGATTGAGACCTTGATCCGGAATCCACCTCCCAGTGCACTATCCTTAGAGGAATTGGTGGAGGATGCCCAAGCCAGCACCTTAGTGGACCTTTTTGCGACCAACCCTGTCACTCCCAGAGTCAAAAATGTGGAGTTCAGCCCTGAGAGAACGTTAAAGATCAGCTCCTCCCTATCTCCTTCCCAGGAAAAGGAGCTGTGTAGTCTGTTGGCCAGTCATCTAGATGCTTTTGCTTGGAGCTATAAGGAGATGAAAGGAGTCCATCCTTCGGTCTGTACCCATCACATCTACATCAAAGAGGATTGTAAACCGGTTAGGCAACCCCAGAGGAGAATGAATCCAGCCCTTAAGGACATCGTCAAGGAAGAATTGCAAAAACTGTTGGATGCCGGATTCATTTACCCCATCTCGGATAGCGAATGGGTGTCCCCTCTGGTGTTGGTTCCCAAGAAAAATGGGAAGTGGAGAATCTATGTGGACTACCGAGAACTGAACAAAGCTACCAAGAAAGACCATTTTCCTCTACCTTTCATAGATCAAGTGTTGGATGGACTGGCAGGAAAGAAGTTTTTCTCTTTCCTAGATGGGTTTAGCGGGTACAACCAAATCCAAATCAGCCCGGAAGACCAAGATAAGACCACCTTCACTTGTCCTTGGGGTACCTTTGCCTACCGAGTTCTTCCCTTTGGACTATGCAATGCTCCTGCTACCTTCCAGAGAGCCGTCTTGAGCATCTTTTCTGAGCTGGTCCATGATGCGGTGGAAATCTATATGGATGACTTCACTCCTTATGGGTCCAACTTCCAGGAAGCATTGTCCAATTTGGGAAAAGTCCTAACCAAATGCATTGAGATGAACCTGTCCCTTAGTCCTGAAAAATGTGAATTCTTGATGACTGAAGGGACCGTGCTAGACCATACCATTTCTTGCCAAGGGTTACAGGTGGATCCTAACAAAATTGCTCTCATCAAGAAGGTTCCACCTCCTCAAAAGGTAAGGGATGTTCAGAGTTTCTTAGGATTAGCAAGGTATTACAGGAGATTCATTAAAGACTTCAGCAAGCTAGCCTCACCATTGTTTGGCCTCTTGGCAAAAGATGTGGAGTTTAAATGGACTGACGATTGTCAGAGGGCTCTGAATGAATTGAAGGACAAGTTGGTTTCTGCCCCAATCTTGAGAGGTCCAAACTGGGCCCTACCTTTCCACATCCACACTGATGCCTCGAACAAAGCCATAGGGGCAGCCTTAGGACAAGTTGAACAAAAACTTCCATATGCCATTTACTTTGTTAGCAAAAACTTATCCAAAGCAGAACTGAACTACACTGTAACTGAGAAAAAATTCTTGGTCGTGGTCCATGCACTGAACAAGTTCCGACATTATATCACTGGCTATCAAACCTTTGTACATACTGATCATGCTGTAATTAGATATTTAATGAATAAACCAGATGTGAATGCTCGTATTATTAGATGGTTACTTTTGTTGCAGCAGTTTGATTTGACTATCATTGACAAACCAGGTAAAGAAAATGTTGTTGCTGACTTTTTATCTAGATTGGATTTATCTGCAGATGAGGATGGAACGGTGGATGACCAGATGCCCGATGAACATCTGTTTGCTATTTCAGTACTCTCTCCATGGTTTGCTGATATAGCAAACTACCTTGTTTCAGCACAGTTCCCTCCGCACCTATCCTCAAGAGAGAAGAGCAGAATCGTCAGAAAAAGTGCCTCATTCACTTGGATCGGGGGCAACCTGTTCAAGCTTGGCCCTGATCAGATCTTAAGGCGTTGTGTAAGGGAAGAGGAAGTCTTTGATATCCTCCTCACCTGTCATGATGGGCCTTGTGGAGGACACTTTGCAGCAAAGAGGACTGCCTTCAAAATCTTGCAGGCAGGCTACTATTGGCCCACACTTCATCAAGATGTCAGAAGGTATATCAACCAATGTGACCGATGCCAAAGGATGGGGAAACCGACTCAAAGGGATGAGATGCCTCTCCAACCTCAAGTGACTCTTGAGCCATTTGAGAAGTGGGGTATGGATTTTGTGGGTCCAATCAACCCTCCTTCAAGGCAAAGTTCTTACATCATTGTGTGCACAGACTACCTGACAAAGTGGGTAGAAACTAAGGCAATCAAAGCAGCGACAGAAGAAAAGGTGGCTGAGTTCTTAAGAGAAAACATCTTCTACAAATTTGGCTACCCAAGAGAGCTAGTCACCGATCAAGGAAGCCAGTTCACATCCAACTTAATCGAAGACCTACTAGCTCATCACAAAATCAAGCATAGGACTTCCACCCCCTATCATCCTTAAGAAAATGGGCAAGTGGAAGTCACCAATAGAGCATTGGAAGGGATTTTGACTAAGGTGGTGAGTAGCAGTAGGAAAGATTGGGCAGATCGCCTGGTTGAGGCCACATGGGCTTACAACACCACTTGGAAGACCACAACCGGCTTCACACCTTATGAGCTGGTCTATGGGAAGAGAGCTTTGCTGTCAATTGAATTTGAATACAACACTTTGAGGATGGCAGCTCAGCTGGACCTAGATCTCAGCCATTCCCAACAAGAAAGGTTATTGCAGCTGAATGGATTGGACGAGCACCAAATGCAGGCCCTTCTTCACTCAGAAGTGGTTCAACTTCAGAGAAAGGTGTGGCATGACCAACACCTCAATGACAAGCAATTTCATCCAGGAGATTGGGCGCTGTTGTATGATTCCAGGCATAAAGATTTCAAGGGGAAGCTGAGAACCAGATGGCTGGGACCATATGCAGTGGAAAAATGTCATGACAATGGATCTGTTCTTATTCGGACCATTGATGAGGAGGCTATCCCCATGCTTGTCAATGGGCATCGACTGAAGATCTACAGGAAACCTCTCTCAAGACAAGAATTCATCAAAACTGTGGAGAAATCAGTGCTGGTCATAGAGAAGGGTTCTGCCTCTGTTTTGGGCATACCCTAAAGATCTTAAAAATAAATAAATAAAGATCCTTGGGTGAAAACCTCTCTGAGGCTCCCAAGGCAGATGGTAGGGGTGAAAACCTCATTGAGGTGCCCCTGCTGTCTTTCAAAAAAAAAGGTTTGAAAAAGACCCTTGAGTGAAAACCTCTCTGAGGCGCTTAAGGCAGATGGCAAGGGTGAAAACCTCATTGAGGCGCCCCTGCTGTCTTTCAAAAAAAAAAAAAAAAAACACAAAAAAAACAGGGACAGCAAGTTCACAATGTGGCAATGCATGCAGGTTGCAGGTATTTTATGAAGGAAGAAGAGGTCCCTCAACTCAAAGCCAAGGGTCCTTATGACGCTGCCAGGCGACCTCACCAGCACCTCCTCCGAAAACACTCATCTTCTCCAAGGTATGGGCACGATTTCATCACAGCTTAGTCTTCTACAGGAAGCTACAGACTTTCTACAGGAAGTTCTGTATTTCTACAGGAAACTTCCTGTAGAAGTTTTGGACGGCCCAGAACTAATTGTGTGGGGAGATCTAACGACCAAGGTTCGACATGGAGGCATGCAAGCTACTATTTTCTCCATCACACACTGTTGTCACCTCCTTCTACCACCCCAGTTGACATGCAATGAAAGTACCTGCACAATCAAGACAGATCATTGAATTATCAAGAGGAAGCGATTCTTAAATGAAAAAAGACGCCGAGATGCCATGCAATACTCATCACAGCTATCCAAGGGCCCTACGAGCGTGATCGTGATGCCACTGTCTTCACCGTTCAGCATGCACCCGAGGAGGAAAAACTGCTACAAGACATCCTACAGGAATCCCGTAGCAGTTCAGCCAACTAGAGTGTACACCATTCAATCGCCTGCAACATGCAATAATAAAGCGGGAACATGCAGCCGAGTCACAAGCTTCATCATTAGCAGCCTGCGAAGAGGAACCTCCGGGCCTGTGCAAATAGCAGCAGCAAGCAAATCTAGTCATCGTCGTCCTGAAGCCTGGAAAATCATGTCGCGGCCGCACAGGTAAGTGCCTCGCCCTTTCTTTCGTCGAATTACATGAATACTACTTTGAAATGTTTGCAAGGATGAAATGAACGGGTTGAGCAGTCGTATGGATATTCAACTGGCCACGTCGACCAGTCAAATGGTCTAGTCGGATGTGTAGAATGGTGGTCGTGGCAAAAAGAACGGGTAGTGGACACGTGAGAACCGTCCAGTCGGGGAGAAGCGCGTTTTAACAGAAATGGCGGCGGCGGATCTGCGGAGAATGATGCAACAGTCAGGGAACTTGCAGTGGAATGAGTAGATGACGTCGTCCAACGGTCCGGCAGGGACAGCTCACCCCCGCGCCACGGATTCCGCCGGATTCAAATCTATCGGCTAGATTGCCACCCCACGCATTTATCATCAGCCGTTTCGAAGTCGAGTGAGCATCCGAATTCCTCTGAAGCTCGACACTCCAAGTCTTCGGCCTGTTCGAACGTCTGATAGCAGCACAGAAGGCGCAGAACCACTGCAGTGCTCTCCAGAACCCGTGCGCTGCTTCTACAGGAAAGCTCCGCTACAGGAAGCTCACTGCCACGAGGAAAATTGGTCTCTTCACGTCAAAGGTGGCGAATTAAAAAGGTAAGCCTGAACCTGTGCCCCCATGCAATTGGTTTCGAGGGTGGTGGAGTCGACGTTCTACAGTCTGATCATAAAAATTACAAGTGTTGTCCTCCGTTTGCATGAATTGTCGTCGAAGTGTATGTAAGGTTTTCTACAGGAGGTGATTTTTAAGGCTCATCTGTAGATAGTCTTCGTGAATTGTGTGCGTGGCAGAGGCGTAATTCTACGCTCTGTCCCAAAAGGCTAATCTTTGAATACGCATCCGCCACCTCCAGCTAACGTAGTAGGTCTTCACCATGCCAGGTGGGTTCATCAAAAAGGAACCGACCGACTCAAAGAAATTAAGAGAGAACCCTGAGGTGGTAGAGTTGTTCACTCACGCGCAATGGATGTCGTTCTGTGACAAATTACAAGGATATGATGATGAGGTGGCAGAGGAGTTCTTACGAGCTCTGAAGCCAAAATCAAAAACATTGGCCACCGTCAATTTCAGGGGTTTGAGTCTCAGACTCACCCCACAATTCATCAGCCGAGTTACTGAGCTCCCAATGGGGGTACCATGGGACAAAGAAGAGAGGAAATTAGGCCTGAAGGCTAAGAAGGAATTCTTTCCACCAGAGGAGCAATTCTCAGAAGACAAGAACGGGGTTCGCAGAACCAGCTTACTGCCACTTTGGAGCGAAGTCAGCCTCCAAATTATGAAATACATCACATGCGAAGGTCGGTTTAGCATTGTGTATGGGTACCATTTTCGGCTACTCACAGAATTAAGGCATCAGATGGACCTACCTACAGAAAACAAACTAAGTATTCCCTACTTTCTACTGAAGTCTATGACTGAATGTGCCACCAAGTTGAGAGAAGGCACACCAGACCAGGTAGCTCATCACGGGCTCATTAAGCTCCTCGTGGAGGATGCACTCCACACATACAAAGTCCCTCTCTCATGGGAAGCCTTCCGAAATTTGACTAAGGATGGCGATATAAAAATGTTGACCGAAGAGCTTGGTTCCTCCAGCAGCGAGGAGAAGGAGTCAGTACCCGCAGAGAAGAAAGAAAAAGGCCAGAGACCCACGGCCAAAGCACCGAAGAAAGAGAAAAAGGAGAAACAAGAGAAAAAGGGTGCCAAAGAGAAGGATGACACACCCATGTTGACGGCCAGAGAGAAAAGATTACAAAGTAGGGTGGACAAGACTGAGCAGGTCCACGTCAGCAAAGGCACCTCGACAGCAGCCTCGACCAAGTCAAAAAGCAAAACACCCTCAGCAAAGCAAACTAAAGCGGTGCCACCTGTTTCTACAGGAAAACCAAAACCAGCTTCTACAGGAAGCTAGAAATCAGCTGAAAAAGGGCCTTCTACAGGAAGCCCTGAGAAAGGAAAACCCAAGGAAAAGAAAGTCAACATTCTTGCAAGGGAGGCAGCAGCCGTGCTGGCCGCCCTCAGTACACCTCCTAAGCCAAATGAAAAGAGAAAGAGGGAGGCCCCTCTATATTTTAAAGCTAGGAGAAGTGTGAGAATAAAAACGGGCAAGCCACAGCCTCCATCCAGCAGCCCAATCACTATAGAGGATGCCCCTACTTCACCCAGGGAGAGGTCCCCCTCAAAGATATCAGTCACCTATGACAGGGGGAGCCTGAAAACAACTACTTGGAAAGAAAGGTTGGACCAGTTGGCCTCAAAAGCCCGGCTACAGGATGCTGAGGCTGCTCTACAGGAAACCTTAGCCCGGCTTAAGGAAACAGAGAGGTTGGAAGGAGAAGCACCCTCATCACCACCGAGGGAGGACGAAGTAGAGCCACCAAGAGAGGAAGAGAAAGAGCATATTCCGGAGCCTAGCCCTCAGCCAAGTCTAAGCTCATATTATAACTTCTTAGAAGCTGGCAAAATTATACCACAGAAATTCACTATGCCACTGTTCTTTGCATTGGAGGAAGAGAGAGTACGAACCCACACGTGGATGAAAATAGCCAAATCAAAAGGTGTGGCAGACATAGGCCCCTTGGAGAAGCAACTCAAGGAGGCAAGAAAGGAATTAGCTATGGCTAAACACGTGGCAAATTGCCAGCGGGTGTTCCTACAGGAAGAAAACGAAAAACTTAGACTGCAGCTACAGGAGCTGAGGAAAGGAACAGGCACATCCTCAGGGGACATCACAGCAGAACAGCAAGGCAGAGAGGAACTGCAAGTCGGTCTTGGGAAGCCAACCATGCATCTACAGGAAGGGGAGCTGCAAGCACAAATTGAGGTACAAGCTCTCAAACAGCAGCTGCAACAGAAAGAGGCACAATTGGTCTGCATGGCCAGTTGGGCCATGGATGCTATACAATGCAGACAGCCGGCCAAATCCTATGGCCTGTACCTGAGAGACCAATGGCTACAATTTCAAATCAATACCTTGGCGCAAAGGGGTATCTCTCAGCTCCAAGACCCGCAGCAGTTCACTGAATTATGCAATACCAGTTCATCAGAGGATAAGGCCAAACTATCGGAGTTCTACCTCCATAATTTGGCCCTTCCTAATGTGACTTCATGGGATCCCAACACGGTCTTAGGGGATATGCAGTTAATGGCATTTGCCTCATGGTTGAACCATGAAGACAAAAGAGCAGCAGAAGCCAAAGCGGTCATGAACCAAGAGCTGAATGAGCCATTACTAATTAGAGCAGAACCAGGGGATCCAACTGCATTAATATCAGCACACCAACACTTATCCACCGACCCTCAAGCTTCATTGAAATATATGGATCAGCAGGCCCAGGCCATAGCGCATTTCGAGGATATGGAGAGACTGCTAGGGGACAACTGTGTTCAAGCTTGCACCCGCCGATGGAATACATTGGCCCACAGTCTAAAAATCAGAGAATATCATACGCCAACTCGAATGAGGGAAGCTCTAGTACGGGTGCCCATTTATAAGAAATCCATGCAAAACCTCCAGGCCAGTTGGATTGGCCTCAAGCTAAGCCCACCTCTACTGTTAGGATTGATGGAAGGCAGCACAGAGAAAGATGAGCATGAACAGTGGGAAGAGGTGGAAAGAAAGGCTGGGTTCCATGTCAGTAAGGAGGACACTACTGCAGAAGCTTGGGATGTGAGGGTGGCAGTAAAGGCAATGAAGGATGAGGAGCTGGATTAGTTGCTCAAGGATGAGCAATCATTTTAGCTGGGGGGTGATGATGAGCCCCAAATTTGGTAACATTTTGGGCTCATTTGGCCTAACTACCCTTGCTCAACCCTTCATTTTTCATAACTTATGCTTCATTTTTTAGTATATTTATGTCATTTGTACGAATGAGGGCAGTCACTATTCCTAGGTGGCTAACACATGTTTATTTCAGGTTTTTTGACATTTAATGGAGCAAAACCACGCAGATGAGGGCTAGGAGACAGCCAAGATGGGATTGAGATTTTGTAGGAAGGTTGTCCACAGCATTGAATGACCTTCCTCGTGATCTTCACCCCCAACTCCGAGCTCCCACAGCCACTACCACCGAGCTAGAAGGCAGCCAAACGGATTTTGAGGAAGTAGCAGATTACTCTTAGTTTGGTCAGCCAAACCCCACTAATTTAGGAGGTCAGCTTGGCCCTCGCAATGTATAAATGATGAGGCTGTAGCCTTCGAGGGGGACTTTTGAAACCTTGTTGCATATACTGAACTACGAGCTGATAGCTCTGTTTTGCTATTTTGTAAGCCATTTGTGGCATGTTATTTGACTTATGACTATTATCTTTTAATGAAAAGCAGGCAGATTTGAGTTCAGTTCTGAGTTCTTAAAGGAGCCATAGCTCTCGGGGTTGGGCCCAACCTGAGAGCCTAAGGCTTCCTTCCTTTGTATTGTTACCTTTCTTTCAGCATTGTATTTCTTTTCCTTTACATGCATTTGGAAACACAGTTTGCTGAGTTGAATTTCTTGGTGTGGTTAAGTAGGTTAGTTTTATGAACAGAGTTGCTTCAGTAGTTTAGATTAGAGTTAATCAGAGTTCCAAAAAGGGTTGACTGCACACTCACTTTCACCTCTGTTTAGGGACTGGAATTGCAGACCGTGCCACCCACCAAAAACACTGTTTTACATGCTCATGCAAGCTTTGATGCAATGCTCTCGTTTGTAGCAATGTCCATGCGTTCAGATCTTGTGGAATGATTCTTTGCTTCAGTACCATGCATGATTTTCCTTAAAAATCACGTTGCTGTTCTTTGGTTTTATAAAAACAGTTAGAATAGGTTGATGAAATTTCGGTTATGTGCAAGACATGGATGATTTGTTTCATTTACACTGTGCAGTACTACTCCCTCACTCCCTTATCCTTCTCAGTCGTGCCTAGGCCATCTATTCATCTCCCAGTTAGACCACTTGCCTCCTAACTCTTCTATTACCCATGTTATTCTACCTTTTCGGCCTTCCATTCCCTCTACCCTCCTCTAGACCAACCAGCTTTGCACACCCCCTCTTCATCTCATCTCTCCGTCCATAGGCCATCACAAGCTCCCCTCCTACCTCCCTATCCATCCATACAGCCTCTTCCACTCATCCATCACCCAAAAATCCGATTGTCGAACATCCTGTAGGAATTACTGAACTTCCTGTAGAAATCCTGAACATCCTGTAGAACCCCTGCAGACTTCCTGTAGAAGCTCATAAACATGGTTTCTTGGCATCCAGACTCGGTGAACTTCTCTGAAAGGATGTTAGGGATTCCTTAGACCCTCTCTGAGCCTTCCTGACCTTTTCCAAGCATTTCCCTCCTTGATATATCCCTGCACAGTCAAGACCCAGTTAGAAGCACACACATAATAATTCCAACAACTTGAACAAAAATACAAAAATATGTTTTCTTTAGATCAAAGTAGTCTAGACACATGCATCTCACCTTCCTAGAAGTAATGGAATCTCTTTCAGTAGTTTTCATTCCCACCTTTTGCATCAGTAGGACTAGCTGGTAGAATTAGGGTTTGCTAGGGTTTGTGATTCTTGTTGGCTTTCAGTTCCTTCCTACAGTAGGTTAATTTCCTTTGAGATAGCTTTCATTCATCGGTTAAAAAGCTTCTTCTGAGAACTCATAGAAGTTGGCTTGAGCCCTAGCGGACTTGTGCCAGCTAACCAAGTGACAGCTGCGACAAGAGCTAGTACTTGTGCATACAGCATCGTCACTTCCAAGTTTGTTACGAACTACCGGGTTGATAAAATTAGAGAAGGAAGCTCCAGGAGTTGTAGCATTATTGCTACAATACTGGAGCCCACCAATTAGTAAGCCCAAAATGTATAACCAAAACTTTATAACGGCCATAACTTATCCAAAAGGTGGTTTTATGGATGTCTTCCTCCTTGATGCACATGTGGTGATACCCGAACCTCAAATCCAATTTTGATAACACCACTGCTCCCCTAAATGGTGTTCTAGGAATAATTATAAAACCTCTTACATGAAATTGAAAATACTTTACTACTTAAACAAGCACACTAAACCATTTTTCCGTTATATTATTCTAAAGTTGATAATATTTTTAAATAATAAGAATTTTATTTTAAATTAGTTTAATTATTTTTGTTAGTTAAATTTATATAGTTTTAAATCAATAACTTTTATATAAGGTGGAGTGACTGATTTTTCGAAGATCGCAAAATGAGGAGTGTTAGGTTTCTTTCTCTATTTGCAGGATTTGTTGGGCCACCATCGTTGAGTGCTAGTCTGCTCTTGGTGCTCATAGAGGGTGCTTCCTACATTGTGATCTATGCATTGGTTGAGACTATTTATGGCCTATGTTGAGGGTATATAGTTCAAAGTTCTAGATCCGAGATGTTTTATATGTTATTCAACATTCTATTTTAGGGTTTGAAAATGCTCTTTTGCCCTAATCATGGATGGTGTGGGTGCGAAAGATTGTGGATTGGGTTTGTCCTATTATGAATGATCACAATCATTTCCATATTGGTTTTTTTTGTCAAATATGCATATAGAGGTTTCAATATTTTTCTATGTATTTACCTCATTATGTAACTACAAGTGATTAATGTGGAGTTTGTCCTTTGAAAATTTATGGAGGAAAATCCCCACACAACTTATCTATGTCAAGGATTTGAAATATTTTCTCTTGGAACTCGTAGGAAAACTGGCTTTTCCTACATCTTTGGGGGATTTTTCTTGGTCCCTCTTTCAATATTTGAAGAGGGGGGATATATCTAAAACTTGAAGGATAATTATAGCTATCAAATAGATCTAGAAAAGAAATCATATTTTCAATTTTTTGTAATTAACCTTGATGGGAAATTGACTATTATAAGGGTTTGGGCTAGGGATCTGGTGCAAGAACTTAGGAAGAAGGTCCAAGAAAATTTGGGTATTCCAACAAAGATTCAAAGTTTGATTTTTCCATGGAAATCAAAGAAAGATGTCACCCAAATGCAAGAACGTGACTTTGATCAAGATTCAGCCATCATCTCAAACTTGAGGTTTCATGGAGGATTTCCTCAATCTAGTAATACTTAGTGACCAATTTCATTTAAGGTTGTGATGCAAAGAAGGGATGAGACACAAAATCAATATGATTGAGTCCCCAATATTCTTGGTCCCTATGTTGTGGAATAGATGAACCAGGTATAGGATATGCCAGTTGACCTTCTTGAGGTTAACGCACTTTAAATTGACTTTCATTCCCAAGAGGTTATATGGAAATTAAATAGTTTTTGGCTCAAGTCAAAGGATCTACATCAATGGTTTTTCTCCACTTGGACTGCAAATTGTGATATTAATATATGTTCCGAGGGTTTTTTTGTTGTAAAATTTGACACATTGAAGAATATGGATTACACCTTTAAAAAGGGTTAGACATGGTTTTGGGTTGTGTAGGCCTCTTTGTGGCCCCATGGTTCCCAGGTTTTGATGCCAATACTGTTATCACTCAAGAAAAAATATTTTAAATCCTAAACATCAATTTTTTAAATTTCTCAAAGGGTTGGTGTCAGTTTTGGGTCTAGTCTTTTCATCTTGTTTTAGAGTCTTGTTAAGAATCTTGTTAGTATGTCAAATGGGGTCAATTCTCTGTTTTAGTCTATCATTGGTCTCATATCTCACATGAATATCATATGTCGAAACTCATTTCAAAGTTCGTATGTGCTACGAAACTGTCTAGGTGATTTCGTAGCGCAGAAACCTCGTCTAGGTGATTTCGTAGCGCAAAACACTGATTTTGCACTGGCTGCGCTACGAAATCGGGGATTTGTTCAGATCCATAGCCAATCTCACCTAGCTGTCATACCCATCAAAATCCGTTATGTTTACATCAACAGTTGTCAGCTTATACACCTCGCCTATCTCTTGGTCTTAATTTATGATTTCTGGACTGAATTGAGTTGGTTTACATCTCATTCAATACCCGATGCTTTTCTTCTGCTAGCTGATCACAGATTTCATTTGGGAAGAAGTGTATGTTTATTCTGGGCGGTTTTATCTTATTGCACTACAGTCTTCTAGATGATCAATATTTTTTCAGTCAGCTGCATGATACCTGAAACTGGCTACAATATTTTCATTATCGATAGATTGGTATCGAAACCATATTATTGAAAATGATAATGGACACCAGAAGGTTATGGTTGGTTATTCTGATTCAGGAAAAGATGCAGGGCCTTTCACTGCTGCATGGGAATTATATAAAGCACAGGGAGATGTTGTAGCTGCTTGTAAAGAATTTGGCATTAGAGTTACCCTATTCCATGGCCGTGGAGGAAGTATGGGGCCTAGTGGTGGACTTACATATCTTGCCATTCAATCTCAACCGCCTGGTTCTGTCATGGGAACTCTACGATCGACAAAGCAGGGAGAAATGGTACTTGCAAAGTCAGATTTATCCATTGCAGCACTCCTAGCAGAAGGGAAAGTACCTAGTAGAATTGGGAAGAACACAAAAATAAGGAATTGTATCATTGACAAAAATGCAAGGATTGGAAAGAATGTTACGATTTCAAACACTGATGTGGCAATGCCTGAGAAGCCTTCTGCAGACCCTAAAACAGTACTTGCTATCATACTAGGCGGTGGAGCAGGAACACGATTTTTTTCCTCTTACAGGAAGAAGAACCAAACCGACAGTACCAATTGGAGACCCATAATGAGGAAGTTTAAACAAATACAGGAGGTACTGCCAAGAGCAAATGAAACAGGGGAGGTGACACAGCCTCATGAAAGAAAGGATAAAGACAAAGCAGTTACCATTCAAGAAGAAGATAGTGTGGAGACTTGAAAAGGAGATTGGAATTGGCCAACTTTGAAATTGCTAGACTGAAGAAAGATGCCAGGAAATTTGCAGTTAAGGAGGCTTATTTTAACCAAATGCAAGATCGGTGGGAGGACCAAACATTTCAAATACATGAGGTGGTTGATTTTAATGTTCAATTCTGTAGCTGGACTGTTCCTGAAATAAAGGAAGCTCAAGTTATCAGAAAGGTCAATACAAACCTCACATCTGGGATCAAATTCATGAAGAAACAAATTGAAGACTTAAAGATACAGTTAAGCCAGCAGAAAGAATTTCCTTAAAGAAATCCCATTTCAAGTAAGGCTATGTTTCAAATTTTGATGGTTTTGCTTGGTATAATCTTTCTTGAAGAATCATACTTTCCATTCAGTTTTGAAAGGCCTTGGAGCAGTTGAAAGGGATGTTTAAATATCAAGAGGCTTAAAATAGCAAAATTTTGGTTAAAACTGTGTTTTTTGGAATAACACAGCAGTTTCGTAGCGTGCTACGAAACTGCTGAAGATGATGACTAATGCACAGTAGTTTCGTAGCGCGCTACGAAACTGTTGAAGCTGCACAATCTAATCTCAGTCAACCGATTTTGAAATACAAGTGGAAATTTTTTGAAAAGGGAATATCTTCAAGGGATCATCTACAGGTATCAACTTTCAACAAGGTCAAGACAGGTGGAGGAAACATGTATTCGAATCCAACTCTAAACTTTCTGTCATAAAGTGATCTTATTTACTACAGTTAAAGATATGTCAGATAGCTTGGAGGAGCTTTTGTCTTCACACAACGAAAAGGTTGACAGCACATCAAGGACGTGGCATTCTGATATGTTTTGTATAATCAAAGATGAAGGGCATAGTTCATTGGATTCGAACATCTTTGAGGAAAACCAAAGGCCGATAAACAGGGACAGTTTTCTATTTTTCAGGGGCAATGGAGAAAGTGTAACATTGAAGACCAGTATGGAGCTTTGAACATCCACCACAGCCAAACTAAAAAAGGACCACATGTCAAAGAACGAGAATGATTGTAATTAAGGCTATTATTAGCATAATATGGAGTTAGACTCCTATTTGATTTAGATCTCTAGAAAGTCTAGTAGCAGTTTGTTATATTTAATAGGTAGTTAAAAGTTGAATAGGTGTCATTAGAAGTAGATTTCGAGTTCCCCTCATGCTTGAGGAGGAATCTCAGTCAGGTAGAAGAGCTCTATATATAGGGGAAAGAGAAATGTAATAAGGGTTGGAAATTTATAGAAAAAAGCTCTGATATTTGGCCTATGTAAAGACTTTGTTTTTCTGGTAATACAGTACTGGCTTATGCTTCTCAAGAATCATATAGAGTTCAATATATGAGTTTCTTTTGTTGTCTTTTCTTGTTATATATAGTGTTATGAGTATTTGATTACATAGAAATCACTTGCAGTGTTCTAATTTCCTTCATATACTCGTTGACTATCTTCTTTGTGTTTGGTGTGCTCTACCTATATTGAAATCTGAATGCCTTGATTTTTATGCAAATCCAATCCTACTGTTAATACTAGATCACATATGACTCCATAAGCCCAATGGATACTTGTTAATTTTGTTTCCACCATTTTCATTTTTATTTGTTTCACAAAGAGTTAGCCATCTTGATCATAATAAAAAACCTTTAATCCTTTGAGAGAGCCCTCTCAGGCTAAGGAGGCTAAGCCTTAGCCAAAAGATTGGTTTGAAATAGTTACTTGAAGGCTTCCTGGTCTGCAGCCTTCGAGGGCCTGATTTTGAGATAACAAATACCATGGTGGTATCTAAAATGTCAGTTTGGATTAGATTACATCATCTCCCTCTCCATTTTTGGCATCAAAAAGTATTAGAAGGAATTGGAAATGCTTTGGGGAAGTTCATAAAGTTGGATTTGGATAAATCCATAAAAGGAATTTTTACCTTTTCCAAGATTTTTACTTAGTAAGGTTTACCCTATCACATACTTCTACTTCATAACAACATTCAGTGGAACCAACCTTTAGATTTTGAAAAAAATCATTTAAATGTTGTATTTGTCTTCAAATAGAACATTTACAAAAAAATTTCCTCAGGAAAAGAAAGAGCCAAAAATAAAAAATAAACAAGCCCAAAGGCCAAAGGGATGGTACTTCCCAAATTAACATCTCTTTGAAGTGGAGGAGGAAGAAAATATAGATAATTCTACAAGTATTTCTAACCAGAATCCACAAGAAATATTATTAGAAGGAGGAGTTGAGGAGGTGGGATCTATGGTTCAAATATCAAACATTAATAAAGAAACAAAATCTACAATTCAAATGCAATAGAATTAGAAGATTCCCCTAAAAAGGAGGTGGATAGCTTTAAAAGAATCCGTGCATCGAAAAGTTTGGATTCAGATAAAGAAGTCCCCATGAACATGGAAGAGAATCAAATGACTATTATAATTTCCACTCCCAACCATGGTGGTTGGAAATGTTGGGTTGTGTTATATTCTTTCCACAACTAGCCGCCATAGTTTACCGAGGGTTATAGAGCGGGAAGAGGGGAGTGAGGGGTGGAGCCCCCCCATTCGTTGCATTGACTACACAGTGGGGGGGGGGGGTTGACAGACCCCCTATATGGGGGGTTTAAAGGAGGCAGTTAGCCCCCTTCTGCCGGGCCCATGGCAGTACCCTGGGGAAAAAAAAATTGGACCCTATATTAGGTGGGGCGAACATACCTATGCTTTTGTGCATGGTTTTCGCACATGGTTTTGGGTGCGGTGGTTTTCGGTCCATGATATTTGATGCTTTGGCATGTATATATATGTATTGTAACATTGAAAGGAATATAATGAAAAATCAAGCTAGTTCTCCCAATTTTGGGATCCAGGGGAAAGTATCTGTGTATATGTGTTTTATGTGTTATGTTCTTGCATTGTTTATTTATTGTGTTTTAGAATTCATATGTACGTAATTTCTTTGTGGAGTTAAAACCTACATTTGATATCAGAGTTGTTTTGGCTTCAAGGGGATGCCTTTGTTACTGAGCAGTTTCATTGGGTCCTATGGTAGACCCTATTCAGTGGGAGATCTGTGGGATCAATTCTGGTGGTGAAAGAAGATGGCTAGTAGTGGAAAGATAGAGATCAAGAAATTTAATGATCAGAGTTTTGAGTTATGGAAAATCAATATGGAGGATCTATTGGTAGATAAAGATTAGTGGATCATGGTAGATCCGAGTACTAAACCAACAAGAGTGTCCGATGAAGAATGGAAGAAGCTGGATCAGAAGGCAAAGAACACAATACGATTATGTGACTCAGATTCAGTATTGTTGAATGTATCAGGGGAAGCTACAGCTAATACTTTGTGGGACAAGTTAGGGACTTTGTACCAATCTAAGTCTCTGGTGAATAAACTGTTCCTACGGAAAAAGATGTATAACCTGAGAATGAAAGATGGAGACTTGGTGACAAAGCATTTGAACGCATTTAATACTGTGGTAAGTCAGTTATTATCTATTGATATTAAAATTTCAGATGAAGATAAGTGCATCAGTTTGTTGTGTTCTCTTCCATATTTGTGGGATAGTCTCGTTGTTGCAATAGGTAGCAATGCAATTTCTTTTCAGTTTGATGAAATAGTCTCATCCTTAATGACGGAGGAGATGAGACGGAAAAATATGGAGAGCCAGAATGGTGATGCCTTGTCTGTACGAGGAAGGTCCTAAAACAAAAACAAAAATGAGTTATCGAGTGGGAGATCTAAATCTCCAGGAAAACCTGTAAAGGTGTGTTGGAAATGTGGAAAGGAAGCGCACTACAAAAGGGATTGTAAATCTAAAGCTCCTGAAAAAGGAAAGGGATCTGATGATGTTCCTTATATAGAGACAAAAACCACCTCAGATGAATGTGGGTATGTGTACTTAGCTTCTTCAAGTACACATGTAGATCATGAGGCATGGTTGATTGACTAAGGTGCATCCTTTCACTTCACTCACCATAGAGAGTGGTTATGCGAGTATGAGAAATATGATGGTGCTGATTTCTTCTTGGGGGATGACAAGAAGGCTAAAATCATTGGTCGTGAAAAGTTAAGTTGAATTTGCAAGGTGGAAGGATTAGAACACTTCCAGGTGTTCTACATATTCCTGCGTTGGCCAAAAATCTGATTTTTGTAAGAAAGTTGGATGATTTAGGTGTAAAAATAGTGTTTGATAAGGATACCTGCAATATGGTTTGGGGAGCACTGGTATTGATGCATGGAGTTCAAATTGGAACTTTGTACAAGCTACAAGGTAGCACTGTTGTTGACGGGTGCAACAGTTCTATGGTTCCTAAAAGTGGAGCAGAAAATATAGTGGTCTCTGGAGAAAATTCCATGTTGTGGCATCAAAGGCTTGGACATATTGGAGAGAAGGACCTTCAAATGATACATGGGAAAGGTATGGTAGAAGATATGACTAATAGCTCTCTGGATTTTGATTTCTGTGAAAATTGTGTATATGGGAAGAAGAATCGTGTGAGTTTCCCCTTTGGTGGTAAGAGGGCGAAACAAATATTAGATCTTGTGCATAATGATGTGTTTGGACTTGTGAAGCTTCCATCACTAGGTAAGTATATGTACTATGTATCATTTATAGATGACTTTTCAATGAATACATGGATATATTTCCTTAAAAATAAATCTGAAGTCTTTGACAGGTTTAAATAATTTAAGGCTCTAGTGGAAAACCAAACAGAGAAGAAGATAAAGGTGTCGAGGACAGATAATGGTGAAGACTTTCACAAGAAGGAATTTGAAGAATTCTGTAAGAAGTGTGGTATAGCATGGCATAAGACTACTCCATACGCACCTGAGAAAAATGGAGTTGTAGAAAGAATGAACAAGACTTTGATGGAAAGGGAAAGAAGCATGCTCAGTGGTGTCTAGTTAGGATAGGAATTTTTGGCAGAGGCAGTGGAGATTGGATGTTACCTGGTCAATAGATCACCTTCATTAGTGTTGGAGGATAAAACTCCACAAGAGGTATGGGCTAGTAAGAAACCCTCTCTTTCGCATCTGAGGGTATTTGGATGTGATGCATATGTACATGTTCCAAAGGAGAAAAGAACAAATTTAGATAGTAAATTTGAAAAGTGCATCGTTATTGGGTATAAGGATGGTTTAAAGGGTTATAAACTTTGGAACATAGTAACAAGGAAGGTTATGTACAAACGAGATGTGGTGTTCAAAGAGGCGAAATATGTTATTAAACATGAAGTCTTACCAAAGGAACCTGAGAAGATAGAGTTTGAGGTAAAGGAGGAAGAATCAGACTCTACAATAAAAGATGAAGAGGCACAAACTCCGGTTTTGAGAAGACTAGTTCGAGAAAGAAGGCAGCCAGAAAGGTATATTCCATCTGCTTTTTGTTCAAATTTTTCTTTATCTATTACTGATGATGATCCCAGAACTATGAAGGAAGCAATAGATTCAGAGGATGGTAAACTCTGGAAAAAGGCCATGGTTGATGAAATGGCATCTTTGCACAAAAATGAGGCTTGGGATCTGGTGGAGTTGTCGGCTGGAAAGAAACCCATTAGTAGAAAATGGGTGTTCAAGAATAAGACAAATGCAGAAGGAAAGGTGGAGAAATACAAAGCTCGGTTGGTAGCAAAAGGTTATTCCCAGGTGTTGGGAATTTATTTTGGTGATATTTTTTCTCCAATTGCCAAGGTAGCTTCTATAAGATTACTTTTATCTGTTGTTGCTACTTTTGATTTTGAGGTAGAACAGATGGGTGTGAAGACATCATTTCTTCACGGGCATCTAGAAGAAGAGATCTACATGAAGCAACTTGAAGGCTTTGTGGTGAAGGGTAAGAAATAACTAGTATGCAAGTTAAAAAAGTCTTTGTATGGGTTAAGACAGTCACCAATGATGTGGTATCAGAAATGTGATACATTTATACGAGACTTGGTTTTACTGAAAGCAAAGCAGATCACTGCATATATTTTAAATTAATTGGTGACCGTGTTATTTATCTGGTCTTGTATGTGGATGATATGTTGTTGGTTGGAAACGACAAAGAAATTATATAGGATTTGAAGTCCCAATTGTCCTCCAAATTCGATATGAAAGATCTTGGTGTTGCAAACTATATTTTGGGCATGGAAATTAAAAGAGATCGATCAAAGAGGAAGCTCTAGTTAAGCTAGAGGAAGTATGTTGAGACAATATTGCAGAGGTTTAATATGCAGGATAGTAAACCAATGAAGGTTCCTATTCTTGTAGGTGTAAAGTTATCTACTGAAAAGTGTCCCAAGGCACAAGTAGAGGAAGAGGACATGTCCCATGTTCCATATGCAAGTGCAGTCGGTAGCCTGATGTATGCAATGGTTTGTACTAGACCATACATTGCACATGCAATGGGAGTATTGAGCAGGTTTATGTCAAAACTAGGGAAGGAGCATTGGACAACAATGAAGTAGGTTTTCAAGTATTTGCGTGGCACTAGTGATTATGGTTTGTGCTACCAAAGATGTTATGAAACTAGCTCACAAAAAGATAGAAAAGATAGATGAACGCCTTATAATTCAGCCTCTTCAAGGGGGAAACCTCCTTTACATTACATAAGTGAACAATTCTTTGATGATTCAAATGAGAAAACCTCCTTTCTATATATAGGAGTCTAAGGGGTCACAATATAACCAAGCCAACCTAACAATAATAATATAAAGGCACAAAAATAACAATAGAGGGATTCTATGGGGCATAGTAATAACACTATGGGGACAATAGGGGCACAACAATATTAATAAGGGATACAACTACAATATTAATGGGGGCATCACTAGTATTATAGGGACCTAACATGCCCCTCTCCTTCAAAAAGTATTGTCCTCGACGCTTGAGTAGTTCTAGATGCTTCTGTATAAAATTCTCATCCTCCCATGTGGAATCTTCAGCGGATAAGTTCTTCCACTTGATGAGATACTCTGAAATGGATCGATTTCGTAGTTGTCGAGTTCTTGTTTCTATGACTGCTTCCGGTTCCAATATAATTTTCCTTCCTCATCAAATTCTGGCAATATTGTTTGCACTGGGAGCTTGTCACCTATAACCTTCTTTAAACATGAAACATGGAAAACTGGGTGCACTTGAGAAGCTGAAGGAAGCTCCAATTTGTATGCCATAGTACCAATATTTTGCAACACCTTGTATGGACCATAATACTTTGGTGACAAGTTGTTATCCTTCTTAGCTTGCTTGAAGGACATTTGTTTATATGGTTGTAGCCATAGGAATACCCAATCACCTACATCAAAACTTCTTTCACTGCAATGTTGATTTGCCTGTTGTTTCATTCTATTCTGTGCCAACACGAAGTTATCCTTTAAGAGTTGGAGAACTTGTTGTTGATGCTCGATGTGATGTTCCACTACTTGAACCTTAGAATTTTCTCTTAAATATGACGTGATGGATGGTGGCTGATATCCATAAAGTTCCATAAATGGGATCATTTTTGTTGCAGTATGGAAGGAAGTGTTATACCACCATTCAGGTAGAGGCAACCATTTGACCCATTATGTCCATTTATCATATATAAAGCAATGAAGATATCCTTCCAAACATTTGTTTACTATCTCCATTTGCCCATCAGATTGAGGATGATAAGATGAGCTATGAGCTAACTAAGTACCAAGACAAGAAAATAATTTTGTCCAAAAATTTCCTATAAAAATGGGATCTCTGTCACTTACAATAATCTTTGGGTTTCCATGTAGCTTTTGAATTGTTTCCATAAATGTCGTAGAAATTGTACTAGCTTTAAATGGATGTGATAATGCACAAAAGTGTGCATACTCGGTAAGTCTGTCAACTACCACCATGATGACACTCTTTCCCTCAGACTTGGGTAAACCTGTGATAAAATCCATTGAAACCTCCTCCCAACGTTAGCTTGGAATGGATAAAGGTTGTAATAGACCTGGTGTCTTAATTTTTTTAGCTTTATTTTGTTGGCATACCAAACATTCCGCCACAAACTTTTGAATATCTGATTTAAGGCCATCCCAAAAAATTTCCTTCTTAACCCTGTGGTAAGTTTTTAAAAATCCTGAGTGGTGCCCTCCTAAGGGAGAAGCATGCAATTCTGGAAGAATATTTTGTTTGAGTTAGGAATTCTTACAGAGGTATAAGTGATCTGTGTACCATAACAAATCATTTTCCTAGCTAAATGTATCAGATGTACTGGAATCTTGTTGTAATTTTCGAATAATTTTCCACACTTCTTCATCATTCTTCCATTCCTCCCTTGCTTCATTTATCCAATCTGGTTGGATAATAGAAATGGCAAACAACAATGCTTCCACATCCTCATCCTTTCTTGAGAGTGCATCTGCCACAACATTTGCTTCCCTTTTTTGTATATGATTTCAAAGTCATAACCCAACATCTTTGTGACCCATTTTTGTTGTTCTCCTGAGGTCACCATTTCTTAAGTGCATGTAGTATTGCCAACATTTCCTTCTCATAAATAGCTTTGTGTAAATACTTTCCCTTGATTGGACGAATTTCGAAAGCAATGGGTCTTTCATCTTGCATTAAAACAACACCAATTCCATTTCCAGAAGAATCACATTCCACAATAAAGGTTTTTGTGAAGTCAGGTGTAGCTAAGACCGATGCTTGGCACATTTCCTCTTTAAGATATTCGAAGACCGTTGTTGCTTGTGGAGTCCATGAAAATGCATCTTTCTTCAACAATGTTGTTAAAAGTGCTGCTATTTTCCCATAATTCTTAACAAACTTGCAATAATACCCTACCAACTCGAGAAATCCTCACAAATGCTTTATGGATGTGGGGATTTTCCATTCCTTAATGGCTTTAATTTTTCTAGGGTCTACCTTAACTCCTTCATGAGATACAATATGACCCAGATATTCCACCTCTTGTACTCCATAGAAACATTTGGATCTTTTTGCATATAAATGTTTCTCCTCCAATAGTTGTAGCACCCTATCAACATGTTAAACATGATCCTTCCAAGACTTGATGTAGATTAGTATATCATCAAAAATACTAACACAAATTTTCTAAGGAAGGGTTTGAAAATGGAATTCATCAAACCTTGAAATGTAGAAGGTGCATTGGTAAGGCCAAAAGGCATGACCAAAAACTCATAGTGACCCTCATGAGTTCTAAATGTTGTTTTTGGAATGTCTTGAGTCTTCATTCTGATTTTATGATATCCTGAATGAAGATCTAACTTGGTGAAGTAAATTGATCCATGCAATTCATCCAATAATTCATCAATGACAGGAATGGGAAACTTATCTTTAATAGTAAGCTTGTTGATAATCTGGGCACATGCGCCATGATCCATCCTTCTTGTGCACCAATAGTACTAGAGTAGAGAAAGAACTTTGGCTAGGTTGAATTATACCAGCCTCAAGAATTTCTGCAACCATACATTCAATTTCACTCTTTTGGGTATAGGGATATCTGTACGGCTTGATGTTTGGAGGAACACTTCCTGGAATCAAATGAATAGAATGATCATGATCACGAACAAGTGGGAGACCTTTGGGAGTCTCAATTACCTTGGAATTACTGTCCAAGACTTTTTGGAGATCTGGAGAAATAGATGATTTCGATGTGGAAACATCTAGCGAACATAATTGTGCAATTACACCTCGTTGTTCCTTTTTTAGAAGCTTTGTCATACCATTAGAGCTTATTATCTTTCCCAGATTCCCTGCAATACCTCTTAATTCAACTTCCTTTCCTTCCACATAAAATTTCAAGAAAAGTTTTTGAAAGCTAAAAGCTATTGTACCCAAGGATTGTAGCCATTGGACTCCTAGTATAACATCAGCACCTCCCATTGGAATGGAAAGCATTGGGATTTTCAATACATATTCTCCCAAGGATAGCTTGATATTATGGCACTTTCTAGAGCAATTTATCGGTCCTCCATTTGCAACCATCACTTGAAATTCTGGTGCTAGATATAGGAAGCAATTCAATTATTTTTCTATCTTATAATGAATAAAATTGTGGGTACTTCCTGAATCAATCAACACTATTACATTCTTCTTCTTGATTTGTCCTTTTATCTTGATGGTTTGAGGAGTGGTAATTCCAGCAAATGCATTACAAGATATGGTTAGATTCATTTATTTTTTATCTAGGCTTTGTTCCTGGAGTATATCCTCTTCTTTTGACCTTTCTTGCTCCTTTTCTTCTTCCTCTTCATAATCTATGTAGAATAATTTCTTCTCAGCACACTTATGACCTTTAGTGTATTTGATATCACAACTGTAACAAAGCCATTTTGCTCTTTTTTCTTCCAATTGTTGTGGTGTCAACCTTATAGGTTGTGGAAGGCTAGGGGCAACAACACTTCCATCTTTATAGTTGTGAGTGGTATGCTACCTGGTTGCCATAATTTTTCTTTCCATTTTTCTTGCTAACCTGAATGCCTTCTGTAATGAATCAGGTTCCCAAAGGCGAACATCATGTTGGATATTATCCTTTAAAGTCCCTATGAACACATCAATCCTATGCTCCTCTAGAATATTTTTTACCCTTATGTTCAATTTTTGGAACTCCTCAATGTGCTCCATTATTGAACCCTTTTGTTTGAGACTTATTAATTGGCTAAAAAAAGTGTTGCTTTTTGTATCCTCATAATGTGCTATCAATTCTTCTGTAAAAATTACCCACGTGATAATTTGTTTACGAGAGAAAAGCCATTGATACCATACAAACTGATTTGGTTCCAAATATAAAGTTGCAATACGTACCTTTTGTGTGTTGTGCACATTATTGAGATCAAAAAATTGCTCCATTTGTAATATCCATGTTGCGGGATCCTTGCCATCACCCTTCCTCATATTGATTTTTGGAATATGGTGGGCCTTTGATCCAACATTAGAGTCTATGGAATCATGATTAACATTTCTTTTATTCTCATCATGAGTTTCCTTTACTACCCTTTCACCATTAGTGACTATTTCTTGTAACAAATTATTCAAATTTATCTTCAATTCTTCCATCTTATCATCCATGCCATCCATTTTAGCATCCATGCCTTTCATCTTAGCATCTATGTCATTCATCTTAGCTTCCATGCCATCCATCTTAGCTTCTACATCTTCCTTCAAACCATCCATCTTAGATTACGTTACTTTTGTGCAAGTGACACTTGTTGCATTTGGTCTCATAATTTTGATATGTCATGTTGCATTTCTTCCTCTTCTTCATGAGTCATGCTAGAGCTTTCAGGTTGCTAACTAGGTGTTTGCATTTTCTTTTCTCGGGGCATCAATTACCAATAATAATGCTTTACTATGCCCTTTGAATTCCTTCAAAATAATTTTTCAAAACAAACTTATGCAAAAATTGAATAAAAAACTACACACATTTTTCTCAATTTATAGGAGCTGGATATTGAATCTGATATATCTCTATAATTTTGGATCATCCAGTTCTGAAATTGTGACCTGTAGTAGCCCTATGTGTCCTCTTTCCAATGCCACCAGTCTGATCCAAATTGGATCCTCCAAGGAAGAGTTATGCACAATCTCCCAAGAAGACCTGATTATAGACCTTTTCAGAAGAGCGAACTTGTATGAAGTGCCACGTGTCATTATTTCGACCTTTGGCTCTAAAAAATACATACAAGAAACTACAATCCGTCCTCTTTCTGTACCTTCTTACAAAATTTCAATCCGATGCTCAGAGAGAAAGTTATGATAATTTTCCCCAGGTCACCTGTTTGGAATGTAATTCAGGAGTCTGCAAAAAGACAACTTCCTCAAATCATTTCTCTGCAAATATAGTGCGAAAAACTTTGAAATTTGGACTCGAGATTCAATGTGATTTCGTCTCAAATGAGTTTTTTTTTCACTTCTGAAACGTTACAGAAAAAAAATTTATAGAGAAAATGCCACAATGACTTATTTGGAGTAGCGAAACCCTAGAATCTAAGCTCTAATACCAAATGTTATGAAACCAGCTCACAAAAATAGAAAAGATAGATGAACGCCTTATAATTTAGCCTCTTCAAGGGGGAAACCTCCTTTACATTACATAAATGAACAATTCTTTGATGATTCATATGACAAAATCTCCTTTCTATATATAGGAGTCTAAGGGGTCATAATATAACCAAGCCGACCTAACAATAATAATATAAAGGCACAAAAATAACAATAGAGGGATTCTATGGGGCATAGTAATAACAATATGGGGACAATAGGGGCACAACAATATTAATAATGGATATAGCTGCAATATTAATGGGGGCATCACTAGTATTATAGGGACCTAACAAAGGAAGACCAGGATTGGACAAAGTTTTGGATATTTGTGGCTTTGTTGATACATACTGGGCTGGAGATCTAGATCAAAGAAGATCTACAAGTGGGTGTGTGTTTAACCTATTTGGAGGTGTAGTGAGTTGGATGAGTAAGAAACAATATGTAGTGGCACTATCAACTATAGAAGTAGAATACATGGTAGCCACTCATGCAAGCAAGGAAGTAGTTTGGTTGCAGAGATTGTGTTGAAGTATGGGGTTAGTACAGGGAGCTCTAAGGATAGACTGTGACAGCCAAAGTGAAATTTATTTGGCAAAGAACCCTTCTTATCATTCAAAGACAAAGCATATTGATGTTTAGTATCACTTTGTGAGGGATATGATAGAAGACAAAAAGTTGTTTCTAGTAAAGGTGGACACTTTGAAGAATATTGTAGATGCATTCATAAAATATGTGAGCTTTGAGAAGTTATCTTGGTGTAGAGAAACAATGGTCATTGCAGGGCTAGATAAATGACTAAGCTCTCTTGTAGCCCCCTCTGGAAAGAAAACAAAAAGTGGGAGAATGTTGGGTTGTGATATATTCTTTCCACGACTAGCCACCCTAGTTTACCAGTGGGTTAGAGGGAGGGCGGAGCCCCCCCTTCATTACGTCAACTGCATAGTGGGGGTGTGGCAAACCCCCTGTACTGGGGGTTTGAGGGGGGGCGGTTACCCCCCCTCTACAAGGTCTAGGGCAGCGCCCCGGGGAATTTTTTTTTTTGACCCTATATGAGGTGGGGCAAACCTCTTATGGTTTTGTGAATGGTTTTCGCAAATGGTTTTGGGTGCGATGGTTTTTTATCCATGGTACTAGATGCTTTGGCATGTATATATATGTATTGTAACATTGAAAGGAATATAATGAAAAATCAAGTTGGTAGTCACGGTTTTGGGATCCAGAGGAAAATCTCTGTGTATATGTGTTTTATGTGTTATGCTCTCTCATTGTTTATTTTTTGGGTTTTAGAATTTGCATGCAGGTAATTTCTATATGGGGTTAAAACCTACAGGCAAAAGCTAAAGAAAAAGGAGGGAAGAAAAGAGAAACTAAGTGCCTTCACACTTAGCTCCTAAATGTATTTTTTTTTGTTTCTTTTTTTTAGTTTTGTTTTCTTAGGCACTAATCATTGTGATCCAAGTGGATATTGGTGGCCACCCACCAAGTCCACTTGGACCCTCACCATTGTTTCTTTCAATTTTTTAGTTTCCTTAATTGTAGCACAGTTTACTATTTTTAGTAGCTTTTCGAGTCCTGAACTTTCGGAGTTGTTTTGAGGGCCTAAACGATGTTTTTTGGGAAAATTGGGAGAAACATTGAAGCATGGGAAAATTTCTCTTCCCGAGGTTTTAGTTCTCGAATAGATCTTTCTAACGAGATATTGTGCACGTCAAATGGAGATCGTATGCCAAGTTATGACCCTGGGAAGTTGATGTACCAATTTACCCAAACAGGGCCCATAGTTTGGCATTTCATCTTCTAGGGTTAGTTTTTTAGATGTTTAGGGTTTTCCATTGTTTCTCAACAATAAATAGGTGATTGAGCTTCATTGTAGCATAGTTTGGAGGCATGTAGCCGCCACATCTCTTCTCAGAGATAAGCTACCATTGCCCTAGCTAGTTTACTTCCATTTATGTTTGTAAGCATATTTCAGTATTTTACAGTAATGAAATGAAGTATTATTTCTATTGCATCTCTATATGTATGGTTATATCTATAATTTGTTGCATTCCTATTTAAATCTAGATCAATGGTATCATAGGGGTCTACTCTTTCTCTGTCTTTCTTTGCATATCCCCAATGAGGTCGGGATATAAGGAGTTAGGGCTTGAATTGGTTGAACCTTTGCAAAACCAGCCTTGCAAATCCTGATAGCCTCCCATGACGGATGAAAAGAAAGACGAGGGGGTAGGAGATCCTATCAAAATCTTGCTCGAAGAGGCCCTCGAGCAACAAAGGAACACGATGATGGACAAATTTTCCCAGATCCTTCAGCGGCTACCCAAGGGCGACACATCTACTTCCAGCAACTACTATAGAAGCACCACACCCTTTAAGGTACTAATCGAACCCTCCGATGTGTGGAAGACTGCCTTCAAAGCCAGGGAGGACCTTTTCGAATGGTTGGTTATGCCTTTTGGATTGACGAATGCTCCTGCAACCTTCATGAGGCTAATGGATGACATCTTGCAGCCATTCACCAACTCATTTGTAGTGGTATACTTGGATGACATCTTGATCTTTAGGCAGAGTTGGGAAGAGCACCTCCACCACATCTAATAGATTCTCCAAACACTACGGCAACACAAGTTATGTGTCAATTTGGATAAATGCACTTTTGGCATGACCCAAGTTCAGTATCTGGGATACATTATTGATGAACGGGGGTGCATGTGGATCCAACCAAGATCCAAGTCATTTGGGATTCGCCATCTCCAACCACTCTAACAGAGCCCCGCAGCTTTCTAGGTCTTGCCAACTTCTACCGTAGGTTCGTGTTGGGATTTTCTCATATCACTTGGCCCTTGAGTCAAGTCACCAAGGGAGGAGTGAAAGAAAAATAGTGGCAGTACTGCAGAAGTATTTTTATTGGCCGAATTTTCGACAGGATGTCAGGAAGCACACTAAATCATGTACTACCTACGACATTGCTAAACCGGCCATCATAAAGCAAGGCCTCTATACCCCGTTGCCTACCCCTATTAGACCTTGGGAATCCATCTCCATGGATTACATGTCAGGCCTTCCTTCTACTAAGCATGGAAAAGACTGTGTTTTTGTGGTCATTAACAAGTTTTCAAAGATGGCCATTATGGTGGCCTGCAAGAAGAATATCATAGCAGAAGCCACTGCTAAAATCTTATTTGAATGAGTGTGGTTACACTTTGGGATCCCACGGCCTATCATCTCAAATTGGGACAATAGGTTCCTCAGTACATTTGGGTCCAGTCTCTAGTCAATGCTGGACACCAAACTCACTAAGTCCACAACCTTCCATCCTCAAAATGATGGCCAGATAGAGGTTGTCAACAGGATGATTGTACACATTCTTCACATGTACAACTCAAAGCATCCACACACATGGGATGAGAGCCTCCCCTATGCTCAGCTTAACTACAACCAAAATCTCCATAGCTCGACTGGCCACAACCCTTTTCAGGTGGGCTTGGGATTCCAGCCACTATGTCCCATTGATCTGGCCATGCCATTTGTAGCTACTCACGTAGATTCGGCTCATGTCAAGTCTGAAACAGATAAGGCAAATAGCTTCATTGAGCACATCCAACATATTTTCGAGTAGGTCCACAACATTCTAGATAAATCAAATGCCAAGTACAAGCAGCGACATGATGAACATCGGGTGCCACACAAGATTCAGGTGGGCGACAAATTCTGGTTGCATTTGAAAAAGGAATGCCTTACCGGAGCCTATCGAAAACTCAGACCATTCTAATATGGTCCTTACACCATTACCAAGGCTGTGGGAGATAATGCATTTGAGCTCAGCATTCCCCCATTTCTTGGCATGCACCTAGTGTTCAATGTGGACCGCCTTCGGCCATACTTTCCACCATTACTAGACACATCTGACATTGCAAAATAGCTCATACCCATAGAGTTAAATCCAAATTGCATGGAACAAGCTGCAACTAATTAGATCATGGGCACAAAGATCAAGCACTCTCACCAGCATAATATCCAACTGTATCGAGTTGTCAAAGCAGGCCAACTCCTTCACTAGGGCAAGTGGCTCACCAGGGACTATGTTCAGCAGAAGTTTCCTCATCTCATGGAGGAAATCAACGCAATGGGGACCATTGCTTCCTAAGGGGAGAGGAATGATCTAGGTGGATATTGGTGACCACCCAACAAGTCCATTTGGACCCCCACCATTGTTTCTTTAAGCTTTTCACTTTCCTTAATTGTAGCACAGTTTACAATTTTTAACAGCCTTTCGGGTCCTGAACTTCTGGAGCTGTTTTGAGGGCCTAAATGACGTTTTTTGGGAAAATTTCTCTTCCAAAAGTTGTATTTCTTGAATATATCTTTCTAACGAGATATTGGGCACGTCAAACAGAGATTGTATGCCAAAGTTACGACCCCAGGAAGTTGATGTACCAATTTACCCAAACGGGGCCCATAGTTTGGCGTTTCATCTTCTACGGTTATGTTTTTAGATGTTTAGGGTTTTCCATTGCTTCTCAACAATAAATAGGTCTTCAAGCCTCATTGTAACATAGTTCAAAGGCATGTAGCTGACACATCTCTTCTTAGAGATAAGCTACCATCGCCCTAGCTAGTTTATTTCCATTTATGTTTGTAAGCATATTTCAGTATTTTACAGTAATGAAATGAATTATTATTTCTGTTGCATCTCTATATGTATGGTTATATCGGTAATTTGTTGCGTTCCTATTTAAATCCAGATCAGTGGTATTAGAGGGGTCTACTCTTTCTCTGTCTTTCTTTGTATGTCCCCAACAAGGTCGGGATATAAGGAGTTAGGACTTGAACTGGTCGAACCTTTGCAAGACCAGCCTCGCAAATCCTAACAACCTCCCATGGCAGATGAAAATAAAGTCGAAGGGGTAGGATATCCTATCAAAATATTGCTCGAAGAGGTCCTCGAGTGACAAAGGAACACAATGATGGACAACTTTGCCCAGATCCTTCAGCGGCTACCAAGGGGTGACACATCTACTTCCAGTAGCTACTCTGGAAGTGCCACACCCTTTAAAGTACCAATCGAACCCTCTGATGTGTGGAACATAGCCTTCAAAGCTAAGGAGGACCTTTTCGAATGGTTGGTTATGCCTTTTGGATTGACGAATGCTCCTGCAACCTTCATGAGGCTAATGGATGACATCTTGTGGCCATTCACCAACTCATATGTAGTGGTATATTTAGATGACATCCTGATGTTCAGATAGAGTTGGGAATAGCACCTCCACCACATCTGACAGGTTCTCTAAACACTGTGGCAACACAAGTTATGTGCCAATTTGGAGAAATGCACTTTTGGCATGACCTAGGTTCAACATCTGGGATACATTATTGATGAACAGGGGGTGCATGTGGATCCAACCAACATCCAAGTCATTCAGGATTGGCCATCTCCAACCACTTTGACAAAGCTCCGCAACTTTCTAGGTCTTGACAACTTCTACCGCAGGTTCGTGTTGGGATTTTCTCATATCAATTGGCCCTTAAGTCAAGTCACCAAAGGAGGAGCAAAAGAAAATTTATTTTGGTCTGAATCTCAATAGAAGGCATTCATAGAGTTGAAAGATCGTCTTTGCTTTGCACCAGTGCTCACATTACCAGACTTGCAACAACCATTGGCTCTCCACAGCTCGACTAGCCACAACCCTTTTTAGGTGGGCTTGGGATTCCAGCCACTATGTCCCATTGATGTGGCCATGCCATTTGCAACTACTCATATAGATTTGGCTCATGTCAAGTCTGAAACAGATAAGGCAAACGACTTCATTGAGCACATCCAACATATTCGCGAGCAGGTCCAAAACATTCTAGAGAAATCAAATGCCAAGTACAAGAAACAACATGATGAACATCGGGTGCCACACAAGTTTCAGGTCGGTGACAAAATCTAGTTGCATTTGCAAAAGAAACGCCTTACCGAAGCCTATCAGAAACTCAGACCATTCTGATATGGTCCTTACACCATTACCAAGGTTGTGTGAGACAATACATTTGAGCTCAGCATTCCCCCATTCCTTTGCCTGCACCCAGTATTCAATGTGGACCACCTTCGGCCATACATTCCACCATTACTAGACACATCTGACATTGCAGAACAGCTCACACCCACAGAGTTAAATCTAGATAGCATGGAACAAGCTGCAACTTATCGGATCATGGCACACAAATAAAGCACACTCGCTAGCAGAATATCCAACTGCATCGAGTTGTCAAAGGAGGCCAACTCCTTCACTAGGACAAGTGGCTCACCAGGGACTAAGTTCAGCAGAAGTTTAATCATCTCATGGAGGAATTCAACGCAATGGGGACCATTGCTTCCTAAGGGGGGAGAAATGCTCTAGGTGGACATTTGTGGCCACCCGCCAAGTCCACTTGGACCCCCACCATTGTTTCTTTTATCTTTTCAGTTTCCTTAATTGTAGCACAATTTACTATTTTTAGCAGTTTTTCGAGTCCTGAACTTCTGGAGCTGTTTTGAGGCCCTAAATGACTTTTTTTGGGAAAAATGGGAGCAACATGGGTCCATGGGGTCATTTTTCTCTTCCCAAAGTTGTAGTTCTCAGATATATCTTTCTAACGAGATATTGTGTGCATCAAACGAAGATCGTATGCCAAAGTTAAGACCCCTGGAAATTGATGTACCAATTTACCCAAACAGGGCCCACAATTTGGCGTTTCATCTTCTAAGGTTAGGGTTTTAGATGTTTAGGGTTTTCCATTGTTTCTCAACAATAAATAGGCATTTCAACCTCATTATAACACATTTCATAGGCATGTAGCCGCCACATCTCTTCTCTAAGATAAGTTACCATCACCCTAGCTAGTTTATTTCCATTTCTGTTTGTAAGCATATTTAAGTATTTTACAGTAAAGAAATGAAGTATTATTTCTATTACATCTCTATATGTATGGTTATATCTGTAATTTGTTGCGTTTCTGTTTAAATCCGGATCACATTGGTTAGTGTGATAAATTTTCTTTTGAATTTGCAAAAATGTAATTTTGTTCTTTAAATAAAATTGCAATTTTTCCTTGCGAAAAAATAGCTTTTATATAAGAATTTTCATAATGACATATTTTATTTACTATCAATTAATTAAAAGGTGATCTAAAAAAAACCCCATTTAAGGCTTGTAATAAGAGACAATATCCAAATGCATTAGGTTATAGGCCTATCCCCATATCTCTTTGTACAATTATTTGGTTGACCCCTTAGCTACTATGCCTTAAAGGAACATGTTAAAGTAGAGTGAGATCATTTATTAAGATATTTTCCTTTTTTTTATCTCCTTAGCAACAATTCAAAGTACTATGGATGCATATAGAATTTTGATTGGGGACCTTCTACTTTTTTTATCACAGTAAAGTCATTTCTTTGATTTAAGGAAATAATGACATTTATCTCAGCCTATATGGATGAAGTTCCTAATCTTCCATATTTTTGGTTATTGGAAAGCTTTAAAGCAATAACCAATTCCTTAGGTTCTCACTAGTAAGAATGAATGGCTTGAGTTCTAATTCTAGAGGGTGGATCTTGCATGGGAAGTTACCTTTTGAGATTCCTTCAAAACCTCCCAATTCTCAACATGAGGATTTTATTTTGGGTCCAATACTATTTGATTTCGAGTCATAGTCCAAGAATTTTCCAGAGATTATTTAAACAGTTTTAGGTCAGATTAAGGTTTCAAATGCAAGTCTAGATACCCTTTAAATCCCACTAAAAAGGATAAAAAGGAATTTCCATAAGAAAATAAAAATCCATAGTTAGGGTTCTTAGAGAAAGCACAACCTCTACAAGTGGGGCCTCATGATCAATATGGTGTTGAATATTTATATTAGCTATATGGGATGATCTAAGTTCTAAATCCTTTCCCTTTTCTTCAAGTTTAGGTGTTATTTCATTCTCTCAAGAATTCAAGGAGGAATCCTTGTTATGAATTTGATGAGGTAAAAATATTATTGTGGTGGAGATCTAAATTGTGTATTGAGAAGATTTTAAATTCAGGGTTTTCTTGCACACTCAAATCCACTATGTGATTTCACATTATAGAGGTTGGAAGATGTAGAATTATTAGATGTAGAGCCTATTAAGTTTTCTCCAACTTGAAAAAAGCTAAAATTGGATCAATTTAGTATAGCAAAAACATTAGAAAGGTTTTTTAAATGAAGGCATTGTTTCTTATTAATTTACAGTAAAATAGTCAATTGATGTTCATGGAGGATTTGACCACCACCTAATCATTTTGGAAATTGGAATTGATAAAGAAATACTTGGAAATTGAGATTACCCTTATTCCTAAGAATAACAACCTAGGTCATTTGAAGAATTTAAACCTATATCTTTATGTAATTGTGTTTAAAAGTTTCTGACTAAGATGTAAGAATAACAACTAATATAAGACCTCTCTTACAAAGAAATCTTGTAATTTTTGCATTTTGACTAGTTAGTATATGCCAAAGATAACAACTAATATACAAAATTAACTAGTGGCCATGGCTAGCAATGGATTTTCCTAGTGACCACCATTAGTTTAGCATTGACTAATCCAAATTATAATGTTTAACTTTGACAATAATTTATTTTTAAACATTTGATTGGGCCATAACTTTGAAGGTCTTATTGTAGCCTTTTTGATGTCTCACATTTTTTAGGTAAATGTTTGTATGTTATGTATGTTAAAATTTGATTCTATATTCTTGCATATTGGTTTTGTTTTTTATCATACACAGAATATTTGTAGACAATAGTGGGGTGGTGGATTTCTACATATTTGGTTGTTTCAGATAGTGGGCGCAAATACTTTGGCAATGGATATATCAAAATCCAATAAATGAGGTTGGAGCCTACCAGTTAATGTTGCAAATAATGTTTAGCATATTATGTAATGGAATATTTTATATGTTGATACTTCATAAGATATTTTGAGTTATTTTGCATTAGGCATAGAAAAAGTTATTTTAATAACATTTACCATAATTTGTTATTCACATTTAGAAGGAGAATAATGACAAGGAATGGAAGGAAAATGAGTAAGCAATATCCACACTTGTTATTAGAAAATTAACACAATTTTCCGCATTTTGAAAAGATGATGATTTCCACCTCAACCTCGCAAAGTATAGACAATTCATATGCCTTCTTCAACAATATGTTTTTATGTTTGTAGAAAGCCACTCACAAATTTATAATATGCTTGATTTGATTTATTTCAATCCTTCTACAACCCATTGTGTATTTATACCCACTCTATAACCATTCCAATCACATCCACAAAATCCTAGTTTAACAAAGCACTAGTCATGTTAATGTTATTAGTTCTTAGGCTGAATATGATTAGTGGATTGCCAATTATTTTGACTCATAAAGAGATATGAGGAAATCATTGCAGGTGATCACTCATAATATCTCCTAACGCAAAAGTTCAGACACGCTAAAATGACTTCATTTCAGTTGGAGTGTATCCTCAAGGTTTCTGAGAGGGAGGATGGGGAATGCTTACAAATAAACAAGAAGAGTGGATGAGAAAACCCTCTTTGGAGGATGGAAATGAAGGAAAACCAACTTGTATTTTGTTTTCTCTAAAACCTATTTTTTTCATTTTTAATGTATTTTTATTTTTATGCTTTAAAGTAATGTTTTTTTTTTTCCACAGAAAAAAGCCAACCTTCTATTAAAAATAGGGTTACATAGTATATGCAAGCATTTCGAAGAGACTTAAATCCACCAGAGAAGGGGAGGAAATCTCAGGCGGCTGCCAAAACTAGCTCGCTGTGTAAAAATTCTTAGCAAGCCAATCCATGAAGGACAACTCCTCCAGAACACACGCGCTTCCCGAGATCAGAATCACGCAGGAAAAAATGCAGAGAGATCAATATAAATACATAGACCTCGAGAATCCACAGTGAACATGTTATCACAAAATCACTACTGAGGGCTGCAACCAAGCAAGATTTCATGTAACTCTTTCAACCTAGCTTTAGATCAAAGATTAGCCTCTTTGATCAGAGAGGGCTCTCTCACAAACTCTTGATTAAAATCATTCACTACAAAAGATGGCTAACTCTTTATTCATTGATAAAAGCAAAAGCTGGTTGGATTCATGTCAAACTGGTTCTCATTGGGCTATGGAGTCTCATACACTAAGTAAACAAGAAAAACATTATCATTTCATAGAAGCCAAGGCTCTTTGCATTAAGTGTCAAACATACTCCATCAAAACCACAGCTTGTTAAACACACAGGAAGTCAGAGCATAATATTATGAATTCTGAGTGATTGTGTTACAACAAGGCTGTAAATGAACATAAAACATAAAACACCATCCTTATATTTGACCACAATAATCCATCGAGAATCTTGGGAAGAAATCAACACTGTTTTACTATTACTGTCATAAGCTTTACAATGGCCCAAAACAACTCTGTTTTTCTATAAAATGTCCAACCCTTTTTACATCCTATATTGATCCATATATAGGCAAGCAAACTCCATCACCTCGAGCTTCCTCCTCCAGCATGAGGGGAGCCTCGAAGGTGGCTATTAACTATTCCTACATGCTATTTAATTAATGCATTTATTACAAAGTGCTGAACTGTAATTGCACACAATCCTAATCAAACTAGAACACTAATTCCTTTCTCCTCGTATGCTTGATGCTTTTCTGGCTCTTGACACATGTCCTTTTGCTGGTTGGATCTAGATGGCTGAGCTACGGATACAATGAATGCTGACTTTGGATGCTTGAAAGCGTTGATGGCTCTTTAATGGACCAAAAGATGTGCTCCTATTTTAACGGCCTCTGTCTCCCATTTTCCTTCATCATTTAAATACCACGCTCCAAACTCTTTAAACCTTTAATGACAACGCATAATCACCATATGTCATATAATCTGGATGCTTTGTAGACCAAACAGGTGTACCAACCGAACATTCTGGTAACCCTACCAATAGCTCGGTCATAAAGTGCCTTTGAGAAAACTTTAACATAAGACAAAATTTCACCTTTTCCTTGAATACTTACACCTGGCACCTTTTTAAACATCTGAATGGCTTTATATAATCTTCATACTAGCCTCGAGTCATCCCTTTAAGATTCGCTGACCTCAGCATCAATCTCAAATTTTTCACATAAACAGTCATCTACAGCAGTTTCGTAGCGCGCTACGAAACTGCTGTAGGTAATCAAAACTAAGCATATGAACCTTAAAGCAACAATGACTGAACTCTGTGATTTCTTCAGCTATTTTACACAGGTGTAAGGACTTCAAAAAGTTTCAAAAAGTTTCAAAATGATGACAGCCAAAATTTACCAAAATTTGGAAGGCAAATTTCCCCTTGGATCAATTAGCTAGTTTGCCTAGCTTTCTCTTCAAGCTGCTAACTTCTTCCTTTAATGCTTTGATTTCTGATCTCAGGCTCATGTTCATCTTTCTGACATGTTTGGCTTGTTTGATGGCTGAAACCGTCCAGGTGTACACCTCAGCCACTGCATCTACCTGACTAGCAAAGCTTTTGCTACCTTTTCATTACAGCTACGAAACTGTTATTCTGCCTGAAAAATAGCTCTTGGGACAGAGCTCATAGCTTCTCACAGAAAACGCATTTGGAAAAACTAAAGGAGGTTTTTGTAAACCAACCCGTTCTTAACAAAAACCTCTTTTGGTTTTTTGAAAAACTACTCCAGCTGCCCAGAATCGAGCCTTGAAAAAGATGTTTGAAACAGGAAATTAAAAACTGCATCTACAGCAGTTTTGTAGCGCAACTTTAGTCATTCAATTCTCTCAGCTCGTAATGGATTTGAGGAAACTGAAAGAGGTTTTTCTAGTTCAGTATGTTAGGAATAAAAGCCTCTTTCAATTTTCGAAAATACACTTTCATATGCTCTAAATACCTCCTGGAAGTTGACAACTTAAAACAGAGAAATATGCCTTGTTTCAATATCATGATGACAGGACCTTGAGTCAATACATGAAGCCTTAATGTAAACATTTGTTACAATATCATCTGCTAGTTCAGTGCCAACGGTCAAAACTCAAGTTTGCTTCAATTTGTCCGGGAGGGAGAAAGCAATGTGTGCTTGAAATCATAATCCTTGTAATAGCTGTCCAGCTTAAGGTAAACTTGTGGTAAATAAAAGCGAAGATGATTTAGCATAGACAAGTATTTTGGATTTCGATACTTGAAATTGGATGATCTGCCTTAAAATAATATTCTTTCATTGCTACAGATTCAAGCTGCCTTAGAACTGGACAATAGGAAGAATTTAGCCATTTGAAATCATCAACATTTTCAACATCTATTGTAGCTTTGCTTGGAGGGTTTTCTAAAAACCACATCTTCATAGCCCCAAAATTCAATCTATCCGTTACAAGATGAAAAACATGCTTTTCAGGTTCCTTGGCATTGCAATGAGTTCATAGATGATGGTCACAACTTTTCTGAGAGAGGATTCCTCATCACCTCCATATGCTGACTTTACATTTTCCCATGTTGTAGGACTCACCTTGCCAGCTAACATCCCATACAGCTCAAACGCCATATGATGGTAGATATAACAGAGGCACTCTGGCATAAACCGTAGGTTTGCAGCCTTCCTCCAAATAAGAAGGTATAATCCCATATAAAGAATTTTCCGCTGCTGCAAATCCTGTTGGATGTTGAGTAACCAAAAGCTGGATTCACGTCCTAAATACTTGTGCCATTTCCTGTGAGATTCCCACTTGATGCAGATTCTTGAAAGAAAGCAGAACTCTGTACAATAGGCACGCTATGATATTGATCTCCACTAGATACCAGAACTTTGACCAATATAGTGGGATTATAGAGAAAGCCTTGAAGATGAAAAACACAGCTGTATTATTTGTATATTGATGATAATAACCTGCACTGTGACATGTTGCGCCAAACATTCCCACAGAACCCATAGAAGACAAAAGTGATATGTGTGAATTATGGTTTCGGACAAATTCCCAGTTTTGTAGCGCGCTACGAAACCACTAAACAGTTAGCGCTGCGAAACTGTTAAAAGAATTCTGGCGCTGCGAAAACACCCTGACTTTAAGCTAGACTAAAAAATTTTGACAACAGCATTTTCAGTGATAACAGTGGCTCCACTTGGGATAGTGTGCCCTTGTGGTGCACTAAGAACATGCAGCTCCAGTGCCTTATCTATTTTGACAAACTGAAATTTGCTTGACAAGCATGACTGTAGGAGAATGAAAGCTACATCTACTGAAAAAGAAAAATGCTCAGTTAACCTTGAGCTTATTTGCATTCATCTTACCTACCTACCCTATCAGCTGCAAGCTTCACTTGTAGCTCAAGCAACATGATATTTCCAATAAAGCCAATCAATTGTCTTTTCTGATATGGGAGGCTCTTGACTGCATTCAACCTCGACATAACCATGGTAGTGGGATGACCAACTCAACTCATAATATACTTGATCTTCATAATGCAAATGAAAATGAAAGACCGGAGTGCTAAGCTTGTCCATATATTCACTTACAGGGTCCAAGAAGACATGGTTATGTTGATGATCATCATAATATTCCACATCTTTAGACAACTGATTCGCAACCACACAAGGTTCTTTTGATGTGCTATCCAGCTGCTTTTCTGAATCATTCCAATAAACAATGGAATTTTCCTCACTATTATGATTATTATTTGGAGTAAGCTGCTGCAAGGAATTACAAAATTGAGCAAGCTTTTCCTCTGCCTGAGGGTCATAGAAAATTTCCTCCAATATTTCTTCTTGCTGAGTGCAATCAATTTCATCTCCATCATGATCTGAAACCTGACAAATCTGCTGCATCTCTACATCAATATCTGAGGATAAAACATGGTTTTCACAACTAAACCCCTGCTGCTCCTCATGCTGCGTTTCATGGGATGATATACCTTCTTCTTGGTGCTGAAAAACATTGTCATGAAGAGCCTCTAAAATTTCTTCATCTGTAAATTCATCATCACCATAACAGTCCTCCAAGTACTGAATAAGATTCAAAGAATGCCTACAGCAATCTTTGAGCAGCAACAAAGAAGGATAACATTCTTTATACATTTCACAAAACACATTATGGAAATCAGCAAGAGAAGATAATGAACCATTTTCCAAACTTTTATACCAAGACCATGCTTCTCCTTCTAAAGTAGCCATAAACATCCTCATGAGACAGTCTTCAGGGAAATGAACCTTAAGACTGCGTACATGCATGTGAAACTTAACCAAATGGAGAGCAGCATCATCCTTCTTTTCATCTTTGAATATTGGAAGATCATCTAACCAATCAACCTTTGGCATAGGATTTGGAAAACCAGGGATATGAGACCGATTCATAGGAGCATACCTAGCATTCTTTCTTGCAGTGGAATCCATCTTGAAACTTCATCAAGCTACTGATCTTCTAGCAGTGGAGTCACCTTCTAATTTCTTATTTGATGTGTGGAGTCGCCAAGGTAGTTTTGCAGCCTTGAAAATCATTTGAACTCCTGCTACCTTCAGAAATTCAATCTTAAGCTCCCGGCAGACGCACCAAAATGTTATCACAAAATCACTACTGAGGGCTGCAACCAAGCAAGATTTCATGTAACTCTTTCAACCTAGCTTTAGATCAAAGATTAGCCTCTTTGATCAGAGAGGGCTCTCTCACAAACTCTTGATTAAAATCATTCACTACAAAAGATGGCTAACTCTTTATTCATTGATAAAAGCAAAAGCTGGTTGGATTCATGTCAAACTGGTTCTCATTGGGCTATGGAGTCTCATACACTAAGTAAACAAGAAAAACATTATCATTTCATAGAAGCCAAGGCTCTTTGCATTAAGTGTCAAACATACTCCATCAAAACCACAGCTTGTTAAACACACAGGAAGTCAGAGCATAATATTATGAATTCTGAGTGATTGTGTTACAACAAGGCTGTAAATGAACATAAAACATAAAACACCATCCTTATATTTGACCACAATAATCCATCGAGAATCTTGGGAAGAAATCAACACTGTTTTACTATTACTGTCATAAGCTTTACAATGGCCCAAAACAACTCTGTTTTTCTATAAAATGTCCAACCCTTTTTACATCCTATATTGATCCATATATAGGCAAGCAAACTCCATCACCTCGAGCTTCCTCCTCCAGCATGAGGGGAGCCTCGAAGGTGGCTATTAACTATTCCTACATGCTATTTAATTAATGCATTTATTACAAAGTGCTGAACTGTAATTGCACACAATCCTAATCAAACTAGAACACTAATTCCTTTCTCCTCGTATGCTTGATGCTTTTCTGGCTCTTGACACATGTCCTTTTGCTGGTTGGATCTAGATGGCTGAGCTACGGATACAATGAATGCTGACTTTGGATGCTTGAAAGCGTTGATGGCTCTTTAATGGACCAAAAGATGTGCTCCTATTTTAACGGCCTCTGTCTCCCATTTTCCTTCATCATTTAAATACCACGCTCCAAACTCTTTAAACCTTTAATGACAACGCATAATCACCATATGCCATATAATCTGGATGCTTTGTAGACCAAACAGGTGTACCAACCGAACATTCTGGTAACCCTACCAATAGCTCGGTCATAAAGTGCCTTTGAGAAAACTTTAACATAAGACAAAATTTCACCTTTTCCTTGAATACTTACACCTGGCACCTTTTTAAACATCTGAATGGCTTTATATAATCTTCATACTAGCCTCGAGTCATCCCTTTAAGATTCGCTGACCTCAGCATCAATCTCAAATTTTTCACATAAACAGTCATCTACAGCAGTTTCGTAGCGCGCTACGAAACTGCTGTAGGTAATCAAAACTAAGCATATCAACCTTAAAGCAACAATGACTGAACTCTGTGATTTCTTCAGCTATTTTACACAGGTGTAAGGACTTCAAAAAGTTTCAAAAAGTTTCAAAATGATGACAGCCAAAATTTACCAAAATTTGGAAGGCAAATTTCCCCTTGGATCAATTAGCTAGTTTGCCTAGCTTTCTCTTCAAGCTGCTAACTTCTTCCTTTAATGCTTTGATTTCTGATCTCAGGCTCATGTTCATCTTTCTGACATGTTTGGCTTGTTTGATGGCTGAAACCGTCCAGGTGTACACCTCAGCCACTGCATCTACCTGACTAGCAAAGCTTTTGCTACCTTTTCATTACAGCTACGAAACTGTTATTCTGCCTGAAAAATAGCTCTTGGGACAGAGCTCATAGCTTCTCACAGAAAACGCATTTGGCAAAACTAAAGGAGGTTTTTGTAAACCAACCCGTTCTTAACAAAAACCTCTTTTGGTTTTTTGAAAAACTACTCCAGCTGCCCAGAATCGAGCCTTGAAAAAGATGTGTGAAACAGGAAATTAAAAACTGCATCTACAGCAGTTTTGTAGCGCAACTTTAGTCATTCGATTCTCTCAGCTCGTAATGGATTTGAGGAAACTGAAAGAGGTTTTTCTAGTTCAGTATGTTAGGAATAAAAGCCTCTTTCAATTTTCGAAAATACACTTTCATCTGCTCTAAATACCTCCTGGAAGTTGACAACTTAAAACAGAGAAATATGCCTTGTTTCAATATCATGATGACAGGACCTTGAGTCAATACATGAAGCCTTAATGTAAACATTTGTTACAATATCATCTGCTAGTTCAGTGCCAACGGTCAAAACTCAAGTTTGCTTCAATTTGTCCGGGAGGGAGAAAGCAATGTGTGCTTGAAATCATAATCCTTGTAATAGTTGTCCAGCTTAAGGTAAACTTGTGGTAAATAAAAGCGAAGATGATTTAGCATAGACAAGTATTTTGGATTTCGATACTTGAAATTGGATGATCTGCCTTAAAATAATCTTCTTTCATTGCTACAGATTCAAGCTGCCTTAGAACTGGACAATAGGAAGAATTTAGCCATTTGAAATCATCAACATTTTCAACATGTATTGTAGCTTTGCTTGGAGGGTTTTCTAAAAACCACATCTTCATAGCCCCAAAATTCAATCTATCCGTTACAAGATGAAAAACATGCTTTTCAGGTTCCTTGGCATTGCAATGAGTTCATAGATGATGGTCACAACTTTTCTGAGAGAGGATTCCTCATCACCTCCATATGCTGACTTTACATTTTCCCATGTTGTAGGACTCACCTTGCCAGCTAACATCCCATACAGCTCAAACGCCATATGATGGTAGATATAACAGAGGCACTCTGGCATAAACCGTAGGTTTGCAGCCTTCCTCCAAATAAGAAGGTATAATCCCATATAAAGAATTTTCCGCTGCTGCAAATCCTGTTGGATGTTGAGTAACCAAAAGCTGGATTCACGTCCTAAATACTTGTGCCATTTCCTGTGAGATTCCCACTTGATGCAGATTCTTGAAAGAAAGCAGAACTCTGTACAATAGGCACGCTATGATATTGATCTCCACTAGATACCAGAACTTTGACCAATATAGTGGGATTATAGAGAAAGCCTTGAAGATGAAAAACACAGCTGTATTATTTGTATATTGATGATAATAACCTGCACTGTGACATGTTGCGCCAAACATTCCCACATAACCCATAGAAGACAAAAGTGATATGTGTGAATTATGGTTTCGGACAAATTCCCAGTTTTGTAGCGCGCTACGAAACCACTAAACAGTTAGCGCTGCGAAACTGTTAAAAGAATTCTGGCGCTGCGAAAACACCCTGACTTTAAGCTAGACTAAAAAAATTTGACAACAGCATTTTCAGTGATAATAGAACACTTGAAGGATTCTCGAACGATAGAAAAGAAATGAAGAGAAAATAGCTTCCCGGGCCTCCACGATTAATGAAAACAGCCCAAGAAACCGGAACAAATTCTACAGAAAGGTATGGTAGCGAAAAAACAAAACGAACCCAAACAAATTATGTACAAACCAAAGAACTGATGAAACAAAATTTAAACGAAGGTGGGCTGTTCGACAGATCGAACCACCCCATTTTCAACCTCTGAGACAATCCACGACCCCATATCAAGCTCAACACCTACTTTGGAAAGGCGGTCCGCGTCAAAATTCCTTTCCTGAAAGATATGACTGAGAGAGATCTCCATGAAACGACTCCTGAGGTGAGAAACTTCTTTAAGCAGGGGAATCATAGTGAGATTGTTGCAGCGCTGAGCCCCATTAAACCAATTCACAACTTTCATTGAGTCCCCGAAAATCTGAGCTTCTCTCACATTTCTAAGAATAAGCCAACAGAGAAGGAGATGTAAGGCTTTCAATTGAAGCTTTAACAACCTTCTCCTTTGATAAGTGGATAATCAAGCCTGCCCCACATTAGCCATTGATATCCGAGGCCCCGTCAAAGTAAGCCCACGGCATAGAATATCTGATAGATTCTTGACAAACAGCTCTGGAAGTATATAGAGCTTGAGGAACAGGAATACTTTCATAAATGGCAGCTCCTTCTGTGGTGAGTCTTCCAATAGGGAAGACCGAATCCTTAAAGATAACTTGATTCCTAGATATCCATGTCCCCCAGGTGATGAGTAACGGAATGGTTCTTTCTCTGTCATTTGAAGATTCATTCCACCACCTCTGCCAAGCATCTAAGAGCCCCTTCCCTTCCCACCTAAAAGGAAAATTTATCAATCTTAACATTTCGACCCATAGGCTGGAACTAAAGGGGCAAAAAAGGAACAGATATTGAATTGTTTCGACGTTGTCTTTAGAAAGGGGGCACCTACCAGGACCAATCCTTCCTCTTCTTTGAAGAAAATCCCAGGTAGGAACTTTCTGAAGCAGGAGACACCAGAAGAACAATTTTAATTTAGCTGGCCCTTTTAACTTCCATAGCGATTTAGCCCACCAAGCCAGATTCTCCTATCCATTTTGAGACATCATCCATTTGTATCCCGACTTTGGAGAATAAAAACCATTCTGAGTAAAGACCCATTTAAGCTCATCCGGAGAATCAGAGAGCCTGACTGAGGAATTGAGGAGGTCCCTTTAATACAAGTCCCATTCCTACAGCCATTCATCATTCAAATTTAAATCTCTTCCCTGAAACCACCCTTGACTCTAGTTGGTGGAAGCCCGAGGATCAGCCACCTAATTTAATATGTAAAGACCCCTATCTTTTAAGGCTGAAACCAACCCCTGAGATAGAGAAAATCTCTCTGAATAGCCTATCCAGGGATCTCTACCCAACCTAATCTGAGTTCCGTCTCCCACACTCCAGGCCAATCCCTTCTCTGTGATATTAACAGATACAACCACTGCTTTCCAGACCACCGAGGAATTTTTGGAGGACTTCTGCAGCAATCTGATCCAATCTAGCATTGATAGAGGATCAATATATTTCCTTTTAGACACAAAGGTCCACAAATTCTTAGTGGAAATGAGTCTCCAGGCTAACTTTGCTGCAAGAGATTGGGAGAAACAAGCAAGGTTTTTAATACCCCAGCCTCCCCACTCTTTAGGACAAGCTATTTTGTCCCAGTGATCCACGGGGTAACTCTCTCAGTCTTGGACCCCGCCCACAGAAATCTGCTGCATAATTTTTCAATTGAGTTTAAAATTCCTTTGGGAACCCTAGTCAGACTAGCCCAGTAGACTGGGATTGCCATCAGAACAAATTTAATTAAAATGAGCCTACCAGCCCTGGAAAGCCACTTGTAACTCCACGTTTCAGTTTGGATTCCAGTTTTGCAAGGATCCGATTCCAATTTTTTATCCTGTAATTGTCGGGCTTCAGAAAGAACCCCAGATATTTAAAAGAATCCTCCAGCGATTTGACTTCAAAGTTCAGGACCGATTCCACTCTGCGCACCAGCTCTCTGGACAGACCTGTGCATGTAAGTGTAGATTTTCTCTCATTTATGCAGAGACCAGTAGACTTCAGGAAAAGGTCCAAGATCCTCTTGAGCGTCCAACAGTCCTCGAGACTACCATTGCTAAAGAGGATTATGTCATCCACGAAGAGGAGATGAGTGACCCAGAAATTTTGTGCAACTTCAATTCCTTTGAGAGTCCCCTGTCTTTTTTATTTATGGATCAAGAGACTGATACCATCTGCTGCTAGCAAAAACAAAAGGGGAGAGAGCAGGCAACCTTGGCGAAGGCCACGATCAGGGCTAAAAAAATTGGAGGTTGCACTGTTGATCAGGAAAAGACGAAACACAGCTCATAATCCATCTTACAAAATCATATCTGAACCCCAGATGAGTTAACAAAAGCCTAAGGTACAGCTAGCTGATTCTGTCATAAGCCTTAGATAAATCAATTTTCACAACGACTCCTTTTTTTTTCCCAATTTTTAGACTGTGAAGCATTTCTTGAGCTACTCCAACAGCTTCATGAATTTGTCTGCCACCTAGAAAGCCAAATTTCTCAAGGGAAATGTTTCTAGAAAGGAAGGGTTTTAGCCTGACGGCAATAATTTTAGCAATACTTTTATAAACACAAGTGCACAAAGAAATGGGCCTGAAATCGCCGAAAGAAACTGGAAGATCTGATTTGGGTATGAGTGCTAGAAAAGTGGCATTGAAAGGATGATAGATAGAACCTGAACGCCTGGAATCTTCCACGACAACCACTAACTCATCTCCAATGAATTCAAAGAAATGCTGGAAGAATTCGGCAGTCCAGCCATCCAGGTCGGGGCTTTTCTCCCTTTGCATCGATTTGAGGACACTTTCAACCTCCTCCTTTGGAATAGGTGCCATGAGGGAATCATTATCTTCCTCCTCTATGAATCTTGGAAAAATTTGGGCAACCCTAATAACTTCTGCAATAGAAACTTATCTGGAGCTTTGAAAAGATTCTTGAAATAATTGACCCCCAATGAGGCCAAATCTTCGAAAGAACAAGCCATTTCACCATTGTCTTTCTTCATTTCCCAGATTGTATTGGAGTTTTTTCTCCCTTTGGCATAATTCTGAAAAAACTTGGAATTTTTGTCCCCTACCTGCAGCCAGATCGCTCTGCTTTTTAAACACCAGCTTTGCTCCCTGAGCTGAAGAATTCTCCTTCTTTCCATCTCCAACTCTTGAATTCTAGTCCGAGACTCTACTGTACCATAGCCATTTCCGTCTGGGTCTTCAAGGAGGGCAAGTTCAGAGTTAACAAGATTCATGGTTTCTTCTTCCTTCAGCTTCTTTTGGAGGGCCCAATGTTTTGAGGCGGCCTTCATCCTTATTAAATTGTCCATAAAAACCTGACTTCGATTCTCACCTTCATTAAAAACATCTTTCTTCCAAGTGTTATGGAAGAGGCTAGTATAGGAGGCATCCAAAAGCCAAGAAGAATTAAATTTAAAGGGAGTACCTAGTTTAGTGAGATCTCCCTTAACTTCCAGGAAGACAGGGAAATGATCCGAAAGACCACCATCCCCAACCTAATGTCTAAATGCCTGGAAATTTTCTGCCAGCGAATCACATATCAGGAATTGATCAAGTTTCTTCCCAATCCAATCATCTCCTAATCTTCGATTCCTCCACAAAGGGCGCAGCTTTAAAGGGGCAACATCCACGAGGGGAGAAGAGGCCAGTTTATGTTGGAAGAACTCAGAAAGGGGATCTGCTTTGGCACTGACCCCCAAGATTCAGTCAACCCCAAATAAAAATTAAGGTCTCCAATGATAATAAGATTTGGGTGCGCCAGGAAGGACTTTGCGAAGAGGAGTTCCAGAACCTCTCCCGCTCCAAGACAGGACCATAGACATTGAGGAAAAGTAAGGGGATGCATAGTTCGTTGGAAAAAAGTTCCACAGCCAAAACGTTTTTTGATCCCCAGGAGGAGATCTCACGTAACACCTTCACGTTAAAACCTAGAACCACCCCTCCCGAATGTCCATTTGCATTGATTGCATGAAAAATCCAACCCGGTAGAAGCTTATAAAGACAACCTGAAATTTCTTACCCCTTCCCAATAGTTTCTTGGAGAAGAATAATGTCAGGTTTGTTGGACCTGACCAGTTCTTTCAGAGCTAGTTTTTTGGGTAGACTAGCTAGACCCCCGCAGTTGTAGGATAAAATGATCATCTAGAACTCTCAGGGGGTGACTGCTTTGCTCTAAGCACCCCTGGCAGAGACATCTATTTCCCTCCAAAAATATCAATGACAGCCTTCAACTGTGCCTTCAAAAAATTTGATTTCCTTCCTCTTAGCTTTCTCGAACCTATTAACCCCATATCCAACTCTAGACCTCCTACAATCGTGCATTTCGATTTCCTGATGGCTAAAGTTCTAAGATTGTAGTGGGGTTCCGGGCCTCCAACTCCAGGAGGAGGAGAAGAGGTAGGAACCATGGGGACAAAGGACTAAATAGGAGAAGATGGGATGGTCATTATAACATTGTCTAATGGATCTAGTCCCATCTTCAGATCTAGCATATCATTTGAGAGCTGTCAGACAGGACCCACATCATCACAGCAAGAATGAGGACAATCATTAGAAGAGAAAAAGGAAGAGTATTGGGGAAGAAGTGAACAAGCCTGGTTCAATCCATCGATTACAGAGACTGCTGAGATACCAAAGGAAGAAGGCGGAAGTGATATAGATTCACTAGCTGCCACCCCAGGCTGTTCATTTCCAACTTCCCCCACATGCTACGGACCCAACTCCTAAATGCTTGCCAGAACATTGGACTCCTTGATCTGAGCCCCTTCTTTCTGAGTGAATACCTTCTGATTTTTCTTTTCCTCTAGATTATTCCCATTTTTCCTCTGCCTTCGACGACGGCGATGTCCAAGAGGACACTCCCGGGCCAGATGTCCATAAATATGACAGCGATGACATCTGAAAGGGAGGTTTTCATAGTCCAGGGTCTGGATAAACTCTAGACCACGATACTTCAGGAGAATAGCATCCGCCAAACCTTCTCTGGGATTTAAACTTACCAGAAGGCAGGTAGCGCTCCAATCATGAGTGCGTAAATAGGTTTTGTCTGTGTCGAGAAACTTACCCAGCGTGTTTCCGATTGAAGAGAAGGCTGAGTTAGTCCAGAATTGAATAGGAAGACTCAGTAATTTAACCCAAACTGGAGACTCCACCGTTTTTTCTTTCTGGGCATCGAAAAGGGGCATCCATTTCCTGAATAAGATAGGCCTCTTCCCTAAACTCTAGTGTTTTTCCAACACCCATTTTACATGCTCCTTTTGCCCAAACCGAATGCAAAACCAACCTTTGTCAAGAATCTTGATCTCTTCTGGCTGACGTGGAGAATCTTTCCATTCAGACTGAGCCCAATCCTTGATGAAGGAAGCTGAGAACTTTCTTCCACGGACTCTGCCAACTAGGAAGGTTTCTGAGGCTTCCAGCGCCTAGTCTATATGGATATCCACTCCAAAAACACATCTAGGCCTCTCCTCCTTTTTCTGAAGAGTTTGGACTTCTTCCTCTTCCCACCCACTACCTCCGTCTTTGCTTCTCCCTCTGCTGCGTCAAACAGCTCAGAACGCCTTCTAGACGGAAAAATGTTGTCTTCATTTGACTCCACGACCATCCTAGTTACCCCAAAAACTGAAATTGAGACTTGGATTTGTTTTTCTCCCTCTTCTCCGGATACGTTAAACTCCCCTCCAGCCTCTTCTTTGGACATGGACCTTGTCAAGCTGGGAAGCATTCCTTTCAGCCTCAGATTTTTTTCAGGTATCCGTTCTAGGGTGCCTTTTTTCACTACTCCTTCTTCCACCGCCTAATCAAGAATACCTGACTTCACTGCATTCTTCAGAAAGTAATAGAGCAGGTTTTCCTCGGACACATCATGTCCCCAATAGGTGAGAAGGTCTTCAAATGCAGGTTCTATATCCACCAACTCACTTTCGTGAGGCAACTCCCACGCTTCACAAAGACCGGAATCCATTCACGTCGTAATGATAGTAATAAACTACAGACCCCAGAGGCTTCTGACCCATAGCATCCAGCTCCCGAGCCTCATCCATGGGTGCCAAGATCCACTGCGCGTGAAGCCAGTTCAAAAACCGTGTTATGTTTCAAGTTGTACTGCTTTAAAGTAATGTTATGTGACAATATCTCTCCAATATTATGGTGTTACTAAAGTGCCTATTAGCAAAATAAATTGTATTTTTCTCAGATTGATGTTTTCTAGGCGGACCTTCTTTTGACCACTTTAAGATCACATCGCCCTTTAAAAGGTGTTATTTTCATGCTTTATGCCTTATTACATAGTTTTTACTTAAATTTATCCTAACATGAATATCGTCCTTAAGTCCTTTTGATATTTATAATTTCGTACTATAGTGTGAAGCAAATGTTGGACTTCCAAATTACACCCTTAATGTACCTACCATGGAAGAAATGGCTTCAATTTTTCAAGAACAAGGCTAGTCCCTAATGGAGATTGTGTCCTCGACCTGAAGGCTAGAAGAGGATATGATTATCTCAAATGGTATAAAAGCATCCTTGAACTAGAACTGGAGAAATCAAAAGAGGACATGGTTCTAGAACTTCCTTCTCTCACCGAAAGTTTCCCCCTTTGTCTCTAACAATTCTTGGAGAAACAACAATTGGAAACTATAATTAGGTAAATGAGAGCTTGATAATTAGCTAAGTGGAATATCTCATTATTATTTTTTTATAGTGGAGCCATAAAAGGTGATCTAAGGGTAGTAAGAGACCCAAGGAGGAGTGTTGGTCATAATTGACCTCATTAGAAATCAAGTTGTCTCTTTTGCATGAGGACGAGTCACCACCATAATCATTGAAGAAGAATCCTTGTTAGTAGCAAGGTATTGCTATCCTCAACTTTAGAGCCCTATTAACAACCACCATGATAGGAAACTCCATGATTGTCATCAGAGTGTTGATAGGAAACATAAGTCTCCTCTTCTATTTTATGTTATGTATTCTTTAGAGAACCATGGTTATTTCCAAGAAATTCAAAAAAAGACTCATTTTCCGATCATTCCCATGATAAAAATCTAACTACAGTTGTAATGGTTAATCAAGTTGCAACAATGGAAGAGGGCATACCCGATTTTAATGCATACAATTTTCTTCAACATTACATAGATTGTCATGCATAACCACCATATGCAGGTAGAAATTGGGTGGGGTTTTGTTTTAGATTTGAAGGGGTGGTCAACCCTTCGACATATGGGTAACATCATTTTAAATTTATAAGGGAGAGGATTTATTAAATCCCATGCTCCAATAAGCTCCTACCATCCCTTTACATGCATCTTTTAGAAGGGAATGTTGGTGTCATGTTCCTCCATCCTTCTACTTCTTAAGTATTCCTCCTTTCCCATAAACAAATGTCCCTCAAGCAAGCTAAGAAGGATAATAAATTATCACCAAAGTATTATGGTCCGTACAAGGTGATGCAAAAGATTGGTACTACGGCATACAAATTTGAGCTTCCTGCAATGTCGCGAGTGCACCCAGTTTTCCATGTTTCAGGCTTAAAGAAGGTTATAGGTGAAAAAATCCCAGTTCAAACAATACTGCTAGAACTTGACGAGGAAGGAAAAATCATAATGGAACTTGAAGGAGTCACAAAAATCAATCAATTTTGGAGTATCTCATTAAATGGAAGAACTTACCTGTTGAAAATTCCACATTGAAGGGTGAGAATTTTATACAGAAACATCCAGAATTACTCAAGCGCTGAGACAACACTTTTTTGAAGGAGAGGGGCATGTTAGGTCCCTATAATACTAGTGATTCCCCCATTACTATTGTCATTGTAGCCCTTATTGTTATTTTTGTGCCCCTATTGTCCCCATATTGTTATTATTGTGCCCCATAGAAGCCCATTATTATTATTTTTGTGCCTTTATATTATTATTGTTATGTCGGCTTTGATTATATTGTTACCCCTTAGACTCCTATATATAGAAAGGAGGTTTTGTCATTTGTATCATCCAAGAATTGTTCATTTGTGTAATGTAAAGGAGGTTTCCCCCTCGAAGAGGCTGATTTTGAAGGCATTGATCTATCTTTTCTTCTATTTTGTGAGTTGGTTGCATAACAAACACTAGCAAAAAATTGAAGGAGCTGAAAATCAAACCAAGATGCTGACACAAACCAGGGTCTTTGCCGACCGCAAATGGTACATTTCACACTATGGGAATAACTGAGTTGAAGCCAACCATGTGAGAAATCGTTTGATTACCGGTCATTGATGTTACTCTTAAAAAACGCGAGACAACTCACTGATAATGATGATTAGAGTCACTGTACCCCAATACAATCTAACAAGTGTGAATAAATGTGTTTTCACAAGGGAAACCACTCAATGAAAGACCCATTTTATTGTTCAATGTTGAGCAGAAGATCACCTATCAATGATGTAAATAGGGCCAGGGTGCAGCTCTAGACCTACTCTCAGAGAATTTTGTAGGAGTTGATAAGAGCAAACCCATCAAAAAGAAGTCAAAGGAGACCTTCTTAACCAGCACGAGCGAAGGACCAAATAATTGATGTGATACTTAACATAACTTGATAGACTGGATAAGGCTAACTGAAAATGACTCAAGAGACACCGCATAATGGTCGACATAGGTTGAATTCCCTTGAACAAAATCATGACTCAAATGTGACTCTATATCATCATAAAATAACTTTATATAAGTTTGCAATGTAGGAGGCATTAAAAAACTCTCCATATGATTGGAAGAGATAACCAACCAGAGGAGGATTACCTCAAGAACAAGATTATGGCTCTCGTAAAGTAAAATTAAGTCCCATCCTAATGGAGGAAAGACTCGTTTTGGGTGATTTGTTCAAGGGCAACACAACTGACTCTTGTTGCCATCAAATACAGAAGTAAATGTCTCATTCCCACTATTTTTTGGAATATATAATTTTTTTTGTCTTTTTCATATTTAAAGCCTAAAAAGAAATAACATAATTCATATAGTAAAGTGGAAAGAATGAGCGTTAGGGGAAGATGCACTAGTTCCTGGGACTGGAACATTTCTATGCTCAATGCAAGGTGGCGAATACTAGTAATCAACACTCAAAGGAATGTTCTTCCACAGATAAAATGTGTCAAGTCACAGAGACTAATGAATGCATGGTTTGAACTTGCATAAACGTCATGGTCAAATATGGCTTATACAGGAGTCCAAGTGAAGCTAGCTTAAGGCCAAAAGGGTACATGTAGTCAATATGAAATGTAGCAGTACAACTTACACATGGGAGCCTCTAGGGTATAAGGCCATAAAATAGCTAAGAAGAATAAGAATGAGGCTTCAACGCAAATTCATGGCAGTACTACTGAGGATTCCCAATCCTAAGAACACATTTTCAACATGGGTGCCAAGTGACAACAAGGTACTATCTAGGGAGCCCATGATAAGGTAGGCTCCTACCACACAATTTATGACACTTCTAAGCAGCAAGAAGGTTTTGTGTCACATCTTGGTAGGGTCGATCCTAAGGCAAAAACAGAAAAGGAAACTAATAAATGCACAATGCAAGTGGGAAACCTAACTTATATGCTAGTTTCAAGAACCAATACATGTTAGATTGGATCAACCATAAAAATACCCAAAGGATAAGTCTTCAAAGTTTTGTAGACATAAATAGGAACACTAGGCAAGAAGTTAATACATCCCATAGATAAAACTTTAAAACATGTACCTTATATATACAATATGTGCAACCTTGCAGCTTATGCATAAGAGTTCTTCAAGATAGACCCCTTGTGGGACTCAAGCCAAGGATTCCTTTAGTAGTTGAAACTCATGGCTTCAAAAAATTCCTCTTGCGAAGGCAACTAAACTTCCAATAAATCATGACAACTAGAAGGATAGAAGAGGGAATTAAGGGGTCCCATGCCCCCATACAAATTTGAGCTTCTTGCAGTGTCCTGAGTGCACCCAGTTTTCCATGTTTCATGCTTAAAGAAGGTTATAGGTGAAAAACTCTGAGTTCAAACAATACTACTAGAACTTGATGAGGAAGGAAAAATCATAATGGAACTTGAAGCAGTAACAAAAATCGATCAATTTCAATGTATCTCATTAAGTGGAAGAACTTACCTGTTGAAGATTCCACATCGAAGGGTGAGAATTTTATATAGAAACATCCAAAATTACTCAAGCGTTGAGGACAACACTTTTTTGAAGGAGAGGGGCATGTTAGGTCCCTATGATACTAGTGATTTCCCCATTACTATTGTCATTGTAGCCCTTATTTTTATTTTTGTGCTCCTATTGTCCCCATATTGTTATTATTGTGCCCCATATAAGCCCATTATTATTATTGTTGTGCCTTTATATTATTATTGTTATGTCGGATTTGATTATATTGTTACCCCTTAGACTCCTATATATAGAAAGAAGGTTTTGTCATTTGTATCATTCAAGAATTGTTCATTTGTGTAATGTAAAGGAGGTTCCCCCCTCGAAGAGGCTGATTTTGAAGGCATTGATCTATCTTTTCTTCTATTTTGTGTGTTGGTTGCATAACAAACACTAGAAAAAAACTGAAGGAGCTGAAAATCAAACCAAGATGCTGACACAAACAGAGGTCTTTGCCGACCGTAAATGGTACATTTCTACACTATGGGAATAAATGAGCTAAATTCAACCATGTGATAAATCGTTTGATTACCAGTTGTTGGAGAGGTAAATCCCCTCTACGGATAGAGGCGATCCCTACTAGCCCAGCAGGGGTCTAGCAACAATCACACAATGCTGCTACGCATGTTCCTAATTACAATTAAACAAGAGGTAAAGAGCACCTACTTGGATTCCTGCGCTGTCGTTTGACGAAGAGATGTTGCCTTCGCTCCTCCGCTTCGACTGGTCACAATCCTCCGCGATCTCCGCGAATAGATACCTGCACACACGAAGGGGAAACAAACACAAGCGTGAAATCTAGTAAAAGCAACCATACATCAGTCAGAAAAGATGTAATTCACATTTAACCATTGCATAGACAAATGAGAATGGAACAATAATAGCAGTCATCTATTATTAATCAGAATAGAGAAGAGTACAACCAAATGTTCTGACATCGGTAACCTTCTCAGGAGGGGCCAGTCAGCATGTATCTCAAGCATTCACCTTTGAGGATGATTCTCCCAAGACAAACAACTCTCTCTCTCACATAAATGGCACAAAACAACCTTCCCTAAGCAATCAATCACTTCCACACCTAGCACACCAAACCTATAGCAGCAATCTGAGCACTACAAGCTCCATACAGTCCAAGCTATTCCAAGCTAAGTCTAACTAGCCAAAAACTAGCTGCTCATGGTAATGGTGGAAGTTTATATAGGAGAAGGAGTCTCCTATAAGGGTGGAAGGATGAGCTTATCTTCAAGGGAAGTTGTTGCAAAGGGTCGAACAGACATGCCATAGAAGGGAGTCGACATTCACAAAGCTAACAACCAAGCCTGGAGTGATCTGGAAGGTTGGCTGTTTGAACAAATTCGCCCAAACTGGATTAGCGCGGATTATGAGGCAACTGACGCGATGTCGCCGCGTCTACATAACTGGGACAGTCATGTCAGCACGGAAGAACACGGGAAAGGCGCGCTGGCGACCAGCGCGGAAAAGTGATGTCCTTCCGAGCTGGAAGCGCACATAATACACTACAAGGCGCCTGTCATCGCGGTTATTTTAGGAACAGACGCGTTGATGAACAAAACTTTAGGAAAATGGGTTTTTGGGCCAGTTCAGAAGGCATGAAGCTTAGTGATTGGCACAGCAGGGTGACTGACAGGAAGGCAGTGACAAATTACTGTGTAACAGATGCCCCCTAAAGCATGAAGACCGAGAGAGTGGGAGGGGTGAAATGCTTTACAACACACGCCGAACTGGAACATCACCAGGAAGGACCGAAAATCTCTGATAATCAAGTACATGCAGTCTAGGCATGGGCGCAGCCATCCAAAAGACATGCGAAAACGGTCTGTGGAATGGACGCAGCCACCCAGCTAAAGAGACCAAAAGAATGATAAGGTATGGTCGCAGCCATCCATGAAGACTCAGGTATGGGCGCAGCCATCCATCAATGAGTCATGTAATGATCACCCACAAAATCGCAACCTGGACCATAACAGACAGAGATCCAGGGTCTCGCGCTCCGTCCCGATCCGAACAAAGTACAAGTTCAAGCATGTGAATATATGAGTTGAAGTCGAACATGCATGAACATCGTCTGATTACCAGTCAATGATGAAAACTGTTAACAGACGCGAGAGGAACCACCAATAATGACAATGGCCCTCAAGGTACTATAGGTACAATCCGCGGCATGTGAATCAATGAGCTGGTGTCGAACACCCACGGAATCATTCGATCGGAGGCCAATGATGTAAACCTCACGTCGAACACGAAGAACCTGCCATTAGGGCATGCAGGCTCTAAGGCACCTGAAGGGAGTCTCTAAGTCACCTTCCCGGATAATGAGCTGAAGTCGACAGGAAGTGACCTTGATCGAAGGTGGGCCCTAATGTTTCCCACATCATCGACACGAGACAGAGGAAAAATGATTTGTGTGAGATAGCAGATGAGGTTGTATTATTGCAGAGGTCAACTTCTCTTGAACATATCGGCGGCACTGTAGCGGGTTTGGCAGTATTTGACATCAAATGAGCAGAGGGTATAGTAATGATGGCAATGGGCAGATGAGAGGTCGAATAAGATAACCCAAACCCACGGAGGCCAGTGAAAAACAAGATGAGATGGTCCCACCCAGACACGAAGCAGAAAAGTGCCATGTTCAAGAGCGACATACTGCCGACACGACTATGATTACGGTTCCATTTTCCCCACCATTTCTGGCAGGTACCCCGGTTATTTTTGGATGACAAGCTTGACGGGGATAGCATATGCTCGAAGAGTGTCATTTCGACGATGCCCGATGTCATCAAGTGTTTAACGAGCCTGACAAAGGAAAAACTCAGCGTCTTTTCTTGTTTAGAGATTCTGAAAAGACAGTGGAAAAGGAAACTCCAGGGGGGTCCTTTTTCGTAGAGTTGTGTCTCTCGAGCCCAAAAAAGTATAAAACAATGCTCGAAAGAACCGCCCGACCATTACGATCGAGGAGTACTTTTCGTAAATAGTGCCTTCGACCTGAAAAAGTAAAAAAGCGGTCGGAAACACGTCGTTTTAAAGCCAATAACGAGCGCGAAACGACAAACACCCGGCAATCTTTTTAATTTAAACGGTCGAAAAAAGAGCTTTAAATGCGACCGCCTCTCGTTCCTTTTAACGAGCCGAGAGGGGGACTCGGCAATCTTTTCGTCTTTAAACGGTCGGAAAAGAGCTGAAAGCAGACCTCCATTTTTATTCTCTTTAACGAGTCAAAAAGGGAAAAATACTCGGTAATCTTTTCACATTTTACGAGTCAGAAAAGAGCTTAAAGGTGACTCGTCCTAGAGGAACGAGTGGTATAAAAGGTAGCAACTGGTTCCGGAGATGGTGGAACTGCTCAAAACATGTAATGGTCAAGAGGCTGGCTAATCAAAACCACTCATAAATGCGGTCCCTCAGGAAAGGTAAAACAACCAAGTGAAAGCATATGATCGGCCAAAGAGATGGTGGCGATGGAATGAAAACAACCAAGGCTCATCTAGCAGAATTTAGCGGATAAAGATAGCAATCACGAGATATAAATCGGGTATGGGTTCATTTTTACACAAGCTTGAACCATGGAGAACTCTGCTTGGATTCGGTTTCATGTTTACACAAGCTTGAAACGAAAAACTATGCTTGTTGTAAGTTCGCATGCCCCCAGCATAATAATGCAAATCGAGGTACATGCCCCCCAAGCTTCATTGCATTCGACAAAGTGGATGGGATGAAGGTTCACTTTCGAGATCTTGGAAAGACTCGACTGGGATTTTACGAGATCTTAATCAAAGACTCGATCTGAAAAGGGAGTTGTTTCATTTTTTTAATGAGGTTGACACAGTAAAAGAACTATCCTCATAACTCTTGTTTCATGTTTTAACGAGCTTGACACAAGATCAGGAACTATGCTCGAACACCTAGTTGCATTTTTTAAGGAGCTTGACACAGGAAAGCGAACTATGCTCCGACCAGACCCAGTTTCATTTTTTAAGGAGCTTGACACCGGAAAGGAACTATGCTCCGACCAGACCCAGTTTCATTTTTTAAGGAGCTTGACACCGGAAAGGAACTATGCTCCGACCAGACCCAGTTTCATTTTTTAAGGAGCTTGACACCGGAAAGGAACTATGCTCCGACCAAACCCAGTTTCATTTTTTAAGGAGCTTGACACCGGAAAGGAACTATGCTCCACCCGAACTTCATCATAATGAACAGGAAGTCGGGGCTTCCAAGAGTGGCGCTCCCGGTGGGAGGTCAATATCTCGGAAGTCAGGACCCAATGCCCCCAGGACACTATGCACGACGGCGGCATTGCTGGATATAGGCACGGGAGAGGTGGCCACATAGTTGATTTGCGGCGAGGCAGATGCAACTTGTGGATGAAAGCCAGGAGGGAAGGACGAGTGCGCCGGAGGGGCTTGTGGACGAACGAACGATAATTGATCGAACGTCACGATTCTTCCATCGTGTGGAAAACAAACCACACGGAAAAGTGAAGAAACAAGGGCTCCCATGGCATACACATAATCACGACCAAGGAGAAGACTGAAGTCTAAAGAACCTTGGGTAACCGAGACGTCTATATAGACGGTCTTGCCTCCCAAAGTAATAGGAAACTTCGGGAGGATCCCTAATGGCTGACTCGTTCCTCCATCAAACGCGGTGAGATGCGGTGCGACAAGTACGAGCGATGGGGAACCCAAAGCTCGCCAAGTAGTAACGGGCATGAGACTAACCGATGCTCCTTCGTCTAACACAGTGCCGGGCAGCGCCTTATGGCAAGCATAGGCGGTGACCCAGAAAGGCACATGGGACGGAAGGGGAGGGGCAGTCAAACGACTCCAATCAAAGGAGATGACCGAACTACTTGGTGGGGGAACCATATGGTTGCCCCCCTGCTCGGAAAGAACCGAATCGAAATTCTCCGGAGAGGTTTCAGGAGAACCTTTATCAAGCTCGGGAGTATCCGAGGAGACGAGAAGAACATGAGAATTTTGCTCTTCCGAAACAGAGTGCTTGAGAGGAGGTGAACTCGAATCAACACCCTTTCCGACCAACTTCGGGTCTGGAACAGGCTAGGGACAGCCAGGTTCGGGAAGAGGGGCCTGGACAAAAGGGGAATCGGAAGCGATCTCTTTGTCAATAGGGGCGCGATCTACAGCTGTGGAAAGACGTTGATAACCAGCGGGAAATGGATTCGGAGGAGCGGCAAGACTTTCCAACACAGCAGAGGCTTTATCCATGAGGGGACAAAGGTGAAGGGGATGTTTGCCTTCACAAAGTCGACAGGGGATTCGAAACTTCCCTTTCTCCTTACCATTCCCAACTGATGAGGTAGCATCGCCATGATCATTAGTGGACGATGAAGGGCGGGCCGGATCATGGGACCAAACTTCTAATACCCTGGGAATGCCAGGACAATCACGAAGCAGATGGTCCTCCCTGCATAATCGACAAGGAAACTTAACCTTCCGCGGAGGAGCAGAAGGTGACCCGACTTCAGGTGTACTGGAGTGGATAGCTGGACTTGAGAGGGGGACTGTGTGTGTAGGCTCTCCCTGAGGGGACTTCTTCTTCTTGGTCTTCCTCTTCTTCTTCTTAGCCACCTGGTTACTCACATCGAGAATTTCACCAGGCGAAGTACAAGAGGACGACGTAGAAGTAGGCGTCGAGGGGGAGAGATCCACCTTAGGATCAACATGATGTCGTTCAGGTGGAGGGACTGATGGACTAACAGCCGATACGGTAGGGACCAAAGAGGTTGAAAACAACCACACGGGCAACCCGACAGTTAACCTTGGTAGGGACAACGTCGCCATATACGGAGCACCAACATTCCCAAGAGGAGGGAATTGTCCTGGATTCCCATCAGATGGGGAACCTGGGTTAGTGAATCCCGGAAAAGTTGCCATAGCAAACGAAAATGAAACCTACTCAATCTAACGCACACGAGATCCAATCAGGTGATGTTATCGTGGCCGTATAAATTTTTAAGACACAGGAACTGAACTTGACCTTTTCATGTTTCAAGAGTCGAGAAAAGGACGAAAAGATGACTCTAGTCTCCTTCGAATGTTTAATGAGCACGAAGTGACAAGAAGCTCACTGGCACCTTTTCGTTTAGGGAGTCCGAAAAGGATCAAAAGTGACTGCTCTGGAATTCTAGGTAGAGGGTGTGCCAAACTTTTCGCAAAACCACAGAATACTTTTTAGGGTACGGGTGGTCGATCTTCGTGAATGATGTGTTCACTGCATTGCGAATCGTAGGGCGGCCGACTCGGCTTCCTATGGATAAAGGATAAAAATCTAGTGGGGTCTCCCTATATACGCGACGGTACGTGGGAGCGCAGTCCGTGTTAGACCACTATCGAGTCACAGAAGGAGGAATCACCCAACCTAATGTGAAACAACAGTGACTATGTTTAAAGACGCCGGAACACGTCTCTAACCTAGACCTCTAGATATTTGCGTTTAGTTCCAATGCGTTTTTAGATTAATTCAGTTCATTTTATAGTTGATCTTGAAATTAAGTTTCGATTTCAGGTCCTATCGTATGTTCTCTCACAATTACCTAGATGCAAACGACATGCCAAAGAATACCATTTTGTTCGATGAATTCTAGCTATGAGAAGGTAAAGATTTTGATCAAACAAAACAAATACAAGCAAACAAGCAACCTAATGCAGCTAAAAGCAAGGAAAGGAAACTTTTTCTTTTGAAAATGCAAATCAACGAAATGTTCTTTTCCTTTTCAATTCTCAAAGCAAAGCTACTAGTTTGATTTTCTTCCAATGGCACAAAGCATCTAAATGAATTTGGAGGAACTGGAACACCAAGCAAATCACTTAATGAAAGCACACAAAGTTCCCAAAACATCCAACGAAGGCTTCCAAATCAAAAGGAAAACTAAGTTCCGCACGAGCTATGTGATCTAAGCTCGGCAAGACAAGCAAGGATTGCAAGCAAGGAGGAAGCGAATGTGAACTGATCGATCCAAACAATCGTAATCTATGCTTGGTAGTGAAGAAATCGAATCAATCATAAAAAAAGGTGGTTCAATAATCGACACTAAAAATCAACCAGCAACAAGCAGTGAAAAAGCCTCAAGCAAATCAATAAGAGGGTTGTGGATGAATGTTGAATAGGCAAGTAACCCAAGCAAACGGTTTCTCGATGAAACTTCTAAAGGGCTAGGTCACATGGTCTAAAAACACAAGAGTCACTCGAATGAAATCAAAGAGAGAGCATCCCTTAACCAAAAAGCAATCAAAACAAGCTAATGAGGGACAAGAAACCAGAGGGGATAAGAAAGATTGATGAATTCAGGAGATAAAGTTATAAAAACAACTTTTCAGGAGTCAGCGCAAGTTTTACACTAAAAACCCATGTCAGCGCAACTTTTACACAGACCACCCGAGCTGTCAGCGCGACTTTTGCCCAAAAAACCGAGCTGATCTCAGAAAAACACAGTCGTCGCGGAATTAAGCTAGAAACCCAAGGTCAGCGCGGGTAGAAAGCTAGAAAGTGGCGCTGACATCGCGACTATACACGTCTTTTCCGCGCTGATCCGATTTTCCAGGATCGTCGCGACTGTTAGGCGTATTTACGCGATGAACAGGATGTTGCAAAAGGGTGAGCGCGATGTTAGCGCGACTGTTAAAATTAAATCCGCGATGGAGCTCAAAAATAGTGATAGGCAAATCAAAACTCCCAAATCAAAACAGCCAATCTTTCAATCAAACAGGGGCATTTCCCAGATCAACCCAGGAAACGCAAAAGACTAATAATTAATCCCCAAAATTTCAAAAAGAGAGCAATCAAATTCAAACACAAAGATGGACTCAAGAGACAAAAAGGCTGATCCCCAGCGGAGTCGCCAAATTGTTGGAGAGGTAAATCCCCTCTACGGATAGAGGAGATCCCTACTAGCCCAGCAGGGGTCTAGCAACAATCACACAATGCTGCTACGCATGTTCCTAATTACAATTAAACAAGAGGTAAAGAGCACCTACTTGGATTCCTGCGCTGTCGTTTGACGAAGAGATGTTGCCTTCGTTCCTCCGCTTCGACTGGTCACAATCCTCCGCGATCTCCGCGAATAGATACCTGCACACACGAAGGGGAAACAAACACAAGCGTGAAATCTAGTAAAAGCAACCATACATCAGTCAGAAAAGATGTAATTCACATTTAACCATTGCATAGACAAATGAGAATGGAACAATAATAGCAGTAATCTATTATTAATCAGAATAGAGAAGAGTACAACCAAATGTTCTGACGTCGGTAACCTTCTCAGGAGGGGCCAGTCAGCATGTATCTCAAGCATTCACCTTTGAGGATGATTCTCCCAAGACAAACAACTCTCTCTCACACACAAATGGCACAAAACAACCTTCCCTAAGCAATCAATCACTTCCACACCTAGCACACCAAACCTATAGCAGCAATCTGAGCACTACAAGCTCCGTACAGTCCAAGCTATTCCAAGCTAAGTCTAACTAGCCAAAAACTAGCTGCTCATGGTAATGGTGGAAGTTTATATAGGAGAAGGAGTCTCCTATAAGGGTGGAAGGATGAGCTTATCTTCAAGGGAAGTTGTTGCAAAGGGTCGAACAGACATGCCATAGAAGGGAGTCGACATTCACAAAGCTAACAACCAAGCCTGGAGTGATCTGGAAGGTTGGCTGTTTGAACAAATTCGCCCAAACTGGATCAGCGCGGATTATGAGGCAACTGACGCAATGTCGCCGCGTCTACATAACTGGGACAGTCATGTCAGCGCAGAAGAACACGGGAAAGGCGCGCTGGCGACCAGCGCGGAAAAGTGATGTCCTTCCGAGCTGGAAGCGCACATAATACACTACAAGGCGCCTGTCATCGCGGTTATTTTAGGAACAGACGCGCTGATGAACAAAACTTTAGGAAAATGGGTTTTTGGGCCAGTTCAGAAGGCATGAAACTTAGTGATTGGCACAGCAGGGTGACTGACAGGAAGGCAGTGACAAATTACTGTGTAACACCAGTCATTGAAGTTACTCTAACAAACACGAGACAACTCATTGAGAATGATGATTAGAGTCATTTTACCCCAGTACAATCTAACAAGTGTGAATAAATGTGTTGTAGTTGAACACTTGAGAGAATCTATCAATCAAGAGACATTGATGTATTCTCATTGTCGATAGTGAAGGAATCTACCATTCATGATTGCAAACCCTGAGGTGTTGAAAAGATGACTCTAGATCTTGTTCCCAAATAAATGAGTTGGTTTCGATGGGAAAATATATGCTAGAAGGGTGGCATTAAGGCATCCCATATCAACCAGCACAAGTGTAACCCACGGGCCAATAACTTGGAAGAACTCAAATGAAAAGAGATGAGGTAATCATTCCGAAGTACATTTCCAATGTACACAAGATGTGGCTAGCACATGGTAGAAACCCTCTGAACCAACCAATAATGAGAGCTGACACAGAGGCGAGGAATCCACCAATAGGGTCAAATGGAAACCAAGGTAATGCACAAATCCCAATGTGTGATAATGTAAGCTGATGTCAAACACAAGGGAAACCACTCAACCAAAGACCGATGATATTGTTCAACGTTGAGCACAAGATCACCTATCAATGATGTAATAGGGCCAAGGTGTAGGTCTAGGCCTACTCTCAGAGAATTTTGTCGGAGTCGATAAGAGTAGACCTACCATCAAGAAGTTAATGGAGACCTTCTTAACCAGCATGAGAAAAGGACCAAATAACTAATGTGATACTGAAGATAACTTGACAGACTGGGTATGGCCGAGTGAAAATGAATCAAGAGGCACTGCAGGATGGTCAACATAGGTTGAATTCCCTTAAATAAAATCATGACTCAAATGTGAGTATATGGCAGAATAAAATAACTTTCTATAAGTTTGCAATGTAGGAGGCATTAACAAACTCTCCCTATGATTGGAAGAGATAACCAACCGGAGGAGGATTGACTCAAGAACAAGATTATGGCTCTCCTAAAGTAAAATTAAGTCCCATCCTAACAGAGGAAAGACTTGTTTTGAGTTCTTTCCTCAAGGGAGACACAACTCACTCTTTTTGCCATCAAATACAAAAGTAAATGTCTCGTTCCCACTGTTTTTTGGAATATATAATTTTTTTTTTGTATTTTTCATATTTAAATCCTAAAAAGAAATAAAAGAATGACTATAGTACAATGGAAAGAATGATTGTTAAGGGTAGATGCACTAATTCCTAGGACTGAAACATCGCTATGTTCAATGCAAGGTAGCGAATATTGGTCATCAACACTCAAAGGAATGGTATTTCCATGGATAAAAGGTGTCAAGTCACAAAGACTAATGAATATGGAACATTGAATATGAAATATGGAACACTGCAACATGCAAAGTATGACATATTTGGCATGTAAAATGTCAATCATGAAATATGAACACCTGTTGCAACAGGAGGCTAACAGCTTCAATGCAAAGTCATGGAGGTACTACAAAGGAATCTCGATCCTAAGAACAAACTTTCAGCATGGGTGCAAAGTGAAAAAAAGGTGCTATCTAAGGCCCCCATGATAAGGTAGGCTACTACCACATAATTTATGACACTTCTAAGCAGCAACAAGGTTCTGTGTCACATCTTGGTGAGGTCGATCCTAAGGCAAAAACATAAAAGGAAACTGATAAATGCACAAGGCAAGTGGGAAACCTAACCTATATGCTAGTTTCGAGAACCAATACTTATTAGATTGAATCAACCATAAAAATACCCAAAGGAGAAGTCTTCAAAGTTCTGTAGACATAAATAGGAACATTAGGAAGAAATCAATACATCCCATAAAATATATCCCATAGATAAAACTTAAAAATACATACCCTATATATAAAATATGGCACAGGGAACCACGCAGCCTTGCAGCTTATGCATAATAGTTCTTTAAGACAAACCCCTTGTGGGACTCAAGCCAAGGACTCCTTTGGTAGCTGACACTCATGGCTTAAAAAAATTTCTCTTCCAAAGGCAACTAAACTTGAGGATACAATGCCACATAGTTCAGTCATGGTAGGGTAGATTTTACTTGAACACTTGGAACATACCAAGGGGTATTCTAAACTAAATTCGAATTAGGAGGGTGATTATCAGATACAAGTTGATAAAAAGTGACAATACTTCCGTTATGAGGAAAATACATCACTCAAAAGAGTGAAGACACCACAACATTCATAGCATAGGCATAATCACACCCAAGTAGTACGTGATTTTTAAAGGGAAGAGTCGCATATCGAATTCAAAATATTATTTTTTAATAAATGATCGAGATTGTATGGAAAAGAGCTACCCAAGGGCATGCCAAAGCATCAAAACTACATGAGTGTTGAATGATGCTATAACAATGTGCCATAAATGCCAAAAATAGTAAGGAAATCATACATGCAATTCAGTACCTGCAAGCAAAACCCATAGTAGTTGTCGATCCGAACGTCCTCTTGTGCTTTCTTGTGTTTCCTTTGTCCTCTTGCTCCAAAACTCCACGTATGCCACACTCCTCCAAGAGTGCTCCAAGAGTATGTGAGAGAGAGTAGAATAGAAAGATCCAAGCTAAAACTAACAAAAGTTTGAACTGATAAAAGCCATGAAATATTCATCAGAATCCATTTTATTAATGAGGCCTCTATTTTCTTCATTTTCCATTATTTTCCTTCATTTTCCTCCTCACATGCAAACTGTGACCTTTCACCTTCTTTTTCTCCTAATTTCCATTATTCTCATAAATAAAAATGCCAATAAATGTCTCATGCCTTTCCAAATCCTTTGTCATTTCCTTTGCCAATTTCCATAGCCATTAGTTAATCGCAAGTGATCCCCATCGCTATGTTTTTTCCCAACATTCGGCTTGGAATACGTGTCCCAAGACATTGGTTATTATTTTTCCTTTATTAACTTTATTACATGGATTTTTTATCAGGGTTGTACAAAGACTAAAACAATTGACATTTGTTTAGTTTTACATATAGCTTATACTCTCTCATCAATTGTAACATGAATACAAAGTGTTTCTCCTAACCGGTGTTCCGAGGATAATTATAAAACCTCTTACATGAAATTGAAAATACTTTACTACTTAAACAAGCTCACTAAACCCTTTTTCCATTATATTATTGTAAAGTTGATAATATTTTTAAATAATAAGAATGTTGTTTTAAATTAGTCTATTTATTTTGTTAGTTAAATTTATAGAGTTTTAAATCAATAACTTTTATATAAGGTGGAGTGACTGATTATTCGAAAATCGAAAATGAGGAGCATTAGGGTTTCTTTCTCTATTTGCAGGATTTGTTGGGCCGCCATCGTTCAGTGTTAGTCTTCTCTTGGTGCGGATAGAGGGTGCTTCCTACATTGTGATCTATGCATTGGTTGAGACTATTTATGGCCTAAGTTGAGGGTATATAGTTCAAAGGTCTAGAGTCGAGATTTTTTATATGTTATTCAACATTCTATCTTAGGGGTTGACAATGGTCTTTTGCCCCAATCATGGCCGTTGTGGGTGTGAAAGACTATGGATTGGGTTTGTCATGTTATGAATGATCCCAATAATTTTATATGGGTATTTTTTGGTCGAATCTGCATATAAGTCTTTACCTCATTGTGCAATTGCAAGTGATTAATGTGGAGTTTGACCTTTGCAAATTTATGGTGGAAAATCCCCAAACAAATTATCTATGTCAAGGATTTGAAATATTTTCTCTCGGAACTGGTAGGAAAACTGGCTTTTCCTACATATTTGGGGGATTTTCTTGGTCCCTTTTTCAATCTTTGAAGAGGGGGCATATATGTAAAACTTTGAAAGAGAATTATAGCTATCAATTAGATCTAGAAAAGAAGGCATATTATCAATTTGTTATGATTAACCTTGATCGGAAATTGACTCTTATAAGGGTTTGGGCTCGGGCTCGGGATCTGGTGCAAGATCTTAGGCAAAAGGTCCAAGAAAATTTGGATATTCCAACAAAGCTTCAAAGTTTGATTTTTTCATGGAAATCAAAGCAAGATATCACGGAGTTGCAAGAATGTGACTTTGATCAAGATTCATCCATCATCTTAAACTTGGCATTTCACGGACTTCCTCGATCTTTCATTTTACGAATGATTTTTAAACATTTGTGCAATTATTTTCATTGTTAAGATTCATAATTAAATTCCTTGAAAGTAGCTCATACTCATGTAAATAACTTATTTCCCATGAATTATAGGCCACCATAATTTAAGCAAATATTTGCATATTAATTTTTCTATTTCATATATCAATTTGCAACTTTTTTAAAAAACATAACATCCACTTAAATAACAACAACTACACTTATTTTTTATTTAATACTACAATTCCAAAAGGATAAATAAAAAAAATTATTAGCTTAAACTAGAAAGTTTTGTATAAACTACACGGTGGCCACTTAACCGGCCATCACAACTAGTCAAAGAAAATAGGAAAGCAACTGATGCAACTGCTATGAATAATCATATACACAGGTTTCCTTATGGATATGCCATAAAACCAATATTAAACCGATATCATATGTGAAACCTCCTCCACGTTAAGCATAAAGATGTAACAATAATTAGATATCATCTTGCACGCCCTCTTATAACATCGATGGCCAACTCAGTGGGATCTGTTGCCTGCACTTCACGGTACACACCATCCAACTCCCTCCTAAACTTGTCCTTGGAGCTCGCATACACCATCTTGCTCCTCACCCTTGAAGACTCAGGAGACCTGTAAATTTGTTTATTCACGTCAAAATCTATGTAATATATTTGAAAGAAGCTGTAGGAAGAAAACTACCATAAAATATTGCTAAAATAACCATTTCATAATTAATAAATATACATTGGGAAGAAATAAATTAATAAAACTTCCACTTAATTCAACGACTTGATAATTAAAAATCATTATGAAGAAATAAATTAATGAAACTTAACAGTAACGTTGACATACTTACCAGGAAATGAAGAATATCTTGCTCTTTTGACAGTCGTCTTCGGTCACAAAATCGAAGTCATAGACCGCGTATCTACACTCTGTCTCGGGAAGAGAAGCCCTGAAGTTATCATAATTCTCACCAGGGCCACCAAGTTTATCTACCGTGACCTGATTTTCATTTTCGCCAATCTTGAATATTATGAAGCGATATATCTTCTTCCTCTTCAGATCAAAGAATGTAGACTTGCATTCGTCACTGACAGCCATCCCAGAACATGCACTCGCCTGCAAGTATTAAGAAAGAAAACCTTCAAAGAAAGACCTTAACAGAATTTGTTTCACCAAAACAGTGGACCTTTAAGCTTTTAAAGGAAAATTAAAGCAAAGGCAGAATACTGACCATTTGAGGAAAGAAAAAGCCGATTCCTGTAAATTACAGTGACCGAGAACGTCTATCTAACTCCAAGATCCGCAGGAAGGAAGGATAATTAAAGGTGTAGAATTCTTGCAGATCCCAGACCGCGGGATGCAAGCCCTGGCTCTGACAACTCCAAGAGATTTATTGAAATTAAAGGGGGAACTTGCCTGTCGAAATACGTTCAAGAAAATCAATGAATGCCGCGTGAGCAAGCTTGATTTCAATTTTTCGAATAATAAATGGGAGCATGCTTTTAACTCAATTTATATGGAAACGCTTTAAAGTCGACCATCATTTCCCTTTTAAATTGTTTGAAAAATAAAATTGAAAATATTTTTCTTTAGATTTAATTTTTATTTGAAATTATTTAAAAATAAAAATAAAAATTATTTTTACTCAAAGATATTATGACACATTTAATGCCAAAGACTTTTCACTGTAAGAAGTTTTTGGAACTTCAATCTGTATGTAATTTTGATAGGTTATTAATAATGTTATTTTTTATTAAAAAAATATATATATATATTATTTAATAAGCTTTTTAACAGGACTTTGTATGGTTTAATTTAACACTGATTTGTTAAAATAGAGATTAAGTAGAAAATTGTATTGATAGTTTATTTCATTAAAATATAACATAAAATATTTTTTGAAATTTATTTGGAACTAATTACCAAAAATATGTCTCAAAAACTTGATATGCATCACAAAAACCTAAATTCAATACCAATATAAAATGGTTTATGTGAATTATTTATTGATATTTAAAATAACAAAATAAAGATATATTTATTATATCCTTTTAATGTTGTTGTGATTTTCTTTTATTTTTATATGTTTTTCCACTTTTATATATAGGGGATTTTCATTTTAGTTTCATTTTAGACTATTAGTTTTATGGTATAAATGCCATTTATGTATAGTTGTTATATCTTTAGTCTTAACTCTATCGAGTATCTAGACATCAAATCTTTCCAGGGACAAACTTCTTTTTGGATTACAAAATTTAAATGAAAGCTTGCACCCTAACAGATTTGTCCCTTTCAATGCTAAATAAATCTATGATTAAATAGATCTAAGTTTATTTAAAAACATCTATAGAATTATAATAACATAATAGAAAATATCCCTATATGTTTGTATGTTATGTATGGTAAAATTTGATTCTATATTCTTGCATATTGGTTTTGTTTTTGCTCATACACAGAATATTTGTAGACAATAGTGGGGTGGTGGATTTCTACATACTTGGTTGTTTGAGATAGTGGGTGCAAATACTTTGGCCGTGGGTATATCAAAATCCTATAAAATGTTGCAAGTTATGTTTAGCATATTATGTAATGGAATATTTTATATGTTGATACTTCATAAGATATTTTGAGTTATTTTGCATTAGGCATAGAAAAAGTTATTTTAATAACATTTACCATAATTTGTTATGCACATTTAGAAGGAGAATAATGACAAGGAATGGAAGGAAATTGAGTAAGCAATATCCACACTTGTTACTAGAAAATTAACACAATTTTCTGCATTTTGAAAAGATTATGATTTCCACCTCAACCTCGCAAAGCATAGACAATTCATATGCCTTCTTCAACAATATGTTTTTATGTTTGTAGAAAGCCACTCACCAATTTATAATATTCTTGATTTGATTTATTTCAATCCTTCTACAACCCATTTTGTATTTATACCTGCTCTATAACCATTCCAATCACATCCACAAAATCCTAGGTTAACAAAGCCCTAGTCATGTTAATGTTATTAGTTGTTAGGCCAAATATGATCTGTGGATTGCCAATTATTTTGACTCATAAAGAGATATGAAGAAGTCATTGCAGGTGATCACCCATAATATCTCCTAACGTAAAAGTTCACACACGCTAAAATGACTTCATTTCAGTTGGAGTGTATCCTCCAGGTTTCTGAGAGGGAGGATGGGGAATGCATACAAATAAACAATAAGAGTGGATGAGAAAACCCTCTTTGGAGGATGGAAATGAAGGAAAACCAAACTTGTATTTTGTTTTCTCTAAAACCTACCTTTTTTGTCATTTTTTAATGTATTTTAATTTTTATGTTTTAATGTAATGTTATGTGACAATATCTCTCCAATGTTATGGTGTTACTAAAGTGCCTATTAGCAAAATAAATTGTATTTTTCTCACATTGATGTTTTCTAGGCAAACCTTCTTTTGACCACTTTAAGATCACATAACCCTATAAGAGGTGTCATTTTCAAGCTTTATGCCTTATTACATAGTTTTTACTTAATTGTATCCTAACATGAATATCTTCCTTAAGTCCTTTTGATATTTATAATTTCGTACTATAGTGTGAAGCGAATGTTGGACTTCCAAATTACACTCTTAATGTATCTATTATTGAAGAAATGGCTTCAATCTTTCGAGAACAAGGCTAGGCCCTAATGGAGATTGTGTCCTTGACCTGAAGGCTAGAAGAGGAGATGATTATCTCAAATGGTATAAAAGCATCCTTGAACTAGAACTAGAGAAATCAAAAGAGGACATGGTTCTAGAACATCCTTCTCTCACCAGAAGTTCCCCCCTTTGTCTTTGACAATTCTTGGAGAAACAACAATTGGAAAATCTAATTAGGTAAAGGAGAGCTTGATAATTAGCTAAGTGGAATATCTCATTATTATTTTTTTATAGTGGAGCCATAAAAGGTGATCTAAGGGTGGTAAGAGACCCAAGGAGGAGTGTTGGTCATAATTTACCTCATTAGAAAGCAAGTTGTCTCTTTTGCATGAGGACGAGTCACCACCATAATCATTGAAGAAGAATCCTTGTTAGTAGCAAGGTATTGTTGTCCTCACCTTTAGAGCCATATCAACAACCACCATGATAGGAAACTCCATGATTTTCATCAGAGTGTTGAAAGGAAACATAAATCTCCTCTTCTATTTTATGTTATGTATTCTTTAGAGAACGATGGTTATTTCCAAGAATTTCAAAAAAGACTCATTTTCCCATCATTCCCGTGATAAAAATCCAATTACAGTTGTAATGGTTAATCAAGTTGCAACAATGGAAGAGGGCGTACTCAATTTTAATGCATATGATTTTCTTCAACATTACATAGATTGTCATGCATAACCACCATATGCAGGTAGAAATTGGGTGGGGTTTTGTTTTAGATTTGAAGGGGTGGTCAACCCTTCCACATATGGATAACATCATTTTAATTTTATAAGGGAGAGGATTTATTACATCCCATGTTCCAATAAGCTCCTACCATCCCTTTACATGCATCTTTTAGGAGGGAATGTTGGTGTCATGTTCCTCCATCCTTCTACTTCTTAAGTATTCCTCCTTTCCCACTCAACCTTGTGTGTCTTATTCATCCTTTTAGGATCTATCTCTATGGGTTTTATAAAAATACCAATGAATGTGTTGGATTCGGTATCCCCCTTATATGGATCTTTCCTATTGTCCCATTTTCTTAACAAATGAAACTAAATCCATCCATGCTTGCTTAAAGAAATGTTAAGAATAATTTAATGTCATTAAGGATGTCATTGAACATGCTATATTTTTAGGTTTAAGTTGAAGAGCTAGGTTGGATACGTCAAAAGATGAAAGAGAGGACCATTCTCAAAAAGCCTAGGCTGACATCTAGTTACACCTCTAGTAATTTCAACCATGTGAGGTAAGCATCCTCCTTGACCCTTTTCATATTCAAGATTTGGTTCACGAGCATCTTACAAGTTTCCAAGAGGCACCTCCACGATATTCATGATTTCAAACACCAAACTCCATATTTACTCCCAACACAACAAGAAATTCCTACTCCCATTGCAACCCCAACTCCAAGGATGATAGTTGCACACCATAATCGGTTGCTTGTTTTTATTGTGATGCATAATTTCTATGTTTTTAATATGGTACTATTTTTATCTCTTTGCAATTATATTAAGATAATTTACTATGTAATATTCATATTTAGTTTTGAGAAGAAAAACTTGGTTTAAGATGTTGATTAGCATCTCAATAGAGTTCTTGGAATATTTTAATATGAGAGTTCAAATACCCCATTTTGTAATTTGTCCTTCAGTCTATTCAATTTTTGTCTTTTAATATTAATATAAATGACATTTAACCCCAAATGCATTGTTTCCTTTACTAATTCATTAATGAAGTCATATGGTAAGTATCACTAGAATATTTGGCAAAAATTTTCACATTTTATCAATGTCATTTTGATGAATTCACAATACAATTTCGATGAAGTATATTAGCTTAGTTTGTTGGCATAGTTTCTTCAAACGTAAGACGCAAAAACTCATTGATCTACGATCCTTAATAATGCAAAAGGGAGCATTATCCCAAATTAGAGTTAGTTGTTGTAATTATTTTTTAAATGAAATTTCCAATTTATTTATGAGGGACTAAGAGCCTAATATTTGTATCCGAAAAAAGTGAAAAACACTTGCAAAGTATATAAAGTTTGGGGTATATTAATATGAGGGTTGTGATCTAGTAAGATCAATGACTAACATCTACAGGGACAGCAATGAAGAGGCCGACCGGCTTTCTAAAGAAGGTATGCAACAAGCTGTGGGCGCATGGAGAGTAACAGAACAGTTTCAAGATCAGATCCGTGTGTCGGATCTCCCTCCAAACATATAATGTCTTTGGTTTTTGTTTTTACTCATATGCACCAGTTTTACCAGTGTTTTTATTTTGAAAATGGTGGCATATAAAAACTGTATCTTTTTTTACTATGAGGCTCTGTCTTGATAGAGCGGGATTTTAAACTTTTGGTTACTGTATGTGTTTTTCCTGGGTTGTTTTCCTCATGAAAGGAGATCCAGGAGACACATGGGGTTTTTTTCATTTTCGTTTTTTGGTATGGCTGTTTAGGCCGGGTACAGGAGTCTTTATGGATTTCTGTAGATATGCTGATGCACTTACTCAGAGGAGTTTTTGCTCTTGACCATGCAGTTTTTTGCAGAATGTTAACTCATATACTATGTAACTTTTTTATGCCTAATAAAAAAGTTCGTCTTTTTTCCTCGGAAAAAAAAGATCAATGACTATAATTTGAAATAGAAATATAAATAGCCATGGATTTACAAACTATTTATTACATCATACCCACATTAATTTACCAATGGTAATAATCCAAAAGTGGATCTTCACTCTAAGTCAACAATTAAGGTGGATATTGGATCATCTCCCTAAGATAGACTTAATGAGATATTTTACACCTAAAAGCACAAACCACTCTAGGCATACATGTTAATAGTGAACCCCATCAAAGCCTTTTGTACCATTTATAAAACCACTTCTTAATATTCCCAAAGCTACTCTAGTTTTGGGGTTATTTCATTCTCTTGTGTCAACACAAATAAAAGGTAACAAATGTTACGAACCATGCACCTAAAAAATGATGAGAAGCCAAAAACTACAATCCACTTTGAGCTGTAAACATCCTTTTACAATGAATACAATGTATATGACAAGATAATATATCATAAGACTAAGTCTCCTTGGTATATATAAAAGAAAAAGCATACAATTATAATGAAAGGTTTCAGCCTACATAATAATATAAAAAAAAAAAAAATGTGATAATTCAATATATAGGCATACTACATGGATTTAGGATTAAACAAGGGGATTTTATAGGGCTTAACATACCCCTTCCCCTTCAAACAAGTGTTCTCCTCAACACTTGACTAACTGTGTATGTTTCTACATAGATAACTCATCTTCCCATGTCGCCTCTTCCACTGGTGGGACTTCCAATTGATGAGATACATAAAAATTGCTAAATTTTTTAGCTTCCCAATCCTTGTTGCAAATATTGTTTTCGGTTCTAGTATGATTTTTTCTTCTTCTTTAATCTCTGGAAAAATAGTTTGGACTAGGATCTTGTCACCAATTACCATTTTTAAGCTGGAAACATGGAAGAATGGATGTATAGTGAATATGGAGGAAACTATAATTTGTAAGCCATCCTTCCAATCCTCTGCCATAGGGGCTTCATTGGGGGAGCAATACCATACCACATGTATTCATATAGGGGGATATATATTGAGGAAAAAATTACATAATATATTGAGCATATAATAGGGGATAAGTTTTTAATATTTGGCAGGTATAAAAAATGGAGCTCAAATTTAATGAAAAAATGTAAAGGGGTGTAAAAAATGTTAATGAAAAAATGGATACCTACAATATCTAGTGAAAATAGGGGTTTTTAAATTGAGAAGGTGTATTGGGTTCGTATTCGTAGGGGGTTAAATAATTTTATTTAGAGGTATTTTCCAATGAGTAGTCAAATTAAGGGTATTACTTAGTATTCCATGAATGCACATGATATGTTAGAGGTTCATTGGGTGAATCCCCCATGTCCTCTACAACACCTTATAAGGGGAATAATACCTCATTGAAAATCTATTGTCCTCCTTTTGTTGCTTGAGGGAAACCTCTTTATATAGTTGCAGTATCAGAAATATCCAATCCCCCACTTCAAATTCCCTTTCACTATATAAGAAGGAGAAAATAAAAGGGCCAAGTGTTCAAGTGAAAAGGTTTCTCAGGAATACTTCTATCTGAAGTATATTTTATGTTGCAGGGGCTATGATTATGATATGATCTGAAATATTTTGTGCAACTTGGATACAATGTTGGATCAGGATCATGAGACCTAAAATGACTTATCATTGTATGATCTAATATTGGTTGGGTAAGATTTGATTGCTTACGCATGTTTTATTCTTTAAATTTCATGATCTGGGTATGTCTGAAGTCTGGAATAACAGCGAAATTGTAAGTTAGTATTTGCAGATATATACACGGGTTCACCTTGGTAAAGGCACATATACACATTGGTTTGACTCTTCCATGTAGTGTATGAAAAAGAAAATCTTGTTGCTCAGAAATGACTGATCTATCTAATCAGTGATGTTGTTTTACTGTTGTCTGTCAATGATGTCTTCTTAGATCTGAAAATAAAACTGAATGCATCAAGAGATTGAGTTCGATTGATTGATTGATTAAGTGAGAAGGGTGATATTTGTTGATGTCTATTTAGATCTCTATAATTTGATAGCAGATCTTCATAATGTTACTGGTTGATACAGTTTTGATTCAGAGGTTTTTATGTTTCAGTAATTTTTTGGAGGTATATGTAGGTTTGGTTAAAGGAGGTAGTGTATACACGTAGGTTGGCTTCACTGAAATAGCATATACATTCTGACATATGTTTTTTGAGGTTACAATTGGTTCTGTTTTATGATGCATGGTTCTGGGTTCAACACAGTGTTACAGTGACAGTAATTTGACTGTTCAGATTGACTGATTGTTGGTAGATGTAGTTATTACAGTGGTGATTAATTGTGTGCTTAAGTACCAGGAGTATCCAGTCTGAAAATTTATGAAATGTGGTCCTTGGAGGAAGAGAAAAGGTCGTAGCCTTCTATAGCTAGGCACCTACGTATTGGTAAAGATATCAACTAGTACAAGAGCTAGGGGGTTGTAGCTCCCTTCCAGTAGAAGCTGGAGAATGAGAGAAGGTTGTATCCTTTTGCGGGTGGGTGCCTGCATACTGGTATGAGTCTACACCAATACAAGATTGTAAATAGATTTTCTTTATATTAAAAGAAGACATAGATGACTGCAGCAGGTGGTTTTTCTCCCGCATTAGGTTTCCACCTTAAATCTTAGTGTTCATGTGTGTTGCTTATGTGTGATGGTTTATTTTTGTTATTACTGCACATAGCTACTATTTAATAAAGTACGGATGCACTGATTAAATATCAACACATGATGAACTAAATGAATCATAAGTTAACTAGATATATGTTGGTTTCCTTAACAACAGTTGCGTGCACACACGAGTTCAATTCACTGAAGTAGCGTATATAAATTTGATTATGAAATGAAAATTTATTGAATTAATAATACTGATTTACCCCCTCCCCCTCTCAGTATTATTTCCAACATACATAGTGGATCATCTGATCATAATCGTAAAGGAACATAGTGGATCTGTCTTAGTATCACATATAGAAGAAAATATTATCAATGATGTTGCATAACTAATCCTCATAATAGTACCAAGTCATATAAGTGGAATAGTGGTACTGCATAAACTTAGGTGTCAACATATAGGGTGTTGTTGTGATGAACTACAACATATAAGGGTGGCTGGTAACACTGGCAGAAAACTGAAGGAGCTGACAATCAAACCAAGATGCTGACACAACCCAAGGTCTTTGCAGACCACATATGGTACATTTTTACACTATGGGAATAAATGAGCTAAAGTTGACCATGTGAGAAATAATTTGATTACCAATCATTGATGTTACCTTTAAAATACACGAGGCAACTCACCGATAATGATAATTAGATTCAAGGTACCCCAGTAAAATCTAAAAAGTGTAAATAAATGTGTTGAAGTCGAACACTTGAGAGAATCTATCAACCAAGAGACATTGATGTATTCTCATTGTTGATAGTGAAGGAATCTACCACTGATGACTGCAAACTCTAAGGTACTGAAAAAAGGAATCTAGATCTTGTTCCCAGAGAAATGAGTTGGATTCGATGGGAAAATATCTACTGGAAGGGTGGCATTAAGGCATCCCACATCAACCAGCACGAGTGTAACCCACATGCCAATAATTTGGAAGAACTCAAATGAAAAGAGATGAAGTAATCATTCTGATGCATGTTTTCAGTGTACACAATATGTGGCTAGCACACAATAGAAACCCTCTGAACCAACCAATAATGAGAGTTGACACAGAGGCGAGGAATCCAACAATAGGGTGAAATGGAAACCAAGGTACTCCATAAATCCCAATGTGTGATAATGTAAGATGATGTCGAACACAAGGGAAACCACTCAATCAAAGACCCATTTTATTGTTCAATGTTGAGAACAAGATCACCTATCAATGATGTAAATAGGGCCAAGGTGCAGCTCTAGACCTATTCTCAGAGAATTTTGTAGGAGTTGATAAGAGCAAACCCATAAACAAGAAGTCAAAGGAGACCTTCTTAACCAGCACGAGCGAAGGACCAAATAATTGATGTGATACTTAACATAACTTGATAGACTGGATATGGCTGACTGAAAATGAGTCAAGAGACACCTTATAATGGTCGACATAGGTTGAATTCCCTTGAACAAAATCATGACTCAAATGTGACTCTATATCAGCATAAAATAACTTTATATAAGTTTGCAATGTAGGAGGCATTAGAAAACTCTCCATATGATTGGAAGAGATAACCAACCAGAGGAGGATTACCTCAAGAACAAGATTATGGCTCTCGTAAAGTAAAATTAAGTCCCATCCTAATGGAGTAAAGACTCATTTTGAGTGATTTGTTCAAGGGCAACACAACTGACTCTTGTTGCCATCAAATACAGAAGTAAATGTCTCATTCCCACTATTTTTTGGAATATATAATTTTTTTTGTCTTTTTCATATTTAAAGCCTAAAAAGAAATAAAATAATTCATATATTAAAGTGGAAAGAATGAGCGTTAGGGGAATATGCACTAGTTCCTGGGACTGGAACATTTCTATGCTCAATGCAAGGTGGCGAATACTAGTAATCAACACTCAAAGGAATGTTCTTCCAAAGATAAAAATGTGTCAAGTCAGAGAGGCTAATGAATGCATGGTTTGAACTTGCATAAACGTCATGGTCAAATATGGCTTATACAGGAGTCCAAGTGAAGCTAGCTTAAGGCCAAAAGGGTACATGTAGTAAATATGCAATGTAGCAGTACAACTTACACATGGGAGCCTCTAGGGTATAAGGCCAGAAAATAGCGAAGAAGAATAAGGATGAGGCTTCAACACAAATTCATGGCGGTACTACAGAAGATTCCTAATCCTAAGAACAAACTTTCAACATGGGTGCCAAGTGACAATAAGGTACTATCTAGGGAGCCCATGATAAGGTAGGCTCCTACCACACAATTTATGACACTTCTAAGCAGCAAGAAGGTTTCGTGTCACATCTTGGTAGGGTCGATCCTAAGGCAAAAACAGAAAAGGAAACTAATAAATGCAAAATGCAAGTGGGAAACCTAACTTATATGCTAGTTTCAAGAACCAATACCTGTTAGATTGGATCAACCATAAAAATACCCAAAGGATAAGTCTTCAAAGTTTTGTAGACATAAATAGGAACACTAGGCAAGAAGTTAATACATCCCATAGATAAAACTTTAAAACATGTACCTTATATATACAATATGTGCAACTTTGCAGCTTATGCATAATAGTTCTTCAAGACAGACCCCTTGCGGGACTCAAGCCAAGGATTCCTTTAGTACTGAAACTCATGGCTTCAAAAAATTCCTCTTGCGAATGCAACTAAACTTCCAATAAATCATGACAACTAGAAGGATAGAAGAGGGAATTGAGGGGTCCCATGCCCCCATAGGAGAAATCACTCTATCAACTGTCAGGACCAAGTCCCGAGACAAAAAATAATAGTTCAAAGGATTCTTCATAGAAGAAATTGAGCATTGTGGTAGGGCAAAGTCTACTTGAACACTTGGAACATACCAAGGGGTATTCTAAACTAAATTCGAATTAGGAGGGTGATTATCAGATGCAAGCTAATCAATAGTGATAATACTTTCGTTATGAGGAAAATACATCACTCAAAAGAGTGAAGACAACACATCATTCATAGCATAGACATAATCACGCTCGAGTAGTACTTGATTTTTAAAGGGCAGAGTCGCCTATGGAATTCAAAATATTGCTTTTTGATAAATGATCAAGTTTGTATGGAAAGGGTTGCCCAAGGCCATACCAAAGCATCAGAACTACATGAGTTTTGAATGATTCTATAACAATGTGCCATGCATGCCAAAACTAGGAAGGAAATCATACATGCAACTCAGTACCTACAAGAAAAAACCATTGTAGTTGTCAATCCCAATGTCCTCTTGATGTTTCTTGTTTTTCCTTTGTCTTGTTGCTCCAAAACTCCAAGTATGCCACACTCCTCCAAGAGTGCTCCAAGAGTATGAGAAGGAGAGAGAGAGAGAGTAGAATAGAGAGATCCAAGCTAAAACTGACAAAAGTTTGAACTGAGAAAAGACATGAATTGATCCTAAGAGTCCCTTTTATTAATGAGGCCTCTGCTTTCTTCATTTTCCATTATTTTCCTTCATTTTCCTCCTCGCATGCAACCTGTGACCTTTCACCTTTTCTCCTAATTTCCATTATTTTCATAAATAAAAATGCCAATAAATGTCTCTTACCTTTCCAAAGCCTTTTACAAGTTCCATAGCCATTAATTAATCACAAGTGATCCCCATCACTATGTGTTTTTCCCAACATTCGGCTTGGAATATGTGTCCCAAGACATTGGTTATTATTTTTCCTTTATTAACTTTATTACATGGATTTTTAACTAGGTTTGTTACAAAGACTGAAAGAATTAACATTTGTCTAGTTTTACATATAGCTTATACTCTCTCATCAATTGTAGCATGACTGCCAAGTGTTTCTCATAATCCTCCTTGTTCTTTGAATACACCAAAATGTCATCAACAAATACCAATACAAATTTGTTCAAAAATGGACTCAATACATTGTTCATTAGACATATGAAGGTTGTTGATGCATTAGTAAGCCCAAAATGTATAACCAAAACTTTATAATGGTCATAACTTATCCAAAAGGTGGTTTTATGGATGTCTTCCTCCTTGATGCACATGTGGTGATACCCGAACCTCAAATCCAATTTTAATAACACCACTTCTCCCCTAAATGGTGTTCTAGGAATAATTATAAAACCTCTTACATGAAATTGAAAATATTTTACTACTTAAACAAGCTCACTAAACCATTTTTCCATTATATTATTGTAAAGTTGATAATGTTTTTAAATAATAACAATGTTATTTTAAATTAGTTTAATTATTTTTGTTAGTTAAATTTATATAGTTTTAAATCAATAAATTTTATATAAGGTGGAGTGACTAATTTTTCGAAGATCGAAAATGAGGAGTGTTAGGGTTTCTTTCTCTATTTTCAGGATTTGTTGGACCGCCATCATTGAGTGCTAGTCTGCTCTTGGTGCTCATAGAGGGTGCTTCCTACATTGTGATCTATGCATTGGTTGAGACTATTTATGGCCTATGTTGAGGGTATATAGTTCAAAGTTCTAGAGCTGAGATTTTTTATATGTTATTCAACATTCTATTTTAGGGTTTGAAAATTCTCTTCTGCCCTAATCATGGATGGTGTGGGTGTGAAAGACTATAGATTGGGTTTGTCCTATTATGAATGATCCCAATCATTTCCATATGGGTTTTTTTTTGTCAAATATGCGTATAGAGGTTTCAATACTTTTCTATGTATTTACCTCATTGTGCAACTGCAAGCGATTAAAGTGGAGTTTGTCCTTTGAAAATTTATGGAGGAAAATCCCCACACAACTTATCTATGTCAAGGATTTGAAATTTTTTCTCTTCGAACTCATAGGAAAAACTGGCTTTTTCTACATATTTGGGGGATTTTTCTTGGTCCCTCTTTCAATATTTGAAGAGGCAAGATATATCTAAAACTTTGAAGGATAATTATAGCTATCAATTAGATCTAGAAAAGAAAGCATAGTTTCAATTTTTTATGATTAACCTTGATGGGAAATTGACTCTTATAAGGGTTTGGGCTAGGGATCTGGTGCAAGAACTTAGGAAGAAGGTCCAAGAAAATTTGGGTATTCCAACAAAGATTCAAAGTTTGATTTTTGCATGGAAATCAAAGAAAGATGTCACCCAGTTGCAAGAATGTGACTTTGATCAAGATTCATCCATCATCTTAAACTTGAGGTTTCATGGAGGATTTGATCAATCTAGTAATACTAAGTGACCAATTTCATTTAAGGTTGCAATGAAAAGAAAGGATGAGACACAAAATCAATATGATCGAGTCCCCAATATTCTTGGTCCCTACATTGTGGAATAGATGAATCAGGTATAGGATATGCCAGTTGACCTTCTTGAGGTTAATGCACTTTAAATTGACTTTCATTCCCAAGAGGTTATATGGAAATTCAATGGTTTTTGGCTCAAGTTAAAGGATCTACATCAATGGTTTTTCACCACTTGGGCTACAAATTGTGATATTAATGTATGTTCCAAGGGTTTTTTTTGTTGTAAAATTTAACACATTGAAGAATATGGATTACACCTTTAAAAAGGGATAGACATGGTTTTGGGTAGTGCAGGCCTCTTTGTGGCCCCATGGTTCCCAGGTTTTGATGCCAATACCATGGTGGTATCCAAAATGTTAGTTTGGGTTGGATTACATTATCTCCCTCTCCATTTTTGGCATCACAAAGTATTATAAGGAATTGGAAATGCTTTGGGGAAGTTCATAAAGTTGGATTTGGATAAATCCATGAAAGGAATTTTTACTTTTTCCAAGATTTTTACTTAGTAAGGTTTACCCTATCACATACTTCTACTTCATAACAACATTCAGTGGACCCAACCTTTAGATTTTGGAAAAAAAACATTTAAATGTTGTATTTCTCTTCAAATAAAACATTTACAAAAATGTGTCCTCAGGAAAAGAAAGAGCCAAAAATAAAAAAGAAACAGGCCCAAAGGCCAAAGGGATGGTACTTCCTAGATTAACATCTCTCTAAAGTGGAGGAGGAAGAAAATATAGATAATTCTACAAGTATTTCTAACCAGAATCCACAAGAAATATTATTAGAAGGAGGATTTGTGGAGGTGGGATCTATGGTTCAAAGATCAAACATTAATAAAAAAACAAAATCTACAATTCAAATGCAACAGAATCAGAAGAGTCCCCTAAAAAGGAGGTGGGCAACATTAAAAGAATCCATGCATCGAAAAGTTTGGATTCAGATAAAGAAGTCCCCATGAACATGGAAGGGAATCAAATGACTGTTATAATTTCCACTCCCAACCATGGTGGTTGGAAATGTTGGGTTGTGTTATATTCTTTCCACAACTAGCTGCCCTAGTTTACCAGGGGGTTAGAGGGGCGGATAAGGGGAGCGGGGGGCGGAGCCCCCCCATTCGTTGCATCGACTGCGCAGTGGGGGGGGTGAAAGACCCCCTATATAGAGGGTTTGAGGGAGGCAGTTAGCCCCCCTCTGCCGAGTCTGGGGTAGCGGCCCGGGGAAAAAAAATTTGGACCCTACATTAGGTGGGGTGAACATACCTATGGTTTTGTGCATGGTTTTCGCACATGGTTTTGGGTGTGGTTGTTTTCGGTCAATGGTATTTGATGCTTTGGCATGTATATATTTGTATTGTAACATTGAAAGGAATATAATGAATCAAGCTAGTGCTTCCGATTTTGGAATCCAGGGGAAAATCTCTGTCTATATGTGTTTTATGTGTTATGCTCTTGCATTGTTTATTTTTTGTGTTTTGGAATTCATAAGTAGGTAATTTCTTTGTGGCGTTAAAACCTACATTTGGTATTAGAGTTGTTTTGGCTTCAAGGGGACACCTTTGTTGCCGAGGGGTTTCGTTTGGTCCTATGGTAGACTCTATTTAGTGGGAGATTTGCGGGATCAATTCTGGTGGTGAAAGAAGATGACTAGTAATGGAAAGATAAAGATTGGGAAATTTAATGGTCAGAGTTTTGAGTTATGGAAACTCAAGATGGAGGATTTGTTGGTAGATAAAGATCAGTGGATCATGGTAGATCCGGGTACTAAACCAATGGGAGTGTTCGATGAAGAATGGAAGAAGTTGGATCAGAAGGCAAAGAGCACAATACGATTATGTGACTCAGATTCAGTATTGTTGAATGTATCAGGGGAAGCTACAGCTAAGGTTTTGTGGGACAAGTTAGGGACTTTGTACCAATCTAAGTCTCTAGTGAATAAACTGTTCCTACCGAAAAAGCTATATAACCTAAGAATGAAAGATGGAGACCTAGTGACAAAGCATCTGAACGCATTTAATATTGTGGTAAGTCAGTTATTATCTATTGATATTAAACTTTTAGATGAAGATAAGTGCATCGGTTTGTTGTGTTCTCTTCCATATTTGTGGGATATTCTGGTTGTTGCAATAGGTAGCATTGCGATTTCCTTTCAGTTTGATGAAATAGTCTCATCCTTAATAACGGAGGAGATGAGAAGGAAAAATATGGAGAGCCAGAATAGTGATGCTTTGTCTATATGAGGAAGGTCCAAGAACAGAAACAAAAATGAGTCATCGAGTGGGAGATCTAAATCTCCAGGAAAAGCTGTAAAGGTGTGTTGGAAATGCAGAAAGGAAGGGCACTACAAAAGGGACTGTAAATATAAAGCTCCTGAAAAGGGAAAGGGATCTAATGATTCTCCTTCTGCAGAGGCGAAAAGCACCTCAGATGAATGTGGGTATGTCTACTTGGCTTCCTCAAGTACACATGTAGATCATGAGGCATGGTTGATTGACTCAGGTGCATCCTTTCACTTCACTCCCCATAGAGAGTGGTTCTGCGAGTATGAGAAATATGATGGTGGTGATTTCTTCTTGGGGGATGACAGGAAGGATAGAATCGTTGGTCACGAAAAGTTAAGTTGAATTTGCAAGGTGGAAGGATTAGAACACTTCCAGGTGTTCTGCATATTCCTGCATTAGCCAGAAATCTAATTTCTGTAAGAAAGTTGGATGATTTAGGTGTAAAAACAGTGTTCGAGAAGGATACCTACAAGATGGTTCGGGGAGCATTGATATTGATGCAGCGAGTTTGGATTGGAACTTTGTACAAGCTGCAAGGTAGCACTAGTGTTGATGGGTGCAATGATTCTGTGGTTCCTAAAAGTGTAGCAGAAAATATAGTGGTCTCTGGAGAAAAGACCATGCTATGGCATCAAAGGCTTGGACATATTGGAGAGAAGGACCTTCGAATACTACATGGTAAAGGTATGGTAGAAGGTATGACTAATAGCTCTCTGGATTTTGATTTTTGTGAAAATTGTGTATATGGGAAGAAGAATTGTGTGAGTTTCCCCTCTGGTGGTAAGAGGGTGAAACAAATATTAGATCTTGTGCATAGTGATGTGTTTGGACCTGTGAAGGTTCCATCACTGGGTAAGTCTATGTACTATGTATCATTTATAGAAGAATTTTCAAGGAATACATGGATATATTTCCTTAAGAATAAATTTGAAGTCTTTGACAGGTTTAAATAATTTAAGGCTTTGGTGCAAAATCAAACAAACAAGAAGATAAAAGTGTTGAGGACAGATAATGGTGAAGAGTTTTGCAAGAAGGAATTTGAAGAATTCTGTAAGAAGTGTGGTATAGCACACTAGAAGACTACTCCATACGCATCTGAGAAAAATGGAGTTGTAGAAAGAATGAACAAGACGTTGATGGAAAGCGAAAGAAGCGTGCTCAGTGGTGTCGAGTTAGGACAGGAATTCTGGGCAGAGGCAGTGGAGATTGCATGTTACCTGGTCAACAGATCACCTTCATCAGCGTTGGAGGATAAAACTCCACAAGATGTATGGGCTGGTAAGAAACCCTGTCTTTCACATCTGAGGGTATTTGGATGTGATGCATATTTACATGTTCTAAAGGAGAAAAGAACAAAGTTGGATAGTAAATCTGAAAATGCATCTTTATTGGGTATAAGGATGGCTTAAAGGGTTATAAACTTTGGAACCCAATAACATGGAAGGTTGTGTACAAATGAGATATGGTGTTCAGAGAGGCGAAATATGTTATTAAACATGAAGTCCAACCAAAGAAACCTGAGAAGAAAGAGTTTGAGGTAAAGGAGGAAGAATCAGACTCTACAACAGAAGAGGAAACAGAAAATGAAGAGGCACAAACTCTGGTTGTGAGAAGACCAGTTTGAGAAAGAAGGCAGCCAGAAAGGTATAGTCCATCTGCTTTCTGTTCAAAATTTTCTTTATCTATTACTGATGATGATCCCAGAACCATGAAGGAAGCAATAGATTCAGAGGATGGAAAACTCTGGAAAAAGGCCATGGTTGATGAAATGGCATCTTTGCACAAAAATGAGGCTTGGGATCTGGTGGAGTTGTCGGCTGGAAGGGAACCCATTGGCAACAAATGGGTGTTCAAGAATAAGACAAATGCAGAAGGAAAGGTGGAGAAATACAAAGCTTTATTGGTAGCAAAAGGTTATTCTGAGGTGTCGGGAATTGATTTTGGTGATATTTTTTCTCTAGTTGCCAAGGTAGCTTCTATTAGATTACTTTTATCTGTTGTTGTTGTTTTTTATTTTGAGGTAGAATAGATAAATGTGAAGACATCATTTCTTCACGAGCATCTGGAAGAAGAAATCTACATGAAGCAACTTGAAGGCTTTGCGATGAAGGGTAAGAAAGAACTGGTATGCAAGTTAAAAAAGTCTTTGTATAGGTTAAAACAATCACCAAGGATGTCGTATCAGAAATTTGATACATTTATATGAGACTTGGCTTCACCAGAACAAAAGCAGATCACTGCGTATATTTTAAATTAATTGGTGACCGTGTTATTTATTTGCTCTTGTATGTGGATGATATGTTGTTGGTTGGAAATGACAAAGAAATTATCTAGGATTTGAAGACCCAATTGTCCTCCAAATTCGACATGAAAGATCTTGGTGCTGTAAACTATATTTTGGACATGGAAATTAAAAGAGATCAAGCAAAGAGGAAGCTCTAGTTAAGCTAGAGGAAGTATGTCGAGACAATATTGCAGAGGTTTAATATGCAGGATAGTAAACTAGTGAAGTTTCCTATTCCTGTAGGTGTAAATTATCTATTGAACAGTGTCCCAAGGCACAAGAAGAGGAAGAGGACATGTCCCGTGTTCCATATGCAAGTGCAGTCGGTAGCCTGATGTATGCAATGGTTTGTACTAGACCAGACATTGCACATGCAGTAGGAGTATAGAGCAGGTTTATGTCAAAACCAGGGAAGGAGCATTGGACAACAGTGAAGCAGGTTTTCAGGTATTTGCGTGGCACTAGTGATTATGGTTTGTGCTGCAAAGGAAGACATGGATTGGACAAAGTTTTGGATATTTGTGGCTTTGTTGATGCATACTGGGCTGGAGATATGGATCAAAGAAGATATACAAGTGGGTGTTTGTTTAACCTATTTGGAGATGCAGTGAGTTGGATGAGTAAGAAACAATATGTAGTGGCACTATCAACTACAGAGGCAGAATACATGGTAGGCACTCATGCAAGCAAGAAAGTAGTTTGGTTACAAAGATTGTGTTCAAGTATGGGGTTAGTACAGGGAGCTCTAAGGATAGACTGTGACAGCCAAAGTGAAATTTATTTGGCAAAGAACCCTTCTTATCATTCAAAGACAAAGCATATTGATGTTCAGTATCACTTTGTGAGGGATATGATAGAAGACAAAAAGGTGTTGCTAGTAAAGGTGGAGACTTTGAATAATATTGCAGATGCATTGATAAAATATGTGAGCTCTGAGAAGTTATCTTGGTGTAGAGAAACAATGGGCATTGCAGGGCTAGATAAATGACTAAGCTCTCATGTGGCCCCCTATGGAAAGAAAACAACAAGTGGGAGAATGTTGGGTTGTGTTATATTCTTTCCACGACTAGTTGCCCTAGTTTACCGGGGGGTTAGAGGGAGGGAATAGCCCCCCCTTCGTTGTGTCGACTGCGCAGTGGGGGTGTGGTAACCCCCCTATACAAGGGGTTTGAGGGGGGGTGGTTACCCCCCCTCTATGAGGTCCAAGGCAGCGCCTCAGGGAAATTTTTTTTGGACCCTATATGAGGTGGGGCAAACCTACCTATGGTTTTTTGCATGGTTTTCGCAAATGGTTTTGGGCACGATGGTTTTCGGTCCATGGTATTGGATGCTTCGGCATCTATATATATATATATATATATGTATTGTAACATTGAAAGGAATATAATGAAAAATCAAGTTGGTAGTCCCAGTTTTGGGATCTAGAGGAAAATCTTTGTGTATATGTGTTTTATGTGTTATGCTCTCTCATTGTTTATTTTCTATGTTTTAGAATTCATATGTAGGTAATTTCTATACGGGGTTAAAACCTACAGGCAAAAGCTAGAGAAAAAGGAGGGAAGAAAAGAGAAACTAAGTGCCTTCACACTTAGCTCCCAAATGTATTTTTCTTGTGTTTCTCTGTTTTAGTTTTGTTTTCTTGGGCACTAATCATTGTGATCCATGTGGATATTGGTCACCACCCACCAAGTCCACTTGGACCCCCACCATTGTTTCTTTCAGCTTTTCAGTTTCGTTAATTGTAGCACAGTTTACTATTTTTAGTAGTTTTCCGGGTCCTGAACTTCAAGAGCCGTTTTGAGGCCCTAAACGACATTTTTTGGGAAAACTGGGAGCAACATGGGTCCATGGACGCATTTTTCTCTTCTGAAAGTTGTAATTCTCAGATAGATATTTCTAATGAGAAATTGTGCTCGTCAAACAGAGATCGTATGCCAAAGTTACGACCCTGGGAAGTTGATGTACCAATTTACCCAAACGGGGCCCCCAGTTTGGTGTTTCATCTTCTAAGGTTAGGTTTTTGGATGTTTAGGGTTTTCCATTGTTTCTCAACAATAAATAGGCCATTAAGCTTCATTGTAGCATAGTTCGGAGGCATGTAGCCGCCACATCTCTTCTCAGTGATAAGCTACCATCGCCCTAGCTAGTTTATTTCCATTTTTGTTTGTAAGCATATTTCAGTATTTTACAGTAATGAAATGAAGTATTATTTCTATGGCATCTATATATGTATGGTTATATCTATAATTTGTTCTGTTCCTGTTTAAATCTGGATCATATCAGAGGGATCTGATATTTCTTTGTCTTTCTTTGCATGTCCCCAACGAGGTCGGGATATAAGGAGTTAGGGCTTGAACTGGTCAAATCTTTGCAAGACCAACCTCGCAAATCCTAATAGCCTCCCATGGCAGATGAAAAGAAAGATGAGTGGGTAGGAGATCCTATCAAAATCTTGCTCGAAGAGGCCCTCGAGTGACAAAGGAACACAATGATGGACAACTTTGCCCTGATCCTTTAGCGGCTACCAAGGGGCGACACATCTACTTCCAGTAGCTACGCTAGAAGCGCCACACCCTTTAAGGTACCAATCGAACCCTCCGATGTGTGGAAGACTGCCTTCAAAGCCAAGGAGGGCCTTTTCAAATGGTTGGTTATGCCTTTCGGATTGACGAATGCTCCTGCAACCTTCATGAGGCTAATGGATGACATCTTGCGGCCATTCACCAACTCATTTGTAGTGGTATACTTGGGTGACATCTTGATCTTCAAGTAGAGTTGGGAAGAGCACCTCCACCACATCCGACAGGTTCTCTAAACACTGCGGCAACACAAATTATGTGTCAATTTGGATAAATGCACTTTTGGCATGACCCAAGTTCAATATCTGGGATACATTACTGATGAACGAGGGTGCATGTGGATCCAGCCAAGATCCAAGTCATTTGGGATTGACCATCTCCAACCACTCTAATAGTGCCCTGTAGCTTTCTAGGTCTTGCCAACTTCTACCATAGGTTCGTGTTGGGATTGTTTCATATCACTTGGCCCTTGAGTCAAGTCACCAAGGGAGGAGTGAAAGAAAAACTCTTTTGGTCTGAATCTCAATAGAAGGCTTTCACAGAGTTGAAAGATCGCCTCTACTCGGCACAAGTGCTCACATTACCAGACTTGCAACAACCATTTGAGGTCAAGACAGATGCCTCTGACTATGCTATTGGGGCAGTCCTTACTCAACATGGGCATCCAGTGGCATATCACAGTGAGACACTTTCAAACACAGTATGAAAGTATCCCATTTATGACAAAGATATGTATTCCATTGTGCAGGCCTGCATACAATGGTAGCATTACATTTTGGGGAAGGAAAGGGTCACCCACACAGACCACCAACCCCTGCAGTTCATACAGACCCAAGGGAAATCGCAGAATGATCGCCATCAGAAGTGGTCCACATACCTATAATAGTTCCATTTGAATATCAAGTATAATATGGGCAGCACCAATAATGTTGTAGATTGCCTCAGTCGACTACCGATCATGGCATTAACCACCATGCTCAACTCTTATGGGCACGAGACTTCTGATTGGCCACTTCTCTACAAAAGCGACCTAGAATTCAGCCACACAAACCAGATGCTCTTGGAGGGTCACCATGTTCTAAATTTTCACCTCCAGGATGCCTTGTTATTCCACCTAGGTCACCTTTTTGTTCCTTCAAGCGAACATGCCAAGAGGTTTTAGGAAGCATGCTATAGTCGGGTTGTTGGGCATTTCGGGGTTAAGAAAACTGTGGAAGTATTGCAGAAGTATTTTTGTTGGCCAAATCTTCGATAGCATGTCGGTAAGTACATCAGATCATGCACTGCCTCTGCCATTGCCAAGCCAACCATCAAGAAGCAAGGCCTATATACCCCGCTACCTACCCCTAATCGACCTTGGGAATCAATCTCCATGGATTACATGTCAGACCTTCTTTCTACTAAGCATGGAAACGACTATGTTATTGTGGTTGTCGACAAGTTCTCGAAGATGGCCATTATGGTGGCTTGCAAGAAGAAACACAATAGAAGCCACTACTAAACTCTTCTTTGAATGAGTGTGGTTACACTTTGGGATCCCACAGTCTATCATCTCAAATTGGGACAACAGGTTCCTCGGTACATTTTGGTCCAGTCTCTCGTCGATGTTGGACACCAAACTCACTAAGTCCACAGCCTTCCATCCTCAAACTGATGGCCAGACAGAGTTTGTCAACAGGATGATTGTACACATTCTATGCATGTACAACTCAAAGCATCCATGCACATGGGATGAGAGCCTCCCCTATGCTCAGCACAGCTACAACCGGGTTCTCCACAACTTGACTGGCCACAACCCTTTTCAGGTGGGCTTGGGATTCCAGCCACTATGTCCCATTGATGTGGCCATGCCATTTGCAGCTACTCATGTAGATTCATTGAGCACATCCAACATATTCATGAGCAGGTCCACGACATTTTGGAGAAATCAAATGCCAAGTACAAGCAGCGACATGATGAACATCAAGTGCCACAAAAGTTTTAGGTGGTCGAAAAAGTCTAGTTGCATTTGCAAAAGGAATGCCTTACCAGAGCCTATCAGAAACTTAGACCATTCCAATATGGTCCTTACACCATTACCAAGGTTGCGGGAGACAATGCATTTGAGCTCAGCATTCTCCCATTCCTTGGCCTACACCTAGTGTTCAATGTGGACCGCCTTCGACCATACTTTCCACCATTACTAGACACATCTGACATTGTAGAACAGCTCACACCCACAGAGTTAAATCCAGATTGCATGGAACAAGTTGCAACTGATCAGATCATGGGCACACAGATCAAGCACACTCGCCAGCAGAATATCCAACCGTATCGAGTTGTCAAAGCAGGCCAACTCCTTCACTAGGGCAAGTGGCTCACCAAGGACCAAGTTCAGCAGAAGTTTCCTCATCTCATGGAGGAACTCAATGCAATGGGGACCATTGCTTCCTAAGGGGGGAGGAATGATCCAGGTGGATATTGGTGGCCACCCACTAAGTCCACTTGGATCCCCACCATTGTTTCTTTCAGCTTTTTAGTTTCCTTAATTGTAGCACAATTTACTATTTTTAGCAATTTTTCAAGTCTTGAATTTTTGGAGCCGTTTTGAGGCCCTAAACGACATTTTTTGGGAAAAATGGGATCAACATGGGTCCATGGACCAATTTTTCTCTTCCCAAAATTGTAGTTCTTGTATAAATCTTTCTAACGAGATATTGTTCCCGGAGGTTCAGCATGTTCCAGATTTTCACCTCCAGGATGCCCTGTTATGCCATCTAGGTCACCTTTGTGTTCCTTCAAGTGAGTGTGCCAAGATGGTTTTGGAAGCACACTATAGTCAATTTGCTTGGCATTTCTAGGTCAAGAAAATGGTGGCAGTACTGCAGAAGTATTTTTATTGGCTGAATCTTCGACAAGATGTCGAGAAGTACATCAAATCATGCACTGCCTATGCCATTGCCAAACCGGCCATCACGAAGCAAGGCCTCTATACCCTGCTGCCTACCCCTATTCGACCTTGGGAATCCATTTCCATGGATTACATGTCGGGCCTTCCTTCTACTAAGCATGGAAAATATTGTGTTTTTGTGGTCGTCAACAGGTTCTCGAAGATGGCCATTATGGCGGCCTGCAAGAAGAATATCACAGCAGAAGCCACTACTAAACTCTTCTTTGAATGAGTGTGGTTACACTTTGGGATCCCAGAGTCTATCATCTCAGATCGGGACAATAGGTTCCTCAGTACATTTTTGTCTAGTCTCTGGTCGATGCTGGACACCAAACTCACTAAGTCCACAACCTTCCATCCTCAAACTGATGGCCAGATAGAGGTTGTCAACAAGATGATTGTACACATTCTGCGCATGTACAACTCAAAGTATCCACACACATGGGATGAGAGCCTTCCCTATGCTTAGCTTAACTACAACCGGGCTCTCCACAGCTCGACTGGCCACAGCCCTTTTCAAGTGGGCTTGGGATTCTAGCCACTATGTCCCATTGATGTGGTCATGCCATTTGCAGCTACTCACGCAGATTCGGCTCATGTCAAGTTTGAAACAGATAAGGCAAATAGCTTCATTGAGCACATCCAACATATTTGTGAGCAGGTCCATGACATTCTGGAGAAATCAAATGCCAAGTACAAGCAGCAAGATGATGAACATCGAGTGCCACACAAGTTTCGGGTGGGCGACAAAGTCTAGTTGCATTTGCAAAAGGAACACCTTACCGGAGCCTATCGGAAACTTAGACCATTCCAATATGGTCCTTACAGCATTACCAAGGCTGTGGGAGGCAATGCATTTGAGCTCAGCATTCCCCCATTCCTTGGCATGCACTTAGTGTTCAATGTGGACAACCTTCGGCCATACTTTCCACCATTACTAGACACATCTAACATTGCAGAACAGATCGCACCCATAGAGCTAAATCCAGATTGCATGGAACAAGCTGCAACTGATCGAATCATGGGCACAAAGATCAATCACACTTGCCAGCCGAATATCCAACTATATCAAGTTGTCAAAGCAGGCCAACTCCTTCACTAGGGCAAGTGGCTCACTAGGGACCAAGTTCAACAAAAGTTTCTTCATCTCATGGAGGAACTCAACGAAATGGGGACCATTACTTCCTAAGGGGGGAGGAATGATCTAGGTGGATATTGGTGACCACCCGACAAGTCCACTTGGACCCCCACCATTGTTTCTTTCAGCTTTTCGAGTCCTGAACTTCTGGAGCCGTTTTGAGGGCCAAAACAACGTTTTTTGGGAAAAGTGAGAGAAACATTGAAGCATGGGCAAATTTCTCTTCCCAAATTTGTATTTCTCGAATAGATCTTTCTAACGAGATATTTTTCACGTCAAACGGAGATCGTATGCCAAAGTTACGACTCTAGGAAGTTGATGTAGCAATTTACCCAAACGGGGCCCATAGTTTGGTGTTTCATCTTCTAGGGTTAGGTTTTTGGATGTTTAGGGTTTTCCATTGCTTCTCAACAATAAATAGGCCTTCGAGCCTCATTGTAACATAGTTCAGAGGCATGTAGCCACCACATCTCTTCTTAGAGATAAGCTACCATCGCCCTAGCTAGTTTATTTCCACTTATGTTTGTAAGCATATTTCAGTATTTTATAGTAATGAAATGAAGTATTATTTCTGCTACATATCTATATGTCTGGTTATATCTGTAATTTGTTGCATTCTTATTTAAATCCGGATCAGTGGTATTGGAGGGGTCTGCTCTTTCTCTATCTTTCTTTTCATGTCCCCAACGAGGTCGGGATATAAGGAGTTAGGGCTTGAACTAGTCAAACCTTTGCAAGACCAACCTCGCAAATCCTGACGGCCTCCCATGGCGAATGAAAATAAAGACGAGGGGGCAGGATATCCTATCAAAAGCTTGCTCGAAGATGCCCTCGAGCGACAAAGGAACACAATGATGGACAACTTTGCCCAGATCCTTCAACGGATACCAAGGGGCGACACATCTACTTCAAGTAGCTACTCTGGAAGCGCCACACCCTTTAAGGTACCAATCGAACCCTCTGATGTGTGGAAGACTGCCTTCAAAGCCAAGGAGGGCCTTTTCGAATGGTTGGTTATGCCTTTTGAATTGACGAATGCTCCTACAACCTTCATGAGGCTAATTGATGACATCTTGTGGCCATTCACCAACTCAGTTGTAGTGGTATACTTAGATGACATCATGATCTTCAGCCAGAGTTGGGAAGAGCACCTCCACCACATCCAACAGGTTCTCTAAACACTGTGGCAACACAAGTTATGTGCCAATTTGGAGAAAGGAACTTTTGGCATGACCCAGGTTCAGTATTTGGGATACATTATTAATGAACAAGGGGTGCATGTGGATCCAACCAAGATCCAAGTCATTCAGGATTGGCCATCTCCAACCACTTTGACAGAGCTCCTCAACTTTCTAGGTCTTAACAACTTCTACCACAGGTTCGTGTTGGGATTTTCTCATATCACTTAGCCCTTGAGTCAAGTCACCAAAGGAGGAGTGAAAGAAAATTTATTTTGGTCTGAATCTCAACAGAACGCATTCATAGGTTGAAAGATCGCCTCTGCTTGGCACCAGTGCTTGCATTACCAGACTTGCAATAACCATTGGCTCTCCACAGCTCGATTGGCCACAACCCTTTTTAGGTGGGCTTGGGATTCCAGCCACTATGTCCCATTGATGTGGCCATGCCATTTGCAGCTACTCATGTAGATTCGGCTCATGTCAAGTCTGAAACAGATAAGGCAAACGACTTCATTGAGCATATCCAACATATTTGCGAGCAGGTCCATGACATTCTGGAGAAATCAAATGCCAAGTACAAGCAACAACATGATGAACATGATGGCCAGCAAGAAGAATATCATAGCAAAAGCCACTGCTAAACTCTTCTTTGAATGAGTGTGGTTACACTTTGGGATCCCACAGTCTATCATCTCAGATTGGGACAATAGGTTCCTCAGTACATTTTGGTCCAATCTCTGGTCGATGTTGGACACCAAACTCACTAAGTCCACAGCTTTCCATCCTCAAACTGATGGCCAAATAGAGGTTTTCAACAGGATGATTGTACACATTCTTCACATGTACAACTCAAAGCATCCACACACATGGGATGAGAGCCTCCCCTATGCTTAGCTCAACTACAACCAAACTCTCCACAGCTCGACTGGCCACAGCCCTTTTCAGGTGGGCTTGGGATTCCAGCCACTATGTCCCATTGATGTGGCCATGCCATTTGCAGCTACTCACGCAGATTCGGCTCATGTCAAGTTTGAAACAGATAAGGCAAATAGCTTCATTAAGCACATCCAACATATTTGCGAGCAGGTCCACGACATTCTAGAGAAATCAAATGCCAAGTACAAGCAGCGACATGATGAACATCGAGTGCCACGCAAGTTTCAGGTGGGTGACAAAGTCTGGTTGCATTTGCGAAAGGAACGCCTTACCGGAGCCTATCGGAAACTCAGACCATTCCAATATGGTCCTTACACCATTACCAAGGCTATGGGAGACAATGAATTTGAGCTCAACATTCCCCCATTCCTTGGCATGCACCTAGTGTTCAATGTGGACCACCTTCGGCCATACTTTCCACCATTACTAGACACATCTGACATTGCAAAACAGCTCACACCCACATAGTTAAATCCAGATTGTATGGAACAAGCTGCAACTAATCAGATCATGGGCACACAGATCAAGCCCACTCGCCAACAGAATATCCAACTATATCGAGTTGTCAAAGCAGGCCAACTCCTTCACTAGGGCAAGTGGCTCACCAAGGACCAAGTTCAGCAGAAGTTTCCTCATCTCTTGGAGGAACTCAACGCAATGGGGACCATTGCTTCCTAAGGGGGGAGGAATGATCTAGGTGGATATTGGTGACCACCCGACAAGTCCACTTTGTCTTCTTCCAGTTTTCTTAACAAATAACCATTAATTTATTCTTATTCTTCTTTAGCTTTAGGCAACTTTTCTTGATTTTCCTTAATGTCATCTAAGTCTACCTTCAAGCTTCGTATTACTTGCAATAACTCATATTCCTAATTTTCTGCATTACTGGTTCCACCACCCAATATTCGTAATTTAGTATCAGGTTCTTCACCACCCCTTGGTGATCCTATGGAAGTATGTCCATTAAATTCTTGAGCCATACTTCAAACTCCTACCAGTCTTTTGAGCAATCTTTTCATGAGACATATAATTGTTTTTGTCCGGGACCCATAAAAGCCCAATGTTGTAACCTACAACTTTAATACCACTTGTAATATACTTCACCTATAATTAGTTTTTTTAATATATATATATATGCACACACCTAAGTTGCAGTTCATTTACATCAGTATTAAGATATGTTATAGGTTTAAACTCATTGGTTTGGATATTATATTCAAGGAATATAGTTCTTCCTTATTTCCCTTGTTCTCAATAAAATGTCACTTGCAACAATTTTGAACCAATATTACTCTATCGTCCTTACTATTTATCTCTTACCTATATAAGTTTAATCTGAGCTTATTTTATACCTTTGGAATGTTTACATTAAGGAAACACTTTTCATTTGTGCTCTCCTTTATGTCACTTAGCTATTATTGTTATTGTCATTTCATTTGTGCTCTCCTTTATGTCACTTAGCTATTATTGTTATTGTCATTCTTATTTCCTAAATGGTGAACATTTTCCACAAGTTTATAATTGTTACACAATTCAATACATATGATTATATATGTAATGAACATTTTCAACAAATAAAACATTTCTTTACAATATACAACAAATGCTACGTGATCGGGTTTATACAAGATCTAGCACAACTAACATTTATGTTCTTCATCTAATTTATGGTCTCGACACAATTCATATACATACAAATCTTACTCTAATTCATGCAATGCACACTTTCTTTATAACAGTCATCGTTACGATAACATGTTAGCAATGTGGTATAATGTTTGTATGTTTGAACATTGGTTCAACATCATTCATAAATACATTACATATATGTTTCTCCATAAACTTCTTTGTGTCTACGCTTTGATTCGTAATACTTCAACAAAAGTTCATTTCACCTACCAAATCAATGGTTATTATGTGGCTTTGGTTAAATCGATAACATCCACCGATCATAGGGTTTTACTCCCAAATTTCTAGAATTATTCTAACAATTCTATATGTATTAATTGTTGAAACCCTTTTGTGGTATGCGTGTTTGATTTTTATGCTTCCACGAAGATCTCTTTGACTTACCAGATCAATGATTATTGTATGATCATATAGAATCAACGTTAATAATATTTCTTATGGTGTATCAGTAAGATAATTACTACTATCACCTCTGTTCTATGTGTTGTTTCATAATTCATTTTGGTAAGTCTCCATTTGGGCTTTGCAACTTTGCAAATTAGCTCCATTCTTAGGGTTTTAATTTACTATTAGCATTTATTTTGTGTCCCTTGAATGTATATGCCGACTATTATCTCATTTTCATTCTCATTTATTTCAGCGCCTTCATTACGGTGGCATATTAAACCCAGTCACTTGAGAACTATTCCTCGTAATTTCTACTTTTTATAGTTATCAATTCTTTTTGTTAAAATATGGTACTCATTTATTTCTCTAGCTTCATAAGAAAGAGCATTTGAATTTCTCTAAGAGTTTAGGGTGAGATCTTCTTACTCTCTTCAGAGTTCTTTTTGCAAGGAAACTGTCCATTAAGTCACGACCTTACTTATCTTTATTAATTGTTGGTATTTCGATGGTTGGAATGGAGAATTAACGGGTTAATGCCACCTTGTATAGGTAATTGCGTAAAACCCTCTTGCTTCAAAAGTTTTCTTTCAATAATTTACTAATTTTGAACTTCTCACTATGTTCAAGGATTCTTTTATTAATTTGTTTTTTTTGCAATTGCTTGATCTTTCTAATATTCCATTTTTAAATTGTATAATTTCTTATTGTTAAGCCTCTTGAGATATTGGCTCATCCGACAAGAATTAGTTACTAAGAATTTCAGTATATAACCATATCTTTGGTTTAGTCTGTTGAATGTGGTCATATATACAATTTGTTTTTTCTAAGTCATTTAGTAAATACTTCTTATAAGTCTCTGCTTTGAGCTAGATAACAAAATTTATCTTATTTTGATGTACAATTATTTCCTCTGAGATTATACTTTGTTATGAAACCATACTGAGGGTTATTGACTGAGTTATTGAGGCTCACATTGGAGTTGTGTCTCAGAAGGTTTTCTTCATCGTTAGGTTTATATATATACCATTATATGAATTTTTGGTTCTTCTATTACTTATTCAACCATATAAAGATATCTATATTGTAAACCTTGTTAGTGAGTGGAATATGTGAATACTCATGTATTACTTTTATATTCAATTATTTTCTTTTAGGGTTATTATTTGATTTACTCATAGAAATCATATCGAGTTTCTACTCTCTATCATTCCACTGGATTTTGTAATCTTCTTTTTATGTTCAGAGACTTTTAAAACCCAACATGTATATGTATTTTCCAGTATCTATTCATACTAAATATTACAAATCTATTATTTTCGCTTCTACTATGTTATAGCTCAATTTTCCAACTCTAGATTTAATTCACTGAGTTGTTCTCTACGCAGTGAAATGGAAATATTTACAGCTCAGTACATTGTAAAATGTAAATATAGTTTTTATCCCTCCATTATACTTTTCTTTCTAAATTTTTGAAGAGTATTTCTATAATTATATTCTAATCACATAATTTATTGTAACATGTTACCCTTTCAATGCTTTAGAGCATATATTCATTTTTCCTTCGATGTTTCCAGTTCAAGTTCTCATGTATGAATTCACTAATTTATCTACTACGTTATCTACTAGGTCAAAGATTCCACTCCTCTCAATCTCTCATACCACTTGGAAATATTGTATTTTTTGCAAACGAGTTTTTCTTTGTGGTTTAGGCTTTTCTTCCTAATTAGGAAGTATCTACTTATGGTTATAAACCATTTTTGTAATTTACAAGTATACATATAGTGTTGGGACCATCTTGTGTCTAGTTGTATTTGTTTTAACCTATAAATATCATCTCTTTTTAAGGTCAAGGTTTCGACCTTTACTGTTGTTTAACAGTTTTCTCCTTTAATGTTCTATATGTATTCATATGAATGAAATCTACCTTCTTTTATTCATTATGGTGTATTCGTACATGTATATGTATACTTCATGTGAAGAATCTCTTGTATATATAATATCATCGTAGTTACAATTTATAATTTGTTTAAGTCTATATAAAGATATAAAGTTATATAAATATAAAGATATATAATTAAACAAATCATAGATTGTAAGTACGATGAGATATGAACTCAATAAAGTCATTTCTATATGTAACAGATATAAATATTTTTTCCATGGGTGATATCTTATTATTATTAACCTAATAATATCCTTGAATTAAAGCATCCAATTACAATTCTAGATCTCTATAGGATTTACTCATTTTTCTCTCTTAGGGTTTTTTTCAGGTGTCTTGTTTCTCACTGGTTTTCAGTATCAATAATGAACGCTCTGCAAGGGGGTTTGAACTCCCCTCTTTCTGTAATTTGGTGGTAGGAAAAATCTCTTCAAGATTGCATCAAGGAGATCACTCTAGACGTAGTGGTTCTCCTTTTGATCTACCAATTTTAGGAGCGAAATGGCAAGCAACTTTGAAGGGAAAATGTATCCCTAAAGCCCATCAAACCCAAAATCCATCATTCCTCCAAAATTCTTGGAAGATCATCATAAGAGAATGAAGGATCATGCATTTATCTGTAAATTTATTAGAGGTTGGCCAACAGAAAAGGAATTGGAAAGGTGGATCTTGCAAAAATGGCAGTTGAAAGCAGAAATTGACTCAAGACTGGGACCAAAAGGATTTTTCATTTTAATATTCTCTAATTTGGAGGATAAGACTAGGGTTTTCAAAGGTGGTGCTTATTTTAATAGCAATGCCAGTCTATACATCTGTTACTGAGAGGAATGCTTCAACCCAGATAAAGAATAGTTTTGTCTACTTCAATATGGGTAAGATTGTATTATTTACCTGTTGAATTTTGGATTCCTGAAATATTGGAAGGTGTCAATAATGTTTTAAGCCAATTTGTTAAAATGTCTTAACTTACTGTCGTGGAAAAAATATGTCTTTTCTCGCCTCTGTATCTACATGAATATCTCAAATTCGCTGCCAGAATCCATAAATTTGGATTATCAGGGTGAAATTTGGTCTTAGTCGATAGATTATGAACATGTACCTTTTTGTTGTAGACTTTGTCATGAACATGGTCATCTATTTTGTGACTTCCCAACTAGGATGAAGGATCAAGAGAGTATTAGGTCGGTGGGATCTTAGAGTTTTACAAAGGTACCTATGAGAAAGCGAAATCCCAGAACTCAAAATCAAGTGATGCAACTGACACTCACAGATAAGAACATTTTAGAGGCCTTAGGATATACAGATGAAGATCAAGAAACAGGGGTGCCAAATGATGTACCTATGTTAGAATAGGATCTAGAGGAGAAATTAGAGAAACCTCCTCCAAAACGGAAGTTACCTGCAGGTGAAGAGGAAACATCAAATGAACATAATTTTTTAGATTTGTCGGGGATTTAAGAGGTGGTACAACTATCAAAACTACATCACTCAATTTTGTCCTGAAGATGGATCCCCTTTGGGATTTGAAATGTCGACAAGATGCACATAATACTGTGGATGATCCAAATCACAAATTTCCAAACTATCAAAACTACCTCCTAGGGATCTCACTAAAGAAGAAAGTCTATTGGTAGGAATTCTTAATGAGTGAGTTCAATAGGATTTAGAAGGACTATCTATGACACACGAGATCAATATGCAACATTTTTCATTGACTGGAAAACACATCAAAGCCACAATTCAAAGGATAAACATAGTATTTCCTTGGTGCAAGACTTCAAACAGAAAGGCAAGGAGTTTCTAAATAAATATATAGTGAAAGGCAATAAGCATCAAGGAATAAAACTGAAGAAAGAATTATTATAGGATGTTGGGGAGGAGATGGTTAACTCAGGATAAACTAATGTAATTTTGTCGTTCTTTCCACTTTACCAAAAACCTACATCATGAAGATTCTTTCGTGGAATATGAGGGGTTTAAAAATAAAGGGAAAGAAAAGACATCTAAGAGATAGAATAAAGCGAGAAAGTTTGGTGGTGGTTCTTCTACAAGAAACAAAAATTGCTTAGAATAAAATGCCATTTATTTGTGATAGTTATTGGAAGGGATGCTAGTTTATGTCCTTTGATGTGCAAGGTAGTTTAGGTGGATTAGCGATCTTATGGAACCCTTTGGAGGTAGTCTTTCAGGACTGGTTGGCATGCCCTCACATTTTGACAAGACACTTTCAATATTTAGGTACAATAGAACAAGTTGTATTAACAATTATATACAGGCCTCCAACCCCTAGTGAGAAAGTTTCATTTTGGGATAGATTAAGGATCCATCAAAGGGTATTCTCTGGCCCTTTATGGATTTTGGGTGGTGAATTCAATATCATGTGTTCCTTGAAGGAGAAAAAAGGTGGGTTATGTAGGTTAGACCATATCTCGACGGTCTTTGATGAGCTAACATAAAGACTACACTTAGTGGACATTCTAACTATAAATAGTATTTTCACTTGGAATAACAAGTGTGGTGGTAATCATCAGAGTACTAGTCATTTAGATCATTTTTTTATTTAAAAATAAGTAACGTACAAATATTTATTTACTAAAGTTGTTATTTTACCTTTCCTTGGGTCCGATTATTGGCCACTTCGATTGGAGATAGACTTAAAGGAAGCGCCCCAAAAATCGTCCTTTCCAGTTTGAGAGTTTCTAGTTATGAGAATATGCCTTTGTTTATAAGCTTAAAGAATGGTGGGAGGATATTAAAGTCTCAGGTAAGAATAAAAATGCAATCATTCCAGTTAAAACTTAAAGCACTCAAATCCTAAATCAAGCTCTGGAATACCAAACAATTTAGCAATATTTTTGAACAGAAAATAAAATTTGAAGCTAGGATGCATGAATTACAACAACGTTAGACATTGGAAGGATGAACAACATAGTTATCTCTAAAGGAAGGTCTAACCTTACACAAACTGGAAGAACGACAACAACAACAAGAATTTCTCTAGAGGTAAAAATCTCAGATACAATGGTTAAAGGAAGGAGAAAATAATTCATAACATTTTCATGACTCCATGCTCCAAAGGCATCAAAATAATAGGATTTTCTCCCTTTTAGGGATATATAGTACCCACAAACTTCATCATTCAAATATAGTGCATGAACTGGTGGACTATACCCATTACATCTTATCAGAGCCTCCTTCCAATCATCAATCTAATATTAATAAGATTCTAGAGAGAATTCCTTGACTTATAAGTCAATAACATAATTTATCATTGTTGCGACCTATCCCTTTCCAAGAGGTAGAAACAATGATAATGGAAATGTTGCGTAATAAATCTTTGGGACAGGACAGTTTTACTTCTATTTTCTATCAATCATGTTGGTCTTTTCTTAGACAAAAGATTCATGAACTGGTAGAGGAATCCGGGTTAACTCAGTCTATACGGAGTGGCCTCAATGCTACTTTCATTACTTTGGTTCCTAAATTAGGGAACTTTGTGGATCCTAGTGAGTTCCGCCCTATCTCTTCATGTAATGTTCTATATAAAGTGATTTCAACTATTCTGGTAAGATGCCTAAAACTGCCCATGTCTAAGTTAATTTCACCAAAGAAAACTAGCTTTATAGAAGGAAGACAAATATCTTATGGTATCTTTACAATTTAGGAAATTATTCACTCTTTGATATCTAGAAAGAAACTAGGTTTGTTGATAAAGTTAGACTTGTCAATATCCTATATAGACTCAGTTGGGATTACCTGATACCGGTATTAGATGCTTTTAGTTTCTCTTGGAAATGGATTTCTTGGATATTCTCTCTTATTTCAACTCATTTTTTCTCAATTCTAGTCAATGGTTCTTCTTCTCCTACATTTAAATCATCTCGAGGATTGTGACAGGGTGATCCCCTATCTCCATTCGTGTTTATATTAGTTATGGAAGGTCTTGGCTGATTTGTTTCTAATGCATGTGATTTGGGGTTTATTAAAGGATTACTTGTGCATGGGTATGACCACCCACTTACTCCTTAATAGTTTGTAGATGATGCTTGTTTGTTTTCTCCCCCAACTCTCAAGGAAGTCAAAGGAATACAAACTATACTACTTTTTTTATCGCAGCTTCTAGCACATTTGTCAACAAGGATAAAACTAGCATCTTCTTCTTTAATTGCAAAGACCCAGTTCAATATCATCTCACTAAGGTGTTGGAATTCTATAAATCTCAGCTTCCATCAAAGTATCTGGGTGTTCCACTAGCCTTTTACCCTAAACGTCTTTTTGTTTAGCGGGATCTATTAAAAAAAAAGTCCACTAGAGTAAACAATTAGACTTTTCATGCTATGAATTTTGTGGGGAGGTTAACTCTCACAAAATCTATCTTGCAGATGATCCTTGTTTATCAACTCGTGACTATACCCCTTAAGACTATATTGTAACCTCCCCTCCCACATTTACCCATTTACACCAGCCTGTTGAGGTAAACATGATCTAAGGGCTACTATGACATGACCCAACCTCCTAGGTCACATTAACGAAATGGGGCCTACTACTAATGAAAAATTGACCTTTCACAACATCCTACAGGGCTATAGGACCTAGGAGGCCAAATCCTAAGTTGAACCGCCTTTTCCTTTCCCTAGGACCTCAACCACTCCAATTGCAACGCATCCATGCAGTCGAGAGCCTCCAACCGCATGCACAAGCCTGTATCCATGCGGTTGCAACCTAAAATGCCTGGTTCAGAGCATGCAGTCCCATATTGTAAGCCTAAATTTCAGGTTATCCTTCAGACCACTACCTAGAACTTCTAGTAACTTCTCAGATGTATAAATGTCATGACAAGAAATATAAACATTCAAGCTTGAGTCAAATACTTGACTTAACTAGGACTAACCATGACAATCATTCCATCAAACATACTGATAACATGTAATCTACAGGTCATGAATGCATATGTGAGCATCGGGGTTTGATACTTATCTAAGAATCATCAAGAAGGTCTAATACCCTCTCATAATAGCTGCAATAACATCTATTAGGTCATACATTCAATAATCATTCATTTACCAATCAAAACATATTAGGAGCCATAGCTAGAACCTATTATGAAACCATACTTATAACCAGCAAATAACCATCATATCAACCATGATAGAACAACCATCAAAGCCGCATGATAACAAGTAAAATTACACATAAAATATAATAGGAAAAAGGGCTCTTGTTAACATATGCAAAAGCCAACCAAGTCAGGGACTTCAACGTACCACCCGACCACAAATTGAGTTGAACCAAATCTTTCTTTTAGCCAATCACCCCCATGCCATATTCCAAGCATGAATGTGGGACTCAATACAAAACAACCAAGGATTCCTCAAGCTTTACCGCAATCCCGCCAAAATTGGTTAAGGGACTCTTAGGCCCGAAACAAGCACCTACACAACAAGGCTTTATCGCAATCCTGCCAAAACTGGTCAAGGGATCATTAGGTCCAAAACAAGCAAATAAATAACCAAGCTTTACCGTAATCCTACCAAAACCAGTCAAGGGGTTCCTAGGCCTGAAACAAGCTTGGTTGCCTCAAAAATTCTTCACCAATACCTTGACGAATTTGCTCATCTCCACCCTTAGGATTTACCGCAATCCCACCAAAATCGGTCAAAGGATTTCTAGGCCCTTGGGAATTTTCCTGATACCACCTCACCCGGTTCCAAAACAATCCAGCAATCTAAAGCTCAACCAAATGAAAGACCCCCATCACACCATGGCTATCTGAAAATGGAAAGACAAGGTTGAAACCATTATCACACCTAGTAAAACCCATTCCCAAGACAACAAGAGAACCAAATCCATACATGCATGTACCATGCATTCACAAACCTGCGAGGAAACCACACATGCAACCTGTTACCTACAAGTATTCATGTTGAAGCTACTTGATCCAACTTTTCCTTGCGTGTACATTGCTTTTCTTTTTCTAATGTAAGAGTGCTCCTAGAATTCTCTAAGTGTCCCGAGAGAATAGAAGAGAGCTCCAAGCTAGAACAGGCAAAATGCCGTGAACTGATTCTCAGAATCTTTTTTATCATTGAGGCCTCTATTTTCTTCAATTTCCTCTATTTTTCCTTTAATTTTCCTCTCATGCAAACATGTGACCTTTCATCTCTCTTTTCTCCTATTTTCCTTTATTTTACTAAATAAAATGTCAATTAATGGCTCTTTTCCTTTTCAAAACCTTTGTCAATTCCTTTGCCAATTTCCTCAGCCATAATAAATCAAATGAACACCCACTAGGATGTTTTGCCTAACATTCAGCTTGGAATATGTGTCTCGTCACCTCAGCCTTATTTTTTCATTTATTAACTTTATTAGATAAAATTTTAACCTAGGGTTGTTACATACCCATCCCCCTTAGGGGAACATTGTCCTCAGTGTTCTATGACACCTATGACGAACGAGACCGTTGAAAATCAAAACATACTGCTCATGGAGCTTTATAACTTATCTCGATGTAGTATTTACAATGAACAACTTGCTAAAAGAAAAACCAACATGACAAGCATGACAACATAACAACCATACCGCTTATTCGAGCTTTATAACATAGCTCGTTGTGGTATTTACAACAACAACCATACATAAATATATACATATACCAAAACTCCTTTGCCTCAACCGACAAACAATGAAGGATACATAGCTCGCATCTAATCAGTCATCTCCCATGTAGCTTCATCGGGCCCAAAGTGCTTCCACTACACTTTAACTTGCTCGATTGCTTAGTTCCAGAGCATGAGTTATTTCTATTGCAAAATGCACTAAGGTTCCAGCTGGAATTCTCCTTCTAGATCCACCTGCAATACAGACAAATCAATCACATGATCAACATCTTTCACATATCTTTTAAGCAATGAAACATGGAAAACATCATGGACTTTCACTGTCGGTGGCAGTGCAATTCTGTAGGCCACTAGTCCAATCCTCTCAAGGATCTTGAAATGCCCACAATACTGAGTTTCCAACTTAGCATATGATCCAATCCTCAAGGAGCTCCTCTTGGGCTTGATGTGAAAGTACACATGCTCCCCAAAATGAAATTCCTTAAGCGCCCTATGCTAATCTACATAACTTTTTTGTCTATCATGTGTTGCTTTTAAATTATTCTTGATAACCTGCATTTCATGTTCCATTGCTGCCAACATGTCCAGTCCATCAGTTCCCTGTTCACTGGATCACTCCAATCGATGGGAGTATTACAACTCCACCCATAAATTGCCTCAAACTTACTCATCCTCAATGACTCCTAATACCCATTGTTGTAAGTAAACTCAACCAATGGAAAATACTCTTCCCACTTCCTCTATTGGTGCATAACATACATCCTCAGCATGTCCTCCAAAATCTCGTTAACCCTCCTCCATTAGATAAATTTTGAGGTCTAAAATGGACCTCAAAAAGAAAATGTACAACCAAAATCAACTTTATGAGAACCAATAGGATTCAAGATGATGATGTAAACCATGGGGGATGATTCACCATTTTTGGAGTAAAAAGGTAAAAAGATTATAAAATAAAATAAAATAAAAACTTTTTCAACTCATATTTTCAATTTATCTCCCTATGAATTTGCTCAAATTTTGAGTGGGAGCACTCCTTAATTCCTCATCTAAGGAGTACCCATGTTGCATACTTTCGATGGACCCTACTACATGAAAAATGAGAAATATATGAAACATATGATTGAAATCACATGTTTTCATGTATTTCTCATTTTTTGTGTTGCAAGGTCAATTGAAAGTATGCAACATGGGTACTCCTTGGATGAGGAATTAAATTTTGCATCCAACGAGTGCTCTCGCATGAGATTTGAGTAAAAACACATGGAGATAAGTTGAAAAAAGTAGTTTTATCCTTTTTCCCTCTAAAATCTGATGATGTAATCTAATCTTATTTTCTTATTTCCACTATTCTTTTATAATATTCCTTAGGAGGCCCATTTTCAGACCTGGAAGTGAACTTGGCATCTCTATCGGTTACAATATTCTTACAAATATCATGCAATCTCACTATCTCCCTAATGAATACTTTTGCTACCTCACTAGTTGAATAAGTAGCCTTAACTAGTGAGGTAGCACAAGTCTTTATCTAGATCAGTAATCTTTAGAATTGGAATGTTGGTAAGCAACTTCTTCGACTGCTCAAAACTCGCTGCACATTCCTCTATCCATTCAAATTTATTTCCTTTTCTTTGCAAAGAAGTAATAGGATAGGAAATCCGTGAGAAGTTCCTAATGAACCTCTTGTAATAACTTGTTAATACCATGAATGATCTAACCTCATCCACATTCCTAGGAGTTGCCCATTCCATGATAAATCTGATCTTTTTTAGGTCCACTACTATGCCTTCCTTGGAGACAACATGTCCCAAGTAATGTACCTTTTTTATGAAAGAAACTGCACTTACTAAGCTTGACATACAATCGATGCTCTCTCAACAGTCTTAACATCGATTCCAGGGGTTTTGCATGCTCTTCCTCATTCTTAAAATATATCAATATATCATCAATGAATAATATCACAAACTTGTCCAAATAAGGACACAACACACTATTCATCAAACACATGAAAGTGGTTGGAGCATTAGTTAAACCAAAATGAACCACAACAAACTCGTAATGCCCATACCTAGTCCAAAAAACAATCTTCTTGATGTCATATTCCTTGATGCGTACGTGATGATATCCTGATCTTAGATCAATCTTTGATAACAATGTTGCTCCCTTCAACTGGTCAAAATAAGTCATCGATCCTTGGCAAAGGGCAGCTGTTCTTGATTGTTACCTTGTTCAGCTGCCTATAATCGATAAACAACATGAGAGTACCATCCTTCTTCTTCACAACCAACATTGGTGCACCCCAAGGTGATACCCTTGGCCTATCCCTTGTCAAACATTTCCTTCAACTGCAACATCAATTCCACCAGCTCTATAGTGCTCACCCTGTAAGGTGCCTTTGATGCTGGTGTTGCTCCTGGTACCAACTCAATAGAAAATTCCACTTCCCTGTGAGGAGGAAACTCTAAAATCTCTGCTGGAAATACATCCTGAAACTGTTGCACGATCAGATACCTCTTCAAGACTTGCGCATCCTCAACATCCTTTCATTTATCACTGGAAATATGCACTGCAAGCAATACACACCCTTTCCTTGAACTACACTTTGCCTGCATATATCTAACCATTATAACCGATGTCAACTTCTTCTTACCCCGCAAGATTCTTTGTTCTCCCTTTTCGTCCAAGCACTCAATATCCTTTTCATAACAATCCACCTTAACCCTGTGAAGATACAACTAATTCATACCCAGAAGCATATTGAACCAAATGGAAGCACATTCAAATGCACTAATGTAGGCATACCATTTAACTCAAATGCACAAGATCTTACACAATGATGAACTCTTTTCTTAGTACCTGTAGCCATCTTCACCAACCAAGACTTTGCATGCACTTCTTTTCTCAAACCACACTTATCCACAAGGCTAGGATTAACATAACCATAATTAGATCTAGGGTCAATCAAAATAGAAACAACTGAATCACATAGCTTACTTTCCATCTCAATAATAGATGCCTAGTGATCTGCCTTCTTGTTATCCAATGTTGCATAGATATCAGAAATACTCTATCCAACATCCCCAACTATATGTGCCTCCTGAGCACTATAGATCTGAGGCCTACCACACTAATATGATGAACAATCCTTCTTGAGATGCTCCTTACCACACATCCAACACTGCAACTATCTCCTACCATCACCTCTATTATGTTCCTCTCCGGGCTAAGATTCATCTCCCTTTCTAACTGCATTAAACTTCTTGTAAAGAGAAACATTCTCTTTCTCACTTGCATCCTAAGGTCTTATTCGTTTCGGAGGAAATTTACCTTTAGTCTTATCATTCCCTTTCCAACCCTGCTTAGACTCAGTCTTACACTTTGATTGCTCATAACATTGTTTCAACTTCCCAATACTTCATCTAGCGATCGAGGCTCATCATGCTCAATCTGATCCTTAAATGCTAATGGAAATCCACTAACAAATCTCTGAACTTTGGTTTTCTCATCCAATAACTCCAGGAACTTAGTCGTGTACTCCTCATCTATCATTGATCCCATCTATAGCACATAGAACTCCTTGACTTTTCTATCATAGTACCTCTCTGACAAATACTTCTTCCTGAAAATTATCTTGAATTCATGCCAACTCAACTCCTTTGTCCTGATGTCGTTGACGCATTTAACATCTTCCCACCATATTTTTGCTTTCCCTTTGAGGCTGAAAATAACTATCATGGCCTTCATGGTCTCTGTATAGTCATGCATCTCAAATAATTTCTTCATCCCAAGTAACCATGCCTCTACATCTTTCGACTTCTTCGGATCTCCATCAAATGTAGGTGGCTTGGATTTCTTAAACTTATCTGACAAATATCCCCTATCACTCCTCCTATAATGATGATAATGATGATGACCATGATACCTGTTTGAACCAAAACTAGAATAGAATCCATATCCACTGTCTATCCTATCAATTGTATCCAAGAACCTTCCATCTATGATTGTGTCATCCATGTCTGACTTGTGCCCACCATGATACATACTACCATATGCCCCATTAGTCCTGTCATCCTATCCATAACTAATCCGTGGTTGTCCCTGTCGTTGCAAGTCTGACAAACTCTGAAGGATAACTGCATGGAATTTTGCTTGTTTCTCCCGTGACTTGGCAAGTCTTTCCTATGATTGAATGATCCTGTCATTATTTGTTTTACAACTTATGATTTTTGTCGTCAAAATTCTCAAAGTGTCTGTTATGTTTGAAGAGAACTCATCTCTTGGATGCTCATCTGATCTGTAACGGGATTCTCGTGGACTATAATCCACCATTTTTCTAGTCATCTTTTATCTTCTTCTTCCTACTAACATACCATGTCAGATAAACCAAATACAAACATAATCAACATACCCCAGTGAAGTTTAGGGGAGGTTATCTCATCTGCAAAATCAATCTAGATTAGCACGATACATGTATATACATAATCATATCAATATACCGACATCATGATGATAATACTTACTACATACAATGACCTCGTGCACGACATTCATAACCATGACAATGCATGCATAACAACCACATAGACATTGACATGCATGCATGACAAACATATTCTGCCAATTCAGTCCAAGTATTGAACTAGGCTCTGATACCAATTTGTAACCACCCCTCCCACATTTACCCACTTTCACCGACCTGTCGGGGTAAACATGAGCTAATGGTCACTATGACGTGACCCAACTTCCTAGGTCCCATTAAGAAAGTGGGGTTGACTATAGATGACAAACTGACCTTTCACAACATCCTACAGGGCTACAGGACCCTCAGGGGTTGAGCAACCACCCCAGGTGGCCAAATCCTGAGTTGGACCACCTTTCCCTTAATTGGGCCCTCAACCGCTCCCACAGCAAGGCATCAATGTAGTTGGGAGCCTCCAACCACATGCACAAGCCTGCATCCTCAACCTAAAATGTCTAGTTCAGAACATGTAGTCCGAGATACTAAGCCTAAATTCCAGGTCAACCTCCAGACCACTACCCAAAACTTCCTATAACTTCTCATATGCATAAATGACATGACAACAAAGCTAAACATTCAAACTTGAGTTAGAGACTTGACCTAACTAGGCCTAACCATGACAGTCATTTCATCAAACATATTGAGAACATGTAACCTACAGGTCATGAATTCATATCTAAGCATCAGGATTTGATACTTATCTAAGAATCATCAACAGGGTCTAACGTCCTCTCATAATAGCTACAATAACATCTATTAGGTCATGCATTCAATAACCATTCATTTACCAATCAAAACATGTTAGGATCCATTACATGAACCTGTTATGAAACCATACTTATAACCAACAAATAACCAACATATCAACCATGGTAGAACAACCATCAAAGCCACAAGATAACAAGTACAATTACTCATAAAATAAAATAGGAAAAGGGCTCTTATTAACATATGCAAAAGCTAACCAAGTTAGGGCTTCCACATACCACCCGACCATAGATTGAGCGAAAATAAATCTTTCTTTCAGCCCACCACATGCCATTATCCAAGCATGAATGTGGGACTCAAGACAAAATAGTCAGGGCTTCCTCAAGCATTATCACAATCCCACCAAAATCGATCAAGAGACTCCTAGGCCTGAAACAAGTACCTACACAACCATGTCTTATCGCAATCCCACCAAAATCGATCAAGGGATCACTAGGTCCAAAACAAGCAAATAAGTAACTAGGCTTTACTGCAATCCCGCCAAAACTGGTCAAGGGATTACTAGGACTGAAACAAGATTGGATGCCCCAAAATTTCTTCACCAACACCTTGAGGAATTTGCATGTCTCCGCCCTCAGGCTTTACTGCAATCCCACCAAAACCAGTCAAGGGATTCCTAGGCCCTTGGAAATTTTCCTGAGATCACCTCACCCAATTCCAAAACCATCCAACAATCTGAAGCTCAACTAAATGAAAGACCCCCATCACACCATGGCTATCCGAAAATGACAAGGCAAGGTTGAAACCACTATCACGCCTGGTAAAATCCATGCCCAAGATAGCAAGAGAAATAAATCCATACATGCATGTACCATGGATTCACAAACAAGCTCGGAAATCATACATGCAACCTGTTACCTGCAAGTATTGTTGAAAATAGCAACAAGAAATGCTAAGAATAGAAGTTCTAAAAATAGCATTCCTATAAATAGCATTTCAGGATACATTCCATTTTTAGTTAGTCCCTGAACTAAAATTGAGAATTAAAATTCGAATTTGATCTTAGTAGTTGTTTGAAAAATAATTAATTAATTTATCTTGAGTTAATTAGTTGGAGAAAATCAAACATGAAGTCTATGTGAAGACATGCAACAGTTTTCCCTTTGATTGAGGAAGTTATCCCTTAATTAAGGAGATCATGATGAGTTTGAGTTGTAATTAGTTAGCTCAGTTCACTGAGTTAAGTCCAATTAGATTAGTTCCAACAGTTTGTGGAACTGATTGTGAGTTCAGTTAGTTAATGCATGCATGTATGTAACTATTGTACTTCAGATAACTGAATATTCTCTCATAAATAACTCATGCATGTCAGTTCAGTTAGAGACCCAGTTGAGATCAGAGGATGGGACAGTGTACTATCAATTGCAGGAATATTCCATTGAGGATATCTCTTGCATGCAGAAGGAATTATGGTGAGTTGTGTGAGAGGTGAATTCACACAGGTGGCAGCCAGAGGACCCAGGAGAAACTACGCAAGGAAATAGGAGGCTTGGAGGACTGAAGGAAGGCATATGTTGTGTCTATTCAGTCTATGAGCAGCATTGAGGGATTGTACTGAGAGCTGGATAGCTTGTGAGCTAAAGCTTTGTGTAATCCGAAGATATTTCCACTTGTATGATAATACAGATAGTAGGGTTTTTAGCTTAGGCTTTCCCCAGAGTATTCTTTTGTGTTCATGTGTGATTGATTTCTCATTCTCTGTTATATGTGTTCTATTTGATCTTGCTCAAAATTGATTAAGCTTCTGCAAGTTTGTTTGTAGAAGTAGATCAAGTATTTTGCTTTAGTATATTGCATTATCAGGTGATCTACAGTGGGAATTTCTACATGGTATCGGAGCAAAGGTGATCAAAGCGAAGAACAATATACAAAGAAGGGAGAAGTTCGAAGTTTTAAGTTCCTGATTATAGAAATCAAATTCTTGTCACATCTCAAATTTCACCAATCGCGTTCAACAGTTTGAGACTCGAGTATGCCCTGGATGGCAGCTCGAATTATATAGCCTGGAAGGATCACATGGAAGTGGTATTAGAGGACAACGGTTTGAAGGACTTCATTTATCAAGAAGTTTCCAAGCCAGCATCTGCTAATGCCCAAGAATTGGCGGAATGGAAGAAATGTGTGGCTAGAGTGAGGAGGATCTTTCTGGAGGGAGTTCGAGACCACATAGTATCGAGTCTCCATGGGAAGGAGACACCATTTTCAATGTGGAAAACATTGAAGGATCTATATCAGAATAGCAACGATTAGAGGAAGTTGGCGCTGAAAGACAAGCTTCGGAAAATCAAGTGTGAAAAAGGTGACATGATCTCTACATATCTGAACAAGCTCACCACCTACAAGGATGAGCTTGGAAGTGTAGGAATCATGACAGCCAATGATGACATGGTGAGTCTTGCTCTCCTCGGTCTTCCTAAGAGCTGGCATAGCTACCAAGACTCAGTAAATGGAAGAGAGAAACTGCCAGATTGGGAATGACTTTGGTCGGATCTGATGCAGGAGGAGATAAGGAGAAGCACCAGAGATGGATCTTCATCAAAGCAATATGATGAAGAAAATCTAGCCTTAGCGAGTAAGGCGAGGAAAGGGAAAGGGAAGGCGTCCCATTCCAAATCGAGTTCTTCCCATGGTGGGAAGAAGATTGACAAATCGAAATTGCGATGCTTTCATTGTCATGAGGTGGGACATTATGCTACAAATTGTCCACAGAAGAAATCCAAGAAGGGATCCTCGAAAGGATCAGATGGTGAGGCACTAGCCTCACAGTTCAAATTTTATTTCACCCTCATCGCATGCATGGTTTCATCGAAGGTGGGATGTGTTTGGTACCTAGACAGTGGAGCCTCATTCCACATGACCGACGATAAGAGTTTATTCATTACCTTGGAGGAGAAGGACCTCTAGATGCACATAGAGATGGGCGATGATGGAAAGTACTGTGTTTCAGGTGAAGGCATGGTTGTGTTTCAGAGGGAGCATGGAGCTCCTCTCACCCTGATTGATGTAAAGTATGTGCCTGGTCTGAACAAGAACCTTGTGTCCGTCGTTATGTTGGAAGACAAAGGTTATGATTTAGTCTTTGGTAAAGGAAAGGCATTCCTGAGGCATATCGGCACTAGATAGACCAAGAGGATTGGGATTCGAGTAAAGAATCTCTACAAGTTGGAGGTAGACGATTGTTCTGCATTGCGTTCCAAAGTAGAGTTGGTGCATAGCCAAGATATTGGCGAGCTATGGCATAGAAGATTGGGCCAGTTGCACCATGGGGCCTTGAAGATCATGCAACAGATTTCTATCGGACTTCCCAAGGGTAAACTGGAGCAAGTGCATACACGCAAAGGCTGTACCTTGGGTAAGTATGCAAAATCTTCCTTTCAAGATGGAGACAGTGGAGCTGGAGCAATCCTGGAGTGAGTTCATACAGATGCGTGTGGACCATTCTCTACAGCTTCCACCGCTAAACAAAGGTACTATGTTATTGTTATTGATGATTTTTCTCGTAGATGTTGGATCTACTTCATGCAGAAGAAGGATCAAACCTTCTCAAGGTTTTGTGAGTTCAAAGCCTTGGTTTAGAAAGAATATGGAAGAAAATAAGGGTCTTGTGAAGTGACAATAGTGGAGAGTATGTCTCCCAACAGTTTAAGGACTTCTGTGCAGTAGAAGGAATTAAACGGGAGTTGACGGCACCCCATAACCCACAGTAGAATGGGGCAGCCAAAAGGAAGAACAGAACGATTGTGGGAGCAGCTCGAGCGATGCTGCATGACCAAATCCTACCACTTCATTTGTGGGTTGAGGCATGCAATACATTAGTATACATGGGAATGAAGACACCGGTGGAGGCCTTCTCTGGGAAGAGACCAGATGTGAGTCACTTCGGGATCTTTGGATCATTGGTTTATTGCCATGTGACCAAAGATGCCTGGAAGAAGCTAAAGCAAACAGTTGAGTTGGGGATACTTGTGGGGTACACTGATACACCCCACAACTATCTGGGTGTTCTTGCCTACCAGTCAAAGGACAGTGGTACGTAGAGATCTGAAGTTCGACGAGCAGAAGGCCATGTGAGTTTCCCTTGAGAGGGAGCTCAAGTTGCATGCAGAGGATGAACTTTTAGTTCCTAAGGAGGAGGAGCCTTAGACTGATGCAGAGCAGCCGCATGCAGAGGATCCGGGAGTGGAGACATCCACTCATGCGGAGTCTTCCAAAGATGGGTGGAAACGATCGAGGGAAGCTGATAGATTGATCCTGGATGCGAGAGAGAATGTGGGACAACCATCTTCTCGGCACAGACAGAGGAGGTCACCCGAGCGGTACACTCGTTACATGGCCCTGGTTGGGGAGTGTGTAGAGTCCGAACCATCTTCCTTCGAGAAAGCAGTGCAGCAGCCAGTCTGGGTTGATGCTATGGTGGAGGAGTACGACTCCGTCGTTCAAAACAGTGTTTTGGATGTTGTCCCAAGACCGGAGGACAAGTCAGTGGTGAGTTCCCGATGGCTTTACAAGGTAAAGCAAGCAGCTGATGGGAATGTTGAGAAACATAAGGCAAGGCTTGTTGCCCGTGGTTTCTCACAGGTCGAGGGGATCAACTATGATGAGATTTTTGTTCCTGTAGCAAGGTACTCATCTATCAGATTGATGTTGGCACTATCAGCACAGATGGGTTGGAAGATCCATCAGATGGATGTGAAGACTGCGTTCCTCAATGGCAAGATTGAGGAAGAGGTGTACATAGAGAAGCCGGAAGGATTTGAGACCTTCGATCGTGAGTCGCATGTGTGCCGACTCAAGAGAGCTTTGTATGGGCTGAAGTAAGCACCTCGTGCTTGGTACACCAGGATCGACAGCTATTTCACCGGGTTGGGCTTCACAAAGTGTGAAGCAGATGCGAACCTTTACCACATCATGGTAGAAGGTAAGCCATTGATCATTGTTCTTTATGTTGATGATCTAATATTGACAGGTGATGATCAGTTGATCAATTCTTACAAGGAGGACCTTGCAAGAGAGTTTGAGATGAAAGACATGGGTTTTATGCACTACTTTCTAGGCATGAAAGTGTGGCGAAAGGATGGGGAAGTGTTTGTGTCTCAAGACAAGTATGCCTATGAGATACTCAGGCAATTCCACATGGAGAAGTGCAAGCCCATGCAGACTCCTCTAGCTGGTAACTGGAGGAAGGAGCATGCTACTTCAAGTGAGGTAGTAGCTGCTACCGTTTATTGGCAGCTTGTGGGTTCATTGATGTATTTAGTGAACACACAACCAGATTTGTGCTTTGCGGTGAACCAACTGAGTCAAGCTATGGTTCAGCCTACCAAGCTGTTTTGGAAGGCAGCGAAGCATGTGCTAAGATACCTTAGAGGCACATCTCAGTATGAATTATGGTACAGACGGACAGAGGGAGTGAAGCTTCAAGGCTTCACAGATGCAGATTGGGCAGGGAGTCCATCAGATCGGAAGAGCACTTCAGGAGGAATTTTCAACCTTGGTTCAGCTGCAGTTTCTTGGTACAGCAGGAAACAGAGGTCAGTTGCACTTAGCTCAGCAGAGGTTGAATACATGGCTACCAGTCAGGCAGCATGTGAGGCCATTTGGATGTGGAAAATTCTAGTTGGATTGTTTGGTCAGAGGATGGATCCAACTGTGATCTATTGCAATAATCAGAGTTTTATCAAACTCTCTGAGAATCCAGTATTTCATGACAAGTCTCAGCACATCGATATCCGATATCATCATCTTCGAGACTATGTGATGAAGAGGATCGTGTTGTTGCTGTATGTTTTGACCGAGGAGCAAGATGCAGATATTTTGACTAAGGCATTGTCAAAATGCAAATTCGAGTTCCACAGAGACAGGATTGAGGTAACAAATAATCCCTTTCTTGTTGAGAGGGAGCATTGAAAATAGCAACAAGATATGCTAAAAATAGAAGTGCTAAAAATAACATTCCTATAAATAGCATTTTGGGATACATTCCAATTTTAGTTAGTCCCTGAACTAAAATTAAGAATTAAAATTCGAATTTGATCTTAGCAGCTGTTTGAAAAATAATTAATTAATTCATCTTGAGTTAATTAGTTGGAGAAAATCAAACATGAAGTCTATGTGAAGACATGCAACAGTTTTCCCTTTGATTGAGGAAGTTATCCCTTAATTAAGGAGATCACGATGAATTGTACTTTGAGTTGTGATTAGTTAGTTCAGTTAACTGAGTTAAGTCCAGTTAGATTAGTTCCAACAGTTTGTGGAACTGATTGTGAGTTCAGTTAGTTAATGCATGCATGCATGTAACTACTCTACTTCAGATAACTGAATATTCTCTCATAAATAACTCATGCATGTCAGTTCAGTCAAAGACCCAATTGAGATCAAAGGATGGGACAGTGTACTATCAGTTGCAGGAATATTCCATTGAGGATATCTCTTACATTTAGAAGGAATTCATTCCTTGGAGATTGCGCAGTTACTTTTGATTTTGGTGACTTGTGTGAGAGGTGAATTCACACAGGTGGTAGCCAGAGGACCCAGGAGAAACTACGCAAGGAAATAGGAGGCTTGGAGGACTGAAGGAAGGCATATGTTGTGTCTATTCAGTCTATGAGCAGCATTGAGGGATTGGACTAGGAGTTGGATAGCTTGTGAGTTAAAGCTTTGTGTAATCCGGAGATATTTCCACTTGTATGATAATACAAATAGCGGGGTTTTTAGCTGAGGCTTTCCCAAAGTACTCTTCTATGTTCATGTGTGATTGATTTCTCATTCTCTGTTATATGTGTTCTATTTGATCTTGCTCAAAATCGATTAAGCTTCCGCAAGTTTGTTTGTAGAAGTAGATCAAGTATTTTGCTTTAGTATATTGCATTATCAGGTGATCTACAGTGGGAATTTCTACAAGTATTCTTGATGAAGCTGCTTGATCCAATTTTTCCCTTCTTGTCCCTTGCTTTCCTTTGTTTCCTTGTCCTTTCTTTGCTTTCTTTTTTCCAATGCAAGAGTGCTCCAAGAATGCTCTAAGTGTCCAAGAGTATGAAAGAGTGAGAGAATAGAAGAGAGCTCCAAGCTAGAACTGACAAACATTTGTGAATTGATCCTCATAATCCTTTTTATCATTGAGGCCTCTATTTTCTTCAATTTCCTCAATTTTATTTAAATTTTCACATCATGCAAACTTGTGACCTTTCATCTCCCTTTTCTCCTATTTTCCTATATTTTCATAAATAAAATTTCAATTAATGCCTCTTTGCCTTTGCCAATTTCCTTATCCATAATAAACCAAATGAACACCCACTAGGATGTTTTGCCCAATATTCATCTTGGAATACATGTCCCATGAACTTGGTCTTATTTTTGCCTTTATTAACTTCATTAGATGAACTTTTAACCCGAGGTTGTTACATATATGTGGTAAGCTTTGAGCATTGTGGGGGGGGGATTCTTATGGCGAGGATCAAATAAGGAAAAATGTTGGACATTACAAGGTTGGGATAAAGTAGTGAAACCCAAATCCTCTGGAGGTTTGGGTCTTAGAGACCCTAGGTAGATGAGTAAAGAGTTTTGCGCAAAAATATGGTGGTTGTGGGTGAAAGGAGGACATGAACTATGGAAGCAAATATGGATGAGAAAATATTCTCGCTTGGAGACACCAGAAGAGATATTACGCTTTAACTTGTCCATAAGGGGTTTGAACTTATGGGGATGGGCGCAGAGCAATAAGGATATGGTGCGGAAACATGCATTATGGGATATCAAAGCAGGAAAGATGGCTAGATTTTGGGACAAGGCATGGCAACGGATGCCATGCTTGTTGAAAAATGAAAATTTGAGGTCCCTCAAAATTTCCACAACAAATCTGGGTGTAGTCCATGTTACTGATTTTTGGAAACAATTAGAAGACTCTAATTCTTGGAGATGTTGGATATCTAAGGAGGATTGGCCTCCATCCTCTCAGGATCTTCCTTGGTCATTATTGCATCATATTATATAGGAAAGACTCACTCACATTTATAATAGTGGTGATATCCTTTGTTGGGGACATCTTCCGAAAGGCATCTTTTCCAGTTAAAGAAACATATTGCATTGGAGCGAATCATGAGGATTTGGAGAAAGATAAAATATGGAGTTGGATTTAGTCAAGTTTTTTGGGGCCAAACATTTCCACCTTTCTGTTTTTTATTTCTTGGCATAGACTTCTTACATGGGATAGGATATGTAAGAAGGGCTTTTAAGGACCCTCGATATGTTTTCTTTGTGAAAAAGAAGAGGAAATTGTGAACCATTTATTTTTGGATTGTGTGTTTTCCTTACAAGTCTAGGATATTCTTTGTAATATTTTTGGTATTGAGCGTCCTACTAGTCCTAATATTTAAATGATGTTGGCTCAAGGAGCCCTTCCTAAATTCAAAGACCCTATTATTCACACAACTTGGCAATTGGTGTTAGGATTTACTTTATGGAATTTATGGAAAGAGCGAAATGGTAGGATATTTCAATAGAAAAAAACACTCTACTCAGACAATATACGAGGTTGTATTATCTAATTTGAGGGAAATAATTATATTTGCAAGATGGTCCCCTAGAGATTGGGAAGTGAAAGAGACAGAAGTGATTATTTTAGATAAACTTAACCTTAACAAAGTGATGCTCCTTTCAACCTCTAGATCACAACAGGCGATGTCTTCTATTGTTAACACTGCTTATTTTCCCCCTCCTTGGAACTTTATCAAGTTAAACTTTGATGGGGCTGCAAAGGGTAACCCATGTTTAGCAGGTATTGAAGCCATTTTCGAGGATGAGTCCTTTGTTCCTCGAAAGGCCTTTGCGATGAATTATGGGTTTTCCAGTAATAACCTAGCTGAATTCCTTGTGTTAGAAACAAGTCTTAAGATAGTTATTAGGGAGGGATTCAAGTTGCTTTAGGTCGATGATGACTCATAATTGGTCATTCAATGTATCCATAAGCTTCTACATGGACATCTTGTTTCTAAGCTTGTCTAGAGCTAGTGTTTGTTCGGGGGGGTGAATGATATTAGTAGTTTTCTAACACATTTTGAATATATTATTGTTCAACACACAAAACGAATAGGGAACAAAGTCACATACTTTTTGGCTAATATGGGATGCCAATAAAGGAGTTCCATTTGGATGAACCTTGGCCCTTAAAGGAATGGCCTGGAGAAATACAAACTCTATTGAAAGTTTATTGATCTGGATATTGCATCCATAATTTAGGAATCCTCGACAGGGGTTCGATCCTAGAGAATGTTTTTATGCCATTGTTTGGAAAAGCATGCATCATTACACTTGACTCGATTTGGTTATGGCATGGCATTGGTTTTATATGAACACTCGGGGGTATCAACTCACGTCAACTCACAATAAATGCATGGTCGGTCGTAGAGGGTGATCACAGTATGTTGTGAGGTTTGGTGGTGGTTAGGTTATACCCTCACCTCGCAAATTATGGTGTTCTATGTTAATTTTTTATTGTGTCCTTTCGCTAAGATTTTATGGGGTTTCAATGCTCCTGCGTCATATTTGAATATTGTTCGGAGTCTAGGAGGAAGCGTTCAGTTCTAGTTCGTGATTTTAAACATATTATTTGTAGCAGGGATTGTTTGGAGTCTTGGTGGAGGAATCAGTTCTGGTTCGTGATTTTAAGCATACTCATGTTAATGTTGGGTGAATGTTCTTTGTTATTTTCCTACACTCCTCAGCAAGCACTCCTATGTTTGAATTGGTGGCTTTCCTTTCAAATTCAGCCCTAGAAGACCACAAATTTGCCATTATTTCATACTCTTTCCTTTTTCTAGTTAATGGATATTGGTATCCTAGGAATTTCTCAATTTGGTTGTAGTCTAGGTTGTTATCCTTTGTTTTAGTGGAGTTTATATCTCAATTGGTCACTCTTTTCCTTTCTTGGCTCTAATCCCTTTTGTTTAGTTTCGTGAAGGAATTGTGGTTTCTTTAATTTATCTAAAATTTCTCATGCTTTATGTCATATTAGTGGTGTTTTGTCTAAGTTCCAATGGTCTTTGCTTTTTGGAGGGGCTTCACAAGATTATTTTGTCTTAGATCCAGTGGTCTTTGTTTGTTCAAAATCTATCTTTATGGTGCATGGGGTATTTTTAGTCTAATCCTACTTCACTATATTTCAAGTTGTTGGTGATGGGTGATGATTGTCTTTTATTCCTCACGGGTATTCAGAGTTCGATTGTTAGGCCTTTGGAGTGTTCATTGTGTTGGGTTTATTTTTTTTCATGGTATTTGTTCTCTCATTCCAATCGTTGTGCCTCCACGACAATGCATGGCTACTCATAAAGTTGGAATGAGCTCTTTTGGAGTCCGTTGTCACCATCTGTTTGCTTGGGATTTCGTTGCATCTTATTTTGATCGTGTCCCTCTCGAAGTTCATTGAGAAATTTGATAGTTGGAAGAGAAGGAATTTGTAGACCTCCCCTATTTCTCTAACTTGGAAGTGGGAGCCAATGGCTTTCAATGGATTCCAGATCCCATAAATTTAAGAAAAAGAAGGTTGCTTTTTTTGCATTCACTCTATATGCACTAGTTAATGGATACCCTCCTTCATATGTTGTTGAGGGATAGCCAAGTTGATAATTACAAGTTGTTTGTCAGTCAATAGGAAAGCTACATTGTCTCTGAATCTGAGTTTGGAGGGCTTATTGGTCCTTTAGTTGATCCTCATGGTCCTTCAGAACATAACACTATTGATTTCACTATGCTTTCTTCAGACTAGGAGCTCATATTTGCAGTTTGAATTTTTTTGGGTTATATGGATTTTTGCCTCCATCTTTCTCAATCACTTTTGAGGTTATCTTCATGGTGGAATCTGATATTCTTCCATAATGTTCATGGTTTGGTGGAACTTTATATGTTATGGCTACTGGTGGGGTTGTCATCAACACAGATTATTCCTTATTCATGTCTCCTGCAAGGTTTCGTTTATCTATTGTTTTGGATTATCTATGGTCCTTGGTTAGTTCTTCAGATTTTTGTTATCCTTTAGACAATAGTAATTAACGGTTTGCAGGGAAGGTGAAATCTCTCTCTAGGCCTTTATCTAGTTATGTTTCTTTCTGCAAGGGTGGTGCACTATTTTGGTTCGCCATGGTGTGTTTTGAGCACAATGTGTGTTTGGGTACACTGAAGGTTATTTCTATATAGACGGTGTGTTGTCTCTATGATCCATTGTTTGTCTTCAACACAATGTGATATTTGGCGATTATAGTTTTACTAGGTCTTCATGTTTGTCTCGAAATGCCTCACTGATGGGCTTTATTGTCAAAACGTGAACGTTATCTTTGATTAGTTTTTGTGGTTGGGGTTTTAGTTTCCATATTTGTAATACCAATCCGAATTGGATGGTACTGAGGTGTGTGTTAGGAAGCAGAATATGGATTATGCCATTTTGGTCTGTTGCATCATATGTAAACATTTTTTTATTAATGAAAATCATTTGCATTAGCCTATAAAAAAAGATATAAATATTTTTTCATTTTTGCTATATATATATATATATATATATATATATAATTATTTATATACCATCATTCTATGTTTATTTTTCTTCTTGGTACACCTGTAACTACTATTATTTACCACACAACATATTTACTCCTTGCATATAACATAATAACCTCCCTTTTTTCTATTCTTCACTAAATAGCATCAATAATTTATCAACGATAGTTCTTTTCCCTTCAAAGTTCAGAATTTTCAAATAAAAACATAACTAATTTATTTTTCCTTTTTGTTTTCATTGTTTAGAATTCTATAATGAAATATATCCAATTCCTTTCTTTTCATTCCATAGAAAAATGTAAATGGTGACATGGCAACTTTCTTTTTCTTATTCAGAACAAAGATTTTAAATGAAATTCAATTGTTTTCTTTCTTCTTTCTCTACACACAACTTGCTAATGAAAAGCATAACTATTCTTTAAAAGTAAAAACACAACAGGTAAGAAAATTGACTCAAAAATCAATACACTGGGACAATTAATAATTGAGTACTTGGCTCCTCTCAACCATGAGACCGCATTCCAGCAAGTATCCCCCCAAGCATAATAGGTCCACACATCTCTACTTGTCTTCTTTCCCTGCTTCTCTTTAGTCTATTCTCAATAATGAGACAAAAGCAGATAGACAAAATATTTTTATCCATTACCCATATTCAACTATTTTGGAGGTTAGTAACTACCTCCACCTCACCAACAGGTGGCAAGTAGTTGCTATCTCATTAATGAACCTTTGTTTCCACTCCAAAAGACAATGTTCTTCCTTTTAGGAAACAATTAATTGACCAATTTCATAATTTCATGATAAATCTAACTATCCAGATTAGATGCCTAGGACTTATTGATGGGTAATAATTATTCAACAATAATTTTGTAGCCTCATCTCTTTTAGCCACATGTACTCAAAAAATAATTTTTCCATATTTCTTTATTTACAGAAATAAAACATCATAATTAAATATCTATAAATAGTTATTATCAATAATAAATCACTGATAAGTAAATTCTTCCACTATCCTTCAGATTTAAACATTAAAAATAAACACACACATACGTACATTTCATCCCATAATTTATCAAGCAAAGGGATATCACATCCTCCCCCGCTTGAATTTGACACCGTCCCGTGTCTAATTCAACGACTTTGAAATACATTCCAGTTTATTAAAATGGAGAGGGATATGCTTATTTGAAAGAATCCTCCAACTCCCATGTTGCCTCTTCTCGACTAAAACATTTCCATTGAATTTTCAGTTATGCTATGTCTCTATTCCTAAGCTTAACTACCCTCCAGTCTAGAATATGCAGTGGTTCTACTAGGAAATCTCCTTCTGGTTCCAACTATACAACATTTCAATCAATGATGTGAGTTGGATCATGCATATACTTCTTTAGTAAAGACACATGAAAAATGGTATGAATTTTTATGTTTTTCGGAAGGGCAAGTCCAATTCTAGCTAAGACTTCAAAAGATCCACAATATCTAGGTGATAATTTAGCACAATTGTAAGTCTAAGTGTGTTTTTCTTGGGTTTCACTTTCAAATACACATGATCTCCCACAATGAATTCTTTTGGTATTCTTTTCAAATATGCATAGCTTTTTTGATGATCTTGTGCTATTTTCAAATTTTCTTTGACCTATTTAACCACTTCTTCCATCTCCTTTAACATATCTAGCCCCAACACTAACCGATCTTCAGGAAGGTCCCAACTCTGAGGTACTTTGCATTTTATGTCATAAAGTACTTCAAAAGGACTCATCTTTAAAGAAGTTTTGTACGCATTGTTATAGATAAACTCAACTAGATGAAGGTAATCTTCCCACTTGGTTGGTTTCTCCATAACATACATTCTCAACATATCCTCTAAAATAGTATTAATTCTTCATGTTTTCCCATCAAATTGAGGGTGATACACTATATTGAAATTCACTTTGTCCTCATTCCTTCAAATAGTCCCTTCCAAAATTTTGAAGTAAATTTGGCATCACGATATGAAATTATTGTTTTTGGCATACCATTAAGCCTAAATATATCCCTCATAAAAATTTATGCTATGTTGATAGCTTTAAAAGTAGGATTAACATGGATAAAGTGTGCGTCTTTGCTAAGTTTATCCCCTACTACCATTATTGAATCATGTTGTTTCCTTGTTCTTGGTAATCTAGTAATGAAATCCATGGATATAGTTTCCCATTTCCATTCTAGAATTGGTAAAGGTTGCAGTAAACATGCTTGATGCTGAAGGGAAGCCTTACTTGTAGGCATTCCAAACATCTAGCCGCATATTTTGTTGTTTCAGACTTCATATTTTCCCAATAAAAATATTTCATTAACACAATTATTAGTCTTTGATACCCAGTGTATCCGGCTGTGGGGCTCCTATGTAATTCATTTAACACAAAAAATTTCAGTTGTAGTTCATTTGGCAAGTAAATTTTGCCTTTACACAATAACAAATTTGCATTATTTATTGAAAAAACAATCTCATTCTCACCTAATTCTTTATTTTTCTGCAGCTTCCTTTTGATCTGTATATATTCTTCATCAAATTTTGTTGTTGTTTTTATCATTTTAATCAATTTTGTTTGCCAATTATTTGTTGAAAGTGTGCAGATTTGATGTAATTTTCTGCTTAAGGCATCAACAATTTTATTTTCCTTGCCTTTAATATGTACGATTTTAAAATCATACTCACTAATAAATGCTAACCATCTAACTTGTCTATGATTTAGATTAGGCTAATCAAAAATGTATTCAAGGCTAACAATGTCAGTCCTTAGCTTAGAATTTCTCCCAATCAAGTAATGTCTCCATAACTTTAAAGCATTTATTATGGCTACCAACTCTAAATCATGTGTAGCATAATTATTTCCATGATCCTTGAGATTTTTGGACTCATATTTGATTACATGCCCATCTTGTATCAAATCACCTCTCAAACCTTCTCTACGAGCATCTATGCACACACCAAACTCTTTATTTGGATCAACTAGTTTTAGGATATGAGTTGTAGTTAATCACTACTTCAACTTCTCAAAATTGTCCTAACACTTTTGATTCCACACAAAATTTATCCTCTTCTTATGTAAGGAAGTAAGAGGATAGGCCAACTTAGAAAAACCCTCTATAAATATTCTATAGTAACTTGTAATCCTAATAAATGACCTCGCATCAGCTACATATTTAGGCACTAGCCACTCTACAATGGCTTTAATCTTTTCTAGATCCACCACAATCCCTTCTTTTGACACCACATGCCCCAAATATTGAATTTTGTCTTAGTAAAATAAGCACCTACTAAACTTAGTATATAGTTCATTTTTTCTGAGTGTTTGAAGAACAATCTGAAAAAGTTGATCATGTTCTTCCTTACTCTTAGAGTAAACCAAAATTTCAACTGTAAATATTATAACAAATTTGTCAAGAAAAGGACTTAATGCACTATTCGTCAAGCACATGAAAGTTGTGGGTGTATTAGTGAGTCCAAATGGAAACACTACAAAATCATAGTGTCCATATCTTGTTCTGAATGTTGCCTTGTGTATTCATCCTTGATCCTAATTTGAGGATACCCTGCTCTTAGATCAATTTTTTAGAAGATTGATGTTCCTTGAACTTGATCAAACAAATCATCAATTTGGGGTAGGGGACATTTGTTTTTAATTGTCATTTTATTTTTCTTCCTATAATCAATATAAAGCCTCATTGTCCCATTTTTTGGTTTGACAAACAACACTAGTGCACCCCAAGGAGACACACTAGGCCTTATGCACTTTTTATCCAGCAGATCTTGTAATTAAATATTCAATTCCATTAACTCATGAATACTCATCCTATAGGGAGATTTGGACTCCAGAACAACTCCAAGAATGAGATCAATAGTAAACTCTATATCTCTTCTTAAAGGCAGTCCTGGTATCTCCTCAGGAAAAACATCTTTGAATTGTTGTAACACGGGGTAGTCTTCTAAAGATGGTTTTTGTTTTTTTTAAGCTAAGTCTCAATTTGAACATAAAACATCTAATAGCCTTTCCAAGCACATTTCTTTAGCTATAAATCATAAATCTGCCTTACTGAAACAACTCTTGGCACTCCTCTAACTGTGCAATTCTCTCCATCATCATTAACATAGGTGAAAGATTTTGCTAAGTAGTTGAGAATCACTCTATGAGACTCTAACCAATCCATCCCAATTAATACATCATATGACCCCATAGGTAGAACATTTAGGTTTAGTTGAGTGTTCATTCCATTCAAATTCAACAAATAGTTTTTGTTTTTTCCCCTTGGAAAAATCTGGGCGAATCAACCCCGGAGGGAATCTTTTAAAGCCCGTCATCTAGACTAGCAGCGCCTAACCCCAAGGGCGTCGAGGAGAATTGACCCTATGACCTCCCGATCAGCGAGGTACTTAACAATGGGGACTCGACCAGTTGAGCTAAACCCTTGGGGCTTAGCAAATAGTTTTTGTTGATTTTAATTACATTTCTTTTTGCCCTCGTGGCTAGTTGTACTAACCAATATTTGCTTTGTTTTTCCTTTATAAATTCACACTTTTCAATTGTAGCAAGGGAAATGTAACTTAAGGTAGAGCCAGGGTCTATTAATAATGAAACTTTATGTTCATAAATTGTACCTTGGACCCCCACCATTGTTAACTAGTGGTTTGCTTGACTTCCTTCTAATGTTGTGATGATCCTTAGAATGTTGTCGGCAATGTCACTAACAGTTGAAGCTTATTGCAGATTATTCACTATCCCCCTTTTGTTTGCTAGATTTTGTTGACAATCTCTCCACAAGTGGTTATCATTGCAACCCCAACACTTAATTGGTGGTCTAGTTACATCCGTAAGAATTTTATTCCCTACCCCTACTCCTTATCTAATTTTAGATCCAAAATTCTTTGTTTGGTTTACATTTTTGTTATAATTGCCTCCTTAATTACTCTTGGAAGTTTTAAAAAAGTTTGTTTTTTAAACCCTTTCTTATTGGTGCTGATTTTTTCATGCTTTTTAGTCACCCACCCTTTTGAATTATCACCCTTCTTATGATTTTGAGCAAAACACATTTTTTCTTTTCTTATGGTTTCATCCATAGTTTTTGGGTTATCAAACTCAATTCTTTCTCTATATGAGAAAGGTAAACAACTAACAAAACTTGTATTTTGGCTTTCTATTCCTTTAAGTACGTCACATACCTCAAAAACTCATAAATTTATTGACAAACTCATCCATAGTAGATTGTCTCAATCTCAACTCATGAAACTCCCTCACTTTTTCATCGAAATATCTCTCAATTACATATTTCTTTTTGAATTCCTTTCTAAAGAGTTTCCAAGTTAGGTTTTTTGCTTCTGATCCTTTTAACAACTTTATTCTCTTCCCACCAAAAATTTGCCTTACTAGTCAGCTGGTAAGTGGCCAATCTTGCTTTCAAATTACTTGGATAATTGTACACCTCAAAATATTTTGACATATTGAGGAGCCATGCCTTTGCTCCTTCTTCAGATTCACCATCAAAATTAGGAGGCCTATTCTTCTTAAATTCTTCTTGCAGTTGAGATTTGATTCTCTTCTTTCTTGATGTAGAGGTGCTACTATCATATTTTAGTTGTTATTCCTCTTCAAAATCATGAGACTCATCTCCACTGGAAGTTGTAGAATCAATAGTGTTTGTTGTTTCACTCCTAGCTCTCTTCCTATGAGTCTCTTTCACGTTCCCATTGGCTCTACCTTCTTCCAGTTTTCTCAACAAATAACCATAAATTTCTTCCTATTCTTCTTTAGCTTTAGACATCCTTTCTTGATTTGACTTAATGTCATCTAAGTTTTCCTTCAAGATTTGTATTACTTGCAATAACTTAGAATCTTGATTTTCAGCATTATTGGTTCCACTACCCATCATTCCTAATTCAATATCAGGTTCTTCACCACCCCTTGGTGATCCCATGGAAGTTTTTCCATTAAATTCTTCAGCCATACTTTAAACTCCTACCAGTCTTTTGAACAATTTGTTCATGACATATATAATTGTTTTAATCCAAGACCCATAAAAGGCCTAATGTTGTAACCTACAACTCTAATACCACATGTAATATATATATATATATATGCACACACCTAAGTTGTAGTTCATTTACATCAGTGTCAAGGCATGTTATAAGTTTAAGCTTATGCTCAATCTTGGCTTATTTTATACCTTTGGAATGTTTACATTCGTTGCACATTTTTCATTTGTGCTCTCATTTATGTCACTTATCTATTATTGTTATTGTCATTATTATTTCCTAAATGGTGAACACCTATCATAAGTTTATAACTATTACACAATCCAATACATTTATGTCACTTATCTATTATTGTTATTGTCATTATTATTTCCTAAATAGTGAACACCTATCCTAAGTTTATAACTATTACACAGACTATATATGTAATGAACCTTTTCAACAAATAAAAGCTTTCTTTATAGTATACAACAAATGCTACGTGATTAGGTTTATACAAGATCTAGCACAACTAACATTTATGCTCTTCACATGATTTACGGTCTCAACACAGTTCATATGCATACCAATATTACTCTAATTCATGTAATTTGATTTCTTTATAAGGCTCATCATTATGATTTCTTCTTAGCAATGCGTATAACATTTGTATGTTCAGATATTGGTTCAACATCATTCATAAATACATTACATATATGTTTCTCTAGAAATTGATTTGCGTCTAAGTGTTTATTCGTGATACTTCCACCAAAGTTCATTTCACCTACTAAATCAATTATTGTTTGGTTAAATTGACGACATCCGCCGATCATAGGGCTTTCCTCTCGAATTCCTAGAATTATTCTGACAATTCTATACATATTCACTGCTTAAACCCTTATGTGGTATATGCATTTGATTTTTATGCTTCCACTAATGTCTTTCCGACCTACCAAATCAACGGTGATTATATGAGCGTATCAAATCAATGGTAATAATAGTTCTTAGGGTTTATTGGTAATATAATGATTGTTATCGCCTTCGCTCTATGTGTTGTTTCATAATTCATTTTGGTATGCCATCATTTGGCCTCTGCAACTCTGCAATTTAGCTCCATTATGAGCGTTTTACTTTACTTTTAATGTTCTATGGCTCGTGAATGTATATGTGGACTATTATCTCATTTGCATTCTCATTTGTTTCAATGCCTTCATTACCATGGCATATTAAACCTAGTTGCCTAAGAACTATTCTCAGTAATTTCTACTTCCTTTAGTTATCAATTATTGATGTTAAAATATGGTACTCGTTTATTTCTGTTGATTCATAAGAAGGAGCATTTGAATTTCTATAAGAGTTTAGGGTTAGATCTTTTTACTCTCTTTATGGTTCTTTTTGAAGGGTAACTCTCCATTAGTTCACAACCTTACTTATCTTTATTAATTGTTAGTCTTTCGTTGGTTGGAATGGAGAATTAACGGGTTAACGCCACCTTGTACAAGTAATTACGTAAGACCCTCTTGCTTCAATAGTTTCCTTTTAGTAATTTACTAATTTTGAAATTCTTGTTGTGTTCAAGGATTCTTTTATTATTTTATTTTTTTGGGTTTGCTCGATATTTATTTTGTTCTATTTTTAACTTATATAATTTCCTGTTGTTAAGCCTCTGGAGATAATGGCTTGTCCGACAAGAACTAGTTATTGAGAATTTAGTATATAGCCATATCTTTGGTTTATTCTTGCGAATGTGGTCATATATTCAATTTGTTTTTGCTAAGTCGTTATTAAATACTTCTTATAAGTCTTAGATTTGAGTTAGATAACATAATATATCTTCTGTTGATGTACAACTTTTTCCTCTGAGATTATACTTTGTTATTAAACCATACTGAGGTTTATTGACTGAGTTATTGAGGCCCGCATTAGAATTATGTCTCAGAAGGTTTTCTCCATCGTTTTATATATATATATATATATATAATTTTTTGTTCTTCTTTTACTTATGAACATTTAAGTAGGCTCTTAATATGCAATCTAGCTCTTTGCACAAAGATGAGCCATAACATCTATAATTTAATCTTTATATGGTCTTTGATTTTGTCTATTACTTATTCCTCCTTTACATCTCTCTAGTTATTGATGCCATACAAGTCAATATGTCAAAGCTTAGTTTAAGTGTAAGAGCACAAGAGACACACATATTTGTCTATTCCATTGAATTGTAAAACCTAAGTATGCCATTAAGTGAAGTAGCTTACAAAACTACATGACATATATATCCTTTTATCTCATTTATCCCCGAGACTCAATTAAGTAATTAAATGAAGTAGCTAAGTTACTTCTAAAACATATATCTTCTTCTATCCCACTTAGCTATTGAATTCAATTAACACACTAAATGAAGTAGTGTGCTTAACCCTGAATAGAAATATTATTCTACATGAAGAACTCATTCTATGTCAAGAAGTGATAGGTATACATTTGGTTACATAAAACATATCAAGGGTAGTGATAGGTATACATTTGGTTACATAAAACATATCAAGGGTTTTGCACTTAAAATATCTCATTATAAAACATTTCCTTTCGAAATCAAGAAATATTTAAAACTTCAAATTTACAATGTTGTTGTTGTTTTTTTAATGCTAACATCAACAAAGTGTATGCTATGAATACTCTAATGTATATAAGGATTATGAGAATATGGAAAATTTTAAGGATATGCATGTATATTAAAGTGTATAAATCTTGGTGAATCTCACTGACACTTAAAATGCCAACTATGATATGTTTCACTTTGTTTTTTTTTAATTTCTAAAAATTTCATATACTTTTATAAAACAACATCACTCTACATATTTTGATCAATGTACTTTCAGAAAGTGTGCATTGAATTAATTTACTTGATAAAATTCAAATGAAAAAAAACACAAATTATAAGTGTTGTTAATGCTAAACATGTTTTAATAAGGAACGGTGGAGGAAGGAGATATGTTGAAGAAAATGATGAAGAGAAGTATGATTTAACTTCTTGTTACTTATGCTTTGATTCTTTATGGGCATTCTGAACTTAGTAACTTATAATAGGTATGAGAGCTTCATCAAGAAATGATTATGAAAGGGTTAGTAACTTATAATAGGTTTGAGAGCTTCATCAAGAAATGATTATGAAAGGGTTGATGTTGGTGACATTACTTTTCTTGACTATTGTAGCAAGAAAATGGTTTTTGTTGATTTTTAAAGTAAAATAATATTATTTTATATAATTTAAATTTGTTTTTATTATGTATCTCAGAGAAACCTAATAACTTGTTTGACATGTAACTACTAATAAACCTTCGAGGATCTACGACCTGTCCTCCTCTCCATAAATCGAGTCACAACCAGGTGGGTTTGAACCTTGGATCTCTCAATTTTCACATATTCAACATTACTCCGATCACCAATTGAGATACCCCCTTGGACGACTACTTTTTTTAAAATGGAAATTAACTAAATTATTTTTGTAAAAGACCATAAAAATTAATTCATGATTTAGCATTTACTTTTCCTATAAATTATAAAACATTTTTATACAACTTTCCAAATTTAAATATTAATTTTAAAGTGCATATCTAAATTAATGTGTGTGTAGACGAAGTAACCCTTTTCCCGAGTATTTTTCTTGGTCAATTTTATTCAAAATCTTGTATAGATTTGTAAAAATTATAAGTTTGAGTTGTTTAATTTGCAAAGATCGAGTGCCTCAAGGAATTATTAGGGTGCTCAATCTATTTATGCATTAAAAAGTGTATTTTAAACAATAAGAAATCACAATCTTGCTAGAATTGTATTGTTGGATTCGGCCAAAAAACCATTTCTTCTATTAATTAAACCCCACACACACACACACTATAATGAATCTATAAGTATCATATTAATTATGTTATTCTATCCTATTTTCCTATGAGGATCAAATCCACAAAGATCTTATTCATACACGTAGTCTAACTAATAAACGAAATGATCCTTTTCTTAATACCTTTTTTGATCAATTTTGTTCAAAATCTAGTTACGAGCAGAGCGTTATTACGCAAGACGTTATGGAGAGGGAAAAGGTTTGGTGCAACTCTTCACTTCTGATAGATAGGGAATCCATAGTTAAGGATTTACTAAGGCAGAGGAATGCCAAATTTGGGACTTGTGCTCTGATACTAATGTAGGCCAGGATGGTAACTCACAAATTGATAAATTTCATTAAGATAAATGTCAATATATACAATCTGAAGGGCGAACCTTGGGATTTATATTCTTTTCCTATTTTGAGTTATTTATACATTTACATAAATTTGCTCAAACCCAAAGGATTAGGTGTCTAACAATAATTAAACTAGCCTAGATCCATCTTAGCTCCAAATCTACCAAGCACTAAGGGGGATGAAATCTCTTGATATGCAAACCTCTTTTAGAGTAAAAGAGATTTGGTCCCTCTCAACACTTGGTAGGTTTGGAGTTAAGATGGATCTAGGTTGGTTTATATCAAACCTTAAACAACTGAAAAGTTTTCAAGAAGCTATGACCATCTTTATAATATGAATTTAAGAGTGTGAGATTATATACATATTTCTAAAAATATAGATATTTTTAAAAAACAATAATTTTTGGAGAATTAGTAACTTCTGAAGATTGGATTGTCAATATTACATTAAATACAACTATTTCATCAATGTTATATACAAGCTTGTTATAATATGTTTTCAAAAACTTGAACCCATACCATTAAAGAAACAAATTATTTGCCAAACTACTCATGGTAAGACCCATTGACACTTTCAAATATAATTTTTAATTTTATATACGAGAAATTTATATTTTTTGCTAAGACCCATTGACACTTTCAAATATAATTTTTAATTTTATATATACGAGAAATTTATATTTTTATTAAAAATATATAAATTTTATAATAATAAAGTTATTTTTGCAAAAATTACCATGGTTTAACATATTCTTTAAGTTAATATTGTTTGGGTTGTGTTATATTCTTTCCACGACTATCCTACGTAGTTTACGAGGGGGTTAGAGGGGGGGCGGAGCCCCCCTTCGTTGTGTCGACTAAGCAGCGGGGGGCAGTTAGCCTCCCATCTACTGGATCCGGTGCAACGCCTTGGGGAATTTTTTTTAGACCCTATATTAGATTGGGTGGACCTACCTATGGTTTTGTGCATGGTTTTGGACGCGATGGTTTTCGGTCCATGGTTTTGGATGCAATGGTTTTCGGTCCATGGTATTGGACGCTTCGGCATGTATAAATATGTATTGTAACATTGAAAGGAACATAATAAAAAATCAAGCTGGTAGTCCCGGTTTTGGGATCTGGGGGAAAATTTTTGTGTATATGTGTTTTATGTGTTATGCTCTCACATTGTTTATTTTCTGTTCTTAGAATTTGTATGTAGGTAATTTATGTACGGGGTTAAAACCTACATTTGGTATCATAACTGTTTTGGCTTCAAGGGGACGCCTTTGTTGCTGAGGGGTTTCGCTCGTGCCTGTGGTAGACCCTATCTAGTGGGAGATCTGCGGGATCGATTCTGGTGGTGAAAGAAGATGGCAAGCAGTGGAAAGATAGAGATCGAGAAATTTAATGGTCAGAGTTTTGAGATGTGGAAACTCAAGATGGAGGATCTGTTGGTGGATAAAGATCAGTGGATCGTGGTAGATCTGGGTGCTAAAGCAACGGGAGTGTCCGATGAAGAATGGAAGAAGTTGGGTCGGAAGGAAAAGAGCACAATATGATTATGTGTCTCAAATTCAATATTGCTTAATGTATCAGGAGAAGCTACGGCTAAGGCTTTGTGGGACAAGTTAGGGACTTTGTACCAATCTAAGTCTCTGGTGAATAAATTGTTCCTATGGAAAAAGCTGTATAACCTGAGGATGAAACATGGAGACTCAGTGACAGAGCATCTGAACACATTTAATACTGTGGTAAGTCAGTTATTATTTTTTGATATTAAATTTTATATGAAGATAAGTGCATCAGTTTGTTGTGTTCTCTACCAGATTCGTGGGATAGTCTGGTTATTGCAATAGGTAGCAATGCAACTGCCTTGCAGTTTGATGAAATAGTCTCATCCTTGCTGACAGAGGAGATGAGACGGAAAAATATGGAGAGCCAGAATGGTGATGCCTTGTCTGTACGAGGACGGTTCTAGAACAAAAACAAAAATAAGTCATCGAGTGGGAGATCTAAATCTAGAGGGAGATATAAATCTCCAAGAAAACCTGTAAAGGTGGTTTGCTGGAAATGCAAAAAGGAAGGGCACTACAAAAGGGAATATAAATCTAAAGCTCCTAACAAAGGAAAGGGATCTGATGATGCTCCTCACGCAGAGGCGAAAACCACCTCGGATGAAGGTGGGGATGTGTACTTGGCTTCTTCAAGTACACATGTAGATCATGAGGCATGGTTGATTGACTCAGGTGCATCCTTTCACTTCACTCCCATAGAGAGTGGTTCTACAAGTATGAGAAATACGATGGTGGTGATGTCTTCTTAGGGGATGATAAGAAGGCTAGAATCATTGGTCGCGGAAAAGTAAAGTTGAAGTTGCAAGGTGGAAGGGTTAGAACACTTCCGGGTGTTCTGTATATTCCTACATTGGCCAGAAATCTAATTTCTGTAAGCAAGCTGGATGATGCAGGTGTAAAAACAGTGTTCGAGAAGGATACATGCAAGATGGTTCAGGTAGCACTGGTATTGATGCGAGGAGTTCCGATTGGAACTCTGTACAAGCTGTAAGGTAGCACTGTTGTTGATGAGTGCAACAGTTCTTTGGTTCCTGAAAGTGGAACAAAAAATCTAGTGGTCTTTGGAGAGAAGACCATGTTGTGGCATCAAAGGCTTGGACATGTTGGAGAGAACAGACTTCAAATACTTCATGGTAAAGGTATGAGTAATAGCTCTCTGGATTTTGATTTCTATGAAAATTGTGTAAATGGGAAGCAGAATCGGGTGAGTTTCCCCTCTAATGGTAAGAGGGCGAAACATATATTAGAACTTGTGCACAATGATGTGTTTGGACCTGTGAAGGTTCCATCACTGGATAAGTCTGTGTACTATGTATCATTTATAAATAACTTCTCAAGGAATACATGGATATATTTCCTTAAGAATAAATCTGAAATCTTTGATAGGTTTAAAGAATTTAAGGCTCTGGTGGAAAACCAGACAAAGAAGAAGATAAAGGTATTGAGGACAGATAATGGTGGAGAGTTTTGCAACAAGGAATTTGAAGGATTCTGTAAGAAGTGTGGTATAGCACGAGAAAACACTATTCCATACACACCTGAGCAAAATGGAGTTGCAGAAAGAATGAACAAGACATTGATGGAAAGGGCAAGAAGCATGTTCAGTGATGTCGGGTTAGGATAGGAATTCTAGGCAGAGGCGGTGGAGACAACATGTTACCCAGTCAATAGATCACCTTCATCAGCGTTGGAGGATAAGACTCCACAAGAGGTATGGGCTGGTAAGAAACCCTCTCTTTCACATCTGAGGGTATTTGGATGTGATGCATATGTACATGGTCCAAAGGAGAAAAGAACCAAGTTGGATAGTAAATTTGAAAAGTGCATCTTTATTGGGCATAAGGATGGTTTAAAGGGTTATAAGCTTTGGAACCCAATAACAAGGAAGGTTGTGTACAGCCGAGATGTGGTGTTCAGAGAGGTGAAAAATGTTATTAAATGATGCCAGCCTAAGCTGCATATACCCCAATGATGCAGCCTAAGACGCATATACCCACAACATGCAAATACAATTGCATGTCACACTATGTGTGTCCCAGGAATTCTCAAAGATTCCTTACTTAGGGAAAATTCCTCTTAGATCAAGGTTTAAGGCTACTTAATTAATCTCTATGCGGAAACATTTCATTTGACTATCCAAAGTCTAAACCTTTTATAACCCTTTAAGTGGAACCTTACCTGCGCATATTAACCATACCCTTTTACTCTGGTTAAAACTCAACTTAACCCATAAAACATTAACCCCGCTCAATTCTATTATAATTTCCATATAATAGAAATATTTCATAACCACACTTAAACCTTACCTTTTCGCCTTTTCACAAACCTTTGCACAACCATCAATGCTCTCTTTATCACGTTTAATCTCTGTCGTCGATCTCATTCCTTGATCTGATGGTTATCACGTCGTTCGCTCATTAACAAGCCCAGACAATCTCCACCGTTGATCTGCTTCACACAATCCAACGACTATCACGTTACCCGATCGCCAACAAGCTTGGTTGATCTCCCATCGTTGAGCAATCTCGCTTGATCCAATCTTGCGTAGAATTAAGCACGACCGATATCAGAATGGAGGCACGCGAGAAAATTGGTTTTCTCTTTCCTCCGTGTGCTACGTGTCAGCCACTAAATGGAATTGAATGAAATTTTGAAACACTGCTTACCACCTTTAGGGCGTGCGAGAAACTACTTACCCCTTGTCGAATACCATTCACGTGCTTGAATCAAAACTTTAAGAGACTCGGCTTAATAAAGGTTTATCGCTTAATCTCTGCCATTCATCTTCTTGTCTTTATCTCGTGACTTAATCTTAGCCTTCCATCGCGCACAACCTCGTCCGTTGATCTTACAGATCCAACGTTTCCTGAGCACTGTTACGTTCTTCTCTTTCTCACTGTGTAACAGCCCATTCAGCTTTCTGCCTATGTATTTGCTCCCGCCTGACGATCTTCATTGGTTCTGATCTCGATCTCTGCTCACGCCTTTACGCTTCCTTCACCTTCGCTGTAACATTAAAGGCTTCCTCCTAGATTGCCTCTGTGTAAAGCCGTAACACTCCTCTCCGTTACTCCTTCTTTGATTCTGCACACCTGCAACCTAAGTTATGCACAATTACTCTAGTCACACACAATCTAAGCTCAATTACACAATACACATCATACAAACTCAAAATCGAGTTATATGTATTAATAAACGAACATTACAAAGGAATTTCTTCCTCAGCCTGATCTTTTATATCAATGGCCTTTCTTTCCTGCCCATAGGCTTATAGTCAAACCTATCTAATCTCACTCTAACTAACTCTCTACCTCCCTTACTCTATGCCTTTTTGGCTTACATTTATACAAAAGGTTTTGTTTAACCAATTCTAGTTTAGATCCTTAATCTACTGAACTAAATCCTGAATATCCTCTAAGTCCACTTTTAACTCCAGTAATCCCTAAGAATCCTCTCTAGTTCCACGAATCATGACACCACTTTCTAGTCTAAGAGTTACAATTGATTTCCAACTCTCTCCTCATCACTCATGTTCTCCTACATTTGAGAGCATTTACAAATATCCTCACAACATCTAATTAATTCCTATTCTAATCACTCAAAACATTAATAATTACATACATAGGAATCCAACTTCCTTGAAAACACAAGACCCCCTAAGTTAACTAGAACATAATGAAATTGTTGAGTTGTATGCTCCTGCATCATTAAACATGATGTCCCATCAAAGGAACCTGAGAAGATAGAGTTTGAGCTTAAGGAGGAAAAATTAGTCTCTACAGTAGAAGAGGAATCAAAAGATGAAGAGCCACAAACTCCGAGTGTGAGAAGATTAGTTCAAGAAAGAAGGCAACCAGAAAGGTATAGTCCATCTGCTTTTTGTTCAAATTTTGCTTTATCTATTACTGATGATGATCCCAGAACTATGAAGGAAGCAGTGGATTCAGAGGATGGCAAACTCTGGAAAGAGGCCATGGTTGATGAAATGGCATCTTTGCACAAAAATGAGGCTTGGGATCTAGTGGAGTTGCTGGTTGGGAAGAAACCCATTGGTAGAAAATGGGTGTTCAAGAAGAAGACAAATGCATAAGGAAAAATAGAGAAATACAAAGCTCGGTTGGTAGCAAAAGGTTATTCCCAATTGTCGGGAATTGATTTTGGTGTTATTTTTTCTCTTGTTGCCAAGGTAGCTTCTATTATATTTCTTTTATCTGTTGCTGCTACTTTTGATTTTGAGGTAGAACAGATGGATATGAAGACAACATTTCTTCCTGGGGATCTGGAAGAGGAGATCTACATGAAGCAACCTGAAGGCTTTGCGGTGAAGGGTAAGAAATAACTGGTATGCAAGTTAAAGAAGTCTCTGTATGGGTTAAAACAATCACCAAGGATGTGGTATCAAAAATTTGATACATTTATACAGGGACTTGGCTTTACCAGAAGCAAAGCAGATCACTGTGTGTATTTTAAATTAATTGGTGACCGTGTTATTTATTTGGTCTTGTATGTGGATGATATGTTGTTGGTTGGAAATGACAAAGAAATTATCCAGGATTTGAAGACCCAATTTTCCTCCAAATTCGACATGAAAGATCTTGGTGTTGCAAACTATACTTTGGGCATCGAAATTAAAAGAGATCAGGCAAAGAGGAAGCTCTGGTTAAACCAGAGGAAGTATGTCGAGACAATACTGCAGAGGTTTAATATGCAGGATAGTAAACCGGTGAAGGTTCCTATTCTCGTTGGTGTAAAGTTATTTGTTGAACAGTGTCCCATGATACAAGAAGAGGAAGAGGACATGTCTCGTGTTCCATATGCAAGTGCAGTCGGTAGCCTGATGTATGCGATGGTCTGTTATAGACCAAACATTGCACATGCAGTGGGAGTATTGAGCAGGTTTATGTCAAAATGAGGAAAGGAGCATTGGATAGCAGTAAAGCGGGTTTTCAGGTATTTGCATGGCACTAGTGATTATGGTTTGTGCTACCAAGGAAGACCAGGATTGGACAGAGTTCTAGATATCCGTGGCTTTGTTGATGCAGACTGGGCTGGAGATATGGATCCGAGAAGATCTACAAGTGGGTATGTGTTTAACCTATTTGGAGGTGCAACCAGCTGGATGAGTAAGAAACAACCTGTAGTTGCATTATCAACTATAGAGGCAGAATACATGGCAACCACTCATGAAACCAAGGAAGCAGTTTGGTTGCAGAGATTGTGTTCAAGTATGGGGTTAGTACAGGGAACTATAAGGATAGTCTGTGACAGCCAAAGTGCAATTTTCTTGGCAAAGAACCCTGCTTATCATTTAAAGACAAAGCACAGTAATGTTTAGTATCACTTTGTGAGGGATATGATAGAAGACAAAAGGGTGTTGCTGGTAAAGGTGGACACTTTGAATAATACTACAGATGCATTGACAAAATCTGTGAGCTCTGAGAAGTTCTCTTGATGTAGAGAAACAATGGGCATTTCCGGGCTGGATATATGACTAAGCTTTGTTGTGGCCCATTGTGGAAAGAAAACAACAAGTGGGAGAATGTTGGGTTGTGTTATATTCTTTCCACGACTAGCCTACGTAGTTTATGGGGAGTTTAGAGGGGGGGCGAAGCCCCTCCTTTGTTGCGTCCACTGCGCAGCGGGGGGTCACATTGGGTTTGAAGGGGGCGAGCAGCTCTCCGGGGAAATTTTTTTGGACCCTATATTAGGTTGGGCAGACCTACCTATGATTTTGTGCATGGTTTTGGATGCAATGGTTTTCAGTCCATGGTTTTGGATGCGATGGTTTTCGGTCCATGGTATTGGATGCTTCGGCATGTATAAATATGTATTGTAACATTGAAAGGAACATAATAAGAAATCAAGTTGGTAGTCCCAATTTTGGGATCCAGGGGAAAATCTCTGTGTATATGTGTTTTATGTGTTATGCTCTCGCATTGTTTATTTTTTGTTCTTAGAATTCATATGTAGGTAATTTTTGTACGGGGTTAAAACCTACAAACATTTTTATGAGAATTTAATAAAGTGAGTTAAAATAAAAGAAAACGAGTAATAAATTTTTGGGCTATTTCTCAATCGAGTAGTCTTTAAGTGCAACTTTTTGGAAAGTTTTCTGGTTTATTTTCCAATCTAATTTGTCTAGAATCCGGCACGGATCCGTTGAAATTACAAAGTTTATAGGTGAACTCTTCACAATCTAAGTGCCCTAGGGGTTTTTGAGGGTGTTAAATCCGTATATGTAGTCAAGAATCTAGTTTAAACAACACAAATTAAGATTTGGCCACAATTTTTATTATTATCAGATTCCGACTAAAAATCCGCTGGAAACTCCAAAAAGTCGCACTTAAAAATTACTCATTCTTCAATCACATTTGTTTAGCCAAAAGTTCAAATCAAATTAAATGTAAATCTTACAATTTAATAAAATATTTAAATAAAACAAATATGTTAATTTACTCATGAATAATTAAAAGGAAATAAAACTTAACCCATACACATTATTATGATCAATTTCACAAATATTAAATAGAGCCCGTGAATTATGGTGTAATAGAAAGGTTTAAATAAGCCAAATATATTTTGCTAACGAAGTGACATGTTTTATAATTTAAGCAAGCGTTACATAATAGCTACTCCTGCCACTTAGTTTAAATATAATTCAATTACAATAAAAATATTGGATTCAAATTAGTGTTAAAGTTTAGAATTCCATCAATTTGAATTTCACTGACTGATAAAGTCCTCATATGTGCAATTAAAGAGCACAACCCTAATTTCAATGCTTATGCAAACATAGTTTTAAAAAACTATAATATGTTATGTTTGCCTTTACATTTGAACTACATTAGTCCTCCAAATCAAGATTGTCTATCCAAGTCGAGAATTATATATTTTATTTCTTAAAATTATTTTAAAATATTCAATAAAAAATTATTTTAAAATAATTATTAGCTTATAAAAATACATAGATTTTATTTTTAAAATTTTAATTTATATTTGAAAAACATAATAATAGCATTGATTTATTATTTAGTTTATAAAAATGCATATGTTTTATTTTATTAAAATTTGAATTTAGATTTTAACAAAAAAAAATTGATATATATATATATATATATATATATAAAATTTTTTTCCCCAAGGAAAAATTGTAATCTTCCATTAATTTGAAAAATTACATATAGTAGATGCTAGTGGCATATGCATAACTGCTGGCCAAGGCGAGTTCAAGTATCTGTCAAAAAATATTAAGTTTTGGCCGAAGTCATACCACGAAAGAGTTGTACATATTCACCTCACAAGGTGTTCATCGTCACTAGCATGTAGATAATTTTAAAAACATAAATACATACATATAATGAGATTGAGTATCAACGATAGAAAAAACCATCCAAAATTAGGCCCTGTCCGCCCAAGGATATGTTCTGTCTATGTATGGCCGATGGTGTTACTGATATTGTTCTGCTCCGAGTTGTTCCTGTATCATCCACAAGCCTCTGGGGTGTGCCGAGGCCTCCTTGGATAATTTGTCAACATCCTCGTTATTTTCCCTATAAATGTGTTGACAGGTGATAGAGTTAAATTGTGCCTTGAAAACCATAATCTCATCCAGAATGTTTCTAAGTGTATGAGCATGATAGTTATTTATATTGTTGAACCAATTTATGATGATTTTGGAGTCTCCAAAAATCTATAGATTAATGCATGAGTGTGCCAGTGCAAAATGCAGTAGATGCCTGAGAGTAATCAATTCTACAAAGTTGTTTGTTCCCTCCCCCAATCCCAACTGTATTTTGAAGTGGTGATGTTCAGTTAGGTATAGTAGAATACCGCCCCCCACATCCTTGAGATTGGGCTGCTCCATTGAAGTATGCCCACGGGATGGATCGATCTATAGTCTCAGAGGTATGAGATCGAATTTTAGTAGGTTGGGGCTCCTTGGGGATTTCATGGTAGGCGGCAATGATCTTAGCTGTTATGAGTGGCCATCGTGCCGGTGTCCCTTTAAATATGATACCATTTCTTGTCAGCTAGATCGTCCAACATATGAGAAGAGGTAAGCACAGAGTCTTGTTGTCCTGTTGCTCATCAATCCAGTTGTTCCATGCTTCAGGGATCTAGAGGCCGTGCCATTTGCCCTGCTTGGAGAGGATATGTAAAACTTGTTGCCACAGTTGTACATTCATTGGGCATAACAGAAATAGGTGTTCATTAGACTCCTTTGCCTGAGGTTAGAGGACGCACTAATGCGGCCCATAGTGAGATCTGCGCATAAGATTTTCTCCGGTAGGTGCCTTGTTGTTGAGCACATTCCACATAAAAAGTCTAGCTTGTGAAGGCACTTTGAGCTTCCAGGTCTTTCGCCACCAGTCTAGAAGAACAGGTGGTTTGCGATTCGAGAGGAGGTTTGGGTATCCTTCTTTGGGTGAGTATTTCCCATGTTCTGTCGGGGTCCATATGAGCTCATCAGAGCCCTCCTTAATGAGTACATGAGTTTCATTAAGGGCATTAATATATCCTTCCCAGCTCTGATGCCAGTGATCGAGAATGCCCAGGTGTCGAGAAGATAACCATGCTTGTTCGAAAATGGAGTTGTTCTCCATGTCTACTATTTGGGCAATCACCTTAATGTGCCTCTAGTTTAGGAAGTGTATGAGCTTTGGAGGTAGTTGATGCATGTTGCCCCCATCGGTCCACATATCCATGCTTATTCAAGCCATATTGCTTTCATTGATTTTCCAAGCAAGACTCACTCTGATGTTGGGCATAGTATGTAGTATAGCTTTCCAAACAATAGAAATCCCTGTGCGAGGCCATGTTGGAATGCGTATCCAGTCCATGAGATGATGTAGCCAGATATATTTGTGATATGTGACTTCGGTCTAGAGATTCTGTGAAGTGAGCAAGGATCATCCCATCTGGGTTGCTAATGCATAAGCAAAAACAGAGAGGTCTTTTAGTCCCCAACCACCCCATTTCTTAGGTAGAGCGATCTGCTTCCATCTTACCCATGCATATGGCTTGCCCTCTTTATATCCATTCCAAAGGAATCTACAGCAAATCTTCTGTATGTGGGCAAGAATTCCTTTAGGGATCCAAGCTAACGTCATCCAGTATACATGGGTGGTTTCCAAGACAAATTTTATGAGGACAAGGCGACCTGCTCTTGAGAGGAACCGATGGTTCTAGTTTTTCAACCTCTTCTCAATTTTAATTACAAGCCAAATCCAATCCGTAATGCGATAAAAATGTGGCTTGAGCCAGAACCACAGGTATTTGAGGCCATCCTCCAGGTGATGTTGTAGGAATGGAAAAAATTGATGAGTAATTCTGGCTTCATGGGGGGAAGTATAAGAGAGGGTGATGGTGGATTTGGAGTGATTTTCTTCCATGCCGGTGGCCATAGCAAAGAGATTGAGGATGTCATGGAAAGTAGATGAGTCCTGTTGGATGCCATCTAGGAAAATGAGGACATCATCAACAAAAATTTGATGGGTGAGGTAGCAGAGGTCATTCATTTTCAGCCCATGTAATCGTCCATCCCTCTTGGCAGTTGCAATGAGTCTGCTAAGGCCCTCCATTACAATCAGGAAGAGTAGAGAGGAAAGAGGGCATCCTTGCTGAAGGCCTCTCTCAGCATGGAAAAAATGTGAAGCAAAGCCATTAATGAGGGCACTAAAGGATGTCGAGTTGGTGTAGCACATGATCTAGTTGATGAAGGGAGGGGGAAGCCCATATGGGTGAGAATCATTTTGATATAAAGCTAGTTGACCCTATTAAAAGATTTGGGAAGATCAATTTTGAGAATAACTCCTTCAATCTTTTTGTGCATGATAGAATGGAGGGCTTCTTGAGCGGTTCTAATAGCTTCATCAATTTGTCTATTTTGAAGGAAAGCAAATTGTTCAGAAGAGATGTGGCGAGACAGAATGGGTCGGAGCTGATTTGCAATAATCTTGGCTATGATTTTGTACAAGCAGTTATAGAGAGAGATAGGGCGAAAATCATTGAAGAATACGGGGGAGTCAGATTTAGGGATCAAGGCAATGAAAGTGGAGTTAATGGCCTCATACATACGGCCAGAAGTTCTGCATTCTTCCACCACCTTAAGCAGATCAAGTCCAATGAGTTCATAGAAAGCAAGGAAGAATTCGATAGTCCATCCGTGTGTATATATATATATATAAATAAATTTTATTTATTTATTAAAATTTGAATTAAAATATTCATTTAAAAAAAAAATATAAATATTAAAGTATAAAATGTATTGATATGACAAGAATGAAATACATTGCATTAATAAAAAGTAATGATTGCAAACTCACAATTTACGATGTATTTTGCAATAAGATATTCAAATTCTCAACCCATAGTAACATAAACAAATACTATTTTTTTAATATAATTAAACTTTAATAAATGAGAAGACTGAAGTAATTAAGATCAACACAATTACCTAATATGTTATCTTGCCCAGCCGCAAGATAATAAAACAAAGGAGTTGTCTATAATGCGACTTTTTGAGATTCCGGTGACGGAATCCGGCGGAAGAAATTGAGATGAAATCATGATTTGTTGCAGTTAAAATGGTTTTTTAACTGCATATTCGGATTCAGCACCCTGAAAAACCCCTGGGACGGTTTCATTGTGCAGAAATTAGCTATCAAACTTGGATTCCAATAAATCACTACCGGATTTTCACCGGAAAAAATCGCCGGAAAGGCTTTCAAAAAGTCGCGTTAAAGACTACGTCTAAAACAAATATATTACTTTACTTATGAAAGGTTTAAATAACACAAATATGTTAATTTACTTACAAATACTTAAAAAGAAAATTAAACTTAACTCATACACATTATTATGATCAATTTCACATATATTAGACAAAGTCCATGAATTATGGTGTAATAGAAAGGTTTAAGTAAGCCAAATATATTTTGCTAGTGAAGTGACGTGTTTTATATTTTAAGTGAGGAAATGTTAGTTACTTTTTATATTTATTAAATTAGAGAATAAATTTTAGAAAATATATAATTATAATATGGATAGTTTTTATTAATTTGTTATTAGAGAAATTAGACCAATAGCATAAACTCAAAATTTTAAATTGTCTATATTGTTCTTAATTTGTTGATTTGATAACATAAAAAATCGAAAAAACTACATAGATATCATTGCAAAATTGATAAACATAGTCATATTGAAAAACAAAATATTCGTTGGAGCTTGAGCCTTGAATACTATCATTCAACTGGATTATGTGCCTGATCAGGTGGCTAAGGATTTCCATTAGTGTCTGACGATGAGGGGTCGGTGCCAGTGATTCGCTTGATCAACATATTGACTTTCCCATTCATACCATCCATTTTTTCCAAAAGTTCAACCATGTAGATGATGAGTTCCTGTTGAGTGTTTACTCTGTCCATGAGAACTCTCCCATGAGAGTTTTAACATGCCAATACAAGTTAATCATTTGCATGTAAGCAAATGCTCTAGCCCTTGTGGAGTTTACGACGTCAGGGATACAATCTGGTCTCTCGCTCCACGTGAGCATTTGGAACAAATCTGCAAGCATGCTTGACTTGGCCTTCTATGTCTGAGATTTCCGTTTGAATGGATTTAGTTATAAGGTTTTTGTACTGCTTCATAGTGGCTCTAGAATAGATGAGTGCATGTTTCTCTTAGGGAAGGGAGGCTAAAATTGGGAGGAGGGGGAGCACCATGCTTACCTCTTTAGCCTCGATGTGAGGGGCGAGCCAACCAATGCTAAACCATAATGGAGAAAGGAGCGACGACAGGGGATACCAGGGAGAGATGGCTAAGGTGAGGAGAGAGGAAACACTCAGAAGAAAAAGGTGGAGGGCCAAGAAACGATAGGATAATAGCAAAAACGAAAAACCAAGAAATGCAAGGCAAGAATAAAAGAGAGAGTAAGCAAAAGGTCCGAAAGCCAGCAAGGAAGGGAGGCAAGATCACAAAGAGCTTGGCGAGAGATAACCCCCAAAATAGCATGCAGGAGTAAATAAAGAAAACATAAAATGATGAAAATCTTGAAAGGAGCTACATGGAATAAGAATGAAAAGGCCAAATATGGCTAAGAAATATCCATGGAGAGGAATGACCCATAAGAACATAGAAAGCCTTGAAATGTCGAGATGAACTATGATAATTATGGCTTACGTCTACATGTTTTCCATATGCTTACCTATATAAGCTAAATATGTAACTATTGAGGAATTACTACCATGGTTGATGGGTTATAATATGCTCCAAACTCCTTCGTTCGACTGCATAACGACCCTACTCCCACTTCTCAACATTATAACATTGTTCTTGCCATTTCTTGCTATAATTTTAGCTTTGAGTCTTCAAATGTATGAACCGTCGCATTAGTGTACCTTCTCAATCACTCACATGCTTGAATCTTGTGTAGATGAAAATTTTCTAAGCTTGAGTTGATCCTTATGGTGGTGAGGTGGCCATACAAGCTATCAAGTGGGAGCAACTTGTTGCCCCTCATTAATCCCGATTACCTTCATTGCTAGCATGTTGCGTGGATGATGAGCACCTTCCATGGGGAGACCATTTTAATCTTATAGTTATTCAATACATTTTCAAGTTTTTTTATATTCTTAGTATTAGATTTAGAGTTAGGATGGACAACACTAATGTAAAAAAAGTGGTTCATATAAAAGCAATAATGTAGGCAAATGGTTAAAATGTCATATTATGAATAGTCTCACATACATAATGACCATGAGAAGGAGATAGTTTATAGGACATTACCTGCAGGTCCTTAGGCTGATGTGATAACATCTTCCTTCACTTTGATATTACTACTAATGGTTTTGATGTCATGCTTTGTGACTTGTCTTTGCGTTTTTGTTGTTTTATATCTGTTTTTACATACTATCTTGTTACAATGACATATCCCTATATTAAGATTTTGCTCCACATTAATAATTTTCTTCTAAATTATGGAAAATTTAACATTTAAATAGGTTCTTAATATGCAATTGAGCTATTTGTATAAAGATGAGCCACAACCCCTATAATTTAATCTTGACATGGTCCTTGATTTTGCGTGTTACTTGTTCCTCCTTTGCATCTATTACTATTAATGGTTTTGATGTCATGCCTTATGAGTTGTCTTTGCCTTTTTGTTGTTTTATATCTGCTTTTACATACTATCTTGTTACAATGACATATCCCTATATTAAGATTTTGCTCCACATTAATATTTTTCTTCTAAATTGTGGAAAATTTAACATTTAAGTAGGTTCTTAATATGCAATTGAGCTATTTGTATAAAGATGAGCCACAACCCCTAATTCAATCTTGACATGGTCTTTGATTTTGTGTGTTACTTGTTCCTCCTTTGCATCTCTCTAGTTATTGATGTCATACAAGTCAATATGTCAAAGTTTAGTGTAAGCGTAAAAGCACAAGAGACACACATTTGTCTATTCCATTGAATTGTAAAACCTAAGCATGCCATTAAGTGAGGTAGCTTGCAAAACTACATGACATATATCTCCTTTTATCTCATTTAGCCACCAAACTCAGTTAAGTAATTAAATGAGGTAGCTAGGTTACTTTTAAAACATATATCTTCTTTTATCCCATTTAGCTATTGAGTTCATCCAACACATTAAATGAAGCAATGTGCTTACCACTCAATAAAAAGACTCAATTAAGTAATTAAAGGAGGTAGCTAGGTTACTTCTAAAACATATATCTTATTCTATCCCACTTAGCTATTGAATTCAATTAACACATTAAATGAAGCAACGTGCTTACCAGTGAATACAAATCTTATTTTACGTGAATAACTTATTCTATGTCAAGAAAAAAACTAGTTTAATGTGCGCTGATAAAATGATTCGATGCACATGTTATGTAATCTCCATAACATTCAAAAATACAATTTAAACAACAAAAAATTACACATTGTTTTTTGCACTCTAAAATAAGTTTGCACTTGAAGAAATTTGATCCCTCCCAGCTCATGTTAGATTTGTTGTTAAGATGGATCTTACATATATATATATATATATATATTTTTTTTTTTTTACTTCTAATTACTTTAGATGAAATTGTATTAGGTGATATAGACAACTTATTAAATATGCATACCGTAGCCAACATTGCTTTTCTATTTTGAAAATATTTTATTTTAATTTTAAGAGGGACGAACATACTTACACATCGCCTTCACACTTGGCTGTAGAATGAGCCTCTTGGTTCAATAATTATGAGAACATGGAAAATTTTAAGGATATGCATGTATATTAAAGTGTATAAATTTTAGTGAATCTTATAACTCTTAAAATGTCAAATATTTGCCTTCATACTGGGTTGTAGAATGAACCTCTTAGCTCAATAATTATGAGAATATGGAAAATTTAAAGATAGTAAGGTGTATAGCTTTTGGTGAATCTTATAACACTTAAAATGCCAACTATAATATGTTTGATGATACTTAAAAAAAAAATTACTTTTCTAAAAATTTCATATATTTTTTATAAAATATGAAAATTTATATAGTTTTATAAAGCAACATCACTCTAAATATTTAAATCAATGTAATTTGCAAATAAAGCAATGTAATTTGCAAAAAAGGGTATATTGAATTAATTTACTTGATAAAATTTAAATGAAAAAAGAAAATAACACAAATTATAAGAATGTTGCTAATGCTGCACATGTTTTAAGAAGTAATGGTGGAGGAAGGAGACATGTTTGAAGAAAATGATGAAGAGAAGTATGACTTAACTTCTTGTTATTTATGATTTCACTTTTTATGGACATTTTGAAATTAATAATTTCAAATAGGTTTGAGAGCTTTATCAAGACATGATTGTGAAAAGTTGATGTTGGTGACATTATTTACACTGCAGTGTATCTCATGGGTGGTTAGTGGTTTTGCCATTGTAGTGAGAAAATGATTTTTAATGATTATTAAAGTAGAATAATTTTTTTTTGTAAGCTACGGTGTGACCTTTTCTATTATATACAGCAAAATTAAAACTATACAAACGCATGTGACCTCAACCCGCCCCGCAGGGAAACCGGGTCTGTTGGTCACACATAAAATATTGTCTGAAAAAGTTCACTTATCAAACTTAGAGACACAGCATATCAAAAAACCATAACAGTGTCCTAGCTGCAATTTGTCTCTTGATGACTAGTCTCAGATACTTGACAAAAACTACCATATACATTGGCTCACTACTGCTTATTACAAAATTCAAAAAGATTAACTGGGTAAAAAACTTCAATCTACCATGATTTCATGCTTAATTTCCTCATCTCGCTTCGCCTTGGTCAGTTCCTTCAGCATGCCGCGAATTTCCTCTATTTTGATGTCCTGCTTTCGTGTCATGATCTGCAGACTGGTCATCTCTTTCTTCATATCCGGCACAGCTTGGGTTATCTCTGTCATCTCAACAACAACTTGCTCCATGGCTTTGGCAAGCAGATGCTTCATCACCCAATACATGTGTAATGCTTGTTTATATAGCGTTAATCGCCCTCTCGTGTTCCCAGGGTCCGGAAGCAGGGTATTCCACTCCTCCATTTCTGGATCGGAGGGTTCTTCCAACACTCTATTTTCCAGCGCGTCAATTATCCTCCTGATGTCTTCATTGGTTTCTTTGCCGTAAGCTCTCTCCGCTTCCTGCGCAGCCTGCCCAATGGAACGACGCCCCCTCTTCTGCTGATTCAAGGCTGGAGTCTCCGTTTCGTGGTGGTCTTCCTGCCGCGATCTTCCTCGTCCCCTTCGCCTCCTTCCTTTTCCTCTTTTTACCGGCCTGCCTCTGTTATTGTTTCTGCTACTTTGCCCAACTTCGAAGGTCATCTTCGCCCTACATTCCTCCTTCCCTATCTCCATTACCCTTTCTCCGGAGCTATCAGTATCCTCCGCTATCTGCTCCTGCTCCCTCCAGGTGTTTCTTCCTTTAAAGTAGAATAATTTTATTTTATATAATTTTACTAATTTATTTAAAAAAAATGGAAATTAATTAATTTATTTTTTAAAAGACATAAAAATTAAAGTTGAGATTTAATTTTTCATGTAAATTATAAAATATGTTTATTTTCCAAATTTAAATAATAAAATAGGTTGTTGTTGTTTTTTGTTTGTTTGTTCAAAATTCCGTATAGATTTTAAAAAATCAAAAGTATAAATTGTTTAATTTGCAATGATCTAATATTTTAGTGGCAATGATTTTTTAGGGTGCTCAATCCATTTATGTATTAAAAAATGTATTTTAAACAATAAAAAATAACAATCTTGCTAAAAATATAATTTTTAATGAAAAAAATTATTTTTTCTATTAATTAAACTACAACATATATATTTTCCTCCATATAATAAATCTAAACATATCATATTAATTACATTATTATATCTTCTTTTCCTATGAGGATCAAATCCACAATCTTAAATAAAATAACTTCTTTCTTGATTTTTTTATAAACTTTGTTCAAAATCTAAAATAAAATAACTTTTTCCTTGGTTTTTTTATAAACTTTATTCAAAATCTATTGGGATTTTTAAAAATCATAGTACTTGGAAAGTTTTTTTAAATGCATTTTTAAAATGCTAAATCCATTTATACATTTAATAAACCATACAAAATCCGAATCGAATAAAAAATAATTAATTAAACACCAAATCCCAATCGAATAAAAAATAATTAATTAAACAAATAAATTTATAACAGTAACTTAAAAAAATGATTTCTTAACTTCAATCTACCATTAAATGTAATGGGTGATTATCACTATAGTCGTTTTAATCGTGGAATCCTTAATATATCCCCTATTCGTTGACGAGAAGCAAAAGAGCCTAAAACATAGTAACATGGACGTTAATACCCCTCCTCTTTTCATGGGTTGAGGGCGAGCCGCTCTTTATTCGCCTTCCTCTCCATACGACCCTGTTGATAACCCTTTAAATTCATTTCCACTTGGAACAGATATCAATCGGTTCCAAGCGAAGATAAGCAACGAATGAATCTCAATAAAACTTGAAACCCTGCAACTCAATGACGCACACTGATAATATCCCTATGATGAGTCAACCCACTCTGATAATATCTCTATGATGAATCTCTGATAAGTCGGTAACCATGGCGACCATGAGCAGCTGCTTCTCTGCAGCATCTCACAGAATGAATGCCACTAACACGTATATTCATCATGCATCATTATGCTCTAAGCCTCCCCAATCACCATTGCAACATCGCTCACAGTTTCCTGGTACCAGAGTTTCTCCAACATCGTTGCGCCCCAAAACACTAAAAAATGATGCAGTCAAATTGACTAATGGCGCGGCTCTGGGTTTGCCTTTAATATGCAGAGCGGATCTTAGAAGCTCCATAACGGAATTCAAGCCAGGAAGCCGCGTGGAAACGGATAAATTGCCGTCTGCTGTAAGAGATAGAACGATTAAAGCCGTGGATACACTAGGAGGACGGGTAACTATCGGTGACGTGGCCGGTAAGGCCGGTCTGAAGCTCAATGAAGCAGAGAAGGCGCTGCAGGCTCTTGCAGCTGATGCAGGGGGCTTTTTAGAGGTATTATGAATCACGGGATAATTCATATGTTTGTTTGGTTTTTGGAATGTTATTTGTATGTTTTTTCTGAATGAATTTCCAGAATTTAAAACACTTGCGATTATATTATATTTCCCTGTAAAGCTGCTGCAAATTCATTTCAGGCATTGTTCTGTCAAAGTTCTGTATGCCAAGGGCCAAGAGGTTAATGCTATTTTACTATGATGAACTGAGTTTGGTTTAATGGATGGAGGTTGCACAATGCACTTCCCAAAACACATATGTTTCCTGCACCTGTCGAGTAGTCGCTAGATATTTGTGCTTTGAAAGGTTTCACTTGGGTTTTGCACCCATTCTTATCCGTTTGAAATTAATGTTAGAATGTAACGTTGGTGGATCGCTTAACACACTATTGTGCTCCTCAGTCATCCCACCCCTTTGGACTGCCAAACTAAAAAAAAATATAGATATTGATTGGTATGAGGTTCATATCCACTTAATAAAAAAGCAGTAGGAATATTACGTACAGGCAGACTGATTGGGGTTGCAACATTAGCAAGACAGCAACATGACCCAACACCTATTTCTGGCCATTGGGAGGCCAAGTCTTAAAGCGTATGTGTGTTGGGAGTTAAGCATCGGATTTAACTTAGTACAACTATCAATGGCAAGCAAAAGTTAATACTCATCTATGCTAAACATTATGCACTGAATTCGAGTGTGCAGCTTAGAAAATTCACAGAGAATTGGGGAAGGATAACCTTCCAAATTCATGTTTTTCATTTTTGTGACCAACCAAAAGATTGACTGTTGAACCACAGCCCTCGATTGCATTATGCACAGAACATATAATTACATGACAGTGCATAATGTTTAGCATAGTGTGCAGCTTAGAAAATTCACAGAGAATTGGGGAAGGATAACCTTCCAAATTTATGTTTTTCATTTTTGTGATCAACTAAAAGATTGACTGTTGAACCACAGCCCTCGATTGCATTATGCACAGAACATATAATTACATGACAGTGCATAATGTTTAGCATAGTGTGCAGCTTAGAAAATTCACAGAGAATTGGGGAAGGATAACCTTCCAAATTTATGTTTTTCATTTTTGTGATCAACTAAAAGATTGACTGTTGAACCACAGCCCTCGATTGCATTATGTACAGAACATATAATTACATGACAGTAGCAGAATCATTCTTAAAACCAAATTGGGTAATAGAGCTGACACTTATAACTTCCGACAGGCCCTTGACCTTCCACATTCTGTGTGCGTTCAACTACCTATTCCTTGAAAGTTTGCATCAGCAAGCTGCCCCAATGGTGGGTGAACCAACATTTTCCGGGCTGCAAGCTAAACTTTTGTGTCAGCTGCAAGCAAGCTTCCATTGTGTCATCGACAGATTTCTGTTTACAGTATCTGTAAACACCTTTTTCTTGCAACACTTGCAAGCTACTCTTGCTGTGCCTGTAAAAAGACCGCAAGCTTAGGTTGTGGATGCCATGAACTTCAGACAACATTCTAAATGTTTAGTGCACTGTTTACAACAAGCTAGACTCCAGACCACAAACCAAAGTAGAAGGCAAAACTTAGTAGGCTTCTGTTCCACCTTTGGAAATTGTAAGCATCTTGCTTCACATAGTATTTAACTAAAGTTATCTGATGAACATAGAACCTTGGTATTAGCCAACCAAGGATTGCCAATGGTGACTTGGTAAACAACAATATAGCCAACTATGTCACCAGGGTATGGTTAATTGATGATCACCACAATTTTCCCTAACGGAGCTTCCATTGGTGTTATACCACCACATGCTAACAAACTTAGTGTTTATTTACAACGTTAGGACAACAGATGGTATATGATCATGATGTAAGAAAGATGACAATACACCACAATCAATTTTTTTGTTGTTGATGAAGTTAATAGCATAGCTGATGCACATTATAAAGAGTCATGGTCAGATTTCACTATGAACTCTTTCAGATATTGTTAGATGGCAACAGCTTTACTCCAAGTAGTCTTGATTTTGTAAATAGGCAATCACATGTCATGTAACAGAGGTTAATCTAATGGAAATTGTCTAACAAAGGTAGAAATATATCAAGAAAGATGGTCAACTTATATTACTCCTAGGATTAATTGAAGTGAAGCATGTAACAAAAGTTAATCTAATGAAAGATGTCAAAGAATTAATTAGTCAAGCAATCACATGATTCTTAAATGTCTCAAATGTTAAGTATATACCAAAAAATCAACACACCCCCAAGACATGCTAATCAATTCTTAAGCAAACAATTGAATAAGGGGCCTTCCAAATATGCATCTACTAAAGGTGATGAGATCCAATGGAGGATATGCCTCTAGTGATGTAATCCAGTGGGGAAGTGCCGCACAAGTGAAGGTACGAGATTGGCTACAGATTCTATGCAAGAAAAAACCACCTCAGTGGAAGAAATCAAAGGGGAGTTATCAAGGGTAGTAATATGTCCACTAAGGACACCTTTCCACTAGTCCAACAATAAGATATCTTTAGTGGAAACCCAGGAAAATGTTGAAAAATGTAACTTGGTTTGGTCTTCATAAAATGTATTTGTCAAAAGAATTTTTATTATTGTTACAATGACTTATTAAAGCATGGGTTTCATGCTTGGGTCATCATTTTATTAGTCAAAGTCCCCATTGTGGACTCTTAGGATTAATAAAGAGTCATTAGAGTCATTATATATTTTATGAGACCCTTCTTGGGCTTTCGAACGATGTAAAAAGAATTATTTTTGAGTCAAAAATGAATTATGTAACCTCCACACCAAGTCGGCCTCAAGGAAGGCTATATATACAAGGCAATTCAACTTCATTTGGAGCATCTCACTCTCTCAAGCATAGTTCGATATCTAAAGTTGGAAGCTGGGAAAAGTGCGAAGTTGAAGGAAGGGGCTAAAAGGAGTGTGGGTTTGGTCAAGAAGGAAGGGAAGAAGAAAATCGAAGTTTTGGTCACTCTCTCTCTCTCTCTCATGTGGGCTGGGTTAGGAGATCGATGTCTCCTTGTCAAGGTCTAGGTTGAAGGTTGGATTGATGAAGGAGAGGCTAGCTTGGTGTGGAGGAGGTCTTTGTCTAGGTTGAAGAGTCTCAAGGAAAACAATTGAAGGAAGAGATTTTGGGTTTTCCCCTAGATAGGGGTTGTGCCCTGACAGAGTACCTACATCTTGTGTCTTGTGTTTTTGTGATCTTCATGCACACATAATTTGGTAATTACTTGATGAAAGATAATATAACAAATAAGTAAAAGAAGCCAACATAATTCACAAGTAATTATTGATAAGAGAAATCTAACCCTAATCCTACTAGCATTGATTTCTCAACAGAAAAATGGTCATTAAGTTGCCTCTTTGCACTTGTATTGTAATTTGTCAAATGGAATGGAGTTACTTGTACCTGAGTAAATCTCGTGACATTGACGGCTCCTGGGAATAGGGATAGTGTCCTCACAAGAAGGATTTATCCTAGTCTAAGAGTGTGTTGAACACTGTTAGTGTTGGGTGAATATTTCTTGATTCCATTACACGAATTGGGAGGGCTATACCCACTCCACATGGTTTGTCGTTTGCTAGTACACCCCCTTGTCTAGCAAGATATGGGCATCTTCCCAACCATACACGTTTTTTTTTGACACAAATGAGTAATGATTATATTAAATCTGTGCCCGGTCGCAACAAATTCATGGAGGAGTCCTTACATTGCAATTTCTTCCATGGGATCTTCCACTGAAGTATTGACCAAATTCATGGGAGACAAATCCCAGTATTTTCCACAAGTACTACAGTCTACAACTAAGTCCTTCTACATGTTTACAAGAGTAAATTCTTATGTATTGCGAGCATAAGAGTATGCAAAAACAATACATTGTGCTATTTGGGAGGCTTTTGGAGCAAAGAGTCCATGCAAAGTTGGGATCCTAAAGCCAAGTTAACATTCACATCAAAGTAGCCCTACAAAGGCAGAAGAGAAAGGCTCTTAATAACCAAGGCCAAAGAACCACTAGTTGAAGCAAAAGGACTGATAATACAATTCTTGTCCTGAGCTCTTGATGGAGTGTGGGTATGAACAACCCTCAATCTAGCCCATCTGCAGGGTCTCAAAACATGGTCTGGTGTCTGAGTAGTCTGGGCAAGAGAACTTTGGTTTTTTACTAAAATTACTTCAAGATTTTGAACCAAGGTTCATCCTTTCTCAGTCACTGAAAAAAAACTCTTTGGAAAATGTTGAAAAATAAATCTATCAAACGTGCCATCAAACTATTAGTACAATACTTTCTTCCCAATCATCTATTGTTTTTCTTAGATGTTTCTTTTTCCTGGTTTAGTAGATATCTTATTGTTATCTTGTGAGTGGTTTTTAGTTAGAGGGGAGACGAGCTGAATATGCAGAGAAAATGAGTAATATTTTGATTTCATGAAGGCAAAATGTCTTCTGCAAGGTGTTTTTGACAGGTTTCAGATGAAGGAGATGTGCTGTATGTTTTCCCGAGGGATTATCGAGCCAAACTTGCTGCTAAATCTTTTAGGATGAGATTTGAACCTGTACTGGAGAAATCAAAGGTATTAGAGTGTTGTTGTTTTGTATTTTAAAATCACTTTTCTTCATTTTGTACCATTTGAGGAATTAGAATTGCAGTATTATATATAGAAGCTAATCTGGTCCCTGTCAGGCTGTGGCAGAGTATTTAATCAGGGTTTCATTTGGAACAGCACTTCTTGCCTCCATTGTTATTGTTTATACAGCAATCATTGCTTTATTGTCTGGCAAAAGGTATGTAATTCTATCAGTTTCTACTTTACGAGTCATTAAAATTTAGCCTATTTTAATAACAAACCTATGTTTTAATTGGCCAGTGGTTCGCATTTCTCAATGGTTACAAGTTGTATCTTTTAGAGTCATTCACTTGCATGCAAAAGACAGGAGTCCATGCCAATAAACTGGAAGCCATGTCCTTAATCACCTAGGGAGCTCAATTTGTTATAGTTTTCATATTTTCAATTACAATTCTTCTGTATTGTTCTGGGCAGTTGGCTATTATCATGTAAAGCTCAACCTTGAAGAAGTTTGAAGGGGTCCTTTTTTAAAGTTTTTATTTTGAGTTGGTGTCGATATTCCAATATTTGTTTTGATTATTTTTCAAAAAAGGCTGTTATAGCAATTTATTTTTCGGAACTGATTTGGTTGTCTTGATAGTGAGGAAGACAATCGTGGAAGACGTGGAAGATCATATGATCCAGGATTAGGCAGATCGTTTGATCCAGGATTCAATATTTTCATTAGCCCCTCTGACTTATTCTGGTAATTTTTTCTGGACCCTGATTCTCATTACATGTGATTATAAGTATTTAGTTATGTTTGTGTTTCTGAGTTTTCAGTAGTCTTATTTTCTGAATATATATGCTGGTTTCACTTTAGAAGGAAAAGTTGCTATAAGTTGATATCGGCTTTGCTATATGGTTTTCACACACTGGAACAATTTAATTGTGCGAATTGTGAGCTCATTTAAGAATAATGACACAAATTGTCACAGAATAAAGCTTTTGTGACATTAAGTGCTCTCTAGAAAGTTTCATTAGATTAGTATTTGTTCTGAGAAAGATCATGAAATGTGTTTTATTTATTTGATGATATTTATATTCTAAACTGTGGTTGCCACTCTAACACAAAGGGGGAACAGAGCAAGCACTAGATCTTTGTTCTCAAGGTCATTGCATAACCATACAGCATAACTTTAATCCTGTCATCACAGATGTGGAAACCTATGCATGACCAAGGGAACTGTGAATGGACATGAAAGAACCTTAAAACTTGAAAATTAGCACTATAAGTTGGAACATTGTTAGATTTGAACCTTTTCTACATAAATTTATCTAATAAAGAAAAGTTATTAATTTTATTGAGTATATCATTAATTGAAAGGATATCTTGGTAGGATGTATTTTTATTTTGTGTTTGTTAAAATCATTATTCCACCAAGTTTCTGGGATGTGGGGATGTGGTAGGAGGGAAATGCATTCGAGGGACATGTGGAAGCATGCCCCGCATTCTATGGAACACCATAGGGAAAGTAGAGATCTTAGGGGACCCTGCCTGAAATACTAAGAAATATAAATAAAATTATATTAAAATTGAAACACAATTCAATGAAAGCTTATATATGAAAATGTGCCAATAACTTTAATAATTACATGTAACCAATGTTTTCAGAATCAACGCTGGTCGAGGTCCAACCAGTATGGAACTGGAAGCTGCCGGGGAACCAGATTACTAAAAAATACATGACACACACACAACACACACTTTAATCTGGAATGTTCCCAATTTTTGGTAACATTGAATAAAAAGGGCAAATATATTATTTTGTGGGACAAAGACAGAAAATACTATTTTAGTGGAGAATGGCGGCAAACTAATATTTTATTGGAGAAGGGAGACAAATTATTATTTTAGTGGAGAATGGCGGCAAAATAACATTTTATTGGAAAAGGGAGACAAATTATTATTTTAATGGAGAATGGTGGCAAAATAATGTTTTATTGGAGAATGGAGGAAAAATATTATTTTATTGGAGAATGGCGGCAAAATAATATTTTATTGAGAAATGAGGCAAATTATTATTTTGTTTAAAATGGTGGCAAAAAGGCTCCTAGTGGAAAATGGGCCCTATCAATAAAATAATAGGGAAAAGGGAGAATCTAGAAGATTGAAGGAGGCTCAATGGAGAATTATAAATGGAGGATGGACTCAATTGCAAATCATTCTATTCCTATCTATCTCATTGACAAATTGAAAGGAGCTCAAGCGAGTTCAAGAGTTTCAAGTGAAACTCAAGCTAATTTCGGTGGATTTTGATTGCTACCCTAGTTAGCTTTTGGGGAAGATTCTTTCAGATCTTCCATTGTGGTTATTGCAGATATCTAATTATCATTGTTTGCAGGAGGTTCCAACATTGAAGTTTAATTTGATTACAGGATCATTCCATCTGTAGGGGCCGAGTTCATTTCTTCAATAGGGCCGAATTATCATGGATTTGATGCGCAAGTTCTGAAGCATCAATCCTGGCTGAATTGTATCACCTTTGTCTCTAGATCAATAGGGCCGAGTTCGTGTTTATGAGGGCCCAATTGTAGTGACAATGGGGCTGAATTATTGAGCCAACAAGGGGCAGAAATTCTGTCCATGTTAAGGCCGAATTTCCTAGTCTGATTTCAAGCCCATCCTTTCAGATCTGAATCTGTTACAGAGGCAAACTGTATGGTTCGAGAGTGCCTGAAGCAGGGTCATTGGTCAGTATTGAGTTCTGAGTTTAATTCTAAAGGAGAATGAGCTTGCATCTCTGATTTAAATTGAGGGCTGAGCTGTTGATGCAAAGGGAGCCAAGTCGTTTTTCTCCTAGGATGAGTTGATTGAGGAAGCTGCCTTCAGATTTTTCAAGTGCCAAACAGTGAGGTTGAATTCTGTCCACTTTTCCATGCATATAACAGAGGTGAGATAACTTGATTACAGCAATGTTACAGCAGTAAATCTGCCCCACTTATCTTTGAGATGTATGTTAAATCACTTAACGGTTTCAGCCTTATGTTATGTCAAATCAACATGAACATCAATTGCTAAAAATTACCCAGTCATGAAAACATTACATGCTGAAAATCAAATTTGAAAGTACACAATAATTGGATAGCTGAGAAACTTCATTTATATGTATAAAAGGAAATATAGGTACATACCATAGCTTTATCACAAAGCTAGTACAAGTCAAACTTACCAAACCCCAGTGAGGGAAACCATGAACACCCTAGCCACCAGCTCCTAGCTAGGAATCACTCCCTACCAAAGCTCGTCACTCCACTAAGAGTTCTCAACAAGCTAGCATCAACATTGGCAAGTCCTTCTTCGGACATGCAAGATGTCTCCTCATCTTTTGCTCCTCAATGGGCATTCCAATTTCCAAGTAGCACTAGGGTTTGCAAATGCCACATAACCCTGGTATTATTCTCTCTCACAAGAATTGCAAGATACAAACCTATCGTTGCCTCTCCAAGGTTTATTATAAACCTTAGCTTGAATGTTACCTTAGGGTAAAAGCCTAATCCTAAAATTTTCCTTGAACTTCTCTAAGAACCGTATCACTCCAAGATATAGAGATAATACCATGAATAGTATGCGAGTGGATGAATATATGTAAGGACTCTCTCCTTCCTTTCTCTATTTATTTGAGAGAAAGTGAGACAACAATATAATGTGGATGTAGTCTACTACAAGCAACCTAACTTAATACAAGTGGGATCACATGTGAAGCGTTCCCACTGCAAGTGACACATGTCAAGCTCCAAGGTGCAGACCCATAACAAGCAAGGGGCCAATGCACGAACACTCCATGAGATGCATCCAATGCTTCTCCTCATGAAGGCTCTAGAACTCTTAACGTTCCTCCTATACCAGGTGCTCTTTCATGTCCACCCCACCAACATGATTAATCCCTCAACCCAAACTTCCTCAAGTACAAGCCTCCATACTAGCAACCAAGTGTGCCCATGCCATCTAGGGCTCAACACCCTCCTTCAAGTTGCCAAATACTCCTCCTCCAAAGCAAATCATCCTCCCAAGCAAGCAAGCAAAGCAACCTACCCATGACCATCATAAAGAATGTCAACAAGTTCTATAGGTCTCCAACTCTCCAATGAAGAATGTGATGCAAGCATCAATACAAGGTCTCACAATTAGTGAGAAAGAGAACTCCAATGTGTATGTCCATCATGAAAAAAATCAAGACCCAAGGGTCATCCATACACTGTGCGCTTCATATCAATTGAAGCACCCTCGGAAGCTAACACATACGTTGCTGTCTGATTTAGGCAAATTCCGTAGTTGTATTCATCACAGACGACCAACTATTAAGAATTTGTACAACCACGGCTCAATCAAGCCATCTAACCACTAAATTTAGTTATTATAGTAGAGTAACTTGAAGAGAAGTTGTATTTTGCAAGGGGGAAGAAAATGGTGATAATTGATGAAGTCAAAAATGATGTTCAAACTTATCAAGATGAAGTAAACTCCATAAAATGCCGCCTCAATGGCATTGAAAAAGAACAAAAAGAATTATAGGAAGATTTTATCAAGGAGAGGTGGATAATGATTTAATGACTTGGTTATAAACAATGTTATTAGAATTGAACCTATCATCGTACTGATAGACTCTTGGACTGGGAACCAGTCAAAACTAGACCGAAACTGGTAAAAAAACTAGACCAAATAACCGGTCAACGAAAGACACAATATTCAAATTCTAAAGAAAAACACATATTCATGTGCATCCATATGAATCCAAACCATTTATACACAAATAAACAAAATTTATAGAGCATGTAAGGATGCACATAACCAAAATAACAACTGAGTGCAATCCATATTTGAACCGAAAATACATCAAAAAATAGGCCCTAGATGGCATCTGGAATCCAAAAAAAATCATGCTACAACAAATACCTACATATCATCAGAATCTTTGCCTATATTGGGATCTTTGTCATCACTATCACCCTCTAACATTAAAATAAGATAGAAATTGCTTATGATACATGAGTTCAACAATCAATGCCTTTAACATCAAGGTAGATAGAGCGATTGGTGCTCTTAATTAAATTCTAGTTCAATACCCTCATACATGACAAAATCCAATGGAAACATTGCAATCCCCCCAATCTTGAAATCCTAAAAAATTGTTAAGTCTGCTGGATTTTGAGTGGGATATGAAATTCTAATTTCTTCATGTGAAATCCAATGAGTACATAACCACTCTTAAACATCTTGAGTCAATTCATCGTAATGTTAAAAATTTAAGTAAAAGGATGAATTTAATATTGCCATGAATTGCATAGCAATAATAGGGCCACAAGCTTGAATATTAGGCAACTACTGTGGTTTAGTACCTAGCTAAGAAAAAAATTAGAAAAAACCACGTGTTGCCTTGTATGCAACTTTATTGAACTGGTTGATTTAGTGAAACCGGCCAAAAACAATTCAGGAGGTCGGTCCGAACCAATTTTTCCCTCCAATCGGTTGGATCGATCAGTTCAGTGCGGTTCTGATAACACTGGTTATAAATAGGAACCAGTTCTGATAACACTGGTTATAAATAGGTGGAAACAACAATAGATGATAATAATGAATGATTTTTAAAGACATACTTGACAAACTAGATGGGGCTCACTGCTACATTACTAATTTTTCAAGCTCCACCAGAAACAATGACTCCATTAGGCATGATAATTAGAGAAGTCAAGATAGGATGGAGTTCTTCAATAAAATAAAGATGGAATTTACCAAAATACGATGTAAACAGAAATAGAGGGACCATCATCTTAGTTAATAAAATAGAAGGAATCTTCACATGAAATCCACTAGCTTGCATGTAGGAAAGGATAACAATGACCTCACATTGTATAGAATGAGATGCTTATGATTGGTCCCATTGTTGGTCTAAAAAAGTAGTGGTTTCTCAATAAAATGGAAAATGTTCATCATCTAATTGTCAAAGAGGTTTAAATGAAGAAAAATATGATATTTTTACCCTACGTTACCTAACACGACCCCCTCCACGTGTTGCGAATCCATCGTGTCTGACATGATTCAAGCTTGACATGTGCCTGACACGAGTTTGACTTGTGTTCGAGATTAGGGACACGAGTCAAACTCGTGTCAGGCATGTGCCGAAATTGTGTCCTGATTTTTGGACACGTGTCTGACAAAAAGTGACCCGCGTGCTAGGTAAATTTCCGATTTGGGCCGCATTGATCATTTTGCTTTGCTATTTGGGTGCTGTAGTATTGTGTGAGCGATCAACAAAGGAGATATATGTCTTTTGGAGGTGATTCAAGGTATAGGTAAGGGGATTTCCCCTCCAATTTTTTCTAGTTTTGTTACAACAGTCTGCTTTTCCATTTTGATTATATGCACATCCTTACAACAATGCATTTTTATTTATTTTTATAACAATCATGGCTCAATCAAGGGCAGTAGGGAAGGGGCAAAAGAAGGGGAGGAATATCCCCATTGGTAATGCCCCCCCTCTTTCAATTTCATCAAGTTATGCCAGTCTTCCATTTGTTAGAAGTGGGGCTGCAACAACAACTTCAAATGTTGAGAGAAACATCAATTTAGCAAGACAATAGGCTCAAGAATTGAAATATCCCTTGTGGAAGTATGTTACAAGACATCAAGGGCTAGGCAACAAGTTAAAGGGAGGAGGCAATGTTCTTTGGACATGCAACTTTTGCAACCATCAATTCAAGAGCACCTATTTCTGTGTGAAAGGGCATTTGTTGGGCACATCATCTTGCGGAATTGGAGCATGTGTAGGAGTGTCTCCATCTAAGAGGAAATAATTATAAAGAGAGACTAATGTTGGTGTAGCAATGATGGTTGCAACATCTATGAAAAACAAGAATGAGGATCCCCTTCCATTCTTGAGGAAATGTAATTATCCATTTGGGAGTTCCTGTGGGGGTGTTGGTCAAGGGGCAAAAAGGAGGGCACTTGGTCCTTTTGTCTGAAGCGAACAAAGTTCCTTCTTAAGATTAATTACTCAAGGAGACTTGGAATATAAAGATATCCATGAGGATACAAATATTATATATTAAAAATTTAAATGTGTGAATAAGATTAATGTTACATTGAGAGTGAGGGCCCTGTATATATAGGCAGGTAAGTGCCCTTTCACGAATAGGCATGTCTCTATGGTTCTTTGCTTAACTAATTATTAACTAACTAATAATTATTACCATTATTTATAATTGTATTATTTATATATATTTATTCGTAACATTGCAATTCTCCTAAAAAAAGTTTTTTTCTCAAAGCTTCTTGATGCAAAGGGCTTGATCTCTTTTTTCAGTTTCGAATGCCTTCTTGTCTCGGTGCTCTCATTTTTGTTGATACAAGTTGATATGCTCTTCTAAGTGACAAACAAACCTGTCGCATTGAGAAGGGATCAGACCATCCTAGATTAATCTTTTGTGGAATATTCTGGTCACTGGAATTTTGTAACGAATTGTCATCATAGGACTGGATTGAGGTTACATTAATATTCTTTGGAACATCAGTTTGTTGTTTTTGTTCTGAATGGTCTCGATATGTAGCTTGGTTGAGTTGTTTACTCTCATGATTCGAATGTCGATAGGGAACCTTTTTGGTCTGACTTTCCCTTATTAGGTGTGGATTGTTTTTGATTTCCTTCTGGTACTATGGTTTTTGAGTTAGGTACATAATCTTCGTTTGGAATTTTCATCATCTAGATTGTAACATGAAAATGCATTTTTCCTTCCACCGATTGATCCTCTTCTTGAATTATGCTATTGATTGGTTCAATATTAATTCCCTTGTCTTCAACCTGGACTGTTATGTCTGGAGACTTCGATACTTCTTGAGTAAGCTGCTCTAACTTGTCTGTTAATGACTTTTTGTCCTTTTTAAGTTTCTTATTTTGTGCTGGTAATTTTTCACTATGATCCTTAAGTTGCAAGACTTCTTCATTTCTATCAACAATAATTTTATCAATTTCATTTTGCATATTTTGTAGTACTTTTTACCTTCTTGAGAAATTACTTTTGAAATATCTGATATATCTTCTGGCATCACTGAATTTGGCTTCAGTGTAACATCCTGGAGCGTTATTTTCTTCTTCCTATAGGAAAATGTTAAAAACTTCTTTTTCATATTCAGGATGAAGGAACCTAGGGTTTCCATCCACAGTTGATCCTAGAATAATGTCACTTGGGACATTCCATAGGGATTGAACATAGAATTGCTATATCACTGTATATTCTCTAATGTTTAACTGTAAATTAGTTACTTCGTATTGTTTTTTGCCCAAGAAATCTAATTTTTCGATTATATTTAACTCGGGAATGACCAATTGGTTTGCAACTTTAGGCGTTATATAATTTTTTTCTTTAGTGGGAGAGATAGAAATAGTAACGTCTTTTCTTGCGATCATTCCCTTAATTTTAAATAGCATTTTAGCATGCTACGGAAAGTTTTCAAAAATCTTCCTTCTTTTATCTCTGATTTACTCTCCATTTTGTGTTGATGTTTTCACATCAACAATATGTCAACTATGTCAACTTACACTTCCAATATATATCTATATATATATATATATAATATTCTTTTCAATGACTTTTTATATTTTTGTTTAGTTGACTTTTTTTTAATAATAAATTTCACTTATAAATTTGTATATTTCAATTGTCTCATCAAAAGTCTCATTGAAGGGTCACGACTTATATTATAGGTCATGACTTATATTATAGAATACTAACTTTTGCTCTTGCACTTGAGAATGACAATTAATTTATGTACAGACCTTTGCTTTTTTTCACTTGAGAATTGAAGGGTAAAAAGAAATTAATTTATATACGGATTGTACCAACTACAAAAACATGGTGTAGAACATGACAATAAAACTCGGTACGAAAGGCAGCTTGTCTGATGAGCAAAGGAAACAAACATTGTAACAACAACAAGTTCCACCAAATTTTTGTTTTTTAATTCGTTGTTCTGGCAACCATTTACTACATGAACAATTGATAATTCCTTCAATTCGCACGATTGATACAAAATTGTAGTGAACTTTTTAAAGGTATGGTGAGTTTGGGTTTGGACGACATGGGTGAGTTTGGATGGCTAGAATGCAGATCAGTTGTGGTGGGAACAGATCAGACAGGGACTCTGGTGGTGCAACATCTGTAGGAATTTACAGGGTAAGTTCCTCAGAAAGAACACCAGAAGGACACCGCTCACAACCAGATCACAGATCAATACACCAGTATTTTTGACGTGGTTAAAACCCTCAAAGAGGGAAACAGTCCACGGCCTGCGCCAACGTGGCTACTACAGGCAATTTATTAATCAAAGAATGAAAATTTACATAAGCTTCTCTCATGCACAGATTACCCGAACAATGACCCTCCATGCGCTTTAAATAGAACTCATGGACCAATCGGGTGTCAAGCCACGGATCAAGTGTCGGTAATACCGAGGAGAGAGTGAACCGTCGGATCACTACATATCGTGACCGTCGGATTGTAAGTTACAAAATGTACAACAGTAAAGAAACACACTTTACCTAACTCTATACCTAACTCTATACTAGACCAAGTTGAACTTAACTATATCCTATGTGTCGGAATATCCTAACATCCCCCCTTAAGAACAACTTGGGATAGGATTGAAGGATTTACAAATATGACACAATAGGAGAAGGAAGGAGGCACTAGAGCCTATCCCCCCTTAGTGACAACTTCCTGAACTCCAAGCATATATCGAAGTTTAGTGAACTTCGCCTCTGTGAGAGCCTTTGTGAAGATGTCTGCAACCTGATCATCTGTTGAACAATATTGCACTTCAAGAACATGGTCATGAATGAGCTTTCTGATGAAGTGCATGTGTAGTTCAATGTGTTTGCTGCGCTGATGCTGGACTGGATCTTTGCATAGCTGAATGGCACTTTGATTATCACACCAAAGTGTGGTTGGATGCTGCTGCTCAAAGCCAAACTCTGATAGGATCTGACGAAGCCACAAGGCTTCCTTACTAGCTTCCACGGCACCACGATACTCTGCTTCTGCTGACGAAAGAGAAATGGCAGCCTGTTTCTTACAAGCCCATGTAATAGGTCCTGAACCAAGAGTGAAGACATAACCGACAGTAGACTTCCGATCATCAGGGTCACCAGCCCAATCAGAATCAGTGAAACCAACTAATAGAGGAGCTGTTTTGGCACTGTAATGAATCCCAAACTGTACTGTACCTCGAACATAACGAAGTATTCTTTTAGCTGCTTTCCAATGACTTTCACGGGGGTTTTGCATAAAACGAGCAACAAGGCCAACAGCAAAGGAAAGGTCAGGACGAGTATGGGTTAAATACAAGAGTTTTCCTACAAGTTGACGGTATAAGGTAGCATCAACTTCAGGAGAAGTACAAGAGACTGAAAGTTTGACTCCAGACTGAAAGGGAGAAGGGGCTGGCTTACAGTCTTCCATGTGAAAATGACGAAGAATATCACAAGCATACTTGGACTGGGAAAGGGAAATACCCTCCTTGGATTGCAAGACTTGAAGACCGAGAAAATAGTGTAAGTGTCCTAAGTCTGTCATTTCAAATTTTTTTTTAAGGCTGGACTTCACATGGTTTATAAGGTTGGGATCACTACCAGTAAGAATAAGATCATCAACATAAAGAACAAGGATGATAAGAGAGTTGCCCACTTTCTTGGTGTAGACAGTATTGTCAGAATAGCACCTAGAAAAGCCAGATTCTAAAAGAAAGCTATCCATTTTGGCATACCAAGCCCGAGGAGCTTGCTTGAGACCATAAAGGGATTTCTTAAGTCGACATACAAGGCTGGAGTCTGTTTGGATGAAGCCAATGGGTTGTTCCATATAGATTTCTTCATGCAAGTCCCCATGCAAGAAGGCAGATTTAACATCCATCTGATGGACTTCCCATTTTAAAGAGGCAGCAAGGGAAAGAACAAGGCGGATAGAGTTCATTTTGGCAACAGGGGAGAAGGTTTCAGTGTAGTCAATGCCTTCAACCTGTGAAAAGCCCTTAGCAACAAGACGAGCTTTATGTTTATCAACTTTCCCATCTGGTCCATACTTGGTTCTGTAAACCCATTTACATCTAACAAGTTTGCGTCCCTTTGGTAGAGGAACAAGATCCCATGTATCATTTGTCAACAATGAATGATATTCTTCATTCATAGCTGCTTCCCAATGTGGATGGCCTGAAGCTTCTGCAAAAGTGTCAGGATCATGATTTACTGGAGCTTGAGCCAGTAAAGAAGAGGCTCTTTCAAACTGAGAACGTGTACGTCGCTGATCTGTAGGATCACCGGCAAGATCACCTGCTGCATCCCGAGTAGCACGGACCCATCTTGGAAGTTGAGGATCCTGAGAAGGTGGGGGAGGATTGTCATCCTCACTTTCATCATCTGAAGAAGAAATGTTTTCAAAAGTAGAAGAGATAGGAAGAGGTGGCACATCCGCCGGACTAGGCTCGCAGGCCGATTTATTTTCATCAAATTTTACATCTCTTCTAATGATAACATTTTTGGACTTAAATGGAATAAGTCTATAACCTTTTACATCTTCAGAATATCCAACAAAAGTACATTTCTCACTCTTAGGTTCTAAAGCTTTATGCTTTTCATCTGGAATATGGGCCCATGCTTCACTTCCAAAAACACGAAAGTGACTTACATCTGGTTTAATGGAACTCCAAGCTTCTTCTGGAGTGATATTCTTTAGAACCTTAGTAGGAGTGCGATTGATTATATAATTTGCACAATTAATTGCTTCGGCCCAAAAACTAAGACTGAGTCCTTTAGATTGCAGCATACAATTAGCCATTTCCTTTAAGGTGCGATTTTTCCTTTCAGCTACACCATTTTGTTGTGGAGTGTATGGAACAGTATGTTGCATTTGAATTCCATTTTCGGTGCAAAAGTTGATGAATGTGTTTTTAACATATTCTCCACCATTATCAGTTCTTAGCTTAAGAATTTGATGTCCAGATTGTTTTTCAACAAAGGCTTTGAAGGCCAAAAATGTGTTAAATACTTCGCTCTTGAGTTTTAAGAAGTATACCCAAGTGCGTCTGGAGAAATCATCAATGAAAGTTAAGAAATACTTGCAGCCAGAGAATGAAGCAACAGGAAGTGGACCACATAAATCACTGTGCACAAGCTGTAAAGGGGCTGAGGCGTGCCAAGAGGCACGTTTTTCAAAACTGTCCCGATGATGTTTTCCGAGTACACATCCGGAACAAACACCATCTCTGCAAGATACCATAGGAAGACCTGTCACCATATTTTCTTTACATAGATGCTGAAGGGAGCGATAGTTTAAGTGACCAAATCGCTCATGCCAAAGTTTGCTCACTTCATCATTATGAGCAACAAATACTGAGGGAAGATTTGATGACCCAAAGTTGTGAAACTTATACAACCTTGTGGAATCATCAGCAAGACCAGTAGCTAGAATCTGTTTAGGATCTTTTAGATCCTTGATTACAACATCATGAGGTGAAAATTCAACAATTTTACCTTCACCTGAATGAGTTATCTGATATACAGATAGAAGGTTGCAGGATAAGGTTGGAACACATAATACATCATTAAACTGACCATTGTCTAGATGAACAGTTCCAGTCCCTACAACATTAAGAGATCTATCATCACCAACATATATATTTTTGGTGTTACAATCATTTAAAGAAGAAAACATGGCTTGGTTTTTGGCCATGTGATAAGAGGCTCCAGAATCAATGAGCCACTCATGAGAATGAGAAGAAGAAGATACATTTAATGCATAACCAGACTGAGATGATTGACAACGACATGCAGAAAGTGCCATTCCTGAAGATGAAGTTGAAGTTGAAGTTGAAGAATGCTCCACATGGATGTTATGTTTCTTCATTGCGGCTTCCAAGGCTTCCATCTTCTTAAAGCATTTAGATTCTAAGTGGCCATCTCGATTACAAAAGTTACAATGTCTATCAGTCTTCTTCCATTTGTTTTTATTGGTCCTATCATTTTGCTGAAATGATCTTTCATTTTGAGGCTGAGTTTGCTTAGGACCCTTATTTGGTTTAGGACCATTCTTTTTAGGAAATGACTTCTTAGGATTCTTTGAATTTGGTTGCTGCTGGGCGGCTAACGCTTTCTTGGAAGAGTTTCCAAGATTAAGAAGACCAAGGTGTAAGAGTTTTTCTTGTTCTCTTATTAAAGAATCACAAAAAGAGTCAAAGGAAGGGGCCTTGTAGTCTTTTCCCTGACAAATGAAAGCTTCCCTTGTAGAATGGAAGATGGAAACAAATACAGAGTAGGCTGGTCCCAACTTAGTAAGGATGGAATAAATAAGGTTACTATCTTCTTTCTTAACCTTAACACCTTCCAAGAGATATCTAAGGGTCTTGAATTTGGACAAGAAATCTTCAATGCAAGAAAAATTATTAGGATCCAATGTAAGCAACTCATTTTCAAGTTGATGGGCTCTAATTTCATTTTTAATCCCAAAAACTTTAGTGAGTTGTTCCAATGCTTCATGAGGAGTCTCAAGTTCTGCAATATGGAATCTAAGATCAGGAGAAATAGACATCCCTATCAAACCACGTGCTTGATCTTGTCTATTTTCCCATTTTGCAGCCTTGTCTTCATCTTTTGGTTTCTTCTCTTGGTCTGTGGCTATTCTGTAGAGACCTTTACTTCTAAGTAAATCTTCGATGTAGGATATCCATTGGAAGTAGTTAGTGCTGTCAAGAATGACTTGGCATGGACTTTCCATTTTAAAAAAAAACTGAAGCTGAAGATGCTGAAAGTAAGTGTTCCAATGGATAGATCTCGAAAAATTAGGCGGTTTTAAAAAAAACGGCTCTGAAAAAGGCTTCCGGATGAAGAAGTTATGGCTTTTTGAAAAAAAATTGTTGAAGTTGCCGGAAAAGTGCGCGAATGTGCGGAAATGAAAAAATCCGCCCCCACAAAATGGAGACTTGAACCCAAGACCTCTACTCTCTTAAAATAGCTTTGAACCAATTGATCTATACAAAAAATTTGAGAGAGAGAGAGAGAGAGAGAGGGGGGGGCTTGGTTTGCGTGCTTGCCTTGAGAAAGCTCTTTTTTCCCTACAAAACACAAAACACAAAACCCAACACGGACATGCAAAGAAAACGAACCTTATGGCTCGAAGTTAGCTTTAGCCAAAAAACTAGATATTTAAAAAAATGAACCTTGCGGCTCAAAGTTAGCTTTAGCCGAAAAACTAAATATTTTTCTCAATGTTTCTGATTTTCCGAGATCACACTAAGGTGCAGGGAAAAGAGCATACGCATGAGAAAAATCCTTCCTTTTTGTTTCTGATTTGCCCAGATCGCACAGAGTCGCAGGGCAAAGAGCATACGCAGAAATGAAAGGTATAGATCCGGTTAAAAAAAAGCTAAATAAACCGAAACCGAAATAAGCAGAGAGAAAATAACAGTAAACTGCAAATAAAGACTGTATACCTCCAGATCTTGAAAATGACGCAGATAGGGCTACCGGAAACCTTTTCGCATGAAACGAAAGGGGTTCCTCACTGGAACAGATGCTCCGAACACAACAGAGCAGTCCTCTCGGCCTGAAAGCAGTCAGAAACAGCAGATCTAGGAAACGGCAGCCGCATGCAGTTCTACTGGCTTCAGATTTGGATCACCAACGGACGCGGCCCTCAAATAGCTCTGATACCATGTAGGAATTTATAGGGTAAGTTCCTCAGAAAGAACATCAGAAGGACACCGCTCACAACCAGATCACAGATCAATACACCAGTATTTTTGACGTGGTTAAAACCCTCAAAGAGGGAAACAGTCCACGGCCTGCGCCAACGTGGCTACTACAGGCAATTTATTAATCAAAGAATGAAAATTTACATAAGCTTCTCTCATGCACAGATTACCCGAACAATGACCCTCCATGCGCTTTAAATAGAACTCATGGACCAATCGGGTGTCAAGCCACGGATCAAGTGTCGGTAATACCGAGGAGAGAGTGAACCGTCGGATCACTACATATCGTGACCGTCGGATTGTAAGTTACAAAATGTACAACGGTAAAGAAACACACTTTACCTAACTCTATACTAGACCAAGTTGAACTTAACTATATCCTATGTGTCGGAATATCCTAACAACATCGATGGATGACGGTGCAAGATTGTGGCTTTGATGTCAGCAGCGGAGGAGCAACTAGTGGTTTCAACGCAGCGTCGGGCTTCTGGTCGGAAGCGATTGTGGCGGTCAGCACGGGGGATAGGGACAACAATGACAATGGTGGACGGTTATGGCCGTGATCTATCGGAGCACGGGGACGTCCATTGGTATAGGGGTCTCGGAGCTCAAAGTAGACAACGGATGGGAGGAAGGCAGCGTCGGGGTTATGGTGGCTGCGTCCGTCGATAGGTAGGTTGTTTTTTTTTTTATATTAAATCACTTTCGCTTTTTTTTTTTTTAAATCACTTTTTTTTACTCTTGATTTATTTATTTATTTTTATTTTTTATTTTTATTTTCGACTTTTGAATTCTTTTTTTCATATATATATTACTTTTATAATTTTTCTCTCTCTCTATATATATATATATATTTTTTTTTCTTTTCTTTTATGGCGAAGGGCCTGTTGGCGACAATGGAGAAACTCCAATTTGTGTAGCGAATGCTTCAGTCATGTCGGCAACAAGGTTGACAAATTTGACGATCAAAGACCTGAATCGGACAACACGGCTCTGTGGAGCGGTGGAGCAGCCAGAGGATCGACTACTTTGATACCAAATGAAGTGAACAAAGTTCCTTCTTAAGATTAATTACTCCAAAAGAATTGGAATATAAAGATATCCATGAGGATACAAATATTATATATTAAATGTGTGAATAAGATTGATGTTAGAATGAGAGTGAGGGCCCTGTATATATAGCTAGGTAAGTACCCTTTCACGAATAGGCATGTCTGTAGAGACATGCCTCTTTGTTTAACTAATTATTAACTAACTAATCATTATTACAATTATTTATATTTATATCATTTACATATATTTATTCGTAACATTGTCGCTCGGATTGTACAAGCACCGCGACAATGCTCGAGACGAGGGTTGTCACTTTGATCCCCGCCCACTCCGTTCTAGCTGTCTTCCAATAGTAAGCTATGGGGGGTAGTCTCCATGAAATGAAGTGAAGGAAAACAAGTTGAGAATCAACTTGCTTGAGAGACACGGATGAGTGGCATAGCCACTTGGTTGAAATCAAGCAAGATTATGACTTAATTAGATTTTCTATTTTGAGACTAGTGCCTTAATGGAGTCACAAATTCTTGCTTCTTACGAATTGGAACCAAATGACCGGATGGAGACCCGCTGCCTATGTGAGATGCTTATGCAAGAGATTATGAGTGGGGTTTGTCTTGAGTTAAGATTCCCTTAAGTTGTTTAAGTACGTTGATTAGAGACCTTTTAATGGTACTTAACGATAGCGAAATGCAAATCTTAAACAAGATACAAGTGCAAACCTCACAAGATAAAAAATAACCCAAGATGCCAAATGATGCTAAATGATAACAAGAGTTAATCAAAATGTTGACGACAGTTTATATCAGCACTACTACTACAAAAAATTCAGATTTACCATTGTATAACAACAATGCATAAACCAGTCCAAAATAATGAAAATTACTCAACACATTGAAACATCAAATTTCCAAATTAGCGAACAATGTAAATTAACTTCTTTAGCACACTTTACAATGGAGTATTCAACAATATCTTAGATCTGATTTTAAGATTACAGCAGTAAATAAAGATAGATTAACAAGATAAAACTTCTCAAACTAGATGTCCCATATGCCCAAAAATAACAAAATGCACCAAAACTTGATAATTTCAAATTTAGGGCTCTAGGTGAGTTTGCCTTAGCAATTTTCAGATCTGATATGATTATTACAATAGTGAATTAACCACAGATCAACAAATTAATCCAGCCAAAAATAGCTGCCCAATACTTTCTAAAAATATAAAATTTTCACCAAAATTGATTTTTTTTTGAGTTTTAGTGAATACGATTCAGAAAATTCAGAACTGATAAACTAATTACAACAGTAAGTTAGTTATAGATTAACAAGTTAAAAATACTGAATATGCTGCCCCAAATGTCTAAAAATAGTAAGTTTTCGCTAGGGAATTGAAAGTTCAAAATTTTAGTCCTAATTAAGTATATGCTTCAGAAATATTTCAGACTTGAATTTCACAGTTATGCAGTAAATTTCAGCAAGCTAAATGTTAGATCTAGGCCAAAATAGAGATGCCCAAGTGGCCAAAACTTGTGAAAACTTAGATTTTGTAATTTTAATTGATTTTGACTGATTAAAATATGATTTTAGGGCCTAGAAACTTATGATTTAACTACTGTAATGAAACTGAAGCAAAATGAGGGTTTGGAGGTCAAACCCTAGGCTCAAGGCCTTGAAGATCCCACAGTTAAAAATCGTTGAAACTTTGGGGTTACTTTGCCGCTTGCTAGATATGAATTTTGAGACCTTAATCCTGCAAAACCGACTAGTATTTAGCATTAAATTTTCATATTAGGGTTTTAGGTCAATTTTAGGGCAAAAGAGGCCAAAATTTGGAGAACTAGGACAAGGGAAGCAAATTTGTGGGGATAAGTGGGCTAGGATGATAGATCAGGCCACAAGGAGGCTGGAAATGGCTAAGAAGGGCCAACGCTTTGCCTAGAGAGGCTAGCGTTTGGGAAAAAAGGGTTCTAGGGGCTAACCCCAAGGCTTAAGGCCTAAGGCCTAGGGCTGAAAGGCTCCAAAAGGGAGCCGCAAGCCCTTAGAGGGTTGCGGCCAAGGAAGGGGAGGAGAGAGGGCCAAGGGAGGAGGGCCGAAAAGGCTAAGAGAGGGAGACGCAGGGGAAAGAGGCCAAGAGGAGGGAGGCCGAGAGGAGGAGAGGCTAACAAATAGCCTAGGAGGGCCGAAAAGGTGACGCAGAGGGAAAGGAGGGCTGACGCAAGCTAAGAGAGGGAGACGCTGGGCCTGGAGGAGGTAGATTTGGCCCTGGGAAAGCCAAAAACTAAAAATCCTTGCTCTGATTTTTTTTTTTTTATGCTTCAGCTTTTTGATTTTCTGAAATTCTGTCGTGAGAAACCTACAAAAAATTCCAAGAGACTAGATATTACCCTCAAGGGCCTAGATCTAACTCTTCTTCTACTTAACTCCTTGATCTAACCTGCAAAAATAAAAATAGAAACACCCAAACCCCAAATATAGACAAAATAAATCTAAAACCACAACCCAAGTTAGAAAGATAGATTACAATTTAATTTACAAAATATACATGGGTTTTTTAAATGTATTTTGAGAAAATAATTTTTTTAATATTTTTTTATTTGAAAGAATGACTAAAATGCTTCAGAAAAATTAATGATTCACTATAGCCCAAGCGAAGATTAAATCCACCATATAAAAACTAGAGATCAAAGCAACAATGGTGCTTGCCCAAGTTTGTGAACTTGGAGGGCAAGGACTAAAGTACCTGCAAACATTATGCATTTATCTAAAAAATAACTTGTTAGATCACATGGAGAATCAAACCACTTAAGATTAGCCCAAAACTATCAATAGTATGATTTTATCTCCATCTAATGAAAAAACAAATCTTATCAATATTCAACACAACATAGAGATGCTTGTAGTCAACACATACCACATATCAATAAGCAAGAACACCTTGAATTGCACCCCATAGTCTTTTATTATGATAGAAAAAATAGTTCCCAGTGGGACAATAGTTTACACAATGCTTCAACAATAATTCTAGCCAGAGATCAAGATGACAAGAGACTTAAATGACTCTCTAATTTATATATAAATCCTCCAAATGGAAAAATAACAACTAGTTTCTTTGATCCTTGTCAAAATAATCTTGGTTGTTGATAAATACTTCAAGATCTTTTAATCTTGGCCCTCGATTTCTTATTTTTGAGGAATTTTCGAATTTATCATTTAATGCCATTTTAATTAGTTCAAAATTAATTATTTAGAACGAATTTCCTGAAAAATTTGACTTTGACTTGCCCACCAGGGTCCAAGGGTCTAAATTTTCTTGAAAAAGACAATATTCCCTTGCTGGAAGACCTATAAAAATTGATTCTTTCAAGACCCACGAATTTTTCTATTCATGTTCAAACCAAATAGTTCCCAGCGGGACAATAGTTTACACAATGCTTCAACAACAATTCTAGCCAGAGATTAAGATGACTAGAGACTCAAATGACTCTCTAATTTATAGATAAATCCTCCAAATGGAAAAATAACGGTTAATTTCTTTGATCCTTGTCAAAATAATCTTGGTCGTTGATAAATACTTCAAAATCTTTTAATCTTTGCCCTTGATTTTCTTATTTTTGAGGAATTTTCGAATTTATCATTTAATTCCATTTTAATTAGCTCAAAATTAATTATTTAGAGCTAATTTCCTAAAAAATTTGACTTTGACTTAACCACCAAGGTCCAAGGGTCCAAATTTTCTTGAGAAAGACAATATTCCCTTGGTGGAAGACCTTTAAAAATTGATTCCTTGAAGACCCACGAATTTTTCCATTTGGAGAATTTATTTATTAGACAATTTAATTTTGACTTTAATTAATTAATTTTCTGCCTTAGGATTTAATTTTATTTTGCCAGAAAAATTAATTCATTTACACATTATTTTTTCAGCCCTCTAATACATATGTTTTTTCTTTTATTACAAGACTCAAAGAGGGAATACACATTCATCTTAAAACCCGAAGACACAACCCATCTGCGATTAAATATGATCTAGTAAACCAAGTGTGTAACGACCAAAAAGTCGTATATGCAACGGAAATATTTAAAATACTTCGTAAACAAAGACATGCATCGTAGGACAATAATTGTAATTGTATATTGAATAAAAGAATTGATGTAGGATGAATACAAATGAGAATGAGGGTCGTGTATATATAGCTAGGTAAGTACCCTTTCACAAACAAGCATGTCTCTAAGCAATGCTTTTTCATTATCAACTAACTAACCATTAGTTAATTCACTTTTATTTATTATTATATTTATATTATTATGATTATTATTTATTATCTATTTTTATTTATTTTTACATAATTTATGTTCATAACATTGCCTTCTCCTTCAAAAAGCTTTGTCCTCAAAGCTTATTGATGAAGAATCAGATCCCTTCTGTTGTTCAAAATATCTTCTTGTTGTGAGCTTCTATTTTCGTTGATACAAGACGATATGATGTTCTGAGCGATAGACAGAATTGTTGTACTGAAAACGGATCGGACCATCCTAGATTAATCTTTCGAGGAACCTTTTGATCCTTGGAGATGTGTGGTGAATAGTTATCGTATGACCGGATTGAGCCTACTTCAATATTCTTCAAAACATAAGTTTGTTTATGTTTTGTGTGATGTAGATTGATTAAGGTGTCTACTCTTGTGATTTGGATGTAGATGAGGAATTTTTCTTGTTTGAACTTCCTTAAATGTTTTTATGGCAGTTTCCTGTTTTCCATCAAGCATTGTTGTTGTTGACTTAACTACTGAATCCTTATTTGGTGTCTTCTCTATTTGAACGACAACCTCTGAGTACGTTTTTACTTCAATAGGGTTTGGATTTGCCTGAACTACGAGATTAGTGGTATTGATGTTTGTTTCTTCAGTTTGGACTGTTACATCTGGAGATTTTGATGCTTCCTTTGCGACAAGTTCTTTGAACCTATTCGTCAATGATTTAATTTCATCCTTAAGTTTTTTAATCTGTTTGAGCAGATTTTGATTTTGGTTTTTGAGACGTAAGCATTCCTCATTTTCTGAGTCAACTTTATTTTGGCCTTCACGCTTCTCGTCTTTTAAACACTTGATTTGTTCCACTAATGTTTGGTTAAGGTTCTTTAAACATAAATTTTCTTCTTCTTGTTCTAATAAACGCTCCTTGAGTTCCTTCTTTGATGCTTGAGCTTTCTTGACTTGTTCGAGTAGTTTTTCTTGGTGAACTTTGAGGCGCGAAATTTCTTTGTCTTTGCTGCAAATAACTTCTTCAAGCTCTTTTTGCTTCTTTGATATAGTTTTTTTGTTATCTTGAAACATCAAGTCTGATATATCCTTAAGGTCTTCTAATGAAGATTTTATTGATTTTGATTTACTTGTTATGTCTCGAAACATGACCATCTTCCCTTTATAAGGAAACGTCAAAACTTGTTTCTTTATGTTTAACATGAATGTACCATATCCCTAAACTAGGGTTGACCGAGTATGATGTCAGTGTTTTTATTCGTCCTTACAACATGAAATTGAGATATGTAGTCATAATGACCTATTGTCACTTGTAGATCACTATTTTTATAATATTTTTCTTTACACCAATGCTTAGCTCTGGAATTAATAGTTGATTTGCCAAGTTGATGTTGATATAATTTTTATCATTGCTTGGGTCGATGGTGACATTAAATTCTCTTCCTTGGATACTTCCTTTTAATAATTGAAAGACCATTATAGGAAAACCTTTCTTCCTTCGTCATTTTAGAATTGAGCTCCATCATTTTTTTGAAGTGATTGATCCCATTTGTTTTTTCTTTCTAAATAAAATTACTCTATTAACATTAAAGGGGGTAAAAATACATCTACACCGGAGTAAAAAACAACTGCCCTGAGGGAGCGACAGAGAATATCAGAAACACTGCCCACGACAGAGAACTTAGTCGAGAACTAGTTATCAAATCCCACACAGGGGAACAAGTGTTGGCCTTCTTACAGAGCTTACAAAAATTCACAAATACTTGCATTTTGAACCATAACTTGCAGAAGTTGACCCACTTATCAGCATGAACAAAAATTTGCCCGCTACTATGGGCCGCATGACTTGAAACAAAGGCAGCAGAGAACGACCTACACATCTGGAGGCTCTTCCACAATTTTGCACCAACCGAAATCAGGCAGATCCCTTACACGAGCAGCATCAGTTTCAGAAGGACCAAGAGCCGCTGGCGCCATCACCACGTCCAAGGCATTGTGAGCAGGGACCTCCGAAGCCTGCAAAGAAAACGGATTCGACGCAGAGACGGAGGCAGGGCCCTCCTGATGAGAGATAGACTCTCCTACCTCCTGGGCTTCCTCATGAAAGAACACCGAGATGTGATCAAAAATCCTTGGACGATTCAGAGAGCAATTGAAGGTGAAAATCGCAGAGCCAAATGATGGAGAAGACGAGGAGTTTGGAGGACGGGGCTCAGGGTAATGGCTGGGCAGAAGAAAACGCCCTCTCCCACTGCGAGTGCGAGGGTAATGGCCGGCTATAAATTCGCTGGAGAGGGAGGGAGAACTGGAGGACGGGCTAGAGGGCGCACGCCGAGGAGTTCCCCTGCGGCTCCTCATTCTAGGACGAAGACGGGGCATAATGAAAACAACAACGACACTATGAGAACAAGACCGATCAACCACTGCGACAAAACACGGGCTATTCAAAGGATCATCCAAACAAGGGCCTGAGGCCTCAGAGAGAAACCTGGGAAATGACGAAATCAGCTTCTCAGGATTACTGGAGCATAACCAGACCAACAAAGCAACAGACCATAACAGACCATGACCAGACCAACAAAGCAACAGAGGCTCCAAAGTAATCCCATGACTAAGCCTATATTTATCGCCCTCAGTCCTGCCTCGAATTGCACCCGCCATAACTACGACATTGAAGAGAGCCGAGGTCTAGGGCAATCCAGAGCGTGCGGAGGCGAAAAACAAATCAGAGGACACACTGGGCGGATCAGAGCCACTTGAAGCGATGCAAGTGAACCTCACGATCTCCATATGTCGAGGTTCATCCTTCTTTTGGCATTTATGTGTGCAGTACAGGGCAGGCAGGTGTCGACCTACCTCGCCCCACCCCTGTCCCATCACATTAACGTTCTGGCGAGACACCCGCATCCGGGGTTAAAAGTGCATTTTTAATATATATATATATTCTTCAAAACTCTTTTATTCCAATATCCTATTATCCTTAATATTTCAAAACTCCCTTGTATTCTTTTTATATAATTCTACTTACTCTTTTTTTCCTTTTGTATTTTAAAAAGAATATTTAAATATTGTTTCAATTGGCTTCTTTTAAATATCTTATTGTCCTTCGTATTTATTTTTTAAATTTCATATAACTCGTTAAGCTTTAATACAACTTCGCTTTAACGTAAACTCTTAACTGATATTTTATACCCGCTTTGTACTTATATATATTTTCAATAATTTTATGACTTGAACTTTTCTTTAAATACCCCTTTATAATATAACACTTCTCTTTATATATCTTTTATTTATAATATTTTTTTTCTTTTTGAAAAGTTACAACCCTAGTGAATTTGGCGTATATTATAAAATATATGTTCACTCTGTTAATGTTCTTCACGTAAAAAGTATAACTTACCATTCACGTAAAGAGATTTTGTATTCCTTTTGTTTTTCTTTTACTTTTAAAATACCATGGGCAATTACCACGGGTTTCTAAAACCACGGGCTTCTCCACGTAAAAAGTAAAACTTACCATTCACATAAAGAGATTTTGTATTCCTTTTGTTTTTCTTTTACTTTTAAAATACCATGGGCAATTAACATGGGTTTCTATAACCACGGGCTTGTAAACCACTTAATGAAGAATCAAGATAATATTATCTACTCTTCCTTCTCTTACTTCTCTTACGTATAGTTTTAAATATATTTGGAAAGATTCCCTCTTATCTTTATTATGCACTTTTTATCAATAATGTAGAACCTTTTTTATATATATGAATGTTCTCCTTCAAAATTTACATCGGACTATATTTATTTATTTATTTATAATTTTTTTTTAATCTTTATATGTATTTTTTTTTTGTAAGCTTAGGTAGGTCCTTCTTTTCTATTTATATAAAAACAAGCTGAATCCACATACTGTCAATAGGTGGCTTCAACTTGTCCAGTGGGAAACCAAGTCTGTTGGCCACCTATGCATTACGCCATCCAAAATTGGTAAGTTAAAAGTCTTTCTACCCAGGCTATATAAACAGAACTATTTAAAAACCAATTTTTATCTACAGTTCCCATAAACATGCATATAGAAAGGAAAACCAACTGCTAAAAAAAAGTGACCTGAGATCATATGCTCAGTCTATTCCTTAGGCTCGTCCTGGTTTGGCTCAACGACTGCTGGATCTTTTGCTGAGCCTTCATTTGCTAGTGTCATTTCCACGATATAGGGGATGTGTCTCTGAATACGATCCAGGCACATATCCTGTTTATAGAGCTGGAATTGTATGGTTTGCAGGTCCCATTTGTAATCAAGCACATCCCTGATTATCAACGCCATCCCCATGGAAACTTGCTCCACTGCCTTACCCACCAACTTCTTCATGAGCCAATACAAATGAAGAGTCTGTTTATATTAAGACATTTGGCCTCTCGTATTACCAGGATTAGGAATAAGGTCTCTCCATTCTTCCATCTCTTCCTCCGAGTCCTCTTCCTTGACCCTGTCTTCCACCTAATCAATAATTTTCCTGATGCCGGCATTCGTGTCTTTCATATAATCTATGGCCGCTTCCTTCACGGTGTCGTCCATGGGACATCGCCCCAACCTTTTGCCAAGGGTGTCATTGTCTTGAGAGCGCGGACCATTGTTTGCCCTGCCCCTGCGACTGCGGCCTCTGGCTGCCTGTGCCATGTCTTCGATCCTTGCTATCCGGTATTTTGCTTCCTGTGTTCTGGATGTTTGTCTGGCTTCTTCTTCTTTTCTCTCTTACTCTGACCATCCTTCTTTCCTTACTCCCTCTTTCATACCTCCTCACATCACCCTGTTGTCCCATCCTTCCGTCACCACCGTCCTCACCACCTCTCCTCGTCTTGACATTCCTCACGCCACTTCTCTCGTCCGCTCGACAATACCTCTCCACGTTCTGCCTTTCACTCATGTGAACTGTGGTAAGCAGTCTTCGCTCTGCCCATTTCCTGACAACGCCATTATGGCTTCTTACCCACTCCATCACCCCGATCGGGGTTATTTTTTTCTTTTTTTGAATTTGATTTTTTTTTTTTTCTATATATTTTTTTTAATCTTTTTTTTTGTACTTTTATTTTCTCTCCATATATATTATTTTTTTTAATGGCCAAATGCTTGATAGTGAAATGGAGAAACTCCAAATTGTTGTAGCACGACAACAATTTTGATGAATTTGATGGTCAAAGACCTTGATCGGAGAACACGCCTCTGTGCAACGGTTGAGCGACTAGTCACCAGAGGATTGAAGAACTCTGATACCAATGTAACGACCAAAAGTCGTATACGCAGCGGAAATATTTAAAATACTTCGTAAACAAAGGCATGCATCATAGGACAATAATTGTACTTGTATATTGAATAAAAGAATTGATGTAGAATGAGTACAAATGAGAATGAGGGTCCTATATATATAGCCAGGTAAGTACCCTTTCACAAACAGGCATGTCTCTAAGACATGCCTTTTCATTATTAACTAACTAACCATTAGTTAATTTACTTTTATTTATTATTATATTTATATTATTATGGTTATTATTTATTATCCATTTTTATTTATTTTTACATAATTTATGTTCACAACAAAGTGATTGGTAATAAAATAATTTGGCCAATTAACTTAAATTATTCCCAAACCATTTTTACATTAGACTCGACTAAAACACTAGGACTTACCTAATAATTAGACAATAAATTTCACCCTAGCTTTGGGGGTTTAAGTTGGAGGGAAAAAACTCTTCTGATTAGCTGTGTCGAAAAACAAAGGTAATCAATGAGGTTAAAAAACCTTCTAGGATGGAATTCTTCATCAAATTATAGGCTTACCTAGGTTGTTACATAGACTCAAGGTTTTACTAAGATCACTTACAATATATAACTTGCAGAATGAGATTACTATGACACACAGACTGCTGATATGTGATTCGATCCTTGTTGAAAAATTGGTACTTCTGCTTTCTTGGAACTTTGACAATTTGAGTGCAACAGGTCCATTGGACAAGATATTTCAACAAGAGAGGCGAGAAGAGATTGATATTACCATTGCCTTTTTTTTTTCTATCTCAATTTCATATCGTTTAATGTTGCACAATCACCTATATTTATTGAGATGTGTCAAGCTCTAGCTCAAGGGGCTCCATCTAGGTATGTGCCCCCAGGTTCGGAGAGGCTTAGAACCACATTGTCGACTAAGGCAAAGAAGGAGGTGGATAAAATGCTTGAGCCTATTAAATCAACATGGCTAACATCTGGGGTTAGTATTGTTTTTGATGGATGGACAGATGCAACACGCCATCTACTCATCAACTTCATGGTGTCTTCTTTTAATGAACCAGTTTTCTTGAAAGCAGTGGATGCTCTTGGAAAATACAAGGATGCACAGTATATGGTTGAGTTGTTCCTTAAAATTATTGAAGATGTAGGTGTTAATTCTTGTGTACAAATCATTATAAACAATGCGCTTGTTTGTAATGTTGTTGGCATGATTGTGGAAGCTAAATATCCACAAATATTTTGGACACCTTGCATTGTCCATTTGTTGAATTTAACACTTAAATCTATTGCTTCTGATGTGCCTTGGATTGGAAATCTTATTGAGGATGCAAGGCATATTTGCAACTTTGTACAAAATTATACCAATGCCCTCACAATTTACAAAGAGCACACACGTCTATCATTGTTGAAGAGTGCAAATACATGGGTTGCCTCTGCATTCATCATGCTAAAGAGGTTGAGGGAGGTCAAGACCACTCTTGGTGCCATGGTTATTTCAGAGTTTTGGTCTTTTTGTAGAAAGATAGATCAAGAAACATCAAAAAGAGTCAAGGACACAGTGTTAGATGATGCTTGGTGGGAGAGAGTAGATCTTACTATTAAGATCATGGACCCTATCATTGCTTTGTTACAATTTGCGGATATAGACCAACCCATCCTAGGAGAGGTTTATGAGGGATGGGATTACATGATTGAGTCTTTGAGGACCAGTGTTACTTGGGAGCGGGAGCGAAAGCGGGGAGTGGGAGCGAAAACGGGAGCGGGAGTGACATTTTTCAGAAGCTCCCGGTTTGGGAGTGAATCCCGGAGTGATTTTTTATATATATTATATTTTTTTATATTTTGATATATATATGTCAACAAAAACATGTAGAATGATGAATTAGATATAAAAAACATCAAAAAACATAGATTGATCATTGAACCATATCACATCAATCATCTAGAAGTTATAATCTTCATCAACCACGTCCACAAGTTAGTAACATACATATTACAACATATTGAGTCTCATGAATCATGATTCATCAAATTCAATCTTAAAGTTTCAACTTCAAACTTTCAAAATTGAAAATTCAATATATAACATTTATCATCATTGATCACCAAAGTTGTACTTGTAAGCTAAGTTTAACCATTACAAGAAATGCTATCTAAGTTTCTAATTGTTAACATGAAATGAAATGTTATAAAATGAATTATGAAATGAAATGAAACAACTTTAGTCTTTCACGAAGCATCATATTCATAATTCAGAATCATTACCAATGAGTTATAATTGCCAACTTCAAACTTCAAACTTTCATTGTCACAGTCATATATTGTTTACAAAAAATATCATTATGATATGAAAGAGTCAAGAGTCAAGAGTCAAGGACTCAAGACTCAACAGTTATGAAAACTAATAGAAACTAGAAAAGACAAGTAAACTGTAAATCTATTATCTACTATTGCATGTGGCCCTTGCCACGAGAGTCTACTGTATGAGCTGGTTGTGGTGGTCTTCTAGGAGTCTCTCGCACAGACCGACAACCAGAACTAGAAGGCACATGCTCTCCACGTGAGGGTGTAGATGGAGGTGGCGACAGCAAAGGAACAAGACTCGGAACTCGAGCATTGCTACTGGATGGTGGAGGTGGCATGGCTGCTGCAGCTGCTTCATTTTCATCCCTTATAAGTTTCTCTTTCAGTTCTTCAAGATGTATAGTGCCATCCTCCAAATTGTCATCCTCTGGGTGGTTGTCCCAAATTTTATATGTTGGATCCTCATAAGCCTGATCACAGTAATGACTCAACAACCTCAAGTTGTAGTGCACATAAACCAAGCTTTCTGCCCGGTTTTCATTGAGTCTGTTTCTTTTCACATTATGTATGACGCTGTAGGTGCTCCAACACCTCTCTGCAGAAGAAGTATTTACAACCTATGATAGAACTTTTTTTTGCCAATTTTGGCAAAAGTCCTTGGCCGCCATATGATTCCCACCATGTGAGAGCATCAAATCTCTCTGTCTTCCATTGCATGGAAGGTACCAAACAAACCAGTGCCACTGAAGTATCTGCCTATTTCAAGGTGCACACTAGCACATTCCTCCCTGTCAGGTATCAAATTTTCTAATGCATCCAAATATCCTCTAGATACCTCTTCATCTAAATGGGGTTTGGTCCTAACCCCACCCCCTGGTGCAGGTTGGCCCAACCAAGATGTATAGTAGTATTTTGGTGTAGGGATATACGCCAAGCAATGTAGTGGAAGATTAAGTTTATTCCATCGTACACACACACAACCGTGAATCAATTTGTACAAGTCGGGATCATTGTTATGAACAATATCTTTTATTTGCCCCAACATGGTATCCATCTACTCATACACCTCGCCAATCACTGGTTTATCTGTATCTGCAAACCGAATCATGTGATAAATGGGCTTGGTGAAATCCAATACTTGCCTCACACTTGCCCAAAACATACCATCAAGACTGGCCTCCTCCACCAGTTCAAAACCTCGCCTATCAGCGGTATTTGTAGCCCTTTCCTTTAATACATGCCCGTGTGGACTTGATAGCATGCTAGCCAATGACTCTCTTACCTTCAAAAGGCACCTGAAGGTGAGGTAATAGCTACCAAATCTAGTCCTCGCAATCTTCAACAACTCAAATCTTGAGTGACTGCGGAAAAGGCCATGGGTATTGCTATGATTTGTAATAAATTTTATCATTTGTTTGCCGTTCTTGTACAAATCACCAATCCATTTGTATTTTTCATTTTTTTTCTTAACAACATCATGCATCAAAAGGTTCAATGTGTGAACCAAACACCCAGACCAAAATATGTTTGGGTATTTATCCTGAATTATTGCTCCCATTGACTTACAATTAGGAGCATTATTAGTGATGACATGGATGACATTGTATGGCCCAATATGGTTAATTGTTTCAAGTAATGCTTCTGCAATGTTGATGCCAATCTTGAACTTCTTTGAGTAATCATATGCATTTAGAAAGATGGCACCACTAACAGACACAACAAGAACACTTATCAATGGCCTGCCTTTTACATTTGTCTATCCATCAGATACAATGGACACCCCATGGTCAGTCCAAGAACTTGTCATTCTATTCAAAGAATGTGATATTTTTGCTTTTTCATGATCAAGTCCAACGGTTCTTGCCTTGTCATACCTAGGGCTCTTGTATCCTTTAGGGGCATCATTTATGGCAGAAACCATTTCGTGCCAATAAGGTGAGCGAAGAACATTGAATGGTATCCCACATGCATAGAGAAACCTGTAAACTTTTGAATCCACATCATTCCTACACCCTTCATCAAGGAAATTTGATATGGTTCTACGCCTTAAAACTGACGACCCTATGCCTCCATAACCATTGCCTTGGGAGGATGCTGAAGGAGTTTTTTGTGCTTGTGATTGTGAGCTTGGTTCAAAGAAACCCCTTGATTTTTTAGATATGTATTGGGCTTCCTCCTCTTCCTTTATGTATTTGGCTTTATCTACTGCTAACACAGCTGCACAAGTTTTGATTCCTATTTGTTTATCTCCATCCCATGGCCTTTTCCCACAGAGGTGTTTTCTGGCACGGGTGTATGAACCTGTGTAATTATTGTTGCAATGGGGGCAATGGAATTTAGTGGTTCCACCCACTTTCCCTGCTTTAGGCCTGTTAACATATTTCCACAATGGGGTTTTGGTATTGTTTAGTTTTTTCATTGAATCATGTTCACCCTCCTCCAACTCCTCCTCACTGGGGTTTTCATCAAATCCACTTTGTCCCCCTTCTTCAATTTGAACCCTCATTTTGCTACTCTCCAGCACCATAATAATTAGAAAAGGAACCAAGAAGAAGAAAATGCCAAGAAATATAACCATGATGTTTGAAATTTGTAGTTTTGAATCTGCAAAATTTAATAAAATGGAATGGGAATGGGAATGAGAAAAATGTATTTATTAATTTTATTTATTTAGATTCTAGAAATTAGGAGTAAATTACTAAGTTACTAACCTACCTCAAATCCAAGACTCCTTGCAGGCTTGCTCCTTGCTCCTCGGCGCTCGCTCCTCGCTCCTCCTCGCTCCTTGGCACAAGCTCCTTGGCTCTCCTCCAACTCTCTCAAGTCACAATGACTTACAAAAGCCCTCCATGCCTTTATATAACAAAAACATTTTTTTAATTTTAATTTTATTTATTTATTTATTTTTGTTGGTTTACGCGCGGATTTTTTCCCCTTGTTTCGCTCCCAGTGGTAGTGCGCGTTGCTTTGGGAGTGAAAATAAAGCCCGAGAGCAATGCTCCCTGTTTTGGTAGGGAGCGCAATTTTTTTTTTTTGTTATTTCTTTCTTGTTCGCTTCTTCCTTGGGAGCGCGCTCCCGAAATTGCTCTCGTTCGGGAGCGATTTTGGGAGTGCACTCCCGAGCTGCTCCTGCCCGGAGCGCGGATTGGGAGCGGGTTTGAGGGGGGGTGCTCCCCCGCAACACTGTTGAAATGTACACCTTTGCATTACTTGGCTCATTTATTGAATCCAAATTGTTGATGTTTTTGCAACATTGGGCAAACATTCTCCCACGGGGTCATGCTGATTTGACTAGGGGAGAATGATACATTCACCCATGGGGCCATGCTGATTTTCTTAGGGGTGAATAACCCATGGGTAGTCTTTGTCCCATTGGGCCTTGCTAATTTGGCTAGGGGAGATTTGGCCATGGTGCTCATATTGCTTGGTCTAGGATGGAGTGATCTATGTTTTATATAGTGGGTTTGATTTTTTTATCTAATGGGGTTTTTCACCCATTAGTGGAATAAATAATTCTAGTCTAATGTTGGGTTGTAATGTAGGCCCCAGAAGTGAAGGGGTTTCTTATGATGAGGTGCCCCTTGATAAGTCTCTACTCAACACTAGAGCTCTGTATAAATAGATAAGCATGTGAGGAGACATATCATCAACATAGTAATCTCATTTGATCTTTTCTAGTGAAGGAGAAATTCAACCAGGGAGAAATATGTTCATCTTATTTTTTCTTCATCATCCTACCTTTTTTTTGGAGACTACACATGTGAAGAAGGTTGACTAAGTTTGACTACAACTTGACCGAGTTTGACTAGATGAGTTGATCGAACATTTGACCAGCGTTGATAGTTGCATGTGTGAACTGTTTGACCGAGTTTGATCGCACGGGCGATTTGATCACAAGATGAGTTACTTGCAGACCACACTTGTGGTTTGACTACAGGGCTGAGTTTGACCAGGCTGAAATTTGACCGCAGAGTTAACTTTTGTTGAAAAGAGTGGCTTGGAAGGTACTCCCACAAATCTAGGGTACTTGATTTGTGAGGATTTCACCCACTTTGTGGGTTAAGTACCCAAGCTAGTGGATTTTGGACCAAAATCATGGGCTTGAGACCCAGAGAAACTATTTGTTTATTCTAATTATTGTGGAGGATACACTTTACTAGATATAAGGGCTACTAAGATAATAATTATAGATCTATATATTGGAGAGACCTTGGAGGTCATTACACATAGCATCTCATCCTTTGTGAATAGAAAGGCCAAATATGAGCCACAGATCTTCAAAGAGAGCCGAGCTGGAGTATATCTAAGGACGTGGGATCTCGAGAAGAAGGCTTAGTGACTATTTTGTGTTTTTTGAGCCAAGACTGAGTGATAGTAGTAGCTATTTTGTCCAGGAAGGAGGGCTAAAGCCCTGAAATTATGTCCTGTGTCTTGAGAGAGGGGGCTGAAGCCCTAGTTTCTCTGTTACAGGCAGGATGAAAGGCCTCAGGGTGGTTGGAAAAGGGTCAAAAGGCATCAGGACCAAGCGTAGGTAGAAAAAAGGGGCTGCAGTTGAGTTAAGGAGGCCTCAGATTGGGCAGATCTCACTGTGGAAGGTCATGACCCTTATGAAGACTTGGAACAATGAACACAAGTTGAAGTTTGTGGAAAGGGCTACTATTTTGTGTTGGATGATTGTTGAGTGTAGATCTTGAAGTTTGTTCATCAAAAGAAGGGTTGGACAATAGTGTTTGAAGGCTGGTTATGTAGTGTCTTTGAAGGATTAAAATCATTATGAGCAGCTATGTATGACGAGGATTAGAAAGGAGCCAAATCTATGTTTGAAGGCCGGTTATGTAGTGTATTTGAAGGATTAAAATCATTATGAGCAGCTGTGTATGACGAAGATTAGAAAGGAGCCAAATCTATGTTTGAAGGAGGTAAAGGACAACCAGGTAACCAGTGAGAAAGGAGGATTGGAAGGATTGATTGTGAAGGGCTACATCAACAATTTGTCTTAGGTTTGATAAAGTGCTGTGATCCCTGGTACGGGATCCCTATGAATTTCTTTTTGATGGACTAATAAGAAGTTGTTTGGGCGATATATTTATCTATGCATTTTACTGATTTATTGCTATTATGTTTTGCTATGCAAAGTTGTTGTGGTTGAACACTGTTAGTCTGTTTGTGTGCTAAGTCTGGCCATAGAACAAACCTAGGGTGTAAGGAGAAATCAACATGGTATCAAAGCTACTTTGAAGGGATAATTGAATCAGAGTGTGCACTGGAAGCAACCTAAGAGGGAGCGGGTTGATTTGTTGTTGAAGGACTAACAACATGGCAAAATTGATTGCTAGTATGAGGTATGAGGACAGGTTGGATGGGTTGTCCAACTATAGTCCTTGGAAAAAAAAGATCAGGTTGTTCTTGTTGGTGAACAAGATATGGGAGTTTGTTGAAAAGGAGATTGCTAAGCAAACAACTCCTAAAGAGTTGGTTGAGTTTGAAGAGTTGGATGCGAAGGCCAAGCTGATCATCCTAGATGGAGTAAAGGATCACTTGATAACTCATTACTGGGAAGGACACTGCACATGATATGTGGAAGGCTCTTCAGGACTTGTTCCAGAATAAGAACGAGAACGAGTTGATAGTATTGAGAGAGAAGCTCACAGGCACCAAGATGATGGATGGCGAGAATGTTGCTTTGTATCTCGCAATGGATTCTCAAGTTCGTGATGAGCTAGGTGCCATTAGTGATAACCTTCTAGAATCTAGATTAGTGGGGACTACCTTGAAGGGCTTCACCGAGGAATGGAAGCCATTTGTCAAAGGAATAGTTGCTCGAGACAAGTTGCTAGATTGGAACAGGTTATGGGATGAGTCATGACTTCATCCAAGAGGAACTGCAGGACAAGGATCTTCATAAGAAGTTTGATGGAGAGAACGTGGATCTTGCTAGTAATATGAAGGGAAAAGTGAAGGAGGGCTTGAGCAAGGTGAAGTATTTCGCATGTGGCAAGCACGGTCATTGTGCGAGTAGGTGTTCGTGTTAGAAGAAAGGAGATAATTTGAAGAAGAAAGAGATTGCAATGGCTGCTACATCTACAACTGAGTAGAATGATTTCGCAAGAAGGTTCGAAGAGGATTGTGCATTAGTATCTCATTTCTCTAAGGGCACCATTGATGAGGGTGCATGGTTCATTGATAGCAGAGTGTCGAAGCATATGACAGGATTGCAAGAAGTATTCAAGACTCTAACCGAATGGGACTCTAAATTGCACATGGAGGTTGGCGATAAGAGTCAAAAGACTGTCAAAGGGTCAGGTATGGTGCCATTTAGGATGGAGTCAGGAGGGCTGCTACGAGTCCAGGATGTATTGTGGGTACCAGAGCTCAAGTGCAACATGTTGTCTGTCTCAGTGATTGAGGCTAAGGGGTTTGAAGTATTGTTCCAAGATGGAAAGGTGATGCTCAAGCCCAGAGGCTCTAACTCCACAGGAGCAATTATTGGAATTAGGGAGAGTGACAACAAAGGAGGAATGAAAGGACTGATTGTAAAGGGTCATGGTTCCTAATATAGGAGCCCTATGAATATCTTGTTGATGGACTAATAAGAAGTGTTTTGGGCCATATATTTATCTATGTATTTTATTGATTCATTGTTGCTATATTTCTAATGTGCAAAGTTGCTTTGGTTGAACATTGTTAGTGTGTTTGTGTGCTAAGCTTAGCCATAGACCGAACGTAGGGCATAAGGAAAATTAACATGGTGTTAGAGCTACTTTGAAGGGGCAACTGATTCAGAGTGTGCACAAGAAGCAACCTAAGAGGGAACTGGTTGATTTGTTGTTGAAGGACTAATAACATGGTAGAGCTGGTTGCTAGTTCGAGGTATGATGATAGGTTGGATGGGCTGTCCAACTATAGTCCTTGGAAAGAAAGGATCAGGTTGGTCTTGTTGGTGAACAAGATATGGGAGTTTGTTGACAAGGAGATTGCTAAGCCAACAACTCCTAAAGAGTTGGCTGAGTTTGAAGAGTTGGATGTGAAGGCCAAGCTAATCATCCTAGATGGAGTAAAGGATCACTTGATACCTCATCTTATCGGGAAGAACACTGCACATGATATGTGGAAGGCTCTTCAGGACTTGTTCTAGAATAAGAACGAGAATTGGTTGATGGTATTGAGAGAGAATCTCAAGAGCACCAAGATGATGGATGGTGAGAATGTGGCTTCGTATCTCATGAGGGTTTCTCAAGTTCGTGATGAGCTAGTTTCCATTGGTGATAACCTTCCAGAATTTGAATTAGTGAGGATTGCCTTGAAGGTTTTCGCTAAAGAATGGAATCCATTTACCGAAGGAATAATTGCCCAAGACAAGTTGCCATATTGGAATAGGTTATGGGATGACTTCATCCAAGAGGAACTGCGGGACGAGGATCTTCATAAGAAGAAGTTTGATGGAGAGAGCGTGGCTTTTGCTAGTAAGATGAGGGGCAAAGCGAAGGACATGTGGCAAGCATGGTCATTATGCGAGTAGGTGTTCATGTCGGAAGAAAGGAGATAATGAGAAGAAGAAAGAGATTTCAATCGCTACTACATATACAGACGAGCATGATGACTTTGCAGGATGGTTCAACGAGAATTTTGCACTAGTCTCTCATTTCTCCGAGGGCACCATTGATGAGGGTGCATGGTTCATTGATAGTGGAGCGTTGAAGCATATGATAGGATCGTGGGAAGTATTTGAGACTCTAACTGAATGGGACTCTAAATTGAACGTGGAGGTTGGCGATAAGAGTCAGAAGACTGTTAAAGGGTCAGTTATGGTTCCATTCAGGATGGAGTTTGGAGGGCTGCTACGAGTCCAAGATGTACTGTGGGTACTAGAGCTCAAGTGCAACGTGTTGTTTGTCTTAGAGGTTGAGGCTAAGGAGTTTGGAGTATTGTTCTAGAATGGAAAGGTGATGCTCAAGCCCATAGGCTCTAACTCCACACGAGCAATTATTGGAGTTAGGGAGAGTGGTCTATACAAGATGAAGGGCAAGCCTATAGATCAAGAGAAGGAGCAGGGTCCTGAGATTCAGAGAGAGTCGAGTTCGAGTGAGAGTTTGCGGGTTTAGAGGGAGAATTCGCAACCCAAGAAGAGCGCATGGTCAATGGGAAGTAAGGGGACTTCTACAGCTGGAAAGAAAGAACTTTGGAATGGCTTGAAGGCTGTAAGGAGAAGAAGATGCGAGAGGCTTTTGGTGGTAGGGACACTTTTGAGGAAAGTGTTGTTCATTCTTCAGGGTATGCTACAACGATGGATGCCAGAGATTGGGATTATGTTCCCGACTAATTACTTCCGAGGAATGGAAGTACCTCCCTTGCTAAGAGGGAGTGTTGAAAAGTGTTAATTTTAGGTATGTTCTATGCTTAAGAGCAATTTAATTCTTATTAGCCCAATATCAATATCCAGATTAGCAATCACATCAGCTTGATAGTAAAATGCAAATAGAACATAAACATAAGGAGTAGAAGACAAGCCAAGACAAGAGGACACAATCTTCCTCTGAAAATCATTCATATGGCACCAACAAGATGTTCATTAAACTGAGCTAGACATGGTCAAACCTTGACGCAATACATCTCGCAGAACTCTGATGTCTTCTTGCTGCACTAGCTGTTACTGCTTCATGAGATAGGACATCAACCTTCAGTCCTCATTCTCCACACAGTCAATAAAGTAGGCCTTCTAAGGCTGCAATGTACAAAGGAGAGACTCCACCATTGCCACGCTGTCCAAGTCTGGTTTGGCAACCCTTAGAACAACCTTTGCTGCTGGTTATGGCCTACGGCCTAGCCCAACAACAAGTTAGGCCTATAGTACTTTATTAAACAACTAAAAAACACCATCAATGTAGCGATATCTAGCCTACAAGAACTCGACTTGCTGTCATCACTTTCTAGCACCCAATCCGCATACCTACGCTGATTTGTTTAGAGCCTTTAGGGCAGACTTCTTCTACACACTGCCTCACCTTATTGCTGCGGCTCCCCTGTCTTGAAAACAATCCTTAACCCATGCCACAGATAGCTTCTTTCATCATGCTATCACCTACAACAAACCAAATTTCTACGTTGTCCCTTTTAGGCTTCTTTGTGCTTATGTTAAGGCTCTTTCTTTGTTGCGGATTAGGCCTCTCTTTGCTGCGGCTAGGGCTCTCCTTGACTGCGGTTAAGGGCCTTCCTTTTGACTGTGGCTAGGGCCTCTTGACTGCAGATTAGGGCCTCCTTTTGACAGCGGATGAGGGCTCCCTTTTATTGCGTATTGGAGCTCCTCTTGATAGCGGATAGGTCTTTACTTGATTACGGATATAGGCTTCTTTAGACTGCAACCATATCTCTCTTCTTCATGATTGTGGCTAGGGCATGGCCTCTTTGATGACTTTTGCCACTACGTCCTCCTTGTGAGAGGACAAACCCAAACAAGTGGAGAGAGAGATCATGAGTGATGTGCTCCTCAAATGACTTGAGGTCTTCTCTATTTAAATGCAACGTTGAGGTTGAGCTGGGACTCGGGAGTAATTTGGTTGCTGGCCGACCTTGACAAATTGTCAAATAATATAAATAAATTCATATCTCCATAAATACATATTGGAATCGGATGATCTTTAGATCAATCCTACATCTCTCGAAGAGAGGAATCCAAGAAAATATTAGCTGCCATAAATAAGGTGACCCACATGGAGTTTGGCCCTAGTTTCCAATTTTAACAAAAAGTGTAGCTTGGGAGGTACTCCCACAAGTCTAGGGTACTTGACTTGTGAGGATTTGACCCACTTTGTGGGCTAAGTACCCAAGCTAGTGGGTTTTGGACCCAAAGTCATGGGCCTAAGACCCAAAGAAACTATTTTTTTATTCTAATAATGGTGGAGGATACACTTTAATGGATATAAGGGCTCCTAAGACAATAATTATAGAGCTATATATTGGAGAGACCTTGGAGGTCATTACACATCATAACATCTCATCCTTTGTGAATAGAAAGGCCAAGTATGAGCCACATACCTTAAAGAGAGTCAAGATGGAGTATATCTAAGGACGTGGGATCTCAAAAAGAAGGCTTAGTGACTGTTGTGTTTTTGGAGTCAAGACTGAGTGATAGTAGTCACTGTTTTGTCCAAGGAGGGTCGAAGCCTTGAAGTTTTGTCCTATGTCTTGAGAGAGGGTTTGAGCCATACATTCTCTGTTACAGGCAAGCCGAAAGGCCTCAGGACCAAGCACAGATAGAAAAGGAGCCACAACTGTTGAATAGAAAGGCCAAGAAAGGCCAAGTATGAGCCACATACCTTCAAAGAGAGTCGAGATGGAGTATATCTAAGGACGTGGGATCTCGAAAAGAAGGCTTAGTGACTGTTGTGTTTTTGGACCAAGACTGAGTGATAGTAGTCGTTGTTTTGTCCAAGGAGGGTCGAAGCCCTGAAGTTTTGTCCTATGTCTTGAGAGAGGGTCTGAGCCCTACATTCTCTATTACAGGCAAGCTGAAAAGCCTCAGGACCAAGCACAGATAGAAAAGGAGCCACAACTGTTGAATGGTTTTGTCATTAATGTCAACTTTCGTAATGAACATTCTTAATATTTGTCTGAATTGCATCAAGTTGGAGGCTCCTTTGAAGGATGGTTGGAAACCCTAACTCTAGGGTTTGGGTTCCTTGGACTAAAGCCATACCCCACTCTTGTTGAGGGCTTTTGAAGAAGCAAATTCATGTATTTGCCTTAGAAATCATCCTTGATGGATTTCCCTCATTAGGATGTTTTTGGTGGTATGTGGCACGCCACAAAAGGCCTCACAGTTTGTGAGTTATGCCTACTTGAAGATGAAGGACCCATCCTGTGGGATAAAACCCCAACACCATGGTCAAAGGTCAAAGGAAAATCAAATGAAGAAAATTTGAAATTAAAATTAATTATATTAATAATTAAAGTATAAATTGTTTAAAAAGAAGCATTATTAAAAATAACGGGTTAACATTATTTTTAAATCTAAAAGATTTAAATTTTTTTGTTTTTGTTTGTTAAGCTTGGTAGATCCTCCTTTTTCATTAATTATAAAGCAAATTTACATCACATAGATTGGCTAGGTGGCCTCAACTTGCCCAGTGGGATACCAAGTCTGTTGGCCAATCTATCCACATTGTATGCCATCCAGTAACAAAATATTTTCAGTCTTTCTATTCAAGCTATATAAGTCTTAGATTCTTGTCCATACGCTACAGATCTACATACATATATATTTGCATAAGGAAATGTAAAAGCTATCCGCATATATAAACAAAACCATTAAAAGTAGGCTTGCTAGTCATGTTGTTCAACAAAAGCTGATTCCACAAGCATTGGATCTTTGGCATTCGTCCTTGACATCTCGGTCTGGATCAAGATACAAGGCAAGTGCCTCTTAATTCGGTCGAGTCGAACATCCTATTTGTGCAGTTGAAACTGCACCTTTTGGAATTCCTGTTTGTAATTCGACATGCCTTGGACAATGACAGCCATGCCCACCGAAATCTGTTCCATAGCCTTACCCAGTAGGCTTTTCATCAACCAGTACAGGTAGAGGGTTTGCTTGAATTGAGTGATTCTGCCCCTCGTGTTTCCAGGATCCGGGACAAGGGTTCTCCAATCCTCCATTTCCGTGTCCGTCTCACTCTCCTGCTTCACTTCTTCTTCCCAATCCTCTAACAGTTTGCGAATTTCCTCATTAGTGCCTTCGCGGTAGGCAACTGTCGCTTCACTTATTAGCCTTTCAACAGATTTCCTGCCTCTGCGTCCCTCAGACGGGCCTGGTTTCGTTTCCTTCTTGGTCGCTTGGGGCCTCCTTCCATGACCACGAGTTTTTGCGGGACGTGCCATGGTTTCTCTGATTGCAGAAAGGTTTACTTCAAGGCTTTGTTCAGATCTGAGTGAGCTTCAAATTTTGAGGTTAGTAATAGTTTTAACCCTCTTCTTTAGATTCAACAATCGTGTTCCTTCAAAAGTGTCAGCACATATATAGATACACAGTTTGAACTTCTTAGTTAATCAGTCATTTACCTTGAAGACCTATAGTAGCATCATTAAAAGAACCAATTTTGAAGGTGTATAAATCTGAAGATCAAACCTCCTTTGTGACAGAAATCACTACATACATTATATATCCGATAATCTTAAAAGGTCAGGTTGGACCCTCCATTAGCTTGCAAAATAAGTCAAGGACGCAACAAGTATTCACAGTGTTTAATGACAAGCATCAGAACCTGGAGGGCAGAAGTAAGTTCTTCTTCAACAGTTTAAAGTGCGTTAACTATTTGCCACATTCTTTTGCAATAATACTGAACCTTGGAAGAAATTCAGTACATCAGATAAAGTATTTGTGGCTGAAAAGTAACTTGGCATAATTTGGAATTTCCTTGGTCTATCTTGAAGATGTTAAGATCAGGCTAGAAGCTTGGATACATGGCATAATCAGACTTGGAAATCATTCCAAGGCTAAATTCAGAGTAATTCCCTTGGTATCTTTATAATGTTAGTCATTCTTATAATATCAGTTGTCTAATGGACATTGGGCACTTTGGAAAAACAAGTTTACGCTGTGGTCTCCCTGAGTAAAAGGGAGCAGTTAAATATTATCTTCATCAAAATATGCAAGAAGTAGAGAATTGTTAAGTGTTGTCGAGATCTTTTGTTGTAAATCAATATGTTTACTATGTATACATCTCTATGTTGCTAAATGAAGCTATGAGGCTTCCCTTGATCTAGTCTCGACTTTCAGAACGCAGCTTGGCATTATTCCCTATATGAAGGGATCCTTAATTAAAATTGAGCATTGAGCTCTGGAAGCTCCTGGGGGCTTGGGGTAATCGTTGATCTATGAGCGACCATAGGGTGAGTTGTTCACCTTCCCCTATTGGTGCGTTGTGTACAGGGTGAGTGGTTCACCCTCCCTTGTGATACCCCATGGTAGTTAACATGTGTGTGGGGTGAGTGGTTCACCTTCCCCTATGATTGTAGACACATGTATGTAGGGTGAGTGGTTCACCTTCCCCTACGATTGCAGACACATGTATGTAGGGTGAGTGGTTCACCTTCCCTGATTGATGACATATGCATAGGATGAGTGGTTCACCTTCTCCTATGGATACCCCAGTGAGAGATGCATATAGGCATCTATTGACATGTCAGTGGGACGTGGTTCATCCTTTCCCCACATGTAGGATGCTCATTCCCTACGATTATTGGTTGACATGTCGGTGGGATGTGGTTCATCCTTTCCCCACGATTGATTGTTGTGCCTTGTGTTTGTAGGATGTGGTTCATCCTTTCCCTACTCTCGGTGATTTGCATATGTAGGATGTGGTTCGTCCTTTCCCTACGTGTGATTGTGATGTGTGATTGTAGGATGTGGTTCGTCCTTTCCCTACGTATGGTTGTGAGCAGGATGTGATACATTCTTTCCCTGCTATTGATTTAGTATCATCCTACCCATGTAGTCTGAGACACATGGGAAGTACCTCTCATCTGGCCAATGAGTTGGGAAAAGTGGTTAGGGACCATAACACTACCGATGGACGCATCAGGTACTGTCATACTCCCTATGACTAGGATGAATGGTGTTCTTCAAATTTATCTGCGATCAAGTCTGATTCAGGTTTTACCTCTGGACTAACTTTTATCAGTAGAGAGTGTTAAAGTCTTGTGACTCACTCTCGATCAATTCTTTTTCATTATTATATCAGTGTTCAACAGAGCAGAGACGGGATCCAGAGATGGTTGATGGCGACAGTGGTCGATGGTTTGATAGGTGGAATTCTCCCTAGTTGAGAAACCATGGCACGTCTTGCAAAAAATCGTGGTCGTGGAACACAATTGTGAACAAAATCAATACTGGCATACAATACAATGATCAATAATAGAAAAAGCATTGATATCTTAGATGGAGGATATTGTAGCTACATCACTGTGACATCATTCTTGTATAGGGTTCCTGATACCATATAACTTGAGCTTTGTAGCCTGAATATATGGTCTTATGGGATCTTACTTCTCTGAATAGAATGCCAACTTGATGAATATACATTGAAAAACAATGTAGAGGTACCATACATATAAAGCAGAGAAGTCACATATATATCTACTGAAATGATGGATGCACTTCTATATTTTCATATACTATACCATCATACATAGGGATGCCATACATATTTGTGTGAGATTGATACATATATATATGTATACAACTATTGAAGTCGAGATCATGCATATACTGCTGTAATTAGAACATAGCAATATCATACTGGAGCTATTTGTTGATTGACATCCATACATTTTTCACCATGGATCATTCTTCAGGATTAATTGCATATGTAAAGTCATGTTGAAATTCTGAAGTTCTGTGTTGTAATTACTTGATACAGTAACTTCTTTAATCTGCAATATTAGTTAAGCAATTGTAGATAGAACATAAACCATATACACAATAGAAGACAACCAAGAACTCAATAAGACACAGTGAGTTTAGGTCCAATGACTAGGGAAAAACCCACAAGGGGAAAACCCAACCAGATTCTTCTATTAGAAATCAAATGTTCAACAGAGATATAGAATACAATGAGAGGAAGATCTTATAGCAGTAGCAGATGTAAACACTGAATTACTTTGGCTTACAAAGTTTTACTCTTACTCTTCAAGACTCTCTCTCTCAGTTCTTCTCTAGTCTCTCTAGTTCTCTCTTTCTCAAGTTTGTACTCTCCTTTCACAATGCACAAGTGAGTAGTAGAGAGGATGAGAGGCACAAATATATAGGAAGAGCAAGGAGGTCGAATTCATGAAGGAGTAACTCCCATGCCTTGAGGAGAAGTTACATATGCCAAAATAGGAGTGTAACTTATGCCATAAAGGAGGTACACTTGCCTTAGTAACTCATGCCATCAAGAGGGAGTACGCATGCCTTAGTGACTTGTGCCATAAAGAAGGAGAACACATGCCTTAGTAATTCGAGCCATTAAGGAGAAGTGTAACATATGCATTAAAGAGGTGTAAGAGGAATCTTTTTATGACGAGTCATTAAAGTGTGTAAGAGAGTGTAAGAGGTGCGTAAGAGCATTAAAGAGAGAGAGGAATGAATCCTTTAAGAGAGAGAGAGAGAGTAATGTATCATTGAATGAGAGAGTTCGATTTGCCATCAAGGAGAGAGATGTGAAGTGGCATGATTGAGTGCCAAGTAGGAGAGGTGACATGTAATTCCTCTTTAGATAATATTATAGTATCATAAGTGTAATAATAATAATATTAATAATATTGATGATTAAATTAAAAAATTAAACAATTTAGATTGATTAAGGATAAGTTAAGTGATTTTCCATCATCTATACATGATTACCAATTGAAGCAAGGTGACTTACTAATTTTGGAAAGTCATGGTTGCAATGATAGACATGACTTTCTATATTTAGAAAGTCACTCTAGAATAGTCAGAAATGAAATTTTATTCAAGGAAATTCATCCCTTAGCTACCAATTTTCAACACTCCCTCTCAACTAGGGAGGAATTTCTTTCTGACACAAGGATCTCTGTAATCTTTGCTTTGGAACAATGATGTTACAATCTAATGAAGAAGAATCATCATAGGGGAGATTCATCCATCACCCTATATTCACTTGGGGGGATTGCCACTTGCCAACATATGACAAGGATCTCGCACAACCAAGTCTCATCTCTACTTGGGGGGATAACCCACTTGTCAAGGATCTCGCACAACCAAGTCACATCTCTGCTTGGGGGGATAACCCACTTGTCAAGGATCTCGCACAACCAAGTCACATCTTTGCTTGGGGGGATAACCCACTTGACAAGGATCTCACACAACCAAGTCTCATCTCTGCTTGGGGGGATCCACTTGTCAACACATGACAAGGATCTCGCACAACCAAGTCTCATTTCTGCTTGGGGGGATCCACTTGTCAACACATGACAAGGATCTTGCACAACCAAGGCTCATCATCCATGACCACCCTCTCTAGGAAGGGTCACATCCGTTAGTCCAAGCTGCTCTTTGAAAACCAAGAACTTCCCTTTCGATAAAGGCTTGGTAAAAATGTCGGCAATTTGGTCATCAATCACTATATGATGAATAATTACTACGCTCTGCACCATATCCTAGATATAATGATATTTGATCTCAATATGCTTGGACTTGTCATGGAACACGAGATTTTCTGCAAGTTGAATTCCACTCTTATTGTCACAGTAAATTATTACTGTGTCTAGAACATGCTCAAACAACTCTCCAAAGAGCTTTCTCAGTGAGACGACCTCACAACTAGCTATGCTAGTAGTAATGTAGTCAGCTTCAGCGGTGCTGAGGACTACAAACTTTTGCTTCCTGCTCATCCAAGATATCATGGCAGATCCTAAGCTGAAGCAACACCCAAATGTGTTTTTTCTGTTAGTAGAGTTACCAACCCAATCAACATAAGAGTACCCAAGTAGTCTTACATCTTCGACAATATATTTTAATCCAAGATTGATGGTCCAGTGCAGGTATCTCAACACATGCTTTGTAGCAATACGATGTGCATGAGATGGTTTAATCATATATTGGCTCAGAGTTTTGACCGCAAAACATATGCCCAGTCTAGTGTTCACTAAGAACATCAGTGCCCCACAACTTCTTCAGGATCTGCAGCTTCACCACACAACTTCTTGAAGTTCATCTCCATTGGAGTATTCAAGTATTTACATTCTATTATACCAAATCTTTCTAGCAACTTGACAATATATTTTCTTTGAGAAAAGAAAATCTCACTAGGTTTCTGGCATACTTCAAGACCCAGAAAGTAGTGCATCAAATGAAGATCTTTCATTTTAAATTCTGAAGCTAACTCCCTCTTACACTGGAGGATAAGTGGCTCACCACCGATAAAAAATAAATCGTCAACATATAATACCAAAATCAAAGGCATACCTTGGATTGTCTTGAAGTAAATATTTGGATCAACATTACTTCTAGTAAACCAAGCTTCATCAAGAAGCTATCAATGGCGGGCATACCAATCTCTTGGAGCTTGCTTCAAACCATAGAGGGTTTTCTTCAGTCTACACGCATGAGTTTTCTGGTCATGTACTTCAAAGCCTTGTGGTCGCTCCACAAATACTTCTTCCTTGAAGAAGCCATGCAAAAAAGCAGTCTTCACATCCATTTGGTGAAGGGATCATCCATGGCTAGCAGCTAGAGCCACAATAGATCAGATGGTTGTATAATGGGCAACAAGTGCAAAGATTTCATCATAGTCTATTCCCTCTTGATGAGAGAACCCTCTGGCCACAAATCTAGCTTTATATTTTTCAATACTGCCATCAACTCCATGTTTAATTTTTTACATCCATTTAGAAGACAACAAATTTACCTTGGGGTCTTGGAACCACTTCCCATACATCATTATGAATGACAGACTCATATTCTTCAGCCATTGCATCTTTGCACACTTGAGCCTTCACAAATTCTTCAAGAGTGTATGGTTTCTTGCTTTCTCTAAAGGTTTCTTTGGGAGTGGCATGTTTATTAGCATCTTGAAGGGTGTCACGAAGCCATAAATGTCTCCTTTTAGCAAGAGGATCACATGGAGGAGGATCCAAAGGATCCATGGGCTCTATGGGTTTATGAACATGATCAATTTCAGGCTCAGGATTTTCTTGTATCTCAAATGCATCATCTTGACTATCAACATTGGCAGGAGGAAGAGGAGTGTCTTTTGCCTTTCCAAGAGCTGCATCTTCATGAAATGATACATCCTTGCTAAACTCTATATTTCTTTGTCCAGGTACGTATATTCTATAAGCTTTAGAATTTTCAGAATAACCAACAAACATACCTTTCTTACTTGAAGCTTCCAGCTTGTTCCTCTTTTCTTTTGGCATGTGGAAGTAGACAGGGCAACCAAAGATCCTCAAGTGCCCAACCTTGGGTTTTTCACCAGAGAAGACTTCTTTCAGAGTCTTATTGTTTAGGGCATGGTGAGGAGATCTATTTTGAACATAGACAACTGTGTTAGCAACTTCTCCCCATAGAAACTTTGATAGTTGTTGATCATGTAACATAGCTTTCACTGCTTCCATAATAGTTCTATTCTCTCTCAACCACACCATTTTGTTATGGGTTATATGGTACTGTGGTCTCTTTCCTGATTCCAACTTCTTTGTAGAAGTCAATGAAATCATTTGAAGTGAACTCTCCTCCATTATCAGATTTGAAGATTTTGATTTGTTTTCCAGTTTGTTTTTCTACCAAAGCTTTGTAATCTTTAAACATGTTAAATGCTTGACTTTTATTTTTCAAAAAATAGATCCATGTCTTGCGAGAAAAATCATCCACAAAGATTATATAATACAAGTAGCCACCAAGAGAAGTTATAGGCATTGGTCCACATAAATCAGAATGTACAAGATGAAGTACTTGACTGGTTCTACTTTTGCTCGAAGGGAATGGTCCCTTTACTTGCTTCCCACTAGCACACCCTTGGCAAACTCCATCATGATCAGATCTAATCTTCGACATTTCGGAAACCATCTTTCTCACATGAGGTAATGCTTTATAGTGCAAATGAGCGAACCTTCAGTGCCAAAGTTCACTTTGATGATTGCTGTCATGGATCAATGCATGAATAGGTCTTCCATTGACTTTATACAGACCTTCACATCTTGATCCCAAAGTGAAGGCATCTCTCATGCTGGATCTCATCGACCAAGAGAGAACTTTACCATTTATGAAATAAACTTTCATTCCTTTATCTTCTAAAGTAGAAATAGAAACAAGATTATTTTCAGACTAGGTACATACAAAACTTCTTGAAGAGTTAAGGTTTTACCATGATCCAGATGGAAGGAAACAAAACCAGATCCCTTTATAGGATATGTAGAGTTGTCTCCAAGAATGATTTTCAAATTGGTCTCTCTCAATCAGATTAGAGTGCACTTCTATATAACCAACTATCAACCAACCAACTGTCGCAAGAATCTGCAGGAGATGAACTAGAAAGAACAAAAACAAAAAATTATTCTGATTGTGTTTCAACTGTATTGATATCATACCTTGGGTTCCTTGAAGAATGAAAGCTCCCTATATGAGTAGAATGAGCTTCTCTTCTTCTATAATTAGATTTGTTGGAACAATTCTTGAAGTTGGATCTTGGTGCTTCTCTGTTTTATGGACAATCACTAGCATAGTGGCCATTTTTATGGCAGTTGTAGCATTATACTTTGATAAGTCTCTGTTCCATTTAGAGGAACTTTTGGGAGCATACATTTTCAAATAGTGATGGCCTCTTCTTCCTTTCTTCTTCTTTCCTTGGACAACAAAGGCAGTAGGTTCTCCCTACTCATGATTGAGAACTCTTCCTTTGGAAATCATTCTAGCCTCTTCTTGACTGCACTTTCCCAGGAGCTCATCAAATGTAGGAAAGTTGTCGTTGTTATTGATGGTAATAATAAAAGTTTCCCAAGAAGAAGGAAGACATCCCAGCGTAATCAACACCAACTCTTTATCAGAAACTTCACCAGTAGTTGACAACTGATCTCTGATTTTTGATATCCTCATGAAATCTGCTTGAATGGTCTCTCCTCTGTTCATCTTAATATCCTTGAGCTGATTCTTCAGAGCAAGAATTTGACTCAAGTTGTTCACTTGATACATTCCAATCAGCTTGTCATACATTTCTTTGGCTTTCTTCAAGTTGGAGACATAAGTGATAAGGTGGTTTCCAATAGAATCAAGGATAATCTTTTTAGCCTTGACTTCTCCTTTCTTGTATCTGACATTGATAGCAACATTGGAGTTTTCAACTAGTTCTGCTACCTCTCCTTCAACATACTCCAAAACATCATGTTCCTCAAGAGTAATATCCAATCTAGCCTTCCAAGGGAAGAAGTTTGAAGCATCAACCGACTTCTCTTCATTCTTAAAGTAAGAGGAAGACATTTTGATTTGCTCAAAATTTCAGCAGCAAATAGAAAGGGACAACAAAAGATATTTCAACAGTAAATGAGATATTTCAGCGACAAAAGTGAAGAGATATTTCAACAGAAAATGAGTAGCAAGTAGAAGGAACAACAAGTGATATTTCAGCAGAAAATGGGTTGCAAATAGAGTGGACAACACTTGATATTTCAACAGAAAATGGGCTATAAATAGAGTGGACAACAAGAGATATTTTAGCAGAAAATGGGCTGCAAATAGAGTGGACAACAAGAGATATTTCAATAGAAAATGGGCTGGAATATCACTTGTCTTCACTAGAGCTCTGATACCATGTTGAAATTCTAAAGTTCTATGCTGTAACAATTACTTGATCCAATAACTTCTTTAATCTGCAATATTAGTTAGGTAATTGTAGATAAAACATAAACCATATACACAATAGAAGACAACCAAGAATTCAATAAGCCATAGTGGGTTTAGGTCCAATCACCAGGGTAAAACCCACAAGGGAAAACCCGACCAAATTATTCTTCTATTAGAAATCAAATGTTTTGTAGAGATACAGAATACAATGAGAGAAAGAAGAAGTTAACCCAAATTTGAAGAAGATCTTTGATAGCAGTAGTTGATGCAAACACTGAATTATTTTGGCTCACCAAGTTTTGCTCTTACTCTTCAAGACTCTCTCTCTCTCTCTCAATTCTTCTCTAGTCTCTCTAGTTCTCTCTTTCTCAAGTTCGTACTCTCCTTTCACAATGCACAAGTGAGTAGTAGAGAGGATGAGAGGCACAAATATATAGGAAGAGAAAGGAGGTCGAATTCATGAAGGAGTAACTCCCATGCCTTGAGGAGAAGTTACATATGTCAAAATAGGAGTGTAACTTATGCCATAAAGGAGGTACACTTGCCTTAGTAATTCATGCCATCAAGAGGGAGTACACATGCCTTAGTGACTTATGCCATAAAGAAGGAGAATGCATGCCTTAGTAATTCGAGCCATTAAGGAGAAGTGTAACATATGCATTAAAGAGGTGTAAAAGGAATCTTTTTACGACGAGTCATTAAAGTGTGTAAGAAAGTGTAAGAGATGCATAAGAGCATTAACGAGAGAGAGCTTAGAGGACTAAGGACGGATTTCCCATGAGTTTAAATAGTACACCTAACACTTGCTGCATCAGATAATGCTCACAGGGGTAAGTCAGTGGGGTTGTGTTGGAAATATTGTTGTCATTGATGTCAAAGACAAGAGGAGACTACAAATGTCTAACATAGAGATTGCAAGATGGAGATTGTTAGAAATATATTTTGGACTTTTGATGCCTAGTTTGGATACCTTATTTTTGAAGACCTTTTTACTCTAAGGACTTAGCTCAAATGGGAGCATATGATATATGGTTTAAATGCTTATTTCGAGACCTTTCCAACAATATATGGTACTCCCTCCAATGATACGAAAGGTTATGTCAAGTTGGTCTTGTTAGAAAGCATAGGCTGACTCAACTAGTTTTTACAAGTCAACCTTGTTGAGAAATCAATAGGCTTATGAATTAGGGTTGATTTCTTTGTCATGATAATTACTTGTGAATTTGTTGGATTCTTTATTAATATTATTATGTTCTCTTCTTTCATCAAGCAATTACCATAATATAAAACATGAAGATCAAAAGATGTAGGATCTCCAGGCTAGGGCCAAACCCTGACAAGGGGGAAAACCTAGAAAAAATTCCTCTTCTTATAGAATCAAATCAAAGTGAGATTTCCAAGACCCAAGAATTCAGCCTCCAAGATGCCAAGTCTAGCCCTCCAAATTCATCATCTTAGTCACAGAAATAACAACAAACTTTTCCACAGAGAAATTGCTTTCATTTAAGATCACTTGCCACAGAAGATTCACACTGCTCTCATACCATTTGCCACTGATAGCTCGCACCTTTCTTCAGAATTTTTGCCATAGGTAACTCACAGATATACGATCTCAGATTCTCACATTTCTCTAGATGAATTGTTGAAATTTCTAAGTCTATCCGTTAGAAATTTAATATGTATTTTGCTGGTTTATTTCTTCTACTTGTTACTTCTGAACAAGTTATTCAAAACATATAAATAACAAAATAAACACAATACAGTCTCAACATCTACAGACCATCAGCTGAAAGAAAACAAACACACAAGTGACACCGTTATTTTTGGACAAATGTCCCCTAAAAAACCCAATGCGGGAAAACCAGAGCAACTATTTTGAGGGTTTATTATTGTGTAGTATTTCCGTGAGTACAACTAGGTGCCAAACTGGCTCACCCGACAGAGAAAAATAACTAGCAGCAATACCTCTCTATTCAGAAACAGGTATACAGAAAACTTGTCGCATGAAGCCCTCTCCAACGACTATGAAGCTCTGCGTTGGCCCTTCTGGCCTCTACGTCAGCCTTCTGAGGCATTGCGCAACCTCTAGGACCCTCTGCGTCACTTCAACTGCTCTCTGCGTGGATGACGTAGTCCCTTTGGGCTCTGCGCTGTCTCTGCTGGGCTCTGCGTGGCTTGCCCTAGCTGCTGCTTCTTGCTCTTTGCCTCTGCGCCGGTCTCTTGGCACTGTCTTTGCCTCTCTGTCCAGTACTCTGCCCCTCGCTGCTGATCACTGATTCGACTTTGCTTAGCACCCCACTCTAGCAAATCGAATCACTGATCACTCTGGTGTATCTTCCAACTGACCCTCAAGCCTCCTCTTATACTTTTCTTGTTGGTCCTTCAACGGCCGAGATTAAATCTCTAATCAATGGCTAAGATTAGATTTGGCTTGATTCATAGCTTTTGGAACCTTCTAACCCAGTTTTATATTAATACCCATTAATATTTTATTTTTTGTAAGTTTAGACTTAGGAATTCCATTAAAAACATTCATTATTTTAATATCTCCCAAACTGGGTACAATTTGTCCAAACCATCTCTGGGTTTTGGAGATCTCATGTGCTTTAGCCTCTCCACCAATTTTCATGGCTAGAGCACATACGATGCTACTCCAAATCAACATGAATAGTCCAGGAAAAAACTCGCATGTTTTCACCATAAAGTAGCCTCTGAATTTTGCATGCCTCAGAACTCATCACAGAAAAAAACACATCGAATTGCTTGCCATTTGGTGGAGGATGCATGCCAACATATAGTTGTTCTCATATGCAAAAAGACACATCCTTTCAGTGAACCGACTTGACATCCAGGAGGGCGACTTGTCTTCTTAAGGTGAATTGACCAAAATTACATTAAAAAAAATTCTTTCTTTTTCCTTAAGAAGTCCAAATAGGACTTTGACTCAATGGATCCTAGAAGCATGAAGAACATGCTTATCTAATGAAATATATATATATATATATATATATATATTTTTTTTTTTTTTCTTTTTTTTCTTTTTACATCAAATACATAATGTTACAAGTACACAAATAATTATGAAAACTGAACCTAGTTACATTTTCCAACACTCCCTTTTAATTAGGGAGGTATTCATAATTATACAACAGGATACGAGGATACTCAAACTGAAATATTCTTATAAAGATTCAAATTGATAAGCCATCATCAAGTGTTAGCATCATAACCAACATTGTCAAATTGCAATATAGCAAGGCCTTGACTAACAAGCTCTAATTCTACACTAGATTAGAGCACATTGTTGGGAGGCATACATTTGGACACCATCACCACAACTTCTCAAGGCACATACCCCATTTGGATGTTCACTAGGTATGTCCTTACATGACTATTCGTATCTTGGATCCCTAATCCTCAAAGAATATCGATCCTCTTCGACTACTCTTATCTTGGATACCCTGGGGCCTATCCTATCCTCAAAGAGAATCCCTCCATGGGGCTACTACTTATCTTGGATTCCAAATCCTCAAGGAGTTTCTGTCCCAAATGCTTATCCAATCCTCCATTCTCCCTACTAGTGCCTTCACTAGACTTATGGTTGTCAGTTTTGGTCTAGTGCATGACACATGGAGAATACGGTGTCCACCATCACTCCTCCTCAATTGGGGAAGAGATCCTTCTTTTCAACCAAGGAGACATAACCAAAAGTCTTAGCTTGTCTCATACTTCATTAATACATCGACTACTTGTTCTTCCATGGAGATATAGTTGTAGCTTTGGTTGTGGGGGAACGGCTCCCCCCCCCGAACCCACTCTCGAAGCGCTTTGGGAGCGCGCTCCCGAAATCGCTCTCATAGGGAGCGAATTTCAGGAGAGAAATTTTCGCCCCCTAGCCTTTTTTGAAATTTTTTTTGGCAGTAACATTCCAAATGCGATTTATTTTCAAAGAAACAAATAATTTTTGAGTGGGGCAACCTAATGATCAAGCCTGTGGCCCTAGTATTGATATGTGATTCATGGTAATGTTAAATTCTTAAAGTAAATGTGACATTTTACTTAATCTTCATTTTTCATCCTTTTACTTAAATGTTTAACATTACCATGAAATGACTCAGGATGTTTGAGAGTGGTTCCGACCTCATTGGATTTCATATGGAGAAAGTAGAATTTTAGATCTCATTCAAAATCCAGCAGACTTATCAGTTTTTTAGGATTTCAGGATTGGGGGGATTGCAATGTTTCCATTGGATTTTGTCATGTATTAGGGTATGGAACTCATATTTAATCAAGAGCACCAATCCCTCTATGTACCTTGATGATAGTGACATTGGTTGTCAAACTCCTCTATCATGACCCTACTAAAAATGTACCCATCACTCAAACAAAATCTTGACATGACATGCTATGCTTTTTCTATCTTATGTTAATGCTTAGAGGGTGATATTAATGACAAAGATCCTGATTTTCCAGCAAGACTAAAAATTTTTACATTTCTCGTGGCGGTAAGAGGCCCAAGCATTAGCAATAGATAATAGATTTACTTGTCTTTTCTAGTTTCTAGTAGTTTTTTATAACTGGTGACTCTTTTATATTTATTATGATATTTTTTGTAAACAATATATGACAATTTAAGTTTGACGTTTGAAGTTGGTAGTTATAACTCATTGGTAATGAATTATGAATATGATGCTTCCTGAAAGTTGTTTCATTTCATTTCATTTCGTGTTAGATATTCTTTGTTGTAATGGTTACACTCAGCTTACAAGTACAACTTTGGTGATCAATGATGATAGCTGTTATATATTGAATTTTGAAAGCTTGAAACTCTAATATTGATGAATCATGAGACTCAATATGTTGTATGTTACTAACTTGTGGACATGGCTGATGAAGATTATAACTTCTAGATGATTGATGTTATATGGTTCGATCTATGTTTTTATTCTTTTTATATCTAATTCATCATTCTACATGCTTTTGTTGACATATATGCATCAAAATATAAAAAAATATATATTATATAAAAATTCGCTCCTCGATTCGCTCCCGAATTGGGAGCTTCAGAAAATGTCGCTCTTGCTTGCGCTCCCGCTCCCAAGTAACCTTGGTTGTGGTTGCAAGGCTCCTTTCTCACATTACATCATACTTGAGCTTTGACCTTCTTGGATGTCAAACATTTTACGGAGCCAAATTCTTTCACACTCTATCTTCATGATAGGATTTCTCGACTCCTTATAACATCATATCATATCAAACTTTGACCTTCTTGGATCTTAACTATCATCATACGACTTTGTTATCAAATGATTCATCTATCATCTTCAAGGAGCTAAACTCCTCACAACTGATAGCACATGCCATCTTCCTTTCATAACAAAATCCTGTCCTCATGTTCTTCCAAGCCATCATCAGTGTTGTCCACTCAATCCATGTGCTCTTAAATCGAATTAAACAAAACAACTTAGGTACATCATATTGTCTCAAGTGCTATCTTACTTTTTTTAAGGGTGGTTCGTGGACACTGAGTGACTGCTACATCCATGGAAAAATCCAGGTAGATCAACCCGAAGGGATCTAACCGCTGACCAAACTAGCAAGGCCTAACCCCAAGGGCGTCGAGGAGATTTGACCCCGTGACCTCCTCATAAGCGAGGTAATTAGCAACAAGAACTTGACCAACTGAGCTATCCTTAGGGCTAATTGCTATCTTATTAGCCTCCCATACTTCTGCAATATATCTTTCCAAGGAGCCAAATCATGTTCCAAAACAAATCATCAATTATAGCCTCTAGTCAAGGTGTGGGATTCGTCATGACAAATTCTGCTATTTGCTCCCTCTGAGATCAACATTCCTTTGCATGGTCTATCCTCATATTGCAACAGAGTTATGCTTCATGCTCTTCAGTGTTCAATAATCAATCAAAGTGTTCTTGGAACGAACCAATCAACAAGTTTCAATATTGTATCCATCAGGGTCCTTACAACTCCCTTTTCCATTTGTGGTAAGTGAACTTCTTGCCTTTTAGTCGACTTCTTTGATTCAGGCTTCAAACTGCTCCATTCTTTCTTCATTTTGGTCTTCTTGTATATCATCCTTATCCCCATCATTATTAAGGAGTCATCATCAAACACAAGTCTTTCTTCACTTTGTTCTTCCATCCTTCTAATTTTGCTTCCACAACTTTGACAACCTTCATTATGTGCCTGCAATTCTCACCAGCAAGTACAACCAAGAAAAATATACAAAGACAAGAGAATAGAATCAAGAAGGTACTTATCTCTTAAGAGCATGATGTCAATCTTGTCATTCTAGGGTTTTTCTTTTTTTAGAGAAAACAATTAGCTAGGGTTTCTAGGGTCTTCTAATTCAAATCCTTGCTAGGGTTCATAAACCCTAGGTTCTTCATTTGCAAATTCTTAATGCAAACCCTAGAAATCATGTATACTCTTTTCAAATTCTGTATACTAAAGGGTTAGTCGCAAAACCCTAGAAACACCACTTCTATTTATGAAATTTTCAAATGTATGCAAGAGTATACTAAAGTTCTCTACATCAGCCTTATTCATGATGCATTGCAGAAATAAAAGTGTACGTACCTTATTCAAACTTTACCTTATTCACTCTAGCAGAGATTCTTCAGTTTGGCAAGTACCAAGGATGTTTCAATTTCTTACAGGAATTCTTTTGAGATGCTGGCATAGATAGGTTGAACTTATTGATGCAGTGGATTCTTTTATGTATAGATGCTTTTCATACTTGTGCTCCATGAACTTCAAATCTCTTGTAGCTTTGGTCCCTTCAACAAGGTGATCTTCTGCAATTGTTTAGAGAATTGTCTTGAATGTCATATATAGGAAGTGTCTTTGCTTGGTATGGGTGCTGTTGCTTGCCTTGGATAGTTTCAAATTAGTGGTTTGCTTCAGAACTTGTGATGCTTCCCATAAAGATGTCTTTCTTTGTGCTTTCGTACTTTCATACAGAGGTCATATATCATCAAGGTTACTATCATGCATTATATCATTGTCATGGAAATGAGTGATACTTATCAATTGTTGTCAAGCCATTCTTCACTGGTGTAATACTGTCAAGTTATTGTTATGATGTCAACCATGCTTTGTTGTCATACTGTCCAATGTACAAGGGTATATATATACATCTGTCATGTCACTGTCAATGAGGCAAGCCATATATCATGATCTGCGATATAACTCACATTGCTCAGACTTGTGTTGCCTCAGTATATCAACGTCAAATCTTTGTATTACTGTCATACCCTGGGATTGTCAACTCACAGTTTCTTGCATTGCTTCGTATTACTCTCATAACATATCTTAGAAGGAACTTGTATCATTGCCAAACTTTGGAGGAGATATCACATCATTGGTGTAACTTGTATTATGCATATCACTTGTTATGTCAATAAAGGTAACTTATAGAAAATAGGAACCCGTACCACCGTAGAGAATTAGCATTATAGTCATAGTGTAAGTGACACGGATCACTGTTCCAGAAGGAGAAGCATCTCACACCATGCAACAAATCACACACTTACCATGCAAAATTAGGTTGGTGCCTACATACATTTATAAAGATAAGTTTTTGTGGTCTTCTCTTGCAAGGGTTTCCACATTAAACTTTGGCTACTATGATTTGCATTTACATGTATTTAATGTTATGAAGTTAATGAATGATTGATGAATGTTCATTTAAGAAAAAAGGATCTTATATTGATTCACCCCTCCTTTAGTATAAGCATATGTGCAATAGATTGAAACTAGTGAAAATGAATCACACATTGTTAATTGTCACTTCTTGCAAACGCACTTGGTAACCAAGACATTCTAGGAAGGTCACCCATCCCAAGACTCCTCTTTCTCAAACATGCTTAACCATGAAGTTTTTCCCCATAGTCAATCCCATTTAACTTCCTATCCCATTTGCAAAACCTTAGAAAGTATTGTGCCTTATTAACTATTTTTTTAGGGTTCCCTTCTCTTTATTTAACCATGTGTGGGGATTTTGCAGTCCAACATATTGAAACATCGTTTTTTGGGACGAGTTGCATATTCAAATTCCTTCATCTATGACCCATATCCCATGGATGCCTTTCATTGATGACTAATTTCTCATGAGCTTGAATAGTCCACTTAGTGTTCATTGCATCAAGTGATGCTCGCAGGTTTGAAGAAGTGGGAATGAAATTGGGGAAATGAATCACACAACGTCAATTGTCACTACGGGGACTTGCACCTGGTAACTAGGACTTCTTGTGAAGGTCACCCATCTCAAGGTTTCTCTAGCACAAATATGCTTAGCCATGGATTTTTATCCCCATAGTCAAACCCGTTTAGCTTTCTACCCCATTTGGAAAACCTTGACAAGTATTTTGGTTTATGAACTATTCATTCAAAGCCTCCTCTTTATTTACACATGGGGTTTCGGCAGTCTAACATTATGAGGCATCATCTTTTGAGATTAATTTTGTGTTCAAAGTCATTCATCTATGATCCATATTCCATGAGCATCATTCACTAACGATTAATCCTCATGAGCTTAAATAGTCCCCTTAGCACTCATTGCTTTAGGTGATGCTCACATAGGTGAAGAGATGGGATTGAAATTGGTGAATGAATCACACAATGTCAATTGTCACAGCTTGCTACACTTAATTCATCAATGCCATCAATTCTATGAAATTTTGTGTCATTGAGATAGAAAAATGAGTATGATCAACTTCCAAGAATAATGATGCTATTCCCCAAATCCCATCCCCCAAAGTTTTTAAACTTATTGGTATTCTAGGAATACTGGATATTATTGATATATTTTTCTTCTTGTGGCAAACTGCCTAGGCCCTGGATTATTATTTTTGGTGAAAGTAATAGACTTACGCCAAATTCTGCAAATGAAGAAAGAGCTTTCAAGGTAGAAGGCTTCAGAAAGGCTAAAGCTCTGTTGATAGGAAGTTGCACTGATATCTCAGCATTCCATTTACTTACTCCATGCTGAATCATAGGCCATGAAATGTTGAAAATATGATTTTTGATTCTGTTGGATACAAATGATTATCATTTTATTGGATTTTAGTATTAGCATCTCAGCTATGCTTTTTTGAAACCTCTGCTTTTCACTTTGACCAGTCATGAAGTTTTTTGTTTCAGCTAGATAGCTGTCTTGAGTTGTTCTAGCTTTGTGATAATCTCACTTTTTAGTAATGTGAAAAACATCTGTGATGACTACATGCTTATTTGATTATTTCTTGTGACTCTTCCGTGGATGATGTATGTTTCTGAAATAGTTTTTATGCTTTAAACGTATGCTGCTCCTCTTTTGTGCAGAGTAGATAGATATGCTAGGTGCAGTTAAAGGGTGTCTTACTCAGGTTTGCAGCTGGGAATAGAATTATAACAAACATTTTTGTAAATGCAACTGGAAACCTTGTGCAGTGGGATTGTGATTCTTTGTACTGGTTCGTGGATTATAAATTTGTTTATTGAATATTAGTGGACTTTCATAGGATAAGAAATCAATGAGTCATACCGTTGATTTCTTTATGTCCAATTTGATTATTTCTCATGCTTAGCTTATTTGATTTTCTCTTAATAAGAAGGGAAGACTTGCAAACAACTTGAACATTATCTGTCTTTTTCCCATAGCTTGATAGAATTTACATATTGTTAATTTTATAGCCTTTTCTTCCTTGTTTTCTTATGTATGTATATAAACACAGAGTGATGTAGTACTTCTTTCACCATTACTGTCAAGTATGAGCCACTAGCTTTTTCAAATATGTGGTATTAAAATACTATTTTCAATACTGAAATTGTCATTGACAAACTATATTATATTGTTCTTCATTCTGATTATGCTCGAACATTCCAATTTTATTCCTTATGGTTTGCTCGTCAAATCCTTGTAGGTACTGGGATCCATACTATTACAAGAAACGAAGAAGAAAGACAGAAGGCGGAATGAATTTTTTTGAATCTGTAATATTGTTTTATTCAAGAACCAAAAACCATACTTGATTAGTTTCAGAAATTGGAAATTATTGATGCACTGAATAACATGCAGTCTGATCTAACTTTATATCATCTGCAGGTGTTCTCCTTCGTTTTTGGGGATGGTGATCCCAATCAAGAGATTGAAGAAGAGAGATGGAAATTGGTAAGTGTTAATGCTTGAATAGGGGAAAATAAAAAAAATGCTCTCAACATAGATGATTAGACTTTTGCCACCTCACTTACTGTCTTTCTTGGAGCTATAGATGGTATGAGAACTTCTTTGGATTTGGACAATGTATGGCTGGTAAGCCATATAATCTACTGCTGATGCTATGCCACTTTTCCAAAATTTCTAGAAATGGGGAACACCATATCTATGTTTAAATATTCATAAACAGTAGGATTTTGTTTTGGAAAAAATCTCTTATATTTACAGAAAAATATTTACAAATAGAAATGCAAAAAGCAGAAGGTTATATGGAGTAGATTTCATAACTTCCTTCTGAGAGTTACTAGTGTAGAAATAAAAGCCTAAAGGGAAGTAATTAGAGTGATCCGAAGATTGGCATCTTTGATCGATAAAGCTCCTTTTGCCAAAAGACGACGATGAACCCCATCTTTCCACAAAGAGCTGAGAGCAGACAAGGAGCTAACCTCCTGTTCGGCAACAGACATTCACCTGTGTTACTACAACACAAATAATACTGTAATCTGTAGGCAATGCCAAAGCCTGGAAATAGCAATGTGAAGAAGAGCATGACCATCCCCAAACAAAGGATCCTGCTAATGCACTCTGTCCTGAAGAAACACCAAGTGATGATTGTTAAACCAACCATAACAGTGCTTGACAAACAGACAGTCCTAGAAGATATGCTTCATGGTCTCCGAGTATTAACAAACTGGACATAATCCATCTGAGAGACCAGTCTTGGCCAACCTGACAAAATCCCCTGATATGACAAGCCAAGCTAAAAGCCTCAGCTTGTAAGAAAGCTGAACTGTCCAAGCACTGTGGAGACACTGAGTCCAATGCTCCTCTGGTTTCTTAGATACCCATTGAATATTAAGAATTGGAGAAAGAAAATGTCACAGATGAAGTGCTCAGTATAAGTGGTGGGAGCAGTTGAGTCATACTGCTGAAGTGGTTGACCAAAATTCCAACCTCTCTCTTTCCAAAAGAGAAACATTAGGAAAAGCATAAAAGCTTCTTTTAGATGAACAGCCATTTTTACATTATTGAATTGGAAATTGCTTTTTTTTCTAGTCTTGTCTTTTTTTTTTTGACCTTTTAAGTTTCTAAGTTGCAGTAGCATTGTTAACAGAGAAGCCTTTGGCTCTTGGAGAAAGACACTACAAGAAAGCAAATCATGATAGCAGAGTTAGTGTGCAATGCAGCCCTAGACAGATCTTGGGTAGTGAACTTTATACCATTACGTTGTGACTCCATGTTGAATGTGTATTCACACAAAGTTCCAAGTTTAGACTCTAGTGTAATGACAACAAAACTGAATAAATTGAAAACAACATGAATGTGCACATTAAAAATAGAACATAAACAACAGCAACGACAATGTCAATGGTAACACAAGGAATGGCAATAGTAATATGCTCTTTTTCAATACAACCTTCTAATTGCATCTTGTATATGTCATTAATATAGTTGGAGCTATGGAGCATAGATAAAATGATGCCTCCATTGTGTTGGCAAGATAAGTTGAAAATGGGAGGTCTCTTATATAGACTTGAAATATGGAACTAGGTTCGGTCTTCATAATGACATGTGTAATCATGATTTTATGTATTTGATGCTATGTTACTGGATCAATCTGGCCTAATGGCTGGATCCACAGATCCCTGGATCGGAGACGGATACGGATCCGGATCCCAGCTTCTCTTCGTGGGTAAAAAGCAAAACGGTCAAACGCACAAATCTGCAGCGAACACCAGTGCAAAATTTCGAAAGGGAAAATTCAACCGTCAACTCGCAAGTCAATGAACCAATCAATGTCCGCGAAAATAATGAGTTAGTGTTAACGATATAATGAATCAACGTCCGCGAAAATAATGAATTAGAGTTAATGAATTAATGAATCAACGTCCACCAAAATAATTTAGGGAGTTGGCTGGCCACAATTTATTATTTTATGTTAATTGACCATATTATAAACTTTAATGTGTGTGGATGTGACGTGAAAATTATAATCGCTTATAATACAAGACGTTATAAACTTTAATGGACGTGGATGTCACGAAAATTATAATAGACCTATTGTTAATTTAAATATTTAAAGTTTAAAAAGTAAGTTTTTATTTTAATCAATTTTAAAATTTCTCTTCATGTTTAAAAAGTAAGTTTTCTAAAATAAGTTTAATAATTTGCTTAATATAAATATTATAACTAATAATTGATTTTTAAATATTTATAAATGATGCATTAATTTTATTACAATTAAATTAATAATTATTTTAGATATTTATAAATGATGCATTAATTTTATTATAATTAAACTAATAATTATTTTTTAAAGTATTACATTGAATATATATTTAAAAATTCACATATGTTTTTTTATTTTTATATAAATTTAATTAATGTTTAATTAATATTAATAAATGATACATTAAGTATGGAATTATTTTATAATAATTATTTATTGTATGTAAAAATTATATATTTAAAAACTAACTTATGATTTTATTTTTATATTAATACAAACTTTAATTTTAAAAATTTTAAATATTTTTATTTGCTTGTACTTGACGTTTCCTTGCCGTTTCCGGATCCTGGCTTTTCAAAAAATTAGCGGATCCGTATCCAAATCCGTATGCGTATCCAGATCCAGATCCGAATCCTGGTAACTTAGATAAAAGGGAAGTAATTAGAGTGATCCAAAGATTGGCATCTTTGATCAACAAAGCTCCTTTTGCCAAAAGACGACGATGAACCCCATCTTTCCACAAAGAGCTGAGAGCAGACAAGGAGCTAACCTCCTGTTCGGCAACAGAAATTCACCTGTGTTACTACAACACAATTAATACTGTAATCCGCAGGCAATGCCAAAGCCTGGAAATAGCAATCTGAAGAAGAGCATGACCACCCCCAAACAAAGGAGCCTGCTAATGCACTCTGTCCTGAAGAAACACCAAGTGATGATCCTTAAACAAACCTTAACAGTGCTTGACAAACAGACAGTCCTAGAAGATATGCTTCATGCTCTCCGAGTATTAACAAACTGGACATAATCCATCTGAGAGACCAGTCTTGGCCAACCTGACAGAATCCCCTGATATGACAAGCCAAGCTAAAAGCCTCAGCTTGTAAGAAAGCTGAACTGTCCAAGCACTGTGGAGACACTGAACCCAATGCTCCTCTGGTTTCTTAGATACCCATTGAATATTAAGAATTGGAGAAACAAAATGTCACAGATGAAGTGCTCAGTATAAGTGGTGGGAGCAGTTGAGTCATATTGCTGAAGTGGTTGACCAAAATTCCAACCTCTCTCTTTCCAAAAGAGAAACATTAGGAAAAGCATAAAAGCTTCTTTTAGATGAACAGCCATTTTTACATTATTGAATTGGAAATTGCTTTTTTTTTGACCTTTTTAGTTTCTAAGTTGCAGTAGCATTGTTAACAGAGCAGCCTTTGGCTCTTGGAGAAAGACACCACAAGAAAGCAAATCATGATAGCAGAGTTAGTGTGCAATGCAGCCCTAGACAGATCTTGGGTAGTAACTTTATACCATTACGTTGTGACTCCATGTTGAATGTGGATTCACACAAAGTTCCAAGTTTAGACTCTAGTGTAATGACAACAAAACTGAGTAAATTGAAAACAACATGAATGTGCACATTAAAAATAGAACCTAAACAACAGCAACGACAATGTCAATGGTAACACAAGGAATGTCAATAGTAATATGCTCTTTTTCAATACAACATTCTAATTGCATCTTGTATATGTCATTAATATAGTTGGAGTTATGGAGCATAGATAAAATGATGCCTCCATTGAGTTGGCAAGACAAATTGAAAATGGGAGGTGTCTTATATAGACTATGTTGAAATATGTAACTAGGTTCGGTCTTCATAATGACATGTGTAATCATGATTTTATGTATTTGATGCTATGTTGCCAGATCCGTTTGGCCTAATCGCTGGATCCACGGGTCCCCGGATCGGACATGGATACGGATCCAGATCCGCAGAGATCCGCCCAGCTTCTCTTCGTGGGTAAAAAAACTGTCAAACGCACAAATCTGCAGCGAACACCAGCGCAAAATTCCAAAAGGGAAAATTCAACAGTCAAGTCACAAGTCAATGAACCAATCAACGTCCGCGAAAATAATGAATTAGCGTTAATGAATTAATGAATCAACGTCCGCGAAAATAATGAATTAGAGTTAATGAATTAATGAATCAACGTCCGCCAAAATAATTTATGGAGTTGGCCAGCCACAATTTATTATTTTATGTCAATTGACCATATTATAAGCTTTAATACAAGACATTAAAATTTTATAAACTTTAATGTGTGTGGATGTGACGTGAAAATTATAATCGCTTATAATACAATACATTATAAGCTTTAATGGATGTGGATGCGACGAAAATTATAATAGACCTATTTTTAATTTAAATATTTAAAGTTTAAAAAGTAAGTTTTTATTTTAGTCAATTTTAAAATTTCTATTCATGTTTAAAAAGTAAGTTTTCTAAATTAAGTTTAATAATTTGCTTAATATAAATATTATAACTAATAATTGATTTTTAAATATTTATAAATGATGCATTAATTTTATTATAATTAAACTAATAATCATTTTAAATATTTATAAATGATGCATTAATTTTATTATAATTAAACTAATAATTATTTTTAAAGTATTACATTGAATTATATTTTTAAAAATTCACATATGTATTTTATTTTTATATAAATTTAATTAATATTAATAAATGATACATTAAGTATGGAATTATTTATATAATAATTATTTATTGTATGTAAAAATTATATATTTAAAAACTAACTTATGATTTTATTTTTATATTAATATAAATTTTAATTTTAAAAATTATAAATATTTTATATTTGATTGTACTTGACGTTTCCTTGCCGTTTCCAGATCCTAGCTTTTCAAAAAATTAGCGGATCCGGATCCAAATCTTGGTAACTTAGATTTGATGTAAAGAGAAAAATAAAATTATTATTGTCATTCTTGAGTTATGGGTTTCATGTTCAAGGTTATTTGGTTTATAGGTCAAGCACCCATTGAGTGCTTCTAGGGCTTGTCATTGAGTCAACAAGTCAATTGAGTCATTATCATGTATGGAAGACCCATTCGGGCATCATGTATAAAGTCAAAAGAATTATTGTAAGTCAAAATGAGTCAAATTTCCCCTCCAAGACAAGTTGGCCTACAATGAAACAAGTCGGCCTACATAAAATGACAAGTCAGCCTTCAAGCAGTGACGTAAAGCCTATATACAAGGAAGTTGATCACACTTGAGATCCATCCATTCATCATTCAAGAAGTGCGAAAAAGGAGGAGAAATATGTCGACTAGGTCTGCAACTTCATAAGAAGAAAACTGAGTTAATCAAGAACTGTTTTGGGGCTACTTTCCTCCACACGTGCGAGAGAATCTAGGGCAACTTTCTGTTGCAGCGAGATCAAGAATTACAGTCACTTCAAGAGGCTGAAACAAGGTGTCAAAGGATCAGTTTGCAAAACCAATTTGTTAAGGAAGAAGGATTAACCCAAGCGAAGAAGAGAAGACTCACATATTATGCCCTAAATTGTCCTCGTGTGGAACTGCACCAATTATAGGCATGCCAGGAATTGCAGACCTGTGATAGAGGCCGATATTTTGAAGAGGAGCCGAAATTTGAAGAAATGAGGCAAGTTTGACTGGCATTGACTTTGAGAAGGAAAACTCATTAGAAGGAGGTTTGACTTGGTCTTGGAGGGGTCTTGGTCAAGGGTCATAGGTCTTGGAATTCGTCATTTGAAGTTCTATAAGAAGAGAAGAGTTCTTGTGGGTTTTCCTCTCAAGAGGAGAGGTTTTGGCCCTGATTGATAGCCTATATCTTGTGTCCTCTTGTCTCATTGTTCTTTATTGTTTGATAGCTGTTTGATGATAAGAACACTAACTATAATCAAGTAAAAGAAGAAGTTAATGAAGTGAAGTCAAAATACATCACAAACAACTATCAAAGCAAGAGAAATAAATAAGAAAAATAAAATTATTATATTGACTTCCTTCATGGGTTTCATGAGCAAGGGATTTTGTTTTTGAGTCAAGACTCCCATTGAGAGTCTTTAGGATTTATTTATCATCTAGTCATAAAATGTTAGAGTCATTGTCATGTAAATGAAGTCATGTTACACTTTGTAAAAGGTCAATCTTGTCTATGTAAAGTATCCTCCAAGAACTTGTCACCTAACCTCTTCAAGTCGGCCTACAAACGATGAAGAAACTGCTAGATAAAGTTAGCCTAACTCCAGCTATCAAGTCGGCCTAAAGACCCAATGAAGAGGTGTATAAATAGAAGAACTCAACCTCCATTCAAAGCAAGGAATTCGATTTGAATTCGGTCTAAGAGAAGTGCGAAGAAAGGGTGTAGAAGAAAGTGCGAAGTAAAGGCAATGAAAGGGTTTCTTCTACGGCTACAAAAGTCATTCTTTTGGGGCAACGAAGAAGCGTTCTTTTGGATAGCGAAGGAAGGTATCTTCTGGGGCAATAGAAGAAGACTCTTCTGGGTGATCGAAATAGAGACCGAGTTTCTCTATTGAAGACTTGGAGACCAAGATTCTTTAGGGAAGTTCTGAAAGAGCAGTGGAAAGGATAGAGTTCGAGTTTCTCTAGAAGGTGTCGAGGAGAGGCAGTTCAAGATTAAGAAGAAAGGCGAAGGAAGGAAGAGGTAGAACATCAAGGTTAGTGACAAGGTTCTTGGGAGGATACTGGAGTCAAGGGTCTATGTCAAGGTCTTGGTACTTATCAATGGAAGATCTAGAAGAAGAATTTTGATCGGGTTTTCCTCTCAAGAGGTGAGAGGTTTTGGCCCTGGCTGAGAAGCCTACATACTATGTAACTTGTCTTTATTGTGCTTATTGGTAATTGTCTTGATGAAGAGAACACAATAATAAGATAACAAAGAAAAGATTATAAACTAAGAAGTAAAAGTGTATTGCAAGCAATTATCAAGCAGAGAAATTGTTAACTTTGAATGCCTTAGTTTTCTCAACATGGTATCAGAGCTTAGGTGCTAAAGACAAGAAGGGGCAGCCAAGAACAAGTAGACACAAGAGAATCGATCTTCAAAAGAAAGGCATCAAAGCAAGTCGAAGGTTATCAATGCAAAAAGATCAAGATCTACATCAAAGAAACCCTAGATCGAAGAAGGAAGCAGGAAGAAAGACCGAAACCCTAGGATATCATGACATCATCAAAGGAGTGAAAGCTCTTCAAGAAAGGAGGAAGACTAGAACGTTCAAGAAGGATCATGAATCAAGCTCTCTCTCATCAATCACTCAAGAAGAAGATCCTCTATCAACATCGAGATTAAGGAGGAAGCAAGCAACAATCACTCAAGTAAGTCTATGACTATATCTGATAATATCAAAATGTCTTTTTGCAAGGAAAGCAATAAATTGGTTGGGGCTGTAAATTTCCTTGCATGGAAGAAAAGGACAGACTTAAATCTTATTGAGAATGAGGTCATGGATCACATTAAGGGATCAATAACCCAGCCTCCAAAAGAAGATACTCAAGCACATGCTAGATACATGAAAGGAGAAGTGAGAGCCCAAAGGATTCTTATAGAATCTATAAAAGACTCTCTAATCTCATATATATCAAAATTGGAGACTGCAAAGCTATATATGACAAATTGGTAGAGTTGTTTTCCGTAAGTACTGTAGGAGAAGTAATCTCTCTAATGCAAGAAATCTACAAATTGAAGATATCCAAGGAAGATGGAGTAGCCTCATATTTCATGAGGATATCAGAAATTCGAGATCAACTACAAGAACTAGGAGAAGTTATGTTTGATAGAGAGATGAACATAGTGGTACTAAATGCACTACTAGAAGAATGGGGTAACTTCAAGTTTATATGGGAAGAAAGAGACTACTCCATTTCAAGATCTATGGTCAATTTGTAAGATCGAAGAAACCCGACTGAAGGCAAAGATTGATGTTGGACCAAGTGAACAGAATCAAGCATATGCTGTGATGACAAGAAGAAAAGGAAAATTTGGAAAGTTCATTCCTCCAAAGAAAAGGAAGAACATGGATAAGATAAGATGCTATGGATGTCATGAACTTGGGCACTATAGAAGAGATTGTCCTAATCGTAGTAAGGACAAGAGGAATAGGGAAGAAGCCCACATTACTGAAGAAGTGAAAGAACCTGAGTCAAAGAAGCTTAAGAATGAAGAAGTAAAAGATCTCTACTATGACTGAGATGATCTTCTTCTAGAAGGTACTTTCCACGTGTAAATAAGATAGGATGCATCAAATTAGAAAATAGCATTATAGAAGCATTAGAAGTAAGAGCTCGTGACATGGGAAGCAAAAAGTATGTCTGGTACAAATCCTACTGATTACAAAGAATAGGAAGCTCTTAGGAAACCTCATTAATACTTATAGAAAGTAGCAGAGGTCATCATCGTCTAGGACCATCATAGTCAACAAAGAAAACATATGTCGGGTGAGGATATGAAACATCCTCAAATCCTAATCAAAGGATGCAATGATGGAGAAAGAAAAGCAAGGTTTTCATCAGGAATTCCAACTCATGGGATTCAAGGGGTGATGGCATGATGACATAACAGGAAAGTAGGATAAAATCCTTTCGAATGAAGCTGCTACAGGAAGTCTGGATGACCAAAAGAAAAATGAGGTATGTATGCTTACATAGATAATTATGAAAGTCATGTCATATGTTTGCAGATAATATGGACCTCTATTTCCATCATGGGAAATATGATCAAGAAAAGAAAGGATCTCCTCCTCTGAAGAATTGCAGCAAAGCATAAGTCACACTAGATGAAATCAACATAATATGTTTTCATATGAAGCATGAGGAAGCTGACTACAATCAAGGAACTATGATTGGAAGTTCCTGGGAATGAAGTGTGAAAAGATAGGAAGAGATCATGATAATATGCAACAAAGGTAGAAGACATTCAACATCTGAAGTTCAAGAAAATTTGACTAGAATATCTTCCAACAGTATGTGAAGACTCTGATAGAAGTCGAAAAAAGATAGACACCCTTGATAATATATATTTGTGGGAGATATGTCAATCTGCATGTAGGATGCTGATAAGATCATCACAAAGGTAACCTTGATTTAAAAGTGTTCATTATTTCTGAACTAATATTTGGATGGGCTTATGTAGGACTACCAAAGGGAAATCTATGGATGACTTCCAAGTGAACCATATAAAAGGATGTAATGTCCCTTTGAAAATTATGGCATGAACGCATAATGACATGAAGCAAAGCCAGATGGAAAATCTGATGGATCACTTTCTAATGAGTTGAGGACATGACTGACTCATGGACAAAAGTGATGGATGATATGTGCCCTATGTAGAAGTTCCCAAAAGATGAAGACTCATTGACAAAGAAGAAATTCATGACATCGAAGGAAGGAGCTCTTCAAGCAGCTAGTTGTTTCAGGATCTCCACATGAGGAGTTGCGGTAGGTCATTGGTTAAGAGGGAGCTTGAAAAGAAGTTTCCTACTTGGAAGAAACTTGGAAAATTCCTAAGCAGAGAGCTTAGGTACATTCCTTTAATGGAATATGTCCTCCTGGTTTGAAAAGGAGAGATAGACATGTCATTTCATTCTTCACCTGGGAAGACAGAATGGAGGATTGTGTAATCATTTGGCATCCGATACTCTTAGGGAATGAGATAGGGTATCCCATGAAAGAGTAGTTGTGAAGGACTGATATTCTTTGTGAGACTGGGGAGTCCAAGAAAAGAATAGTCCTCATGGAGCATATCTTGAGAGAAGCTGGGTGGAGTATGTTCTGAGAGAGATAGTGATGAGTGTGTCTATAAATCATTGGTATCGCTAGCATTGTGCTCTGATCTTGTGGAGAGATAAAGCTGTTAGTCAAGGCCTTGCTATATAACAATGCTGGTTAATATGATGCTACACAAATGAGTTACAAATCCAAATTCTTCTTATGAGAGATTCTTCAGATTGAGAAAGTCCAGTTACCATTATGAATATCTCCCTAGTTAAGAGGGAGTGTCGAAAATAGTAACTTGGTCCGGTCTTCATAATGACATGAAATTATGATTTTATGCAATGAGATGTAAATAAGAAAAATAAAATTATTATATCGACTTGCTGCATGGGTTTCATGAGCAAGAGATTTTGTTTTTGAGTCAAGACTCCCATTGAGAGTGTTTAGGATTTATTTATCATCTAGTCATAAAATGTTAGAGTCATCGTCATGTAAATGAAGGCATGTTACACTTTGTAAAAGGTCAATCTTGTCTATGTAAAGTATCCTCCAAGAACTTGTCACCTAACCTCTTCAAGTCGGCTTACAAACGATGAAGAAACTACTAGATAAAGTCGGCCTAACTCTAGCATCAAGTCGGCCTAAAGACCCAGTGAAGAGGTGTATAAATAGAAGAACTTGGCCTCCATTCAAAGCAAGGAATTCGATTTGAATTCGGTCTAAGAGAAGTGCGAAGAAAGGGTGCAGAAGAAAGTGTGAAGTAAAGGCAGTGAAAGGGTTTCTTCTAGGGCTATGAAAGTCATTCTTCTGGGGTAGCGAAGAAGGGTTCTCCTGGATAGCGAAGGAAGGTATCTTCTGGGGCAGCAGAAGAAGACTCTTCTGGGTGATCAAAATAGAGACCGAGTTTCTCTATAGAAGATCTAGAGACTGAGATTCTCTAGGGAAGTTGTGAAAGAGTAGTGGAAGAGGATAGAGATCGAGTTTCTCTAGAAGGAGCCGAGGATAGGCAGTTCAAGATCAAGAAGAAAGGCCAGTGTTGCGGGGGAGCGCGCTCCCGACAAAAAAATTTGCGCTCCCTGCCAATTTCGGGAGCGACATCGGGAGCGTCGCTCCCGGAGCGAAAATTACAGCTTGGGAGCGATCAAGGAGCGATCGCTCCCGAGCATTAAATTTTCGCTCCGGGAGCGATTCGACCGACGCCAGGAGCGATCCGGGCGGGAAAAAAGCCGCGGACACGAAAAAAATCAAATTAAAAAAAAAATTATGTTTTAAAAACTCAACGGGGCAAACAAAAATTTCATTATCACTTGAATGAGAGCAAGAGCAAAGGAGCGAGGAGAAGCGATGAGCAAGCGCCGAGGAGCAAGGAGCAAGCGTGGAAAGAGGTAAGTAACTTAGTAATTTAGTTAGTCCAAGGTTGTGAATACTTCTTCTGCAGAGAGGTGTTGGAGCACCTACAACTTCATACATAATGTGAAAAGAAACAGACTCAATGAAAACCGAGCAGAAAGCTTGGTTTATGTGCACTACAACTTGAGGTTGTTGAGTCATTACTGTGATCGGGCTTATGAGGATCCCACATATAAAATTTGGGACAATCACCCAGAGGATGACAATTTGGAGGATGGTATAGTGCATCTTGAAGAACTGGAAGAGGAACTTATAAGGGATGAAGATGAAGCAGCTGCAGCTGCAGCAACCATGCCACCTCCACCTCCACCATCCAGTAGCAGTGCTCGAGGTCCGAGTCTTGTTCCTTTGCTGTCGCCACCTCCATCTACACCCTCACGTGGAGGGCATGTGCCTTCTAGTTCTGGTCGTCGGTCTGTGCGGGAGACTCCTAGAAGACCACCACGACCTGCTTATATTCCTGGAGACTCTCGTGGCAAGGGCCACATGTAGATTTGCAATTTACTTGTCTTTTCTAGTTTCTATTAGTTTTCATAACTGTTGAGTCTTGAGTCCTTGACTCTTGACTCTTGACTCTTTCATATCATAATGATATTTTTTGTAAACAATATATGACCGTGACAATGAAAATTTGAAGTTTGAAGTTGGCAATTATAACTCATTGGTAATGATTGTGAATTATGAATATGATGCTTCGTGAAAGACTAAAGTTGTTTCATTTCATGTTAACAGTTAGAAGTTAGGACTTAGAAATATCTAAGATATTATTTCTTGTAATGGTTAAACTTAGCTTACAAGTACAACTTTGGTGATCAATGATGATAAATGTTATATGTTGAATTTTCAATTTCGAAAGCTTGAAGTTGAAACTTTAAGATTGAATTTGATGAATCATTATTCATGAGACTCAACATGTTTCAGTTGTAATATGTATTTTACTAACTTGTGGACGTGGTTGATGAAGATTATAACTTCTAGAATCTAGATGATTGATGTGATATGGTTCAATGATCAATTTATGTTTTTTATATCTAATTCATCATTCTACATGTTTTTGTTGACATATATGTATCAAAAATTAAAAAATATAAAATATATATATATTTTTAAAAAATCGCTCCGGGATTCGCTCCCAAACTGGGAGCTTCTGAAAATGGTCACTCCCACTCCCGTTTTCGCTCCCGCTCCCCGCTTTCGCTCCTGCTCCCAAGTAACATTGAGAAAGGCAAAGAAAGGAAGAGGCAAAACATCAAGGTTAGTGACAAGGTTCTTGGGAGGATACTAGAGTCAAGGGTTTGTGTCAAGGTCTTGGTACTTATCAACTGAAGATCTAGAAGACGAATTTTGATCGGGTTTTCCTCTCAAAAGGTGAGAGGTTTTGGCTCTGGTTGAGAAACCTACATACTGTGTCTCTTGTCTTTATTGTGCTTATTGGTAACCATCTTGATGAAGAGAACACAATAATAAGATAACGAAGAAAAGATTAAAAACTAAGAAGCAAAAGTGTATCACAAGCAATTATCAAGCAGAGAAATTGTTAATTTTGAATGCCCTAGATTTCTCAACACTAGCTGCCCCCTAGATTTCTCAACATGGAATCAGAGCTAAGGTGATAAGACAAGGAAAGACAACTTGAAGAAGGATCATCAAAAAGAGAATCAAGAAAGTCAAGACATCAAAGAGGACATCAAACCATCAAGGACTAGTTTACACATCATCTTGAAGAAAGGATCTAAGGAGCATCAAGGAAGACTACCCATCTCATCTCAAGGATCATACCATCTAGAAGCAACAACAAGAAGACCTCAAAGACTCTACTTTCAAGAAGGACCCTACCTCCACTCAAAGAAAGAAGGACTACACATTTGAAGCATCTTGAAGTCTCCATATTCTACACTTCTACATCCCAAGGAAGCAAGAAGAAGCATTGCCATCATCATCAAAGAAATCAAGGTGATCTCCCTCTCTTTGAAGAAATGATCACATTTCAAGCATATTTGAAGAAAGACATCTCTAGAAGAAGTATTGTCATCTTCAAGGAAGCAAACATCATCAACATCAAGAAAGGCATCAAGTTGAAGATATCATCATCAAAGGAGCATCTTCACTTGACAAGTAAGTATCTTTATATCTATGTCTGAATCTACTATCAAAATGACTTCATTCTGCAAGGAAAGCAATAAATTGGTTGGGTCATCAAATTTCCTTGCATGGAAGAAGAGGATAGATTTAATCCTCATAGAATGAAGTTATTGGACATGTTAAGGGTTCAATCTCCAAACCATCACAAGAAGAAGCTCAAGCATTGCTGAAATATATGAAAGGGGAAATAAGGGCTCAAGGAATCCTTATAAAATCAACCAAGGATTCTCTCATCCCTTATGTAGCAAAGTTGGAGAAATTGAAAGAAATCTGTGATAAATTGGAAGAATTGTTCTTTGTAAGCACTTTAGGAGAAGTTATATCTTTGAGAATTGAGCTATACAAGATGAATGTATTAAAGGAAGAAGGGATAACCTCATATCTTAAGAGGGTGTCACAAATAAGAGACCAACTACAAGAGTTGGGGGAAATAATGTTTGATAAAAAAATGACAACTGTTGTACTCAATTCACTACCTAATGAATGGGGTAACTTTGTATCAAGTATCTATGGAAAGAAGGAAGCTACTCCATTCTGTGAACTTTGGTCATTATGTAAAATTGCAGAAACTAGGTTGAAGGCATAGAGCGATGTTGGATCAAACCTTTAGGTTTGGGAGGCCCCCTTTCAACATATGATCATGGCAGATGGGCAAGGGATCACATGGGTGGCTCAGGTGGCGAAGAAATGGTGCAATGAGCTAGTTGGTGGCTGCCGGTTAAGGACCATCTTGGAGAAAAAAAAATATCTCCTAGGGATATCACCCAGAAAATGTTGGGTAACATTTGGCTCTAATTGGGACGTGATCTCTTGAAGAAGTGGGTGAAGCTACTCAAACAAGAGGTCTCGAGATCTCCAACAATCTCTTGGTTACCATAGACCTGTTACTTGCACATATAATAGATGGAAAAACACGGGGCAACATGCTTTTGCAGCGTCTCATGATCGCACATGCTATATGTTAAGCCATAAAGTCAACAGAAAAATAAAATATGCAAATTTTAATTTAGATGCATCTAATCTACCATGAGAAATATCATATGATGTTAGTTCTAATGAGAAAATGAGCATGCAATGCATCCTATCCTAACATGCATATAGTAAGGCTAATACTAAGTGTAATCATAAAGCCAGTGCAACCAACATATCATCACATCAATATACATATGCCTGCCAGTATGATTACTCATGTAACAACTCCCAAATCGAATGTGGACATAGTCACATGGTGGATGAAGCGGGTGGGAGGCGGGAAAACATGATCTCCATCCGAGGTAAAGGGAAGTCCTAGGAGAAAGAAAATAGGTCGATCTAGAGGTCTCGGGCTTTCCTTCTAAGTACACAATGGTGGAATGAAAGATCACTCTCAAGAACTCCTCATCACAATCACTGCTTGTAATATCATGCTTTGAAGATGTCACACAATTGTGATGAGAGGGGAACGAAGGGTGAGAGAAAGGAGTGCAACAAATGGGTTGCTCAATGTGATGGTCACATCGGAGAGGGGAGGTCATGGAGTGATCAAAACCCTGCGGGTGAGTCAAAGGGGACAAGGTATATTCAATGAAGGGTTCTTCCTTGACACCATATTCAGAAAGGGGAAAGGGGCATGGTCACTCGAGGTCATAGCAAAAGGGACAAGGGACTTACTTGAGGAAGACTCAAGATGATGAACAAGAGGGAAAGGCAAAGGGGAGGGTGAAGTGTCATATTCAACGGTTTTTCCTTCCCCATAATCTAAAGGCTCAAGTGATTTGAATATATAATCATGAGGTGGGTAGGTAGGAGCCTCATTGCTTTCCTCATTATAAGCATCAAAGATTGGGTTTTCATCAAAAGGAGAATCAATCATTTCCAATTGTCCTTCTTCATGCAAGGGAAAATAATAATTCTCCTTTCCAAGGGTATCGATGGGTATGTCATCGCAAGTAATGCCCAGGATAAAGGGAAAACCAATCTCAACCTCATCTTCTTTGTCAGTATCATAAATGGGAGCATAATCAAATTGAGGCCCAACAATCTCCCATTTCTCCTTTTCAATGCAGAAATAATCTCCAATGTCATCCTCCAAGGAGCTCACGGGATCACCTTCCTCAAGGTTCTCAAAAGGAGAGTCATCAAGAGTGACACCTTTGAGAGAGGAAAGGTCAGTCTTGGCCTTACTTTCCATAGCCTCATTCTCCTCAACACATGTGCTCTCAAAATCATCCTGGCCATCTTGCGGCCCCAACGAGGACTCATCTTCCTGCTCATTGGCGAGATCCTCAAGGTCATCTTCATCTTGGTTGGTTGACAAGCGAGACCTCTCTTCTTCTCTCTTCTCTTGAAGAATAACGACTAAGGTATTTGTTACATGATTTTGGTAATATGCTTCTAAGAGGAGAGCATTAGTAGGGTTCTCTTTATATTCACATTTCATCTTATGAAGCTTCACCTCTTCATCATATAAACGGGAGAATACTTCATTAGAATTACATTCCCTTACTAACCCCCTGCATGACCTACTATATTCATCCATTCTTTCTTGCATGATTTGGAGGCTTTCAGGATCCAACTCTTCGTCATCCTCAGAGGAGATGTCTTTCACTTCACTGCTATTGGCCCCCAATTCCATAACTGATATTTGCTCATCATCCTCATTTTCTTGGTCATCCTGGTCATCCAAATCCTCATCTGGTAATGAGCCATATTTTTCTTTGATCTTGTGAGACAAGGAATTAAATGCACCAGTATAATAGGCAAGCTCCAAGAAGAGATAATCTATGGGCCCTTCTTCATACTCCTGCCTTATGCTGTCGAGGTTTGACCTGCTTCTGTTATAAAAATTGAGTATGAAGTCTTCATTCTCGTGCTCTATGAGATGATCACAAAGCTCAAACCACAAATCCAATCATTGCCATAGGTCTTGTTCTTCTTCGGGGCTAATATCGTGTATACTTTCTTTAACAATTTTTCATGATCTTGCATATAATGCCAAAATGGAGTTGCCAGGGTGAATTAAAATGCCTTCACAAATGCTTGCTTCACCCTACAAGCATTGACTTTGAAGTTCAATGAGGAACTAGGACTTCATTCCTCCAATGGAGTTGCCAAACGATATATTAATAATGTCGTATGGCGAATAAAGCACACATTTCGTGTCCTAGGAAACGACGCCAAAATGTTACTGCTCAAACTAGTAGGGGACCTAAAGGGGATCCCTAAAGGAGCAAATGCTAGACCAAGGGCAACAAATGGAGACTTAGCTCACTGCCACCTCAACTAAGGCTCCCTATTATTTATGAACTTTCATTGATGAGAGGAGACCCGGTATATGTGGAGTCACAAATGAAGGATAAGTCAACAAATGGATATGGGGTGACCTAAATAATCCCTTTCCATAAGATGTTGAAGAATGGAGCTTGCTTGTTTTCTAAGCAAGTTGTGGGGATTTGAGGGCTGGTTTATGGGATATAACATGTGAATGAGTTTCCCAATCCCTAAAATCTTTATTGAAATTGGTATCCAAGGTGGTTCTTGAAGAATTGTCTTTTCAAAGGAGTAAGATCACACGGGACCATGTGGGCTCAACCGAGGTCAATAGGCAAGGATTTAGCAACCAATGATGTTCTTAACCCAAAAAACAAGGGGGAAAGGATCAAAGAAATAATTTTCACTTAAAGGTGTAGACTTGATCCTTTGAGGCACTAGCCTTGGGATACTAGGGCAAAGTTTGATCTCGGCGCTAGGGCTTGGCTTTTCTCACAACTCTACCGTCGGAATGGCTTAAAAATTGGGGGAGGCCTTGAGTAGACACTAGCGCAGGAGAGGCTGGGAGATCAAACTTTTTGGAGGGCTATTTTGTCGGGAAAATGATGCCCTAGGTGACCCAACTTGGCTAGACCTAGGAATAGGTGAAAAAGAATTGATTTTGGGTAAGCACCTCTTGGTAGATTAGTGCCTTAGTCTTGGGAGAATGGAGTTTATAATAAATATGAATGAGGACTTCGTTTCTTAGTCAAGGGGGCCTTAAGACTACCTCGCTAGCCTTCTAGGGAGAAGGGAAGCAACCTTACAACTTTTATACTTAGACTTGCCAAAGGTGATGGCTTATCAAGATTAATTTGTTGATAGAATTATCCTTAGGAAATTTCATTCAAATTACATGGCCCATAGATTGAGAGATGCTATATAGAGACAAAATTCCACAATTTAAGCAATAGATGCATGTAGCAATTAGCCCTAAAAATATCGAAAATCCAAATCCATTGTCTATGACAAAGTAAAACAATAATAGCATTAAAATCATGTACTTACATGTAATAGAAGTTAGAACATGTCCAACCCTCCACAATTTGACAATAGAGAAGCTCCAAGACAAGATAAACCAAATCCAAATCAATGTTTTAAAACTCTGACTTGGGTTCGGAACCGGCTGAGGTTCGACTCCGACTTTGACTTCGACTTGGTATTGACTCGGCCAGTTTGATTTCAATGACTTGGTCGTTGTAAAAAATACATTAAATATTTATTTTTTTATGAAGAAACATAATTTTAAAGATTTTCATTCATGTTTCCAAATACAATGCATTAGAATATAGAGAGAAGACAACATATGATCAAATTAGTAGGATCATGAATATATCCATTATATCAAAATGGCACCCAGTGCATTGTCAAATACATACATGATATAGAGATCAAAACAAAAACACAACCAAGGAGGCTCTAAATGGCCTCTACAACAAAAGTAAATTGTAAAACATCACTAGGCACTAGTATTGCTAGCTACTGCTAACCTCCCTAGTGAAGCTTCTACCTCGAGAGCTTTATAATGATACCTTGGGTTCAAGAAAAACCCAGCTGCATTTTCCATGTATAGGGCGATGGATTTTATTGTTCTAGCCAGCGCAGAGGATGCAAAGAGCCATAGAGGTTGACGCAAAAGCCATAGAGGATGACGCAGAGGATGTCGAGGGCTTCAGAGGCAACGCTGGGAGATTCTGTGGGGCAGACTGGGACCTGATCAACTGATCCTGAGTTGGGCGAGGATGACACAGTGCCAGAGCAGTGCGTGGAGCAACTTTTGCTGTCCAACGCAAAGAATAGTCAGAGTCAATGTGGGGTTGATCATCCGGTTGCTGATTTGCCAGAATATCTGTCTTTGAAGAGAGGTACTACTGCCAAGGATATTCTCTGAAGGATATTCAAAAATCTGCTTCATAATAAAACCATTTATATGCTGCACCAATTTTCCCGAATTGGCTTTTTCCCAGGACGATAGTCCAAAAATAACGGTGTCCCTTGTGTGATTGTCTCAGTTTATTTCAGTGCATGATCTGTATATCTGTGACAAGTGCATTTGTGTTTACTTTGATGTTTATGCAATTAAATAACTTGTTAATGTAAAGAACAAGTAGGAGATAGTAAACTAGACATTGCAGTAGGGGTTTTTGATGTGTTAGATTAAGGAATTTTCACATGTTATTAGAGCGATTGTAGATCATAGGAGACTGAAGGCACCAGTGGGGAAATCTGGGAGTTTGCAGCAGAGAAGCAGCTGTCCCTAGAGACAATGTTGTTCCAGAGCTAGAGACGCAGAAGGAAGGGTGACACAATGCAGAGAGTATGATGCAAAGGCTCACGTAGTGCCTGCTTCAACATTCTGAGCTGGGAGAGGAAGATGCGGTTGTTGGGAGGAGCCCACACAGTAGCTGCGTCAGCCATTAGGGCCTGTGCAGAGGCAGAGGAGGGCAGATGAGGCTCACGTAGAGCCACGCCATCTTTCTGAGCCAGGAAGAATTGACGTAGTTGGCCGGGAGGAGCAAATTGAGCCCACATAGAAATTGCGTAGAGCTTGAAGGGCTCAGATTCCTCGAGTTGCTGGGGCTAAGGGAGCTGTGCAGATTTTGATTTATGGAGCTGGGGGGACCTTGTGTCTGCTAGTGCAGAACAATGTCTAAGGAGACTGAACCAAGGTAGAGGAAAGCACTACCTCGATAGATTTCTAGCCAAAAAATCTAGATCCAGGTTGCAGCGGCAAAGGAGGATTGGAGAGGAGTGATTCGATAGTTGGCCAGAGGATTTCCGAGAGGGAAATCAAGACTCAGAGGGAGTCTAGAGAAGAGGAGCAGAGATGGTAGTGAATTGATTGAGGGATCATGATAGATTGGACGAGGCTTCCAATTTTGTCATCTGGAAGGCTAGGATCTTGGCAATCCTGGATAAACATCGCATCAAGGACTATGCCTTGAAAACGGTTGCTGTTGCAGTTGACCCTAATGCAAACGTGAAGTATGAGGAGGCTGAGGCATAGGCGAAATGCATGATTCTAGACGAGGTCAAGGATCATGTCATACCACATATTGTTGTGAAGAACACAACAAGGGAGATGTGGCAGCCGTTGACCACCTTATACCAGGGCTCTTCCATGCAGCGGAAGATGTTATTAGAGAATCAGCTGAGGTCATATCAAATGCAGAAAGGAGAGGAGATAGATCCGTTCCTTCTCAGGCTGCAAGGAATTGGCGACTAGCTTACTTCCACGGGGTCTACACCAGATCCAGAGTTTATGGTGAGGACTGCTTTGAATGCAGTCTCCGAGGACTGGGAGACGTTTGTCCAAAGCATTTTGGGCAGAGCAACTCTCCCCAGTTGGGAGGAGATGTGGGCAACTCTTTGACAGGAAGAGATCGGGAGGTTGACCAAGGTGGGGAGTAGTGGTAAGGGAGTTCGAATCAAGAAAGAGGAGGAGGAGGAGGATGTAACTCTAGCATCTGCGGGACATCAAGGGGTTTAGAAGAGGAAGAAGAAAGATATCTCCAAGGTCAAGTGCTTCAACTGTGAGGAGCTTTCGACTCAAAGGCTGCTCTAGCAAAGGTGGAGAAGGATGTCAAGGCTGATGACGATTGTGCCATGAGTGCTCATGCACCTCTAGAGAAGAGGCGGGGAGACTTGGAACTGTAGTTGAGAGGACTACAGAAGAGGGGTAAGATCCTTGAGGTGCCCAAACTCTTGGATCATATCCGGCTACGAGAGCCCTTAACGACAATATCATGATGACAGGTGTTGGGTGGAGCAAGGTGTGATGGAGCAGCAAGGCAATGCTAGAGTGTAGAAGTCTGTAGTAGCAAAATGGAGGTTGCAGCAGTGCGAGAGGCACAGAGGTATTTGCAACAGCGCAATGGCAACAAAGGTAGCAAAGGGAGCACCGGGATGTCAGTTACTTAATTCTTGGTAACTGAGTTGCAGTGCAGTAGTTAGCAGTGGCAGTGCTATGGGTAGCATGATGCAACATGTTGGGAGGGAGCTGCAGTACAGGTGTAGCAGTGGCAGTGTCATGGGCAGCAGTACAGGAAGTAGCATTGCAGTGGATGTGGGGCCACAGGCCAAGCATCAACACAGAGGACCAAGGTAGAGGATCAGTGTGATGCTTCTATGGTGAAGCATTGCTAGAGCACATTCCTCGCTAAGAGAGAGTGTTGATTTTGGGTAGCATCGTATATGCTCTAGCCATGAAATTTGGTGGAGAGGCTAAGGCACATGAGATCTCCAAGACCTAGAAATCATTTGGAGAAATTCCACCCGGATGAAGAGATATTAAAATAATTAATATTTTTAATGGGTTCCTAAGTCTAAACTTAGGAAACTAAAAATATTAATGTGTATTAATATAAAATGGGTGAGAAAGTTCCAAGTGACGATGATCAATCCAATTCTAATCTTAGTCGTTGGTCAGGGACTTAATCTCGATCGTTGATTCGTCAATGGGAAAAGTATAAGAGGAGGCTTGAGGGTCAGTTGGAGACACACCAAGAGAGATCAATAATTCGATTTTCTGGGGCTGGGTTTGCTGAGGAAATCGACTTAGAGATTAGTTGCAGTGAGGGGCAGTTCAATAAGGGATTTCGATCCAAGGCTGAAGAATACATAGCAGAGAGGCAATGAAGTGCCAGAAGAGGCAACGCAGGCCCAAGAAGGGTTGACGCAGAGGCCTGAGGAGCCAGAGCAGAGGACACAGAGGGCCGTATAGGTTGATGCAGAAGCCTAGAGGCTGACGCAGAGGACGCAAAGGGCCGTAGAGGTTGACACAGAAGCCATAAGGGTCGACGCAAAGGGCTTTAGAGGCAGCGCTGGGAGATTCTGTGGGGCAGACTAGGCGCTGATCAACAGATCTCGAGCCGGGAGAGGGTGACGCAGTTCCAGAGAGGGTGACAGAGTTCCAGAGTAGTGCGTGGAGCAGATTTCACTTTCCAGCACAAGGAATAGCCAGAGTCATTGTGGGGTTGATCATCTGGTTGCTGATTTGCCAGAATATCTGTCTCCAGAAATAAGTACTATTGCCAAGGATATTCTATGAAGGGTGAGCCATTTCTGGAACCCTAGTTGTATTCAGAAATCTGCTTAATAATAAAACCCTTTATATGCTACATCGATTTTCCCGAATTGGGTTTTTCTGGGTATAATTGTCCAAAAATAATGGTGTCCCTTGTGTGATTGTCTTACTTTATTTTAGTGCATGATCTGTATATCTGTGACGGCTGCATTTGTGTTTACTTCGATGTTTATGCAATTAAAAAACTTGTTGATGTAAAGAACAAGTAGGAGATAGTAAACCAGACATTGTAGTAGGGGTTTCTGATGTGTTAGATTCAAGAATTTTCACATAAAAGAAGTAAATAAAATTATTTTTGTAATGCCTTGCTTCATGGGTTTCATGAGAAAGAGGTTTATTTTAGATGGCTTCCATTGAGAGCCTTAGGATTTGTCAAAGAGTAAATGTCATGTATAAAGATATGTCAAAATAGCCCTCCAAAGACAAGCACAATCCTCCTCTTCCTATGTTGGCCTCAAGATGTATGAAGGAACTCATGTCGGCTCACATTAAGGAGACACACCCATTCGAATTCATGTGGGGCTAAATTATATGGATGAACTACTATATATGTAAGGCTAGGCTCTTCGCATTAGCACATTTTAGACTTCACATATCTCTGAGATTTCGTAGAATAGATGTTTAGATTATACTCTGAATTCGGATGGGCAATCACAATATACAATTCGGATGAGAGTACAGAAGAAAGTTCGGATAGGAAGCTCGGACTAGGGTACAAGAGTATAAAGATAAACTCGGTACAGTTAAGGGAAAACTCTCGGTACAACAATGAGAAATATTGAAGAAATTATAGTGAACAAGTTTCAGTACTAGCATAAAGAAGATCTGCATGTCTCAGTTCAGAAACATAACCTTAGTGTCACTACAGTACGTTGCTATCATAGATTGATGATCATCACAGATTGGTCTATCCACAGTCTATTATGAAGCTATCTCTGTACCTTTTGTTTCGGTGTCTCTACAGTGAGCAAGTCTTAGAACTATTATAGTTAACGATATCAATGAAGACTCAAATGCCATCACAGAAATAAGATCTCTTTGATAAGGTATCGGTGGAAGCTACATCTTGATGCTAAGAAGAGGTAAGTGGAAGAGTAGTCACGAAGAATGGTGATAGTCAAGAGAACTTGTGTCTTGGTCTTGGTATTTGTCAATTGGAATCTCTATAAGAAGAGTTTGTGTGGGTTTTCCTCTCCAACAGTGAGAGGTTTTGGCCCTGGCTCATAGCCTACATGTTGTGTCTCTTGTCTATTTATGTTCCTGCATTGGTTATTGTTTGATGAATGTGAACACTAATAATCTAAGAAGAAGAAGATCCTAATCTAAAGAAGTAAATAGCATTCACAAGCAGTTACTAATCAAGAGAAATCACCTAATTCATGATGCCCTAGATTTCTCAACAACAGATAGGTGAATGAAGTGGGGGATGAGAAGGGGCATCCCTGGGGCACATGTTGGGGTACAAGGGTAGCTAATAAAATGGAAGGGTTTATAATGTATATGAGGGAGCAATGGTGGTACATGAGGTGTCCCGACCTTGATTTTTCCACCCTTCTTTATATGCCTTTTGCCTTTTTATGATTTTCTTGGTTAACTGCTCGGGGCTGAAGGGGTAAGAGCATGATGCATAAGATATAGCAGTGAATACCCCCTTTTAAAGTAGAGTGGTTCATTGCCCACCAGGGGTTGGGACAAGCATGGGTTCCTATATGATGAATGAGGCTCATAGAACCTGTAGGAACCCGAGTGATGGCCATGATGATGGGGTAGAGCTCATGTATTGGCTTTTGCCCACGTGCTAAATGTGTTTGTCTCGACCATCTTTTGCATTTTGTGGTACATTTTCCTGTTGAATGTGGCCAAATATGCTTTTATCTTTTTTTTTTTTCGCTGCATCAACCTACAGGGCATCATTCCAAGCCTTACCCAAGGTGCAGGCGGGAAGGGGCGAGCTAACCCTCTATGGACCTAATGGAGGAATGTGGACCCGAGTGGGAGAAATGATGAATGGGGTAATAATGAGTGGAAAGGGGGTAATATAAGCGGATAAGGGAGCGGGACCACACAACCAAAATTGGGGTTTCCTGTGAAATACCATCCCTAAAGCCAAATGGTCAGTAAAAGAGATCCCACGGGACTAGAATCCAAGGTTAATATCCAAAAGGGGTTTAGGGGACAAGAGCACAAACCTAGCCCATTATTTTCGCCGAATCCCTCCATTAATCCATGCCCAGAAGTGTCCATGATAAGCAAACTACAATACTCAATTACCAAATGACAAGGCATACCTTTAGGTTTATGAGGCCCACCTTCAAACAAATGATCATGGCAGATGGGCTAGGTCTGGCACAATGACTGGCACAAGTGGTGGAGAAATGGTGCATAGATTGAGTTACAAAACATGTTTTTGTTAGTCTAAATCTATCTTTGTTGTGAAGTCGGATGCCTGCAAAAAGTACAACGAGCAAGTAATGGATTTGCATTGACCACTGAAGTCATGTATGCATACACACATAAACTGTTCATAATCCCCAGCAGGATTCCTGTGGCACTGCAATAAAGTGAAAAGCTCCGGTTGTTATAGTTTCTATCATATAGGAAAGCATCCGCTCATTACCTATAGAATTTGCATGACGGGGATCCGGCTGTGGTTGATGATTTACCCTTGAGGGTCCATGAAAAGCTTGACCCTTAGTACATTAAAATCACAAATATAAAACTCAACATGTATATCACTTAATGACACTACCAATATGTCGAATGGTTGTGTGTTGCAAGTTATAAGAGATATTGTAGTGGTGAGGCTCTGAGCTTTTTCCCAGTTTTGGAATGCTTGGTGATTGGTAGAGTCCTGAAGATGAAATTACCATAGTTAAGGGCCGAACCGAGGCAACTGATCCCTACTTGGACAAATTCCTTAATATAGGAGAAAGAAGGGGATCACAATTTAATATGAAGCTGCTAACTTTGCACAATTTATAATACTTTTTTATTATTGAAGAGTATTGGAAAACTCATAAACAATGACATAGATTTTGTGTAATTCCATTACTAGTCAGTCCAGTTGACATTGACCAATCCCTTTTTTTGGGCATTATATATTCCAAAGCCATAGGAAGGAAGCATTGATATATATGAACCATAACAAGATGGATGAGTATACATCCTGTTGCACTCAAATTGTCAATGTTCCGGGGAAGTAGAAGTACGAACTTTTTCGACAAGGATCAGATCACATATCAATAGTCCATGTGTCATGGTCATCCCATTCTGCAAGTTATATATTGTAAATGATCTTAGTAAAACCTTGAATCTAAGTAACAACCTAGGTAAGCCTATAATTTGCTGACGAATTCCATCCTAGGAGGTTTTTAAACCTCTCTGAGTACTTGTGTTTTTCAACATGGTCAATCAGAAGAGTTTTTTCCCTCTAGCTTAAATCCCCCAAAGCTAGGGTGAAATTTATTGGCGAGTTATCAAGTGAGTCCTAGTGTTTTAGTCGAGTCTGATGTAAAAGTGGTTTGGGAATAATTTAAGCTAATTGGCTTAATTATTTTATTACAAATCACTTGGTTTACTAGATCATATTGTGTCGCAGATGGGTTATGTGTCTTGAGGGTCTAAGACGAATGTGTATTCCCTCTTTGAATCCTGTAAGTGAAAAATCATATGTATTAGAGAGTTGGAAAAATAATTAATCCCTTCATGTGTAAATTAATTAATTTTTTTGGCAAAATAAAATTAAATCCTAAGCCAGAAAATTAATTAATTAGAGTCAAATTAAATTGTCTTAGGAAAATAAATTCTCCAAATGGAAAAATTCGTGGGTCTTAAAAGAGTCAATTTTTAAAAGTCCTCCACCAAGGGAATATTGTATTTTTCAAGAAAATTTGGACCCTTGGACCTTGGTGGTTAATTCAAAGTCAAATTTTTGAGTAATTAACTCAAAATAATTAATTTTGAGCTAATTAAAATGGGATTAAATGATAAATTCGAAAATTCCTCCAAAATAAAAAATCAAGAGCCAAGATTAAAAGATCTTAAAGTGTTTATCAACAACCAAGATTATTTTGACAGAGATCAAAGAAACTAGCCGTTATTTTTCCATTTAGAGGATTTATCTATAAATTAGAGAGTCAATTGAGTCTCTAGTCATCTTGATCTTTGGCTAGAATTGTTGCTGAAACATTTTGTAAACTATTGTCCCGCTGGGAACTATTTTTTCTACTATAATAAAAGACTTTGGGGTGCAACTCGAGGTGTTCTTGTCGTTGATCTGTGGTATGTATTGACTATGGGCTTCCTATGTGGTGCTTTATATTATTATTTTGAGATAATACATAGTGTGTGCAGGTACTCAATCCTTGGTCTCCAAGTTCATAGATTCTGGGCAAGGGTTACTTTGCTTGGATCTCTAGTTTTTATATGGTGGATTGAATCTTCACTTGAGCTGTAACGAGCATTAATTTTTCTAAAGCGTTCTTAGCCATTCTTTCAAGGAAAAATATCATAAAAATTATTTTCTTAAAATTTATTTAGCAAAAACCCATGTGGAATTTGTAAAATAATTTTGTAATTTGAAGTGTAAATTATTTTTCTAACTTGGGTTAGGGTTTTAGATCTATTTTGCATATATTTGGGGTTTGGGTATTTTATTTTCATTTTTTGCGGGTTGGATCAAGGGATCAAGTGAGAGAAGAGATAGATATAGGCCCTTGAGGGTAACATATAGTCTAAGTTACCAGGATACGGATACGGATACGGATCCGGATCCGGATCCGCTAGTTTTTTGAAAATCCAAGATCCGGATACGGCAAGGATACATCACGCACAAAAATATAAAATATAATAATATTTTTAAAATTTTAAAAAACACTTGATAGAGTTCAAAAATCAATTACTCCATTGAACCATCAAACACTTTTAGAACCGAAACCATTAGATATATTATGAATAGGAAGACTGAAACACTGAAATGATGCATCATCCGTCATACAAAATAACAAAAAGGATCATAATATCATAAATGTTAACAGTAAATACATTTACATATCTTCAAATGGATCTCTATCTTCTGCATATTGCAACTCTACATCATGAATAGATGATGGGGGTCCTGGAATGTAGGAAGTTGCATCAGTAGGCTGGACTGGTGGTGGAACAATATCCTCAAGTGGGTTGAGGTGAGTCATGGCATTTAGTGTCAGGTTCAAGTCAGAGATCTCAGGCTCCACATCCCACATCCTATTCGGACCTTTTTTATACTCTGGTTCAACATGTGATAGAAGACGGAGGTTGGAATGAACATAAACAAGATCCTCAGCCTTTGCCGCTCCCAGCCTGTGTCGCTTCACTGAATGGATGAAGCCATATGTACTCCATTTCCTCTCAGCTGATGAGGAACTAGCAACCTGTGATAATAACTTGGTGGCTAAAGTAGAGAGATGAATGCTATCCCCACCATGGAAGCCCCACCAAGTAATAGGATCAAGATGTCCTCGATCGTCCATAGCTACTGGATCTGAAAAGCTACCTGTAGACTGTACAAACCCTCCAAATTCTTGGCGGACTTCCATTGCAACTCCCATATCTCTATAAATTTTCCTCAAAGCTGTTTTGTATCCTTGTACCACTTCAGAATCCTTGTTTGGTGCTGTTCTACCTGGTAAAGACAAAACTTTGGAATGATAGTATTTAGGGTGCAATGCATATGCCAGAAGGTGTAATGGTGTGGTCATTTTGTTCCACCTTTCTGTAACTATGTCTTTCACTAAATAATAGAATGTTTCATCAGGGTCATTTTCACTTGCCCTGATAATTTCCATTATCCTCTCTAACATACTATCAATGTTTTCATAAACTTCCCCCAAGCAAGGTTTATCTGTATCAAATGCCCTGATCAAGGTCAAGATTGGTTCAGTGAACCGTAGAAGATATTGGACCTTGCCCCACCATTCATCATCAAGAATGATGGACTTGATTTTTTGCCCTCTATCAGAAGTGGAAGTCCTCCATGATTCCCAAAGAGGGTCAATGACCATTGCTTGTAATGCTTGTCTCACCTCCACAAGCCTCTTTATGACAAGAGTGTGGGAGGCAAAACGAGTTTCAGCGACCTACAAGTTTCAAAAAGTACAAAAGTCAAATCTCAAATTGAAATGAGAAATCATATATAAATTTGCAATTAAAAGAATTTCCAATACAAATAATATTGATTAAAAGAAAATACCTTTAGTAGCTCCAACTTTGCAAAACCTCTATAAATGGCCTGGGACATTGAATGATTGGTTATGAACATTTGGATTTCCTTTGCTGCTACATATATTTCATTAATCCATTGAATCTCACCAATCTTGGCAAGCATAAGGTTCAGTGAATGTACTGCACATGGAGTCCAAAAGATGTGATCATATTGACTCTCCACAATCAAACCTGCAGCTTTACAAACTTGTGCATTGTCCGTAATGACTCGGACAACATTATGTGGCCCCACACTTTCTATTGCCTCAATAAGAATTGTGGATATGAAAGATGCATCTTTCTCTATTCCACTGCAATCAATAGCCTTCAAAAACATTGCCCCTTGGGGGCATACTGCAACAACGTTAATTAATGGACGGTTTCTTTGATCTCTCCATCCATCAGAAATGATGGACACCCCTATTTCTGCCCATGTATCCCGGATTGCCTGTAGCTGTCTATCCACAGATTGTCTTTCTGATGCCAACAAAGTAGTGCGGACCTTTTCATATCCAGGGCTTTTGTGCCCTTTCGGCGCTTCATTCACTACTTTAATCATTTGTTGCCAATAAGGGGAACGCACCAAATTGAATGCTAGCCCATTTGCATAGATGCAACGAGCTACATGTTCATCAACTATCTCTCTACCTTGATTATTGAATGATGCTTCAAGAGGGCCTAGAGTGGGCCTTTTATTAGTTGTGGCAATAGGCCTAGATGGCAATGGAGGCCTAGTTGTAGAGCTTTGCACAGGGTACTTTCCCTTAGCATGCTTCCTATCAGCAACGTCTTGCAAAGATGCATAGAATTGCATTTTTCCAGGACTCAAACCTTTGCCAAGTTTGCCATTTGCATCTTTTGGTCCGGTGCATACTTGCACCCCTGTGTTAGTTTGACCAGTGAGATGGGCCTTCACTCTAGTATATGAGCCATTTTTTTTATCTTGGCATTCATTGCACTTTCATTTAAATGAACCACCTCCGGGATTTTTTCCAATAATCTCCACATACTGCCATAGAGGAGATTTTGGGTCTGTCTTGATGATTTCTCTTTCACTCTGCTCGCGCTGTGATGGCTCCATAATGATATATAAGTTACGTTACTCACAACTGCATATAAAATTCAAAATATAATGTATTAAAAATTAAAATTTAATAATATTAATTATCCATACACAATTTGAATTAAATAACTAATATATATATATATATATATATATATATATAGACAAAAACTAAAATATATATAAGATTTTAAAAAATTAAATATTCATTTGAAAAATTGAAAGCTACATATATTATATATATATAATTATAGTAGCATTGTTTTATAAACGCTGATAATTTATATTTATAAACTCTGATAATTTAACAGGTTGATGCCAGAAAACAATGCTACTATATTTATAAACGTTGATAATTTTTACTAAATTAATAATTTAATATTTATAAACCCTGATAATTTATGATTGATATCATACTGATAGTAATAAATTAATAATTTTTACAGCTTTGCACAGGGTACTTTCCCTTAGCATGCTTCCTATCAGCAACGTCTTGCAAAGATGCATAGAATTGCATTTTTCCAGGACTCAAACCTTTGCCAAGTTTGCCATTTGCATCTTTTGGTCCGGTGCATACTTGCACCCCTGTGTTAGTTTGACCAGTGAGATGGGCCTTCACTCTAGTATATGAGCCATTTTTTATATCTTGGCATTCATTGCACTTCCATTTAAATGAACCACCTCCGGGATTTTTTCCAATAATCTCCACATACTGCCATAGAGGAGATTTTGGGTCTGTCTTGATGATTTCTCTTTCACTCTGCTCGCGCTGTGATGGCTCCATAATGATATATAAATTACGTTACTCACAACTGCATATAAAATTCAAAATATAATGTATTAAAAATTAAAATTTAATAATATTAATTATCCATACACAATTTGAATTAAATAACTAATATATATATATATATATATATATATATATAGACAAAAACTAAAATATATATAAGATTTTAAAAAATTAAATATTCATTTGAAAAATTGAAAGCTACATATATTATATATATATAATTATAGTAGCATTGTTTTATAAACGCTGATAATTTATATTTATAAACTCTGATAATTTAACAGGTTGATGCCAGAAAACAATGCTACTATATTTATAAACGCTGATAATTTTTACTAAATTAATAATTTAATATTTATAAACCCTGATAATTTATGATTGATATCATACTGATAGTAATAAATTAATAATTTTTACAGTTATAAACGCTGATAATTTTTACAGTTATCACACCCCCTATGGTCTCTACGCTAATCCGATGGAAGGGCAGCGCCGCAGCTATCAAATGTCCGAACCAATAAAGTTATAAACGCTCCCGTGGCTTGATTCCAGAGCTCGAATTTCTAATTTGTAAACGCTGACGGCTGTGGTAAACCCAGAACCGTGGACCCGTAACAATGGTTATAAACTTATAATATATAATGGTTATAATATATATCGACTGAACGCTGATAAACCCAGAACCGTGGACCCGTAACAATTGTTATAAACTTATAATATATAATGGTTATAATATATATCGACTGAACGCTGACGGCTGTGGTAAACCCAGAACCGTGGACCCGTAACAATGGTTATAATATATAATGGTTATAATATATATCGCAGTCGCTTGGAAGTTTGGAACCCTCGATAAAAACAATGCGGCTGTAATCATATAAAATTTAAAAACAATGCGGCACATTCCAATGGCGATGATAAAATAGTAAAATACCTTGCCCGGTTTCTGGTCCAGCCGACACAACTGGAACGCTGGGCCCCCTGAAGCTAAACGCCAAGAAACTCAGAGGTAAACGCCAAACGCTTCTGTTCCACTGTTTTTTTCTGTTCCGCCTGACTGCCGACCAATGGGGGACCACCTCACTTTAACGCAAACATCAAAGCAAAAACCCTAAACTAAACTCCCACGCATACAACGCTTTTACTTTTTCGGTTTTAAGGTATGCAGGTTCCGGCATTCGACTAACCATACGTTTCCAGGAAAGACGAGCCGTTTCCAAAAACTGATATTCGCCACGTGCCGTTTTTCCCACGTATTTTTCCGTATCCGGATCCGGATCCGTATCAGATCCGCGGATACGGAGATCTCGGACCCTCAGCTGCCGGATCCGGTAACGTAGCATATAGTTTCTAGACAATTTTGCAGGGACATTTACCAAAGATTTGACAACGAAATTCAGATCCAGAAATTTTTGAGACACGAGTTTTGAGTTTTTGGCTTCCTCTTGCCATTTCAGCGCTTGATCTATCATTTCAAGCCATTTATCCCTGCAAATTTGCCTCCCTTAGCCTTGTTCTCCAATTCTTGGCCTCTTTTGCCCCAAAATTGACCCGAAACCCTAAGTTGAAGTTTTAAAGCTAAATACTTGGCGGTTTTGTAGGATTAAGGTCTCAAAATTCTTAATTTTCAAGCGGAAAAGTGATCCCAAAGTTTCAACGATTTTGAACGGTGGAATCTTCAAGGCCTTGGGCCTAGGGTTTGACCTCTAAACCCTTGTTTTCTGCAATTCTATTACAACAAGCAAATTACTAATAATTAGGCCTTAAAATCACAAACTAAATGGTCAAAGTCATTTAAAATTGCAAAATCTTCATTTTCACAAATTTTGGCCTCTTGGGTATTTGAGTTTTGACTTAGATCTAACATTTAAGCTTGCTGGATTTTTCTGCATAGCTGAAATTTTCTACAGGTCTGAAATTTTTGAAACAAATTCTTAATAATGGCTAAAAACTGATATTTTTAATTTCCAGAATTTTTTTCTATTTTTGGAAATATTTGGCATCTATTTTTGGCTTGATTAGTTTGCTGATCTATCTTTATTTACTGCTGCAAATCAAGAATTCAGATATGAAATTTTACTAAATACATCATCTTAAAGTGATCTAAACAAACGTAATTACATTTGCTGGTCATTAGAATTTCAGTGGGCAAATTTCATCATTTGAAGTGGTTTATGTACAACTGTTACAACATTGATAAGATCTGAATTTTCTGAAGTAGTATTGTTGGCATAAACTATCAAAAATCTATGATCAACATTTTGATTGACTATTTTAAGCATTTGACATCTTGGTTACGTGGTATCTTGTGGAATATTGTTGAAGTTTACACTTGTATCTCTAAGCATTATATCTTGTCTAAGATTGCAATTCATTACTGTTAAGTACTCTTAAAAAAATTCTAATCAAGTACTTAAACAACTTAAGGAAATCTTAACTCAAGATAAATCTCACTCATAATCTCTTGCATAAGCATACTAAATCTAGATTTGCATTAAAATTTCTACCTCCTAGCATAAGCTAGGTTGATAGAGACATAGGACAATCCTTCTTATCTAGCTTGAGGGACCTTGACAACTTTTCAGTGGTTAACACAGTGACTTTACAGTCGTGAAAGCCACAGTTTCTGCAACCCCAGAGGCATCAGGTGATAGGAGCCTAACAAAAGGTATCGTTAATCAAGCCCTAGCCTACTTCCTGTTGGCCTCCTTCCCACAACCTACCTTGGAGCCCAACTTCAAAATAGTTAAGGGAAGGTCACACTTAGACTAGGCATTTAACTAAAATTTACCAAGATCATTGCATCTCACATAGGTCCTAGGATTTGCATATCATATAGGTTAGTCAATCATTCAAGCAGTGGGTGTCCATCCGGTCATTTGGTTCCAATTTATAAGAAGCAAGAATTTGTGACTCCATTAAGGCACTGGTCTCATAATAGAAAATCTAATCTAATCAATAAATCTTGCTTAATTTCAACCAAGTGGCTAGGCCACTCATCCGTGTCTCCCAAGTAAGTTGGTTCTCAACTTGCTTTCCTTCACTTCATTCCATAGGGACTACCCCCCATAGCCTGTTGTTGGGAGACAACTAGAACGGAGTGGGCGGGGATCAGAGTGACAACTCCCGTCCTAAGCGTTGTCGCGGTGCTTGTACAATCTGGGAGCCAACAATGATTCTGTTCTTTTGAGGCATGTTTCTCCTATACTCAAGTCCCCACCAACTGAAAGCACCCTGACTGACATTCCATACCGGACTTGTATGCCGATCTACAGTGACCTATGACTTTCAAAAGAGATCAAATATATGCAAGCTTGGCTTGTTGAGTCATTTAGAAATGCATTCATGTCCTCTGCAATGTACTTATTTTGAATTCTGCTTCTGATAAATGACATGACAAAACTCATTAGCAGAAAAGTATCAAAAGATTTGAAGCAATGTAAGAGACACACCATCTTCATCAAGACAGATCAAGCATCAAAGGAGGTCATCCTCAGGCATTTCTAGTTACATCAGAACTTCAACTCACATGAGGTTTGACTTTTGCATGAAGTAGGGATAGCATCATGTTTGGAGTTAGACTTATATCAGCATCATACATACATACAAACAGTGTATTGGTATGTGTATGACATCCTTGCAGTCCAGAGGCTGTTATAATATTCTGGCAAGTCATTATGATCTAAGTTATCTATCCTTCTGTTGAACTTCCAGCTCCTCTTCAAAATCCTTATCGTTCAAATGAAGAAAGAGGCACAGTTCTCCTGTTGTTTCTAGCATAATTAGGACAATGGATCATTAGTTAGATCTCATCACCTTGTCCTTCAGTCTCAGATAGTAGTGCATCTTCTACTGGGACAAATGGTGATGATATATGTTTCTGTCCATTGACATAATCTGCCCAATATCAGATGAGCCATCTTATGGAGATTTTCTGTCTTATAGCAGCTACAGGCATCAAGAAGTGAAAGCATCTGATTCCAGAATCAATCCTCCTTCTATTGAAATGCTTCAATTTTGTAACTCTCAAGAAGGAATGGTCTTCCTGAAAGAATAAAGACCTTCAACTATCAAGGATAGATCCCTGTAAAGATTTTTAGTCCTATGCAACATCAATCGTTCTATGTATGGCACTTCCCTATGCATGATATCTTAGCAAATGCAACTCAACATCATCTATGTTCCCTTTTCAGTCCAGCATCATGTATGATATCGTTACAAGTCCAGTAGCCGTGATAATATGTTGATGACAGTGTTATAGTCTTGTTCACAAACGAAGTTGTGAACAAGACAAATGTAAACTTTGGATAGATTATTTTTTTAAAAGGATCATCTACTATGAAGAAGCTACCGGAATCTGTCAGCACCTTTATGAAAAGGGGCACAACTCACTTGAAGCTTTCATACTTAAAGATCAGCTAGGAGAAGAAGTGGATGGCACTTTGAAACAGTTCTTTGTATTGATCCCTATCAGCATAGGTGCCTTGAAGAAAGTGCATGACTTCTTGAGCACGATGAACAAAAGACCTTGATTCTGGCATCTTGGTTGCCTTAAGTGTAGATATATTGGGTAAATTGATACGTTGATGGTTGTCATCTTGCAATTGTAATCTCATAATAAGATCTCTTCTTCCTGGGTGAAGAAAGGCTTAAGAATTTTTCTTGGACCTGAAGCCTTCTAGAAGCTGGTTTCTCTCATATGAGAAACTCTTGATTGAAGGATAAATAACCATCTAAAACAAGACTTCAGAGGGAGCTATAAAATCCCTGATGACTTTTCCTGTCCGATGATTTTCAATGAAAGCAAGTCATGTCAGCTGAGTATGATGACTTTAATAGAGGCTGCATATTATAGATAGCTCGATGGTTATGCTTTGGGCGAAGTTACTTTCCCAATATTCAGAGGGAGAGACTTACGATGTCTATCCTACATAAGAAGAAACTGAATTTTAAGGTCAAGTTTTCCTTCAGAAAGAGGTTGAAAGACATGGATAAACTTTATTAAGAGGGTCTCGGTTGAACATTGAGCTTTGGGAGCTCCTAGGTAGTGTTTTAAGATTCGGCCGGCTCGAAACCGATTCAACTGAGTTGGTCCAAGTCAAGGCCTCACCAGGTCGACTCGGCTAGTGAACCGGTTCGGCCGACCGGGTTATTACCGAGCTGTCTGAGTTGTCGAACAACTCGGTCGGCTTGGTAATACCCCGGCTGACTCTGCCGAGTCCGAGCCTACTCGGCCGGGTTGGATGATAGTGGCCTGTCGTTAATTTTAGGTATGTTCTATGCTAGAGAAATTTATTTCAATTTCTTTTCCACATTAGCATAAATTAAACTGTATATAGAACATAAATATAAATCACAGAAGACAAGCCAAGACAAGAGGACACAAGATGTGGTGCTAGCCAGGAACAAACCCCAATGTGGGGAAACCCTTGATCAATTCTTCTTTTATGTTCTTCAAAGCTTAGCAAAGAAAGTGAGAGAGATAGTACATTTACAATAGAAGTCAATCACTTTGACTTTTGATATCGGCATGAGATTAGTTGAAGACATATTGCTTCAACTGATTCTCGAAGGAGACTCGTTCACCTATCATAGTGCTGCATTCGTCTATTTGTTGCACATTACCATGTGACACCTTGCTGTACTGTCACATGTGTTGAACCTTGATGACTGAGCTACTCTCATCTTCATGCTGCTCATCATGCTACATCTTCCATGGTCTTATTCATCATCAAGCTGCCCATGCTCATGATCTCATTCATCATTATGCTGCCCATGCTCATATCATCATGCATCATTATGCTGCCCATGCTCATATCATCGTGCTGCTTATTATGCTGCCCATGATCTCATACATCATGCTGCCTTCCTTCAGAGACAGATGCTCCGGCTGTTTCGACAGTTCCGACACTTCCGGCATTTCTAGCTTTTCCGGCGTTTTTGGTATTTCCGGCTTTTCTGGCTTTTCCGGTAGTTCCGATAGTTCTAGCGTTTCTGGCTTTTCTGGCTTTTGCGGCAGTTCCGGCTTAAAATTCACATGATTAAAATTCCCACTTAATGTTGTGTAGTGGGTACATCGAGAAGTCATTACATATTACCCCCCTTGAACGCTGTATCTCTGACACCAGTACAATTGAGCACGATTGTGAAGGTGACACTTGACACAAGTATAGAAGGAGAGACTTTTGTAGGATGGGATCCATATGAGTCATCAAACTTGTCATCACATTCTTTTGCATGATCTCTATGGGATGAGCGACATCATAATGTGAAGGAGAGAGATCCATTGAAACAAGTTAAGAATCATCTATAGTGAAATCATTTGTAAGTAGTGGAAAAGATTTTGGTGGATCATGATTAGAAATTTCATCATAGATGGTGAGGAATTACTTAGCTTCACTAAGAGAACAAGTGGTCATAGGCACACAAGTGTCACTACGAACCAAGTCAAGAGCTTGAGAAGCAAGCTTCACATAACAATGCCTTTGGAAACCACTTTAAAACCATTGTCAATGCCCTTTGTACCCCATTGATGATCGGAGAGGAAGGGTCCATATGCAAAGTCCTCAATTGGAGGTGCCTGTAAATTGAGTCAATTATGTCTAAGAATAGCGGAAAGAATAAGCGTCCATAAAGTCTTAAAAAGTTTTCCTTGATAAGTCCAAGCATTAGAGAGGTAATGACTTTTTTGGAGAAAATCTACATTGCGCCACCTTTCATTGCATAACAAAAGAAGGAAGGGTGCATTGGTAGAGGGATTAAAGCCTAGGAAACTGTAGAAAAAGTGTACTAGCCTTGAAGGAGGGTTTGAAGTTTGAACCCTATGAAAAGCCCTAGATAAAGTGCATTGGCCTTAGATGAGGGTTTATAGCCTAGGAAACCCTTAAAAAAGTACATTGGCCTTGAAGTAGGGTTTAAACCCAACGGAACCCTAAAAAGGTGATGATGGAATTAAACCGTAGAACAAGAGATGACCAAAAATCCCAGTTTCGTAGTCATAAAGAAGCCATTAGCCAAAAATATTTAGATCAAATGTCAAATTGAGTAAGAGAGATTCACACTCGTTTTAATACCATGTTAAGATTCACAAGAAATAGTGAGAGAATTGAATGGAACCAACACAAACCCAAAGTTTGCAATAGATATTAGAGAGCAGAGGAAACTGGTGCAAGGGCATTGAAAGACTTCAATAGAAATCAACCAAGAGTGCAACTGCTTGATAGGTGCCCTTAGGCAAATCACGTTATTATGAATGAAAAATAATCACATCATATACAGTGATATGGGGTTTAACGGTAAGTTTCGCTGGGTGAAACCCACGAGATGAGGGTTCAAATCTCATTGAGTATATATATGACCTGTTGTGTCTTGGCTAGAAGAGTAGGCGACCCCATAGTGGACGTCTCGGTTCTTGTTGAGGCATAAGTTTCCTGCTATTGTGCGGCTTGCAGGCGGTCGCACGTAGCCTAGGTTTACAGTGGCAGCCAGTTAGATTTGATCCTGGGTCTGTTCAGGATAACTCTCACTAGTTACCGATTATCCTAGATTTAAAAAAAAGAAAAGAAAAGAAAAATAATCACATCATGATAAATTACGAGTGAGAGTTATATATTTACACAATTTAAGACTTGGGCTCTTTCTTGATGAAGAATTAGGAGACTACATGGACAAGACTGGCTTTAGCCAAACCTAGAAATACAATGATTACATCGGCCGTGGCTGAATGTGAAGGTTGCACCATTATCAACAATGTCAGCAAGTTGGTCCACTGCATGCCACAATTCTTGCAAAATTAAGCATTTAAAAAATTCTTTAGTGATTTGATTGAATTTTACAAATAGTTCAATACTTCTTGTGATTTTTAGAAGAATGACTTGTGCAAAGAGGGCATGACATCATCGCAAAGACTGTTTGTACCATTGATATTATCAGGATGTCTATTTGGCTGAGTATTCCCTTTCAGATTAAATTCTGCATATATTGGAAAAAATGGAAATTGGAAAAGGATACAGATAAATCATTCTTTTTCTCTTTCTTATGTGTGTTTGGGTACATACAAGAATTTCTTTAATGCTACTTTTTTGCTTGCATTCCTCTAGGTGGTTGCAGTTCAATGATTTTCTAACTCCTCTGCCTCTTTATTTATTTTCTGACTATGCTGCACTTAATTGTTTTTCTATGTCCTGCATATCCCAACCCTCTTCACCTTCACTACATGCAGCCAAAATGGATATGGAATTTAAAACCTTAGCAACAAATATAATTCTTTAGCCATTGTTGAGGAACTTTAGCTGCAGCTGCAGGATGGGCTCCAAAATGATTTAGTTTCTTTTGAACATGTGTATTGAACATTTTATTGTGTAAATTCAGATTATAAGGATTTCATGTATAGCATTGTATAGCATTTCCTAATTGGTAGTTTTCTACAGATTGGAGAGTACATTACTTCACATGGTGGGGTTGTCACAGCTGAAGAGCTTGCTCCATATCTAGATGTTCCTCCAATTGATGGAAACAAGGTATGACGCAGAATTGGCAATGTTTGGTTATGGGCCACGGTGAAGAAGCTAGTTCTAAATTCTAATGTAGTTATTTACCAATGATTTTGATATTGTACTAGTAATTTTGTTTCTTGGGGTTTCCAATGCCAATGTTGGCCCTTGGGTGATAACAGTAGTGTAAACTTCTCACTTGAATCTCTCCTCTTTTCAATAATTGTGTGATCTAAAAGTTTGTTTTATATGAATATTGATGGTAAACTTAGATAAAATAAAAACATGTTTTTATGCTGTCCAAAACAGCATCTGTCTCATGGTTCCTGGGGGTTCATTTTGCTTCTTGTTGCAATGGCTATTTTAGGCTTCCTCTATAATTATGGGTGGAATGCAGGAGTGAAGGAAGGAGGTTTCAGATGGGGGGGGGTGTTTGTGTTAAAATCTCTATTCTAGCAACCTACGTAAATCAATTCTGTATGGTTTTCTTATTGAAAATTTAATATAGATTGAATTCTTAGGCTTATAGAATAAAGTACACTTGTTGGAAATTTAACTGGAAGTAAAAAGATCAGTGGAAGCTACAGGAAACCAAATTTCCAAAATACATATAGAGAAATATCCACCCTTCAAACATCAGCTTTTCATTAAAATTACTCCAAGCTTGCATGGGCTCCCAAACTGGGAAAATAGTCCATTTGAGAAAACAATAAAAAATTATAACAAAACTTGGCTGTTTTGGTGCACCATACAACCTGTATGGCCCTCCAATTTTTTTGTAAAGTCCCTCCTGCTCTTGCTAAAATATTTTCCAGAAACTTCTACGACTACCCTTCTCTTTTCCTGGGTTTTATGACCTGTCACGGATCTGATTAGTACGGTTGCTAATGACCTGGCTACCTACTGGGATTGACACACACAGGGGGGGTTGAGATGCTGCCTCCTCAGCCCAAGACCCTGCTATTTATACCCAACTTCCTCATAAAAGGTCAAGGGAGGAATCTCAATTGATACCCCAACCAATTGCAAATAAGACTAGTGCCTTAGATGGGGTCAATGAGAGGTGATTTTTATTTTTGGGGCTGTCCCGCTGTTTCTGTGCATGATTATGCAACATAAAACTAAACAACAAATTAAATCACACCAAATGGTTTAAGATATAGCCTGTAACTACTTAAATTTGATGTAACTACTTATATTTATTTATTTATAAGTCAATGAATACGACTGCCAAGTTATTGCTATCATTATCATTAATATCATCAAGAGTATTTTCTTCATCATAATCTCGCTATCATATAAAACTCTGTCTCATTGTCATACAAATATATGTTAAGGTTACAGTTAGGCAACATGGTCACTGTCAAGTCTCCAAGTCATTGACATTGTGGCACAAGGATATGTGGTTCTCTAATACATATATTCTGAGCCATAGAGAGATTGTGTGCAGAGAAATACAAGTCACTCAACAGAAATGCGAGCCAGAGAGACAAATCAAAGAAAGCCACTGAAAAGCACTATGTATATTTCGAGCCACAGATAATTTATTCAAGCCCCAGATAACTTATTCGAGCCATAGAGTATATACGAGCCACCGTAGAACGTATAGAGCACAAAGTATATATGTGAGAGGATGAGAGCCATAGAACCCATATTTGAGCTACAAGAACATTGTGCGAGCCATGTGAGCCATTGGAATGTATCGAGCCAGTCACTGTAATGTACTGCCACTGTATAATGTCAAGCGTTAGAGATAGCGATGTCACTGAGATATGCCGAGTCACAAAGAAGTGATGTCACTGTGATACCACTGTAATATGATTGTGTGTCATAGAGAATGATACAAGTCACAAAAATTGGACACAGATTATTGCAAGCCATCAAGTCACTGTAACGATTTCAGAGTATATAGCATCCCAGAGAGAGAGAGGTGGGAGCCACCTGTGAATAGTGCGAGCCATGTATATGAAAAGCGATCCATAGAAAAATATATTCGAGCCACAGGCATAGTGCAAGCCTTTCGAGCCATAAGTACATGAGCCACACTGAGCCACTCAAAAATCAAATGCGATGTCATAGGGATATGATCCGAGCCATAAAAAGAATGTGATGCAAGCAAGCCACTGTACAGGAACATAAAGAAGTCCTCACGATGCCACAAAGCTATAGTATTGTTCGAGCCACCAAAGAATGTAGGATGCGAGCCATAGAATATAGAATACAAGCCATAGTGTATAATAATGAGCTAAGAAATAATGCGAACCACTGTAATACCACCATAGAACATTCATTGTGTAATAATGCGAACCATTGTGAAATGCGAGCCCTAGTGTACATAGTGCAAGTTATTGCAATCTTTTGCAGACCTTGGATCTTAGATATGATGATGAGCCTTTTTCAAGAATGCCAACAAAATGTGATTTTCAAACTGCCAACCATTAACCTTAGCTCTAATACCATGTTGAGAAATCAATAGGCAGGTAAAAGTGACGATTTCTCTTACTTGACAATTACTTGTGAAATTACTGTTGGCTTACTATTATTACATTTGTATTCTTCTTTTCATCATGCGATTACCAAAATGCAAAAATATGAAGATCACAAAGAACAAGATATACAAGATATAGGCTCCAAGTTAGGAAAAAAACCCCACAAGGAGGAAAACCCATAAAATCTCCTTTTCCTATAGAATCAAATCAAAGTGAGAAATCCAAGACCCAAGAATCCAACCTCCAAAAAACCAAGTCAAGCCCTCCAAATTCTCAGATCATCTTCCATAGAGAACTTGCATTATTTCAGATTATCTTTCAAAAGAAACTCACGTTATTTCATGTATATAATCGAAGAAACCCACATTCCTTCACAAGAGAGTAGCTTCTGAACTTCGCACATCTTTTTCTCAGAGTTCATCACAGAGAGCACTAAATTCTTCTTGCTCTTTTGGAGGAGGATGTATGCCAATATATAGTTGATCTCATATGCAAAAAGACACTTCTTTTGAGTGAGCTGACTTGTCATCCAGGAGGGTTGACTTGGCTTCTTGAGGCGAATTAACCTAAATTACATTTTGAAAAATTCTTTTTCCTTTTTCTTTACAAGAAGTCCAAATAGGACTTTGACTCTTCGACTCAATAAATCCTAGAAGCATGAAGAACATGCTTAACTAATGAAATAACAATAATAAAAATTCCTTTTCTTCTTTTTGCTTTATACATAATGATACAGGTGCAATGATAATTATAAAAACCGAACCTAGTTACCTTTTTTCAACAGAACTGTAGTTAAGGATTTATGGAGCACAATAACTCACTGCCCTATTATATGAAACTGCAAAGTCTGCATAAAATGATGGGGACCACATCCTATTTTGCCCAATTTGGCTACCCAATGAGTGCCAAGACACTCCTATATCACATACCCATGGGTGGGAAGGTTGGTGGATGTTAAATATGTTGAAGAAAGTGTAACTAGGTTTGGTATTTACAAATGTAACTTTGATCTTTGTACTTGTCAAGAAAAAGAAATATTATTTTTGTAAATTATAAGAATGAGTTTCTTGCTTATTCCATAGGTTTAGGAAAGTCAAAGAGTCAAAGACATGTAAAGAGCTCTTCATGAGCATATGTGTAAATATATATATACTAGTCTAAAAGGCTCTCCAAGACAAGCACAATCCTCCAAGTCAAGCTCAAAGAAGTCTGCAAGCAAAACATTGAAAGAAGGCAGTCATGTCAGCCTTAAAATATATTTAATGTTAGGTTGCATGAAATGGGGAAACGGGTACGAGTCTCCGAAACGGGAAGCCGTACGAAACGCGACCTCCCCAAATTTTGGAAACGGGGAAACACGAATATATATATATATATGTATATGTGTGTGTGTGCAATCATAAAGCATAAATGATACATTATAATTTATTACACTTAAACATTAAGATTTAATTTACATCACATTTACTCATGAATGATCACATAATGAAAATAAAAATATCAGAATATCCAAAAGCAACCTTCATTATATATCCAAATCTCAAAATCAACCTTTATTTATATTAATATATGAGGTTGCAAGTACAATAAAGACTATAAGGCTGCAAGAGAGAGATCCAAATCAGGGTTTTCTGCATCCACATCCCATTCTATAGAAGGACCACTGTTGTATTGGGAGTCTCCTCCATAGTCGAACGACCTTAGTGCTCTTGATTAAATACAAGTTTCATACCCTCCTACCCTACATAATCTTGATTATTGGGAGTTTCCCCTGCATAGAGGGCTTGGTTCTCTTGATTAAATACAAGTTCCATACCCTAGTACATGATAAAATCCAATGGAAACATTGCAATCCTCTCAATCCTGAAAAACAAATAAGTCTGCTGGATTTTGAGTGAGATCTAAAATTCTACTTTCTCCATATGAAATCCAATGAGGGCGAAACCACTTTCAAACATCCTGAGTCATTTCATGGTAATGTTAAAAATTGAAGTAAAAGTATGAAAATGAAAAATAAAGGAGAATATCACTTTTACTTTAAGAATTTAACATTACCATGAACTGCATATGCCTCAAACTTCATGTTGAACTGCATATCAACACTAGGGTAAAAATTCACTTTTATAACTTTAGACACGCATCTAGAAGCAACTAGAAGTCACTAACATACCCTAAAAATAAATTAAAAAACAAATTAAAAAAAAATTTAAAACAAAACACAAGTTAATGAGGAAACGTTGGTCGTACGACCGTGAAACACGTTTCCGGCCGTATTGGTCACGTTTCCGTTTTAGGAAACGTGGCAGTATGGCTGGAAACGCGTTTCCGCGTTTTGTACCAGTTTCCGTATGGAAACGGACCTTTGTACCACGTTTCCTGCAACATAGATTTAATGACACGTTGGCTCAGATGACACAAGAGTTCAAGATGACATGTCGGCTTATTTAGGGAGACGCAACAACTATATATACCCAGCTAGGGTCAACGCAAAAGGGCAATACAGTAACTCAGATGATCTGAGTTTTTAGATGGTTATAAGAGTCTGAAATCCGCAGTATAGGAAGACACAATTTCGGATGTCACAATAAGGAAGATTCAAAGTCTGCCCCTACTACAAATCTCAGATTCATCTAGTGTTTTAGAGAGTAGTTTCAAGGAACATTTCGGATATCACTTTAGTGGACTATCCTGCGGTAGCACACATAGTCTTTGCATATAAATTGTTGATTTGGGTAGCATCGGATGTGCTTTAGCCACGAAATTTGGTGGAGAGGTTAGGGCACATGAGATCTCCAATACCCAAAAAGAGTTTGGGCAGATTCTAAATAGTTTGGGAGATATTAAAATAATTAATATTTTTAATCGAGTCCTTAAGTCTAAACTTAGGGAAATTAAAATATTAATGTGAATTAATATAAAACTGTGTTAGAATGGTCCAAAAGACATGGATCAAGCCAGATCTAATCTTAGCTGTCGATTAGGGACTTAATCTCAGCCATTGATATGTCAACAAGAAAAGTATAAGAGGAGGCTTGAGGGTCACTTGGAGAAGACACCATAGTGATCAGTCATTCTATTCTCTAGAGCGGGGTTTGCTAAGAGAGATAGAATTAGTGATCAGTTGCAGCGAGGGGCAGTGAGTACAAGACAGAGAGGCAGGGACAGTGCCGAGAGACCAGCGTAGAAGTAGAGAGAGGCAGACGCAGAGCCAGAGGGAGCCATGTAGAGGCAGCAGAGTCTGCACAGAGCCAGAAGGGGCTTGCATCATCCACGCAAAGGCTGCAGGAGTGACGTAGAGAGCCTCAGTAGGCTGATGCAGAGGCCAGCAGGGCTGTTGCTGGGCTTTAGAATGTGCTGGAGATGGATTTTGTGGAGCAGGCTTTCTGAATCCCTGTTTTCGAAGAGAGGTATTGCTGTCGGATTTTTTATCTCTGTCGGGTTAGCCAGTTTGGCACCTAATGTACTTAGAAAAGAGTTGCTTAATAATAAAACGCTACACCGGTTTTCCCGCTTTGGGTTTTTCCGGGGACATTAGTCCAAAAATAACGGTGTCATTTGTGTGCTTGTTTCTGTTTCCTTCAGTTGATGATCTGTAATGTGTTGAGCATGCACTTGTATTTATTTTCAATATTTACATGGTAAATAACTTGTTAATTAACATAACAAATAGGTAGGAATAAATCAGTAAAGTGCATAGAGGGTTTCTAGCTGGTAGACTTAGAAACTTCAACATGGTATCAGAGGGTGGTTGCAGATCATAGGATAATTGAGGACATCAGCAGAGTAGAGCAACAACAACAGAAAACAGTTGTCCCAAGTGACAAAAGTTGTTCCTAGCAGCAAAGAAACAAGGAAGGGGTGACGTAGTGCCTGCGTCATCAAGTTCGAGCCAAGAAGAGGCTGCACAGAGGCTGAAGGAGGCAAGGACAGGCTCACGCAGAGCCACACAGAGGCCAAGAGGGCTGACGCAGTTGGTTGAGGGAACTAGTTTACCGGTGCCGGGACTATGCAGAGCCTAGGAGCTCTCACCTTCAGGTTGCTAGAGTTTAGGAGGCTGTGGGAAAGTTGCAGAGTGGAGTTGGTGGGGTGCTCTAGTCAGAACAATACCTAACAAGGCAAGGCCAAGGAGGAGGGAGTTGCTACCGAGGGTTTCTAGCCGAGAAATCCTGATCAGTGGTGCAATTGCATAGACGGTCAGAGTAGGGGGCATCTCGACATCGACAGAAGGGTTTATGGGAGGGAAATCAAGGCTCAAAGGGAGTCACATTGAGAACTTCTAGGAGGGAAGTAGAATGGCAACATGGCACTACACGGAGTAAGAGACCAGGACAGACTGGATGGAGCCTCAAACTTCGTAGTCTGGAAGGCGAGAATCTTATCCGTACTTGACAGAAATTGTGTCGAGCACTTCGCCTTGGGGACGATAACGATCCCAGTTGACCCAACTGATAACGACAAGTACAAGGAGGCAATGGCGAGGGCCAAGAGCATCATCCTTGACAGGGTCAAGCACCATGTAGTACCACACATTGCCAAGAAGGAAATGGAAAATGAGATGTGGGAGGCCCTAAAGAAATTATACCAGCATACTTCTGTGCAGAGAAGGATGTTACTAGAAAATCAGTTGCGGTTATACTAGATGAAGAAGGGAGAATCGATCGACATCTTCCTCGGTCGACTAAATGACATCCGGGATCAACTGACTTCCATAGGGGCCATGCTGGATCAAGAATTGATGGTGAGAACGACCCTGAACGCAGTCTTAGAATACTGGGAGGTATTTGTCCAGAGTATACTCGGTAGAGCGACCCTTCCACAGTGCGAGGAAATGTGGGCAGCTCTTCGCTAAGAAGAGATCAGAAGGCTAAGCAAGACAGGAAGCAGCGACAAGGGGATCAGAGTCAAGCAAGAGGAGGATGTTGCCTTAGCATCTGAGGGAAAGCAAGAGAAACGGAAGAAGGACCTCATTATGCGACCCAGTGTCCAAGGAAGAAGAGTAAGGGAGAGGCCTCCGAGACCAAGGCAGCGCCAGCAAGGGTAGAGAAGGAAGTGGAGACAGACGATGACTGTGCCATGAATGCACACATGCCACTTGAGTGGAAGTGGGGAGATATTGAGCTGTAGTCAGATGGACTATAGGCGATGAGGGGTAGGATCCTCGAGGTACCCAACCTCTTGGATTAGACCATGCTACACGAGCCCCGAAGAGGAGTAGCAAGATTGGCAGATGTGGGTAGAGATGGATGTGGATGAAGCAGCAGAGAGAGCTACAATGCAGAATTCCCAGGACAACGCGAGGCTATCAGGCTGCAATGGTGCGAGAGGCATGAGAGTGTTGTACCAATGCAGGATGGCACAGAGAGGTGTGCAATAGTGCGAGATGCAAGGAGTTGTTGCAGCAGCGCAGAGGTCATAGAGGGAGCACTTGTCAGCGACAGAGGGAGCTTCAGCATCAGGAGTAGTGTAGCCTGATAGAGAGGTCAGAGTTGGGAGATCAGTTACTTACTTCTCAGTCACTGAGTTGCAGTGCAGCAGTTAGCAGTGGTAGTGCTGTTGGAAATAATACTGAGAGGGGGGGGTGAATCAGTATTATCAGATCAGATAAAACTTTTCAATTTCATACTCAGAAACATATACGCGACTTCAGTTAAGTGAACCCGCGTGTACACGCGACTGTGTCTAATGCAACTAGCGTATATCCAGAAATCTTATGATTCAGTTAATCTTATCTTCAGTAAATGCATCAGAACATTATTAAGCATATTAACAGTAAACAGGTGCAGTATAACAGAACAGATCATCACACAAAAGCCACACACATGAACACCATGATATAAGGTGGAAACCCAATGTGGGTGAAAACCACCTGCTGCAATTTGTCTCTTTCTTCTTTAATGAGAACTTCTTTTACAATGTACTGGTGCAGTCCTTTACCAGCACGCAGGCTACAACCTGCAGAGGGCTACAACCCTCTTAGCTCTTGTACTAGCCGATCCATTTACTAGTACGTAGGTGCCTACCTACAGAATGCTTCTTTACTCGTTTTCCAGCTACTAGTGGAAGGGAGCTACAACCCCCTGGCTCTTGTACTGGCTGATATGTTTACTAGTACGTAGGTGCCGGCCTACGATCTACCCGGGACCACGTTTCATACATTTTCATACTGGATCCATAAGACAATCATCATTGTAGTACAACCTGCATCATCAATCACTGAAACACCCAATTCTGAATCACTGTAACCCTGTCAACAATAACCAGACAATCATAGCAACAACCAGATCCAGCTCCATATTCAAATATCATACTTCACATTGTATACGCTACTTGGATGAACCCAACCTGCGTGTATACGCTCTTTTACCAAAACCAACTCGCGTACAGATCTATAAATTCAACCTTAAAACTCTGCAGCTATATCAGACATCAAAACATACCCAGATCATAATAATAAACATGCGTCAGTAGATCTAGTCTATCCAGAGTCAAACCATATGAAGATAATCATTCCAAGCCTTGAGATCTCGTTCCATCATTCATCATCCTCCACATGGGTGAAACCTTGGTTCAGATCACCAACCCATAACCAGCACTTGGATCACACCCTTTCTCAGATCTTCATCACTCACACTTCCACTCTTTGGCCTAGTGATCTTCTCCTTATATAGCCTTAGGCCTTGCTCAATACCAAGAGCCAAAACCATAGTAACACAATACCATCAACCTCGAAACTAGGGATTGACACGTCCGTCGAGACACCATGGTCCAAAACCATAGGCACAACTTCCAAGGACTAACTGCCACTGACCAAAGACGTTTTCACATGTACGCGCTTTTACTGAAGCCAACCTGTGTGTACACGCCTATTCTCCTTGCTGAACCTGCGTATATCTCTTTCTTGTCCTGCTGTACTGAGATCTGTCCACTAGTTAAGTTGCCATCACCTGTACCAGTCTCTGAGCACCTGTACCAACCTCTGAGTGAGTTGCCATCAAGGACAACACTTGAATCATAATGCCAACAAGTGCTATGGGCAGCATGATGAGAGGGGTTGCAGTGCAGATGCAGCAGTGGCAGTTGTAGGGCCATGGGCAACAATATGGATGTAGAGGGAGTTGCAGTATAGATGCAGCAATGGCAGTGGAAGGGCCATGGGTAGCAGTACAAGATGCAATAGTGCAAAGCATGTTGGGCAACAGACCTAGCATCAGCACAGGGACCGATGCTGGATGATCAGGGTAATACTCAGTGATGAGTATTGCTAGAGCACAGTCCTCGCTAAGAGGGAGTGTTGATTTGGGGTAGCATCGGATGTGCTCTAGCCACGAAATTTGGTGGAGAGGTTAGGGCACATGAGATCTCCAATACCCATAAAGGGTTTGGGTAGATTCTAAATAGTTTGGGAGATATTAAAATAATTAATATTTTTAATGGAGTCCCTAAGTCTAAACTTAGGGAAATTAAAATATTAATGTGAATTAATATAAAACTGTTTTAGAATGGTCCCAAAGACATGGATCAAGCCAGATCTAATTTTAGCCGTCGATTAGGGACTTAATCTCGGCCGTTGATATGTCAACGAGAAAAGTATAAGAGGAGGCTTGAGGGTCACTTGGAGAAGACACCAGAGTGATTAGTCATTCTATTCTCTAGAGCGGGGTTTGCTAAGAGAGATAGAATCAGTGATCAGTTGCAGCGAGGGGTAGTGAGTACGAGACAGAGAGGTAGGGACAATGCCGATAGACCAGTGCAGAAGCAGAGAGAGGTAGGCGCTAAGCTAGAGGAAGCCACGTAGAGGTAGCAGAGACTGCGCAGAGCTAAAAGGGGCCTTCATCATCCACGCAAAGGCTGCAGGAGTGACGCAGAGAGCCAAAGAGGCTGCACAGAGCCTTAGTAGGTTGACGCAGAGGGTTTCAGGCTGATGCAGAGGCCAACAGGGCTGACGGCGTGACGCTGGGCTTTAGAGTGCGGTGGAGAGGGATTTCGTGGAGCAGGCTTTCCGAATACCTGTTTCCAAAGAGAGGTATTGCTGCCAGATTTTTTTCTCTCTGTCAGGTTAGCCAATTTAGCACCTAGTGTACTCATAAAAGAGCTGCTTAATAATAAAACCCTCAAATAGTTGCACCGGTTTTCCCGCATTGGGTTTTTTCTGAGGATATTAGTCCAAAAATAACGGTGTCATTTGTGTGCTTGTTTCTGTTTCCTTCAGTTGATGATTTGTAATGTGTTGAGCATGCACTTGTATTTATTTTCAGTATTTACATGGTAAATAACTTGTTAATTAACAAAACAAGTAGGTAGGAATAAATTAGTAAAGTGCATGAATGGTTTCTAACTGGTAGACTTAGAAACTTCAACATAAATGATGAAGAGGATCCTTGTATAGCGCACACAGTCTTAGTTATCCAATAGTGACACTCAGTCTCGGCATGCATTTTGGATGATGGTCCTCGTAATCTCAGTCATGATCTTGGCATATGGATATAGATAATCCTAAGGGAGACATAGATACAATGATGAAGATGTAAGTGAAGCAGCAACTATGGTGCAACAACATTGATCTCTTTGTTATGGTGAACTCCTCAATGAAGGTGCAACAATGGTGTTGCAACAACAATGAAAATCTCGGTGGTGCAGTAGTGATGGCCTCAGTGGTGCAACAATGATGATGATCTCAATAGTGACAAAGAAGAGGATTGGTGTCTTTGTCTTGGAGTGGCATAGTAAGTCAAGGGTCATGGTCTTGGTGTTCGTCAATTGGAATCTGTATAAGAAGAATTATGTGCGGGTTTTCCTCTCTAAGAGGGAGAGGTTTTGGCCCTGGCAGAATGCCAACATCTTGTGTTTTGGTCTCTTTGTTTTTGGTAGCTATTTGATGAAATAAGAAACACTCTAGTAATGTCGAAGAGAAGATTGTGCTAATAAGAAAATTAAAATGCCTCACAAATAGTTATCAAGTCAAGAAGAATCTCATTAACTACATGTGCCCTAGATTCTTTAACATGGTATTAGAGCTAAGGTGTTGAAGTCAAAGGAAGGGTAACAAAAGAGACATACAAGGATCAAGTCTACAAGAACGACATCAAAGCAAGTTAAAGAATTTCGTCAAGATGGATGTATCAAGTCTACAACAAGCAATCTATAATAGCAAGAACCTTATCAAGAAGTCTACAAGGAAAGATAACTCAAAGAACGTTAAAGTCTAAAGAACATCATCTTGAAGAAAGTAAAAAATCCAAGAAACAATCCTAATCTACAATAGAAGGAAAACACAGTACCTCTCACAGTCTCAGTGCTAGCCTCAAGAATGGATGTCATTACAACCTATGACATACCATGGAAATCTCAATAACTTATAGTCAGAAGCAGTTTTGGTGCTTGGTATTGAAGGTTTCAAACGAAATTCTTGTTCATGCTAGTCAACTCAAGAAAAAGAGTCTACTCCAGCAAGGAACACTACAACAAAGTTACAAGGGTATACAATTACATCATACATTACAACAATATCACTACAATAGGAGAACACAATGCCACATCTTAGATGGGCATCATGACAGTACTATCAAATTCTTGATTTCAATTTCATACCCTCACGAGGAATCAAGTAATCTCAACACATTATAAAAGCAGCAGCGTTTGGTGCTGAACAAGGCAAGGAAGTCTCAAGAAAAATCTTGGAACTCAATCATACCAGGCAACTCAAGCAAGAATCTCATTGAAGGAGATCATTCAAGAAAGCATCAAGGTGAAGATTTCATCTTCCAATGACAAGTAAGTATCTTTTCATTCTATGTTCAAATTTTGGGTCAAATGACTTCATGATTGCAAGGACATCTATGAATTGGATGGGTTATCATGATTCCTTGCATGAAGAAGGAGGAAGACATAGTCCTCTAAGTAGCTGAAGTCATCAAAAGGTCTCTGAATTTATAAGGGATATTTATGAAAGATACCCTTACATAGCAAAATTGGAGACTTCAAAGTGATGTAGATGATAAACTCATTCTCTGAAAATGCATTCCGATCTACATGAAAGTAAACGATATCAAAGAATGTACGGTATCTTCCATCTACAAAGGAAGATAACCATAATAGATAATCAAGGTAACAAATATCCATGGGATAAAAAGGTTACCTCATTCAACAACTTATGGTCTCTATGATAAATAGAGAAAGACAAGTTGATTGATGACAAATATATTGAATGGGTAAAGAACTAAACCATGTGCAGAAAGGAAAGGAAAGTTTGGTCCTCAATCAAGGTAGAATAGGTATAACTAAAATGATGTAAGCTCATATGACTGAACAGATGAAAGAAGCTGAAGAAAAAGGGCCAAGGAAAGAGGGAGCAACAAATCTCTATGATTGGGATAGCATCCCACACAAGAGGGTCCTATCATAAGCTTCTGTTATAAGATATGACAATGATGATAAGTTGCATCGTAGCATCATGGAAGCATTAGAAACAAGAGCTCGTGACATCACCATGGAAATCATGAAGGACAAAATCTATGATAGACAAAACATGGATATAGTGTATGTCCCAAATGCAGAAAATTTGGAACAGACACTTCACATAAAACTAATCATGCATTTAACAAAAGATTGGCATGTAAAATTAAGCAAAGAAAGCACTGCAATCCCATAACACCATGAACAAAAAAATACTCAGTGTTATTATATTAGATAAACCAGGTTTTTACATGCACTGTATAACTGAGATAAAAAGTTGGCCTCAGATAGATCTACAATAATGCCGCAAATCGGCCTCCAAAACAGATCCTAAAAACAATGCATTGCAACCTGTGAACCCTGGATGGATTCACCAAGGGAAGAGATGGGTACTCGCCCACTCATTGAGTCACTAGAGGGTTTCTGTCTTGTGGCTACTGCTGGAGTAGGAACCGAGTTCTCAACCTCACATACAAGGAACAATATCAAAACCAAGATGTCCTCCGATGGTTGCCTCCTCTTTTATAGATCTAATGGACCCCTTTAGAATCTTCTATTTTATTATTATCTTAATCATGGAGAACTTTTCCCTTTTATATTTTAATTAAAATATTCTTTTTAATGCGGGAAGAGGGTAAATTGGCCACCATGTTCCTCAGGTCACTAAAACTATCATCCAAAAGTCCCATCATCTAGATCTTCTCGTCCCGGTTCCAACGAGCTATTACACTGAGGTGTGCCATCATTTAATATCCCTGGAATGCCACCTCGAGCATAATTAATTAAGTTATGCCCAATAAAAATGTTGATTTTTGAAAGTTGTTGGAATGCAATGGAACGAAAGGCAAACTGTGTTAATGATGGAATATGCCAAGCGAATGCCATCAAAACTCATAAAAATTCCTCAAAACTCCATTGAGACCCCTGATGACATAAACCTGCTCTACTGACTTGGCCATCCCCTGTCCTAGAAATCCACCTCGGCTGTACTATGAAGAAGAATACAAATGGGGACATGACAGTCTTCCGGCCCCAAGATTGCTTGCCCTCAAGCAACCGAAATCTGTGGACCAATTTGGTGGCTCAATGCCACTGAGACCCAATGCCTAGATCCCATAAGAACCACTGGTCCACTTTACGTCTCCAAGCTATCGAAACATGACTAGATCCTCCAATACCTGGATCCCATGCCCATCCCTGACTCAACCCTGCTGCCGGTAGGCCCACCTAGACCCCAATGCCACCAAGAAGGAGCGTTAATGCTACATGGCTGTTGCTGTATCGTAGCTCCAACTGTGAATGCTACCCTACCAACTGTGTACCAGCTCATTACCTCTCTCCAATCCAATCCTTGGCATACCCCAAGGTTAGTCTCACCATACTGATGCTGCGCTGAGACGCTGATGAGTGGTCAACCCACATTTTGTTGCCGACTGGAGCATGTAATATTCCCCACCTCTAAGGGCTCCTGCAGTACACTGCTCCTGACTAAGAACGATACTCCATCAATAGGACACCAAATCATGATCTCTCGTCAATCTAAGTCATGGACTCTTGTGTAAGGAACAAGTCTACTATGCTGATGCTTGTCCATGCTCAACTCATGATACCTTATCTGGTTGGTCGCAATATCCATCGAGAAAGTCCTACCTCTCTCCCTGTAATGGGTACAAGTAGCCACACTGTGCTGCAAGCCCTGTCTATGTACTCCCGGAGAGGGCTGCTGTCTGAAAATGTTGCAGCTCAGCTAGCTGCCACTACATTTGTTTGAACCTCATAAATGGGTAGACCCGAAGATGGATGCACTATCGTCTCCCTCGCCTGATAGGAAACTCCACGCTCTTCCAATCCACCAATCTCCTACTAGACTGTCCTGTCATACATCAACAACTGAACCCAAGGGTGGCTGCTCATCCTCCATCATCACGGGTTCAATATGAACCTCCAACTGGCTCTCCCAAAAAGGCTTATCATGCATACTGTGCGCCTCATACTCCTTAGCTGACTCATGCTCCATCATATGCTGCTCATGTCGACTCATCACTGGTGACACATTGTCCTGAATGTCTCTCTTATGACCCATAGACTGCTCATCATATGAGTCTGACCTGATGTCAACAACTCGCCATGACTCCTGCTCCTCTGTGTGCTCTCTATGCTAAATCATCAACTGTTCATTTGCTCCCTGATCTCTTTCCCACATGGGAACAATCAGCTGCTGCTCATACTCCTCTACCACACATGGATGCATATCTAGGCTACTGTCATCAACTCCATATGACTGCTCGTGCTTCTCTAAGGTATCATTGTATGAACCCATGGACTCGTCCAACAAAGAGTCCTCATCCTGACAGACATAAAGAATATCTCCCTGCTCAACCATTGTCATCTACTCAGTGTCACTCAAGCATGAGTGTTAAGGTCCCCAAGGTCCTTTGCAGATGAAGCAAAGTCCCTTCCTCTTCATCTCATTCTTGTTGCATGATCCCCCAATCTTGAGTTGCTCCTCCCTGGTCAATTGCCTGCTGAACAACCCAATGTTCTGCTCAACCAACCTCTTTGTTAGCTCATAAGAGGTAGGTGAGACCAACTGCTCTCTCCTCCAAATAGACAACAATCGAGACTACAACTCTTGACAAATGGCATCACGCCCTCTCATACGTGAGTACAAGATGGACTGCATGTGTGCTATGATTTTGTTAGGATGATGTTTCCTAACGTTGAAGAAACATTGGAACATCTGTAGGATTAAATCGTCATACTCCAGATCAAACATGATCTCACAAGTCCTAGTCATGGCCATGCCTCCTAGAATATCAAGCTTCTTCCCAAGGGTAGAGCTTGCACTGTTTTCCAAGTCCAGGAAATTCTCTACTATTATTCTGAAACTCTCCTCATAACATCATCATTGTAAGGAGTTATAGGAGCAGTTAGTCTTATGATGTTACTAAGACAAGATGCAACTGGAAATCTAATCCCTTCACAAGGCTCATACAAGAACTTGTGTTGTGTGAGAGCAAGCATAGCTGGTTTAAGAGCCCAAATTAGTTTCTTCCCTTTGCACTCTCTCACTTTGGAAAGGAGGGCATCTAGTTCATCAAGTTTGAAGAGAACTTTCCATGTGACCCTCATGTGCTTCAAATCTGTCCCAAGCAAAAATCTTGTGTCCTATTTTTTGCCCCTTCTGCAATTCCTTTGGCGGTTCTTGTTGGAGAAAATTGTGGATCCCCTTTGAGAATGGTTTGCTGTTCTGTGTGGGTTTTCGGTCCAAATTGCAATCCATTGATGTTCTATTGTGTTGATTTAAGAGGTGTTTTAAAAACTCCATTGTTCGACAATATATATGAAAATAATGGTACTGGTAGCTTAGCAATATATGACAATACAAGACTGTTACATCACCTCCAATGACCCTTACAACAGAGTACTCACCCAATCAAACATGACATGGCTTAGTAACTATGCAAGGCATTAATATGGACATGCAACCAATTCTACCAATAGCATCAAACCCTAGAGCTCAAAATTCTTTTCCAAACACCAGCAACTACATTCAAGGTCACACTCGGCTTAATGTAGGTTTTGTATTCATACACATCAGTAGACACACACGGTTGGTAAACATATGACTAGAGCCTTACTGTTCACAACAAACCACAACATCAAACAAGCCATACATGCTTAATGCACTAAGCTTTTTGTTAAACACTTGGCAAGCTAAGTAAAAAAAAAAACTCCAGAAAAAGAAACAAAACCTGATTTATGTTGTGGTCTCTAGTGTATAATAGCTCTAGCAATAGAAATAGATCTTCAACTGGTGAGTGTAATGCACAAAACGCTGCCTCATATTTATAACAAACTCAGTGAAAATTATCCTTGGTCTACCGAATGAATGGCAGCTACACTTGATATCACAATCTTGCTTCAATAACAGGATTCCCAATCTGTTGTAGTTGATACTGAATTCGCCCCCCTATTAGATATCAGATCAATCTTTTGTTCGACCAACAAAACTCTTCAACCTCATTAAGCACGAACTATTGACGAGATGCACACGCTGAGACACTTCGTGTTTACTCCTGGTTCTTGTCCCCACCTCAAATTGTAGGCGTACAATCAGCGACGAATCACACTTGACTTATGGTCCTCTGCAACACATCTCATGTCTCCATACATGATCATGCACAACAACTTCTTGGGTTTACTTGCTCAGATTTCCACGTAACGACACCATGCTCTGCTTCTAGATCTCAAGCATAGTCCACCAAAAATTCACAAAATGGCTTCATTTCTTGACGACTTCGATCAACTACTGGCTCAGGTTGTATTACAAACATCCACCACACTTTGGCTGCCCTCAACCCTGCTCATGAGTCGGATCTGCAATTCGACTTACTCCATTCACACATTAGTATTAAAAGAAATACACTATATCAATAGGAATTCGATCAATCAATAATTCAAAATCCTTCTACATTCGACATCCGCGAAGTACTCGTTGCATTCATCTCCAATAGCAAACGGGTTAGCGCAAGATTTATGGCTTGTGCATTTTACGACTTGGCCATACCACTGCTACAACAGCTGAATTGACTCGGCTCAGTTCACTCTGCATCATGCTCAGGGAAAACACCTATCGACCTCAACTTCCGATGATACTGCAATTGATCGATTGACAGAAAAATTCACAACTTCTGGAAATGAATAGTCGCCCCTTGAGATAATCCTCCGTCTTTATGGAAAGAATTTGCCAAACGAAATTCTAGGTTTATGAATGCCGCCCGACATGCAGCACAACCCACCATTTGACATGGTTTTGAAATGTGCTTCTGAATAGTTTGGCCCTCGATGCTCAACCAACAATCACAGATCGTTCCCCCCACTCGGCAAAGCTTTATGAGACTTGATTCGTGTAAGAACTTGGCCAAAGTCCTGCTCGACAAGCATTACTATGATCGTTCTATTGCATGCACACGATCAAACCATGTACTTTCCATCTTTGTGTCCAGGCCTGCATCGCACCAGAACTTCTGATCTTGCCCACTGTCGTAGTTGTTCACGTAAATATCTTCGCGTAACCAACCATACCCAACGAATTTCCATGCACAACAAAATGGGTCGCAAACTTTCAGATAGTTGGACTGATAACCCCGAAATATAAATTAACGCCTTGAAATTTGATCGAGCACCCGTGAGTCAACGACTTTTGGCACTTTATGTGACCAGAGGCACGCCTCATGGAAAATGGCAGCATTTGGCTCAAATACGATTATGTCGCTGACTATTTCATGCAAATTTCGTGGAGCCCTTACGTTCCCTGTCTCTTCCACGGAGAAGAAGATTTACATGCACAACTTTTGATTTGGCTTCCCTATTGATGGTAAACTACCCATATCTGTTCGTTAGAATTATCAAGTAGAAGCACAACCTTTTGGAGATTTTGACAATGAGGGAACTCAGTTTCCCCGAGAATAATATCAATGCAATTTCAGCAGTGATTGGTGGTCCTCAGACAACAATAATGAATTATACTCGAGAATTATCCCTTGGGATAAGGGTTTCACTGCTGCAAAATTTGCCCCAAACGCTTCCAATAATAATAATAGAGAATTCAGAATGACCTGCTCAATGGAACTTGAAACCCTTAAATACTTGAAAAAAATACTGAGCCTGCACGCTGAGCCAAGAATAAGGCTTTGATACCACTGTAATGTCCCAAATGCAGAAAATTTGGAACAGGCACTTCACATAAAACTAATCATGCATTTAACAGAAGATTGCCATGTAAAATTAAGCAAAGAAAGCACTGCAATCCCATAACACCATGAAGAGAAAAATACTCAGCTTTATTATATTAGATAAACCAGGGTTTTACATGCATATACAACTCGTATAGCTGAGATAAAAAGTTGGCCTCAGATAGATCTACAATAATGTCGCAAATCGGCCTCCAAAACAGAACTGAAAAATAATACACTGTAACCCTGGATGGATCACCAAGGGAAGAGATGGGTGCTCACCCACTCTCACTGAATCACCTAAGTGTTTCCGTCCTGGGGCTATTGCTGGAGTAGAGAACCAGGTTCTCAACCTCACATACAAGAAACAATATCAAAACCAAGATGTCCTCCAATGGCCTCCTCCTCCTCTTTTATAGATTTGATGGACCCCTTTAGAATCTTAATTTTATTATTATCTTAATCATGGAGCACTTTTCCCTTTTTTATTTTAATTAAAATATTCTTTTTAATGCGGGTAAAGGGTAAATTGGCCACCACGTCTCCTCAGGTAATTGAAACTCCCATCCAAAAGTCTCATCATGTAGATCTTCTCGTTTCGGTTCCAACGAGCTATTGCACTAAGGTGTGCCATCAATTAATCTCCCCAGAATGCCACCTCGAGCATAAGTAATTAAGTTATGCCCAATAAAAATGTTGATTTTTGAAAGTTGTCGGAATGCAACAGAACGAAAGGAAAACTGTTCTGATGATGGAATATGCCAAGTGATTGCCATCAAATCCCATAAAAACTCCTCAAAACTCCATTGGGACCCCCGATGACATAAACTTGCGCCATTGACTTGGCCATCCCCTGTCCTAGAAATCCACCCTGGTTGTACTATGAAGAAGAATAAAAATGGGGACATGACATATAGCTCTTGGGAACCTCAATGGACATTGAATGAAAGAGTCATCTAGGACAAGGCTCATCATACATCAAGTAAAAAATGGAACATTTGCCAGTTGTGGATATAAAAGATCTTCAAAATTCTTTGATGGAATCCACATCGTAGGGTTCACTAATCTAGAGAGGAAGCAAGTGTTTCAACAAGAACTCAAACTTATGGAATCCATGAGATGATGATGTGATGACATGAAGCAGATCAAGGGATTGAAGATCTCTTCAATCAAGGAAGATGCTAGAAGAAGCCTCAATGACCTAAAGGTAAAGTAAGGTATGCATGCTTATGTTTAAAATTATAATGTCATGTCATATGGTTGTAGGTAACATGGATCATTACTTCTATCTTGAGAAACATGATCAAGAGAAAAAGGATCTCCTCTTCTGAAAAAGATGCAGGAAAGGATAAGACACATTAGATGAAATCAACATAATATGTCCTCATATGAAGCATGAGGTGGCTGATCACAAATAAGAAACTCTTATTAAAAGACATGTGGGATGGATACCGGGAGGTCCCACATGCCACATCATCACTTTACTCCCGTACATTGGGACCACATGGATATCGAGGATTTGTATCAGAAGGTTTAAGATGACACAACCTTCAAATCTTGTGATATAGGAAAGTTTCGACTAGGTGGACACGATATTATATTAAAACCGTTGTGATAAAACCAATCGGGTCCGCGACCAATATCGATAATCGGCAATCAAAGGGTCTTATTGGAGGTGCCATTCAAAAGTTCCAATAAAGTGGTGGATGCTATTTAATAATTAAATCGTTAACTTAAATCAGGTCGGGTTTGCATATCGGAAGTTGGAGATTGGAGGTCCATATTGCATATTGGAGTTCAGAGGTCCATATCGCATATCAGAGATCGGAGGTCCACATCGGAGATCGGAGGTCCATATCGAACATTGGATATCGGAGGTCCATATCACATATCGGAGATCGGAGGTCCATATCACATATCGAAGATCGAAGGTCCATATCGCACATCTGAGATCGGAGATCAGAGTCAGAGATCAAGTCTTATCGGAGATCGAATATCGGAGTTGAGTGGTGACACACAATAAAAAAATGCTGATATACTATTTTTCCGATAGGGTTCTTCTTTGGCTTTCCCTTCCACAGATAGTCCGAATATTACTTCACCCTTTTTATCACTAAGCCTCCTACGGTAGTATTAAGAGATCACAGTGCTTCACACTTTTATATTAAGATCTGGGCTCCACCAGGACTGCACTACCCACGAATCCGTGCTCCACCGAAATTGAAATGTCCCACAGATTGGGCTTTACCGAAACTGAAATGTTCCCCAATCTGAGCCACAAGTTTTCTACAGATACGATTTCCAAGATCTAGAACATATATCCCAAACAATTTAATTCTTCAATTCCTTCTCAGTGTTCCCAGTTCACAAGTTGTGAACTATGTATTTTTCTTTGTGTTTATACCTGAATTGAAGTATTTGACTTGTGTTTATACGAGTTTCGCCAATAAATGAAAAACATGTTCGTTAGAGGAGAGGCCGACTTGTGCATGAGGTGGCACATTGAAAATATATTGAATAGCTGTCGGAAGGGGTCTTTGTTAGTAATCAACCAAATATAACGTAGTTTCATTGTCACAGAAACATATTATAGTAGCAAGATAGGAGGGGTCATAGCTTTTTATCAAACGAATACATTTAAACAATGTGAAACCATATTATAATGGATGCTGGGAGGTCCCACATGCCACATCATCACTTTACTCCCGTACATTAGGACCACATGGATATTGGGGATTTGTATTGGAAGCTTTAACATGACACATCCTTCAAATCTTGCGATATAGGAAGGTTCCGACTAGGCAGACGCGATATTATATTATAACTGTTGTGATAAAACCAATCAGGTCCGCTACCAATATCGACAATCGACAATCGAAGGGTCTTATCAGAGGTGCCATTCAAAATTTGCAATAAAGTGGCGGATGCGACTTAATAATTAAATCGTTTAAATCAGGTCGGGTCCGCATATCGGAGGTCGGAGATCGGAGGTCCATGTCGCATATCGGAAATCAAAGGTCCATATAGCATATCAGAGGTCCACATCAGAGATCGGAGGTCCATATCCCACATCGGAGATTGGAGGTCCATATCGCATATCGGAGATCGGAGGTCCATATCGTACATCGGAGATCAGAGGTCGGAGTCGGAGATCAGGTGTTATTGGAGATCAAAGATTGAAGTTATGAGTGGTGACACAATAAAAAAACGTTGATATAATATTTCTTCGATAGGGTTCTTCTTTGGCTTTCTTCCGAAATATCGTTTCTCTTTGCTTCTTCGATATCACTGCTTTTTCCTTTTGGCTCTTTCTTTTGGGCATATGCGGTCTTCTCTTGGATCTGCTCCTCCTTGGTCTTGGCATCCGATGGCTTTGCTTTGGCTCCTAATGGTTTCTCTTTGAATTGCTTCTCGCTCCTCTTTGGTACTGCTCCTCTTGCTCCTTGGGACTGCTTGTTGGGTCCAACACTTCTTGGGCTTATGTCTGTATATATATATATATATATATATTCAGTGCTTATGCTATATTTAATCCATATGGCCATTAATGACAACACTGATGTCTCGACAATGTGAGCCTCTTCTGCGCTGCCTCTGCGTTGTCTGCCACACGTGTGGCTCGAAACTACCTCTAATGAAGTCGTTCTGCCTCTAGCTATTGAGGAAATCATCTCTTTGGCCTTCTGGAACCTCTGCCCGACCTCTGGAACTGAGAACGATTTTTCTCACCAGCAAATCGATCTGCCTTGCTGAAGCTACTGCGCAGAGCCTCTGCACTGCCTCTCTGGGATAACTTAGCCCTCTTGCTGCTGCCTCTCTGGATCTGGAAATCTTTCCTCTGGATCACTGTTGTTGCCCCTCTCAAACTGCTTCGATCTCTAGCTCTCTCTTTGGCAACTCACTGCTGCTACTCTGGAAATCGATCTACTCATAAATCGAATCTCTCAAGTGTATTCTCCATCTCCACATCGACCTCCTCTTATAATCCTTTGTTGGAGCATCAATGACCAATATTAAAACATAATCGATGGCTAGGATCATCTTTGGATCGATCCATGTGAGTTTTTAGATGATTCTCCTTGACTTAATTAATATTGATTAATTAACCATTTTCCCTAAGTTCAGACTTGGGAAATATTTAAAAACTGGTTAATAATCTAATTAAGTCAGTTCTAAGTGGAATTTCCAGAAATGGTTTTTGGGTTTTGGAGATTACATGTACTCTAGCCTCTCCACAAAATTTCAAGGCTAGAACACATTCGATGCTACAAAAATGAACATCCATCCTCTCCCTCTTTCCTCCTCCTAACCCTCTGCTGCAGGTCTAGAGGCCTCTTCCCTCCTTGTCGTGGGCCTTCAAGGCTTTTTTCTCTTAGCGGCTGCCTCTCCTAGGCTTCTCACCCTCATCGTTGCCCTATTTTGGCCCTCTTTGCCTCTTTTTAGTCATTGTTTGGTTATTATTGAGTTTTTGCCTCTAGTAGTTGGTGGTTGCAGGGATTGTCGTGAGATTTTGGGCTAATATTTTTGGTTGCAAGAGGACAATTTACTAGAAGAATTTTGGGCAAGCAAGTTGGTTATTTTCAAGGTCTATTGGTTTGCCTCTTCAAACCCTCACCTCATCTCTGTTTTGCTAGCAGCCTTTGATCATTGCACTTACAGTGGTAAAAATCTCATATAAGTGGCATAAAACTAATTGATAAGTCACCTAATACAAATTGATAAATCATTCCATCAATTGGGTAACCATTGTTTGGCATAAATTCACAAGTTTTGATGACTGTCATACTGTTTGGAGAAGCATAACAAGGTCTGATCATAACAGTGACATTGGCGTCTAAAAGAACCTAAGTTAATTAAGAATCTTGTGTTGGCAAAGTGGTTTAGTATTGGGCTTCTTCATTTGCATTTTTTGCACTCATGCATTTCATTTTTTGCATTCTAAAGTGCTCTAGTTGAAATTAACTTACTGCTGTCATAACAATTGAGCATAAGTTGCATAAGGTCCCTAACATTGTTTCATGCTCTATTGACAAACATAGCTCATTGTGGAAAGGATTGTTACATTGAATTGTTAAGTGATTTGACCATTAGTTAAGTTGTTGCATTGCTCTCTAATAAGAATGCTAATATATTGCTTTTCTTGTGAGTTTTCTAAATCCAAAAAGTCATGACTTGGCACTAAGCAACTCACTCATATAATCACAAATCAATCTCAAGAGTTGAGCATCATTTTGAATGATTATTATTGTTTAAGGATATTGGAGGCCTAATTGTTTAACATCTAATTGGTATTGTGGTAGCTTGTTGTAATCATCTAAATTGTCAATCTCTTGAGCAATTGTTTATTGACATCCTTTCATCACTGTATCTTTCTAAAGAACCTTGGTTAATTGTTATATCTTGAATTTTGATGACTAAAATGATTTCTGCAATCCCAACCCGTTTTTAATTTCACCTTATCACTCCCATTCCGTTAAATGCCCTTTCTCATAAACATACATTCAACATATAGAATTATGGAAATGAATTTTTCAGATTAAAACACATGAGATTGTCAACACATGTTGAAAATAAATATGGACATAAAAAACCAGTAACACAAAAATACACACAGATTTTTGGTCAACTTAGACCTACGCAAAACCCTATCAATTTTTTCCGGGGAAAACCTGTTAGAGAGCTCTTCAAATTTATTTATTTTTCAAGTTCAGGAAAAATACATTTGCAGACAAAACAAAACAACAAAATACAACTTATCTCTTCAGCCCAAAATTCCTTGAAAACCGTGCCCACTTTGCCTCGATTTCCATGCCCACTTGAAGCTGAAAATATGTATTGTACGTATACGCTTGTACGGATTGTACTGTACTGATACAGATTGTACGGATTTCCGTACCACTGTACGGATTTTTTTCAAAAACTTCTCTCGAATGGCGTGCAGCGTACAACATTAAATGCTGTTCGTACTGTACCTTCTGCTATCTTCTATGCCTCGATTTCCATGCCCAGCTTTGCCCAGAAATCACTCCTTTAGCTTGCTGCAACAAATTTCTCCTTCAAAACTTTTCTCCAGCTCTTAGCCTCCTTTCTCCAATCTGCGCATGAAGAATGAATGCAGTCTTTCTTTTCTTTCCCCCCTTTTGTTTTACTAAATTACTTTTGGGTAACCCTAAGATCTAATGGTTCAGATTCATTTAGATCAAGGAATGAGAATAAATGTGCATTTAATTCTCACTTTCTATTTTTTAACTCACCCATTAAATAAAGTACCCACATTGTACTTTATATCTAAAGTCATTTTTCACTTTATAATTTAACATTGACTTTACCACTTATAAAGTCACTTTCACTTTATAAAGTCACACCTAGGAAAATAATTATTTTTGACACTTTTCCCTAGTAGAGACTAACCCATGGGAAACCACTTGTCCAAGGTACATTAAAAATCAACACTCCCTCTTACCGGAGAAAGTGTTTCTCACCACACCCATCTTGTCCTTGAAATAGACATGCTTGCCTCTTGGTAAGGAATGTGTGAGAACATCGGCCACCTGCTCATCTGTTGATATATACTCCAACTTCACTACCCGCTTTTGACTTGTCATGAAACACTGGATTCTTTGTGAGTTTAATGCAATTCTGATTATCACAGTGAATAACTGTTGGTATCAACTCCTTATCAAATAGGCCATACATCAACTTGCGAAGCCAAATGGCCTCACAACTACCCTGGTTGGCAGCCATATACTCAGTCTCAGAAGAGCTCAAACCACTGAACCACGACACAACTGCCAAACCAAATCCGAAGCAACACCCTGAAGTGCTTTTCCTGTCAGAAGCAAACACTGCCCAATCTGAATCTGTGTAACCTACCAACCTCACTCCATCTCCCTGCCTATAGTCCAGACCATAATCAACAATCCCCTGCATGTAGCAAAGATTCAAGAATGTGCTTTGCAGCTACCCAGTGCACCCTCCTGGGCTCAACCATGAACTGTCTAAGTTCAGTGCAAAGCATATATCTGGCCTAATGTTGACCAGATACAGCAAGGACCCAACAAGCTGCCTATACAATGTGGGATCCACCAAACTAGAATCGGAAGCATGAAGCTTCTTCCAGTTAGTGATCAAGGTGTAGACATGGGTCTACAATCTGCCATGTGAAATCTGCTCAACACATCCACAACATACTGCCCCTGCCCAAAAAAGATATGCCCCTCCCCTTGCCACACCTCAAGCTCCAAAAAGTAATGCGTCAACCCAATTTCCTTCATCTTGAACTCCATAGCAAGATCCTCCTTGCAACCACTAAACAATGTCTTTGCCCCAGTAGTGAACAAGTCATCAACACACAACACAAGAATGAGCAGATCATCCCCTACAACAACGTAGTATAGGTTCGGATTTGCATCACTCTTCGTGAAACCCATCTGCTACAAGTATCAATCCTCGAATACCAAGCTCTCGGAGCTTGCTCAAGTCTGTAGAGTGCTCGCCTCAATCGACATACATGGGTCTCCCGCCCAAGTACCTCAAAGCCTTGTAGTTGCTCAACTTACACCTCCTCCTCTATAACTCCGTTTAGAAACGTGGTCTTCACATCCATCTGATGGATTTGCCAACCCATTTATGTAGCAATAGAAATAAGGGACCGGATAGAAGTGTACCGAGCTACGGGAGCAAAGGTCTCATCATAGTCAACTCCCTCTATTTGTGAGAACGTTCTAGCCACAAACCTTGCCTTGAACTTCCCAATGCTGCCATCCGCAACATGCTTGATCTTGTAGAGCCACCTGGAAGTCAAAACTGACTTGTCCTCAGGCCTAGGCACCACTTCCCGGGCATTGTTCTTAATGATAGAGGCATACTCCTCCACCATAGCCTCTCTCCATACCTCCTGGTTGGCAGCGTCCTCATAGCTAGTAGGCTCAGAGTCAACAATGCTGGTAGCCTTGGCTACATAACTGTAAAACCACTCAGGTGGCACACTCTCCCTATTCACCCTCTTTGGAGGACCAACGGACTCTGCTTCCTTCAAGGTGTCTTGAAGCCACTTGGGCCTCCTCTTCCCTGAAGAAGCTTCCCCATAGGGAACCTCATCCTCTACTCCCCAGTTTGGTGAACCTGAAGGTCTGCCAATTGACCTTGGTGTGCCTGTACCAACACTTGTCCTCGAAGAACGTGTACTGGCACCTGTGCCTGTGTCAGCTGAACTGCGATGTGAACTCTGTACCAGTGGACTCCCTAAAGAAGTGCTCGGTGAACTCGCCACTGGTGCCCCAGATGTCACTGACACTGAAGTACCTCCTGTACTAGTTGATCTAGAACCCTGAGGTCCTTCTCCCTGTACCTGACCTCCCTACTGAGGAGAAGTCCATGACTCTCTCTCATCATACTCCTGTGATCTCTGATAGGCCATCTCCTCAAACTTCACATCCCTATTAATCACCACTTTCCGTTTAGAAGGAATGAAGATCTGATATGCCTTCTAACCCATAATGATACGCTTCTCTGCCATGGGTTCCAACTTCGTCCTCTGCTCCTTAGGAATATAAGAATATGTGAGACATCCAAAGATACGAAGATGTCCCACATGAGGCTTCTCTCCAGCGAAAGCCTCCTTCGGAGTCATATTCCCCAATACTTTTGTGAGGACTCCTATTCTGAAGAGAAACAATAGTATTGTAGGCCTCAACCCACAAAAATAAAGGCAACCCCTGATCAAGAATCATCGCTCTAGTAGCCCCAACAATAATTCTGTTCTTCCTTTTAGACATCCCATTCTGCTGGGGGTTGTAAGGAACCGTGAACTCTCTCCTAATGCCTTCCTGTGCACAGAAGTCAAAAAACCCACCATCGATGTACTCATCACCATTGTCTGACCTCAAGACCTGAATCTTCCTACATGTTTGCTTATCCACAAGAGCTTTGAACTCTTTAAAGCGACTGAAGGCCTCACCCTTGGTCTTCAGGAAATATATCCAAGTCCTCGTAGAGTAGTCAGCAATGAATATAACATAATACTCATAACCACCCAAAGACACATGAGACATACGACCACTAACATCATTATGAATCAAGTCTAGTATACCTGTAGATCAGCTGTCGCTCACTGGGAATGGTAACTTGGTGTACTTGCCCAAAGCACACCCTCTATAGACCTCATAATGCTCGACTTTGAAATCAAGAACTCCAGTAGTGATCTCCCTCAGTACTCTGAAAGCTCCATGATGCATATGCGCCATCCTCCGGTGCCATAACTCGCACAAGTCTCTAATGCTGGTGGTACTAGTGTGAGTGCTACCAGATCTGCTACTCACCAATGCTCCTGTCGACTGAAAACTGAACCTGTATAGTTTCACAGAGCGGACTCCAATCACTTTGGCCGAAGTGATGGAAGCTCCCCTGGGATGCATCAATAACTGCCCTCTTGAGAAAGTGACGCCAAACCTCTTCTCTTGCATAGCAGACACTGAAAGGACTTCATCCCCACAACATACAAAACATCTATGACCTTCAAAGGAGGCAAAGACTCCTTCTCAAAGGTCACAGTCCCCACACCAACAACTCTCACAGTGCGGTCATTTCCTAGTACAATTTCAATATCAAGTGCCCTCTCTGCAAGCTCTGAAAAGAACTCCCGTGCACCTGTCATATGGCGTGAAGCCTCGCTGTCTATGTATCACACATCGGATGATGTACTCCTAGATGTAGAAGTAATAAATGCAAAGTCCTGGTCAAACTGTGAAGAAAACTGCTCCACCTTTGCTGAAGCTGCAGTGCCCTTCTTCCCCCTGTTCTTTCTCTCAGGACACATAGTAGCATAGTGTCCCATCTTTTGACATGCCCAACATTTGACTTTGGACATATCCGTATCTTTCTTCTTCTTCTTCTCCTTTCCCTTAGCCTCATCTAATGAGGCCCCTTTCTTGGCCTTCCCTTTGTTCTTCCCCATGGCTGTCAAGGCTACATCCTCCTCATCTGCTATCTTCACCCCACCACTGTTAGTCTTCCGTATCTCATGCTGCACACAATCATCCCAGAATTTGTCCTAATTGGGAAGATTCTCCCTAGAGGTAACAACATCTCCAAAGACCTCCCAAGACTTAGGAAGTCCCGCTACAACTATCCTGACTAACTCTGTGGGTGCAACTGCCTCACCAATAGTAGTCAGATCATCACTTACTTGTTTGACCCTGCCAAGATAATGAATTACACTTTCAGCCTTTGTCATCCTGATGTTCTTCAATTGTTCTTTGAGTACCATCTTCCTGCTCCTATTGGTACTCTCATAGAGACTTGCTAGAGCTGTCCACATCTGATATGCATATGTGTTTCCTCTCACCCGAGGAACCACATTATCCTTCAGACTCTCCATCAAAATCCTTTTTGTCTTTGCATTTTTTTTTTGTGAATTCAACAAGTTCATCTGCAGCAGTAGGAGGTACAATCACTTGCCGCATTATGTCCCAAACTGTTGCCTCCCCAAACACTCTGAATTTTGTCCTTCGAAACGACATAGTTGGATATCCCACCCAGTCTATCCCCTATTCTTAAGAACATGGCCATGATTGCTGTCCAAAATTTACAAAACCAAGAAAATGGAGAAATGAACTTTCCAACACACCTTGCTGTCTCAAAAGTTTAGTGTGTGTGAAATTTCACCTTGCTCTCCCAAAATATTAGTTTGCTGTTGAAACTACAATTTTTAGTCTGTAGCTCTGATACCCATGTTGAAATTTGATGACTAAAATGTTTCCTACAACCTTATCACTCCCATTCAGTTAAATGCCCTTTCCCATAAACATACATTCAACATATAGAATTTTGGAAATGAAATTTCCAGATTAAAACACATGGGACTATCAACACATGCTGAAAATAAATATGGACATAAACAGACTAGCAACACACATAAAAATACACAAATTTTTGGTCAACTTAGACCCAGGCAAAACCCCTTCAATCTTCTCTGGGGAAAACTTGTTAGAGAGCTTTTCAAATTTATTTATCTTTCAAGTTCAGGAAAAATACATTTGTAGACAAAACAAAACAACAAAATACAACTTATCTCTTCAACCCAAAACTCCTTGAAAACCATGCCCACTTTGCCTCGATTTCCATGCCCAGTTGAAGCTGAACATATGTACTATACGGATACGACTTTACGGCTGTACTATACGAATTCTGTACGGACTGTATGGATTTCTGCACTGCTATACCGACTTTTTTACATTTTTTTCAAAAACTTCCCTCGAACAGTGTGCAGCTCACACGGTGTGCTGTCTTCTATGCCTCGATTTTCATGCCCAACTTTGCCCAGAAATCACTCCTTTAGCTTGCTGCAACAAATTTCTCCTTCATAACTTTTCTCCAACTCTCAGCCTCCTTTCTCCAATTTGCTCATGAAGAATGAATGCAGTCTCTCTTTTCTTTTCCCCTTTTTGTTTCGCTAAATGACTTTTGGGCAACCCTAAGATCTAATGGCTCAGATTCATTTAGATCAAGGGATGAGAATAAAAGTGCATTTAATTCTCACTTTCTATTTTTTAACTCACCCATTAAATAAAGTACCCACATTGTACTTTGCGTCTAAAGTCACTTTTCACTTGATAATTTAACATTGACTTTACCTCTTATAAAGTCACTTTCACTTTATAGTGTCACACTTACGAAAATAATTATTTGGACACTTTTCCCTAGGTAGCGACTACTCCATGGGAAACCACTTGTCCAAGGTACATTAAAAATCAACATTTTAAGTGATATCATGGATAAATGCTCTAATCTTTTAGCTATTGTTGTTATTGGATTTATTATTCATGGTTATATGGAATATTTATTGTGAAGGTTAATCCTATCTTTGACATATTGGTGAATTTGGCATAAAGAGCATTAATCTTGTTTCTTGTTTGGTACTTGGGCAATTATCTTTTGGTTACATTGGATACATCTTTGTGGGCATTGCTGAATTTGAGCACTTTATCTTGTGGTTAAGATTGTGCTTCATTTGTTAATTAAGTACTCTTTGTCATGACTCAAAACTAAAGATTAATGATGACTAAGTACGTAAGATCATAATCAAACTTAACTCAAGAGCACTCAATCAAATTTGCATTGGCATTCTAAGCCTAGTCTTGCATTAATTAACTTACCTCCAAGCATAAACTTTGTTGATAGAAAGATAGGAACACCTTTCATCTTGTAGCTTGCGATGGATAGACCCTTTCTAGTGGTTAACATAGTGACCTCACAATCGTCAGAGCCACAGTCTCTGTAGTGTTGGAGGCACCGGGTGGTTAGATTTCAAGGGGAGGTATCATTAACCAAGCCTTTGTTTGCTTTGCCTTGACTTCTCTTTACAACCTTCTTTAGAGACTAGCCTCAAAACAAGTGAGGATTAAAGAGTACATTTAGCTAGGCATATAATTAGAATCAACCAAGTTTTTTGCATCTCACCTAGATTGCAGGACTTGCATTTCATATAGGATAGCTAAGCATCTCTTAAGCAGCGATTGTTCATCCAGTCATTTGGTACTTAATCAATATAAAGCAAGTAATTGACTCCACAAAGCACTGTTCTCACATAATAATCTAATCTATTTCTTAAACTTGCTAAATCAACCAAGTGGCTAGGCCATTCAATCGTGTCTCCCGAACTTGTTGGTTGCCAACAAGTCTTGCATTATCATCTTCCATAGGGACTACCCCCCATAGCCTGCTGTTGGGAGATAACTAGAACGAAGAGGGCAGGGATCAGAGTGCTAGCCCCTGCCTTGAGTCGTTGTCGCACCTTGCCTATACAATTTGAGTGACAACAGGTGGGAAGCATATGATTGATGTAGGCGGCGGAGATTAATAGTGGCATGTCGTCGGCTATTGGTTGCTGTCAGGGGCTGCTGGCCGGCTGGTTAGAAGCAAATGCGGGAGTAAATTTTTCTCTTGTGGAGTTACCCACTTTTGGTGGGTAACTGGTACTATACTCTTTAGGGTGACATCTATTATCTCAGCCATTTCACTTGTAAAATATTGCAACAAGTCAGGTTTGTTTCATCTATCTTGCTTCATATTGAGCAATGTTTGTGAAAGTTTGGTTATTATTTTTAAAACTGAGTTCTTGGATTTAATACTTGTTCGTTGCATTTCATATTTCTTTTATGGTGGTCAGAAGTTTCAAGGGGAATGTATTTAACCTTTGTCATTGTATTTAATTCCTTTTCAGGGGTCCTAGTTTCCTTCCTTCATTCTCCTTTCAAAGTATGAAAAACTCGGTCAATTGACTTCTTTTGCAGTCTGTATTACTAGGACAGTTTTACAGTCTAAAAGTGGGTCCTAGTTTCTTTCATCATTTCTCCTTCCATACTAGGAAAAAGTGAGTCAATTGACTTTTTTTTCAGTCTCTAATTTCTTTATTGTCTCCAGGGGATGTTGAGCATCTTGCTATTATCCTTCTAGTTTTTACAGACATGCATATATTAATTTCTATCTGTCATTCTACTCGAGGGAAGTGATTGGTTTAGTTTTATGTATCAATAGTTATGCATAACAGCGATTATAAACTGTACAAATATCCACTTTAAGCATCCTGTTTAGACTGCTAATTGTATTTCTTGGATTTAGTAATTCTCAGGTTCTCTGAATTGTGTGTTTTTTCTTTGGTGCAGGAAGATGAATCGTATGTTTTACCTGTGTTGCTACGGTTTGATGGACGTCCTGAGGTAAACAGTGAGGTAAGGGCCTGTTTTGAATGACATGCATCTATAGAGGACCAGTTAAATGTGTTTGGTAGTTCCGCATTGGGTATTTTGAGAAAATTCATATAATCAAATAATATTGTAGAATATATTCATCATTGGATTTCTCTGAGATGGATTTAAAAAATGAGAATAAGTAGAGAAAAAGATGAGATTCCAAATAAATAAACTTTCCTCAATTATTTTTCCAGTTGGAAGTGGTTCCATTGTCAATTTTCTAGAATGATCATGTCTACTGAACTTTGTCACTGTTATGGCACTTATAGGTTTAACAAATGTGCCTTTTGCAGTTGAAAGAGGATAGTTGAAAAAATGCTATATAATTTCAAGTTTGTACTGCAACATATTTATGACTCTTTAGGCTACACTGTAGAAATTTTCTCAGAGAGAAATATAAAGTTTTTTTATTTAAAGCAATTAGACTGTGATGTTGAGATCATGTGGTTAATCTTCACTTGAAGCAAGTGTTGATCCATTGTATTATAAAATAGCTTTATGGAGCTTACCCCAACCAACACCCTTATTGCATTTTGTGTATCTAACTAGGTCTGCCTAGTCACCCTCTTGGGGCTAGTGCCATATCCCTAAAGGATGTGTATAAATACAAGGTTATGAATTCATTAATTCTTTGCCCAATGTCATTGTCCCCACCCAAAACCCTCACTTTATGTGACAAAGGCCTAGAAACAAGTGAGACCCTAGGGGCAGTGCACAAGGGCTACATAGTTTCATCTTGGTAGTTCCTTCACTCTCTTTAGGCCAGCTCTCCTCCAGCACAAAGAGGGAATCCCTGAAGGCAACCAAGTCTAATGTATGATGATAATTTGGAAGGGTTTTTGACAGGGCAAATCTGATTTATGTTATTTCTTGAAGTGTATTTCAGATTTTATGCAAACGGAAAATAAAAGATGGATTTTTGTATTTTTAGAGGTGGCTGAGATGGAAAGACCAGTGCTTCAACTGATCTAGGGCATATTGGGTCACGAGGCCAAACTTAAAGGGCTGTTTTTTTTGCAAGGGATTAGGTCAAAAAAGAGCTGCAAAAGCATGCTACAGCCAGCCCTAATTTGCTATTAATTAATGTAAAATTTCTTCGGAGGGCCCTTTAAAAGGTGCACCTCTTAAACTCATTTGTGAGGGTGTGCTTTAAGTGTAAATTCTGTAACAACTCCAGAAAATGATAGATGCAAAATTAACGCATTCATAGATGAAACAACACAGAGATTAAGAGAAGAAAGCCCCCACCTAATTCCTTCTATTGGAGTAGAATAACCCTTCAGAAAATAACACCTAAAGAAAATATTTTGCAGTAGTTTTCAGCATCAACATTCAGCCATGATAAATTTCATATATATGACTCGTGTCAACAAGATTGAAACTGTTAATTTTCCAAAGGCTTTAATAAGATCTTCATCAATAGCTCTCATAAGCTTACCCCACTGCCAACAACCATTACAATGGAAGGGAGCTTCTTTTATGTAGAGTTAGGGCTGGAAACCCTCCAATATAAAATAATAATATCCAAATTGTAGATCCAAGACCTCTCATAGGAAAACTTAACAAATTACTATCTCATAACCAACTCACATTGACAAGTCAAAATATGGATAATAAAATGAAGGCTAAAGAATGGCAATGCTGCATTGTCATGTCCCCATTTTTATTCTTCTTCATGGTACAGGTAGGGTGGATTTCCAGGGCAGGGGATGGCCAGGTCAGTGGAGCAGGTTATGTCATCAGGGGTCCCAAGGAAGTTTTGAGGAGTTTCTATGAGGTCCGATGGCATTCGCTTGGTATATTCCATCATCTGCACAGTTTGCCTTTCGTTCCAGCACATTCCGACAACTTTCAGAAAACTGAGTTATTAGTGGGCTTGACTCAATTAATTACACTTAAGGTGGCATTCCGGGAGGAATACATGGCAGAACACTTTAGTGTAATAGCTTGTTCGAACCAGAGTGAAGATCTATATGATGGGATGGTTAGATGAGAGTTTCAGTGACTAGGGGAGATAGGATGGTTAATTTACCACTTTCCCGCATTAAAAAGAATATTTTAATTGAAATAAAAGAGGGAAAAGTGCTCCATGATTAAATTAATAATAAAATGGGAGGTTCTAGAGGGATCCATCAAATCTATAAAAGAGGAGGAGGAGGCCATTGGAGGATATCTTGGAGTTGATATTGTTTCTTGTATGTGAGGTCGAGAACGTGGTTCTCTACTCCATTGGTAGCCCCAGGACGAAAACCCTCAGGTGATATAGAGAGATTGGGCGAGCACCCATCTTCCCTTGGTGAATCCATCCAGGGTTCACAGGTTGCAGTGTATTGATTTTTTAGTTTGTTTTGGAGGCCGATTTGTGGCAATATTGTAGATCTATTTGAGGCCAGCTTTTCATCTCAGCTACATGGGTTGTTTGTGCATGTAAAACCCCAGCTTACCTAATATAATAAAGCTGAGAATTTTCTTGTTCAGTGTGTTATGGATTGCAGTGCTCTATTGTCTTTAATTTTACATGGCAATCTTCTATTAAATACATAATTAGTTTTTATGTGAAGTGCTTGTTTTAAATTTTCTGCATTTGGGACATTACACACATGTTTGTCCTCTACAAGCTAGATGTTTCCCTAGTCCTAGGATGTGAAACCATACAACATCCTCAAAATGCCACATATAACATCTCCCCATGCAAGGCCCCTCTAAAAGACATAAAAATGTGTGCAAATTGACCTCCATAGGTGAAGCACCCCACTCATCAGGGAGTCAATGACATTCGAAGAGCCAATATATGCCAAAAATAGTTAATTTAGTTAGAGCATCTTCTCCAAGGTGATGATAACTTGTCCTCCAAGATAACCAAATGGTGTTGGGAAACTCAAATAATGTGCCAAACATGGATCCATGTGCTTAAGTGTAAAGATAACCACTAGATCCATAAAATAAGATAGGGTGGTCTAGTCAAAAGCGCAAGTAGATCGACCATGCCTCACAGGATATTGCAAAAGTGGAAACCAAGGGAATACACCACCAAATCTAGGAGTCAACCATACCAATACACAGCCATTCCATTGGATCAATACTTCACTAATTGTGCATTTGAGCAATTGACACTCTTTGGTATCCAATACTATTGCCAATTTAAGCTAAATGGAGCCTTCTTCATCAAGTTTTTGGTCGGTTAATTTGCACCTTGCACTTCAATCTCATGACCTTTTTAAAGAAAGACACATGAATATTGAATGAATCTTGGATTGGTGTGATGTCCCCTCTAATTAATTTCATCGAGTAGCTACACCAGCTTTGCAATTTTGATGTTTTGGAGTGCTTAACTTAGGGGAAGTGGGTTAGGAGGACCCTAGTTAATTAAATTGGCTAAGGAGGGTCTCAACCTATGAGAAAAAGCGAAATCGAAGTTGTAGTGGATGGTGGGGACGACCCCAAAAGAGGAATACACACCCCCTGAGCAAACTTGCACTTTTGGAGGGAGAAAGACCAAGGTGGTGTCGAATCATGGGCCCACATGGAGAAGGGGGAGCCTAAGGATAAGTAGTGAGAGATGCATCGTTCAGGTGCAAGTGCTGTTCAACACACGAGATTCTCAGGCGAGAATTCTCAACCTACCTTCGTTGGACTTCGAGTGCTTGCACAAGGAGGAAGATCTCCACCATTTGGGAGTTGTTCCGAACTTGGCATCAATGCATTTTGTGGAATTTACTCAATAGTCTTGTCGTAGGAAAGGAATACACATTACCTAGGAGAGTGAGTTGTGGAGAAGCAAACTTGCTGAGTCTTCCAGGAGAGCCTTGGACCATTTTCTACTGGAGATTTGTAGTGCTAGGTAGGCACATTTTTGTGGGGATTTTGCTGTAGTAGTGACAACATTTCAGGGACTACATGGGCTTGCGCAGAGGAAGTTTTTGGGCCACACATGGGAGTTGAGGGGGAGAGACAATTGGGTTGAATTGAGCTGGAGATTTGGTGAGACATCCGAAGAGGAGTTTTGGCAGCATTTACCCTCATTTTGGAGGAACTGAACAGGGGTGTTTCCAAGTGGGCTGAATTACCTAGTAGTTGGAGGAATACATGGAAATTGGGGCTAATTTCGGGGGTCAGAACTAGGCCAACCCCTCTTTGGGTTGTGGTGCATTATTTGAGAGGAGACCGGGGTTAATTACCCTGAATTTTCTGAGCACTAGAGAAGAGTCAAATAGCAGATCTACATCAGCCAACACTGAAGTTTTCCAGGGCCAGTGCAGAGCTTAGAGGGGAATTGTCTTCCCATCATCCGGGCCATTGTCATCTTCACCTCGGAGTTGTTTAGCTTGCCTTTGGCAAGCCCATGTGAACTCACTCCATGCTTTTGTTGTACCCCCACTGATTAATAATAAAATGGCTCAGCTTAGCTTGGGTTTTTGATGAATTTTTGGGTGTTTACTTATATGTGTAATTTTTGTGTACATGTGATATTATTGCTGTTTATCAATGTTAATTTTCCCTTAGGAATATTACAATGGTAACAAAGCTTATAATCTTTGCTCAGCTAGTGGGAGAAGCCTTCAGTCTATGACACTAGAAGATAAGCATAATATCACGTACAAGAGGCAGAGGTACAGAAGCAAGGAAAGACAACCATAGATTACCCCTGACCCAGAAACCCTTGCGTTGGAGGTTGAGAGGCCAGATATGGGTGACAATCAGAATGAAAAAGTGAGTAAAGAGGAGGAACTTGCCCAAAGCCTGTTGAAGGACATCCATGACTTGTCTAGCGGTGTTGATGAGTTGAGGCAGTAGAACAACTGTAACAAGGGCAAGGGCATTCAAGGAGACATCCACATGGGTGAGGGTTCAGGTACCTCGCACCACCAGGCAATAAACACACCCAACACACCTCATGTCTGTAGCACACCACCCAGGTCAACTATCCCTACATTTTTAGCATTAGGTACTGGAGGGCCACAGGGGCAGGTGGACATGCCCATGGGAGACTATTTTGTGGAGCACCAGGCCTTTGGGGCCGATTTCAGAGATGCCATCACCTTCAAAGACTTTTGCCAACTTAAGGGCAACAATAGGAGCAAGGGGCAGAGTGGAGGAGCCTACACGCATGGCACTGATTTGCAACGGCGGTGGGAAGGTTATTCCTTCCAACTTTTGATGGCTCGCCTAAGGGCTATGCTAGGGCGTGGGTTGAGAAGTTGGATGTCTAATTCCAGTTTAACCATATGAAAGAGGTGGGGGAAATCAAGATTTCCACTTTACACTTGGAGGAAGAGGCCCATGATTGGTGTTTCCATGGGTTGACCACTATGGGGCATGCAGGAGTTACAGGCTACGAGGATTTCACACGGAGGGTGCTGGAACATTTTGAGAGGAGAGACTCGAAGTAGCACTTTGGAGAGTTGACTCGGCTTAAGCAGACTGATAGTGCAAAGACATATATATATTTGAGCTTCTAAGGATATCCATGATGGTGCCAGATTTATCAAAGTGTAGGAGGTCTTTTTGTTTTTGGAGGGGTTAGTAGAACCACTAATGGTCTTGGTGAGGTCCAACAGGCCCACCACTTTGTAGGGTGCAATAGGTAGAGCTCAGAATTTACGGGATGCTCTTCCCAGGACCAAAGCACAAATACCCACCAGATTGGTATTCTAGCAGAGGGGAAGAGACACTAGACACCCATCACAACGAGATATTCAGGGGCGTGGGCAGTTGGATGAGGAGGCCAGGAGGGACCTTCGTAGGAGGAAGTTGTGCTTCACTTTCCAGGAGCCATGGGCACGAGGGCACCAATGTACCAAGGGCAAGGCACACTTCATAGAGGTATTTTTTGACAGTGAGCCAAAGAATGAGGTAGAGTAGGAGGTAGGCATTGTTAATGAGGAGCCACAGGTGACAGGAGGAGGAGGTGGGGGCACCCTTTGTTCCTACAGCAGGGGTTATCACTTCACTTAAGGGAGTACCGAAGTACCTTACTTTGAGGATCAGGGGCATCGTGTTTCGGTGCTAGTAGACAGTGGGGCCACCCACAATTTCGTAGATACCCAGATGGTGGAGAGGAGAGGCATACACACAAAGTCCTTTGAGGGATTCTTGGTCTTGGTGTCGGGAAACCGTACCATTCAGTGTACTAGATACGTTCCCGGGATGACAGTGGTGATGGGGAACTATTCTATGACGGACCATTTCTTCGTGGTTGATGTTCCAGACACCAACGTGGTGCTTGGTGTGAAGTGGTTGTATTCTCTTTCGCGTGTTACCACTGAATGGCAGAAATTGGAGATGGAGTTCGCGTGACCCGATGGGAAGATGGTTTTGTTGAGAGGCATGCACTCATACACCCCATAGATAGTATCAGTGCATAGGATGGAGGCAGACTTGAGGCATGGGGATATAGAGTGGGCTGTGGAGCTCAGGATATCTGATGTAGGGGGCAAGCCCCAACCACCACACCTGGACATCTAGGCCATTCTAGACAGGTACCCAATAATGTTTGGAGACATTCCGCCAGGACCACCTGATAGGGGGTTTGAGCACACTATTGAGCTAGAGCCAGGGGTGCAGGCAGTTATCACGACCCCATACAGACATCCCAAGGCCTATCGGGATGAGATTGAGCGGGCTATTCATGAGTTGTTGGCATTGGGGCACATCAGGCCCAACTCTAGTCCCTTCGCTTCATCAATTGTCCTGGTGAAGAAGAAGGATGGCACGCTGAGGATGTGCATCGACTATAGAGCCCTTAACAAGAAGACGTTGAAGAACCGATACCCCATCCCCCGCATAAATGAGCTTATGGATGAGCTTAGAGGAGCCAAGTACTTCTCTAAGATAGATCTACGTTCGAGGTACCATCAGATTCAGGTGAGGGATTAGGATATCCCCAAGACAATGTTTAGGTGTCACTATGGCCATTTCTAGTTCTTGTTTATGCCCTTTGGGCTGACGAATGCTCCTGCTACCTTTCAGTCTTGCACGAACCACGTGTTCTGCAAGAAACTACGCAAATTTGCACTACTGTTCTTTGATGATATATTGATCTACAACAGGATGTGGGAGGAGCACTCGCAACTTCTCGAGGAGGTACTTCGTATTTTGGAGGGGCAATAGTTCTATGTGAAGCTGTCCAAGTGTGGGTTTCGGCTGACCAAGATGTTCTACTTGGGGCATAGCATTGGGGAGGATGGAGTACAAGTGCATGAGGAGAAGATTGGAGCCATCTGGGATTGGCCAGTTCCCCGGAATGTGACTGTGCTGAGGGGATTTGTGGGCATTTGCACATATTAGAGGAAGTTCGTAAAGGGATTCTCATAGATGGTGACACCCTTCACAGATCTGACCAGGAAGGGGCCATTCGCATGGTCTGACAAGGCACAAGAAACATTCGAGCACCTCGAGGAGGCGATGAGTAGTTGCCCAGTGTTGGCTCTACCCGATTTTACACAGTCGTTTACCTTGGAGTGCGATGCATTAGGTGAGGGCATTGGTGCTATATTGTCATAAGGAGGCCACCCTATAGCTTTTGAGAGTTGGAAGCTCCTTAGTCATGAGAGGTTGTACTCGATCTATGACAAGGAGATGCTGGCCATCATGCATGCATTGACCAAGTTCTGACAATACTTGGTGGGTAACAGGTTCAAAGTGAAGACTGATCATAACAGTCTTCGCCACTTTTTGGGAAGAAGGGCCTCAACAATAGACAATAGAAGTGGGTCAATAGAATTTAGGCCTACGATTTTCATATTGAGTATGTCAAGGGCAAGCTTAACGTGGTGGAAGATGCCTTATCCTGAAGACCCATGACACTTTCACTCATGAGCATTTGCCATGATTGGAAAACACAATTGTTGGTGGAGTACTCCAAGGATCGACAAGCATGTGAGATCTTGGAGGGTACCTGTTACCCTTAACCTAGTAGTTGACCTTTTAGGATCCCCTCCTAGTTTGAGCGGTAACATTTTATGGAGTGATAGCCCACTGTCACCTCAGCTAAGGCTCCCTACTATTTATGGACTTTCACCAATGGGAGGAGACTTGGTATGAAGGGAATCACTAGAAGGATGAATCAATGAAGAGAAAAGGAGTGATTCCTAAGGCCTATTCACAAGAGAGACTCAATTGTATGGTTTTCTTGCTTGAGAAGCAAGGTGTAAGGTTCTCTAAGAAGGGCCAAGGAAGTTTCAAGGGCTAGGGTTTGCAAATGAGACTTATCAGGGAGAAACCCTTGTGAAAACTTGGTTTCCAAATGCTCTTTGTAAAATTATCTTCCAAAAGTTGCGGGACCACACGGGACTAAGTGGACCCAAAGTTAGGTCAAGTGGGTGGAGTTGATCAATTAGAGGTGTGCTTGACCTAATTGAGGGGGAGAAGGGGATCAAAGGAGAAATTTCTAGGGATTTTAATGCAATGATCCCTATGAGGTCACTAGCCAATGGGAAACCAAGGGCAAGAATCGATCTCAGATGTAGGGCTTGGAATATCTTTAGATCCCATTGCCAGAAATACCTCAAATTTGGGGGCTCCTAGGAGACACAACAACGTAGTAGAGGGCAAGGAATCAAATTTTTTGATGGGTGAATTGTGAGAAAAATTATGCCCTAGGTCACCTATGGAGGCTAGGCCTAGAAAGAAAGAGAGAAGGTGAGAAAAATGTTCTTTAGAGTGATCACTAGTGGAGGATCAATGCCTAATCCTTTGGGAGAAATGGAGTCAAGGAAATTCCAATGCTTGGGATGATTTCATTTAGTGAAGGAGGCCTCTTGAACAATTTCGCATGACAATTAGGGCATGGGACAATTGCTTCAAGGTCTTTACACTTAGATATGTAATGTATGATGACTTATCAAGATAAAATTTCGACAAAATATCTCTAGGATTGTTCACTTATTCATATATGGTCCATGACATGGTGCAACGCTATAAAAAGACAAATTCCACAATTTCACGTAAGAAAAACAATAAATTTCAGCCTAGTATGGCGAAAATCTCCAACAACATGCGTGTGACATAAGAAATGACAAAATAACATTGAAAGGGTACTTACATGTAAGAAAAAGTATATTCAATCATCATTATATGCCAATACTGAAGCTCCAAGACAAAAATGAAGAGATCCAAACATCAAAATTCATCCATTCATCCAATTTCATCCTCCAAAAAGAATAGCAAAAATCTCACAAGAGAGAATGATCCGATCCAAGTGATTATGATCAAAATGATTCATCACAATTTATACACTTCCTAATGAATTTGATTTAGCTAATTAGGCCTAATTTAGCCCCTCAAATAAAATAATGTGCATAATAACAAAACTTTTGGTGACAAGCCCACCAAATAGCTCAATAATGTAAAGATAAGCCTCTCAAGAGGGTTGAATGATCAACAAAGTGAGTCATTGGGCCTTTGAGGAGGCCTAATGAAGTCCAAGGGGTGCCATAATGAAGAAATGGACTCCAAACATAGTGGACAAGGGGTTGGCCCCTTGTTATCCAATCAAGAACCTGTGGTGCTCCCAAGTGGGTGTGGGGGCACAAGGACATCCTCATGGGTCTCCAAATGGATCAAATATGCCTGTAGACCATTTGTAAGGGCTGGAGTAATGACATAAGCCCTCCCTCTGCAGTGGGAGGCATCCTGGAACATCTGCCAAGTGTATGGTGCAACTGTGGAGTCGACTGGGCATGGTGGACTAGGTGCATCATCCTCATCCAAAAGGTGGAACACGAGAAATCAATGAACACTGCTGGGGATCCATGAAGTAATATATGCTATGGTGGAGGCCCATGGCTCTCAACGCTCACACTACAATTGCCAATGCAACCCTCTAGAGGGCTAGGACCCCGTATAGGGAGACCAAGCCCTAAATGAAGATCCACCTGCAATCTTGCATAAGATCCAATGTGTCCCCTTGCCTTCCAATACAACAAATCATTAGAATAATCAAGTAATAATGCTTACAAATCATGGGATCAATGGGGGACTTCATGGTGGCATGGTCTTCCATAGTGGGCTTTGGCATGTACAAGTGTCTCCAAGCTTAATAGGGGGTTAACCAAGGACCTTATTAGGTGGTTTCAACCTCTAAAGGGGGTATCATGCCCATGGTACATCCTTTAAGAGGTAGGTGGCAAATGATATGATAATGGAATGGAGTGCGGATTAGGGGAATCATCCAGACCACATGTCAAGGTTCATGGGTAGCTATAATGAGGGAAGCTCACTCCTAGGTATGTAAATGTAGGAGGGAGAAAATCGTGGTACGTGAGTTACCTCGACCTTTGCTTTTCCACCCTTCTTCATATGTCTTTTGCCTTTTACTGATTTTTCTTCATAATTGCTTGGGGCTACAGGGGAATGAGAGCATGATGTGTCATATGTAGTAGTGGATACCCCGCCTTAAGGTGGGGCGGTTCATCACCCACCAGGGGTTGGGACAATCATGGGTTCCTTAATGATAAATGGGGCTTATCTAGGGCCCATAGGAACAAGGGTGACGACCATGGATAAGGGGTAGAGCTCATGTTTGGCTTTTGCCCACGTGGTAACTTTGTATGTCCTGACCATCTTTTGCATTTTGTGGTACATTTCCTATTGAGAGTAGCCAAATTATGCTTTTTTTCTTTTTCTTTTTATTAGCTGCATCAACCTTCAGGCATCGTTCTAGGCTTGAGCCAAGGTGTGGATAAGGGGAGGGAAAGGCTAAACCTATGTGGATCTAGTGGACGCATGTGGACTCGGATGAGAAAATAGATGAATGGGGCCAAAATGAGTGGAATGAGAGCAATGTAGGTGGTGTTGGGAGGCAGGACCATGCGACAAAAATCAGGATTTCCCATGTAGTGCCAACCTGAAAACCAAATGGTCAGTAAAGGAGATCCCACAGGACTAGGATACAAGGGTAACCATGAAATCGAGCAGTGGAGACAGGAATACAAACCTAACCCACTCTTTCTACCGAATCCCCCCACCATTTCATGCCCAAAAGTGCTAATGACAAGGAAATTTACTCAAGTATACCAATCAAAAGTCATAACTTTGGGGTCGGGAGGCCCACCTTCAAACACGCATTCATAACAGATGGGCGAGGAACCAGATGGTTGAATCAGGTGGCGGAGAAAATGGCACTTCGAGCTATCTGGTGGCTATAAGGGGCTACTGGTTGCCAGCTGAGGACCATCTAGGAGAATTTTTTTTCTTCCGTATACACTACCCACAGGTGGTGGGTAACAGTATCCATGGTGATGAGCGCTATTGTGTGATGGCATAAGTCATTTACTACAAGGGGCACATTTGTTTGGTTCGTGGTTCGCAGTTGAGGGAGAGGATTCTCCATGCAGCGCATGATTCAACACTGTTCGGACACCAGGATTTTCTTGAAGACTTACAAGACAATCAAGGGACGCTTCACTTGGAAGGGCCTCAAGGGTGACATGTTGAGATATGTGCAGGAGTGTGAGGCTTGCTAGAGGAATAAGGCTACTACAACCGCTCCCCATTTCGAAGGGGAAATGGGAAAGCATCTCGATGGATTTCATCACAAGATTTCCCATGGTGCAGGGATGTGATTGCATATACGTAGTGGTGGACATGTTGACGAAGTATGCCCATTTCTTTGCTATCCCCACCAAATTCTTTGTTTCGCAAGTTGCGGAGTTGTTCTTCAAGGAGATTTTCCGGTTGCATGGTCTGCCCAAGACCATAGTCAGTGACATGGACAACAACTTCATGGGGGCATTTTGGTAGGAGCTCTTTAGACTGGTGGGCACTGAGCTCACTCCCAGTACCAACTACCACCCTTAAACGGATGGGTAGACTGAGTTAGTCAACAAGTGGTTGGAGGGATATTTGTGGAACTACGTGATAGGGCAACAATGAGCATGGATGAAGTGGTTGCACTTGGGAGTATTGCTACAATACTACCTAGCATATGTCCATCGTTATGTCCCCTTTTCTGTGCTTTGTATGGGTGTGATGCTTTATCTTTTGCTGACATTGTTTTTGGAGACCGCAGCGCCCCAAGGGCCAAGGATTCAATTCAGGAGAGCCAAGACATCCCCAAGGCTGTCAAGGACAGCCTACAGATTTCCCAAAATCAACAAAAAATATATGCAGATAGGAACAGGGTCGAGAGGCACTTTGAGGTGGGAGACTTGGTCTTTTTGTGCCTCCAACCATATAGGCAGTCCACGCTGAAGCAGAAGGGGGCCTAGAAGTTACAATTGCATTTTTATGGGCCCTACAAGGTGATCAGGCAGATTGGAGAGGTGGCATATGAGCTGGAGCTTTTGCCTGCAAGCAAGGTGCACAATGTCTTTCACGTTTCATGCCTCAAGAAGGTATTGGGACAACATGTGACAATAGCCACAGAGCTACCCCCACTGGATGATGAGGGTCACTTGGTTCTGGAACTCGAGGCTATTTTGGAGACTAAGGAAAGGAAATTGCGGAGCAGGGATTTTAGAGATTATTTGGTGCAATGGAGTAATTTACCGGATGGGGATGCCACATATTGTCTGTCTCAGTGATCGAGCAAAAGGGGTTTGACATGATTTTCCAGGATGGGAAAGCGAAGCTTAGGCCTAAAGGCTCTAGCTTTGGTGGAGTGGTCGTTTGAGTTATGGAGCATGGTCTATATCGTCTGACGGGGAAGATCATGAGAAGCAGAAGCAGGAGAAGGTCTATTTTCTAGATGTTCAGATGGAGTCGAGTTCTAGTAGAGGTTTGTAGGTTTAGAGGGAGAATGTGTAGCCCAAGAAGAGTGTGTGGTCAGTGGGGAGCAAGCGTGCTTCTACAATTGGCAAGAAGGAACTATGGGATGACCAGAAAGCGTTTCAAGAGAAGAAGTAGCAAGAGGCTTCTCATGGAAATGGCATTTCTAAGAAGGGCGTAGTTCATGTTGCAAGGTATGTTGGAGTGGTGAGCGCCAAGAGTTGGGCTAGCGTCGCCAACAGCGACAATGATGAATAAATTCCTAGTTTTGGAAGTACCTCCTTTGCTAAGAGGTAGTGTTGAGATTGGTAGCTTGGGAGGTACTCCAAACCCTAGGGTACATGGTTGTGGAGGAATTAGCACCACAAAAGGGCTTTGTGGGCTAAGTACCCAAGAGATGGGCTCTGCACCCAAGGTTGTGGATGTGAAACCATGCATGAATTTGATGATTTGACACTTGGAAATTGTAGGGCACCCTTAATGGAGCAAGGGGCTGCCAAGAATACCACGAGGGGATTTGTATATTGTGAGATATTAATTTTTATGTGTTTCATATGGGTTAATTGTCTTAGAGTTCAAGTCAGCCTTGCTTGAAGAGACCCTTCTTGGAAGGGCTAGACGTTACCCAAAGAAGCATATAAATAAGAGAGACATGGAGGCTCATTCTCATCACCACAAGTGCAATTCGTCTTAGTGGGAAAGCATCTGAGATAACCGCATATCCGAAGCAGCTTAGCAAAGGAGAAAGAAATCCGTTTTTGTACCTTTTTGTGTTTGGTTTGAGGATCGAGTTTGGTAGTAGGAAGATCGAGCCATGGAGGAGCATCAAGGGTTGTCTTTTGCGTGTTTTTGAGTGGTACAAATCTCTGAAATCAGGAGGCATTTTTTGTGATTCTAGGCAAAAGGGCCGAGCCCTGTCACTTCAGATTGAAGAGGGTTGAAAGGCCTAACAGTGGGCTAGAAGCAGCCCCAAAAGCCAGCACATGGAAGGAGCTTGTAGGCAGAAGATGGTTGCAGGTTGAGGAGGGTTTTTGGAGCAGATTGGTAGGGCTGACATGTACAGTTAGAAGCCCTAGTCGGGCCAAGATCCTGCAACAGCATGCACAGGCCTAGAAATGTATGAAAATGTATGTGGTTTTTCTCACTAAGTTGATGATTGCTAGGTTGGTGTAGAGTCCTAGTTTGGACAATTTTGAAGGGCATTTGAAGGACTAGTTGGAGGGAAGGAAGAAGGTATCCTTGAAGCCCTAGATCAACTTATTGAAAATGAATTTAACAACTGTAAGAAGGGCAGACTTGGAGAAGCTTAGTCCTTGTTCTTTGAAGGGATAAAAGGTCAACGAAGGGAGTAGTTTGAAAAGCCCTAAGTTGTCTGTTGGGGAACGACTTTTGATAGTGATAGAGGGTAGCCTCTATGCCCTAAGTTTGTCTTCATATAGTAGCAAAAAAAGGCAAAAGTGGGAAGAAGTCCCAAAGTGTCGCGTTCTTGAAGGACTAAGGAGTAACAAGTGGACAACTTAAGAGTTATTCACAAACGAAGTTGTGAACAACCCACAAAACTCTCTATGTGTTGATTCATTGATAGACTAATGATCAACTAGAGGGCAGACAGTTGGCGAGCCATGTTCAATGACCTAAAGGAGTAGGATTCATTGATAGAGGCAAAGTTTGTTGCTGTAGTTTGAGAGTAGAAGGACCAACAAATGTATTTAGGGTATGACCAAGTGTAGTCGTGAAGTGTACTACATCAACTAGTAGGCTAGTTGATATCTTGTTCAGGGTAGATTGGTTGTCATAGTTTTTGACACCAAATCCTAATTTGAATTCTTGTATCAATGATTGTATGAGGGCTATGATCCCTGATATAGGAGCCTTAGACAATTTTATTATAGATTGATAATATAACGAAGTTGGGTTGTTCAAAAATTGTTAAAACGTTGTATTTTTGTGCTTTAGTTGATTTATTGCCGTGTTTATTTCACTGTGCAAAGTAGTTTGTTGTGGCATTTTAGTTGGTTGTGTCAGAGATTGTAAGACCCTAAGCTAGATTCTCTAGTGCCGTGGAAAAACAACAACGATGAGGAATATATTGAGGTACTTGCGCGATACAGTTGGGTATGGGTTAAGGTATACTCGAGGTGATGGTGTTAGGTTATGTGGTTACACAGATGTAGATTGGGCAGGTAGTTCAGTGGATCAGAAAAGCACCTCGGGGTGTTACTTCAACGTTGGATCAGGGACCGTGTCTTGGTGCAACAGGAAGCAAAAGTTTGTGGCACTGAAATCTGCAAAGCATAGTACATGGCAGCTAGCGTGGCCACATGCTAAGCTATTTGGCTTCGGAAGCTACTAGTGAGTTTGTTCGCATGGAGGCAACTAGTATTGTTAGGATATTTCGAAATATAGGAAATAATTAAGTACAACTTGGTCTAGTTTATTGTTAGGTAAAGTGTGTTTCTTTAGTATGTACTTTTTGTAACTTACAATCCGACAATCACGATATGTTCTAGACGTGAAGTGATCCGACGCTTCATTCTCTCCTCGGTAATACCGACACTTGATCTGTGGCTTAACACTCGATTGGTCCATGATCTCTATTTAAAAAGCATGGAGGGTAATTTGTTAGGTGACCGTTCATGAGAGAAGACTATGTAATTTTTTTTCTTTTACATTAATAAATTGCCTGAAGTGGTCGCTTTGGTTCAGGCCGTGGACTGTTTCCCTCTTTGAGGGTTTTAACGACGTCAAGAATACTGGTGTACTGATTTGTGATCTGTTTGTGAGCAGGGTCCTTTGGTGTTCTATCTAAGGAACTTACCCTGTAAATTCCTACATGGTATCAGAGCTATTCGAGGGCCGCATTCGTTGGTGATCCAAATCTAAAGTTGGTACAACTGCATCCGACTGTTGTTTCCTAGATCTACTGTTTCTGACCGCTTTCGGGCCGAGAGCACTGCTCTTTTGTGTTAGGAGCATCTGTTCCAGTGAAGAACCCTTTTCATTTCACGCGGAAAGGTTTCTGATAGCCCTAGCTACATCCTTTTTAAGATCTGGAGGTATCCAGTCTTTATTTGCAGTTTTAATTATTTCTCTCTGTCTATTTCGGTTTGTTTATCTCTCTGTTTTTTATTACCAGATCTATACCTTTCATTTCTGCGTATGCTCTTTGCCCCGCGACTCTGTGAGATCTGGGCAAACCAGAAATAGAAAGAAAGGATTTTTCTAATACTTATGCTCTTTTTCTCCGCGCCTTAGTGTGATTTTGAAAAACCAGAAACATAAAGGAAAATACATAGCTTTTGGCCAAATCTAACTTTAAGCCGTAAGGCTTGATAAATTTTGTGTGTTCGTTTTGGTTTGTGTGGGTTTTTTTGTTTTCTAGGCAAAAAGGGGTTTTTTTCAAGTAAGCACGCACTCCAAAGCTTTAGTGAGCAAACACGCCCCCCTTCTTCTTTTCCAAAAATTACTAACTTTTTTAACTAGCTCACTTGGTCCAAAGTTACTTTATGATAATAGAGGTCTTGGGTTCAAGTCTTTCTTTTTGTTGAGTTACTTTTTCAAAAAACACATGTAACTTATGTTTTAAAGTTACTTTATGTAAAAGTGCTCTCACCCATTATAAAAATCGAGTCACTTATAATTCTAAAGTCACTTTATGTTCTATTTAAGTTACAATTTAGTGGATAGTTCATAAGGTACCATTGTAAAAGTGGCTTTCACTTATTTATAAAAGTGGGTCACATAAAGTAATCTTTTTTTAAAAGTGAGCTAATTAGATTAAGTTTGGAAAGAGGGGAGATTTTTTTAAATATAACATTATTATTCACTTTCCAACATTCACGTAGTTCGTCGGCATCTTTAACAACTTTTCTTCAAAAAGCGATAACTTCTTCATCCGGAAGCCGTTTTCAGTGCTGTTTCTTTTGAATCGGCCTAATTTTTTGAGATATTTCCAATGGAACACTTAATTTCAGTGTCTATAGCTTCAATTCCTTTTAAAATGTAAAGTCCATGCTTAGTTATTCTTGACAACACAAACTACTTTTAATGGCTATCATACATTGTGAATTTACTTGAAATTAAAGGTCTTTATAGAATAGCCTCAGGCCAAGAGTCTAAACCTAAAGATGAAGATAAGCAAGCCAAATAGGAAAATAAGCAAGATCAAGCATGTGGGTTGATAGGGATGTCTATTTCTCTAGACCTTAGATTTCATATTGCATAAATTGTACCCCCAATGAAGCAATGAAACAAGTCAATAAAGTTTTTGGAATTAAAAATGAAATTAGAGTCCATCAACTCGAAAATGAGTTGCTTACATTGGACCCCAATAATTTTTTTCATTGAAGATTTTTTGTCCAAGTTCAAGACCCTTAGACTTCATTCGGAAGGTGTTAAGGTTAAGAAAGAAGATGGTAGCCTTATCTATTCCATTCTTACTAAGTTAGGACCAGCCTACTCTGTGTTTGCTTCCATCGTCCATTCTACTAGAGAAGCCTTTATTTCTAAAGGACAAGACTACAAGCCCCCCTCTTTTGATGCTTTTTGTGATTCTTTAATAAGAGAGCAAGAAAAACTCTTACATCTTGGTGTTCTTAATACCGGAAACTCTTCTAAGAAAGCCTCAAGAGACTTGTAACAACCAAGTTCAAAGAATCCTAAGAAGCAACATCCTAAAAATAATGGTCCTAAACCAAACAAGGGTCTGAAGCCATTTCAGTCTCACAATAAAAAATCAACTCAACAAAATGATAAGGTAACTAAAACAAAGGGAAGAAGACTGAGATACATTGCAACTTTTGTAATCGTGATGACCACTTAGAATCCAAATGCTTTTGAGAAGATGGAAGCCTTGGAAGCAACAATGGAGAAGCATAACATCCATTTGGAGCACTCTCCAACTTCAACTTCATCATCAGGAATAACACTTTTTGCATGTGGTTGTCAAGCATCTCGGTCTGGTTATGCACTAATTTCTTCTTCTCATTCTCATGAGTGGCTCATTGATTCTGGATCTTCTTATCACATGGCCAAAAAAAAGGCCATGTTTTCTTCTTTAAATGATTGTAACACCAAAAATATATATTTTGGTGATGATAAATCTCTTAGTGTTGTAGGGACTAGAACTATTCATCTAGACAATGGTCAATTTAATGATGTATTATGTGTTCCTACGTTATCCTGTAGCCTTCAATCTGTATATCAGACAACTTGTTCAGGTGAAGGTAAAACCGTTGAATTTTCACCTCATGATGTTGTAATTAAGGACCTAAGAGATCATAAACATGTTTTAGCTATTGGCATTGCTGATGATTCTACAAGGTTGTATAAGTTTAACAACTTTGGGTCATCAACTCTTCCCTCAATATTTGTTGCTGATAATGATGAAGTGAACAAACTTTGGCATTAGCAATTTGGTCACGTAAACTATCGCTCCCTTCAAAATCTATGTAAAGAAAATATGGTGACAGATATTCCTTTGGTATCTTGCAGAGATGGTGTTTATTCCGGATGTGTACCTGGAAAACATCATTGGGATAGTTTTGAAAAACGTGCCTCTTGGCATGCCTTAGCTCCTTTACAACTTGTGCAGAGTGATTTATGTGGTCCACTTCTAGCTGTTTCATTCTCTGGCTACAAGTATTTCTTAACTTTCATTGATGATTTCTCTAGACGCACTACGATATATGTCATAAAACTCAAGAGTGAAGTTTTTAACATGTTCTTGGGCTTTAAGGCCTTTGTCAAGAAACAATCCGGACATCAAATTCTTAAGCTAAGATCTGATAAAGGCAGAGAATATGTTAACAACAAATTCATCAACTTCTGCACTGAGCATGGAATTCAATTGCAACATATTGTTCCATATACTCCATAGCAAAATTGTGTAGTTGAAAGGAAGAATCACACCTTAAAGGAAATGGTTAATTGTATGCTTCAATCTAAAGGACTTAGTCTTAATTTTTTGGGCAGAAACAATTAATTGTGCAAATTACATAGTAAATCGCATTCCTACCAAGGTTTTAAAGAATATCACTCTAGAAGAAGCATGGAGCTCTATTAAACTAGATGTAAGTCACTTTTGTGTTTTTGGAAGTGAAGCATGGACCCATATTCCAGGTGAGAAACATGAAGCCTTAGAACTTAAGAGTGAAAATTGTGTTTTTGTTGGATATTCTGAAGATGTCAAAGGATATAGACTTCTTCAACCTAAATCCAAAATTGTTATCATTAGAAGAGATGTAAAGTTTGTTGAAAATATATCGGCTTAGGAGCCTAGTTCGGCGGATGTGCCACCTCTCTCTATCCCTTCTACTTCTGAAAATATTCCTTCTTCAGATGATGATAGCGAGGATGACAATCCTCCCCCACCTTCTTGGGATCCTCCTTCACCTCCTCAACTTCCAAAATAGATCTGCACTACTCGGGATGCCGCAGGTGATCCTACAGATCAATGTTGTACACGTTCTCAGTTTGATAAAGCCTCTTCTTTACTGGCTCAAGCTTTAGTGAATTATGATCTTGACACCTTTGCAGAAGCTTCATGCCATCCAGATTGGGTTGCAGCTATGAATGAAGAATATCGTTCATTGTTGGCAAATGATACATAGGATCTTGTTCCTCTTCCAAAGGGATGAAAACTTGTTAGATGCAAATGGGTTTACAAAACCAAGTTTGGACCATATGGAAAAGTTGATAAACATAAAGCTCGTTTTGTTGCTAAGGGTTTTTAAAAAGTTGAAGGCATTGACTATACTGAAACCTTCTCCCTTGTTGCCAAAATGAACTCTATGCGCCTTGTTCTTTCCCTTGCTGCTTCTTTCAAATGGGAAGTCCATCAGATGGATGTTAAATTTGCCTTCTTGCATGGGGACTTGCATGAAGAAATCTATATGGAACAACCTCCTGGCTTATAAAAATAGACTCCAACCTTGTATGTCAACTTAAGAAATCCCTTTATGGTCTCAAGCAAGCCCCTCGTGCTTGGTATGCCAAAATGGATAGCTTTCTTTTAGATACTGTCTTTCTTAGGTGTCATTCTAACTATACTGCCTACACCAAGAAAGTGAGTAAGTCTCTTATCATTCTTGTTCTTTATGTTGATGATCTTATGCTTACTGGTAGTGATCCCAACCTTATAAACCATGTGAAGTCCAGCATTAAAAATCAGTTTGAAATGACAAACTTAGGACACTTGCATTATTTTCTTGGTCTTCAAGTCTTGCAATCCAAGGAAGGTATTTCCCTCTCCTAGTCCAAGTATGCCTGTGATCTTCTACACCACTTTCACATGGAAGATTGTAAGCCAGCCCCTTCTCCTTTTCAGTTTGGAGCTAAACGTTCAGTCACTTGTACTTCCCCTGAAGTTGATGCTAGCTTATACTGTCAGCGTGTTGGAAAACTTTTGTATTTGACCCATACTTGTCTTGACCTTTCCTTCGCTGTTGGCCTTGTTGCTCAGTTTATGAAAAACCCACATGAAAGTCATTGGAAAGCAGCGAAAAGAATACTTCGTTATGTTTGAGGTACAATTTAGTTTGGGATTCATTACAGTGCATAAGCATCTCCTCTATTGGTTGGTTTCACTGATTCTGATTGGGCTGGTGACCCTGATGATCGTAAGTCTACTGCAGGTTATGTCTTCACTCTTTGTTTTGGACCTATTGCATGGGCTTGCAAGAAACAAAGTGCCATTTCTCTTTCTTCAGTAAAAGCAGAGTATCGTGGCGTTGTTGAAGCTAGTAAGGAAGCCTTGTGGCTTCGTCAGATCCTGTCAGAGTTTGGTTTTCAGCATCAACATCCAACTACTCTTTGGTGTGATAATCAAAGTGCCATTCAACTATGCAAAGATCCAGTCCAACATCAGTGCAACAAACACATTGAACTACACATGCACTTCATCAGAAAGCTCATTCATGACCATGTTCTTGAAGTGCAATATTGTTCAACCGATGATCAAGTTGCAGACATCTTTACAAAGGTTCTTACAGAGGCGATGTTTACTAAACTTCGATTTATGGTTGGAGTTTAGGAAGATGTCACTAAGGGGGGATAGGTTCTAATGCTTCCTTCCTTCTCCTATTGTGTCACCTTTGTACATCCTTGAATCCTATCCCAATTTGTTGTTAAGCGGGGATGTTAGGATATTTTGACACATAAGAAATAATTAAGTACAACTTGATCTATTGTATAGTTAGGTAAAGTGTGTTTCTTTAGTATGTATTTTTTGTAACTTACAATCCGACGGTCACGATATGTTCTAGACATGAAGTGATCTGATGGTTCATTCTCTCCTTGGTATTACCGACACTCGATCCGTGGCTTAAAACGCAATTGGTCCATGATCTCTATTTAAAGAGCATGGAGGGTCATTTGTTAGGTGACCCTTCATGAGAGAAGCTAATGTAAATTTTCTTTCTTTTACATTAATAAATTTCCTGAAGTGGCCGCGTTGGCTCAGGCTGTGGATTGTTTTCCTCTTTGAGGGTTTTAACCACGTCAAGAATACTGGTGTACTGACCAATGATTTGTTTGTGAGCGGTGTTCTTTGGTGTTCTATCTAAGGAACTTACCTTGTAAATTCCTACAAGTATCTACCACGATAGCCAAAGTTGCATCAGGCTCTTTGAGAATCCAGTGTTTCATTATAGGTCAAAACATATAGATATGCGATGCCACTTCATCAGGGATTGTTTTGTTGAATTTTCTAAGACTATCCGTTAGAAAATTAGTCTGTATTCTGCTGGTTTATTTCTTCTACTTGTTTAAATTCGAACAAGTTATTTAATACATTTAAATACCGAAATAAACACAATACAATCACAACATCTACAAATCATCAACTGAAAGAAAACAAGCACACAAGTGACACCGTTATTTTTGGACAAATGTCCCCGGAAAAATATAATGCGGGAAAACCGATGCAGCGATTCAGAGGGTTATATTATTATGTAGTTTTTTTGGATACAATTGGGTGGCTAAACGGCTCACCCGATAGAAAAATACACGACAACAATACCTCTATATCTAGAAACATGTATTCAGAAAACCTGTCCCACGAAACCCTCTCCGGCACATCTAAAGGTCAGCGTTGGCCCTTCTGGCCTCTGCGTCAACTTGCTGCTGACTTGCGTCAACCCCATGACCCTCTGCGTCAACCCTCTGAGGCACTGCGTAGCCTTTGGGGCCCTCTGCGTCACTCCAACAACCTCTGTGTGGATGATGCAGTCCTTATGGCCTCTGCGCTGTCTTTGCTGAGCTCTGCATAGCCTGGACTAGTTGCTTCTCTCGCTCTCTCTGCTTCTGCGCTGGTCTCTCTGTATTGTCTCTGTCTCTCTTCCTTGTACTCACTGCCCCTCGCTGTTGATCACTGATTCAAATTTGTTTAGCAACCCCTCTCTAGAAAAATGAATGACTGATCACTCTAGTGCGTTCTCCAACTGACCCTCAAGCCTCTTCTTATACTTTACCCCTCATCATGTTGCATCATGCAACTGCATACTGTTACTGCGCTGCAACTCAGTTATTGAGAAGTGAGTAACTGATCCACCCAACTTCTGACATCCCTGTTAGGCTAGAAACACCCTCGATGCTGAAGCTCCCTCTACCGCTAACAAGTTCTCCCTCTACTGACCTCTACGCTGCTACAACAACTCCCTGCATCTCCCACCGTTGCACACCTATTTGTGCTATCCTACCCCGTTGCAACTCTCCCGTGCAGTTGTAGCCTACTAGCCTCGCGCTGCCCAGGGACTCTTGCACTGTAGCACTCTTCTGCTGCTTCATCCGCATTCGTCTCTACCTACATTCGCCAGTCCTGTTACTCCTCTTTGGGGCTCCCGTAGCAAGGTATAATCCAAGAGGTTGGGTACCTCAAGGATCCTGCTCCTCATCGCTTGTAGTCCTCCTGATTAGAGCTCGATGTCTCCCCACTTCTTCTCAAGTGGCACAATCATCATCGTCCTCGACTTCTTTCTCCGCCCTCGTTGGTGTTTCCTTCGAGTGAGAAGCCTCTCCCTTACTCTTTTTCCTCGGACACTGGTTTGCATAGTGACCCAGTTCCCCACAGTGAAAGCACTTGACCTTGGAGAGGTCCTTCTTCTTCCTCTTCTCCTGCTTTCCCGCAAATGCTAGAGCCGCATCCTCTTCCTCTTCCTTCTTGATCCTGAACCCTTTGTCTCTACTCCCCGCCTTGGTCAGCCGTGTGATCTCTTCTTGACGAAGAGCCGCCCACAGTTCTTCCCAATCCGAAAGACTCGTCCTGCCCAGTATGCTCTGGACAAATGTCTCCCAATCCTCGGAGACTGTGTTAAGTGCGGTCCTCACCATCAATTCCTGATCCGGCGTGGCCCCTATGGAAGTTAACTGGTCACGGATCTCCTTTAACCGAATGAGGAAGACATCTATCTCCTCTCCCTTCTGCATCTGATATGACCTTAGCTGATTCTCTAGGAGCATCTTCCTCTACATGGAAGTATGTTGGTACAATGTCTTCAAAGTGTCCCACATCTCCTTTGTCGTTTCCTTCTCGGCAATATGTGGTATCACATGATCCTTGACCTAATTAAAGATGATGCACTTTGCCTTAGCCATTGCCTCCTCGTACCTTTCATTAGCTACTGGGTCAACTGGGATAGCCATCTCTCTCAAGGAGAAGCCCTTGATATGATGTCTGTTTAGAATGGACAAGATCTTGGCCTTCCAGGCCACAAAGTTGGACGCTCCATCCAGCCTGTCCTGATCTCTTAGCCCATTCACAGCCATCTCGCTGCTTTTCTGTCGACTCCTCCGAGCTTCTCTACTGGCCACCTGGAAGTTCTCGGTTCGACTCTTGCTGAGTCTTTTTACTTCCCGCCTAGAAGTTTTCGGTTCGACTCCTGCTGAGTCTCTCTACTTCCTGTTTGGAAGTTCTCTTCTCCACTCCCTCTGAGTCTTGATTTCCCTCTTGGAAATCCTTCTGCCAACTGTCAAGTTGCTCCTCTTCGATTGTCTGTGCAACTGCAACACTGATCCAGATTCCTTGGCTAGAAATCCACCTCGGAAGCAACTCCGTCTACCTTTGTCTTGCCCTGTTAGGTACTAATCTAACCACAATACACCACCAGCTTCGCTCCGCAAACTACCCACAACCTCCTATGCCCCAACAACTGAAGGATTGGGCCTCTTAGCTCTGTGCAATCCCGGCACCGGTAAAATAGCTCCCTCAGCCAACTGCGTCAGTCCTTTTGGCCTCTGTGTGAGCCAGTTTTTGCCCTCCTCAGCCTCTGCGCTGTCTCTCTCTGGCCCAGACTGATGACATAGCCCCTCTACGTCACTCCTTCCTCTGTTGCTTTCTACAAGGATCATCTCTATCACTCGGGACAGCTGAATCTGCTGCAAATACCCTGCTAAGCTGATGTCTTAAGTTTTCCTATGATTTGCCACCATGCTTTGATACCATGTTGAATTTTCTAAGTCTATCCTTTACAAAATTAATTTGTATTTTGCTGGTTTATTTCTTCTACTTGTTTAAATTCGAACAAGTTATTTAATACATTTAAATACCGAAATCAACACAACATAGTCACAAGATCTACAAATCATCAACTGAAAGAATGTAATATTCCTAATTAGCCATGGCTAATTGGAATATTCAATTTTGCTCAAATTTTCCTTCTATAGTTATTTAGAAATAAAAAGGTGAGGAAATGGGGGACATAACTCACTTTTAGAATAAAGTCACTCCCTAGTGGCACAACGTTGCAACTTAAAGGGGAGCCAAGGGGGCCATAGGGCCATGTAGAGAAAGGGGCCCACATAGACACTTGGAGGGACTGCGCAGATGGAGAGGAGCATGTGGCAAGAGATGGCTACGTTGGAGGAGGTGGGCCTTAGGGTTTTGAGAAAGGCCAACGCTATAAAGGAGAGAGGAGCCTCATTTTGGCATTCGATTATGTGCATTTGAGCTAGTCATTTCGACTTAGAGCACGCTGGCTGTTTAGCTTGTCTGCAGCACTGTTTAGTGCACCAAGTGTCTCCGTTCGGAGATCTCACCCTTAGCCCCGGGGGACTTCGAGTGTCTGCTCGGGCAAGGTAGTTTTCAACAGTCTTTTTCAGGAGGATTGATCTTTGGAGTGAGGAGGAACTGAGCATTTTTGATAACTGCGCAGTCTTGAGAGAGGGACGCAGTTCTTTTGGTGGGAGTTCCGGATTGGGGTTTTTGCGGAGGATTCGAGTTGGGAGATTGAGCAAGGGATCAACCCTTGCATATTGGAGGATTTTGGTAGAGTTTCGGGTAGAGTTTTGGAGGGTTCTATTCAGTGGTAGCGCAGAGCCTTGAGGGATTGCGTAGATCCTCAAGGGGGTGATTTTCGGGGGTCGGTTATTTCAGAAAAGCTTTCTGGGTTTTTCTGGGTTTATTGAGTAGAGGCTGATTCCAGAGTTTCAGCATTTTCTGAGGAGTGGAACAACCCAAAATCCCCACTTGGTTCCATGTAGTAGCAGTAGCATAACAGTTCTCCAGCAGCTTGGACGCAGTTCATAGAGAGGCCATTTCTTTACTATTCTGGGTGTATTCCTTCACTTGCCTTGTGCAAGTCGAGGTGTTATCTTTCTGATCACCTCCTGTATTCTTTCCATTACTCAGTATAATAAAATGGCTTAGCATTTCTCTCTGCATTTCTTGAGTATTTGCTTATATTCCATGTTTACATTATTATATGTTGCACCACTGTTATTTTTATCTCTTTGAGCTTCCCGACTATTATATCATTTGTACATATTTGGTTGGAGTTTGCTTGAGTTTGAGGCATATCTCGGAAACGGGATATTACAATGGTATCAAAGCATAGATCTGGCCCAGCTTGTGGAGCTAGTAGTCTATGTTATCGAGGGAGAAGCCCTACATCTATTACAGAGGTAGGAAATACAGAGATATTGAGCATAGGTTGGAGAACACCTACGGAGAGGGAGACTGTGTTCGGGTGGTGGACACAGAACAGGAGGAGCCTGAACACAGAACAGGAGGAGCCTGTGGTGGACGCAGAGCAGGAGGATCCGATGGCAGATGAGGACAGGAAGAGATTTGCGGACATGCTCCTCAAATCAGTGCAGGATTTGTCGAGGCAGATCGAGGTGATGGGGCAGAGATTCACGGCAGTGGAGGCTAGACAGCGTGAGAACCCACGGGTTTTCCAAGTTGGTGAGGGATCGGGTACATCCCACCATTTGCCAGAGCAGGGTGCCACTCAGCGTGATACTACTCCGCAGATGGCTTCACATGCCCCTACACGATCTACCATGCCCACCTTTTTAGGAGCAGACACGGGGGCTGGAGCCCAGCGGGAGGCAGAGCCCGGTCATATGGGCGATTATTTTGTAGAGTGCCAGGCCTATGGGCAGGAGTTTAGGGATGCTCTCTCATTCAAAGACTTTGTTCAGCTCTAGCGGGATAGTAGACCCCGCGACCATCATAGAGGATACTGGCATTATCATGATGGAGACGCCCACCGCACAACTAGTAGATTCCACTTGCCTATGTTTGATGGTTCATCAAACAGTTCGGCAAAGTCTTGGGTGGAGAAGCTGGACATCTATTTTCAGCTTAACCAGATGTTGGAGACAGAGGCCATTAAGGTGGCGACATTATGTTTGGATGGTGAGGCCCAGGATTGGTGGTTCCATGGGATGGTTACACTCGGACACTCCACAGTGACGACATATGCTGAGTTCACCAGGAGATTGATAGAGAGGTTTGACCAGAGGTATCCAGAGCAGCACTTTGTTGAGCTGACGAGGCTCAAACAGACCGGGAGCCCAGAGACCTACATTGCAGATTTCTTGAGGGTTTCAGTGATGTTGCCAGATCTATTCGTGGCATGGAGGATCTACATGTATGTTGAGGGGTTAGCAAAGCCATTTCGGGGTTTAGTCCGATCCACTAGACCAGCCACACTCCAAGATGCTATTAGCAGGACCCGGGACTTACAGGATGTCTTACCCAGGACCCGGACACCTTTCCCCCAGAGGCAGACTTTCCACCCTAAGGGGAACGATGTGAGGATTCCACCTCCAAAGGGGAATCCAGGACGAGCACAGATTGACGAATATGCCAGGAGGGAGCTAAAGAAGAAGCGGTTGTGCTTTACCTGTCAGGAGCCGTGGGCACCAGGACATAAATGTGCTGCTGGCAAAGCACATTTTATTGAGGTCTTCTCCGAGAGCAGTGGGGAAGAGGATGAGGAGGATGAGGTGGAGGCAGGGGATAGTCATACTGTGCAGGGTTCTTCGCCACCTCCATCGCCAACAGCAGGTGGTGTAGCTTTTGCGCCTACCGGAGGGGCCCTTGCAGCATTGCGAGGAGTTCCCAAGTATTTGACGTTGCGCGTACGGGGGACAGTACGTGGCCAACGAGTACCAGTTTTGGTTGACAGTGGGGCAACCCAAAACTTCATTGATGCACAAATGGTTGAGCGAAGAGGTATACAGACAAAGAGCTTCGATGGGTTTTCAGTTTTGGTCCCAGGAGATCAGACCATGGTGTGTGCTCATTATGTCCCAGAGTTATTAGTGATGATGGGCACCTACACACTGATTGACCACTTTTTCGTGGTCGATATTCTGGACACCAACATGATACTGGGTGTTCAGTGGCTTATCACTCTAGGGAAGGTCACAACAGATTGGAAGACCCTAGAGATGGAATGGGATGACGAGAAGATAGGGAGGCATGAGAAGATACAGGGACAACACACATATCCGCCTCAGATTGTTTCGACTCATGGGATGGAGGCAGTCTTCCAGAAGGGAGACGTAGAGTGGGCAGTGGAGTTGCGTGCATCAAAGGCAGGGACTACAAGGCAGACGGTACATCCAGATATACAGTCCGTCCTTGACCAGTATGCCACGGTGTTTGGGGAGATTCCGCTGGGACAGCTACCGGACTGGGGGTTTGAGCACACCATTGAGCTTGAGCAGGGCATACAGGCAGTGATTACTACCCCCTATAGGCATCCCAAGGCCTATTGGGATGAGATTGAGCGGGTCATTCAGGAGTTGTTGGCTCTTGGGCACATTCGGCCCATCACGAGTCCTTTTGCTTCTTCCGTGGTGCTGGTGAAGAAGAAGGACGACACATTGAGGATGTGCATTGACTACAGGGCCCTGAACAAGAAGACCTTGAAAAACAGGTACCCCATACCCAAGATCGATGAGTTGATGGATGAGTTGAGAGGAGCACTGTTCTTCTCAAAGATTGATTTGAGATCTGGGTACCATTAGATTTGCGTGAGGGAGCAGGACATTCCCAAGAACGCCTTCAGGTGTCACTATGGGCACTTTGAGTTTTTGGTGATGCCCTTCGGGCTAACCAACACCGCAGCTACATTCCAGTCCTGCATGAATCACATCTTCCGTAGTCACTTAAGGAAGTTTGTGTTGGTATTCTTTGATGATATCCTCATTTACAACAGGACTTGCGAGGAGCATCTCCAGCACATTGAGATAGTGTTGCGCATCTTGGAGGAGCAGCAGTTCTATGCCAAGCTCTCCAAGTGTGAGTTTGGGTTGATGGAGATGTTGTACTTGGGACACATCATAGGGGTGGACGGAGTGAGAGTCCACGAGGAGAAGATCTCAGAGATTGACTGGAGCCGAGGAACGTGACAAAACTTCGGGGATTCTTTGGCATTTGTACTTACTGCTTGCTGCACCCTTGACAGATCTGACGAGGAAGGGGGCATTCAGTTGGTTGGATACAGTGCAGCGAGCCTTTGACAAGCTCAAGGAGGTTATGAGCCGCTGCCCAGTGCTTGCATTGACGGATTCTTTGACAAGCTCAAGGAGGTTTTTGGAGTGTGATGCGTTGGGAGAGGGGATCGACGCAGTGTTGATGCAGGGAGGTCACCCTATAGTGTTTGAGAGTCGGAAACTCCTTCCGCACGAGAGGTTGTATTCTATATACGACAAGGAGATGTTGGCAATTATGCATGCATTGGCCAAGTTCCAACAGTATTTAGTGGGTAACAGGTTCAGGGTGAGGACTGATCACAACAACCTCAGGTTTTTTTTGGAGCAGAAACAGCTACAGGAGAGGTAGCAGAAGTGGATCAGTAAGATCCAAGCATATGACTTTGACATTGAGTATGTCAAGGGTAAGAACAATGTGGTAGCAGATGCCCTTTCACGTAGACCAGCCATGTTGGCTCTTATGAGCTTGGACACAGAATGGAGGGCTCGACTCTTGGTAGAGTACTCCAAGGATAGATTTGCATGTGAGGTTCTGGATGGGCAGGTGGCGGATGACAGGTACAGGGTGGTCAATGAGATCATCTACCGCAGGGACCGGATCTTCTTGATTGAGGGATCTCAGTTCAAGAAGAAGATAATGCAGGCATCACATGATTCACCATTGGCCGACCATTAGGGGTTTACCAAAACCTACAGGGCCATTAGAGAGAGGCTCTCATGGAAGGGCCTCAAGGAGGACGTACTCTAGCATGTCTGGGAGTGCGATGTTTGCCAGAGGAACAAGGGGGAGATGAGCCATCCCGTAGGATTATTGCAGCCTCTTCCCATTCCAGAGGCGAAATGGGAGTGTATTTCGATGGACTTCATCACAGGGTTGCCCATGGTACAAGGCAAGGATTGTATTTTTGCCGTTGTTGATCGAATGACAAAGTACACACATTTTTTCGCCATGTCCGCACACTACACAGCAGCACAGGTGGCTGAGCTGTTCTTCAGAGAGGTCTTCAGGCTACATGGTCTTTCTAAGACCATCGCCAGTGATAGGGACAGCCATTTCATGGGTGGATTTTGGCAGGAGCTTTTCCGGTTGGTGGGGACGAAGTTGACCCCGAGTATTAGTTATCACCCACAGATGGACGGGCAAACAGAGATAGTTAATAAGTGGCTGGAGGGCTACTTGCGTAACTATGTCAGTGGGCAGCAGCGAGCATGGCAGAAGTGGCTGCATTTGGGGAGTACTGCTACAACACTACACATCACATGTCTATTGGTATGTCACCATTCTATGCTTTGTATGGATATCATCCTTTATCTTTTGTTGACGTGATGTTTGGTGCTAGCAAGGCTCCGAGAGCCAAGATTTGGATCCAAGAGAGTCAGGATATTCTCCGAGCTCTCAAGGATAATATGGCTACAGCGCAGAACCCGCAGAAGCTATATGCTGATAGGGGTTGGGTGGAGAGACAGTTCGAGGTAGGGGACTTGGTCTACCTACGATTACAGCCATACCGACACTTGTCATTGAAGCAGAAGGGGGCTGAGAAGCTCAAGCTCCGCTTTTATGGGCCATACAGGGTGATACACAGGATTGGACAAGTTGCGTATGAGTTGGAGTTGCCACAAGGCAACAAGATTCATAACGTTTTTCATGCATCATGCCTGAAGAAGGCATTGGGGCAGCAGGTGACAGTGACAGATGAGCTACCACCCATGGATGATGAGGGGCATTTGGTGTTGCAGCCAGAGGCTATTATTGATACCAGGGAGAGGCAGCTGCGGAGCAGGACGATCTGGGAATTCTTGGTGAGGTGGAAGAATTGATCGGATGAGGATGCCACTTGGGAGAGAGAAAATTTTGCAGCATCCATCACTTCAGTTGCTTGAGGACAAGCAACATTTTGCCAGGGGAGACTGTAAAATTCCTAATTAGCCATGGCTAATTGGAATATTCGATTTTGCTCAAGTTTTCCTTCTATAGTTATTTATAAATAAAAAGGTGAGGAAAGGCGGGACATAACTCACTTTTAGAATAAAGTCACTCCCTAGTAGCATAACATTGTAACTTAAAGGGGAGCCAAGGGGGGCCATAGGACCATGTAGAGAAGGGGGCCCACGTAGACACTTGGAGGGACTACGCAGATGGAGAGGAGCACGTGGCAAGATATGGCTACGTTGGAGGAGGTGGGCCTTAGGGTTTTGAGAAAGGCCAACGCTATAAAGGAGAGAGGAGCCTCCTCATTTTTGCATTCGATTATGCGCATTTGAGCTAGTCACTTCGACTTAGAGCACGCTGGATGTTTAGCCTGTCTGCAGCACTGTTTAGTGCACCGAGTGTCTCCATTCGGAGATCTCACCCTTAGCCCCGGGAGACTTCGAGTGCTTGCTAGGGCAAGGTAGTTTTCAACAGTCTTTTTCAGGAGGATTGATCTTTGGAGGAGGAACTGAGCATTTTTGATAACTGCGCATTCTTGAGAGAGGGACACAGTTCTTTTGGTGGGAGTTCCAGATTGGGGTTTTTGCGGAGGATTTGAGTTGGGAGATTGAGCAAGGGATCAACCCTTGCCTATTGGAGGATTTTGGCAGTGTTTCGGGTAGAGTTTTGGAGGGTTCTATTTAGTGGCAGCGCAGAGCCTTGAGGGATTGCATAGATCCTCAAGGAGTTGATTTTCAAGGGTCAGCTATTTCAGAAAAGCTTTTTGGGTTTTTCTGGGTTTATTGAGTAAAGGCTGATTCCAGAGTTTCAACATTTTCTGAGGAGGGGAACAACCCCAAATCCCCACTTGGTTCCATGTAGTAGTAGTAGCACAACAGTTCTCCAACAGTTTGGACGCAGTTCAGAGAGAGGCCATTTCTTTACTATTCTGGGTGTATTCCTTCACTTGCCTTGTGTAAGTCGAGGTGCTATATTTCTGATCACCTCCTGTACTCTTTCCATTACTCAGTATAATAAAATGGTTTAGCATTTGTCTCTGCATTTCTTGAGTATTTGCTTATATTCCATGTTTACATTATTATATGTTGCACCACTGTTATTTTTATCTCTTTGAGCTTCCCGGCTACTATATCGTTTGTACGTATTTGGTTGGAGTTTGCTTGGGTTTGAGGCATATCTCGGAAATGGGATATTACAAAGAAAACAAGCACACAAGTGACACCGTTACTTTTGGACAAATGTCCCCAGAAAAACCCAATGCGGGAAAATTGGTGCATCTATTCAAAGGGTTATAGTACTATGCAATCTTTCTGAGTACAACTGGGTGCCTAACTGGCTCACTCGACAGAGAAAAATACACGACAAGAATACCTCTATATCCGGAAACAAGTATTCATAAAACTTTTCCCACGAAACCCTCTACGACACAACTGAAGCTCAGCGCTGGCCCCTCTGACCTTTGCGTCAGCCTGCTGCTGACCTGCATCAACCCCATGACCCTCTGCGTCAATCCTTTGAGGTACTGCGCAACCTCTGGGACCCTCTGTGTCACTCCACTAGCCTTTGCGTAGCCTGGACTGGTTGTTTCTCTCGCTCTCTTTGCTTCTGCGCTGGTTTCTCAGTATTGTCTCTGCCTCTCTGCCTTGTACTCACTACCCCTTGCTGTTGATCACTGATTCAACTTTTCTTAGCAACCCCGCTCTAGCAAAATGAATGACCGATCACTCTGGTGTGTTCTCCAACTGACCCTTAAGCCTCTTCTTATACTTTTCTCGTTGGTCCTTCAATGACCGAGATTAATTCTCTAATCAACGAATAAGATTAGATTTGGCTTGATCCATGACTTTTGGAACCTTCTAACCCAGTTTTATATTAATACCCATTAATATTTTTTTTCCTAGGTTTAGATTTAGGAGCTCCATTAAAATAATTAATTGTTTTAATATCTCCCAAACCGGGTACAATCTGTCCAAACCATTTCTAGGTCTTGGAGATCTCATGTGCTTTGGCCTCTCCACCAATTTTCATGGCTAGAACACATCCGATGCTGCCCAAAATCAACATGTGTGCAACGTGGATCAGTTCGGCTACAACATTCCCACAAACCAACAAGTGGTTGATATACTCATGAAAGGTCTAGGGAGAGCTAAGTTTGTTTACTTCAGAGAACATGTTGGTATAGTGGAGAACACCTTGTTCGCTAGATGGAGTGTTAGTTTTTGGTGTAGCAGTAGACAGGTGTTCTAGTCTATAATGACCCTAAGAGGCTAAGCAACACAAGATCTTCAAAACTCCGAAAACTTTTCGCGAGATAAGCTTGGGAAACACCTTAATTAAATCAATTTTCCATAATTAAAATATTTCTTAAGTCTTAGGAAAACTGTTAAATTAAAGTTAATTAATTAAGGTAATTTGATTTTTCTCTAGAGACTTCTATTGATGGAGTCAAAGTGATCTAGGCCATTGATCGAGATTAGATCTTGGCCGTTGGTTTCCCAACAGAAGATTATAAGAGAAATTTGAGGGCTTGGAGAGAGGCATCAATTGTGTAGAGCAATTTGACCACCTAGTTTGTAACATTCAACAAGGGCGTAGTTGAAGCTAGGGAAGAGCATCAAAGAGAGGGAGAAACGAAGATTTGGGAGTAGAAATTCCAAAGGAAGATTTCCTCAGTATTTCCAGTGTCCGAGAGATAGGAAAGAGGAGGCTGAATTATTTGCAGAAGAGACCATATAGAGCAATGCAAGTTAGCAAGATCCCCAGTGCAAGTTGCCGAAAGAGCCGTGTTTCTGTTGTTGCAGGCCGGATCTATTTCTGGAAGGCAGAGTGAGTAGTTTCTAGAGGTAGAGGTGTTAGAAAATCGAAAAGGCAGAAATATTTTCTTATGTTGATAATTACTTGTGATATTCTTGTGTTTTTATTAACTTTCATATTTTCTTCTTTTATCTTTATTTCATATCAAAACACGAAGATCATTGACACTAGATGTAGGCACTCATCGAGGGCTAAAACCCCTCTATAAGGGAAAATCCAATCAAACTCTTCCACTAGGAAATTTAAGTTGAGATAGACAAAAACTGTAGACCAAAAGACATTCCTCCTCCACCAAGTCAACCTTCCAATATGATTCAACGACCTTCAATAGTTATTTTCTTGTCTAGCAGCTACAACAGAGCAACAACCCATAATTTCGGCCCCCAGCAACTTTGAATTTTGGCCCCCAGCAACTCTGAATTTCGGCCCCCAGCAACTCTGAATTTCGGCCCAGCTTTAGGATTGCAATTTTGACCCTTCCAGCTCAGTAAATTCACACGAGAGAGAGAGAGAGAGAGAGAGAGAGAGAGATGCAACTTCTTGTGCTTGATAGAGACCTTCTTTTCCTTCGCTAGCCCTTTCCTATTTTTCTCTTGAATTTCACACTTTTTCTTGTCCCAGAAATTGCAGATCAAACTTGATGAGTGATTGCTCCAAATGAGGTCGAGTTGTTGCCTTTATATAGGAGATTCTGCCCCTCAATTAGGTCGGCTTGTCCAGTTAGAGGCTGACTTGGTGGAGGAGGCCTATAAGACCTAATTTACATCAAAATAATTTTGTTTCATGATTGAAAATGCCCAAGAAGGGTCTATTTCACTATGACATGGACAAGGACACTCGGCATAAACCCTAGAATCCTACAATGGAAGCTTTGACCTATAAATCATTGACCCAAGCATGAAACCCATGCTTTAATAATTCAATTTCTTTAATAATAAAATTCCTTTCCTTTCTTCTAACAAACACATTACATCATAACTCAAATACAATTATGAAGACTGACACTAGTTACATTCTTCAACACTCCCTCGTATACACACACACACACACACACACACACACACAGGTACATGGAAGATCTCAAAATGATATGCTATATGAAGAGTCACAACAAACACAATGCTATAGATTAGATACCTGACCAGGGTACTCTAATCGGGTGGGACTAAGATGGACTCAAGCTTTAACCACTTTAGGTACCATCAAGCTTTTAAGCTCTACCACCAACTTAGAGATCTAGGTGCATATCCAAGGTTAGAGCTCCATGGTTAACACCACCCTCCCTACTCCGAGATCTTGACATTAACACATAGGCTGGCCAGATGCCCTCCCAATCATCTTGCCATAAGATGCTTCATCTCTCATAAGTTAAATCAAATATATATCCACTCCAAGCATGCTTCGTATGTTCAACCTTTCTATGGAGAGATCCTGCACAATCACAACCCTAATTAGTAATAAACCTTCAAATATATATACAAGTAAACACAAATCTTCGGGGTCCTCAATCATTTTGATGCTACTTATATCATCATCGATTTATCCAAATACAATTTATTAGAAGCTTTCTTCTTTCACTTCTTTAATAACACCAAATACAACCTCAATACTTCTCAAGTCTTTGTGAACATCTGTCTGTAGTACTTTCTTTTTTGGTTTCATTCTTACTTCAAGGTATTTATTATCACTGTCATAGAATGCCCTCCCTCTCAACTGGGGAGTTATACCCTTTCTTCTATCTAGGCTCCCTCTCAACTTGGGGAGATCAACAACTTCATAACTTCAGAGAAACTTCATTCTTTCAAGACTTCATTTCTTTCTTATGGAATCAAGGTCATCTTGATCATCATCATTCTTATAGCTTCCTTCATCGTGCTCATCATTATCATCTTCAACTTATGGATATCTTGAAGATTATGTGCCCGTAAATCTTCAACAACAAGTACAACGAAATACAAATATACAAAAGCATGAAGACAACAATAATATGTTTATCATGGCATTACCATGGAAGCATCAAAACATTCAAACTTTAGACATTAAATACCTAAACCTAGTTAGGTTCATAATCAACAAGCGACTCATCTTTTTATTTACCAGTGATAAACCTTAGACTTCATCTTCGAGACATAAAGCCTTAGATATCAGCAATAAATCCAATCATAATACAAAATATGTACGGTTTCAATGATAACCTTTTAGAATTACATGCCAAACTCTACTAGATTTTATCAACAGAGCTAAATCATATCAACAATATCGTCATGCCCTAGAATATCAATTTCTACTAGGGTTTTGTTCTATATCCTAGATACAACTAAAACATCAACACACACACACACACACACACACACACATATATATATAGAGTTTCATAATCATGCCTTAACATTTCACAACAATATCTACTAGGTAAAACCAAGTCACAAACATTAATACATCGAAGTTAGATATGCAACAATTTTCACTGGGCCTGGGTTTCAAACATATGAACATACACCCAGGGCTTCATTCCTAGGATCTTAGTATAACTGTTACAAAGGTTTGTTTATAAACCCTAATTCTTAAAGATTTAGGGTTTCAATATATAACATAGACATTAACAACAAACCCTAAAGATCTAGGTTTTCTATCATAAAATGGCGAAAACTCTAAACATCAAAAGAATAGAATTTCTAGACTTTATCAACAACCCTAAGTAGACTAGGGTTTCAACATTATTAACATTGACATTTCCCTAGCATCAAGAGGCTAGGGTTTTATAGTGAACCCTAAAGGTTAGGGTTTCACAAGGATAGATTCAATCTAATGAGTAATCACCCTAACAAGAATCTTTAAGATTCAAAACCCTAGACATAACAATGTTTGTAATGTAAAGAAAATTAGAAGAGAATGAACATACTTTCTCTATGAAGAGAACCTCGTAACAATAAAGATCTAGGTTTTCTATTATAAAAATACGAAAACTCTAAACATCAAAAGAATAGAATTTCTATACTTTATCAACAACCCTAAGTAGACTAGGGTTTCAACATTATTAACATTGACATTTCCCTAGCATCAAGAGGCTAGGGTTTTATAGTGAACCCTAAAGGTTAGGGTTTCACGAGGGTAGATTCAATCTAATGATTAATCACCCTAACAATAATCTTTAAGATTCAAAACCCTAGACATAACAATGTTTGTAATGTAAAGAAAATTAAAAGAGAATGAACATACTTTCTCTATGAAGAGAACCTCGTAACAAAACTTTGTAGTTTAAGACATACCTTGAATTTTTCTTGAACAAACCTAGTAGGACATCAAATCTTGACAGGATTCCTTTGCAACAAAACTTCTTCCATGCTTCAAGTCTATCCTTTGAAGTCTCCTCCATAACCTCTGAGCATTCAACAGGTTTTCCTAACCAAGGAAAGTATAAAGAAAAGGTTATTAACATACAATACAAACAAATCTTGATGTGAGGATGAAACCAAACATGAAAAGATGAAAAAAAGAACAAAATACTTATCTTTTGGTATGGTGGAGGTTCCCTCTTAATTTATCTTTTCTGAGGGATACCTACAACTTATCAAAATAATTCAAAAATGTTCTAACAAGACACGTTAGACCCACAAACTCTATAAATCAAAACAGAAGTTAAAACAATAGAAAACTTAGAATAGAAAACTAAGAAGGATATGTAAGAGAGGACTTAGTAGTGTAAGTCCTTGACTTCCAATTCTTCAGTCTTGTTATTCTTAGGTGGAGCTTCATCGGTGATATTTGCTTGTTCCCTATCTCTCTTCTTATTTCTTGGATTCTCAGGTCATTGAGTTTTGTAATGAACCATCTTATGATAGTTGTAGCATTCAATCTTAGATAGTTCAATTTTCTTTTTTGGTCCTTTGAACTTCTTGAAGGTTTCCTTCTTCTTGTGATGAGCATAATAGGCATTAGAGGTATTTTCTTTTCAACCTCCTTGTTTTTTACTAATGATATTTTGGCTTCTTCTTGAGTGCATGTATTCCACATTTGTTTGAATGTAGGAGTATCCTTCCAATTGCTAATCCCTGATGCAAAAGCACTCCAAGATTTTTGTAGTCCCAGAAGAGCTGCAATTACGAGCTCCTTTTTTGCTACAACTTCATCTATTGCTTGGAGTTCATCTCTTATTCTAGATATCCTTACAAATTATGATGATACAATATCCTCTCTTGTCATCTTTATTGTTCATTCTTGAGGCTTGCTATTTGACCAATGTTCTTGATGGTGAATAATTTGGAGAGAGCCTCATACATTTCTTGAGCGGAGTCTATGTTGGATATGTATGGAATTAGGTTATCCTTTATTCCATCTACAATTAGATTCATGGCCAGTATTTCAGTTTCTCTGAACTTCTCTTTCTCTGCTTCATCTGTAGGCTTCTTGACCTTTCCTTGAACAAAGTCCAAAACTTTGTGCTTAGTGAGGATAAGATCTATCCTCTTTTTCCATGCCCTGTAGTTGGAGGCTCCTTCTAATTTATTTTCTCCCTTCATTGTGATTGTCATATTGCTATCTTCTACGTTTCCTCGAAACCCTTTTTCTTATATCTCCTTTCAATAGATCTTTAGTGTGCTTTTTTCCTTCTTCTTCACCTTAGCTCTGATACCATGTTAGAAAATCGAAAAGGCAAAAACATTTTCTTATGTTGATAATTAGTTGTGATATTCTTGTGTTATTAACTTCCTTATGTTCTTCTTTTATCTTTATTTCATCAAGCAATCATCAATACAAAACACGAAGATCAATGACACTAGATGTAGACACTTAGCTAGGGCTGAAACCCCTCTATAGGGGAAAACCCAGTCAAACTTTCCACTAGGAAATTCAAGTTAAGATAGACCAAAAGACCTTCCTCCTCCACCAAGTCAAACTTCCAATATGATTCAACAACCTTCAGTAGTTATTTTCTTGTCCAACAACAACAACCCAAAATTTCAGGCCCCAACAACTCAGAATTACAGCCCAGCTTTAGGACTGTAGTTTCGACCCTTCCAGCATCTTAGCAACTTCACACGTGAGAGAGAGAGAGAGAGAGAGAATTTCGACTTCGTGTGCTTGATAGAACCTCCTTCTTCTTTGCTAGCCCTTTCCTATTTTTCCCTTGAATTTCACACTTTTTCTTGTCCCAGAAATTGCCGATCAAACTTGATGAGTGAGTGAGTGCTCCAAATGAGGTCGAGTTGCTGCTTTATATAGGAGGTTTTGCCCCTCAATTAGGCTGACTTGGTGAAGGAGGCCTAGAAGACCTAATTTACAACAAAATAAATTTGTTTCTTGATTGACAATGCCCAAGAGGGGTCTATTATATTATGACATGGACAAGGATACTTGACATAAACCCTAGAAGTGTACAATGGAGGCTTTGACCTATAAATCATTGATTTAATATATCAATTTCTTTGATAATAAATTTCCTTTTCTTTCTTTTTACAAATACATTACATCATAACTCAAATACAATTATGAAGACCGACGCTAGTTACATTCATCAACAAGAGGGAGGCTAGACGTCTCACCTGAAGGCAGATCCAAGGCTATATGAATTTCCAGAGGCCAGATCTACACATTTCTAGTCCAATAGTGTGAGTAGCTGGGAAGTGTGAATCGCTAGAGAGAAGTTGAGTTGGATTGCAGAGGAAGATATTTGATCTCCATTATATTTTTCCAATTGTGATCAGTATTTGCTGGAGGGTTTCCAGTGAAAGGCATCTAGTTTATTGTTCTCTGAAATTGCTGCATAATAATAAAACCCTCATCTACTGCGCTGGTTTTTCCTTCAGGGTTTTCCTAGGGACAATTGTCCAAAAATAACAGTGTCTATTTTATTTTGTGTGTGCATCTATTTCTCAGTTCCGTATTTTTATTTCCTCAATGTTTTTATGGTGAAGAATGCATTGGTGATTTAATCATTAATTGCCGAATAATAATTCAGAAGAAAATAATAGCTAAAAGTTAGAAGATTAAACACCAGTTGCTACATTCGAGGAATTTTCACGATTTGGATAAGGTAGTGTTGTTGGTATGTGAGTGACCATTTGGATTATTGAGATGATGAAGTTTCAGACCTATGTTGGGATATCTTGGCTTTGGGTATGGATAGAGATTTTTAGAAATCAATTGTTCAAGTAGAAGAGATGATACAAGGGTTATTTGGTATCAAGGAGAACCTAGAGGATAAGATAAACATATTAATGTCCAACAAATGACCACAGAAGTAGGTCAATGGGATTGTTGAGTACAATGATGTCAATGAAAAGCTGAAGTACTAAAAAGTATATTATATAAAGAACACGAAGTAAAGAGAAAACATAAAGTCTATATGTGAAAAAGGGGAAAAACCTCAGATCCATGTTCAGGCGACTACAATGGGAAGGAGATCTACAGAGGGAATGAATCATAATAGGGCCATATGATGACCCTCCCATTCTTGAGTATGGTAACTTGTGCACAATCATGAGCTAGTAAGACATTTGAAGATGATACTTGTGTGAATTATTTGATGGCTTTGATATTGAATATTGTCCACCTTGATGCTCTTATGGTCCTTATACCCATGATGTCGATCTCACTTGATTCATTGTGTATTTGTTAGATGATTCTTACTGGTGCAACCTAGATCCCTTAATGGATGATATGATACTTCTCTAGCTCTTCATATATGATGTCCAACCACTTTGATGATGTAGAGCACCTTAGTGGAGGACGTTTGACAACTTTTGAGGGTTTTGACCCTGAGGGCAATGTTTACCACCAAAATGTGTAACCTCGTAGGAGAAAACTTTTCTCCTACATTTGACAACCAACATCCTTGACATTTTCTTTTTAATGATGATATGCCATATGCCTCCACAATCTGCATCAACCATGCACCTCTCACCCTTTGGTGTTCCTCTTATATGAAGGTGGGTTGCTACTCAACATGTACTTTGATCATTTTGCAATCGAGTGCTTATACTTGTTGTTTTGGGCATTTAGTGCGGATAAAGGGGTGATCTATAAAATTCACTGATCTTGACTGTAAATTTGTTCTCTCAGCTTACCAAGGGGGTTGATCGTTAGTCGTAATCTAGTGGGACCTCCCTTGAGGTCTTAGGGTTACAGGAGGGGCACTAATTGGAAAATGTGGATTGAAGTAGCTTGTTCATTCTCCCTTACACCATACTTAACATTTTCCATGTTACATTATAAACCTTTTATATACCATCTCCATTCTTCGGGTCTAACTTGTCATTGATTCATTGTGATTTGGCACCCTCTTATCCACATCCTGGAGTAGGGAAGGGAAACATTGCCTTAGAGATTGATGTAGCTAAAATAATGGAAAAGCATAATATGGCCACAATGAGAGAAAAGAAAATCAAAATGCAAAAGATGGTTAGGACATAGGTTAGTATGTGGGAAAAAGCCTATCATGAGCTCTACCCTCCTCATTAGCCATCACCTGGTTCCTAAGCACTTGATGCTCCATCTCATCAAAAGGAACCCTTGCATGTCCCAACCCTGATGCATTATAAACTACCTCATCTTAAGGGGTAAATTAAATGCTATGTCATACAGAGCAAGCTCTAACCCTTGAGCCATGCACCCAAAATAAAAAAACATTATCATGAAGAAGTAAAAGGCGAACTAGAGGGGTGGAAAAAGTAGGCAAAGCAGGAAAAATCATGCATCCATGATTTCTGCATCTATTACATCTATACACTCAGGATGTGGATCCCCATTAGTGGGTCCCCTGACCATGGCACTTGGCCATGAAGTCTTTCCCCTCCATTGCCACTCATTTACACCAACACCTATTGATTGAAGGGTCAACCTTGGAAATGCACCTCCCCTTGCGGGTTGGAAGAACCTAATAGGGTTGACTATTAGCCACTCCTACTAAGGTAGGGAACACCTTTATGAGACTTTGTTTAGTTAGATATTGGAAGGTGATCCTAGTTTGAAATACTAGTATGCCCTTAACATATAAGCTTGGTCCACTTAGATGCTTATATGATCTTCTAGTCTCTAATGAATGGTTGCTTTCATTAGAGCTTAAGTTGGTCTTGCTAGGTGGTCCACAATAGCACATGCCTTGAGGGCACCCACTCGATAGGTTCCCAAGCCATGCAGAGAAGTTGATGAATTAGCAAATCCAACATTATTTGCTTACATCATAGCGTTGGGCAGTATGATGGCTACAATAGTCGATACACATCCCAAAGTACCTCTAGGACCAAGGATGCTAATCTTCTTTTGCCTAGCATAGAGGATTCTTGATGATTGCACCACTAGACCCAACATGCCCTAAGGTTGGCCTTGACACTATCTGATGGGAAATCCATGATTCATAGACCAGATGAGGATGGTATTCCATAGGATGATTAGGGAAGATTGTTGCACATGATGGAACGCTAAAGTTGGAGAGAGGAGGCACTATGTTGACCAATGGAGACCCATGGAGATGATGTGGGGGCACCTCAACTTGATTTGGGACCCTTGGAGCTGCTTTGAGGTTGGATCTGAGGAATCAGGATTACTTCTCAAGGATTGATGGTCATGATGCTTGGAGACACTTCGAGCCTTCACTAGTACTCAACATTTGGAACCCGAAAGGGGCATGATGTCATCGTATTAGAGGGTTATGAATCACACTTGTGGGTCTATTTTGGCATTATTTCATATTAAGCTTGTCGGTTGGCTTGTAAGCCATGGTTTACTTGTGTTTACTCATCATCAAAAGTTGTTTTAGGGGCTTCTAAGCTAAAGTTAGGTGAGGTAGACCTCATATAAATAAAAGGTCACATCACTCTTTCATTTCATCATCACTCGTGGACTATTTTTGGTCTAGCTCTTGTACCTCACCACTCTTGTGGAGATGTGTTCTTTGTGGATATTTTGCTATTGGAGACTAGTCATTGTTGTGGAGATGTCATTTTGGGATAAAGAAGGATTGTTCGTTGATATCTTGTGAGAACTTTTATTGTTGAATATCTTTTATGGTTATTGCATGCAATGTATCTTGCTAGGGTTTCTATATTCCATGTCTAAATGCATATCTTTTATGAAATTTTGGTGAAATCTTGCATGATTTAATTAAGAATCTTGAAAATCCCTTGAGAACCTCCTAGAGAGCTTTCCTCTTGTTTTTATCCATAGTAATTTTCCCTTAGACTCCATCACCCAAGTAGTTAGTAGGCACTAACATTCACATGGATGGTCAAAACTGTAATTTTTTTTTTTTTTTTATATTCTGCTTTCTCCTTTTACCTAATTCGACCCTTCAAGGCAAGCTACTACGACCAAGGCATAGGGCTGAATTCAACTAAGTTTGAAGCGTTGGATGGTTTTGAGGTTATTCTTGCTGGTTGGACCTTATCACCTCTAATCTTGCATTTTGCATCGTGGGAGTAGCCTCTATAAGGATGATGTCACAAACCCTAGCCAACTCTACCCTAGATAACGCTAACCTAGCATTAAGGTTTCAACTTAGGGCTTGTTGAAGGCTTGTTGCTCCCTCTTATTGATCATATCTTTCTTGCAAACCTTTTCTTTGTTTATATGCCTATGTGTGCCATTTTTGTACCATATCATCCATAATTTAGGCTAAAACCCTTCCTTGTAGGTCCTTTTGAAGGTATGCTATTCCTTATCACATTGGATTGAATCTTGTTCTTAGTTTGAGTGCCCTATTTGAACCTATTGGAATTGTCACCTTTGAGCTATTGACTTAGAATGTCTGCTATGTGACTTATACTGGGAAGCCTCCATTGTGAAATTTCACTAAAGAGCAGGAGGTGGAGTGTTGAGGACCTGAGGTTGTTCGTTTTTTGTAGCATGAGATGGTGTTCAAGTCTCGAATTTGGTCAAAGAGGCTAAGAAACACCAAGACTCCAGAACCCATAAATCTTTTATGGACAATCCACCTAGAGGCAACTCAATTAAGTTAATTAATCAGTAAGTAATTTTTTCCTAAGTCTAACTTAGGGAAAATAATTATTAACAACAATTTAATTGAGAAAGGTGAGATTTCTCTAGAAGCTCACATGGATCAACTCAGAAATGATCTTAGCCATCGATAAGGACTTAATCGTGGTCATTGGTGATCCAATTGAAGATTATAAGTGGAGGTCGATGGGGTTGGAGCAAAACACACGAGAGAGAAGCCAATAGTGCAAGTTACTTGGCAGATAAAGATGGCTAAGAAAGTGGTTGATCCTTGATGGAGTTCAGGGTCATATAGTCTCACACTTAACAGCCAAGAATACGACCAAATAAATGTGGGATGGTCTCACAACACTATATCAGAATCCTTCCGAGAATCAGAAGTTTTTCCTGAAGGAGAAGTTGAGAACCACTAGGATACAAAGGGGAGAAGGAGTTACTGCCTACCTTACGAGGATTCAGGGTATCTAGGATGAGCTTTCCACTGTAGGAGAGACGCCACAAGAAGTTGAACTTGTGTGTGTAGCCATCAATGGTTTCACCAAGGAGTGGGCCACTTTCGTCCAAGGCATCACTGGACGAGATCAACTACTTGGTTGGGATCGTTTGTGGGCGAATTTCATGCAGGATGAGATGCAACTTGCTCCTTGATGGAGTTCGGGATCATATAGTCTCACACTTAACGCCCAAGAATACGACCAACGAAATGTGGGATGATCTCACAACACTATATCGAAATCCTTCTGAGAATCAAAAGTTGTTCCTGAAGGAGAAGTTGAGAACCACAAGGATACAAAAGGGAGGAGTTACTATCTACCTTATGAGGATTCAAGGTATCTAGGATGAGCTTTCTGCTGTAGGAGAGACGCCACAAGAAGCTGAACTTATGCGTGTAGCCATCAATGGTTTCACCGACGAGTGGGCCACTTTCGTCCAAGGCATCACTGGACGAGATCAACTACCTGGTTGGGATCATTTGTGGGCGAATTTCACGTAGGATGAGATGCGACTTGCTCTAGTCAAGAGTAGTCTTGGTGGCAACAACAAAGGATTGAAAATTGTGAAGGAGGAGGAGAACACAACCCTTGTATTGAAGAGAAAAGCAAAGAAAGGTTCCAGTCAGGGATAAGGCTCGTAGTGAGGAGAGAAGAAGAAGAAGGAACCATCGAAGGTCAAGTGCTTCAGGTGTGGTGAGTTCGATCACTACAATACTTAGAGGAAGAAGGACAAGAAGGAGAAGTAGGAGCATGAAACAATTTTGGCAGAGATAGACTAGTTTTCCTCTAGGTTGAAGGAAAACTTTGCTCTATATGCAACTATACCTCGAGAAGAGAGGTAGGGAGACATTGAGATCTAGGCTCCAGAGTTGTGCAGAGCTGGGTGGGATCTCTTGAGGGTAGCATCAGATAGGTTTTGAGCATTTGACATATGTTTAGCATCAAGCAGGTGTTTCCTCTTGGATCAATACCCTTGCTATAGGGGCCCACAATATTTAGTAGCAGAAGGATCAGTGTCAGATGGTGAAGTCAATTCTTGAGGGATAGTTACGATACTAGTTACAGTCAGATGCTAAAGAGAATAGTGTAGTTGTAGTGCAGACAAACTTAGTGGACAATGTAGAAATTGGTAGCATTCAGTGACTCAGGAGACAATTACATTCCATAGACATAGTTGATTCAAAGATTTAGTTCTTAGTTGCAGTAGTTGCAGCAACAACAACAACAACATGAGATCAATTGCAACACAGATACAGAGTTGGCAACAGTACTGAGTGTACAGTGCAATGTTAGCAACAATGCAGATGCAGGTTGGTTCAACTCAAAGTAGCATATGAATCAGATTTGCATAGTGCTTGGTGGATAGTGGTAGGTTGTCATAGTTGTCAGTTATCAACAATGTGTATGGAGGATGTTATGAAGATTGGGTGAACACCTTCCTCGCTAAGAGGGAGTGTTAGTTTTTTGTAGCATCAAATAATGTTCTAGTCTCGAATTTGGTCAGAGAGGCTAAGAAACATTAGGACTCCAGAAGCCATAAATCGTTTTTGGAAAATCCACCTAGAGGCAACTCAATTAAGTTAATTAATCAGTAATTAAATTTTTCCTAAGTCTAACTTAGGGAAAATGATTTATTAACAACAATTAATTGGGAAAGGTAAGATTTCTCTAGAAGCTCACATGGATCAACTAAAAAATGATCTTAGCCATCGATAAGGACTTAATCGTGGTTGTTGGTGATCCAACTGAAGATTATAAGAGGAGGTTGATGGGGTTGGAGCAAAACACAAGAGAGAGAAGCTAGTAGTGCGAGTTACTTGGTAGATCGAGCTATCCAGCTTCAAAGGTCGACCAAAGTAAGAGAGTTCGAGCCAGAAGGGATGCAAAGTGGCAGAGACAATGATTCTGAAGGAGGATTCCAGTTTCGGAGAGTCAAGAGAGGAGGTTGAGTTATTTCTCCAAGAGGCTGCGCACGGACTGTGCAGTAGCCTCAATAAGGTAGTTCAATTTAGCTGAGCAAGAGGAGGATTCAGTTGCCGAAGGTCAGAATAATTTTCTAGAGGGCTGAAGAATTCATCTTATGGAAACAACAATCAAGTAGAGGCAGATTCGAGGCATATTTGGGCAGTGCATGTTGGTGACTGTGCAAGGCTTGCGCAGAAGCTATGCAGAGGGGTCTAAGTTAGCCAGTTCAAGTGCGCAGACTGAGCCGAGATTGCTTGTGGAGGAGGGTAAATTTCGCTCAGTTGATTTTGCAAGTATTTCTCTCATATTGGATTGCCAGTTTGGGCATCCATAGATTGTACGTAGAATTTCACTTCTGCATAATAATAAAAACCTCATCTGCTACACTGGTTTTCTCGCATTGGGTTTTTCCGGGGATAATTGTCCAAAAATAACTGTCAAATTATTATTGTGTGTGCTAGCATTTCCTCAGTTTCCAGTTTATTTCCGTAACATTTTTATTTGTGAAGAATTGTAGAGTAACTCAATATTTTGCTGTAACAAAATAAATTGCATATTTTATTAGTTAGAAGAATTAATTCCAGTTGCTACATTTGAAGAGAATTTTCACAAAGGTGACAGTGGCATCCACCCCATTGTTGTATATGGTCTAGCCCTTGTCTTGTGAGGCCTCTCTCAAGACTTGCTAGATTTTGAGGCAATAAGTGACATGGCACAATTGATGAGATCCTTCCTCATCCTCAAGACCTTGGACATTGGTGATCTATACTAAGATGTTGCTTGGAGATTAGGTGTGCCTAGGAGATGAGAAGACTATCTGAAGTTGACATTGTACCTTCTTGATGGACGTTGATGTTCTTTTAGTGATGATACCTTGGTATCCCTTCGGAGGGGATTTCACGCCTTCTATCATTGTGAAGTCATACCCAAACATAATGATGTCACACTTTTGATGCATTTGATGGTGATGTGGGAATTCTAGAGGATGATGCTGGTCTTGAGAAGGTTTTATTTGGTGACGAGGCATGGTTTTGATGAGGAGACATGACCTTTGGGATGTGACAAACCCCTTGGGTCATCCCTTGCACGTTTTCATGGAGAGACATACATTTTGGTATCTTGTTGACGTATGCATTGTTCCATGAAGGTTGACTTGTATGAAGCATCATATCCTTTATTTTACAAAGTAATATATTATGTTGTATTTAATTCTTTTTCATTGAAATAATATTTGCATTGTATGGTTAATCATTTTAAGATTTACTTTCTTGGGCTCTCATAATCATGACACAGTTTAGGGATGCACCTGTTGGCCTGTAGAGAGCTTGAAAAAAATGAAGAGGAGATTGTATTAAGGTGATAGTGATACCTCTCCTAATAGTTGCCTCAAGGTGCATATTTGGATTGAGCTTTTTCCACTTAGATGCTAGTTTAGGATGTAACAAGGTGTAAAGAATGTGCATCAAACTCAACCTATATGATGTTATGAAGAACTGTCTGTTTGCAGCAGATCATATGTTGTAGTAGGAGAATGTGGATTCTCTTAGTCCTAGCACAGTTGGCTCCTAGCTAACTACATCCCTGGACCTCAAAGCCATAAAGGACACTAGGTTTCATTGTTGTGGCCAAGAGTGTATCTTGGATGAGATATTCTAGAAGGGAAGCTGAAAGCACTTCCTCTCAAGCATGGCTAGAGAACCATACCCCTTGTACAGCTCGGGTAGAAAAGCACGCCTCAAGCTGAAACACAATGCTAAGAACTGAACCCCAAAATAAGTGTAGGGCCATGTGCCCTAGCAAGGGCCAGCATTGCATCAGCAGGCTGGGGATCTTAACTATCAGTGGGTGATAGCTGGGCTGTTTGATCAGCAGAAAATCCGTCAACTCAGGAAAGAACACAAGAAGCATATTCCTACAGATCCAGGGCCTGCGAAAAGCTATGCCAGCACAGTGCAATTCTTCAAGAAACAATAGTTGGCTTGTAAGAACTTGTAAAGATGCTTATATTACGAATTCACTTCATTAAACATAATGACTTTGGTAGATTCATGTTTGTGCTTTAGAGATGCATTAAATCTTTACTATGAGCACATGTTAGGTTGTGAAATAGCATGGTGAAGACTTTTAATTTCCATGGTTTTCCTTTTGCATCTAATTGCTTGTTCTGTCCTTCATTCATGTGATATTACTCTGAAGTAGGTCCAGAGAATATTTTGCTTTTGTGTAGCCTTCAGATTCGTTTAGATCAATCAACTTTTCAGTTCCTTGGTGTCGTTTATACTGGATCTGTATGTAACAAAGGTATATCATTTGTAGGTGAAAAGATCCTGAAGCTGCTTTTGGCAGACCTAAGGATCTGCCAAGTCTTTGCTTTTATGCAGCTCCTGTAGGAGTAAATGATAGCTAGAACCTATAATTTACATTCCCTTGTCATTTTAAAGTTATCATGTTACATGTAAACAGGAATATTTTGGTTGCATCTCTGGCAGGGTAATATTCTTTACCGGTTTCCTTCACTCCAGCGTACAGCCTCAACTTGGTTTGGCAATAGGAAGGAATATGTAGGCAAAAAATGGAAAACATGGGTGGGAGAGGCCACACAATTTCTTCAGGAAAAGCGATGGGATTTCAGGTAGTTTGCTGTCTTAGAGCCTGCTTATTTATTTGCAAATAGTGATTTTTTGGATGCTTTTTACTATTGAAATTATTAAGGGATTATTTTTCTTATGTTTTGTTTGCTTCAATAAACATGGATGTTGGATTTTGTAAGAAGTATTGGTAAATCTGTATGGGATTTATACTAATAAACATTATTTTGAAATTATAACTGTGGCTTGCCATGATAGGGGGATGGTAGTTGGAGGGTTATTAAGCTCAAGCGATTTGGGCCTCAACTTTCTAAGAAATTATGCTGCTATTTACATATCACTAAAAGTAAAGGTATTTGAAAAGCTCAATTAGCTGTAATATATCAAGGGAGTGCAAAAGACATATCTAGTCTATGTTTAGAAAGGAATAATTGTAAATGAGTTTACTAAATTTTGTGTCTCGACTCTCTATGCCAAGATATTATAACTATAAGCATTCATGGGTCCTGTATATACTCTTCATCTATTGTAAAAGTTGCTGAGATTTTTAATGATGTGACATGGAAAAGACTAAGTTGCCATGGGTTTCTGTTTTGAAATATAGGGTAGTGATTTAATAAAACTGCTATTAGCAGAATCCTTATTCTGTCAGTCAAAATTTGTCCCTTTCACTGATGGAGTGGAAAATCTATTAACGAGCCTTCTATATGAATGTGAGTAGGCAATTTTGTCAAGCTTTTTTTGGGGTCTTCTAGAATTAAAGTTTCCATTTATCACTGTTGGTTGATGAGCAAGATCTCATACCACTATAACTACTATCAAGCATTTACCTATACAATGGAAAATGGGTTTTCATGGGAGAGCTTCTAGGAGTTCACCACTAGGACAATTCATTACTTGTTATGTATGAGTATTGCATGCATTGTTCATCTAGATAGCAATTCAATTAATTTTCAACAAATTATGGCACAATTTAGCATACCTTAGAATCAATTATTCATACATTAGACATAGAGAAATAAATATTCAACAATTAGGTGCAACTTACAAGATAACATGCAAGATTTCCATCCATTAGACCAAAGAATAGCTCCAAAGATGACCAAGATCAGCTCCAAATATCAAAATGCATCCACAACATCCAAATCTTCCACGAGAGAACAAGTCTCAATTTAGCTAGCTAGGCTGAAAATCTCAAGAGATGTGATGATGAGAGATCACAATGACATGTTTCTAAATTTATATGAGGCATACAAATCCCTATTTGGCCTACAAGCCCCTCTAAACATAAAAGCAATGTTCCACCAAGGTTCCGGGACGAGGGGGCGCGGGAGCGGCCTATGCAAAAGCTCCCTACCATTTTTTAGGAAACATGGGGGAGCGTCAGGGTCTTAAAATTTTATAAATATAAAATATAATTTATTAATTGAGTCCACTATGACAATTTGGTTTGAATTGAAAAGCTGCAAAGCATGATCATTGATATGATTCCTGGAGCAAGAAAGCAATGAATTTGAAAATTTACACAATCCTTCTTAGAAGAAAACTTAAACAAAGAGAGAACTGTCCTTCTTAGAAGAAACTTAAACATAGAGAGAACTCAGAACTATAGTGGATTATGTATAATGATTTTGAGAAACTGGACTTCTAAGTTCTTGAAATATTAGTTAGGCAAGCCGTAGATTTTCAACTGATAGTATTAATATATGACTAGCCTATTTGGCAATGCTTCCATAGGACTAGCCCATAGGTCTGATATACCTTCACAATTCTGTTTTAGATACTGCTAACCTAGAGAAAAAGTCTAAAAGAAATCATTTTTGGAACTTGGACTAAACGAAACCTGGATGCTTTTTCCACAAGTAAAGACCATAGGCCTAATATAGTAATAGGCTGACTGTCTGTTGTTTATTCAGTTCCCAGGTAACCATTGCGACAACCATAACCTTGTGCCATAGATTTTTCCATCGACAATCTCATGCAAAAAATGATAGACACGTAAGTGGAAGTTACTTTCTTCTTTTCATGTTGTTAGACTGCTTAGTTAGTTTCCATTTTACAGATCCTGTTGGTTTCTTTCTTTGAGCGAATGTATATTTTGAACCCTTTAAGTTCTCATGGGATCAAAATTAGATGTCAGGGCAGAATTTTGAGAAATCATATAGGAAAGTAGTTGGGTGGCTGGCGGAATATTAACATTTTGTATTTTAATCAGGTCTTATTATATCAACAATATTATATTTCAGTCAGGTCTCATCAACACAACGCATGGTAGTCAAGGAGGCAGTTTTTTAAGTTTTTAGAAGTCGGATTTTTCACCCATACTTGTGGTTAATTGGTTCCTGGAAACAAAATAGTCAGATCCACTTTTCAGAACATGTGACAATAGGCTCTTTTCCTAAACCTACTATCACCATGAACGGGGAGAGCCCATATTGAACCGATTCAAGGTCTTGGTTTTCCTAGCTTGCACTTTCAACAAATTGTATTAATTCACTGACTTTTTTTAGGTAATTTACCTTTTTTATACAATTCCTAATACAATCAATAATGATACAGGCACTGTTTATTAAAATCTGAACAGTGAAATCAACGCTGAGTGGAGCACTCAGCGAACTTGTAAAGGCTGTGAGTGTGTTGTTCATGGCTCAGGGTGTCATTTTTATAACATGAAACAACGATTTTCCAAAACCCTAAACGTTAATTAACTCTTAATTAAAGATTAAGTTCAACGTTTAGTTAATTAAAATGGTTTTTAATGCATTAAAAGTGTGCCACGTCCCCCCTCGTCACCCCACGTCCCCTCTCGCCCCCCCTCGTCCCCTCTTGTCCCCCCATGCCCCCCCACGCCCCCCTTTTCGGAAACGCCCCCTCAGGGAAGGGAAACGTTTCCCTGGCACGTCCCCCTGAGTTTCCTCCATTTTGGGAGCGTGGGGAAACGTCCCCTACTCGTCCCCAAGTCCCCGGAGCGCGGGGGAGCGAGGAAACTAGACCCCTAGGGGGGGGGGGAGTCCCCGTGGAACACTGCATAAAAGCAATGTGCTAGGTCACAAGCCAACCTAGTAGCCTTTGACAAATTAAATAAAACTCCACATGTGCAAACCGAAATGCTGAAATCATGCTAGCGTAGGCTTGCATAGGGCAAGCTTGAGGGAAATAGGTGCCTTAGCAAGTGTAGATGCCTCACCTGTGGTTGTCAATATGTCCCTCTGGAGGACCTAGACCCCAGTTAAGTTGCCTAGACATATAGATGGAACCACTTGTCAATTACACACAATATCCAGTGTTACAACTTTCGCCTCTAAGTACATTTAATGATTATTGCATCTAAGTGAACCAAGATTGAAAGAAATGGGCAACACTTCGTACAAGGCTTCTCTTCCAAAATTGTAGCTTTGTCACGTAATGGTGTTACCTCCCTAGGTAGGAGTGGTTAATAGACAATCCTATAAGGTGTTCTTAACCCCCAAGGGGAAGTGACATATCCTTAGTCCATCCTTCAATCGATAAGTGCCATGTGAATAATGATGGAACAAAGGCATGCCCAAGTGCTGTGGTCAAAGGGATCGACTATGATAGAGTACCTCACGCTAGGTGTATAGATATGAGGAGGGGGCAATCATGGATGCATGAGTTACCAACTCGGCCTTTGTTTTCCATGCCTGTATGCCTTTTGCTTTTTCTTGATTCTTCTTTGTATTACCACTTATAGCTCAAGGTGTTGAAGTTTCTAAGTTTACTTAGTTTAGAAACTCTTCATGCACTTTTTCTAATTTATTACTACGTACTTGTTATTTTTCTTTAACAAGTTATTTACAAAGTAAATACTAAAAATAAACACCAGTGCATGCTCAACATATTACAGATCAACAACTAAAAGAAATAAGAACAAACACACCACATGACACCATTATTTTTGGACCAATGTCTTAGGAAAAACCCAATGCGGGAAAACCGGTGCAACTATCTGAGGGTTTTCTTATTTTAAGCAATATCAGAGTGCAATTTGGGTGATGAAACTAGCCTACCCAACAAAGAATTTCCTTAGTAGCTATACCTCATAGTTTGAGAGAAATCTCCTGGCTGAAACCCCGGAAAACCCTTCCAACAATTTCTCAACACAAAACTGCTCTACAACCCCAGCGTCTGCCCAATTTGGACTGCGTCAGCCCCTCCTAGCCTGGCGTTGGCCCTGCGTCAGCCTTCCTTGGCCTGCGTCAACCTCAGGAGGCCTTGCGTAAGCTCTGGGAGCCTCTGCGTCAGCCATGCTGGCCCCTCTGGTGCTCTGCGCAGCACTTGGTTGCCTCTGCGTGGCCCTGCGTGAGCCCTTGCTGGCTCTGCGTCACTCTCATTGGTTGCTGCGCTGCTCTCCCGGCACAATCTCTGCCTTCTCTGTTTCTCTGTACTCAATGCCCCTTAGTTGCTCTCCCGATCACTGATTCTATCTCTCTTAGCAAACCCCGCTCTAGAGAATAGAATGATTGATCACTTTGGTGTATTCTCCAAGTGACCCTCAAACCTCCTCTTATACTTTTCCTGTTGACATCTCAACGACCGAGATTAAGTCCCTAATCAATGGCTAAGATTAGATCTGGTTTGATCCATGTCTTTTGGACCACTCTAACACAGATTCATATTAATACACATTAATATTTTATTTTCTCTAAGTTTAGACTTAGGCACTCCATTAAAAATATTAATTATTTTAATATCTCTTGATCTATTTAGAATATGCCCAAACGCTTTCTGGGTATTGGAGATCTCATGTGCCCCAACCTCTCCACCAAATTTCGTGGGTAGAGCACATCCGATGCTACCCCAAATCAACACTCCCTCTTAGCGAGGATTGTGTTCTAGCAATACTCCTCACTGAGTATTACTCTGATCATCTGGCATCAATACTTGTGCTGGTGCTAGGCCTTCCTGCCCAACATCCTTTGCACGCCTGCATCCTTTACTGCTGCATATGGTTCTGCCACTGCCACTGCTGCATCTGTACGAAAACTCCCTTCTGTGCTGTTGCTGGTCCTTCCTCCTAGCATTGCATCTGCACTGAAACTCTCCTCATCATGTTGCATCGTGCTGCCCACTACTGCACCGCAACCCACTTATTGAGAAGTAAGTAACTGATCTCCCAACTGACCTCCCTATGGGCTAGAAACACCCATTGATGCTGAAGCTCCCTCTGCCGCTGACAAGTGCTCCCTCTCTCTGACCTCTACGCTGCTGCAACAATTCCCTGCATCTCACATCGTTGCACACCTTTCTGTGCCTTCCTGCACTGGTGCAACACTCTGTGCCTCTCGCACCACTGCAGCCTGCTAGCTCTGCGTTGCCTTGGGACTCCTGCACTGTAGCTCTCTCTGCCGCTCCATTCGCATCCGTCTCTACCCACTCAGCCAGTCCTGCTACTCCTCGTCGGGGCTCCCGTAGAAAGGTCTAATCCAAGAGGCTGGGTACCTCGAGGATCCTGCCTCTCATTGCCTGTAGTCTGCCTCACTATAGCTCGATGTCTCCCCACTTCCGCTCAAATGGCGCATGTGCACTTATGGCATAGTCATCGTCTGTCAAAACTTCCTTCTTTGCCCGTGCTGGCACTACCTTAGTCTCGGAAGACTCTCCCTTACTCTTCTTCCTTGGCCACTGGGTCACATAATGACCCATCTCCCCACAGTGGAAGCACTTGATCTTGGAGAGATCTTTCTTCTTCCGCTTACCCTGCTTTCCCTCAGATGCTAGGGCCACATCCTCCTCCTTCTGCTTGACCTTGATCCCTTTGCTGTTGCTACTTGTCTTCGACTGTCGTCTAATCTCTTCCTGGCGAAGAGCTGCCCACATCTCGTCCCAAGGAGGGAGAGTCCCTCTGCCCAGGATACTCTGGACAAACACTTTCCAATCTTCTGAGACAACATTTAGAGTTGTCTTCACCATAAGCTCCTGATTCGGTGTCGTTCCTATAGCAATCAACTGGTCTCGGATCTCATTCAGTCCTTCGAGGAAGGAGTCAATCGATTGACCCTTCTTCATTTGATACGACCTCATCTGGTTCTCCAGCAACATTTTTCTCTGCACAGAAGTATGCTGGTATAGGTTCTTGAGAGCCTCCCACATCTCAACTGTCGTTTCCTTCTTGGCTATATGTGGTACCACATGATCCTTGACCCCGTTAAGGATAATGCACTTGGCCCTCGCCATCACCTCTTCGTACTTGTCGTTATCATTGGGGTCGACTGGGATAGCTATAACCTTCAAGGCGAAGTTCTTGACACGATTCCTGTCAAGCAATGGTAAGATTTTGGTCTTCCAGAAGTTCGATGCTCTGTCCAGTCTATCTTGGTCTCTTACCCCGTGTAGTGCCATGACGCTCCTCTATTTCCCTCTTGGAAGTTCTCTGTTTGACTTCTCTGAGCCTCTACTTCCCGTTTGGAAGTTCTCTTCTGGACTCCCCCTGAGTCCTGCTTTCCCTCCTGGAAATCCTTCTGCCGCTTCTCGAGATGCCACCTACTTTGATCGTCTTGTGCAACTGCGTTGTTGATCCAGGTTCCTCGACTAGAAACCCTCGGTAACAACTCCTATGGCTCTGCTCTGTCAGGGACTGTTTTGACTACAGTACCTCACCAGCTCCACTCTGCAATATTTCTATAGCCTTCTAGACTCCAACAACTGCCTCTCTGTGAACTGCGTTAGCCCCTCTCTGCCTCATGCTGGCTCTGCGTCACCCCGGATGGGTCTGTGTCAGCCCTGGGATGCCCTGCGTCAGCCCTCTGGCCCTCTGCATCAGCAACGCTGGCCTCTCTGAGGCTCTGCGCAGTTCCTGACTTCTTCTGCGTGGCTCTGCGTCACACTTCCTTGGCTTTTGTGCTGCTAGAAACAACTTCTGTCACCTTGGGACAACTGTTTTCTGTTGCTATTGCTCTGCTCGGCTGATGTCTTTTAGTCCTTCAGTGATCTGCAATCATGCTTGCAATGTTTTAAAAAACGACCGAATCGAATCCGAAACTGCCGAGTTGATTCGAGTCGTTGGGATTTTTTGTGACCCGGAAGAAAAAACAGAACGGGAGGCCGAGTCATGACTGACTTGGCCGAGTTATTGCATGACTCGGTCAAGCCGGCCGGTTCTGCAATAATTCGGCCGAGTCAATGAATGCGGCCTGTAACCCCAAAAAAATGCGATTTTTCATATTTTTTTTTAAATTTTTAACTGTTAGTTGAGTGTTGGGGACTCCAAGGTGTTTTCTAAATTAGCTAAATACTATTTGGGGTCCATTCCCCTCTCCTAGTATTGATATGCTATTCAAATTTCATGGTAATGTTAAATTCTTAAAGTAAAAGTGACATTATCCTTAATCTTCATTTTCATCCTTTTACTTAAATTTTTAACATTACCATGAAATGACTTAGGATGTTTGAGAGTGGTTCCGACCTCATTGGGTTTCATATGGAGAAAGTAGAATTTTAGATTTCATTCAAAATCCAGCAGACTTATCAGTTTTTCAGGATTTCAGGATTGGAGGATTGCAATGTTTCCATTGAATTTTGTCATGTATTAGGGTATGGAACTCGTATTTAATCAAGAGCATTAATCCCTCTATGTACCTTGATGTTAGTGACATTGGTTGTCGAACTCCTCTGGGATTCGCTCCCAAACCAGGAGCTTCTGAAAATGTCGCTCTCGCTCCCGTTTTCGCTCTCGCTCCCCACTTTCGCTCCCGCTCCCAAGTAACATTGAGCCAGATGATGTTGGCAACTCTAGCAGTAGCCAATAGTACTGGTCACAGACTTTTGTTGTAGAGGCCATTTATAGCCTCCTTGGTTATGTGTTTTTGTTTTGATCTCTATATCATCATCATGTATGTATTGGACAGTGCACTGGGTGCCATTTTGATATAATGGATATATTCATGAGCCTAATTTGATCATATGTTGTCTTCTATCTATATTCTAATGCTGTGTGTTTGGAAACATGAATGAAAATCTTTAAAATTATGTGTTTTTATAAAAATAAATATTTAATGTATTTTTTACAACAACCGAGTCATTGAAATTGAGCCGGCCGAGTCAATACCGAGTCGGAGTCGGAATCGGAGTCGACCCTCGGCCGAGTCGGAGTTTTAAAACATTGGCTGTGATACCATATTGAAGTTTCTAAGTTTACTTAGTTTAGAAACTCTTCATGCACTTTTCCTGATTTATTCCTACTTACTTGTTATTTTTCTTTAACAAGTTATTTACAAAGTAAATATTGAAAATACACACCAGTGCATGCTCAACATATTACATATCAACAACTAAAAGAAAGAAGAACAAACACACCACATGACACCATTATTTTTGGACCAATGTCCCCGTAAAAACCCAATGCGGGAAAACCGGTGCAACTATCTGAGGGTTTTTTTATTAAGAAATATCAGAGTACAATCTGGGTGCCGAAATAGGCCTACCCAACAGAGAATTTCCATAGCAGCTATACCTCACAGTTTGAGAGAAATCTCCTGGTTGAAACCTCGGAAAACCCTTTCGGCAATTCCTTAGCACAAAACTGCTCTGCAACCCCAGCGTCTGCCCAATCTGGACTGTGTCAGCCCCTCCTAGCCCAGCGCTGGCCCTGCGTCAGCTTTCTTTGGCCTGCGTCAGCCCCAGGAGGCCCTGCGTCAGCTCTCGGAGCCTCTACGTCAACCATGCTGGCCCCTTTGGTGCTCTGCACAGCATTTGGCTGCCTCTGCATGGCCCTTGCTAGCTTTGCATCACTTTCGTTGGTTGTTGCACTATTATCCTAACACAATCTTTGCCTTCTCTGTTTCTCTGTATTCAGTGCCCCTTAGCTGCTCTCCTGATCGCTGATTCTATCTCTCTTAGCAAACCCCGCTCTAGAGAATAGAATGATTGATCACTCTGGTTTATTCTCCAAGTGACCCTCAAGCCTCCTCTTATACTTTTCCTGTTGACATCTCAACGGCCGGGATTAAGTCCCTAATCAACGGTTAAGATTAGATTTGGTTTGATCCATGTCTTTTGGACCACTCTAACACATATTCATATTAATACACATTAATATTTTATTTTCCCTAAGTTTAGACTTCAGGACTCCATTAAAAATATTAATTATTTTAATATCTCTTAATCTGTTTAGAATCTGCCCAAACCCATTCGGGTATTGGAGATCTCATGTGCCCCAACCTCTCCACCAAATTTCGTGGCTAGAGCACATCCGATGCTACCCCAAATCAACACAAGGAATGAGAGCTTGCTTTGTATGATGTATAATAGTTATTTACCCCCTTTAGTGTGTGGCAACTCATTGCCCACCAAGGGTTGGGACGTGCATTGGTTCCTTTTCATTAGTATGACACGGAAACATTGGCCCAGGAACCGAGTGATGGCCAGAACGAGTGAGGTAGAGCTCATGCTTGGCTTTTGCCCACGTGCTAATTTGAATGGTCTCGTCCATCTTTTGCATTTTGATTTTCACTTTGTTTTTCTTGTGGCCATCATATGCTCTTTCTATTTCTTTTAGCTGCATCAACCTCCCAGGGTACATTTTCAGGCCCTACCTAGGTATGAGGAATAGGATGTGTGTGCCAAGTCCCAATAAACCAATGATCAGCTGAACCTGAAGAATGGAGGTGGAAAAGGGGTTTGTAATGTAAGATGGAAAGTGGTAAGTATGGAATAGGGAGAGATGGGGCTACGCTATCTCAATCATGGCTTCCCAAGTAGTGCCCCTCCTATACCTGTTGGGCCATTAGGGGAGGTCCCATTAGACTAGGATTGAAAATTAACCCCCCATTTAAGGTGAGGGAACAAGATCATGACCAAGACCCTTCTTTCTTCCAAGTTACCCCATAATCCATGTCAAAATGCCCAAATACAAACAAGCATAAGCACTTGATTGCAAAATGAATAAAGTACCTTTTGATCAGAAGCCCACCTTCCAACATGTGCTCTTTGCAAATGGGCGAGGAAACATATGACTGATGCAGGTGGCAGAGATATGAATGACACATTGTCGTCGACTCCTAGTGGCTCTAAGGGCCTACCGACTATTGGCTGGAAGAGATGAATAGGAGAAAAGTTTCTCCTAGGGGTCACCCACTTTTGGTGGGTAACAGATTAGAAGAGCACCTGTATATGCTATTTCAATTTGGGCTCGACAGTGGTGTGTTGGATCAGTTAGAAGCAAAAGTCAGTGGCATTGAGTTCTGAAGAGGCGGAATACATTGCAGCTAGTTAGGCGAGCTGTGAGGCCATTTTTTCTTCGCAAGTCATTGGTGGGATTGTTTGGTCAGCGGTTGGAAGCCACCATGATTTATTGTGATAATCAGAGTTGCATCAAACTCTCGGATAATCTAGTATTTCATGATTGGTCCAAAAATATTAACATCAGATACCATTTCATCTGAGATCATGTCCATAGAGAACAAGTGATGTTGGGATACATTTCCACTGATGAGCAAGTTGCGGACATTCTCACGAAGTCCCTTATGAAGGGAAAATTTGTATTTTTCAGGGACAAGATGGGAGTGGTGAAGAACACTTTCCTCGCTAAGAGGGAGTGTTAAAATTAGCTAGGATAAGTGTCTTCCACATTGGCTTGGGGCTAGCATGTGGGAGAATATCCTAAAGTGACTTGGGAAATAAATTAACTTTATGAGATATAAAGTTATGAGATAAAGTGCACTTTAAGTGAAGTCAATGAAACATTAAAACAGAGTCGTTGGATAATGAGAAGCTAATATCAAACTCAACCTTTGAACTTGGAGGCTACCAGGAAGGTCAAGAGACACACCCATTTGGCTTTTTAAGTGGCACGAATCCCAAGGAGATCTCATTCTTCATTTGGTGTGAGAGACACAAGAGGCAAAGAGGAGAGGTCGAATTGAGGAGAAGGTGAAGACAACAAGAGGCACACTTTCCAAGGCAGCTAAACATTAATTTCCAAGCAAGAGAGGTGGTGCGCAAATCAAAGCAGAGGTACTAGGCAGAGAGAAAAATACAACACTGTATAATGCATTTATTGCAGGTCATATTGTCAATTTATTCTGTTGTTTATAAACAGAAATCAAGGCAAATTTTTGAGTGGGCTCGGCATGTTTTTTGACGCAGATTTGAGTTTCTTTTTGGGCATGAAATTCAAGTAGTTGTTGCACGTATTACTGTAGCAATCATACTGCTGTACGGGAATTTTGGCAGAATTTGGCATGGAATTCGAGGAGGTTTTGTGGAACGAATTTCGAGAAAAAGTGGCTTCAAATTGGTTGAGATAAGTTGCTGTTAATTCTGTTGAATTTCTCTGCTGTAAAGAATTTTCTGAGAGCTCTAAGAATAATAAAATCTCCATGGAAGTCCTTCAACGGTGTTGGCAATCTGCCAATCAACATATTGCCGTGCACCAAGTTCTCCACCAATCCACCAGAACTCCCACCCTATCTTGTCAACAAACCCATCAAGACCGTATCTCCGTGTTCTTTGCTGAACCTTTTGCTCCATGTCTAGTCAACTCACTTGGCAACACTGTTGTTTCCTACAACAACTTCACAACTCCCTTTTAAACATGACACCCTGTGCACACTCTTATCCACCGACCCTTCAAAGTAGCTTTGATACCATGTTGCAATTTCCATGCACCCTAGGTCTGGTCTATGCCATAGCCAAGAACACAAACACATTAGAGATGCCCAACTCTAAACAACTCTGCACAACAGAATATAACAACAATGAGATCATAATAGTACGCAATATTTATGGCCCAAAACATGTTCCTTATTAGTCCATCAATAAGAAAATCGTAGGGTTTGTGTACCAGGGATCATTGCCCTTTATAAACCTCAGTACATAATAGAAAATTAGAAAGGCAGAAAGATTTTCTTTGTATTGATAATTACTTGTGATATTTTTTATGTTCTTCTTTTATCTTCAGTTCATCAAGCAATTATCAAAGCAATAACACAAAGATCACATACACCAAATGTAGGTGGACAACCAGGGAAAAACCCCTATCTACGGGAAAACCCAGTCGACAACTCTTCCTTGATAATTTCACGAGATGATCCAAGACTCTTGACTTAGACACAAACTTCCTCCACACCAAGTCAACCCTTTCTTCCTTCTGTAGATGTAACCCTTTTAGCAACAACTTCATCTTAACATCTTCGATCTTGTCCTTTCCAACAATTCTCCTTCTCTTCGAATTTCGCACTTTTTTTGCCTGCTTCTCTTGGATATCGAACTTGTGTGTGAGAATTCTTCGGATGAATTCAAACTGCTTGTGTATATAGGCTTCTAGTGATGTCGAATTACCTTGCTTGAGGCCGACTTGGTGTGGAGGTGAGGAATAACTTATTTGACTCAATAATAAGTCTTTTTACATGATTCGAAAGCCCAAGAAGGGTCTCTAATAATGGACAATGACTCTAATGACTCAATATAAATCCTAGAAGTCCTCAATGGGTACTTTGACCTAAAACATGATGACCCAAGCATGAAACCCATGCTAATAAGTCATAATAATAATAATAATAATAAAATTCTTTCTTTTGATAAATACATTTCATTATGACTCAAATATAATTTATGAAGACCGAACATAGTTACATTCTTCAACACTCTCTCTTAACTAGGGAGGTATTCATACTTACATATACAAGTACATGGTGTTGAGAAATCAATGCAAGTAGATTAGGGTTTGATTTCTATTTCTTGATAATTACTTGTGAGTTATGTTGGCTTCTTTTACTTCTTTAATATCTTATCTTTCATCAAGAAATTACCATATTATTGTGTATGAAGATAAAAAAAACACAAGACACAAGTTGTCGGCACTATGCTAGGGCAAAACCCCCCTCGAGGGAAAAACCCAGTCAAAAAGTCTCTTCCTTCAGTAAATTTCTTCGAGACTCTTCAACCTAGACATAGACCAAACCTTCCCTCCACACCAAGTCAACCCTTCCAGATCTTCGACCCCTTTGCAACAACACTTTCACCCCAACAATTTCGACTATGCAACAACTTACGACATCAAGAAGCAACTGGTAGCAACAACACTTGGAAGACTTAGATCTCCCAAACTAGGGCACAAAAGAGAGATACAATAGCACCAAAAATTCGATTTCTTCCTTCTCCTTTGCCTTGACCCAACACACTTCTTTTGACTTCCTTGACCCACTTCGCACTTTTACCAGCTTCACTAGAGATATTGAACTTGCTTGAGATAAGATACTCCAAATGAATTCAATCTCCTTCTATTTAAAGGTTCTAGGTGAGGTCGAATTGGTGTCCCTTAGTCCGACTTGGTGTGGAGGTTGCATAAATCATATTTTACTCAATAATAAACCTTTTTACATGATTCTAAAGCCCAAGAAGGGTCTCTTTAATTGTACAATGACTCTATTGACTCAATATTAATCCTAGGAGTCCACAATGGGGACTTTGACTAATATAATGATGACCCAAGCATGGAACCCATGCTTTAATAAGTCATTGTAACAATAATAAAAATTCTTTTGACAAATAAATTTTATGAAACTAAACCTAGTTACATTCTTCAACACATGGAAGATCTCAAAACGTGAATCATGAAGAGTTTATGCATTTACGGTGCCACAGACTAGATTCCTGACCAAGGCAATCTATCTGGGTTGGACTAAGATGGACTAAAGCTTTTAGTGTCCCTAGGTACCATTAGGCTTAGCTTCTAACCATCAACCCAGTGAACTAGGTGTGTAATGCAAGGTCAAAGCTCAATGACCAACAACACCCTCCCTACTACTTCAGGAACTAGACATCAACACATATGCCTTACCAAATGTCCTTCCAGGCATTTTACACACATAATGCCTCAAGACATCAAATCTCTCTCCTGATCATATAGATTGGTAACAACGAGCATGCTCCCAAAACTTCGAGAGATTTGCCTGTGCAAACACAACCCCAAACAATAACAATCTTTCAAATACCCACAAGTAAACAAAAACCTTCGGGGTGTTCAAACATCTTGATGCTGCTTCACAATTTATTACAGAAGGACTTAGAGGCTTCCCAAACAAATCTTGACAAAGGTTTCCTTAATCATTTAGCTTCCTTTCTTACTTCACATGCAGCAACCAAATCCTGCTTTCCTTCCTTTAGCAACACCTCAATATGTATTCTCCAATTTCTTCAAGGTATCCATTATGACTATGATATGCCCTCCCTCTCAACTTGGGAGATATCCTTCCTTTTATCTAGGCTCCCTCTTAACTTAGGGAGATCAACTTCTTCCTATAACATCAGAAAATCTTTCATGGCTTCCATCCTTCTTGATTATCATCATTCATATGACTTCCTTCATCATGCTTATCAAATCAACTTTACTTACAAATATCTTTAGTCATCTTGAAGATTATGTACCTGCACAACTCAGATAGTAAGTACAACTAAATACATATATAGAAACATGGACTTAACGATATCGTAATCATATAATAAAGATTATGTACCTGCACAACTCAGATAGTAAGTACAACTAAATACATATGTAGAAACATGGACTTAATGATATCATAATCATATAATAATGGAAGCATTAGACTTTTAGACATCAAATACCTAAACTTAGTTAGGTTCACAAACAATAAGAGACATATACTTTTATACTTCAACTTCTTTCTAGGGTTTTTGCCATACCAGATTCAAAGTTGTAGCCAGAGATAGAGATGCCCCTGAGCATGCCATTGGGTGGTGGTCAACCTTAAACTATCTATGCGGGGTGAGACCTCCCTTTTCTGGTTGAGCTTCTCCCTCTTCAAAGAATTGGGGACACTTGCTCTAGCATAAGACTTCAACTTCTTGCAAGTTTTGGAGGAGTTCTAGTAATTTGCATTAAGCATTCCAGAGTTGGTGGTCATCCTTAAACCACTGCAGCTTGTAGACCTCCCCTTTCCAAGTTGAAGTTCTCCCTCTCCAAATCATTAGGGACACTTCCTCTAACAGAAGATTTCAGCTTCTTGCCAGACTTGGAAGAGTTTCGGGAACTGAACTAAGCATTACAGTGTTGGTGGTTATCCTTAAACCACACCCTTATACCAACATTTAAGGGAGCACATTCAGCCTAGTGCTACCATTCATTTTTGCACATTTTGTATTACATCTCTCTTCTTGGACACCTAATCTGCCAAGGGTTAAGGTGTGGGAGATGAACGGTCAAAGGAGTCCAAGAGATGTTGGAAGATGAATCCAACAGTCACAAGAATGTAATGTAAATATACATCTATGTTAATAGTAAAGGAAATTAACTGTTCTATCATTCATGTCTCTTTAGATTCCATGTGCATCTAACACCATCAACTAAAATAATGTGCAAATAACTATCTATTGGTGTCAAGCCCACGAAACTAGCGTATAAATAAAATAATAAGCCTCCCAAGAGGTCGAATAATCAATAATGCATGTCATTGGGCTCTCTAAGAGGCTTGATGAAGTCCATAAGTGCCAAAATGATGAATTGGACTTCCAAAAGTAATGGATAACAGGTTGGCCCATTGTTCTCCACATAATAAACCTGTGGTGCTCCCAATGGATGTGAGGGCACACAAGTGACCTCATGGGTATCCAAGTAAGTCAAAAATGCCTGTAGACCATCTGTAAGGTCTTAGTGATGATGCCACATCAACATACAAGTCTTGGGCCATCTGCGAAGTGCATGGTACAACTGTGGGGCTAGCTGGGCAAAGGTGAACCAGGTGCATCTTTCTCGTCCAATAGGTGAATCTCAAGCAATCTCTGAACATCTCTGGGGATCCATGGAGTGCTGTTTACTATTGTGGAGGCCTATGGCTCTCAACACACACCCTACATGTGCCAATGTAGCCCTCTGGAGGGTTAGGACCCCGTATAGGGAGACCAAACCCAAGATGGAGACCACCTGCAATCTTGCATAAGATCCAATGCATACCCTAGCCTTCCAGTACACCAAGTCATCAAGGAAATTGAGGAAAAGAGCTTACAAGCCATGGACAACAGGTGGGGATTTCATAATGGCATGCCCTTCCATAATGGGCTTTGGCATGTGCTAATGTCTCCAGGCTCCAAATGGGGTAAACCAAGTATACCATTAGGTAGTTTCCACTTCTAGAAGGGATAATATGTCCAAGGTACATCCTTTAAAAGGTGGTGGCATGTGGTAAAGAGAGATGAATGGAGTAGGGAATGAAAAGGGGTAGCCCTAGGCCATATGCTAGGGTACAAGGGTAACTAGTAAAAGGGAAGCCCACACTTGGGTATATAATGTATAGGAGGGAGCAATCATGGTACATGAGGCACCCTAGCCTTGATTTTTCCACCCTTCTCTATATGCCTTTTGCCTTTTATGATTTTTCTTTAATTTACTGCTCGGGGCTCAAGGGGTGAGAGCATGATGTGTGAGATATAGCAGTGGATTACTCGTTTAAGGTAGGGTGGTTCATTGCCCACTGGGGGTTGGGACAATCATGGGTTCCTAAATGATAAAGGAGGCTCATCTAAGGCCTATAGAAACCAAGGTGATGGCCATGATGATGGGGTAGACCTCATGTATTGGCTTTTGCCCACATGATAAATATGTTTGTCCCGACCATCTTTTGTATTTTGTGGTACATTTTGCTGTTGAATGTGGCCAACTATGCTTTTACTTTTCTTTTTAGTTGCATCAACCTCCAGGGCATCATTCGAAGCCCAACCTAAGGTATGGGCAAGGGAAAGGTGAGAGCTAACCCTATGTGGAGCCAGTGGAGGAATGTGGACCCGGGTGGGAGAATTGATGAATGAGGTTATAACTTATAATGAGTTGAAAGGGGCAATATATGTGGATGAGGGAGCGGAACCACACAACCAAAATGAGGGTTTCCCATGAAATACCATCCCTAAAGCCAAATGGTCAGTAAAAGAGATTCCACGGGACTAGAATCCAAGGTTAACATCCAAAAGGGGTCTAGGGGACAAGAGAACTAACCTAGCCCATTCTTTCTGTCAGATGCTCCCATTAATCCATGCTCAGAAGTGTCCATGATAAGAAAACTACAATACTCAATTACTAAATGACAAGGCATACCTTTAGCATCGGGCGGCCCACCTTCAAACATATAGTCATGGACTCATGGTAGATGGGTGAGGGACCACATGGCTAGCTCAGGTGGCGGAGAAATGGCACAATGAGCTAGTAGGTGGTTGCAAGGGGCTGCTGGCTAACAACTGAGGACCATCTTGCAAATTTTTTTTCTCCTAGGGATATCACCCACAAGATGGCGAGTAACAAGTCTCTAGCAAATAAGTATTTGACTTTGGATTCTTCCTTCTTGTTCTTCTTTGGTGGTCCTTCATCAACAACATTTGCATATTCCCTTTCTCTCTTCTTATTTCTCGGATTCTCAGGACAATTGCTTCTATAGTGACCTATCTTGTGACAATTGTAGCATTCGATTTTGGATAAGCCTATCTTCCTTCTAGGCCCTTTAGACTTCTTGAAAGATTCTTTTTTATTGTGATGAGCGGAATAGGCATTTGAAACTTTCTCCTCTTCATTCTCTTTGTTGCTTACTAGAGAAATTATGACTTCTTGACTGCATGCATTCCATAATTGTTCGAATGTAGGAGTTTCTTTCCAGTTGTTGAGACCTGATGAAAAGGCACTCCAAGATGTTGGTAATCCTAGAAGTGCAGTGATTACAAATTATTTTTTAGGTCCTATCTCATCGATTGCTTAGAGTTCATCTCTGATTCTAGCTATTCTCACAAAGAAGGACGCCACAATGTCTGTGAAAATTCCCAAATCTAACACATCATAAACCCCTACTGCAATATCTGGTTTACTATCTCCTACTTGTTCTTTACATTAACAAGTTATTTAATAATATAAACATCGAAGTAAACACAATTGCAGCCTTCACAAATATACAAATCAACAACTGAAATAAATAGAAACAATAACACAAGGGACACCATTATTTTTGGACAATCGTCCCTGGAAAAACCCAATGCGGGAAAACTGGTGCAACATATATGAGGGTTTGTATTATTAAGCAAATTCGTGAATACAACTAGGGTGCTAGAAATGGCTCACCCAATAGAGAATATCCTTGGCAGTAGTACCTCCCTCCGAAGACAGATATTCCGGAAAATCAACAATCGGATGAACAATCCCACATAGTGTTGCAGAAAACGTCCCCCCTGGATCAAAAGCCCAATCTGCGATCTGTATAGATGCGCGGGGAATCGCCCTCCGACATGCATTTCGGAAAAACCGAAATGCGGATCGGGCTGATAAATCCGATTCCTCCCATTTTTGGAATCGTACGTCTGATTCATGTTTCGGTTTTCCTGAAACGCGTTTCGTATGGCGATTCGACAGTGCAAAGTGCTACACTTCGGGGTCCAATCTGTACAGATCGCGACCGCTTCGCCCGGACATCCGCTGTGCGGGCCAAAAAAATCATTTTTTTATCTTTTTTTTTTTTTTTTCTTTTCCTTGATTGGTGGTGGGTCCACCTTGGGTTAGGGTGAGGAGTGAAGGGATTTAACACCCTTTCATCTCTCATTTGCTCAATTTTAGTTTATGAGAGCTTGGAGAAGAGAGGAGAGCTTGGAGGAGTGAAAGAGGAGGAGCTAGGAGGAGGAGGAGCTTGGAGGAGTTCCATCTACAAGAGCTAAGGAGGTAAGTGCAAACTCCAAACTCCCTCAGTTTTTTGACGTTGTTTTTTGTATTTTTCTCCTCCCTCTTCTACTCTTTCCCATTCTTTCTACTTGCTCATTTAATTGCAGGTTGTCCACCACCTATATCCATATTCCAAGATGGTGTTCTTTTGGCTTCTATGTATCATTCCACTTTTGGTTTTAATGATGGCAAGGGGGAGTAGGAATAGAAGGGAAGAAGAACAAGAGGATAGTGGTCCTAATATGAGTGACCCAATGTATGATGAGGAGGAAGGGTTTGAAGAGGAAGGGGATGAAGTTGAACCAAAAGGGAACACTGAAACATTAGAGGGGAAAGCTGCATTAACACCCTTGTGGAACTATGTGACCAAACTTGAAGGGGGAAAGGGTGGTGGAAGCTACAAATTTTTGTGCCCTCATGGTTGTCATGGAGGAAAACCATTTAGTGGTTCATGTACCCGTGTGAGGAGGCATCTGTGTGGGGTGATGGATAGTGATGACAAAAAGGGTGTTGTGGGGATACAAATTTGCCAAACATTTCAGCTGAACAAAGAAGAAAATACATCCAAATAGAGGAGTTTGCACAACAAAAAAGCAAGAAACAAAAAACTCAGATTGAATCAATTGCAACCTCTAGATTTGGTAGCTCATCTCCTCGTGGTACTTCTGGAAGCTTTGGAGGTAAAAGAACAATAGGGGATTTCCTGAATATTGCTGGGAGGGATGATGTGGATGGAAAATTAATCTGATTTCTTTGTGCTTGCGATGTACCATTCAATGTGCTTCGCTCTCCCTATTGGCATGAAATGGTAAAGGCCATCAATGAAGCCCCAAAAAGATACGAGTTCCCCAACTATGTGAAAGCTAGAACAATGTTATTAGAAAGAGAAAAATCCAAGGTTCAAAGAGCTTTGACACATTTTACAAATTGGTGGGTAGATTGTGGGGTTTCCATTGTATCAGATGGGTGGACAAATATTAGAAACCAACATTTGATGAATGTTCTTGGTGTTTCTGCTAGTGGTGCAGTATTTATTAAATTATTACATGTCATGACTCCTCCTCAATGTTTTAAAACTCCGACTCCGACACCGACTCGGTCGAGGGTCGACTCCGACTTTGACTCCGACTCGGTATCAACTCGGCTGGCTCGATTTCAATGACTCAATCGTTGTAAAAAAATACATTAAATATTTATTTTTTTTTTATAAAAAAACATAATTTTAAATATTTTCATTCATGTTTCCAAACACACATCATTAGAATATGGATAGAAGACAACATATGATCAAAGCAGGCTCATGTATATATCCATTATATCAAAATGGCACCCAGTGCACTGTCCAATACATAGTACATACATGATGATGATATAGAGAATCGAGATCAAAACAAAAACACATAACAAATGATGCAAGATATTCTAATTATTAGAACACGGAAAATTCAATCCAAAAATTTGCACAGTAAGGATGAAATTGCTTTTTTTTTTATTAAGCAGTGTCAGTCTGTTCATCCACTTCAAGTGGCTTTATTAACTTACCCTTAATCTCCATGTTCTATTTTGGATGTCCGGTTAATCCTTGAATTCTGTTTTGGAGGAAAAGGAGGATGCATAGAGAAAAACATTTCTGTGCATGGGACATAAACTGTGCCTATTGCATGATGCATCAAAGGAGTGGATGCCACATTATTCTATAAAACTTAGGCATTGCTGATGATATTTCATGGATTAGAACAACTATTGTAGAAGGTGTGGTGACAAGAAGGAGAAAATGAACAAATTATTGGATTTATAATTATATTAATTTGTACTTCATCGAACGGAGAGATTCTTCTATTACTGTAATTATGTTTGTCTCTAAATTTCCTTTAGGCTTAAAATTGACACCTTTGTGTCAATACTTTTCAAAAGAGGAGATGTGAAAGGTTGTGGTCTTTGTGAGGTCAGTGGGATTTGGTGATGTGCTATATGCAGCTAGTCAACTGACACTTCTGCAGCAAATATTGCAACTAACACTTCTGCAACAAATATTGATGTTCGAGTTGTGTTTTAGAAACTATACATTTTGCAAGGTGAAACTCAGTTTTCTATGGGATTCAATTTCCGATTCTGTAGGCTCCTAGTCTATCATTTGTGATTCAAATTTCAAATAGCCAATAATCAGAAAGTTCGTTTGCATGTTAAAATGTCATAGTGAATTCAGTTTTCGAAAGAAAATTGAATCTTTTGATTGATGATACTTAAGTTATTCCAGGCAATTCATCCATAGCCTGGGCCTCTTTTTCTAATTCGACCGGTTAATGCTGGCTCGGCCAAGCCAGCCAGGTTAATACCGAGCCAACCGAGTTGTCTAACAACTCGCCCTATTCGGTATTAACCCGACCGGCCGAATTGAATCCAAGGCCGAGTCAATTTTTTTGGGCCTGGCTCGGACCAACTCGGTCGAGTCGGTTCCGAGCCGGCCGGTTTTGAAAACAGAGCTCCTCCTCCATTAGTGCATCTTCTCAAAACATTGCATATCTCCTATTGCAATCAATCAAAGATGTTGGCACAAATAATGTGGTTCAAGTGATCACAGATAATGCAACAAATTGTAAGGTAGCAGGAAAAGTTATTGAGTGTACTCATCCACACATCTTTTGGTCTGGGTGCCTGGTTCACACATTGAACCTTTTGATGCATGACACTGTCAAGCATAAAGAATGTGGGTGGATTAATGAGCTTTACAGGAAAGGAAGCAACTCATTAAATTCATCACAGGGTATACAAGGGTAAACTACTTCTATGGTACTTACTCCAAGTTGCAGTTGCTTAAACTTGCAAAAACAAGATTTGCCAATTATTACCTCACCTTTAGGTGGCTAGTGAAGGTGAGACAAGCTTTAACTAATATGGTGTGTGCTGAATCATGGGAGGAAATTAACACTGATAGAGATGGTGCTAATGTAGCCAAGGACACTATTCTTGACATGTACTTTTGGTCACAGGTTAAATATGTTTTGCAATTCACCAAACCAATTTATTACATGATCATGTTTGGAGATTCAGATCGACCAATTATTGGGGAGGTGTATGAGCAAATGGATAACATGTTGGGGCAGATTAAAGACATTGTTGAGCCTAGAGATATCACCTTGTACAATTATATTCTTGTAGAGGTGGAAAGCCGATGGGAAATGCTAAATGTTCCATTGCATGCATTAGCATATGTTTTGACACCTAAATATTATCATCCATCATGGCTTTCAACAATAGCCCCTGGCGGGGGAAGCAGGCAAAAACCACTCCAAAATCAAGAGGTTCAAAAAAAATATATGATTGCATTGAGTAAATTAGTCCCTGACGAGGAGGAGGCTGCCATGGTACAGAGACAATTGAGCAATTATATGCTTAACACTGGTCCATTTGGGAGCATACATGCAATTAGAGATCGAGAGACTTTTTCTTCTCTTGAGTGGTGGAACATGCATGAAGAGGCTACTCCACTTCTATAGACTTTGGCATTGCGGGTGCTATCATGATTCACAGGTGGTAAACACTTCTTCTGTAGAGAGGTGTTGGAGCTCTTATTCTTTCATCCACAGTTTTAAAAGGAACAAATTAAGTTTAGACCAGGCAAAGAGCTTGGTTTATGTTCATTACAACTTGCAATTGTTGTCCTATTACTGTGATGATGAAAAGACTAATAAAGACCTTAAGATTTGGGATAGGAATCCAGAGGAGCCCAATTTGGAGGATGGAGTGTTGCGATTAGAGCAATTAGAGGATGCCCTTATCTAGGTATGTCCATTGTGGTATGAATTTTGCTTATAAAGCATTTCTCTAATTCCTGTTTTTAATTTGTTTTGTTAACTAGTGGTTTTTTTGGTATGAATTTTTTGAGCGATTCTAGGATGATGATGATGATGATGGAGTTGAGATGGCACCCCCATCTGGTCCCTTGGTTCCCAAGCTCCATGGTTCAACACCAACAACAAGGGGTTCATCTTCATCAGTTTCAGTGCCACAACTTCCACATGCACCATCTTCTTCATTGCCACCACATGGAGGCCCGCCACCATGTTCTTTTCGTGGTGGAAGGAGGAGAGATTAGTAGATATATTCTCAATTTACTACATTTGTCATAGATTAATCATTAGACTTGTAGGCTTGTGAATTTGAACCTTTTTGTCTTGGTGGTGACCAAGTGACCTATTTTGTAAACATTATTATTTGAATTTTGGACATGGAAAATGTTGACAATTGCTCACTTGCTAGATAAATCATAATATGCTCTATGTTTTATGTTTTATAATATGGTTAAATGTTTTATGTTTTATAATATGCTTAAAAATTTGATGTATGTTTGTAATTGTTAGAATATAGATGGTTGATGCTCGAATAATTAATCATTGATGTACATAATAATAACTACAATGGAATCATGGATGCCATATCTATCTTGATTTATGTAAAAATATGCATGTTTTCATGTCTTCTACAACTAATTTGGTATTTGGGATGTTTGTTTTGAATATAAATGCAAAAAAATATAAATACAAATATATATATATATATATATATATATAGCAGACGCTTCGCAAACGTTGCGCTTCCTAGATGTTTGGAAAATAACGCTTCTGCATCCCCACTTCCAAACAACGTCCCCATTTCGTCCCCGCTTTGTGCAACATTGATCCCACAGTGACTCCCACTGTTCCTTATGCTGGACAACGAAAGCTGCTCCAAGCACTCTTCTAGAACTGTGTCACCCTTCCTCGGCTCTGCGTCACCCTTCCTCGGCTCTGTGTTAGCTGATCACTTCCCAGTCTGCCCCAAAGACTCTCCCAGTGCTGCCTTTGAAGCCCTCTTCGTCTTCTGCGTCAGCGTCTACAACCCTCTGCGTCCTTTGCGCTGGGCTCCTTAGCCTCTGCGTCAACCCTCCTAGGCTCTGCGCTGCCTCTTCCGACACTTCGCTACCTCTCTGATATGTATTCTTTAGCCTTGGATCAAAATCCAATGCTAAATTTCCCGTCACTGCAACTGATCTCTAACTCGATTTCTTTAGCAAACCCAGCCCCAAAAAATCAATTTCTTGATCTCTTTCGGGGTGTCTCCAACTAACCCTCAAGCCTCCTCTTATACTTTTCCTCTTGACGATTCAATGGTCGAGATTAAGTCCCTAATCAATGGCTAAGATTAGATCTGGCTTGATCCTTGTCACTTAGATCTTTCTCACCCATTTTATATTAATACACATTAATATTTTTATTTTCATAAGTTTAGACTTAGGAAACCATTAAAAATATTAATTATTTTAATATCTCTTCATCCAGGTGGAATGTCTCCAAACGATTTCTGGGTCTTGGAGATCTCATGTGCCTTATCCTTTCCACCAAATTTCATGGCTAGAGCACATCTGATGCTACCCAAAATCAACACTCCCTCTTATTGAGGAATGTGCTCTAGGAATACTTCACCATAAAAGCATCACATTGATCCTCCGCATTGGTCTTCTGTGATGATGCTTGGCCTACTGCCCCACATCCATTGCACTGCTGCTTCCTGTACTGCTGCCCATGACACTCCCATTGCCATTGCTACATTTGTACTGCAGTTCCCTCTCAACATGCTGCATCATGCTGCCCATAGCATCGGCACTGCTAACTGTTGCACTGCAACTTAGTTACTGAGAAGTAAGTAACTGACTTCACTCGAATACGGACATCCTGGTCAGTCTGGAAACCTCGTGATGCTGAAGCTACTACCATGTGCTCCTTTTGCTACCACTGCGCTGTTGCAACCTCTTTTGTGCGTCTCGCACTGCTGCAACCTCCACTGTGCTGCTACAGACTTTTGCACTCTAGCACTGCCTTGCGGCTCAATCACACCTTGCTCCACTTGACACCTGTCATCATGCTATTGTCGCTGAGGGCTCCCGTAGCTGGATTTGATCCAAGAGTTTAGGCACCTCAAGGATCCTGCCCCTCTTCTGTAGTCCTCTCGACTACAACTCAATGTCTCCCCACCTCTTCTCTAGAGGCGCATGAGCACTCATGGCACAATCGTCATCAGTCTCGACATCCTTCTCCGCCTTTGCTGGAGTAGCCTTTGAGTCAGAAGCTTCTCCCTTGCCTTTCTTCCTGGGGCACTAAGAGGCATAATGTCCCAACTCCCCACAGTTGAAGCACTTGACCTTGGAGATATCTTTATTCTTCCTCTTCTGAACCCCCTGCTGTCCTGTAGATGCTAGAGCTGCATCCTCCTCCTCCTCTTTCTTGATTTGAACTCCCTTACTGCTACTCCCCGCTTTGGTTAATCTCCTGATCTCTTCCTGTTAAAGAGCTGCCCACATCTCCTCCCAACTGGGGAGAGTCGCTCTGCCCAAAATGCTTTGGACAAACATCTCCCAGTTCTCGGAGACTTCATTAAGAGAAATCCTGACCATGAACTCTAGATCCGGTGTAGACCCTGTTAGCGCTTGAAATTTCACCTCAGGCTGAGAAAGGTAAACCTCAAGGCAACATCAAACCATTTAGCCTCGTAGCTAGGCCTACGGGGCAGGAGAAGGCTCTCTCCGGTCTATCTCGTAAAAATCTTCAATAGATGAGATGACAAATAAGGTAACACTGATATTAGGCTAGTAAACTGATCAAAGAGTTTGATTTGGGGTTTTTTGGGTTTTTGGTGGCAAATTGAGGAGAGGGCAATTTTGGGTGCGAGGATTGGACACAGTTTCTGCAGGGGGTTCCTTGGGGCGAGGTAGGAGACAGTGTTGATGCCTTTAACTGAGGTGGATGGTCAGGAATGAAAGATGAAGAGCTAAAGAGAGCAAACAATAACTTTGAATTCTCTTTAGACAGAAGAAAACATTGAAATTAAACAAACTTAAAAGCAGAGCATGGCAAGCATGAATTCTTACTTTAACACTTCATTTGTTTAATGTGCAGAAGTAAAAGAAAGGAAATGAATCACATAACAAGCTTACAAGAACATTGAGAAACACACCATCAACACATGAGTCCACAAGAATCCCAAAGAGGACTGCAAAACCCTGGTCTTCCTTAGCCAAAAATTGCAGAGATACAGTGAATAATACAATGATAGCTTTTCCCTCAAGAGTCCAACCATGAAAATGAGCAAAAAAGTACATAATATAGATGATCTAACCTCTTTCCCTGCCTCCATGGGTCGAGCTCACTATCCTAGGAGCTGTTTCAACCACTTCTAAACTAAGCACTACAAATTAGGCAGTCAAAACAACTTGCCTCTATAAACTTGGAAACCAATTCCTTCACTTAATATTTACCCTTTTCATGAATGAATGTTCTAGAAGTGTTACATAAGAGTAAAAGTGTCTAAAAAGTACAATAATTACATCAAAGAGAATCACATTTCATCCCAAAAAGTCAAACTGAGTCAAATCTGCGTTTTCTGGGCTGTACATGTTGGACACCTAATCCTAAAGGGTTAGCGTGGAAGTTGAATGGACAAAGCAGTCCAAGAGACCTTGGGATCTGAATCCCAAGAGTCACCTATTGTACTATAAATGTGTATCTTATCTTAATAAAAATATACACTCACTGATTTATCTTTCCTATTGTTTTCCTATCCATGTGAGTTTTAACATGGTATCAGAGCAGGCGTATCCCTGCCCTGCAAAATTAATGTGAGCCATTTATCTTATGGCCTTTCTGTGGAGTCATTTCTGCCATCAATTCTGCATCAGGAATATTTTCTCACTAATATTTCTTCAGCTACTGCTCCTTGTACCTGCGCTTCTGTTGTGCTGTCATCCTGACATTGAAACGGCTGAGCGCTGTCATAACGTGAGGGCTGCCCTCTTCACGCCTCTGGTCTCATAGATATTTTAGATTCTCTTGTAACTCCTATCTTCTGCCCATATTGCAGCACTGACACCTCCCTGACCTGGTAGCAGCGTTCTCTGCATTTTTCTAAACGTTGTATGTACGTTGGATCTGTAATCTGACATTGGATTTACGTTTGGAAGGTGCAACGATTGTCAAATCGTGAACGACTTTGAAGCTCACCCCGATTGGAAGCGTATCATATGCTCACCAAAGATACTTACAGAAACTCTCTAGTATGCATTTAATTCCCTGAAATTCTGCTCCTGAGATTTGCATTGAAGAGATGTGTATTCTCTATGCATTGAGAGGGATGTTCCTTTTACTGAAGGATGGTCATTGCGCTTGATATGTGCATTGTATAATTTGGATTGATTGAATTTCATGTTTAATATGCGGGCTGTATTCATCAAATTTGGGTGAAAACACTGAATAATTAAACCTTGCATTGATTCCGATCAACTGCGTTGAGTTCTATACTCTGGTGTTGAAGCCTTATAACTGCGTTGAGTTCTATACGCTGGTGTTGAAGCCTTATAGTGAGAATGGAGCATTGAAATAGTGATATGTTAACGTACCAGCCTTCTGTTTGTATATTGTTATGAACCCCTCTGCAACGCAGTCGAAGATCTTAGCGTGAGACGGTGAGGAGTGACGGCTCAGAGCGTTTGTCACTCGAGCCTAGTATTACTCGAGGCCATACCTGGTTCTGTTGAGCGCATGCTTGCAATACTTTTGGAGCATTATGCAGGGAAATGACCTTTCGGCTCAGGCTCGCTTATGATTCCAGTGTTATGGGGTTATATGGTAAAAGCCGTCAGTGCCATCAGAATTTATGAATATTTTCGCTCCAGTCAAGCACACACTGATTTCGGGAACTCCAAGAGACATCTGCGGCGGCAACGAAGAGGCACAGGGACAACCTCGGTCTTGAAGTCCAAGAGACATCCGCAGTAGCAACGAAGACGGGTGACAGTCTCACATCAAATCTATAACTTTGAATTCATTAAGCCTAATATCTCAGATACATTCGAATTAATTATAATTTGTTCAAGCTGCTGGATGTAATACGTCTCCATTCAAATTTAGAAGAAAACGTCTTTGCTTCATTTTTGAGACCAGATGTATCATGAGATCCACTATTTCAATTAAGAGGCTTTTGTGTGGCTGCTAAAGTTTATAGATTTGCTGACAGTGGCTTTGCATAAGCGAAGCAGGTTTGGCTTCAAAGGGTTCTCTTCATTCTACATTGGTTGATGCTTCTCGGCCACTGTACTGAACTGCTGTTGGATATGTCCAGATTGATGACTGTTTTGAGGTTCTTCAGCGCTAGCGCCCGGTTGCTACCTAGCTATGATCTCTTTGACAGTACTCTTAATGCATGACCGAAATACTTAAATAGTTAAACATTTAACTACTGATATGCTTCACTTGCACAGTCACTCTTCCGTTTATTGTTGACAACAGTTTGGGGTTTCAGTTTCATTCGTTGCTGCGCTCATCTCTGATTTGTAGATGGTATATCTGTTAGTTATAGTCCAGTTTCAAGAAGTAGATCTTTGTCAAAACTCTTATTAAGACCATAACTCTCGAAATTGAGAGCTTTTACACCGTTTAAGATATCAAAGAAGATCCAGGCCACAGAAGAGATTCCCTCCGAACAGCAGCGTTTGAAAACGCCATTCTCCTGGGCATATGTTAAGGGAACACAAAATGTTGAAGCTCTCCATTCAAATCTAAGTTGAATAGTTCGAGCAGTAAGTCCGTTGAATCACCACTGAAGTTCGCTGCGTAGAGTAATGGGAATGCATGGTGGGAATGGTGTTTGAAGACCATGTAATGGAATGGTTCCTTTGTGTGTTGAAATTTTTTAAGGAATGCACCAGATTTCCAATAACACCTACTGCTCCAGAGTGAATGCTGACAGATTCAGATCTCAGCATTAAAATTAAGGTAGGAAGAGCAACATATGTCTGAGTATGATAAATCTCATCATGCCAGATGCTAGACATGTTTGAAAGGGAGCTGTGCGTGGTTTCCATAAAGACAAAGTATTCTGGGATTGAAATTCCAGTGAAGTCTATTGTTATCCATTAAATAGCACAAAGTGTCGAACCTCTGTTGCTAAAGTAAACACTGAGCTGAAGTTTTTTGGGCAGTGTGTATACCAGGTTTGGAGAAGTGATCAGCATTGTGAAGTGAATTTGAAGCATTTTTGAAGACTTTTTTGGAAGTCATTTTTTTTGCAGTTTCTTGTAGAGATTTTGCATGATTTCCATAGCAGCTAGATGCTCTGAAGTTTGAAGTTGAGGACAGCGCTCATCTTCACATTTATATATTTTTTTGCATTGGTGATGTTATGCTCCAGTTCATTCTTGAAACAAACTGTGGACTGTTGATTTACCATGTGCCCAAATTGTACCAATGTTTATTGTAGCTTGACGAGAAATGTTTATTGTAGTTTAACTTGGTAACAGGTCCTGCTCCATCAACCATTTTCGCGACATTGTTGCCACTTGATAAGCCCTTACAATATCTTGTAGTAAGAGTACAATATTATTTTTCTGTTGTTGTTGCCTCGGTTGTGTTTTTAAGTGACATTGAAGAAAAATGGCCAGACTTGAAGATGCATTAAAGTTATTGAATATCCTAATTCATTCCACTGTTGATGAGATGGTCAAAGTTAACAAAGAAACTCTCTTTGACATCCAAACCTCTCTGCAAACTGCACATGAGAATATTGAGTTTTTGCAGCTTGAAACAAAGCTACAGCAGGAAGAATTACACCAGTGGAGTCATCATTCTGAACCTGTTTCTGTTCAGAACAATGAAGCAGACTCCCATAAACAGCAAGTCAATAATGTTACAGTTCATTCAGATAAAGCAGCAAAGTTACATGCAGATGCAGAGCTTCAGTCTTCACTTCCCAAGCCCATCATCAGACCTTGGGAACAGCTTGTCCACAACAAGCACAGAACTGGTCTTGGATATGACAAGGACTTGTCCTTTCATATTCCAGACTATGCCAAGCCCATTCAATTTCAGAGTGGTGGATTCATTTATGACAGTTCACCTGCTCCTCATGACAGTTCAGCTTCAGCTGTTCCAGATTCTACTCCTCTTCCACTGCAGCAACAACAACAACAAATTGTAAAATGCCAACACTGTGATCGAGTTGGCCATCTAAAAGATCACTGTTTTGATCTTCATCCATGTGAGCACTGTCATAAAACCAGCCATTCTTCACACAGATGCTTCAGAAATAAACGTCCTGAAAGAACAAAGATTCATCTTGGATGGATCGCTTCTTGGCAATGGGCATCAACAGCCAAGAAGATATTCCAAACACATGTCAGAACTTGTTCCAGAGTATTGAACAGTCTTGCAGTTGAGTTTTCTCCATCTTCTCACCTTGTATCTGACAGGGGGGGAAATGATGGTCATCTACAAGCTTCAAAGTCACATCAAGCGAGCCTGAGCCACAACCTGCCACACCAGTTTCAGAGTTGCAGCCAGAGACAAAGATGCCCGTGAACACAGATTGAGAACACTTCCTCTAGCAGAAGACTCCAGCTTCTTGCCAGTTTTGGAAGAGTTCCAGAGTTGTTGGTCATCTTTAAACCATCACAGATTGAGAACACTTCCTCTAGCAGAAGGCTCCAGCTTCTTGCCAGCTTTGGAAGAGTTCCAGGAATTGCATTAAGCATTCCAGAGTTGTTGGTTATCCTTAAACCATCACAGGTTGAGACCTCCCTTTTATGGTTGAAGGTTTCCCTCTTTAAAACAATAGGATCACTTCCTCTAGCAGAAAACTTCAGTTTCTTGCCAGTTTTGGAAGAGTTCCGGGAACTGCACTAAGCGTTCCAGTGTTGGTGGTCATCCTTAAACCACCGCCCTTTCTTACCAACATTTCATAGAGCACATTCAGCCTAGTGCTGCCATGCATTTTTGCACATTTTGTATTACAGCTCTCTTCTTGGACTCATACATAACCCTTCGGATTAAGGGGGGGAATGTTGGACACCTAATCCTAAAGGGTTAGCGTGGAAGTTGAATGGACAAAGCAGTCCAAGAGACCTTGGGATCTGAATCCCAAGAGTCACCTATTGTACTATAAATGTGTATCTTATCTTAATAAAAATATACACTCACTGATTTATCTTTCCTATTGTTTTCCTATCCATGTGAGTTTAACAGTACAGTGCATTTCTGGACAAAACTGCCTAACAGGTCGCGCGCCCCTGCCTGACGGGTCGCGCGCCTTTGGAGCCATGTTTGGGGCACTTTTAGGTGGCCAAATTGAGCAAAAGTGGGCTTGTTGGAAAGGTCTGTGAGTCTACTTTCCAACCCAACTGGAATTTCTGAATTTGGAGTTCATTTGCCCTGTCAAAACTCAAATATCCCAAGACTGCTTTCTGCAATTCAAAAATGTGGCAGAAAGTCAATTTTTGCTAGTTTTTTGACTTTCTGGAGGCCCAAGACTTCACCAAATTTCAAGTCCATCCATGAGCATATGTAACTTTGCATGACAAATCTGGAAATGCTGAGTTTTGGTCAAAAGGAGTTGCCCTGATGAAGGGTCGCGCGGGGGGTGAGACCCGTTAATGGGAAAAACCTGCAAATTGCCAAAAAATGCCAAAATTCACCCAAAATTCTCAAAATTTCTTGGGATTTGTGCTGTGGCTAGGCTATTTAGTGCCTTGATCCTTAAGTGAAGCCTCAGCCAAGATACGGAGGGGATTTGGCCTCTTTCTCCGTTTTAGTGCCTCGGTCAACCGCCTTTGAAACATCTTCATTTTTGCCTTACACACATGCATCCTTGCCCAGTAGTGGTTCTTCATGTTCCTCAGCAATTTCTTCTCTTGGTTAGCCTTAGCCAATAGCCTCTCCAAGTGTGTATTTGCCTGGATGAGCATGGACTCTCGGTCAGCGGGCAATGGGTCACCGGGTCTTCTTCGGTTCAAGATTCGGTCACTACGAATCCTCCACAGCTCATCAAGTGCTTTCTCCTCCTCTAACTGTTTGTTGCGCTGCTTTAGGTATGTGATGGTCCATTGTGCACCCTCTAATCTCCTCTGCAAGGCATCATTTTCAGCTCTGAGATGCTGAATGACCTCCTTTGTCTCTTGGCTCGGAGAAATGGCCTCAAGATCAACAAGCTCAATATCTGGAACTCCTGATGGTCCCTCATCAATCTTGGGCTGCTTGCCCCTCTGTGCTGCCTGTGTTGCTGAAGAGAGCGAGGCCCCTTCCACCTGATGTGGAGATAACACTCATTGAGCTGATGATGAAGGCGAGACCCCTTCCACCTGCTGTGGAGATAGTACTCGCCTAGCTGCTGCAAATAAGGCCCTTGGGCCTTTCTGATAAGTAACCAGAGGTGAGGAGCTGACATGTCTAGTGACAGGGATGTTATGCTGCTGTGATGGTCCTCCCTCCTCATGAACAACCGCATGATGTGGTGAAGGTGGTGCTGTGAAAAACTCACGAGAGATGAACTCCTCCCATGAGATGCCCTGCTGAACCAACTGATGTAATACCACTAGCTGAATCAAACCATAATGGTAAAGGCTCCTGTACTGCTGTGCCGGGCTCTTCCTCTGTAACATGGGCACCATCCTCTGAATGTTTTGATAAAAGAAAACAGGGATGTTCATCATCCTCACTCGGGTGAAATGCATCAAGAGGCGAATATGATATGAATATACCTGTGAAAATCTGCCCTCACAGGTAAAATAGTGCATGATAAGCCTCATCATGGGAGCATACTCGCTCCTGAGAAACCTGAATGGAAACACACCTGCCAAATGTCTCATGAATGGTGGCCGGACAAAAGGCTCAAAGTGAACATTATCCAGCACCTTGCGTTTATTCCACACCTCCCCAACATTAGGTATCCCAGTGGCATGTGAGATCACCTCGGGTGTCAATGTAAAATCCACCCCTGCAAGGTTGACATGTCCGTCATGCAAGTGTAAAACAAAAAGGCGAGCCAACTCTCTGTGGTGCTGAATCTGAGAGATCCTCTCACAAAACTCATAGCAAGACATATACTGAAAACATGTGACTGCCATAGGACAGGCCTGTAACTCTGCTAAAGAGGTGGGCTCCTCTCGCTTATGATGTCCACCCTTTCCACCTTTATGAGGCCTCCTCTGTACCTCAATCTCTGAAGCTGATGACTGGTCATCACTTTGCTCATAGGTTTCGGTTTCTGACATGTTTAAAAGAGCAAAGTGGACAAAATGTACTGCTGCTTCTGCTTTATAAAATGTTGATTTGTATGCTGTTTCAAGGGGACAAGGAACATGAGGGAAATGTTAGGGGAGGGGCATTTTTACAAGGAAAAAGGGAATATATGTATATAGCAGGGAATTTAGGGAAATACACTGTAAACATCATTGCATATACATCATCAAATTTTATATGTTTACATGGGCATAAGGAGAAGTAGGGTTAGGATTTCACTTTTATTTTTAAAGGGAAAAGGGATAGGGTTCATTTGCTTTACAAATTTAAAAGGGAAATGGACATGGAAACATAGGGAAAATGAAATGGGAATAAGGAGAATAATTACAAGGGGAAAAAGCCATGAAACAGCAATAACCCTAGCACACTTTTTACAAATTTACATACAGCCATATGGAGAGATTTCTCTTGCACATTTTGATCATTAAAAACACATCCATCATATCCATCAACCATAACCAGCAATCATTCCAAGCTTAGAAAACCTACCTCAAGCGATTTGATGGATTGGAGGGCGTTTGAGCAAATTTGTACTAAGTTTGTGGGGAGATAGCTTGACGGGTCGCGCACCACGCCCAACGGGTCGCGCACGCCTGACGGGTCACGCCCGTTGTAAATTTACACTGTGGGAAACCCTCTGACGGGTCGCGCGCCTGGCCTGACGGGTCGCGCGCCTGGCCTGATGGGTCGCGCCCCTGTCCAACGCTCGAACTTGCTCTGCTTTCGCTCCTTTCACTCAATCACTCACTCAAACTTCTCTTGCAAGTGTCTTGGATGCACAATGAGAGTGAAAGGAGGGAGGTTGTGTTTTTATAAGTTTCATTTGAAATTTTTTTATGTTCAAACCCACTTTCTAATGTTTCTCTTTGACACTTTATAAAACTGACTTTTTTGGTTTCCTTTGTCCTGAAATTGACTCATTTAGTGCTCTTGCTTGATTCTTTTTGCAGGTAGATCATCTGAGGGATCTTGGCAAGGGGACCAGGGTTGCATACTGTCCACTGAGGTCTTTTGAAATTTTATCACTTTTTACAAACATTTGAAAAATGACCTTGGCTTTAAAAACAGAGTTTTTAAATCCAAGGTGAAAATTAACTGTACAAGACTAAAAATATCGAATAAACATCTTTACAATCATCCCTCTGGCTTGCTGAACATTTATTGACCTTCAGAAACATGACCTTGTAAACATTTTTAACCAAAACCCTAGACCTAGGAGATTGACCTCAAGACAAGACAAGACAAGCTTAAAAGAGCTTAATGACTGAAATGAACTGAACCAGCAATGCCAAGAGGGGTATAAACACACCAGCTCCTCCATCAGGTTTTGGGCATGCCTAATGGGTTGCAAAAATTGACACTGATGAGACACCTACATATGCAAATGCAAAGAGTTTTGATCGCTGATGGAGGGCTCAAGACCGACTCTAACAGACCCCACGGAAGTAAGCTGGTTGCGAATTTCTTACAACCTAAGAAGGAACGAATCTATCTCCTCTCCTTTCTGCATCTGATATGACCTCAACTGAGTTTCCAATAACATCTTCTGCTGCACCAGAAGAGTCTTGGCATAATGTGGTCAGCGTCTGCCACATCTCCCTTGTTGTGTTCTTCTCAGCAAGATGTGGTATGACATGATCCTTGACCCCGTCTAGGATCATGCATTTCGCTTTCGCCTTGGCCTCCTCATACTTCTCATTTGCATTAGGGTCAACTCGGACATCTACGGTTTTCAAGGCATAGTCCTTGATGCGATGTTTATCCAGAATTGCCAGGATCCTGGCCTTCCATATGACAAAATTGGAAGCCCCATCCAATTTGTCTTGATCCATCAATCCGTTCACTACCATCTCTACTCTTCTCCGCTAGACTCCCTTTGCATCCTGATTTCCCTCTTGGAAATAACTTATTTGACTCAATAGTAAATCTTTTTACCTGATTCAAAAGCCCTAGAACAATCTATATTAATGGACAATGTCTCTAATGACTCGATGTAAATCCTAGAAGTCATAAATGGGGACTTTGACCTAAAACATGATGACCCTAGCATGAAACCCATGCTGTAATAAATTGTTGTTTGGGGTAGCATCGGATGTGCTCTAGCCATGAAAATTGGTGGAGAGACTAAAGAGCATGAGATCTCCAAGACCCATAAATCGTTTTGGAAAATTCCATCCGAATGAAAAGCTATTAAAATAATTAATATTTTTAATGAGGTCCTAAGTCTAAACTTAGGAAAATAAAAATATTAATGGATATTAATAAAGATAAGGATGAGAAGCTTCTAAGAGACGAAGATCAAGTCTATTTTAATCTTAGTCGTTGCTTAGGGATTTAACCTCGGCCGTTGATTCATCAACAGGAAAATTATAAGAGAAGGCTTGAGGGTCAGTTGGAGATATATTGAGGGAGACTAGTCAGTTCGATTTCTGGAGCGGGGTTTGCTGACAGATTCGAACTAGAGGTTTGGATTGCAGCAAGAGGTAGCGAGTACGGAGCTGAGAGGCAGAAATAGTGCCAGAGGATCAGTGCAGAGGTCAGAAAGGCAGAAGCAAAGCCACTCAGGGAGACACAGAGGCAACAGGATTGCACAATCATTGGAGGGCCTGTGTGGGTGACACAGAGAGGCTCAGTGCTGACGCAGAGGGTCTGGGAGTTGCACAGAGGCTAGCTGGTCTGACGCTGAGCCTAGGAGAGGTGCCGAAGAATTTATCTCAGTTGGGTGAGCCAGTTTGGCACCTAGTGTACTCAAAAAAGCTGTCTAATAATAAAATCCTCCTTTGCTACACCGGTTTTCCCACATTGGGTTTTTCCGGGGACAATTGTCCAAAAATATCTGTGTTGATGTGTTTGATTCTTGTGCATGTATTTGTTTCTGTATTATGGTGTGATATTTGCAGCAAAATTTATTTTAATATTTATTGAAGGGTTTTCATAAATAACTTATTGGAAAATAAGTAGGTAAAATAAATCAGTTGTTGCAGTGATAGAATTTTCACATGGTATCAGAGGGAGTAATCAGAGACAAGAAGGGAAAATCAATTATGGGTCGAGAACATGATGCAGAGGCATCTACGTCAGGAGACTCGCACAGATTTTCAGAAAATTGCACAAGAGAGTAATTTTGATTTCTCTATATTGGCTTCCAGATTGGAAGAAGAAGTTGCTTGTGTGACAAGCTTTGCAACATGAGAGGTATGGTATATAGACAGTGGAGCCTCCTGGCATATGATGGGAATCCGGGAATGTTTCTTAGATTATTAGGAGGAAAGAATGAAATTTCAGATCACCATGGGGAACAAGGAAAAGTGTACTCCAATAGGGAAGGGTACCATAGTTTTTAAAGCAGAAATGGGAGAGCAGTTTCGTGCTACCAATGTACTGCATGTACCAGGACTAGGGATGAACTTATTTTCCGTATCGCAACTTCAAAGCAAGGGCTATGACGTTTTCTTCATCAAGGAGAAAGTATACGTCAAACACCCACGCTGGAAAAAGAAAGTGCAGATCGAGATTAGAAGTAACAGGTTGTACAGATTACAACTAGAATCACCAATGGCATTGATAAGCAGTAATGGAGACCAGGATTTGAACGAACTATGGCACAGAAGAATGGGACATTTACACCATGGGGCTTTGAGAATTCTCAGGAAAGCTGTAACAGGAGTACTAGATCTTAGAACAGAACGAGATGATGTATGTAGAGGATGTGCTCTGTGAAAGTATGCCAAAGCAACATTCCCTAGGAGTAAAAATAGGGCCAAGAGTGTACTAGGATTGATACACTCAGATATCTGCGGACCTATGTCCATTAAATCTCTTAGTGGTGCCAAATACTTCGTCACCGTCATTGATGACCACTCAAGGAAAACTTGGATTTGTTTTCTGAAAACCAAGGACGAGGTTTTCTATCGATTCAAAGAGTTCAAGGCTCTAGTGCAGAACCTGACAAGGAAGAAAATAATTTTTTTGCGCTTAGATAATGGTGGAGAGTATGTCAATAAGGACTTCACTGATTTTTGCGCTAAGGAGGGCATCAAAAGAGAGTGGACAACTCCTTACAATCTGGAGCAGAATGGAGTAGCAAAGAGAAAGAACAAGACTATCGTGGAAGCAGTTAAGGCCATGATGTATGATGTTGATTAGTGGTTGTCATTGATGTCAACCCAAGCAGCACCAGGGGCTACCCCGATCTTGCAAGGGCATTTTGACTTGACAACTCATATTATTTTGCGTCAAATATCTTCTCGATGGATTCTACTCGTCGAGATGTTTCCATTGATATATGGTACGCCTCCTAGTTCTTCATGGTTTGAGAGTTATTTGTGTTTGAAGTTAGTAACCCCAGTAGTGGGCTAAAACACTATGGGGTTGTGGCATGGCACTCATAATTGGTTGTGGTTTTTGAATAGTCAATAATTAATAAAAAAATTGCTCCTAAAATCCCTCCAACGTTCACTTGTTGAGGACCCTCTCAACTCAAGACATTCATATAAATAATGACCCTCATATCCTCCTCTAGTAGGGATTTTGTGGCTTCAAACAATCATCGTGGCATTTTCGCTATAACTTTTTTTTCTGCGAAGCTTCAGAAGCTGAAATTAAAACCCATTTGAGCCGAAATCTTGGTGAACCTCGTGACCGAATTTTAGATCTTGGTTCACTATATTTTCGGAGATATGATCTGAGGAAGTTCAGGTTTTTGCAGGCTCCCGAATTCCATGTCAAACATGTGACATTGGGAAAATCGTCATAACTTTCTCTATGAGCATTGGATTCAAATTTTGTATATAGTCACAGAAAGAGGATGGGCTATAGTTTGTTGAGCAGCATATTCAGGGCCGAAGATCGCAACAGTGACACATGGAACTTCGTACAAGTTCACTCTATTGAACCAGTCTATAATCAAGTCATCGTGGGAGATTGGGCATAACTCTTTCTTGAAGAATCCAATCTTGATCAGACCTATGGGGTTGCAAAGAGGACTCAGAGGGCTACCACAAGATGAAATTTCAGAGCCTGGAGATCCGAAATGACATAGATACAACAGATTCAATATCGAACTCCTAGAAGGTAAGACAAAGCATTCATTCAAGGATCACTACAGTAAGGACCACACATGGACAGTCAAGGGTAAGTCTCCTACATCAAGGTATGTATGATTAAGTGTTTACATTTGAATTTTGAGTATCATCTTTGACATTTGTTTTTGCACGACAACGTAAGTATATACAGGGTCTCGGTTATATCTCTATCTCTCCATATGTCACTATTAGTTTTGATACCACATTTCCGATGTCCTATTCTTGATACTACACATTTGATGCTACACCAAGTCTTCGAAATCTATATGATGTTGTAAATTCATGTTACTTGTCTTGTCATAGTTGGTAGAATGGTCTTTGTTGTTGTACTTAGAACTTGGTTCATCACAAGTCTAGGGTCTGTCATTAGTTTCTATTGTATATACCTTTAGGTTAGTTTTGGATATAGTCTTGCATAGAGTCCAGGCCTATATCAAGAGTGGGAATCTTTGTCTATTGCTGCAACAAGTCAATAACAAAAGTGACAAGAACATTTTAGGTAGAAGAAGATTCAAGGAAAACATCAAGCGAACATTTAAGAGCTGAAGTATCAAATCAAAGGAAGCATTGCAGCGGGACATCCTTTAAAGACATGACAACCATTCGTATATTGTGAAGAAGTGTCAAGGCCAAGAGTCATCATTGTAAAGTTGTAAAAAAGTCATTTGTAAAAGTGTCATCATTGGAAGAGTCATTATTGTAAAGGAATCAATCTGCCTAGAGTTGAAAAGGCATTGTTGGGGGGTATAGGAGTCTCTGTTGGGATGATGTCATGGTTGGGTTGCAGGTCATAGTGTGATTGGGTGCTCGATCAAAGTCATTGTAAATCATATTGTATCGTGGATCATTGTACCTGGTACGGGAATCCACACTTGTCTTATTTAAGTCATTATAGGGTGGAAGGGAGGTGCTAGGCAGGTGCATGAAGTCGCCTACATGTTGGAGCCTGTGAACACTTCAGGGTGGTAGGTTGGTCTAGGGTGTTGGGGCATCCATTCAGTTGATTACTGTAGAAACCAGGGCATTGGGGCGGCCTCCCAGTGGGAGCTGGAGAAGAATGCTTTTCTAGAATTCTAGGAAGTTGTTGCTTTCATTTCAATTAGGGCTGAAGATTAAAGAATTTAATAGAAAAGCGTTCAATGGTTTTTGACCCGGAGGGGGTTTTCCACCTAAAATTTTTGTGCGTCCTGTGTTCTTTTATTTATTGTTATTACTGCATAAACATTAATAATAATTGAAGATTAACTAATGCTCTGAAAAGATTTAAAAGTGTTAATTGCAAAGGAATATTGATTCACTACCCCCTCTCAGTGTTTTTCAACAATTGGTATTAGAGCTTGGTTCCTTCAATAACAGTCTAACAACTAGAAGGAGATCATGGAGTATACTAAGAATAGAGTTCCTTTGTTCAATGGAAATGACTGCACTTTGGAGTGGAATAATGCAGGTTCATTTGCTGGCGTAAGGATAAGAAGTATAGGAAATCGTTGACAAAGGCTTCACACCCACCTAGGATGAACAAGGTAAGAAAAATATGGTATATGATGCAAAGGCTAAAGGTCTTATTATCAGTGGGCTTATCAAATCTATTTATCTTAAAGTATTGAGTTGCAAAACTGCTAAAGAGGTATGGGGCAAGCCTGAAAATATATATGCAAGGGACTCAAAGGTGAAATAAGCAAAACTTCAAATTTTCATGGCAAAATTTGAGCAACTCAAAGTGAGGGAAGATGAAGATATTGCTGCATATTTTTAACGTGTTGATGAAACAACAAATACATTGGAAGGTTTGGGAGAACCTGTTGAAACGAAAATTGTTGTCCGAAATATCCTCAGAACATTGCTAGCAAGATTTAACCCTAAGATATCTGTCTTGGAAGATAGATCGAATCTGACCAATCTTAGCATAGATGAATTGCATGGAATTCTTACACCATATGAAATGAGGATTGAAGAAGAGGATGGCACATCTCACTTAGAAAGAACATTTGCCGCATCCAAGAAGAATAGTAAGGACAAGCAGACTCCGAAAGAAAAAACTTGAAATTGTAAGGATGAGGAAAAGGAAGAAGTTGAAGAAGAATCTCAGATAAAGAGTTTTCCTATTTCTCACGGAAAATGAGAATAGGTACGAGAAAATTAAAGGTAAACGTCCATTAATATGTTTTGATTGTGGTGAGGCTGGGCATTTTGCAACCAAATGCCCTCACAAAAATGAGGTTGTTACAAAAGGAAATAAAAGTCCCAAGAAGTTCAACAAGCAAGGAAAGAAGAAATGGTTTAAGAAAAGTTTCTTCTCCAAAGAAGATAGCTACTCATCTGAAGAAGATAGTGATAACAAAGAAGAATTCAATGGAAGATTATTGTTTATGGCCAAGCACAATAAGCAAGAGGCACTTGACGTAGAAGGAGACGAAGAAGAAGAAATGACTGAGGTTGAATTTGAAACTGAAGTGATCAAGGTTATCAAAGAGCTCAAGGCCAAGAAGAAGCACATCAACACTCTTGAAGACAAATTAAAGACAGAAAGGGAACAGGTCCTAAATCTTAAAATCAAGGTTGAAGAATGCAAACGAATTGAAGAATCACTCAAGAAAGAATTAACAGAAAGCAACAAGGAAAGAGAATCATTGGCAGTTGAAATCGTTTCTTTACGAAAGGAAGTAAAAAATGGAAAAACTCTTCAAAACTACGCCAACAACTCAAAAACTTTGGATGAACTCATCAACAACCAACAATCATGCAACAACAAGACAGTGATAACGAAGAAAAAATCGAAAAGGAGTCAAGTCCTTCTATGACAACTAAAGAAGATGCATATGAAAAATCTACAAAGCAGGTAGATCTCCTAGCTAGATCGAGAGATCAAGACTCGCAGGAAGAACCTTGGAAGACAATTCCTCAAAGAAGATTTCCTCCCAGGTATCAACCTATCTTTTATGGTCATTGTTATTCATGTGGAAAGTTTGGACATAGAGCTTCAGAATGTCGCATGTATGTTTGGAATGAATATAATTCCAGGAGATCTCTCAAAAATGGATATTCCAAAACTCAGCAGAATATCAACGAATTTGATCATTTGAGAGATGATGTCGAATGTTACAAATGCAACAATTTTGGAATTCTCGCAAAATCATAATGAACAAGTATGGAAAAGGAACATTGAAAGGTGTGCTCTCGCTCTCAAGGCTCAAAGCAACAAATACGTATGTTATGTTGATAATGGTTGCTCAATGCATATGACTGGAGATAGAAATAAGTTCATATCCTTGAACAAAAAGAAGGATGGAACAATGTCTTTTGGTAATGATGGGTCTTCAAACGTCATAGGAGAAGGTACGTCACTCTTGGAAGCAAGGATGCATTAACAAAGGATGTGTTGTTGGTTGAAAATATGAATCATAATCTGCTCAGTGTTGGACAGATGTGCGATCAAGGACACACGATGTTATTCAACTCGAAGACGTGAAATCAGGAAGGGCAAGTTTGGTAAAATTGTGGCTAGAACAAGCAGAGCTCCAAACGACATATATATTTTGGATGAGACACCTAAAGGGGGTTTCTTGGCAAAATAAGACAAGAGCTGGTTACGACACAAACAAATGGGACATATAAATTTCGACAATTTAGTCAAGATCAACAAAAAAGAAGCGGTTAGAGATATGTCAAAAATCTCAAAACCTACCAATATGATATGTGAATCTTGTTGGCACGACAAACAGACAAAAGTCAAGTTCAAGACAAAGGAACATTTTGGGTTACGTCCATTGGAATTAATACCTACTGATCTATGTGGTCCTATGAGAACAAAATGTTTAGACGGTGAATTATACTTTATGTTAATGAGATGATTACACCATAATGACAACTGTCAGTTTTCTAAAGAAAAAGTGTGAGGCATTCGAATGTTTCAAAATCTACAAGGAATTTGTCGAAAATGAAACCAATTTGAAGATCAAATGTCTAAGATCAGATAATGGCGGAGGATTCATGTCCAAAGCATTTCAGCAATACTGTGACGAACATGGAATAAAAAGGCAATTCTCAACAGCCAGAACACCACACATTCCTCGCTAAGAGGGAGTGTTGATTTGTGGTAGCATCGGATGTGCTCTAGCCATGAAAATTGGTGGAGAGACTAAAGAGCATGAGATCTCCAAGACCCAGAAATAGTTTTGGAAAATTCCATCCGGATGAAAAGTTATTAAAATAATTAATATTTTTAATGAGGTCCGAAGTCTAAACTTAGGAAAATAAAAATATTAATGGGTATTAATATATATAAGGGTGAGAAGCTTCTAAGAGACGAAGATCAAGTCTATTTTAATCTTACCCGTTGATTAGGGACTTAATCTCGGCTGTTGATTCATCAACAAGAAAAGTATAAGAGAAGGCTTGAGGGTCAGTTGGAGATATACTGAGGGAGACCAGTCAGTTCGATTTTTGGAGCGGGGTTTGCTGAGAAATTCGAACTAGAGGTCTGGATTGCAGCAAGAGGTAGCGAGTACGGAGCTGAGAGGCAGGAACAGTGCCAGAGGATTAGCGTAGGATCAGTGCCAGAGGAACTACCCTCGACCTCCTCCTTGACTCTTGTCCAATCGTTCTAGGCACTTTTACTAGCTTTGTGATCATCCCTAGCTAGGCTGCGGTCTATTCCTCTCCTATGGCTAGCCTTAGCTAGACTATGGCTAAGCTTCTAGACCATTCCAAACCTCGACCTAACTTCCTTCTGTCTGCAGTAAACTCCTTAGCCTCCCTGTTTTGGCCTCACACAGGTCTACACCTTACCCCTTGACCTTTGACTGCCTTGCCCTATCCACAGTGTCCAGCTCAGCCTCCTTGATGGGCATGTCTAGCTGCCTGAGCTGTTTCAGACCCTCGACCAAGCCTTCTCCTTGTTTGCGATAGGCCCTCAGCCGTCTCTTGTCTTCAAGAAACCCACAAGCCTCTTTGACTAGACCCTTGCAACCATCACAACCTTAAATAGGCATCTGCAAGGTGCTTCTAGGTCTGTGGCCTTTCTAGACAAACCAGTGTTGATAATATCGGTATTGGGAAAATATCGGCGAGGGTCCAGAAAATATCTTATTGGCAATATCGACAAATATCGGCAAGCATAAAAAATGCATAATATATTCATTTTTTGAAGATTTTTAAACATATAAAGCAATAACAACATGAAATAAACACATTGGCACATAAATATGAAGAAAACACTGATGATATATATGATGTCAAATAGAAATGATACATCAAAGGTGATACCAAATCCTGCTGATCCCTGATAATTGTCTATTCAAGGACTCAAATGTGGAGAACCAATACAAAATAACATCACATATATAAAAGTATCTCATCATCATGAGTTATATGTAGCATAACAAATAAAACTAGCAGCTATCTATCTGAAATCACTGCCCTCTCCCCCTTTTACAGGAAAACATGATGGGCTGTTTGTCAGGCCTGCCCCTAGTAGTAGGAGGCCCTGACCCTGCCTCTGCACCTAATGTCAAATAATGAGTGCTAGGTGTGGGGCTATGCTCTAGCAGATGGTGTTGATGTTGATGCTCCCGTAGTGTCCTCCTCTTCCTCCACCTGCTCCTCCTCTGAGTGCTGCTACTCCTCTGACTCCGAGTCCTCCTCTTGCTGCCCCTGCTCTAATGGATCATCTGCCACTGGCTCTAACCATGAAGGTGACTCCTCCAAGAGGGGCTCCTCAGACTCCACCCTGCACGGAGACAATACATCAATATTGTCTAATCTAAGTCACATGACATGAGGACACGAGACACGAAGGACACGTAAACACGAGTATTCAATACGAAACGCAACGACCTGGAAACAAGACATGGGGGACACGTTTTATATATATATATATATATATATATATATACCGAAATATAGTTTTTTATCCATATTAAATTGCAGGTTGCAGCTTATCTAATCAAATTAAAATATAATTACTTCTCAAAGTTCATTGTTCACTTTAAAAAAATAAATAGAATCAAAATTTACTATTTAGAAATTAGAATGTGATATGCTTGGTCTTGATTCTTGAATATTCAATGTTCATTGTTCATGTACAACTTACAAGCACATAAGAAAATAACTAAAGTCTAATCCTATTGATTTCCTCCACCCCTCTTGCAAGAAAATGCCATAGCTTTCCCTTTCCCTCTAGATGTAGATGCTGGTGCTGGTGGAGTTGGCAGTGGAGTTTGCTATGCTCTAGAAGCTGAAGTACTAGAAGTAGGAGCTATAGGAGGTAGACCACGTCCTCTACTGGTGGCAGGGGTAGCCCGGGCAGGTGGTGTCACCTGGAAACATTACAATCTCCCAATCCTGAAATCCTGAAAAACTGATAAGTCTGCTGGATTTTAAATGAAATCTAAAATTCTACTTTCTCCATATGAAATCCAATGAGGCCGGAACCACTCTCAAACATACTAAGTCATTTCATGGTAATGTTAAGAATTTAATTAAAAGGATGAAAATGAAGATTAAGGAGAATGTCACTTTTACTTTAAGAATTTAACATTACCATGAATAGCATATCAATAGTAGGGCCTAGAACACTCAAACCCTTCTTGGCAGCAACCACATAGCTCTCCCCTTCCTTCTCGAGCAATCAGAAATGAGAATGATATGAAAAAAACCAAAATCAGATTTTTATAGGCAGTGCAAAAAAAATTTATAGTCACCGGGCGATATTTTTGATTGTCGCGCGATATTTCCGAAATATCGGCGATATTTCGGAAATATCACGATATATTCGGCTCTAGAAAATATCGCGGTATTTTGTTGGCGATATTTCGGCTCGCTGAAAATATCACGATATTTCCGAATATCGCCGATATTTCAGCGATATTATCAACACTGAGACAAACCTCCTTTGCTACGGTCGACTTGGCCAACCTTTTGCTAGGGATTTGCCCTACCTCTTGGCATCTTTGACTAGGGAAAACCAACCCTTCATTTGCACAGATCAAATTTCCTAACTCGGCCTCACATTTTTTCTTGTGTCCTTCACGCACTTACTCGACCTCCCTCTAGCTGACTGCGACTCTTCTAGGGTTGTCTAGGCTATGTCTCTTCTAACCTCCTTGCACAAGTGAATTCCTTGTCAGTTGATGACTATAACCTTTCCTTGACTTGCATTTATACTTTTCCATAGGTCACTTAGGGATCCCCTTGGTTCATTAAGGTGTTGCCTACTCCACCTCTTAACATTAAATTAGAATATTAAATTCACCTCCTTGGTTCCAAACCCACTCCTTTGGGTCAGAGCCCCAAACTTTGGTACTTTGCCCACAAATCCTTGTTTTTGTGGGTTTTCTACCGTCCGAGCTACCCAATTTCAACACTCCTCTTAATGGGGAAGGTATTCCCATCTCTACATGGAAATGGCCCTGCGGCTGAATCTAATCGCAACCATGTCCTTTTAGAAGACCTAGATATTCAAAGACACCATACTCCTTGAAATTTCCAGCTCCATGATTTTTCCTTTTATGGCCATGACTTTCCTTTCATGTGCCATGTCTTCCCTTGCATGATCATGACTATCCTCGCATGTACCATGAATTTCCTTATGTGCACCATGTCTTCCTTTAATGGTCTATGACTTTCTTTGTTGAATTTTCTAAGTCTATCTGTTAGAAAATTAATCTGTATTCTGCTACTTTATTTCTTCTACTTGTTTAAATTCGAACAAGTTACTTAATAGATTTAAATACCGAAATAAACACAATACAGTCACAACATCTAGAAATCATCAACTAAAAGAAAACAAGAACACAAGTGACACCGTTATTTTTGGACAAATGTCCCGGAAAAACCCAATGCAGGAGAATCCGTGTAGCTATTTAGAGGGTTATATTATTATGTAGTCTATCTAAGTACAACTGGGTGCCTAACCGGCTCACCTGACAGAGAAAAATACACGGCAGCAATACCTCTATATTCGGAAAAGTATTCAGAAAACCTGTCCGATGAAACCCTCTCCGACACAACTGAAGCTTAGCACTGGCCCTTCTGGCCTCCTGCTAACCTGCGTCAGCCCTCTGACCCTCTGCATCAACCCTCTAAGGCATTGCACAGCCTCTGGGACCCTATGCGTGGATGACGCAGTCCCTCTGGCCTCTGCACTGTCTCTGTTGGGCTCTTCGTAGCCTGGACTGGTTGCTGCTCTCGCTCTCTCTGCTTCTGCATTGGTCTCTCACTATTGTCTCTGCCTCTTTGCCTCGTACTCACTGCCCCTCGCTGCTGATCACTGATCCAACTTTGCTTAACAACCCTGCTCTAGCAAAATGAATGATTGATCACTCGGGTGTATTTTCCAACTAACCCTCAAGCCTCTTCTTATACTTTTCTCATTGGTCCATCAACGGTTGAGATTACATCTCTAATCAATGGCTAAGATTAGATTTGGCTTGATCCATGACTTTTGGAACCTTCTAACCTAGTTTTATATTAATACCCATTAATATTTTATTTTTCCTAAGTTTAGACTTAGGAACTCCATTAAAATATTAATTATTTTAATATCTTCCAAACTGGGTACAATTTGTCCAAACCATTTTTGCGCCTTGGAGATATCATCTGCTTTAGCCTCTCCACCAATTTTCATCGCTAAAGCACATCTGATGCTACCCCAAATCAACACTTCTTCTTAGCGAGGACTGTGCTCTAGTAATGCTCCTCACTGAGTATCACTCTGGTTATCCAACACCAGTCCTTGTGCTGATGCTAGGCCTCCTCACCCAACATCCTCTGCACTACTGCATCCTATTTTGTTGTTCATGGCCCTGCCATTGTCACTGCTACATCTATACGACAACTCCCTCTGCATCCGTACAACAACTCCCTTTGCATCCATGCTGCTGCTGGTCCATCCTCCCAACACTGCATCCCCCTCTCATCATGCAGAATCGTGCTACTGCATATTGCTATTGCACTGCAACTTAGGTACTGAGAAGTAAGTAACTAATCCACCCAACTTCTGACATCCCTGTCAGGCTAGAAACATTCCCGATGCTGAAGCTCCCTTTGCCGCTAACAAGTGCTCCCTCTACTGACTTTTGTGCTGCTGTAACAACTGCCTTCATCTCGCATTGTTGCAAACCTCTCTGTGACATCCTACCCCGTTGCAACACTCCCGTGCCTCTCGCACTGTCACAGCCTACTAGCCTCGCGCTGCTCGGGGACTCTTGCACTATAGCACTCTCTGCTGCTTCATCCGCATCTGTCTCTACCTACATCCGCTAGTCCTGCTACTCCTCTTCGGGGCTCCCGTAGCAAGGTATAATCCAAGAGGTTGGGTACCTCAAGGATCCTGCCCCTCATCGCTTGTAGTCCTCCTGACTACAGCTCGATGTCTCCCCACTTCTTCTCAAGTGGCACATGAGCACTCACGGTACAATCGTCATCCTCCTCAACTTCTTTCTCCACCCTCACTGGCACTACCTTTGAGTCAAAAGCCTCTCCCTTACTCTTCTTCCTCGGACACTGGTTCGCACAGTGACCCAGTTCCCCACAATGGAAGCACTTGACCTTGGAGAGATCCTTCTTCTTCCTCTTCTCCTGCTTTCCCGCAGATGCTAGAGTCGCATCCTCCTTCTCTTCCTTCTTGATCCTGAACCCTTTGCCGCTACTCCCTGCGTTAGTCAGCCCTCTGATCTCTTCTTGACGAAGAGCCGTCCACAATTCTTCCCAATCCGAAAGACTTGTCCTGCCCAGTATGCTCTGAACAAATGTCTCCCAATCCTCGGAGACTGTGTTAAGTGCAGTCCTTACCATCAACTCCTGATTCGGTGTGGCCCCTATGGAGTTAGTTGGTCACGGATCTCCTTCAACTGACCAAGGAAGACATCTATCTGCTCTCCCTTCTGCATCTGGTATTACTTTAGCTGATTCTCCAAGAGCAACTTCCTCTGCACAGAAGTATGCTTGTACAATGTCTTCAAAGTGTCCCACATCTCCTTTGTCGTTTCCTTCTCTGCAATATGTGGGACCACATGATCCTTGACTCCATCAAGGATGATACACTTTGCCTTAGCCATTGCCTCCTCGTACCTTTCATTAGCTACGAGTCAACTGGGATAGCCATCACTCTCAAGGTGAAGCCCTTGATACGATGTCTGTCTAGAATGGACAAGATCCTGTCCTTCTAGACCACAAAGTTGGATTCTCCATCCAGCCTGTCCTGATCTCTCAGCCTGTTCACGGCCATCTCGCTGCTCTTCTATCGACTCCTTCGAGTCTCTCTACTTCCCACTTGGAAGTTCTCGGTTCGACTCCTGCTAAGTCTCTCTACTTCCCGTCTGGAAGTTCTCGGTTCGACTCCTCTGAGTCTCTTTACTTCCCGTCTAGAGGTTCTCTTCTGGACTCCCTTTGAGTCCGATTTCCCTCCTGGAAATCCTTTTGCCAATTGTCAAGTTGCTCCTCTCCGATCGTCTGTGCAACTGCAACACTGATCCAGATTCCTTGGCTATAAATGCGCCTCGGTAACAACTCCCTCTACCTTGGTCTTGCACTGTTAGGTACTGTTCTAACCACAGTACCCCACCAACATTGCTCCTGTAAACTGCCCACAGCTTCCTTTGCCCCAACAACTGAAGGATTGAGCCTCTTGGCTCTGCGCAATCCCGACACCGGCAAATCAGCTCCCCTAGCCAATTGCCTCAGCCCTCCTAGCTTCTGTGTGGCTCTGTGTGAGCCTCTCTTTGCCCTCCTCATACTCTGCGTTGGCCTCTCTCTGGCACAGACTGATGACCTATGTTTGACGGGTTCACGAACCTCAGGGTGGGGTTCTCGAACCCGTACCGGGTTCTTGAACCCAAGTACCAGATTCAGGTACGGGTGCTTCTGAGAAGAACCCATAAGAACCGGGTTCTCCATTAAAAAAAATTGGGCTCTTTTGTCTTGATGGGTATAGAGAACCCTGGTGATGGGTAATTGGAACCCCAAAAATGGGTTCTTTGGGGTTCTTCGTGGTTCATTTTAATTTTAATTTTTTAATTTTTAATTAATTTATTGGACTTCCCCTAATATCCTATGTAGCTAGTTCATCTTGCGAGAGGAATTGGAGTACTTGTGCCTTTATCCATTCAATAAAGAGAAATAGGTTGGGCTCAAAGAAAGCAGAGAACTTAGTGTACATTCATAGCACACTTCATCTCATATCTCGAAAAGACCCTGGGTACAAGGAGGGTCCTTTCAAGAGATGGGACCAATACACAGATGATGCTGTGTGTGTGGATGAGGAGATACGACCAGATGGCCTTATTGAGCTACCTCCAGTTCTTATGGATGAGCAAGAGCCTCAAGATGAGAGTGATTCCTACCTGGAGAGCATGCTAATTGAAGATTTGAGTGATGCTAATGACATGGATGTTGATGACATGGCTTGAGGAAGCCATTGTTCACTATTAGCTATTTTTATTTTAGTATTTTAAAATTTCCTAGTTCTTGTTTGGACATGCCTTAAGGAAAATTTTGAATGTACTATGACAATGGACATATATCATGATTCTTATTAATATGTAAAGTTGTAAACTCCAATTTGCACTTGATATCAAACTAGAAATTTTGAAATTTCATTGTGAACGTTGAATGTTCAATGGCGTGCATGTTTAAATATTTAAAGTTTAAATCATAAATATTTTAGTTTTCTTGTTTAAAGTTGAAAAATGTACAAATTCATATATATTATAATTTATATAATATAATATTTATATATTATATATATAATTTATAATATACCCTTGACGAACCCATGCACCCTGTTTCAAAAAATGACGTCCCCGTCCCCGTACCTGTCCCCGAACCCACATTTCCTGGCAACATAGCTGATGACGCAGTCCCTCTCCGTCAACCCTTCCTCCGTCGCTTCTGCAAAGATCAAATACTGTCATTCGAGACCACTAATTCTTCTGCAAATGCTCTGCTCAGCGGATGCCTTTAGTTCTCCTGTTATATGTAACCATGCTTTGATACCATGTTGAATTTTCTAAGTCTATCAGTTAGAAAATTAATCTTATTTTGTTGGTTTATTTGTTCTACTAATTTAAATTCGAACAAGTTATTTAATACATTTAAATACCAAAATAAACATAATACAATCACAACATCTATAGATCATCAACTAAAAGAAAGCAATCACACAAGTGACACCGTTATTTTTGGACAAATGTCCCCGGAAAAACCCAATGCAGGAAAACTGGTGCAACTATTCAAAGGGTTGTATTATTATGCAGTCTATCTGAGTACAACTGGGTGCCTAACCGGCTCACCCGACAGAGAAAAATACACGACAACAATACCTCTATATTCGGAAACAGATATTTAGAAAACTTGTACCACGAAACCCTCTCCGGCACAACTGAAGCTCAACGTTGGCCCTTCTGGCCTCTGCATCAGCCCTTTGAGGCACTGCACAGCCTCTGGGACCCTCTGTGTCACTCCAGCAGCCTCTGCATGGATGACGCAGTCCCTCTGGCCTCTGCGCTGTCTCTGCTGGGCTCTGCGTAGCCTGGATTGGTTGCTGCTCTCGCTCTCTTTGCTTCTGCGTTGGTCTCTCAGTATTGTCTCTGCCTCTTTGCCTCGTACTCACTACCCCTCGTTGCTGATCACTGATTCAACTTTGCTTAGCAACCCCGCTCTAGCAAAATGAATGACTGATCACTTTGGTGTATTCTCCAACTGACCCTCAAGCCTCTTCTTATACTTTTCTCATTGGTCCATCAACGGCCGAGATTACATCTCTAATCAACGGCTAAAATTAGATTTGGCTTGATCCATGACTTTTGGAACCTTCTAACCTAGTTTTATATTAATACCCATTAATATTTTATTTTTCCTAAGTTTAGACTTAGGAACTCCATCAAAAATATTAATTATTTTAATATCTTCTAAACTGGTTACAATCTGTCCAAACAACTTTTCGGCCTTGGAGATCTCATGTGCTTTAGCCTCTCCACCAATTTTCATGGCTAGAGCACATCCGATGCTACCCCAAATCAACATTCCTTGGATGCACCACAATTGTCCTTGCATGGTCCATCACTTTCCTTGCATGGCTTGGAAGACTCCACTCTATTGCTAGAACCCTGAATGTTAGACTTCCACTGGGGGGCTGATGCTCCTTTGCAATCTCCCTATGAACCCAAGCTCCCTCTGAGCCTACACACCCTCCCATGGCTCACTCTGCTTTCCCTCCTAGAAAGTGCTGCAACTAAGCTTTTGTCCTTTTGAGGTCAGTCTCGAGTTGCGATTAAACACTGGGCCTAGTCCACTCAACTCAACTCCGCAAGTGTCATCATCCTATTGGGTCAAATACCTCGTATGCACATGGATCCATTGCTGGATGTGCAACTTTGTAACCCAGTGAAGATACTATCTCATAATCAACTTGCCATTCACACAAAGCTACCTCATCCATGCCAACGCATTTTTTGCCAAGGCACCTAAGATGTCTCAACTTACTTTAAGGAGTCCACAGAAGTCCATCAACGGTGTTGGCAAGCCGCCACTCAACATATTGCTGTGCACAAAGTTCTCCACCAATCCACCAGAACTCCCACACTATCTCATCACTAAACCAATCAAGACCACATCTCCATGTTCTCTGCTGAACCTTCTACTCCATGTCTAGCCAACTCACTAGGCAATACTGCTGGTTCCCCCAACAGTCTAACAGCTCCCTCCTAGAGCTGACACCTGCACACACGCCGATCTAGCTGCGCTTCAAAGTAGCTCTGATACCATGTTGAACTTTCCATGCACCCTAGGTCTGGTCTATGCCATAGCTAGGAACACAAACACACCTAGCCTGGCTTTACAATGGAACCATATGATTTGAAATTTGTAGGGAATATCCTGTTCAGTTATCCTGCATTTCGAAGATGATACTCGTTACAAATTTGTTGGTGCTCATTATAGTGCCTGACCTGATAGGGATGTTGGGTAAGGCATAAAATAGAAATTGACCTTGAGACCTCCTGCATGAAGCTCAAAGCACTCAAAGCACTCAAGCTAGCCCATAGGGCTAAGTATGGATTAAAATATCTCTATGCTTTTTTTATCTTTATGCTTTTATATATTTTTATGTATTCCATATATGGGGCATGGTCCCTATGTTAGGGAGCTTCCTGTCCCTTGTGACATCCTCTGAATTTTGTGGATCTCTTCACACATCATTGAAACTTGGTGTAACATTGGTTTAAGTTTACTTCCGCTGATATTCAGCAATTACCTTGTAATTGTGGAACACAATGTTCTATTTGACTTCCATCTCTGTTTCTCAATTGTTGTAAACCATGTCAGGATATGTCAGTCAAGGATTGACAGTGGAAACAAGATATACCAGTAACACAGGTTGTGCATCTGAATATGGTCTGAGTCTTGAGATATGTATTTCACTATTGGTTCTAGAAGGAATATCATCTTGTGGCAGAAATGTGCCTGCAATGAGTTCTGTCAATTGATATTAACTTGCTTATATTATATGGCCTTTGGTTTGTTAGGGAATATCTGATCTAAGGCAGAATTAATAGGTTGGGAATGTCACCGATGATGTATACTAACATTATTATTTCATAAATTGTGCAAATTGTCCCTTTAGGAAGGGGAAGAAGGGTGGCAGATGAGTCTTCATGGTAGTAAAACTGTAAATCTAATTAGAAAATATTATTTTTTCTTGTTTGCATTTCAAGCCATCTGATTTTCTTTCACTCACATTTGGAAATGGTGACCATACAAGAGCAAAAAAATGAAGATGGATGGTTATCGTTTACTAAGATATCATGAATATATATGCAGCAAAGCAGGCGGAAAGGAGAAATCACTGGTGATTGCTTTGGGAGGCCTCAACCTAGCTGGAGTTATTCTTTTGGGTAGCATGCTGAAGTATGTATTGTTAACTCTCGGTCCTTTCCTTTTGTCTGCACTTTTTGCATTGACACTGTATTCTTATATTTGTAACACTTATATTTCTGGCCTTACTTGAAGGGACATTGCAACTATTCGGGGAGGGTTTCTTTCATTTGTCACAGACGTATTTCCACTGCTTCAGGTCTTGACGGAAACCCTTTCTTGATAATGCATGATGGGTACCTTGCTATATAAATTTATAAGTGATATTTCTTTTTTGTTTGTTTGTTTGTATTGGAACCTAAAAATTGTTGTATGTTAGTCTTAAAGATTGCGATAAGTACTCTAGAATGGAGTAATTTAGTGTACTAGGTTAATTTTTCCCTAGGTTTCCTTTCACATCCAGATTGTTATTTACAAATTCCCTTCTAATTTGCAAAGTAGCATTTAGTACAAAATTTAAAACTTAGTATCCACAGTAGTAATATGACAGAGTATTTCAGTTCAACCAAACAAACAGTAATTAATTGCATTTACTGTTCAAATAAGCTAACCAGTCCAACACAACTTTTAGTTCCCAAGTTCTAGAATTCAACAGAAGGAACTACAAATCCATCAATACAGCAATACTTCAAAACAGTCTAATTGCCCTGGCTTGCCTGGGTTCTGAGCCCTCTGTTCTATCCAATTCACTTCCCAGGTTAAGATACATGACAATTCAGGATCCCCACAATCCTCAGCCCACCCCAAGCAGGGGTTAGGTTGCCTCAAACCCATATTTTGGGCCTCTGCGGTTCTGCTACAGATTTGTTCCGGATTACATATACTGCTCTACTTCAGCACAGGTTTTTGACGGTTCATTTAGCTCCCAAGTCATCTCAGTTCACATCCAGTGTCCAAAATTCTGCTCTCCGCTACAGCGAGGGTAATTGGCTTCCTTGTTCTGCGTCCGCCGATAATAAGAGCCTCAGAACAGAGATTTCTAGAACCCTAGTTATATATTCCGCTCCTTCAAAAAGGTGATTCCCTGCTACAGGAGGCCCAGCAAGGGCACACAATGCTTCAGACTTCAAAAAGTGAAATCTCTCATTACAGGGGCCTTGCGAGGGTGTCCTTGAGTGCACAGAACTTTGCTTAATCAGACATCCACCGAATTCCCGTCCTGTCTCAGAAGAGTAGAACGCTTGACAAAGAGCTGTTGCAAAATTCCTCTGCCTGTAAGAAATGAGTTTCTGTGGCCAGAACAAGAGAATAAACAAGACAAACTTCGCTGCCTCTTCAATTAGTCGTTCTGGGCCAAAACGAAGGTTCAGAGAGGGTTTCGTATTCCTTCTAGATATTCTTGTGCTAGACAAAAAATCCAGATCATAAGAAATTTCATTGCCTCCTCAGATGTTTTCCTGTGCCAAAATCAGAGTGAAGAAAGATGGAATATGTGTTAACTACAGTGGAACTTTCACCACCAAAATTGACATGGAACAAGGGGTCTTAAAACCCTTAGAGCTGATGCTCAAGAAACAATAAGATGATCCACACTTGATGATCCAAAATGAATTCAACCATCTTATATTTATAAATTTCCTAGAGTGGTCTCTTCTTCTTAATTGATTGAGTAAACTCCAAGCCCCAACTTTGGATTTCTTTGCCCAGCTGCCCCAAAACTTGCCCAACAGTGGGAATTTTGGGTTCTTTCCCCTTTATGGAGGACTATAGCCTACGGGGATTGATAGGCTACTTCATCCTGTAGGCAATTAATTTCCCAGGAACATTAAAAGTAATTTTATTATCATTGACAATGACACAAAAGGGCCATGCCACAAACAACATGTGGAAATACAAAGAGTTCTGCACTTATGTTTAATGTAATACAGCATATAACACCTGGTCCATTACAGAAATGGGTGTTATGCCAAATCCAGAATTCTGCACAAACTAGTATAACCCCATTAGCTATTCATGCACATATGTCACAAAATCCATTTCGGGAGATTTCAAATCATTCCCAGGACCAAAATATCTACATTCCAGTCGAACTAAGATATCCTAGTTCATGTCTGTTATGAACAATAGCTTGTGTTTTCTATGATGTCAATAACTCAGCAGATGTTTCTGCTTTCTCTGTCAATCTATTGTTTAATATATTTTCTCCTGTTGATCCCTGAGCAGGCACATTATCTTTTGTATTGATGGTTATTTTGATAATTGTCAACCCATACCCAATAAATAATAATATTGCCAGAATCTCAAAGAAGAGTAAAAACATCATGTTGGAGAATGATGTTCTTATTCACCAACAAAATTCATGGTTGCTGTATTATATGAATATCCTATGGATTAATCTCAACTTAAAGAAAATTATCACTGCACTCATGACCATATTTTTACTCCCACTGCCATCACTGAGGAAATGAAAGTAAGCTAGACACAGGGTATGTTGTTGCTTTCTGCACTTTCACAAAGCCTTTGATATTGTTCCAAGGCATCTAAAATTTGAGAGGCTCAAGGTATTGGGGCTCCCAGTGTTGGTGATCTCTTTGGTTATGGCTCTCTATAAGATGATTACTGGCAGGGGCTGTACTAAGATGCACAACATAGATGGCATATAGAACAACATAGGAGTCGAGCAAGGAATGTCCATTCTCAGCAATGCTCTCATTTTCAAAGTCCATGTGTGATACCGGTGTTGTGAAAATCGCGATAAAAAAAAAAAATCGCGATTTTTTCCCTCTGCCGATAAAATCGCGATAATTAAACGAAAAAAATCGCGATAAAAAGTTAAAAATTCGCCAGGGGGTCGCGACAACATAGTTTTATAACATTTTGTTGGGTTTTTCCATGCAATTTTTTTTGAAAGAAACAAATAATTTTTGAGTGGGGCAGCTTAATGATCAAGTCTAGGCCCTAGTATGGATATGCTATTCATGGCGATGTTAAGAATCTTAATGTAAAAGGATGAAAATGAAGATTAAGGAGAATGAAGATTAAGTAAAAAGATGAAAATGAAGATTAAGGAGAATGTCACTTTTACTTAAATTTTTAACATTACCATGAAATGACTCAGGATGTTTGAGAGTGGTTCCAGCCTCATTGGATTTCATATGGAGAAAGTAGAATTTTAGATTTCATTTAAAATCCAGCAGACTTATCAGTTTTTAAGGATTTCAGAATTGGGAGATTGTAATGTTTCCAGGTGACACCACCTGCCCGGGCTACCCCTGCCACCAGTAGAGGACGTGGTCTACCTCCTATAGCTCCTACTTCTAGTTCTTCAGCTTCTAGAGCACATCAGACTCCACTGCCATCTCCACCAGCATAGGCACCAGCATCCTACATCTAGAGGGAAAGGGAAAACTGTGGCATTTTCTCGCAAGAGGGGCAGAGGAAATCAATAGGATTAGACTTTCATTTTATTGTATATGACATTATGACATGATGAGATACATTATCATATTTTTTGTTGATATTTTGAGGTTGAGTTGGGACTCAAGAGTCAGGACTTACTATTCAGGACATGATTCAATGTTATGTGTGATTTTAGCGCTAGAAATGATATTAAACATCTTATATATTAGTTTTTTTTATCATATTTATGTGTCAATGTATTTATTTTATGTTGTAGATAGTTTAGATATTAAAAAAATTGAAAAAAAAATGAATATTTTTGTACCAAACGATTTTTTCCCGATAATTCCGATTTGTTCCCCGCGCTGATTTAATCCCGATCACGATTTTCACAACATTGTGTGATACATATGGTTTCCTCGTCTATAGGTTTTACATTTCCATTGCTTGCTGGTAACATTGTATTTCCTTGAAGTTGTTAAATGATGCACACACTCACTAGCAAAATATTGCATAGAGAGAAGAGAGAGAACATGATATATTGTACTTGATGATAGTGCAATATGTTGAATGTCAATACACAAGGGGAGAGAATGTTTGGTATCACGATTTTGTTAGAATTTACTGAACCTAGCACCCGATATTTGGTTTCCAACAGTTATTTATTGAACAATTACATGGCCAGATTCCTAACACAAAAAATATAGCAGAAGCAAAAATTTGACCTCAATCACATACACAAACATATTTATGCCCAAATTATTCAATTCTTCATTAATAATTAATCACAAAACTTACTTGGGCACCCATCCTGGGATAATGGCCCAACTAAGAAAATATAGATTACAAAACTCTAGATCTGATCCAGCAGATCCACTTTCTCACATATCTGGATCTCTAGCCTCTACACTCTCTTGGACCCAACACACGCTCACTCAGATGTTGCTCTCAATCTTGTGCTACTATTGTGTCTTCTCCTCACCTTAGCCTCGCTTTTATAACTTCACATTGAGCCAAAACCCTAATCCTAACCCTTGCCCTAATCACAAAATGATGGACAACTAAGATTAGATCTTGCCTCCCTTGAGATCAACGACTAAGATTCAAACTTAATCACTAAATTAAGTAATTTACTTTATCTAAGTTTTATTTTAGCTCAATAAGCAAACGTATAATTATGTGCTTTTTCCTAACTTAAACTTAGCCTAAGGTACATCAACAAATATTCTAAAGTGATATGTGGGTGATTTTTGCACGTCTAGACACAAGGCTTGTGCAGAAGTACATGCCCGAGCTACAAACTTCAACACTCCCTCGTAGCAAGCGAGGCACTTCTGGAAGAACCTCCTCCACTTGAGTCCATCTCCAAGCCCATCTTAGTACTTGTAGCGGCTCCCTTTGACACTGAAGCCTATCCTGCTACCTAACTTGAAATGAGCTGAGAACTTGTAACATCTGGCCATTCTCTGAGGATTCTGCTCTTGAGCATCCATCAATGTCATATCATATCAACTGAGTCTCTTGATAGAATCAGAAGAATCACTCTTCCTCGCCACTTGTTCCCTCTTAGTAAATGACACTGATCCTATATCCAAGATCCCCTCGAATACACTCATAGGTTGTCCCAAAAATGTGTATCATTGCCCCTGTCTGATGCCAATCACTATAGCTACATCCAAGGTCACTCTCTTTGAATATAAAAGCACCTCTCCATCCCAAAACCAAACTATATATCTATCATCTTCCAAGGCCGATACTGAGAGCATGTGTACCATAAGCCCTAGAACAAACAACATCCTTGTCACTGTCAAAAGTCCTCCTGACTCTTGCTGGAATATGACACATCCTATCCCCTTCAATGCATGCATGGTACTAGCCCCACTAAACACATTGTAGTTTGAGCCTATCTCTGAAATATTGCAGAATACTGACCTCATCCTTGTCATGTGACTGAATGCTCTATTGTCCACTAGCCATAACCCAATTTCGACGACTGCCTCACACAACCCTATCTATATCCCTATTGGCTTTGGCTTCCTGCTTGTTGGGTGTCCTTGTGGGTCATTGTTCTGCTACATGATTGTTGGCGGTTGTGCCATCGCGGTGATCAGTGGAAACTGTGCCCTCCAAACCCTTGTCACTTCTGTCGACCACCTGTCCCACTACTAGTGGTCGTTGGTCCATCTACACAGTGACGCTGTAGAATGTCTCCACTGCACTCTATCTCTCAGCGGCCACCCAACGTGCTGCCCTCTGTGGTGATCTCCTCCACCCGATGCCCTCACGATTAGTCTCCTTGTGTCTTCACCTTGTGTGGGTGGGTGTTTTAGGGTACCACTGTTCGGCTGGTGGGTCGGTCAACCTAGTTGCTGGTGGGCTTGGCCAACGACTAGCTGGCTTGGCTCTCGGCCACCCATGACTGGTCCCACTTTTTCCTTGTTTTTATTATTTTTTTCTTAAAAAAATGATGCCAACCACTTAGAGATTTGCCGTAAATACAAAAAAATCTCGCCATTGTAAAAATAAAATATTCTAGTTTGTATGATCCCAGCCAACTTGGCTTTGACAATCTAATATGAACCCGACTCTTGCAATTCCGAGATTGATTTAGAGTTTGAGCTCTAATACCATGCTAGAATTTATTGAATCGAACACCCGATATTTTGTCCCCATTAATTATTTATTGAACAAATACACGACTAGATTCCTAACACAAAAAATATGGCAAACACAAAAATTTGATCTGAATCACATACACATAAACATATTTATGCCATTAATAAATTAATCACAAAACTTACTTGCGCTCCTATCCCCGGACAATGGCCCAACTAAGAAAATACAAATTACAGAAATCTAGATCTGATTTAGTAGAAATGCTCTCTCGCATACCTGGATCTCCAGCCCCTCTACACTTTCTCGGACCCAACATACACTCACTGAGGTGTTGCTCTCAATCTTGTGCTTCTATTGTGTCTTCTCCTCACCTTAGCCTCGCCTTTATAACTTTACATTGAGCCAAAACCCTAATCCTAACCCTAACCCTAATCTCAAAGTGATGGACGATCGAGATTAGATCTCACCTCACTTGAGATCGATGGCTAAGATTAAAACTTAATCATTAAAGTAAATAATTTACTTTATCTAAGTTTTATTTTAGCTCAATAAGGCAACATATAATTATGTGCTTTTTCCTAAGTTAAACTTAGGCTAAGTTACATCAAGTATTCTAAGGTGATATGTGGGCGACTTCTGCATGCCTAGACACAGGACCTGTGTAGAAGTACCTACTCGAGCTACAAACTTCAACAAATTCCTATCCAATTGCTTTCTTGCATTTAAAGAATAAGTTTTACCTATTCTAACATAATATTATTTAAAACTCATGAATATTATTTTATGTCACTTATTAGCTAATGTACAAAATTGATAATCTTATGACCATTATAAAATAACTCTTAACACCATCCCTTAATGATCATGTGGAAACCAAACACAATCCATAACACAAACTTATCTAGACCAATCTCTTCAAAGCAACTGTTTACATCTTATCTCTAAATTGTGCAGCTTATCAACTAAAGTCAAGTTTACATGTTCAATCCCCACGCAGAGGCAAGAAAGAAGCTGCAGAAGATCAAAGAGCATTGGCTCAGGGGGAGCTACTTTGATGAGCAGTGGCAGGCAACAATTGGCAGCCTTAGAAAGGAAGATTGCTGAGCAAATGAAAGGCTTGCATCTTAGGTGAAATACCCTTTTTTCACTTAAGTTGTGAGTTTGATTATGCCTTGCAGTCTTGTGTTTATGAAACACAATTGGTGTAAGCTTTCAATGTCCTTTAGTCTTTCAATTAGTATCACTAATGGGAATTGATAGTTTGGGCTCATGTGGAGTAACCTTGTGTGCAAATAAGACATTTCTTTTTGAGAGAAAGCATTAGAGTTTGCCTAGTACATTGTTCCATTTGTATCTTTTCTTTTGGTGCAATTGGTATTAGTTGAGCCACAGTCCCTATTATAGAAGTATGATCTCAATGGGCTAAGTGGAGATGCTTAAATGAAGTGAGCACAATCTCGGAAGTAGTAGCAGCAATGAAGTGCGAGCAAAAATGCATCATCATTAATTGGTATTAGCAATAGTAGCAATACCATGAGCAGATTTAATTGGTATCGATTTCTTTTAATTGATACAAAAGATGCATCAGTGGAGAGAGTACTCAGCTAGCAGCCATAAGATGTCCAAGACTAGAGCCATTCAAATCAGAGGCAATATATGTTCATGGGGAGCATATCACATATGCTCAATTTATCGAGTAGCAGCAGTGATGAATCCTTGAAGAGATGTCTAAAGAGCAGAATGCACAACTAGACTTTGGTCTCCACAGCCAGTGATTGCATGGGGAGAAAAATGTAGCATTGTAGCCCCTTTCCATTGATGACAAAATGGGAGAGAATTTGTGAAGAAACTATGATGCCCTGCGCAGAAGAGTGAAAGCCGTTGGTTGTTCATGCAAAAAGATGTGTGGAAGTAGCATGAGGTTTGGCCATCAAAGTGAAGATAAGAATGAAGTGTTGCCATCAATACCAAAGGGGGATATTGTTGGACAGTTGGCATTGTCTGGATGGCCAGTAGCCTAGTGAAGATATTTGCAAGTGTATTGGCATTGATGTCAATAGTCATGCTGGGGAGATGTGTTGAGCAGTTGGCATTGCCTAACTATTGGCAAGGGTGTTGGCATTGATGTCAACCAAACTAGCTTGGATGGTTGTCACTGTAGATGTTGGCAGTGATAGCCTAGGAGGAATCCCATGGTTGTTCATGGCACAGATGGATTCCTATGATAGCCGCAAGATTTAAGTAGAGAATCATCATAACAGTAAGCTTAGTGGAAAGGCCATAAAATGATGATTGAGTGTTTAAGAGGAATCCCATGGTAGCTGATGGCTTCTTGTAGAAAATCATCACAGTAACAGGCTTACTGAAGAAGCCATAAAGTGATCACCATGGTGGTTGTGAGCTCAGCTGTCCGAAGAGTTAACGAGCAGATGATTTGCAATGATGTCCCAGATGAAATCCCATGGGAGCCACAGGATTTGTGTCAAGAATCATCATAGTAGCAAGCTAACTGGAGAAGCCATAAAATGATGACTTTGGTGAATGGGAGTTCAAAATTTCATGCACAGGAAAGAGAGTCAAGGAGAAAAATAGTATCAGAGATTTTGCAGCAATTTTGTAGGCAGCAGATGGGATCAAAGCCTACATTGGACCCTCTCCATTGGACAATGCTCTGGAAGAGCTTTCTAATAATATGTGGAAGTCCAAAAATGGACTCCTGAGTCAAAAGTTATGGCTTGCCGATGTTTAGGGACTTCAAGTCCTAAGAAGGCTGGCATATCGAAGATCAGAATATCGAAGGTCAACATATCGGCGCATCAAGATATCGGAGCCCTAGAGATCAGCGTATCCACGCATCAGAATGGCAGAGATCGGCATATTGGTGATATTGAAATGTTAGAAGTGCGGTACATCGGAGCAGGCCGTATCAGAGGTTGGAGGATATCGAAATCTCGAAGGTCGATGTATCGGAACATCGACATATCGGAACTTCTTCAAGTGAGGAACTTCTAAAAGGGTTGTGATATCAATAAGTGTTGATAAGCCTTTAAAAACGTCGAGGAATGCCAAAAGATTAATAACAAAGGATTTCAACACAAAACCAAGGATGACAGGCTCTCTTCTCTCTCTTCCAGCAGGACACATGGCAGTGCATGAATGGCTCCGATAAAGCTATAGTGGCAGCTGACATTAGTGTGACGTGGCAATACGTAGGACCAGTGTTGAAAATATCGGTATCGGCAAAATATCGGCGAGGGTCCAGAAAATATCTTATCGGCAATATCGGCGAAAATATCAGCAAAATATCGGCAAATATCGGCAAGCATAAAAAATAATTTTTTCAAATTTTTAAATATAGCCGATATTTTGCCGATATTTTCAAAACAGAAAATATCGCGATATTTTCTCGGCGATATATCGTTTTGGCGGAAATATCGCGATATTTCCGAATATCGCCGATATTATCAACAGTGCGTAGGACATGTGGAAGGCATATTTAATCGTATTGGGTGGTCTAATGGGCCAAAATTGGGTGACATGTGTCACCTCTAAGGAGTCGCCACGTGGCAGTGATGACGTCATATCGGAAGTCGGCGATTGGAGGATTGAAGATATCGGAACTCTATAAAAGTTGAACTGTTGAAGTGTTGAAAAGTTCCGATATAGAGGGCTTCCGATATGGGTTGGCACATGATCATAAGAGCTCAACGAACCAAGGGCGCAAAGTAGTTAACAAAGGGAGAATGGCCCCCAACAGAGTCTGAAGGCTTAGCACCTTAATGCTAAGTGGCAGGTCACAACTAGTGGTCCTATGATGAGAAATGTTGTGGGGGCTAAGTAGAAGGAGCCAAGAGGGAATCGAAACTTTGTAGAAGTTATGATACAAAGGGGGCTCCGATATGGCATTTCGCTGATGGTCATGGGCTTGGTCATATGAGACAGTAAACGTTCAGGGAGTTAAGCCCCAAAGGACTGAGGAATATCAGAACATTGCACCACTGTGGAGTAACAATGTGGAATTTCTTCAATAGGATAGTACAAAGAATCAAAGGCATATGGGTCGGCAGCTGCGAGATTGAATGCAGAAGCAGATGAGTTGGTTTCAGGATTAATGGCGACTGTCAAAGATTATTGGGTCAAGGCAGCAAGGACCATGATCTTCAGGAAAGAGTGTTGAGTCTGCTTTGAGGTGAGACAAGCCATCTCCATGCTTCGATGTACGTCTCAGTGAATTAGGTATATGAATGGGTCGGTTACTGAAGAACAAATGTTGATCGATAGAGCTGGTTCATGGAGTTAGATGGAGTTGCAAAAAATTCTGAGACAAGGCAACGAGGACAATGATCCACAAAGAAGCCATGTTGATGTACAACCAAGACTGTGTGAAACCATGAATAAGCATGGAGAGCCTCAGTGACAGGAGAGTTGTACACAGAGAGGATTGTGTTTGGTTGGAGTGTGCAGGTGGACTAAGAATTAATTCTCAATATGGAGAAGACAGTTAAATGGCCATTCTCATGTTTAATGCATTGGTAGAGACCAAGTCAAACGCAATAGTAGAATGGAAAAGCAATGCTTAGGTACACTCGCGTAGTGTGAATACAGGATAGGAGTGGAAGCATCGATTGGCAGGCAGCAAAGGAATAAAACCCAGGAGCTCAGATGAGCAACATGTGGAAAGCAACATAGTGGCTAGAGAGCTAAGTGGAAAAGCTCTGTGTGAGTGTACTGCTGTGTAAAGTTGAGAGAGAGCTTGTTTTGTAGAGAAAGGCGAAGAGTTCCTATGCAGAGGTAAGAGACCCCGAGAGCTGCACTGTTGTATGAGAAAGCCGAAGGCGCCTGTGCAGAGTAAGAGGCTGAGAGCCGAGTGCATGCAGTTGAAGAGAAGAGAACAGAGAGGACTGTGTGGCCTGGTTGAGCTGGTGAATGCTGTGAGTGAAACAATGTTGCCGCAAATCAAGCAGAGGGCTAAGAACATTAGAGTGTTGTGAGGCGCTGTGATGAAAGATTGTTGTTGAGCAAATCAATGTGCTGCTACAGAGTGAGCAGAGCAAGCAGAGGTGCAGAGAGTGCTGCGTGGGCCGAAGGCTGTGAAGAGAACAAAGATGACATCAAGCAGAGTGGCTGCCAAATTACAAAGAACATTCAATTCCTATTTGAGTGCAGGTTGGAGCCTACATACTAGAAGTTGGTGCTTCCACCTCTAGTGGGTGTTTGAGAAGGCTTGGGGGTTGGTGCCTCTTGCACGTTGGTGCTTGCATAAATCCAAGGAGCTGCAAGTTGGTGCTTCTGGTACGCTAGACAGGGATCTACAAAAAGAGGGAGATGGTGCTTCTTGCTAGTGGGTGCTAACAAACAATCAAAGGGAGTTGGTGCTTCTTGTGAGTGGTGGCTCACAAAACAGATTGATGTAATAGAGTAGGTGCTCTTATTTTACATCAATAACAACAACAAGTTTCGTGGTTTTTTCCTGAAAGGGTTTCCACGTCAAGCCTTGTGTCTCATGTGTATGATGCTCATGGTGTGTGCTTGTATGTTGATTTCATATTGCTGCCATATTGTATGTTGTTGTTGATTATGTGGATGATTTCCAAGTTTGAACAAGAGAAGTAAATTGGCATAAAGAGTTAAAAATTAGCCTTAATACTGATTCACCCCCTCTCAATATTAACATTGCTTCCACAGTAACCACATTTTGGTACTATTCCTCCCACAATTTGGTGCTACTATAGGTTCGGTGTTACCACAGGTTGGTGCTACTATAGGTTCGGTGTTACCATAGTTCGATGCTTCCACAGTAACCATAATTTTGGTGATATGTCACAGTAACTTGGTGCTACTTCAGTCTCACAGTTTAGGTGCCATTTCAGTTCGATGCCACCACAGTGACCTCAATTTGGAGCCATCACAATGACTTCAGTTCAGTAGTATCACAGTGACATCAGTTCGGTGCTCTTACAGTAATAAGGTCTTGGTGGTATTACAATGATGATGTCTCGGTGCAAACACAGTGATAAGTGAAAAGAAGATCAAACAAGGATGACTTGATGGAGGAAGTCTCTAGTCTAGTAAGGGTCTTGGTCGTCTCATCTTGAATCTATTGAAGGAAGAATTTTGACTGGTTTTCCCCTAGAGTGGGGTTTTGCCCTAGCAGTGTGCCTACATCTTGTGTTCTCTTCTATTTGTTGCTTGGCATTAGTCTTGATGATAAGAAAAGATAATTAAAAAGATCTAATAATAATAATGAAAACATCACAAGTTAATGTCATAATAAAAAGGATTTCTAAACACTCTTCAGGTTCATCCCCTTCCTCATCATACATTGGGTCACTCATATGGGGACCACTATCCTCTTGTTCTTCTTCCCTTCTATTCCTTCTCCCCCTTGCCATCATGAAAACCAAAAGTGGAATGTGTTGAAGAATCTAGGGCATCTAGGTTATAATGAGATTCTTCTGACGATGATAACTATTTGTGAAGTACTTTTTACTTTTTTCTTATTAACACAATCTTCTCTTATTATTATTAGTGTGTGATCTCTTTCTTCATCAAACAGTTACCAAAATTAAAGAGACAAGAACACAAGATGTTGGCTCTTAGCCAGGGCAAAACCTCTCTCTCCTAGAGATGAAAACCCTTCTGCAAATTTCTCTTATTCAACCTTCAATTGACAAATGCCAAACCCTGGACCCTTGACTAGTAGATCCTCCAAGCATAAGACACAATCTCTCTTCCTTTTGTCCTTCAACCAATGCCTTCTTTTGCTTTGCACCTCAGTCTCTTCCTTCACACTTCTTCCGGAAACTGAGGGATCTTTTTCTGGCAACTGCAAAAACCATAGGTCTCCTTAGAGACCTCTTGTTTGGAGTCTTCCTTTCCTTCTCTACTTCGCTTGGCTATCTTCCCTTTCCTAGACACTTAGGCTAGGCAATGAGAGCTTCCTAAAGAGATACTTTCGAATTGAGGGGCCGATCCTCTTACCCTACTTCAGGTCTGATTTACACATGTGGCTGATTGTGGCACAAGATTTCCCTTCTAGCTTGCTCCCTTACTTCGCTTGAGGTGGGACCCACTGCGCTTGATTTGGAGACCTATTTGAGACCTCTTTTTGACCCAATCAAAACTTCTTGGGCGGCTACAATTTCTGACTTGTTGCAGCAGAAAAATGACCTTTTCTTTCACACGTGTGACAAAGAGGAGCTCTAAAACTGTCCCAAAACTTCAGGTTTCTTTCTTCTCTTCTTCATTGCCCTAGAGGCACCTTTCTTGTTCTTTTTCGAACATATTTCTTGCATCTCTTCTTTGCTGATTTCAGGGATCACTTGATGGTCTAATTGTGAAGTCAAATGGCCCTATATATAGGAGTTTGTCCCTCCTTTTGGGCCGACTTGAGCTAGTGACGCTGACTTGACTTGTCTTTGCCTTGGAGAATCACTTTTGACACATATCTTTGACATAATTACATAGGTTACATAGTGTAACATGCTCTCAAGGGGTCTTCAATAATTACATTGACTCTTTGACTTTCCTAGAAGCACTCAAACATGTGCTTGACCTATCAAATGGGAAAGAAACCCATTCTTGATAATTACAAAAATAATATTTATTTTTTTCACAAGTACAAAGATCAAAATTGCATTTATGAAGACCGAACCTAGTTACACTTTCTTCAACACTCTCTCTTAACTAGGGAGGTATTCATAAATCACTACAAGGTGTTTGGCCATTTTCAATCTAAAGAATTCACATAAGAGAAATTGTATTGGCAATCCATCTGTTATAGCATTATAGTAACCAACATTGTTTTGACAACAAGGCCATGACTGATAGCTCTATTGCTCAATAGATCAGAGCACAATGTTGGCGAGACCAATGACTATAGACACCTTCATCATTGTCTCTGAAGGTACATACCCACCTGAGCGTTCACTGAGTATGAACTTCTAGGACTATTCTTGTCTTGGGTTCCCAGACCTCAAAGTATATCAGTCCTCTTACCTACTCTTCTCTTGGATGCCCTACACATCCTCAAAGAGCATTGGATGCCAGATGATCCAATCCTCCATTCTTTCTTCCCAAGTGAAGACAAGAATGTTGTGTCTATCTCTCCCTCTTAACTAGGGAAGATGTGCCCATTCTTGTGAAGGAATGTGTTGAAATTTGGTACCGGAGGACAGGTGGTTCCCTTAGGCTTTGATCTTTGGCCTAGGGAAAAGTGTCCAAAAGAATTTAATTTTTCTCCTAAAGTGACTTTATAATTTTATAAAGTTAAATCTAATTTAAAAGTGACTTTAAGTGATAAAGTTACTAAGTCTAATTTTAAAGTGACTTTTATAAAGTCAATGAAAAATTAGAAAGGAAAAGTGGAAATAAATGACTAAGTGGGTCTTTATTAAAGTGGGGTGAATTAAAAAATAAAAAGTGAGATTTAAATGAGCATTTAATCTCAGCCTTAGATCTCAATCTATTTCAGCCATTGGATTTAGGGATCACCCAAAAGTCACTTGGATCACCCAAAAGTCACTTGGGGTTAGATTAAAGGAGGAAAATGTCATTCATTCTTTCATGAGCAGATTGAGAGAAGGAGAGCAAGAGAGCAAGGGAGATTTATGGACAGTGAGTTGCGAAGTTTCAGCAGCGGAGTTTCAGCAAGTCTGTACAGCAGAGTTTCAGCATGGCAGAGTTTCAGCATGGCAGAGTTTCAGCAAGGCGGAGTTTCAACAACGCTGAGTTTCAGCAAGGCTGAGATAAGTTGTAAAAGTTTTCTTGCTGATTTTTGCTGAATATTTCTCTTACTGTAAAAAGGCATTTTCCATAAATAAAGAAGAGCTCTCAAACTGGTTTTCTCCAAGAGTTGTAGGGGGTTTTTCCAGGGTCACATTGACCAAAAATCTCAGTGTTTAAATGTGTTTTAATGGCTGTTTATTACTGCTGATTTTTATTTCTGCAATTTCCAGCATTCTGTAAAATTTCCAGAATTTGTGTTTTCAGCAAATTTATTTTTTCCAGCTTGTTAAATGTATGGTTATGGGAAAGGGCATTTAACTATATGGGAGAAATAAGGAGAAACTGAAAACCGGGGTGGGAAATGAGAAATTTCTACATGGTATCAGAGCTTGAGTGCTGAAGGACAGTTTGGGACAGCAAAAGGAAAAATTACAGCTGCTGATTTTTCACTCAGAAAATTCCAGCAAGATGATTTTTCATAAACAACAGTTTTATCTTTACTACAGCAGTGCTATTTTTCAGTTTTAGGACAACAGGATGTCATTGGGATTGAGGGTGGATGATAGGCTGGATGGGCATATAAATTACAGCGTTTGGAAAGAGAGAATGCAGAGTATCTTTGAGGAGGCAGAAATCTGGGATATTATGGTGCATACCACACAGAACCCTGTTGTTGTGCCTACTGATGCTACTCAATTGACAGCTTATACTAAAAGGAACAACAAGGGTAAGAGGCTGATTCTAGACGGAATCAAAGACCATTGCATTCCTCATGTGAGAGGAAAGAGCAATGCCCATGAGATGTGGACAACGTTGTCCAATCTCTACCAGAGTACCAATGAGAACCTGAAGATGGTCCTGAAGGAGAAGCTGAAGAACATTAAGATGGGTAATGATAGTGCAGCTGGATATCTCACAAAGATTACTAATGTGAGAGATGAGTTGGCAGCGATTGGAGAGGCCATTCCACCCACTGAGTTGGTGCGGATTGCAGTGAATGGCCTCCCCCGTTCATGGTTGAACTTTGCTGATGGGGTTTGTGCATGTGAGACCCTTCCCACATGGGAGAGGTTTTGGGATGATTGCATTCAGACAGAGATCAGGAAAAGTCAGCTTGGGGCAGCCAAGCCAGTTGAGCAGGATGAGGATGTAGCACTAGTGACAGGAGGCAAGAAAGGCAAAGAGAAGAAGCAGGCTTCCACAAGCAGTGGTGGGGGCAAAGGCAAAGGTAAAGGTAAACAGGGGAACACACAGAAGGACTATTCTAAGGTGAAGTACTGGAATTGTTAAAAGATGGGACACTATGCAGTTGTGTGTCCGGAAAAGAAGAAGAAGAAGGGGAAGAACCAGGACGTGGCAGCTTCAGCAGAGATTGAGGACTTTGCAGGTCGTTTTGACCGGGAGTTTGCGTTCACTACGTGTGAGTCCTCTAGTGCAGGATCACCTGCCACACAGGTTCAGAGGGAGCATGCTTTTCCCTCGATTAGCGGAGCATCTTCAGGTATCTGGTATGTGGACAGTGGGGCTTCACGTCACATGACAGGAGTCCGTGAGTACTTCTCAGAGCTTTCAGAGAGTGGCACTGATATAGAGGTAGTACTCGGTGATGACAGAGTTGTTAGAGCAGTCGGGGTGGGGACACTGACATTTCAGAGGGAGTCCAAACCTCCCTTGAAAGTGTCAGATGTTCTTTATGTGCCAGGGATGAGGAAGAACCTCATATCCGTCTCAGCTTTGGAGGACAGAGGATATGAGGTACTGTTCAGGGGAGGACAGGTGTTGATGTATCCCAGGGGCACTCCAGCTGATTCAGCTAGAGTGATAGGTGTACGCCATGCAAAGGTGTACAAGTTTGCATTCCAGCCCCTTTTGGCATTGAGCAGTAGTACCGACAGCAGAGCTAGCAGTCCTGAGTTGTGTGAGATTTGGCACCGCAGGATGGGACATATGTATCATGGAGCTTTGAGGACATTGCGGGAGATTACTACAGGTGTGCTAGATTTCAGTACTGATCACTTTGATACTTGCAGAGGTTGTGCGATGGGAAAGTTTGCCAAATCCCCTTTTCCCAGCAGTGACAGCAGAGTGACTGGGATACTTGATTTGATTCATTCCGATGTGAGCGGTCGGATGTCTCATGTTTCCTTGAGTGGATATGAGTACTATGTTTTATTCATTGATGATCACTGCAGGAGGATCTGGATTTATTTTTTGAAGACCAAGAGTGAGGTCTTCAAGCGGTTTCAGGAGTTCAGAGCTCTTGTGGAGACACAAACAGGTCGAAAGATCAAGTCCCTGAGGTCGGACAATGGAGGAGAGTACACCCTTGGAGAGTTTGTTGACTATTGTGCGGAGGCAGGCATTAGGAAGGAGTTCACTGTTCCTTACAACCCCCAGCAGAACGGGGTTGCAGAGAGGAAGAACAGATCCATCATAGGGGCTGCCAAAGCCATGTTACATGATCAGGGGTTGCCATTGTTCTTGTGGGCAGAGGCCTGCAACACAGCTGTTTACTTGCAGAATAGGAGTCCGCATCGTGCCTTGGGGCACATGACTCTGGAGGAGGCTTTCACTGGGAAGAAGCCTGATATTGGTCATCTTCATATCTTTGGATGCATTACATACTCCTATATACCCAAGGAGAAGAGGACCAAACTAGAGCCCACTGCAGATAAGGGTATCTTTGTGGGCTACAGTGAGACCTCAAAGGCCTTTCGGATTTACATTCCTGCATAGAGGAGAGTTGTTGTCAGACGGGATGTGAAGTTCGAGGAGAACAGGGCCTTTAGGAGGTCACGGGAGTTAGAGTATCTGGATCAGCCAGACCCTCAGCAGCAGTTGAGTCAATTGCAGGGATCCAGTGGGCAGGGATCAGGAGGATCAGGAGGTACATCTATGAGGATGTCAGGTCCGTCAGTGAGCAGTGGCTCACCGAGCCAGAGGGGTGGTGCTCCAGGCAGCATGCAGAGCAGTTCATAGAGCAGTTCACTAGGGAGTCCCCTGATGGAAAATTCACACGGTACCTCAGCTTCTACAGGTTCAGGTGCAGGCAGGAGGACAGCAGACAGACAGTCAGGAGTTCAGGCTCCTGATGATGAGGAGGAGGAGGAGTTTCATTCTCCGGTGGGAGAAGTGCGCTCAGGGAAGAGGAAGCCCAAGTGGCTTCAGGACACCTTGAGAGATGCCTCATCTGTTGCTGAGCCGAAGAGGCAGGTCAGAGAGAGTAGACCACCTGAGAGGTTTTGTAGCTATATGGCGATGGTTACCAACATCCTTGGCTTTGAGCCTTCTAGCTATGAGGAGGCAGCTAGCCAGCAGGTCTGGAGAGAGGCCATGCAGGAGGAGTATTCTTCTATCATGAAGAATGATGTTTGGGAGGTGGTGTCGAGGCCTGAGAGCAAATCCGTGGTTACTTTCAGATGGCTTTACAAGGTAAAGCATGCTGCAGATGGCAGCATTGAGAAATTCAAAGCAAGGTTTGTGGCTAGAGGGTTCTCCCAGGTAGAGGGAGTTGATTATGAGGAGACCTTCGCTCTCGTGGCTCGATATACTTTGATCCGTTCCATTATATTGATAACAGCAGAGATGGGTTGGAAGATCCAGCAGATGAATATGAAGACTGCATTTCTCAATGGCTTCATACAGGAGGAGGTGTACATTGAGCAGCCACAGGGCTTTGAGGTGCATGGGAAGGAGTCCCATGTGTGCAGACTGAAGAAGGCCCTTTATGGCCTGAAGCAAGCTCCCAGAGCTTGGTACTCCAGGATAGATACATATTTGTAGGGATCGGTTTCACAAAGAGTGAGGCAGATCCGAACCTTTACTTTATTGTGATTGGTGAGGAGCCTCTCATTCTGGTGTTGTATGTTGATGACTTGGTCATTACAGGTGCAAGAGAGATCTTGCGCCGGAGTTTGAGATGAAGGACATCGGCTTGATGCATTACTTTTTGGGCTTGGAGGTGTGACAGGAGGAGGGGCATTTCTTCCTGGGCCAAGGGAAGTATATTGTGGACATCCTTAGCAGATTCCACATGGAGGATTGTAGACCCATGTCGACACCGATGATCACCAACTGGAAGAAGCTTCATGCTTCAGATTCCGAGTTGGTGGATCCCACATTGTACAGGCAGCTGATTGGTTCCTTGATGTATTTGGGCAACACTAGACCAGATATCTGTTTTGCAGTCAACACGATGAGTCAGTTTATGTGTGAGCCTAGGAAGGTTCACTTGGTGGCTGCAAAACACATTTTGCGGTAATTGCAGGGGACAGTGGATTATGGTCTGGACTACAAGCAGGGAGATGGAGTGAGATTGGCAGGATACACTGATTCTGATTGGGTAGGTTGTGCTTCTGATAGGAAGAACACTTCAGGGTGCTGTTTTGGGTTGGGTTCAGTAGTAGTGTAATGGTTCAGCCGGAAGCAGCAGTCAGTAGCACTGAGTTCAGCGGAAGCAGAGTATATGGCAGCCAGTCTAGCTAGTTGTGAGGCTATTTGGCTTCGCAAGATGTTGTTTGGCTTATTTGGTCAGCCGTTGAGACCTTCAGTGATTTACTATGATAATCAGAGTTGCATTAAACTCACGGAGAATCCAGTATTTCATGACAGGTCAAAGCATATCGGGATCAGATATCATTTCATCAAAGACTATGTTCAGAAGGGAGCTGTGAAGCTTGAGTATATTTCCACTGATGAGCAGGTTGCAGATATTCTTACCAAAGCCTTACCACGGGGCAAGCATGTCTACTTCAAAGACAAGATGGGTGTGGTGAGGAACACCTTCCTCGGTAAGAGGGAGTGTTGAAATTTGGTATCGGAGGACAGGTGGTTCCCTTAGGCTTTGATCTTTGGCCTAGGGAAAAGTGTCCAAAAGAATTTAATTTTTCTCCTAAAGTGACTTTATAATTTTATAAAGTTAAATCTAATTTAAAAGTGACTTTAAGTGATAAGGTTACTAAGTCTAATTTTAAAGTGACTTTTATAAAGTCAATGAAAAATTAGAAAGAAAAAGTGACTTTGGAAATAAATGACTAAGTGGGTCTTTATTAAAGTGGGGTGAATTAAAAACTAAAAAGTGAGATTTAAATGAGCATTTAATCTCAGCCTTAGATCTCAATCTATTTCAGCCATTGGATTTAGGGATCACCCAAAATTCACTTGGGGTTAGATTAAAGGAGGAAAAGGAGGAAAAGGTCATTCATTCTTTCATGGGCAGATTGAAAGAAGGAGAGCAAGAGAGCAAGGGAGATTTTTGGATAGTGAGCTGCGGAGTTTCAGCAGCGGAGTTTCAGCAGAGTGGAGTTTTAGCAGAGCGGAGTTTCAGCAGGACGGAGTTTCAGCAAGGCGAAGTTTCAGCAAGGCTGAGATAAGTTGTAAAAGTTTGCTTGCTGATTTTTGCTGAATATTTCTCTTACTGTAAAAAGGCATTTTCCAGAAATAAATAAGAGCTCTCAAACTAGTTTTCCCCAAGAGTTGTAGGGGGTTTTTCCAGGGTCACATTGACCAAAAATCTCAGTGTTTAAATGTGTTTTAATGGTTGTTTATTACTGCTGATTTTTATTTCTGCAATTTCCAGCATTCTGTAAAATTTCCAGAATTTGTGTTTTCAGCAAATTTATTTTTTCCAGCTTGTTAAATGTATGGTTATGGGAAAGGGCGTTTAACTATATGGGAGAAATAAGGAGAAACTGAAAACCGGGGTGGGAAATGAGAAATTTCTACAGAATGTACCCAAGCTCCTTCTGACCAGGAACTTGCCCAAACTCCCCTTTAATTAGGGACTTGTCAAAACTCCCTCTCAACTAGGGATTCTCCTTTTCATCATCAACTTCTTCTTTGTGGGTCCTTCACCTGCTTTATCGCTTTCTTTCCTTGATGTCATGAAATTCAATCAAGCTTCTTCTTTGTAGGGCATCAACCATCAATCACTTTCCTTCCTAGTTCGTCATGTCATTCTTTTCTTCGTGGAAAGTTGCATTCTTGATACATATCTGGGACTTCCTGAAGCGAACAAAGTTCCTTTTAAAGATTAATTGCTCCAAAAGATTTGGAATATGAAGTTATCCATTGAGGATATAAATATTATATTAAATATATGAATAAGAATGAGAATGATTTACAATGAGAACGAGAGGCTTGCTTATATATCAAGCGTCTCTTCATGGAGAGTCATGTCCTATTTAGACATGCCTCTTCAACCTAACTACTAATTATTATTAACTAATCATTATTACAATTATCCTCGTTACTTATATTTATATTATTTATATATTTTATTCATAACATTGCCTTCTTCCTCAAAAAGCTTTGTCCTCAAAGCTTGTTAATGAAAAAGGCTTGATCTCTTTTTTGGCTTCAAATGACTTTCTTTCTCGGAACAATCATCTTCGTTGATACAAGCTGATATGATCTTCTAAGTGACAAACAAAATTGTTGCACTGAGAAGGGATCAGGCCATCCTAGATTAATCTTCTGTGTAGTATTCTGATCACTGGAATTTTGTAACGACTTGTCAGCATAAGACGATTGATTTTACGTCATTATTCTCTGAAACATCAATTTGTTGTTTCTGGTCTGAATGGTCCCGATACATAGCTTGGTTGAGTTGTCTACTCTCATGATTCGGATATCGATATGGGACATTACTTTCCCTTATTAGGTGTGTGGAAATTTTTTTATTTACTTCAGGGGATGATGTTGTTGAGTTCGTTACTAAACCTTCACTTAGGGTGTTTATCATCTGAACTGCAACATCCAAGTGAGTCTTTTCTTCAACTTGCTTGTCTTCTTCCTGAGTTGTGACATTCACTGGATCGGTATTTGTTGTTTTGTCATCAACTTGAATTCTTACATTTGATGCTTCCTTCTCGATAAGTTGTTGTACCTTGTTTTCTAATGACTTCTTATCCTTCTTAAGTTTCTTAATTTTGCATTAGTAATTTTTCACTATGGTTTTTAAGTCGAGAAACTTCTTCATTTTTGTCAATAGTGATTTTGTCAATTTCATTTTGCATATTTTGTAATACTTTTTTACCTTCTTGAGATATTACTTTTGAAATATATCTTTTGGCGTTACTGATCCTACTGTTTCCATCCAAAGTGATCCCAAAATAATGTCACATTGATTGTTCAATAGGGTTTGAACTGAGAATTGCGATACAAATGTATAATCATCAATGTTTAACTGTAAATTGGTTATGTCATATTTTATTGCGAAAAAAGTCTAATTTTTCAGTTATATTTGACTCCGAGATCACTAATTGATTTGTGATTTTTGGTGTTATATAATTCGCATCTTCTGTTGGAGAAATAGAAATAATAACATCTTTTCCTGCAAGATTTCCTTTAATGTTAAATAACTCTTTACCGTCTCTGGGTAAGGTTTCTGGGAATCTTTTGGCCTTCATTTTTGTATTAGACTCCATTTTTGCTTTTTGAATATTAAATACTTTTTAAATCATTTTTTTTAAATAAATATCTTTTTTTCTATATATATTTTTTAAATATTCTCCTTTTTTTCTTTTTCTTTTTAGTAATTTAATTAATTAATTGATTTTAATTATATATATATATATATTAATTATCTAAGTCACCGGATTCGTCCTAAACCCCCTACGAATCTCGAATCTAGCGAATCCGACACGATTCAGTCCGGATTCGTGTCCAAATCATATGACACGTCGAATCCGAGGTCGTGTCACGATTTTCAAAAGCGTGTCGCGATTTTGAGAAACGTGTCCTGTTCATGGTAATGTTAAATTCTTAAAGTAAAAGTGACATTCTCCTTAATCTTCATTTTCATCCTTTTACTTAAATTTTTAACATTACCATGAAATGACTCAGTATGTTTGAGAGTGGTTCCGACCTCATTGGATTTCATATGGAGAAAGTAGAATTTTAGATTTCATTCAAAATCCAGGAGACTTATCAGTTTTTCAGGATTTTACGATTCAGGGATTGCAATGTTTCCATTGAATTTTGTCATGTATTAGGGTATGGAACTCGTATTTAATCAAGAGCACCAATCCCTCTATGTACCTTGATGTTAGTGACATTGGTTGTCGAACTCTTGTATCATGACCCTCTTAAAAATGTACGCATTACTCAAACAAAATCTTGACTTGACATGTTATGCTTGTTCTATCTTATGTTAATGCTTAAAAGGTGATATTAATGACAAAGATCCCTATACAGATACAGAGGTAATGACAAAGATACCTCTGGATATTAATGCTTAGAGGGTGATATTAATGACAAAGATCCTGATTTTCCAACAAGACTAAAAAATTAGACATTTCTCGTGGTGGCAAGAGGGCCAAGCATAAGAAATAGATAATAGATTGACATGTATTTGAATTTTGTATGTACTATGCATGCTAATAGCTATAGATGAAGATTTATGTTTGAAATCAATAAATTTATATCATTAATTAAAATTTGTGTAAGAAATATGATAATATCTAATTTTTAATATATATCTATATATATATATATATATATATATTTAATAAAATAATATATAACATGTCGTAACGTGTCCTGTTCCAGGGGGTCAGCGTGTTCGAATCCGACACCACGAATCTCGAATCCTACGTGTCCCGAATCCCCGTGTCAGGTGACTTATATATATATATATATATATATATATATATCTTTTTTATTTTATTTTTAAATCTATTAATATATAACTATATTAAATTTATATAATATAGTGTATATTTATAACATATAACTTTATATAACAATGTATTATGTCAAATTTAATACAATGTTTCAAAAGGCTACGAGTTATTTCCAAACGACATGAGCTATGGGTTATGGCACAGAATCTTGGCATTCACAATTAAAACGACCCTTTGATAGTCAACGGAACAACGGATTAGTGTGTCAGGTCGAGGTGGGGGCTAGAACGTTGTCGTGGGAGGAGACCGATCATGTGGCGATGTCGTGTACTGTGGGACGACTTGTGAGAGTACGGCGGTGTGACGGCTGTGAGGCCAAGCAAATGGAGCGACTATGGGACGCTTGGGATGTGAGAATGTGCAGCGAAAGTGTGTGCGACGGACAATAGTTTTGATGGACAGGGGATGGGGCGAATGTAAGGTCGTGCAGCGATGGGGGATTGACCAGATGCGTGGAAAGTGAAGGACTGGTTTGGACTAGACGGACTTATGCTGCAGGGTGACAGTTATTGCCAGCAGTGAGGGGACAATGGACAGTAGGAAGCCGCAAGGTTTTTCAAGGTCTGGGGAATCGGGACAACAACAACGCATAGTCTGGAGGGTTGGCGGTTTAGAGTGGAGACGTGGCTATAGACAGGTTGAGCTCTAGTGGTTGTGCGCAACCAAAGTGGTGGCTATGTGCACAACCAGGTATGTTGGATTTTTTATATATATAATTTTAATTTTGTTTCAGATTTTTTATTTTTTTTGTTAATATATATATATATATATATATATATATATATATATAGTCTGGAGGGTTGGCGGTTTAGAGTGGAGACGTGGCTATAGACGGTTCGAGCTCTAGTGGTTGTGCGCAACCAAAGTGGTGGCTATGTGCACAACCAGGTATGTTGGCTTTTATATATATATAATTTTAATTTTGTTTCAGATATATTTTTTTTGTTAATATATATAATTTTTTCTTTGTTTTGTTGTTCTTTTATTTTTATTGTTCTTCTTGACTTGGAAGCGGCCAAAGACCTGAAAAATGGAAAATCTCCCAATGTGTAGCGAAACGCTACGAGTATGACAACAACAAGGTTGATGACGATTGATGGCCAAGGGCTGGTGACCGGAGAACGAGCTCTGTGCAGCAGTGAAGCGGCCAAAGGATCAACTGCTCTGATACCAATGAAGCGAACAAAGTTCCTTCTGAAGATTAATTGCTCCAAAAGATTTGGAATATGAAGTTATCCATTGAGGATATAAATATTATATTAAATATATGAATAAGAATGAGAGGCTTGCTTATATATCAAGCGTCTCTTCATGGAGAGTCATGTCCTATTTAGACATGCCTCTTCAACCTAACTACTAATTATTATTAACTAATCATTATTACAATTATCCTCATTATTTATATTTATATTATTTATATATTTTATTCATAACACCTCCGTCATATGGCTTCTTCTTCCTCATCATGTTTCTTCCAGGAATTTCCATCCACCACATGAATGCTAGTTGTACTTGTACTTACAGCCCTTGTTGCAGTAGCCCTGCATGAACCTATCCAGATATTATTCAAGAAATCAAAGCATAGCATTAAATCAAATAGTACCTTACGAGATGGCTTTCCATCATGAGATCTTGTTGGCTTGAATCTTCAGCATCTTGCATTTTCACATCTCCAAGGCCTTTCCAGGTGTCAAGGGTCCCTCTGATCTTTTTCTTCTTTTGTCAGAATTCTCATGCCTTATTCCAAGAGATGCCTCAACAAATTTGTCGAATGTTGATTCCTAGTGTCCATGGTATCTTCTTATCCCTGATCTCTTTATCTCATATGCTTCTTTATAGATTTTTCTTTGTCAGCCACCTCATACTCCATATGAGGACATTTCTTATGTTGACCTTTATAAATGAGTGAACCATGCCTTCGTGCATTTTCTTCAATGAAAGAGATCTATCCCGTACTTGATCATGTTACCAGAGCAATTCTCCATGCTCATTGATACAAATGATGACATGACTTTAACTAAAAACACAGATGCATACATACCCCATCTTAGTTCTTTCCTTGATCATCTCAACTTCCTTTGACAACTTCCTAGATTGAGATTGCCTCAATCTCTTTTTCTTAGCTACATCTTTCCTGGCCTACATATGATCCTTTCTTGAATCCCCATGAGTGGAATTCTTACCAAGACATTTGCTTTTCTTGAAAGTCATGGACCTTCTATTGAAGGTTCCGTCGGAGGACCCTTGTAGTCCTCATCTGCAAATGTTCCTTCCTGTTGATGATAGTGGCCTTCTAAGATGATTTTTCTGATCATGATCATTCCTTTATGCATTGATGAGGTCATTCAATGACTACATCCTTCCTACACGAATATCTTTATCTGAGCCATCTCTACATAATGCTCCTATATTCCTGAAGATGGCATTTTCATAAATCATGCATTCTATCCTACTGCTACATGTTCCTATGATACCCAAAACTTTAAAGAAGACTTATGTGAAGAAGTTGATCTCAATCATAGTAGAGATCTGGAGGGTCCTCCTTCTTTTGCTTCTTATCTTCTTCTTTCACCTCTTGGGTAATGTGGGCTTCTTATTATTTTCTCTTATTGTTGTCCTTCTTGAATTTAGGACAATCCCTCTTGAACTTAGGACAATCCCTCTTGACCTTCTTAAACTTAGGACAATCCCTATGGAACTTCTTGAACTTTGGACATATCTCTTTTACCCTTTCTTTGTGGACCAAACTTGCCAAATTTTCCTTTTCTCTTGGCCATAGCAACAAATGCTTGCTCCTTTGATCCCACATCATCTTTGGCTTTGAGTCTAGTCTCCTCAATTTTGCATAGGGACCAAAGTTCATTCAATGGGGTAGCTTCCTTCTTGGCATATATACTTGATGTGAAGTTGCCCCATTCCTCAAGTAATGCATGGAGCACCACAGTTGTCATCTCTCTGTCTAACATAACTTCTCCTAGTTCTTGCAGCTGGTCTGTCATCTCAAAGACCTTCATGAAGTAGGGAGCTATTCCTTCTTCCTTGGATATCTTCATTTTGTATAGTTCATTACGCAACGATGTCACTTCTCCAACTGTATTAACTGAGAGTAGCTCCACCAGCTTATCATATATTTCTTTAGATGTTTCAAGTTTGGAAACATAAGGAATGAGAGGGTCCTTGATGGATTTTATTAGAATCCTTTGAGCCCTTGTTTCATCCTTATTAAACTTTTCTAGGGCTTGAGTTTGTTCCTTGGTAGAAATAGTGACACTCCCTTTGATGTAGTCCATAAGTTCATTTTCTTTGAGAAGTAGATCAGTCCTCTTTTTCCATGCAAGGAAATTAGTAGTCCCAACCAATTTGTTGCTTTCCTTGCAAAGAGACATTTTGATATTTTCAAAAGAGGACATAAAAATACTTACTTGAGAGTGTTGGTGATGAAGAGTTATAGTTGCCTCCTTGAAGATTTGATGACTTGACTTCTTAGATCTTGGAGTTCTTCAAGATGCTTCCTTCAAGGTGCCTTATGAGAGACTTGCTTGGTGATGATAACTTCTCATTGTGTAGATATGGAGATCTTTTAATGATGGGCCTGGATCTGAGTACCTTCCTTTGAAGATGATGAGTCTTTGATGTAAACCCTTCTTGGATGAGCCTTCTTGTGGATGCCTTTAGATGGAAGGCTTTCTTCTTTCTTTGTTCCTAGGATGGTAGTCCTTCTTGATGGATCTAGGAGAGGAGATGGTAATCCTCCCTATCTTGATGGATATGGAACCCTTGCTTGTAGATCTAATGCTTCAACTTTTGTGTGCCCTTGCGTCTTGCTCTTAATGCTTCAATCTTCTATGTGCTCTTGAGATGCCCTTCCTTGATGTGTCACCTTAGCTCCGATACCATGTTGAAGAATCTAGGGCATCTAGGTTATAATGAGATTCTTCTAGCGATGATAACTATTTCTGAAGCACTTTTTACTTTCGCTTATTAATGCAATCTTCTCTTATTATTATTTGTGTGATCTCTTTCTTCATCAAACAGTTACCAAAAACAAAAGAGACAAGAACACAAGATGTTGTCTCTCAGCCAGGGCAAAACCTCTCTCTCCTAGAGAGGAAAACCCTTCTGCAAATTTCTCTTATTGAAGCTTCAATTGACAAATGCCAAACCCTAGACCCTTGACCAGTGGATCCTCCAAGTAGAAGACACAATCTCTTTTCCTTTTGTCCTTTAATCAATGCCTTCTTCTGCTTTGCACATCGATCTCTTCCTTCACACTTCTTTCGGCAACTGAGGGCTCTTTTTTCAACAACTGTAGAAACCCTAGGTCTCCTTGGAGACCTCTTCTTTGGAGTCTTCCTTTCCTTCTCTACTTCGCTTGGCTATCTTCCCTTTCCTTGACACTTAGGCTAGGGAATGAGACCTTCCTTGAGAGATACTTTTGAGTTGAGAGGTTGATCCTCTTACCCTACTTCAGGTCCGATTTCTTCTCGCACGTGTCGCTGATTATGGCACAAGATTGCCCTTCTAGCTTGCTCCCTTCCTTTGCTTGAGGTGGGACCCACTTCACTTGATACAGAGACCTATCTGAGACCTCCTTTTGACCCAATTGAAACTTCTTGGAGAGCAGAAATTTTTGACTTTTTGCAGCAGCAGAATGTCCTTTTCTTTCGCACGCATGACCGAGAGGAACCCTAAAACAGTCCCAAAACTTCAGATTTCTTTCTTCTCTTCTTCGCTGCCCTAGAAGCACCTTTCTTGCTCTTTTTCGCACCTCTTTCTTGCCTCTTTTCTTCGTTGATTTCAAAGATCACTTGATGGTCTAATTGTGAGGTCGAATGGCCCTATATATAGGAGTTTGTCCCTCCTTTTGGGCCGACTTGAGCTAGTGAGGCCGACTTGACTTTAAGTGCACCAAAATTCATTCTTTGAGCCGACTTGAAGAGGAGACTTGTCTTTGCTTTGGAGGATCACTTTTGACACATATCTTTGACATAATTACATAGGTTACATAGTGTAACATGCCCTCAAGGGGTCTTCAATAATTATAGTGACTGTTTGACTTTCCTAGAAGCACTCAAACATGTGCTTGACCTATCAAATGGGCAAGAAATCCGCTCTTGATAATTACAAAAATAATAATTCTTTTCTTTTACAAGTACAAAGATCAAAATTACATTTATGAAGACCGAACCTAGTTACTCTTTGTTCAACAAAATGATACATAGAAGCCAAAAGAACACCATCTTGGAATATGAATATAGGTGGTGGACAACCTGCAATTAAATGAGCAAGAAGAAAGAATGGGAAAGAGTAGGAGAGGGAGGAGAAAAAATACAAAAACAATGATAGAAAAATGAGGGAGTTTGGGGTTTGCACTTACCTCTTTAGCTTTTGTAGATGGTAGCCCTTTTTCACTCCTCCAAACTCCTCCTCCTTCACTGCTCCTAGCTCCTCCTTTACTACTCCAAGCTCTCCTCAAGTCTCTCTTCTCCAAGCTCTCTTCTCCTCTCTTCACCAAGCTCTCGAAAAATACAAGAGTGAGGAAATGAGAGGAAATAAGGAGTTTTATTCCCCTCATTCTTTTCCTAACCCAAGCTAAACGCACCCCCATCCACAATTAAGCAAAAAAAAATCAATTTAGTGGGTCCACCTCGTGGAACTGATCGACGGCATACGAAACCACTCGAGATCCGCCCGAAGTTAGCCTTGATCCATAGTGGATCCACATGGTGATCCGGCCCCGGCATTGCGGCTCGAACGTGCAGAACCGCAAATCAGGCCAGATGGTTCCCACAGACTAGGAATCGTTTTCTCTTGCCCGATCCGTGGTTCCAGATTTCTAAACCATGGTTCCGGCGCTAGATCACCCACGAATCCGTACGAGCCGCAAATCTGGCTTTTGATCTGGGGGCGGGGCATGTCCTGCAACATTGCTCTCAACGCTTCACCTTTAGGGTGTCATAATGCTCCTCTAGTGAACTTGGGCTCCAATTATGTTGTCCAGCCATGATACAAGCCACCTGCGAATCACACACAATGTCCTATGATGCATCTTCACCATTAGGTACAATTAATCATTAGCGCATCTAAGTGAACCAAGTTTGTTAATCAAGGGAAAATTGAGACTTCATATGGGGCTTCTCTTCCAAATTTGGGGCTTTGATCACATAATAGTGTTACCTCCCTAGGTAGGAGTGGCTAATAGACAATCCTATTAGGTGTTCCTACCCCCTTAGGGGAAAGGCTTGTCCCTGGTACATCCTTTAATCTGTAGTTGCATATGAATAATGATGGAATGGATGGGGATAAAGGGGTCTCAAAGACAAATGCCATGTGCCAAGGAGTAGTGATAATGAGGAAGTCCATAGCAATCATGGATCCATTAGTAACCCCAACCTTTGTTTTTCCACCCCTTTTTAATTTCCTTTTGCTTTTTCTTAAATTTTATTTATATTATTGGTCGAAACTCCAGGAAATGAGAGCATGTTTATGAACGATGTATAGCAGTTATTACCCCCTTAAAGGTGGGGCAGTTCATTGCTCACTAGGGGTTGGGACATGCATGGGTTCCTTTTATGATGTGATGGGGCAATCAGTGGCTTTAGGAACCAGGGTGATGACCATAATGATAAGGGGTAGAGCTTATGCTTGGATTTTTCCCACATGCTATTATTAATGCCTGAACCATTTTCTGCATTTTGTGATTTTCTTTTTCTTTTTTTTCTTGCATGTGGCCATGATATGCTTTAACTTTATTTTAGCTGCATCAACCTTTGGGGAAACATTTCTAGGTCTGGCCCATATATGTGCACAAGGAGGGGGGGGTGTGCTAGTGGTCTGTGGACCTGGAGAAGGAAAATAGTGAAAAAGGGCTTGTAATGTGTGGAGGGAAGTGATAAATATTGAATGGGAAAATGGGACCACACTACTAAAATCAAGGTTTCCCAAGTAGTGCCCTTCCTAAAGCCATAGGCCAATAAGGGAAATCCCACAGGACTAGGATTGAAGATTAACCCTGTTGGAAAATGGTAGCTTCGGTCAGTATTTTCATTAATAAAATCAAAAGAGAAAAATTTGAATTTATATTTACTAGTTTATGACCCCGCATGTGTCTAAGTCAGCCTTCCTAGATCAAGTCAGACTGGCCCCTTGGAGGCACCCATTTGATTACTGTTGGAGACTATATATATGTGATCTCTCCTCTACCAAAAGGCATCAATCATCTCTAAAAATATCTTTGTTCCAGCGAAAGAAAGAAGATGAATAAGGTGTAATATTCCTAATGGAAATATTAAGTGAATAACAAAAACATGCACTATGACAACAACTAAGAAATTCAATGCATATGCAAGAAATCACAACACAAGAGGAAATGCACCAAAACTATGAGCCATTTTATTTATTTCCGAGAAAATAGAGTACAAATGAGTATGAAAGAGGAACCTGGGCTTGCTACAACAAGAAAATCCAACCCAGGTGATGATGAAGCTACCCAAATGTCAGATGAACTCCCCACCATGATTCTGCGCTAGCCCAAAAAATTATTACCACTGCTGTTGTAGGTGAACTGAGATTTTGGCCCTCAAATCTACTCCAAAAATTTCGCAAAATTAAACATAGGCTCTTCACACTAGCTCCAACAAAACCCAAAAATATCTCATAGACCCAAGTGGTGAAAATGGTCCTCGGGTAAATAGCGCTCTCCTCCAACAATTTATGTTGCTAACCGCTGAATGGAACTAGGAATTTTTCCCTCAAAAGTGCTTAGAAAATACTGTAAAATTAATCCGAGCCTCCTCTTACCAAACCCACAAAAACCCATAAAGGGTTTGGGCTGAATCTGTTGAGAAAGCTAGGGCATAGCAATTAAGTGATTTCTCTTAAATTAGTAACCGCTTGTGAATACTTTTTACTTCTTTAGATTAGGGTCTTCTTTTACTTCAGTTGTTAGTGTTCTTCTTCATCAAACAACTACCAATGCATAAATTACAGAGAGACAAGAGACACAGAATATAGGCTATCAGCCAGGGCCAAAATCTCTCCCTCTTGAGACGAAAACCCGAACAAATTCTTCTTCTTATAGAGATTACAATTGACGAATACCAAGACCAAGACCCTTGACCTATTTGCCACTCCAAGACCAAGAAACAAGTTCCCTTGATGAGATCCTTGAAGATTGTCAACCTCCTGCTTCTTCTTCCCTCTTGGCTACCCTTCAACATTGTCCTACTTCTGCTTCAAACCTGTACCTTATTTCGGCCCTAATTGCAACATGTGAGAAGTATCATAATCAACTTCTACAGCTTGTTACCTCTTCGCTTAGAGGGGATACTCTCTCACATATTTCGGCTTAATGACTTCTGCTTCTATAAGTGACTTTGCCAACCTTGGATCCTCCAACAATATTCTTGGTTACCTTTGCAATAGATGTTGCTTCCTTACTTCGCATGTGTGACAAAACAAAGCCCAAAACAATCCTGAAATAACTCGATCTTCTTCTCCCTTTACTCATTGATTATAGGCTGCCTTCCTTGACCCTTTTCACACTTCTTCTTCTGCCTTAAACTTTGACCGAATTGCAGACTTGATGACCACCGAAATCTGCTCTGAAATTATGTCTCTAACTGAAATCTGAACTGCCCTATTTATAGTTGTTGGAGCCTATAATAAGCCGACATGACTTGGAGATGAGCCGACGTGTCTATTTGAGAGATTTTATTATTCTTTTGAAGCCAACTTGAAGGAGGTGACTTTGTCTTGGTCTTGGGGGGCCTTCTTATACTTTTTATTTCTCATGCAAAATGTAATATGCCCAAGAAGGGTCCTTCATACATGACATAGACTCAATTTGACTTTTATGACTAGATGACAAATCCTAAAGGCTCTCAATGGGAGCCATCACTAAAATAAAATTCCTTGCTCATGAAACCCATGAGACAAGCATTACAATAATGATTTTATTTTTCTTCTTTTCATCAATTACATAAAAACACAATTACACATGTCATCATGAAGACCGAACCCAATTACACTTTTCAAGACTCCCTCTTAACTAGGGAGGTATTCATAATGGTACTTGGTCATTCTCAATCTAAATAATTTGTCATAAGAAGAGTCGGATTGGTAACCCATCTATTTAGCATCATATCAACCAACATTGTTACATAGCATAGCCTTGACTAACAACCCTATCTCTTCACAAGATCTAAGCACAATGTTGGCGAGACCAAAGATGTATAGATACCCTCATCATTGTCTCTCTCGGAACATACCCCACCCGGGTTCTCAAGGTGTGTTCCACTAGGACTATTCTTATCTTGGATTCGCAATTCTCAAAGAATATCGGCCGTCAACGACTATCTTATCTTGGATGCCCTAATTCATCCTCAAAGAGCATCAGATGTCAGATGTTTACACAATCCTCCTTTCTGTCTCCCCAAGTGAAGACAATAATGATGTGTCTATCTCTCCCTCTTAACTAGGGAGGACATATCTATTCCAATAAAGGAATGTACTCATTCCTATGGAATGAATGTACCTAAGCTCCCTCTTGGCTTAGGAAATTCCAAGTTTCTTCCAAGTAAGAAACTTGTTTCCAAGCTCCCTCTTAATTAGGGACCAACAACAGCTGCTCAGGTGGAGATGATGGGACAACCAACTACTTGAAGAACTCCTCTTCACGATGCCATGAACTTCTTTTCGTTATCTGGTAGTCTTCATGTTTGGGACATCTACAAGGGCACCAACCATCCATCAATTACCATTAAGCTTACTTGCTAACCACCAACCCAAAATCCAGGTGCGTGTCAGAGCTCAATGACCAATGCCACCTTTCCAACTTCAGGGGCTCAAACATCAACACAAAGTGACAGCCAAATGTCTCCCCAAGAAATGCTTCACTCGCAAAGCTTCAACACCCCTTGATCCAGCAGATCAAGAATGACCAATCTCTCCCAATCAAACTGATTGGTAACCAACATGCTTCCTTCGAGAGATTCACTTGTATAAACACAACCCTAATCAATAATATACTTTTGCATGTACATAACCAATTACAAACCTTCAGAGTCTTCCAGGCAACAAATGTTGCTTCTCAACTTTCCATAGTAGGACTATCAATTGAATCTTTGACAAAAGATTCCTCAATCATACATTTTTCTTCCTACTTCACATTGCGATGCCTAAATTGTTGAGTGATTGGTTGGATAGATTGTCGTGGTCAGGAATCTAGTCCATGGCATTGCAGTGCCTAAAGTTCGTCATGGCTCATATAGTTTGAGATCTTCCATTGTATATGTACATTATGAATACCTCCCTAGTTAAGAGGGAGTGTTGGAAAAAGTAACTATGTTCGGTCTTCAATAATGTACTTGAGTCATTATGTAATGTACTTGTCAAAAGAATAAAGAAAAGATTTATTATTATTATTATTGTGACTTATTAAAGCATGGGTTTCATGCTTGGGTCACCATGTTTTAGGTCAAAGTCTCCATTGAGGACTTCTAGGATTTATTCTGGGTCTATAGAATTATTGTACATTTAAAGAGACCCTTCTTGGGCTTTTGAATCATGTAAAAAGGTTTAGTATTGAGTCAAATATGAATTATGGAACCTCCACACTATGTCGGCCTAAGAGAAGATCAAGTCGGCCTTAGGGACCTATTCTACCTCACAAGAAGCCTATAAAAGGAAGTACTACAAATTCATTTGGATCATCACTTCTCATTCTCTCTCTATTGGGCAGAAGTGTGAAAATCTGTTTGCTGGGCAGAAGTGCGAAGTAGGAAGCTGGGAAATTTTGTTGTCGAGAACCCAAAGTGAATGTGAGTTTGGGGGAGTCTAAGGACTCAAGGAAAATTGAAATTTTGGTGGTGGTCTCTCTTTGTTTTGTGCTCTGGATTGGGAGAACAAAGTCTCCCAACTTGGACTGTTGTCGAACACCGTGAGCTGTTGCAAGTTGTTGCATAGTCGAAATTGTTGGGAAGAGATCAATCTTTTAGAGGTTGACTTGGTGTGGAGGGAAGGTTTGGTCAAGGTCTAGGGTGAATATTCTTAAGGAATACTATTGAAAGGAAGAATTACTTTGACTGGGCTTTCCCCTCGAAGGGAGTTTTTCCCTGGCATGTGTCTACATCTTGTGTCCATTGTTTTATGTGCTGCTATTTTGGTAATTGCTTGATGAACTAAAGAAAGAAGATATAAAGAATTGTAATAATAAGTAACATCACAAGTAATTATCAAGATCGAGAAAATCTTTACTGCGTTTTTGATTTTCCAATAGTACTAGCTCAGTACCTCTCGCCATCCAATCCCAAAGGAGGGATTTATGTACAATCCCCTGTGGAAGGAACAAGCCCTCCAAGCTAATGTGGTGTCATACTCGGCTCATGTCGCTCAGTCCTACTAACCTGGCCATCCCCTCGGGTATGTCTAGACAACTATGCCTCCCTCAATCCAATGCATAAGGGTGGGCTAATAACACTGTAGATCCCATCAGTGTGCCTCTGAAACAAACTGTGCTGAAATCCCAATGTGTGGTCTCTATGCTGCCCCTCATAAATGGCTAGCCCAAAGGATGGTTGCACATCCTTCTCCATCATGGACTCAACATGGCCCTCCAACTGCTCCTCCATAGATAACCCAACACGCAAGACATGCTCGCCAATCAGCTGCAAGTGACTATCATCTGATAACTCTGTACCTATCGGGCCCTCATCAACCTGTGGTGTGCTACTATCACCTGAGTACTCAATCACAACCTCGGATACCTCATCAATGGATACCTCAAGAACGGATGACATCTCATCAATAGGTGTATGCTCAATTGTCTCTTTGCCAACCATGGCCCCTTCAACTACTCCTTCATCTTTTGCCTTAATCCCCCTCATCATCCCGGCATAATTCCATTGAATGCCCACTGATTTTTACACGTCTCTTCACAGAACTCCCAAAAAGAGAGGGACACCTGAATGCCATGTCCCAATGATTGGTATGCCCTCCAATTTGCTGCTAATAACTCCACATCAGTTGCAATCATGTCTTGCCAGCTTGATGCATTATCCATAATTTTTGGCACAGTGGATTTGTTGTATAATTGAGAATGGTCCTGATTCCCAATTGTGGTATGAATCAACTGCTTCCCCACATCAATCATCATTTGTTGCATCCTAACCACCTCATTTAAGGTTACTGCCATGTTTTTTGATTTTAACCTTTCTTTGGATTCTATGATTTCTTAGTTTTTTTTATATTATATTCTGGTCTTGTCTTAAAGTGAAGAGTTTTCCACAGGCTGAGCCAAAATTATGGCTTTGATACCATTGTAATATTCCTAATGAAAATATTAAGTGAATAACAAAAACATGCATTATGACAACAACTACGAAATTCAACACATACGCCGGAAATCACAATGCAAGAAGAAATGTACCAAACTTTGAGCCATTTTATTTATTTTCGAGCAAATAGAGTACAAATGAGTATGAAAGAGGAATCAGGGCTTGCTATAGCAAGCAACTCCAAACCCAGGTGATGATCAAGCTGCCCAAATGTCAGATGAGCTCCCCACCATGATTCCGCGCTAGCCCAGAAAATTGTTGCCACTGCGGTTGTAGTTGAACTGAAATTTTGGCCCTCAAATCTAATCCAAAAAATCTGCAAAATTAAATGTAGGCTCTCCACACCAGCTCCAACAAAACCCAGAAATATCTCACGGACCCAATGTTGAATAAAGTGTAACTAGGTTCAGTCTTCATAATGACATGATCTTTGTAAATGATGTAATAAAAAAAAAAAAATTATGCCTTGCTACATGGGTTTCATGAGCAAGAAGTGTCACTAGGTAAAAGATTTCTTCTTGATGTCTTTAGGATTTTATTTATATGTCAAAGAGTCATGTCATGTGTAAAGAAGCTCTTCATGAGCCTATGGAAATGTATACAAGTATGTAGCAGCCCTCCAAGACCAAGATCAATCCTCCAAAAGCAAGCACACCGAAGTCTGCAAGCAAAACAACAAAGAGATCACCATGTCGGCTCCAAAATAGAATTAATTGGATAAATGGAAGTCATGTTGGCTAGAAGAAATAGTCACAACGTTTCACTTGATAACGTCGACTCAAAATAGGAGCATGAACCACTATAAATACCCCATCAAGGCATCCACATAAGTCCACACACAACTCGGATTTGTCTACGTCCTTGGATGGGTATGAAACGCAAGCAGAAGAACTTCACATTATCACAGTAAGAATCTTCGCTATATATCTCTGATATCTCGCGTGGAAAAAGGGTAAGGTTACAGTGTAGTAATTTTACGTTGTGCATGACAGTGTCCACGCAAATACGTTCTTGGTGCTCTGTCTCCTTCACGAGGGTAATAGTCTCGGTGTATTGAAGTCATGACACAATCAAATGCAGATGTAACATATCTTGGGGATCCCATCAGTCTCAATTGTAATGACCTCGCATATCCTACAAGAGCATGATCAGTCTCGACTTATTTAGAACAAGAAAGATCTCGATAATCACAGTCAAAGTTTCAGTAATGAATGTGTTCTCAAGCACAAATAGTCTCGGCATGATTATGATGGCATTGAGGATCCTATAGTCTTGATGGAGAGGATCACAGTGATCCCATGGTAGCACACAGTTTCGTCATACTGATTATACCATCTCGGCATACCATTGATGAAGTAGATCCGGGTGGTATTCTAGTAGCAGTCTCGGCATAATGGCTTGCAATGGTTAAGGCTTCAAGCAGTAGGGCTACATTCTCGACATAACTATTATGGTATAGAAGATCATGATGATTTCATATACTATCTCGACATTCTCCCAATCAGATCTGTAATGATATTAACGTTCAAGATAGACGCAACATATGATGGTGATCACTGTATATATATTGATGACAAGGAATGATCTCTGTGATATGTTCTTATATACAGTCTTATGATAGTTATAGGATCATGATTCTTGATCTCAATATAACTCTCATAACTCAGTGAATGGTGGTATAGAAGATGATCTCACAAACTTGATCTCGGTGGCACTGATGTGAATGTACATCAATGATGATCTCAACGAAAGGAACAACAAGTGAAGATGCAGCAGTAGGGTGTTGACATAAGCATGGTAGCAGTGATGATGATGATCTCGGCAGTAAGGAATTGATGTCTTGGTCTTGGAGAGGCAGAATGTGTCAAGGGTGATGGTCTTGGTATTCGTCAATGGAATATCTATAAGAAGAATTTATGCATGGGTTTTCCTCTCCAAGAGGGAGAGGTTTTGGCCTTGGCAGATAGCCAAACATTTGTGTTCTTGTCTCTTTTGTTTTTGATAACAGTTTGATGAAGTCAATATACACATGCTAATAATGAAGTAAACATCAAGCTAAGATAAATTGTTTAAACACTTCACAAATTGTTATCATGTAGCGAAGAATCAATGTAATTATGCATGCCCTAGATTCTTCAACACCCAAGTGGTGGAAATGGTCCTGGGGTAAATTGCGCCCTCCAACAATTTATGTTGTTAAATGCCAAATGGAACTAGGAATTCTGACCTTAGAAGTACTTAGAAAATTCTGTAAAATTAATCCTAGCCTCCTCTCACCAAACCCACAAAAACCCAGAAAGGGTTTGGGCTGAATCCACTAACCCTTGGTGACCGCCAACAAGTGTAAATTGGTCAATTTGGCCAGAAAACGCCCTACAGTTTAGATACTGCTGAATTTGGCCCAAATCTCCCTCCAAGAAATCCTGCCTAACCCCTACAAATTTATCCTTTCAATCACCAAGCAGATCCCAACTCTAATGCTCCTCAAATTTTGAGTCTCTGCAAGTGCACAAAAGCTGCCAGTAAACCCTTGTGCAGGCCTTGGAATAGATAAATTCAGTCCTCCAAAATGCAGCACACTCAACCCCGCAAATCCCCAAGGGAAAACTCGTCCTCCTTATGGATAATTCTTTGCAAATTCTCTGGCCAAAACTCCACTGTCTGCTAGCTTCTCTCAGCCCCTTCGAATTTCTTTATGCGCCCTAAGAGAAGCACGCTCCAACTAGAAATAGTATGCAATGTAGCTCCTAGAGAAGCCCTTAGATGGAATCCTTATTACTCCCCTAGGGTGACACTCAAAGATCACTGAAGGTAGACGTGGAATTCCTGGTTCTAAACAACACTTTTCTTCGTGTGCTAAACAGCCCCAAGAGAAGATGAAAGGTGAAATGTAATAGTCAAAAGATTATTAGCAAATGAGTCCATCCTCCTTTTATAATTTTTCCCCGTGCTTCTAGACTCCTTTTTTTTATTATTATTTTATTGGTGGGGGCCATTCTCCACTAAGGGACTTTTGCCTCCATTTTAATAAAATAATAATTTTCCACTAGTCTCCAATAAATAATACTTCGCACCTTTCTCCAAAATAATATTTGCCCCCTTTACTTGATATCACCAAAATTAGACAAAATTCCCATACTCACAAAATTGGGGATATTACATGAGGAGACCAAAATTAGAAGAACAAAGAGAGGCTGAAAATTAGGAGACTATCACTTGAAGATGAATTGATGTGTAGGTTCTTGAAGCTTCCTTTTGTGTTTGATGCGAAGTCCTTAGCATATTCTCTGTGATATCTTGACTGTGGAAAAAAACCGAATTTTGGCCCGCTTGTGATCTGAAGTTGCCCTTGTTGCTGACCTTGGAGGGCAGATTTGTGACTCTTTTCTTGACATATTAAAGGGCTGGCTTGGCACTTGTGGGAGGTCATCTTGTTGGTCAGTTTTGATGTCTTGTTAAGGATCTTATCAAAGGTATGCTACCTTGACTGAATGAATCTGATGTACAAATTGGATGAATTAGACAATTCTTATAAGGAAAGGTTTTTGGGTTTTCCCCCTTGGAGTGGGGTTTTCCCACTGTAATGTTGTGTCTCTTGGTCATTGTCTTATTGTGATTTTATTGCTTGATGGATCTTAATGTTAATTGTTGAAATTTTCTCGAGTATAATTGCTTGATGATTTGAATGCACTAAGAAGTCAAAAATGTATCATTAGAAGTAGTTATCTGGAAGAAAATTGTTTAGTTTACCTTGCAACTAGAAAATCAACAAACCCCCCCATTTAAGGTGAGGGAACAAAACCATGGTCAAAGTCCTTCCTTCATCCATGTCACCCAATAATCCATGCAAAAATGTCAAAATGAGAAACAAGCATAAGCACCCAATTGCACAATGGAAAACATACCTTTTGGGTCGGATTGCCCACCTTCTAACATGTGCCCCTAACAAATGGGCAAGGAAACATACAACTGATGCAAGGCGGTGGAGATAAAGTGGTACATCACATCGGCTACAAGGTGTCTATAAGAAGATGAATAGAAGAAACACTCTCCTAGGGGCACCCACTTTTGGTGGGTAATAGTTAACACATATCTTGCAAGAAAATAAGAATGACACACATAATTAGCATTTTAGGAGATCATGTCTATCTTAACTCCTATATATGAATGTATGTGTGTGTGTTTTAATATACCATTTATCCCCCACAACCATTTTAGGGGAGTTAAAACATATATATTAAGTAGTACATATCTTTCAAGAAAAACTAATGATACACATAAATGACGTTTTAGGAGATCATGTCAATATTAACTCCTATAGATGATTATGGGATGCAAAATCCCATAGCTTAGTGGTCTTGACTAGTGCCAATCTCATACCCTCATGATAGAATCTAGTGGAAACACTACAATCCTGCCAACCCTGAAACCCTAAAAAATATTTAGTCTGCTGGACCCTAAATGGGATATGAAATTTTACTTTCTCCATCTGAAGTGCAATGAGGTTCAAACTTGAAAAGATTGTTAAACATCCTGAAACAATTAATATTAATGTTGAAAAAGTAAGTAAAAGTTGACATTCTCCTTTATCTTAACATTTCTATAAAGTCAATATTCTCTTTATCCTACCTTTTATATCCATTTACTTTAAGAATTTAATATTACCATTAATTACCAAGGTGAAAAAATCCTCAAAGCCCAATCCCCTATATCTATTTTGTTTTAAAGGGTCATTGGCAAGTGCAGTGTGATATTTTAATATGGGTCCCATGCCCCTCGCAGGCACTTCGGTGGCCTGGGAAATTTCTAAATGGTCCCCAAAATGTCACTAGAATTGGTCAAAATGGGTTGGAAACACCATCATGCATACCGCATGGTGTTTCCTGATTTGGAAGAGCTGTATTGTATGGCCAGTACTATTTCAAACCCATTCCATACCCATTTTGGCATTTCCAGTCATTTTGAGTACTGGTACACTGCCAAACTAGGTGTTTCCTGCCACTTAGCTTTATGTCCCAAGTCTAGTGTGGATCCTTTTGGCCACTATGATATCAGCTATGCATGATAAAACAGTTTGGCCTATTGTAACAAGAAGCATCATCACTTATGTGTTTAGGAAGTCCCCTTTGGATGGGTTTGGCAACCAAAAATTGTTTGGAGACCTGTTCAGTGTTGCATTTTCTGAGTTATGGATTTTGTTGTGTGGGCTTTGGTTTTCACCATGATCTAGAAGGCACTGATAAAAGTATGCTTAATTAACTCATGTACTATGGATCTCACTAATAGGAGTCACCTATTGTGAGTGTGACCCAACCTGGTGATGCAAGATGACATTTTGGTCAAAACGACCAAATCATAATGAGTTTCCATAAATTCTTTAGCCCAACAGACATACAGTAAAGATGTGAAGTCCATCAAAAATAATTATTTTGAGATAAACAGTTGGCAGAAGGAAGGGAAAAAAAATCATATCAATGTCATCAAATGGTCAAAATGGTTAGATGGGAATAGAAGGTACAAGTCATATTGGTAATATGGAACTGCCGAAGATAAAACCGTAAATCTTAGCCACAAAAAACAAGTACAAAGAAATATGAGAAGTAGAAAGTGGCAACACAAGATAAACCCTAGAAAAAAAATAGTAATTGGTTCTATTCTACGGAGAAAGAAAAATTATTATGCATAAGAAGTAGAGGAGGAGTTGGTGTGCCATTGCCAACCATCATGCATGTACAAATACAGAGGTTGAATGTCCTCTAGGGAGTGGCCTGAACTGAGTGGACCAAAGAAGGCAGAGAAAATACAGAAATGTTCAATTACAGAACAATATGGATTGGTATTTCAGAGGCATTTTAATCATAAAAGCAAATATAGCTATGTTCAGCAGCATTGTGAATGAAGAAAACCTGCAGACCCTCATCCACATGTTTCAATGTTTGTACATGCATTCACCATAAAGGATGATGTGCTATAGTATGTCTTCCAAAAATAATTGTAAGGTGTTGAATGCTCATGCCATTAACACACATTTGCATTTGTTGCATAGTTAATGACTAATAGCTATTAATTTTGATTGTGTTTGTGTTTGTGTTTAGTGTAGCAGAAATGCTTGTTGTGTAGATTCTGCTAGATGAACAGATTTCTAATTTATTTATTTTTAATTATGTGAAAGAAATACTTTTAGACTAAGTTGCACGAAACGTTTTGGAGTTTCTGAAACAGGTACGTTTAGAAACGTCACCTCCCAAAAATGGAAACGTCATCCGAAACGTCATATATATATATATATATATATATATATATATATAAGTAAATAACACATTATCTTGCAAGAAAAAAGGGAATGAGACCCATAGATGACAATTTAGAAGGAAAAACAAGTCTATATTAACTCTCATAGATGACTACATGATGGTCAAATTTCGCCCAAGTTTTGGAGTTTCAGGTACTTGTATGGCCCAAAACACCAGGTTCCTAGAAGTTTTGTGCTACATAGCTTTTAGAATGCAAATTTGAAACTGTTCAAACATCTAACTCTATTCTTCAGTAAAAAAATATGAAGATCCATGCCTCTTTTTATAGGGGAATTTTATGCCTTGACAATAAAATTTTAAATTTTTTAGTAAGTGGAGGTATTGCTGAGTTGCCAAGTTGACTTCCCTTTTTTGGTTTGCTGAGTTCAAGTTGTGAGTTTTCTATCAATGGATTATAATTGCGTGAATGATTGTAATTCCGTCATATATCATGTAGATGGGCCAAGTAAATCTCAAATTTATCCAACTCTGAACTAGTCATCATATGGTGATCTGACATATCGATAGTTGCACTTAGTGTGATTGCAGATGTCATAGGCCTGGTTCATGCTACACTTTGTTGTACTGCATTGCAATTCAAGCCCTTAATTGCAATGCAGCACAGCAATGTGGATGTGGATATCACAGGCATGAACTGGTGATCAGGTCCTTACTTGCAATACTGTAAAATGATGATTGATTACAGAAACTTTTAGTTTTGTTTGTTTAAATGTGTTAATATACTTTGTAAAGGTGGGTTACATTTCTATTTATACCTTGTTCTTAGCTTCCATGTTTGTAACTGTTCTTCATAATATTATTATGTACATGATCTATGCTTATTATTTGCTTTCAAGTGTGTTGAATGCACCAAAGATTTGTCCTAAGTGCCATGGATGTGAGAAGAGAACAGCACTAAAAGGGTATTTTCAAGGAAGAGAAGTGGCATGCTCGTCATTTATATGTAGAGGCTGGACTTATTTTGATTCATGTGGAGTTGATGCACTGCACACTTACATTTCCTGATCCTGTAGAACTAGGATAAAACTTTTCTTTTTACGTGGAGAGTTAAGAAATACTCTCTTTTGCTTCGACCTTTTCAGCATTTTGTAAGGACATTATCTGTCATGGCATGGAAATAAAAAACTACATGAACCTATAGCTCGGAAACTCACTCTGATCATTGTGTGTTTACTTGATATGCTGCATTTTTGTCTCTGTGAAACTGCTAATTTGTTTTGTGCAGATTTATGCAGCATCATTTTTTGCAATTCCATTATCACGTTGGTTCCTTATTCGTAAGAAAAATGTGGAGATTGATGAAAGGAACCGTGCAAGGAAACAACGAGCTCTTGCACTTAAGATGCCAGACCCAACTGTTAGGCAGAAGGTATATATAGTTCAGATTTATTATGAAATGGTTGTTTACAGAGGAGGAATGTGCTTTCCAGTATTTTCAATAAAATAGCCTTCCAATTTCTAGTGTGTATTTAACAAATTATGTGTTGCAATTCCACTATGAATATTTGCCTATTCCTAATTAGGTCATATCATAGTTGAGTGCAATTTTTTCAATGACTAGCTACATGCTCTAATATTGTTTTAATCTTCATGATATGAAAAGATTGAAAGTGCTCGAGCTATGGCTGAACGGACAGTCATTGGGGCAGATCGCATCATATATAGTTCTGAGAAAGATTTTGCAGAACAAGACTATGATGCTAAAGAGTGGGAACGCCAATATAGAGAGCTCGAAAGATCAGATTAACTATGCATTTGTATACTAATGTTCTTTAGCTGTACCTTTTTGTTACTCTGTTGTTTCAGCTTATCTATTTCTTCATGTATCAAATCAACTGGTAATTATTTTTGTATTTTAATCTTCTTTATATCCTTTATTTTCTCTGTTGAGATAGATTTCTGCAACTGAGATTTCAATATTCTTATCCTTATTCCCTATATGTTCTATTCAAATGAACAATCTGAGGCCATGTTCATGGCTCCTAATATATTCTGAATTTGCGGTAGGGCTTATTATTCAATGAAATAAACTTTACAAGAAGATTATTAAGTTCAGCACTTTGTAGGATTAGTGGCTTCATATGAGTTCCAGAGCATTCAGAATAGTTTTCCAGAATTTGGTCCTTCATTGAGTTTTCTTGAGGACCAAGATGGTTTGTTTCATTCTTATTTAGGCAGACTTCGTTGCTGCCAATGAGTTTCTTTTCACTACAGAGGTTGAAGATTAAAGTATTGTTGAAGGTTTTGAGATTGTACGTACTGCTGCTTGTTATTGACTAGACTCCTCTTGTCTATGAAGCATTGCAATAAGCCTCTATTTTCTCATGGAGAATGAAAGGGATTTATCAGCCACAAGTAGCAATGAGCTTCTTTTCACTACAGAGGTTGAAGATTAAAGTATTGTTGAAGGTTTTGAGATTGTACGTACTGTTGCTTGTTATTGACTAGACTCCTCTTGTCTATGAAGCATTGCAATAAGCCTCTATTTTCTTATGGAAAATGAAAGGGATTTATCAGCCAAAATTCAATAGACCAATTATGACTGTTACCACCACAAAAGCTCATGATCAGAAATTTTGACAGGAGAATGGAGAGCGAGTGGCCAAAAGAGTGAGATACCGAATCCTACTTTGCATCTTTTGTTTTCTTGCATCAATGGGTACCCACCAACATAGGAGTCTCTTTGCATCATGTTTAGAGTTCATTTCCAAGGTCTGTGCTTGCAAAAGGTATCTTCATGTCCTTTTCTAATACATTCAAGTTTCCTGGTCCCTAAGTTCGTTAATGTTGAGTATTTGGTCTTTACGAGCCACTTTGATCCAATTCGAGAAAAACTACTTGAATTTGATAGCTTGATGCTTTTCATTGTTTTCCCCACCTACCTTGTAGTGGCTTGAAATCCATTCTTACTCTCTAAAAGCAAATCAAAAGGTATCTTTATGATTTCTGCATTGAGAGGTATTCTACAACTCATTATGGGTAGACAACCTAGTGGTTGTAAATATTTAAATGTTGTCTCAATATGAGAGAGTTGTAATGTCCGTAAAATAAAGCATTAAATCAAATAATAATAATTTCAGTTCAATTAAGAGCAATAAAAAGTAATAAAAATAAGAAATTAATTCAATTCAATTTGCTATATTATAATTTTGTTTTTAGTAATAGAATTACAAACTTTTTTTTTTGAAAAAATTCATATATGCATATCACATTAAAATAAATTTAAATAATAATAATCATTCATATTTGTAACCATGATATTTTAAAACATATAATTAATGAACATATAAAAATTTAATAAATTTAATTAATAAATATAATTAAAAAATAAAAATATTTCTAAATATAGAACTATGAAATATTATACACGTACTCTAACTAATAGATGAAATGGCCTTTTTTCCGGGCGCTTTTTCGTCAATTTTACCTAAAATCTGGTAGATATTTTTAAGAATCAAAAGTTTACTTTGTTTAGCATGCAAAGTTCTAGTGCCATGGGTGTTGAGAAATCTAGGGCATAGAAATTAAGAGATTTATCTTCTATTAGTAATTGCTCGTGAGTACTTTTTACTTTAGATTAGGATCTTCTTTTATCTTAGGTTATTAGTGTTCTTCATCAAACGAGCACCAATGCATAAACCATAAAGAGACAAGGGACACAGAATATAGGCTATCAGCCAGGGCCAAACAAATTCTTCGTATAGAGATTCTAATTGACAAATACAAAGACTAAGACTCTTGACCTAGTTGCCACTCCAAGACCAAAACACAAATTCTCTTGATGAGATCCTTTGAAAACGACACTCATCCTTCTACCCTTTTTCCTTTTCTTGACTCTTCTTCTTTTCCAACCTTCTTCAGCTTGAAATCTTTGGCCCCCCTTCTAGATTTTACCTTCTTCTTATCTCAACCTTCTTTCTAAATTGTACCTTCTTGTTTCGGCCTTCCTTTTGCTGCAAGCAAACTCGGACTATGCTCCTCTTCTTTTGTTGCAAGTGAACTTGGTGGAGGTAATATCACTGTGCTCCTCTTTTCTGTTGGAAGTAAACTCGGTGTATTCTTCTTCTATTGTAAGTAGGCTCGGTGGAGATTAATATAAACCCATAAACAAATCAGAGAGGAGCTTGGATTATACTCCTCTTTCCTCTATTGTGCTTAGTTGTACTTGTTGCACCTTTTGCTTCAAACCTAATCACCTTCGTATTACTTGCAGACTTCAGAATTCCTACTATACCTCGCACTTCAAACATCCTACTGTACCTCACATTTTAGACTGTAATATCCAAAATTCTGTGTCGGATGGTATTGTCATTGATGTCAACCCATGGAGTTGATTGGTTTTCACTTTGACTAAAAACATCATCATTGATGTCAAATGGTTAATGAACGTTTCTTAGTAATTTTCAGATTACATCAAGATGACAGTTATACTGTTGGATGGTTTAAAACTCAAGTCTTAGGGTTTGGGTTCCCTGGACAGAGGATGTACCCTGACTTTGTCAAGGGTTTTTGGTAGGTCAAATCATTGAGTTTGGGTTGAAGATCTATGTCATTAGTTTCTTCTCGAAAAAATGTTTCTGTTGATATGTGGTACACCCCAAGAGGCCTCACATTTTGAGAGATATTCGTTATTGAAGTTGAAGCCCCTAGCGTCTGGGGGAAAACCCCAAAAGGTGACCATATGGTTCCTTCATCTTGGTCAAGTCAAACATTTGTAGGATCACTGACTATAGAATAAAATAGTTATTCCTATAAAGATCATTTATGAATTAATATTTACCAACGATTAAGGGTTAAAGCTATAAGTCAAAGAATTAAAAAGAATATTTATTAGAAAAAAGGGAGACAAATTAAATTCAAATCAACAAGGTTTGAATTTAAATCCTAATATCCCTCTAAATAAGAAAGTCAAATCACTTTAGTAGGAATTTGTTGCTTCCTTAAAGCTTCTTTTTAAATCAAAAGAAATTTAATTAAATCCAACTAAAGGTCAAAATTCCAAGGCAACCATGTCCCTAATATTCTTCCAATGATATATTTTCTAAAGCCCCTCCTAAAGACTATAAAAAGAGATATTGATCTCTTACCCAAAGTATGAAAGTGAAATGTGAAATCATCTTGATCTAAAGTCTAATACGACCCTTGTGAAAATAGCAAAGGATCTAAAGTTTGTGGAATAGGTAATCAAAAAAGGTAAAAAAAAAGGAAGGATATCTCTTGATACCTATGTGCAGCCTTTGGCTCTAAGGTAAGCAATTAAGAACGCCTTTTTTTTCACTTGAAATAGGGATCATAAGCTGTGATTTGATGTTTTCCTTTTGAACTTATTGAAATAAAGTCTAATTGATCGGCCACAAGAAAACGGTGTGGTCACTCACCTTTAGGGACATGAAATGGTTAAGTATGTGAAGTCGACAACATCAACATCCTAACATTGCTATGTTGCAAATCTAATTAAGCAACCAAACTCTAAGGATGAATGATTAAGCATGGATCGTAAGCATAATAATACAATGTAGAATGTCAAGTTTATGATCCACTATAGCATTGGTAAACACACTTAAAATTGTTTGTGTTGAATAGAAATTGGTTAGATGGGGTGATGTCCCAAGTACTATTTGTACTATTGACCTATAGCATGCATATGGGAGTGAAATCGATAAAGAAAATAGAAGCAGGGTGTGATAACTAGATGGTAGACTAAGAACAAATGTGTTGAAGTCACTTATGCAGAGTATAACGATGGCAGAATGATGAGAGTTCATTCAATTAAAAAAGAACATTGTGCAAGGAAGTCTTTAAATGAAGCATCAGTAAACCATGATTATGTGTTGCTAATAGTAGTTTGAATGCAGAAATAAATTCAATGAATCCTTGTTTGTTAGAGAGAGTATATGGTTGGTGAGTTATATACACAAGTATGGATTTGTTAGGCATTAAACAAAGACAAGAATAACATAATCATATAGTATACATTAAAGCAATTAGATATCCCAAAACAGTCACGTACAAAACTATCTCACTGCAATGATATCTATAAATGTAGCATTGATTGTTCATTGATGAGAAAGTGATAAAACTGTGACATAAGTACCGTTATTTGAACAAGTGATATGTATATGTACAAAAGTGAATATATTTGTAAATGATCAGGGTCTTCATCATTAACTACAACATTCTTGACAAAGTGGGTTTGTGTATTTTTGGACAAGTAGTAAATATAACAACAGTGACATTTAGGCCAATAAATGAAGTAAGTCTATTTTGAAGCAGTGTATAGGAAGTTTGACCACCTACAGTTGTCGATATATGACAACAATTCTCATTGTTATCTCATCATGTATCAATTAGTAATTTTGGGAATCAAATGCATTAAGCCAATGATTGATTTAGCACCTTGTTGACAAACCTCTCATTGCAATTCTGAACCTAAGTACAGTAACAAATAATCATTACAACATAACACTTACCTTGCAATAATACAAAACAGTGATATTGCTTATATGATGTAACAATGGTACAATAAGAGTAACTCAACAGTGCCACATAGACTTAACTCAAGTAATACATTGACCTGATATGTTCACTGTGTATAGCCTAAGATTGAACACCCGTTGTATAAGAAAATTAAGCAATGGATCTATGTCTTGAGAGTTGTGATAATATATTGGCTAGGTAGTATGACTAGGATTGTTATGTATAATAAGATTAATACACCAGGTTGAAGTGAAATGTTAGTTGACCATACTACAATACTTCTAAGGATAACAATGTCTTGAATGATCATTGACATAGTGTCTTGTCATACAAACTCATATGACCTATTAGCTTGATACCTAGGCATGACTTAATGAAGAATTGACACTTAGATTGGATTGTACAATATATTGATGTATTTTTTATATCAATGAGATTAATTAACTACATGTGTTGTAACAATATCACAGTGGGTTCATGACAACATTATTGAACAGTGGTATATATGACTGTTGTGGTGATGATGGCTCCAAGGCATTGACTATCTAATCAACAGTGTTTACACATATGTTGGTAACCCTCCATGGGCAGAGTTTGAGAGCATTGGAAGCATGCCATAGGGATGACCTGAGGCACCTTGGTTTGTGCCATCATTTGATAGCAGTGTCAGATGGTTGCAGCATCCTGTGCAACTTGATACAGTGTGCCCACATGATATATTGAGTCTTGATATATTCATTTGTGAGAAGCTTAGTGCAGTGGAAACCAACAGATGTGCAGTGATCTATGTGTGCAGTGATAGTGGTTATGCATTGATGTTTATTCATTCATGAGCAGTGATAGCCATCAGTTTTGCAGTGGTTTGTAGTGACAATGATATACAATGTGTAGTGACAATGATGTGTAGTTGAACAATGATAGCTTGATGTGTAGAATTGTGCAGTGAGTAGTTGGTGGGAACAATGATCAACAACTACCAGGATTCGACATTTATTCTACATATTTCTTACAGTTATTCTACAAAGTACAGGGGATCCAGTCTGGAAATTGTGTAATGTAATCTTTTGGCTCGTCAGGGTGGTAGGGTGGTGGATGGAAGGTGATTGGAGTCACTTTCAGGTTGTGGCCTAAGAACACTTCAGGGCGGCATGGTGGTGCTAGGGCAAGTTGTGGCTTGCACAAGGCATTGTCGCTGATAAACTAATAGGATAGCGAAGCATCCTTTCCGAAAGCAGCCGGTAAACAAAGTGTTGGGGCACTCATCAAGTTGTGGCTTGATCTACTAGCATTGGGGCATCCTTTTGGTTGCAACATGATATTAGGGTCTAGTGTTGTCCTATAGGTTGTAGCCTGTGAATTAAGGGGTTGATGTCTCCCTCAGTTGTAGCTGAAATCTTGATGTAATCACTTTTCTTTTAATAGGGAGAAGACAATTACTAAACAAGTGTTCGGTGGTTTTTGACCCAGAGGGGGTTTTCCACCTAAAAATCTTTGTGCCCTCTGTTTTATCTTTCTACATTGTTATATGGTGTTCTCTATTGTTGATTATTGTTTATGATCATCTAAAGAAAAGAAATAATAATAATTGAAGATTAACTAATGCTATGAAAAAGATTGAAAGTGCTAACTGCTAAGAAGTACTGATTCACCCCCTCTCAGTATTTCCAACATTCTTCTTTGAAATTTATGTATTGAAGTGGAATTCAAGCTGACTATTTATAGTTGTATGTTCATGTATATAAGCAGACATGATAATGAGTTGATGTGTCATTTGAGAAGATATTTGTATTTCTTTGAAGCCAACTTGTACGAGAATCCTAGTGCTTGTCTTGAAGGGTTGTTTGACACTTCTATTGACTTATATACAAATCTACCATGCCCAAGAAGGGTCCTTCATGAAATTGACTCTCTTTGACTTTATGACCAATCTCAAAGGCTCACAATGGGAGCCATTACTAAAAATAAAATTTCTTTCTCATGAAACCCATGAGACAAACATTACAATAATAATTTTATTTTTCTTCTTTTCATCAGTTACATAAAAAATCACAATTACATATGTCATTATGAAGACATAACCTAGTTACTTTTCAACACTCCCTCTTAACTAGGGAAGTATTCATAGTGGTACTTGGTCATTCTCAATCTGAAGAATTTCTCATAAGAAGAATCAGATCATAGCATCATATCAACCAGTGTTGTCACATAGTAAGGCCTTAACTAACAACTCTATCTCTCCATGAGATCTGAGCACAATGCTAGTGAGACAAATGATGTATAAACACCCTCATCATTATCTCTCTCGGAACATAACCCACCCGGGTTCTCAAGGTGTGTTCCACCAGGACTATTCTTATCTTAGATGCCCTAATACATCCTCAAAGGGCATTTGATGTCAAATGCTTACCCAATCTTGCATTTTTTCTTCCCAAGTGAAGACACAAATGATGTGTCTATCTCTCCCTCTTAATTAGGGAGGACATATCTATTCTAATAAAGGAACGTACTCTTCCTACATAAGGAATGTACCTAAACTCCCTTTTGGCTTAGGAATTTCCAAGTTTCTTCCAAGTAAGAAACTTGTTTCCAACCTAACTCCTAATTAGGGACCTTCAACAGCTCCTTAGGTGGAGATGATGGAACAACCAATTGCTTGAAGAACCCCTCCTCGCGATGTCATGAACTTCTTTTTGTTATCTAAGAGTCTTCATGTTTGGGACTTCTGCATAGGGCACCGACCATCCACCACTTTCATTCATGTTTTAGTCATGTCATTATCGGAAAGTGATCCATTAGTCCATATCTGGCCTTCCTTCATGCCATGTTGCCTTCTTCATGCCATGTTTACTTAAGGATCTTTCATCCTACTACATGTGCATCGATGGTGGAAGACATCCATAGATCTTCCCTTGGCAACCTTGCCTAAACCTATCCAGATATCTGTTCAAAAAGAAAGGAATGGACATTACCTTTGTGATGGTATTTCATCGTGACATCTACAAGTTTCCATCAGCGTCCTACATACATATCGACACATCTCCCAAAGATATGTATTGTCAAGGGTCTCTTTCTTTTTCAGACTTCATTAGATTCTTCATATCCTCCATGGAGATATCCTAGTCAAATCTTCTTGGTCTTTCAGATGTTGATTGTGTTTACCATAGTTGCAAATTCCATGATCTCTTTCTTCCTTTCGTCATACATCTCATTCCCAGGAGCTTCTATTCATATTTCCTCAATTTGTTGTCAACCACCTCATGCTTCATATGAGGACATATTATGTTGATTTTATCTAGTGAATGTGACCCATGCATTCTTGCATTCCTTTGAGGGAGGAGGTCCTTTCTTTTGATCATGCTCTTAAGAACTGATCCATGTTACCTGCAACCATATGACATGACTTCCACAATATCAAATGTAAGCATACATACCTCATTTTTCCTTTGGGTCATCCAGACTTCCTGCAACAACTTCCTTGATTGAAAGAGCTTCAATCCCTTGAACTGCTTCACTTTTATGTCAGCATACCATCATCCAATGGTGGTTCTGTCAAAGTCTTGAGGATCTAAAGTAGCCCCATCAGCAGATGTCTCCTTTTGACAAATGTATGATGAACCTTGTACTATATGACCTTGTCACTTGTGTTTTCAATGAGATTCCCAGGAACTATATCATAATCGTCTTTCATGATTTTCTATGATGATGTCCCGAGCTCTTTCTTCCAATGCTTCTGTGATGTCTTAATGCAACCTAATTAGTGAATCATGATAGCCATATCTTACAATAGAAGACTTAGGAATTTGAAAAGAACTTAGTTGAGGAAGACTATCTCAGTCATAATATAGATATCTTACATCCTCTATCTTGGACTTCTTATTTTCAGATTCCTCCATTTATTTGGTGATATTAGTTTCTTGTCTTCCTCTTTTGTTATTGTCCTTCTTGATCTTAGGATAGTCTCTTTTGTAGTGTCCATAATCTTGACACCCATAGCATAGGATTTTGGTCATGTTATTTTTCTTTTTCTGAGGACCGAACTTTCCAAATTGTCCCTTTCTTCTTATCATAGCAGCATAAACTTGATTTTGTTCACCTACTCCCACATCAGATTTGGCCTTTAGTCTAGATTCTTCAATCTTGCATAGTGACCATAGATCCTGGAATGGAGTAGCTTTCTTCCCATAAATACTTGAAGCAAAGTTACCCCATTCCTTTGGTAGTGCATTTAATACCACTGTAGTCATTTCACTATCAGAAATGACTTCTCCCAGTTTTTGTAGTTGATCCCAGTGTAGAGTCTCTACTTTACACTTGGTCATCCATCATTTCTCACAGTTTTCCCTCACTCATCTCTCCCTTTTGCTCCATTTTGCTGTATAAACTCACCCAGATCATTACATATGATGGCATTAAGCATGATTTAGGGATTTTGCTAATGTGTGACTGTTTTGTTTAGATTTTGGCATATTTACAGGCATTCCGCAGCCATCTGCTGATTCCGCAGCCATCTGCTGATTCCGCAGCCATCTGATGATCCCGCAGCCTTTTTGTTAATCTCAAGGTTCCACGTGTCATTTTGCCAAATGAGCCACATGGGTACTTAGGAATCAAGGTGCTCGAGGTTCCTGTGCTATCCGTTCAGCCATCCACGTCATCTGTACCTCCGGTCAACGAGGGTCAAGTTACGGTCAATAAAGGCAGCTCAACGGTGATACGTAAGCTGCTAGGTCACGTCAGTTTAAAAGGTGACTTGTCCGTCTTATGCAGGCCGTGGGGGACATAATCCAACTCTAGATTCAATGCCCATATCGACCAGAACCTCCAGCTCATCCACACAGCATTATGACGTGTTTTGTTCCTTAATTACGCATGACAGTTAGTTAGTTTTCCAGTTTTAGCTGTACGCATTAGGCCGTCTTCCAGATGCCTATAAAACTAGTGTTTGCATACGCTGAACTTTACTTTTTAGTTGCTGCATTTTTATAAACTTGTTGTTATTTTAGAGCATTTGAAGACTCTGTTTTTATAGTGTTGTTCTAGCACTCTGAACTGTATTTTTCTGCACATGGAGTAATAGAAACAGTGTTGTTTTGAAGTTTCCAATTCCTTGAGTCTCTTTTGGATGATATGAATGGAGGGCCCCTGTTCATGTTAGCCTTGTAAAGTATTTTATGTATTTTATGTGCAGCATTTCCTTATTTCTATTCAGCATTTCTTTTAGTTAAAACATGTACAGCGTAATTTACTTTCTTGTTATTTCATTTTCCAGCCTTTCTTTTTAGCTGATCAGCATTGTTCTTTTGCAGGTTTTTAAGCCCGGGATTGATTTTGTGTTTGTGTATTTGCTTAAATATCTAGTGGTAGTTTTAGTTGACAGATTCAAGTTGCTGCCCTTACTTTATTTTCATAGCTGATTTTTTTAGTTTTATTTCTCAAAGTGGTTTGCTAACATATGAATGATCTCTTTTATCATAAATTGTCTATCTCTTAGAGATCAGAATACTAATAACTTGCAGCTGGCTTTGGGTACTTTTTAGACTAATCTTTAACTACTCTTTAATCGTGTCTTACACAGTACTATGTGTCAGAGGCAGAGAGTTAGAGAGAGCTGAACATCATAACTAGTCTTTAAAGTAGATTTTTCTTATTTTTATCATTTCTTAGACTTATCTTTAGCTACTTCCTAATCGTGTCTTACACAGTACTATGTGTTAGAGGCAGAGAGTTAGGAAGAGATAAACTTTATCATTGGTCTTTTAAGTGATTTTCTTACCTTTTATTTGCAGCAACATGAATGGTGTCTAATGCCATTAGAAAGTGGTTCTTTGCTTTCAAGTTATTTATTTCATTCAAGTTTTTCCTTTTCAGCAAGTAGTTAAAAATCACTAAGCACAAACTCTCACTCATCTAGAATTCACTTTACACACACCATCACTCATCTGTTTATAAATCACCACTCCATTTTAGGAAGAGAAATCACCCACAAACAACACCCCCAAACGACAAAAACTCTAAGAGGTTGCTTAAGTACATATAGTACACCTTCACTTCATCAGCTTACGAGCCCCGGGTTGACAATTAATGACATCAATTTAGGAACACTAAATTGACTAATCATTTTGGCGCCGTTGCCGGGGAAGTGAAATTAAGTAGCCATATTCTTAGAAAAAAAACATAAAAAAGATTTCAAGGAAAGAAGTTGATAACCTATCAAAATATACTCTCCTCTTGCACTGCAAGGTGATCTGGAGGATCAGAAAAGATAAAGTTATTGATTTGGTAGTTTCTTGAGTATACTCTCTTCTTGCACCTAGAGTGAACTGGAAGATCAGAAAAAGAACTATTAACTTGACTTGAAGAAAAAATAAAAAAATGACATGCATAGAGCTAGAGATTCTAGAGGAAAGTTTTTAGCTAGAGTTCGAAGTTCAATTTTTACAAGTCCATCTGCTTCAATGGATAGACAAGAAACACCCCCCTTATCTCCAACCGAAACTCCTAGTCCTAGAATTCCTGGAATTCAAGAGCCAAGAGTTGACTCTCCTACACCTTCTATTGAGTTTGAACCAGGAATAGACTCTTCTCTTTCTCTTACAGGAAGACCAATTGTAATTGAGGAATTGGAATCATCTGAAGAAGAAGGAGAAATCTCTTCTCATTCACCTTTTGTAGAGGAACCAGAAGATTTTTAAATCCCTAGGAGAATCATCATGGCAGAGGAAGAAGGAGGAGGTAGAGGTAGAGGAGGAGGAGGAAACAACAATAACACTAATGGAGGTAGAGGTCCCATTGGAGGAGGAAATAGAAATGGGGATAATTCATTTGGGTTTCCCATTGTTAATGAGGATTCCCGAGCCACTATGAAAAACATATCGCCATCTGTCCTCCCTAACTTCCATGGGTTAAGGACTGAGGACCCTGAAACATTCTTATTTGAGTTTGAAGTGGTGTGTCGAACTTATGACTACCTGGATGACTCTCAGAAACTCAAGTTGTTCCCTTCAACATTGAAGGATCAAGCCTTGAAATGGTTCATGGGGTTACTCACTCAATCCATTAGGACTTGGAACGAGATGAAACAGACATTTTTGGATAGGTATTTAGACTATTGTATGCCTACTAATCACAAGGACGAGGTTTTTAAAATGATACAAAAAGAAGATGAGAGCCTAGAAGATTTACTTGAAAGGTTTCAATATAACTTGAAAAGAGCAAAAATGAATACCTTGGATGAAGAGACCTTAAAAGCCCTCTTATTAAAAGCCATTAGGGATGAATGGATAGACATCTTAAACATGATGGGGAAAGGGGATATTTCTCAACTTTCTCTCAATGACATAGCAGAACTTTGTATCCATCTCTCAAGGGGCAAATCAAAAACGCAAAAAGGGCCTAGAGATCCTTCTCTCCTTAGGGCAAATAAATCTGCAACAGGATTAGTGAGTAGGGTTGAAATCGGCAGTATGCTTGATGAATTTAAAACTGACATCTTAGGGAGTCTTAGTGAACAACTTGATACCCTTAAGATTCACAATAAACAAAAAGCAGGAGCTGAGGCTTTGGCTATCTTTTGCCCGAAATGTAGAAAGAAACATGCTTTAAGGGAATGCCCCTTAGATGCACACGTTGTAGAAACATGTGTAATTTGCTCAGAAACTCATGAGACCAAGGATTGTCCTTCAATTCCTGGCCTCAAAGCAGTCTTTCAAGATGATCCAGATACACTTGAATCTCTCTGTTTTATTGCAAGGAGACCTTGGCAAGGACAACAGAATCAAGGGTTTAATAACTCTATGAATTCTCAATCCCAACCAAATTGGAATCCTTGGCAACAACCTTGGCCTCAACCTCAAAATGCTTTCCAAGCATGGATGCAAAGCATGCAAAATCCTTATGGGAGATTTGCTCAATTCTATCAATATCCTCCATCATTTCAGAATCAGCAAGCTCCACAACTTCCAAACCAAGGTCAACAACTATCATTGCCATACCCTCAACAACAACAACCTCCTCCACAAAATCAAAATTCTCAACTAGCACTTCAATCCCAGCAGAAATCAAATCAACTTCCCTCTCAGCCATTACCAAATCCAAATAATAGGAACCCTCAAAATGCTTACATGATGGAAGGTCAACCATTCCCTACCTATATGGTTGTTCCTCTCAATGAAGTACAACTTAGATCAGGTAGAATCTTAGATCAACCTTCTACAAGTGTTCAACAACCAAGCATTTCTGAGGAGGAATCTCTCAAAGTCAATAAAGGTTCTGAAGTATCACTTCAAAACCAAAATATCCAAAAAGAAAAAGAAAAAGAATCAACTTCTACAACTCCCATAGTTGAGCAACCTACACCTGCAGCTACACCTCCTTTTCCTGAAAGATTGCAAATTGATAAAGGGGTGGAAAAGCAGATATGGGTGCCTGACTATAGTTTCCTAGATGAATTGAAGAATGTATGTATCAAGATCCCCTTGTTACAAGCCATTAAGGAAATTCCCATTCTAGCGAAGACAATAAAGGAGTTGAGTTTGAAGAAAACAGGAAAAAGAACCAGAGATACTAAAAGGATACATCTAGTTGGAAAAATTGCAGACATAATGATGGGTAAGATTACCATGCAAAAATATGTAGATCCCGGTAGCCCTATTGTCAAAACTCATATTAATGGGGTTGAAATCCCAAATACTCTGATTGACTTAGGAGCCGCGATCAACATCATGAGTAGACAGACCATGGATCAGTTAAAGCTTCCTAACCTTCTCTTTACACCTACTTTGTTGCAGCTTGCAGATAGATCAATCATTAAACCTGATGGTGTATTGGAAGATATTCCAGTCTCTCTAGATTCTTGGGAATATCCAGTTGATTTTATGATTTTAACTCCCAAGAACAATCTAGGAGGACATCCTCTTATATTAGGAAGACCTTGGCTGGCCACAGTTGATGCTTTCATAAGCTGTAGGTCTGGAGACATGTATATATCAGATGGTAATTCCACCAAGAAGTTCAGCTTGTATCCCCCAGCAAAAGCTATAACAGAAATAGGAGAAGATGAATGGGTAGAGGATGAAGATACTATTCAACCTATTCTAACCATCTCTGAGATTAGTGAAGACAGTCAAATTCTAAATACATTAGAAAATTTTGAAGTATCTCTAGAATATGACTCTACGCATTTTCAGATAGATGCAGATATTGAATATCTCTCCTCTAGACAGATGTCTCTCTTCTCAATGGAAGAGTTTGGTAGTTCTACAGTTGAAATCCTTCCAGGAAAAACATTGAACATTAACAAGAACATGGAAAGACCACAACAAGAAGAATTAACTAAACTGTTGCAAAAACATTCCACTGCCTTTGCATGGGAATACACTGACATGAAAGGAATCGATCCTAAGACTTGTATTCATCACATCTACATTGAAGAAAATAGCAGACCTATTATGCAACCACAAAGAAGGATGAATCCAAACCTTAGGGAAATCGTGAAAGAAGAACTCCAGAAATTGCTCAAGGTAAACTTCATTTACCCCATTTCAGATAGCCAATGGGTTTCTCCCTTGGTTATAGTGCCCAAAAAGAATGGTAAATGGAGAGTTTGCATTGATTATCGAGAATTGAACAAGGCAACCTTAAAGGATCATTTTCCTCTACCTTTTATTGATCAGGTACTAGACACTTTAGCAGGTAAAAAGTATTTCTCATTCTTGGATGGTTTTAGTGGATACAATCAAATTCAGGTAGCACCTGAAGATCAAGACAAAATCACATTCACTTGTCCTTGGGGAACTTTTGCCTACCGAGTACTCCCTTTTGGATTGTGCAATGCACCCGCTACATTTCAAAGGGCTGTATTAGGAATCTTTTCAGATCTGATTCATGATTGTGTAGAGGTATACATGGACGATTTCACAGTTTATGGTAATACATTTGAAGAAGCTTTGGAAAATTTGGAAAAAGTACTGGTAAGATGTAAGGAAACAAATCTTTCTTTAAGTCATGAAAAGTGTTTTATGATGTTTACTGAAGGGATTGTTTTAGGACATCATATTTCAGGAGATGGGATTAAGGTTGATAGATCCAAAGTTGAAGTCATCTCTAAGTTACCTATTCCAAATTGCCAGAAGGATGTTAGAAGTTTTCTTGGGTTTACTGGGTATTACAGAAGATTTATTGAAAACTTCACTAGGATAGCATCTCCTCTTTTCAAATTGCTTACCAAAGACTGTGAGTTTAAATGGGATCCTGAGTGTCAATCTGCCTTTGAAGCTTTAAAGTCTAGAATATCTGAAGCACCCATCTTAAGGGGGCCAAATTGGAAACTCCCTTTCCACATCTCTACTAATGCTTCAGATACAGCTCTAGGAGCTGTTTTGGGACAAAAGGATTTGATCCCTTATGCCATTTATTACACAAGTAAGAATTTGACTCCCACTGAGTTAAATTATACTGTTACAGAAAAAGAGTTCTTAGCTGTGGTACATGCGATCAACAAGTTTAGACACTACATAACCGGCTATGAAACCTTTGTCCATACTGATCACTCTGCCATAAGATATTTAATGAACAAACCTATCACTAATGGTAGAGTTACAAGATGGCTTTTACTCTTGCAAGAATTCAACATTACTGTGTTAGATAGACCTGGAAAACAAAACACAGTAGCTGATTTCTTGTCTAGAATCCAAACCACTAATGAGGATTCTCCAGTAGAAGATAAGTTTCCAGATGAATACTTGTTTGCAGTGACTACCAAGACTCCTTGGTATGCAGATATGGCTAATTATCTTGTTACAGGGAAGCTTCCTCTACATTTATTTCCTAATGAGAAAAGGAAAATCATTCAGGAGAGTGCACATTATTCTTGGATTTCTAATGAATTGTTCAAAACAGGGCCAGATTGTATAATCAGAAGTTGTGTTCGGGAAGATGAAATGCCTGACATCCTTAAGGCATGTCATGATGAACCATGCGGCGGGCACTTTGCTGACAAGAGGACAGCCTATAAAATCCTTTCTCTAGGATATTATTGGCCTTCTCTCTTTAAAGATGCAAAGCAGTATGTTAGAAGGTGTGACAGCTGCCAAAGAGTTGGGAAACCAACTCCTTCAAATGAAATGCCTCTACAGCCTCAGGTATGCATCGAACCCTTTGAGAAATGGGCTCTAGATTTCGTTGGACCAATTAATCCACCATCAAAGCAAAAAAGGTATATACTGGTTTGTACTGATTATGTTACTAAGTGGGTAGAAGCAAAAGCATTGCCTTCTGCCACTGAAAATTTAGTTGTTCAATTTCTTTTTGAGGATATTTTCACTCGTTTTGGTGTCCCAAGGGAAATTGTGATAGATCAGGGCAGCCAGTTTACATCTAAATTGATGGAGAAGCTGATGGAGGAATATAAGATCAAGCACAGAACATCTACTCCCTACCATCCGCAATCCAATGGCCAAGTGGAATCTACCAATAAAGTTCTTGAAGGCATTATCACCAAGACTGTTCATCTTCATAGAAGAGATTGGGCGGAAAGGCTCCCTGAAGCCTTATGTGCCTATAGGACTACATGGAAGAACACAACAGGACATTCTCCCTATGAACTTGTTTATGGGAAGGAAGTCCTGCTCCCCATTGAGTTCCAAATCAAGACCTTCAAGATGGCAGTCCAATTGGGAATGAGCCTCTCAGAAGCTCAAAGACACAGAATGGACCAGTTAAATGAGCTAGATGAAATAAGACAAGATGCAATTCTAAGGACCGATCTAGTTCAGCACCAAAGATCTAAATGGCACGATCGTCGTATCAAAGAAAGAAAGTTTCAGAGAGGAGATTGGGCTCTATTGTTTGATTCAAAGTTCAAAGACTTCAAAGGAAAGTTTCAAACTCATTGGCTTGGGCCATATGAGATTGATGAAGTCTTTAGCAATGGAGCAGTTCGAGTAAAAACTATTGATGAATTTCATACTCCTCTTATTGTGAATGGCCACCGCTTGAAAATCTACCAGAAGCCATTCTCAAAAGAAGAGTTTGTCAAATTGTTCAAAGAAGATTCTGCAATCAGGTTGGTGGAGAAGGATTCTTCTCCTCCATCAGCCTAATCTTTGGTTTTTAAAAAAAAATAAAAAATAAAAAAATAAAAAGAAAAAAATAAAAAATAAAAAATAAATGTATGAGCCTGAAAACCAATCTCTGATTGGCAGTCTCATGCAGAAAACCTGAGGTGAAAATCAGGGTCATCTGACACCTCATGTTTTCCAAAAAAAAAAAAAATCTCTCTCTTCCATCTCATTTCACCATTTCATCGACCTCATTCACCACCTCATTCCTTTCACTCCACCTCATTTCTTTCTATCATCCATCCATTCATTAATCCATTCATTACATTTCATTCCATCAATAAAGTCATTTTTTTAGACAACTAAAGTTATTTTGTGCAGCCGGAGGGTACTACTGCAGATTCCGCAGCCATCTGAAGATTCTGCAGCCATCTAACGATTCCGCAGCTCTCTGCACCTGCATAAAAAAAACACAGTCTGTTTGAAAAAGTTACAGTCAGAAGTCATCAATAATAAGTGGAAAAGGGTCATGCAACAGCAACAACACAATGAAAGGTTAGTGGAAAATAATCAAAAGCAATTCAAACGCGGACCTGAGGTATGATTTAAAATCCTAAACTTACAGTTATCTCATTTTGCTAAAGTTCCGGGGTTATGTTTCTTGCCATTAAATGTAATGATTATCCGTTTTTATCCATCATACGACCAAAAATCCACGTATCTCCCCACTCATCGGTCATGATTCATCACGATTTTGAAACTGGATTGCGGCTGCTCTTTCATTAAGGGTTTCGTACCTAAGTGACGTAGACTGTTGTACTACGTCTCTCTAAGTCATAATCCCGCAGCCAAGTGGAGACCTGTGACCGAAGCCTAAGGACCTAACCGTTTACACCCATCACTTCATACCCTCATACACTCGTATCACTCCATTTCATTCACGCTGTTTCATTTCCTCATTTCCCTCATTCCGCTGTGCTCACTACGCTGCTACCTCATACTCTGTTTTTTTTTACGTATTCCTCTCTGCTAATTCAGGTTACTAGTGTTACGGCTGTTACATTAGAGCCGTAATTTTACGGTATTAAGGCCACTGTTGAAGCCGTGTAGCCTTTTGATTTAGAACAGAGCCGTAAATTCACTGTGTTAAGGCTACTGTTGAAGCCGTGTAACCTCCCTTTTCCAAAAGTTTGAAGAACAGAGCCGTAGAGTCCATGGGTAAACTTTTAAGGGCAGAACCCGAGGGTTCAAAATTTCTGGAGGGATATCCTCAAGTTAAAGAAGCGTTGCAGAAAGCAAACTGGCTCCAATGCATCCAGAAGTTCAAAGGTTACCACAGAGAGGTTACGAAGGCCTTTGCACGTTCCTTCAGGGATAAAGATAATCAAGTGGAGATAGGGGACCTGAAGTTTACAGTCACTGAGAGCAGCATAGCACAAGCCACTTCCCTTCCACAAACTGGAGAAAGATGGTTTAAAAACCGATCAGTCCAAGACCAACAGTGGAAGCAAATATTGAAGAACCCAGGTATGGATACCAGCATCTTTACAAAAGGGATTCCTGTTACTTATGTCAAGGAAGAATGGACAACCTTACTGTTACTAGTGCAAAATTTTTTTACTTGTGAGGGAAGGTTTGGAGTCTTATATGTTTACCATGCCAAAGTCATGATGCATTTCTTAGGAGATGATATTAACCTTTAATATTTTCTACTCTCAAGTCTTAGAAAAATGTGTTCAATGGCCCAAAAGAACCCAACAAACATTGAATCACATCTATGTCATCATGGTCTTGTTAAAATGCTGGTTGAGGAACAATTGAAAGCAAAAAGAGATACTTGGGAGAAATTTCTTGTAAGAAACCACTTTGAGGAAGCAGGAGAAACCTCTGTGCCTAGAAAGAGTAGAAGAAAACGAAAGGAGGCTACCCCTGAAACTGCTGACCAAGAGGAAACTGTTGTCCAAGAGGAAATTGTTCAAGAGCAGATTGTAGAAGAAACTAATATACATCATCCTGAACATGAAATTGATCCTGAGCCTGCTATGGACACTGATCAAACAGCTCAAGGAATTATCACAGAAACCCTTTCAGAACTTGCCCAAGAAATTGCTCAAAAGAGAAAAGAGAGTAGAATGAAACAAAAGAAAGATAAAGGCAAAGTTGTAGCTCAAGAAACTTACGCTACTCCTGAGAACTCTAGTGAAGAAGATACTCAGCCCTTAGCACAAAGAATGGCCAAACTCCATGAAACTACCCTTTCCAAAAAGGAGGAAAAACAAAAGCAAAAAGTACCAAAAGAAAAACAGAGTACCACCTCTGTAAGAAGGAGCAGCAGATTACAAAACAGAAAAGTAGGGGCCACAAAGGGTAAACAGTCATTCTTTATTGACTTGAGCACACCTCAAAAAGGTGCTACAAGTCCTGACTTGGAGAAAATCCCTTCACACGCTGAGTATGTAGAAACCAGTCCTCCACGTGAGGAAAGTCAATTTGAGCATGAGCCTGAATTTGAACAAGGATCTGAATTTCAGTATGAGCATAGCCCAAAGCGTTCACCTGAGGTTGACCCTGATCAACAAAAAGTTTATAATTACCTGGAGACGCTGGAACAAGCAGTGGTTGGGCCAAGCACTGCTCAGCCCTTGGAGCAACAAGTCCAATCACTGAAGCAGGAAATATTTGAGCTAGAGGTGCTAAATCGTCATATCAAACAAGAAAATGAAAAACTAAAGATACAAGGCAATGTGGACAAGATGGTCCAAGATAACACCATGCTTCATATGGGTCTGTGGCAGAAGGAAAACAAAAAGCTCAAGAAGAGATGCAGAAAATTAAACAGAGCTTTAATCAATCTGAAATTCAGGTGTTTGATGAAAAGACCAAGGGTCAATGTGGCCACACAGAGAAAGAAGAGAAGGCTGGATGTCCTAGTAGAGGCATCCCAGCAGGTGGACTGAACCATGTTTTTGATTGCATGAGGACATGCAATACCCTCGCAGTGGGGGTATGTAGAGTCTCTACTTTACACTTGGTCATCCATCATTTCTCACAGTTTTCCCTCACTCATCTCTCCCTTTTGCTCCATTTTGTTGTATAAACTCACCCAGATCATTACATATGATGGCATTAAGCATGATTTATGGATTTTGCTAATGTGTGACTGTTTTGTTTAGATTTTGGCATATTTACAGGCATTCCGCAGCCATCTGCTGATTCCGCAGCCATCTGATGATCCCGCAACCTTTTTGTTAATCTCAAGGTTCCACGTGTCATTTTGCCAAATGAGCCACATGGGTACTTAGGAATCAAGGTGCTCGAGGTTCCTGTGCTATCCGTTCAGCCATCCACGTCATCTGTACCTCCGGTCAACGAGGGTCAAGTTACGGTCAATAAAGGCAGTTCAACGGTGATACGTAAACTGCTAGGTCACGTCAGTTTAAAAGGTGACTTGTCTGTCTTATGCAGGCCGTGGGGGACATAATCCAACTCTGGATTCAATGCCCATATTGACCAGAACCTCCAGCTCATCCACGCAGCATTATGACGTGTTTTGTTCCTTAATTACGCATGACAGTTAGTTAGTTTTCCAGTTTTAGCTGTACGCATTAGGCCGTCTTCCAGATGCCTATAAAACTAGCGTTTGCATACGCTGAACTTTACTTTTTAGTTGCTGCATTTTTATAAACTTGTTGTTATTTTAGAGCATTTGAAGACTCTGTTTTTATAGTGCTGTTCTAGCACTCTGAACTGTATTTTTCTGCACATGGAGTAATAGAAACAGTGCTGTTTTGAAGTTTCCAATTCCTTGAGTCTCTTTTGGATGATATGAATGGAGGGCCCCTGTTCATGTTAGCCTTGTAAAGTATTTTATGTGCAGCATTTCCTTATTTCTATTCAGCATTTCTTTTAGTTAAAACATGTACAGCGTAATTTACCTTCTTGTTATTTCATTTTCCAGCCTTTCTTTTTTAGCTGATCAGCATTGTTCTTTTGCAGGTTTCTAAGCCCGGGATTGATTTTGTGTTTGTGTATTTGCTTAAATATCTAGTGGTAGTTTTAGTTGACAGATTCAAGTTGCTGCCCTTACTTTATTTTCATAGCTGATTTTTTTAGTTTTATTTCTCAAAGTGGTTTGCTAACATATGAATGATCTCTTTTATCATAAATTGTCTATCTCTTAGAGATCAGAATTCTAATAACTTGCAGCTGGCTTTGGGTGCTTTTTAGACTAATCTTTAACTACTCTTTAATCGTGTCTTACACAGTACTATGTGTCAGAGGCAGAGAGTTAGAGAGAGCTGAACATCATAACTAGTCTTTAAAGTAGATTTTTCTTATTTTTATCATTTCTTAGACTTATCTTTAGCTACTTCCTAATCGTTTCTTACACAGTACTATGTGTTAGAGGCAGAGAGTTAGGAAGAGATAAACTTTATCATTGGTCTTTTAAGTGATTTTCTTACCTTTTATTTGCAGCAGCATGAATGGTGTCTAATGCCATTAGAAAGTGGTTCTTTGCTTTCAAGTTATTTCAAGTTATTTATTTCATTCAAGTTTTTCCTTTTCAGCAAGTAGTTAAAAATCACTAAGCACACACTCTCACTCATCTAGAATTCACTTTACACACACCATCACTCATCTGTTTATAAATCACCACTCCATTTTAGGAAGAGAAATCACCCACAAACAACACCCCCAAACGACAAAAACTCTAAGAGGTTGCTTAAGTACATATAGTACACCTTCACTTCATCAGCTTACGAGCCCCGGGTTGACAATTAATGACATCAATTTAGGAACACTAAATTGACTAAACACCCAGATCTCAGATATCCTCATAAAGTATGAGGCTATTCCATCTTCCTTAGACACCTTCAGCTTGTAGATTTCTTGCCTTAATGAGATGACTTCTCCAGCAGTGCTTACGGAATACAACTCTAACAATTTGTCATAGATTTCTTTTGAAGTTGCAAATTTAGATACATATGGGATGCGGGGATCCTTAATGGATTCTATGAGAATCCTTTGAGCCCTTACTTCCCCTTTCATATACTTGGCAAGAGCTTGAGCATCTTCCTCTCCTGGTTTTGTGATAGATCCTTCGACGTGATCCATGACCTCATTTTCAATGAGATTTAGGTCTATCCATTTCTTCTAGGCAAGATAGTTTGAAGCCCCAACCAATTTGTTGCTTTCCTTGCAAAAAGACATTTTAACAAATTCAAATAAGGTCATATACTTACTTGATAGGATGCTCCTTTCTCCTTGTTGCTTCTTTGATGTTGATGATGATATATAGGATAGAAAACTTCTCGATGAAGGTAGTTTTCTTCAAGAATTATCCTTGATCCCACAAAGAGCGAGATGACACCGCTTTTTGGTCTAACTTCCTTTGGATGAATAGTCTTCAAAACACTTTAAATTGAGTAGATGTAGAGTTTTGGACTTCTCCCTCTTGATGATGATCCTAATACTCTTTTGTAAACTTCTTTGATCTAGGGTCTTGACTTCAAGAATCTTTACTTTGATGCCTTCCTTGAGATTTGATCCTTTAGTATCCCTTGATAAGATGCCCTTCCATGACTTAGTCACCTTAGCTCTGATACCATGTTGAGAAATCTAGGGCATAGAGATTAAGAGATTGAGAAATCTAGGGCATAAAGGGCTTGTGAGTGCTTTTCACTTATTTAGATTAGGATCTTCTTATATCTCAGGTTATTAGTTTTCTCCTTCATCAAACAACCACCAATGCATAAACTATAAAGAGATAAGGGACACAAAATATAGGCTATTAGCCATGGCCAAGACCTCTCACTTATTGAGAGGAAAACCCGAACAAATTCTTCTTCTTATAGAGATTCCAATTGACGAATACCAAGACCAAGACCCTTGACCTAGTTTCCACTCCAAGACCAAGACCCTTGACCTAGTTTCTATTCCAAGACCAAGACACAAGTTCTCTTGATGAGATCCTTTGACAACAATAATCAACCTTCTGCTCTTTTTCCTTTTCTTGGCTCCTCTTTTTTTTCCGACCTTCTTCAGCCTCAAATCTTAGACCTCCCTTCTAGACTTGACCTTCTCCTTATCTCGGCCTTCTTTATATACCTTCTTATTTCGACCTTCCTTCTATTGCAAGAAAACTCAGTGTACTCTTCTTCTGTTGCAAGTGAACTCGGTGGAGGTAAGATGATTGTGCTCCTCTTTTCTATTGTAAGTAAACTCGATGTATTCTTCTTCTGCTATAAGTAGGGTCGGTGTAGATTAATACAAACCTAGAAACAAATCAGAGAGGAGCTCAGATTATACTTCTCTTTCCTTAATTGTACTTAGTTTTACTTGTTGCACCTTTTGCTTCAGACCTGATCACCTTTATATTACTTGTAGACTTCAGACTTACTATTGTACCTCGTGTTGTTGCTTCCAGAGACAGCCTCAGATTGCTTAGAAGACTAGTGCCTGGAACATCTAGATTTTGTGTGTCTCATTTGGTTGTCGGGAAAACTGGAGATATCACATATATTTTTGTATATGTATAAATAACAACTTGGTTTGGTTCATTCATATAAAGGCGTAAGCCATGCATTTCTAGTACTTCTTGACATATACGACACACAAAAATATATGATAAACTAGTGGAGGTTGAGTAGTTAAAGGACCTATAGTTTAATAATCTTTGACAGAGCAATGAGAGAGGATAATGAGATAGAGTAACTCATCACATAGAGATTGAAACCTCAAAAATTCTACACTTATCGCATAGAGCTTGAAGTCTCTAGAATTCTACACTTTTGAGCTAGAGGTAGACATAATGGATGAAAGAGGACGGAAGCCTTTCTAGCAGCTATGATTACATGAATTCATAGAGGAAACACAAACATAATGGAATTTAATAGAAGGATAACTTATTGTAGTACTTGAATGAGGAATCACCACCATTTTCTTAATATTCTGAAAGACGCATATCATAAAATAACACAGTCTTGAAAATAACATGTAGTTCTTTCTTTAGAATTATGAACCTTTGTGAGGTGTTGCTTCCCCCTATTTACCTAGGGAGAGGAGCATTGAACAGTAATTACAACAAAATATCTCAACCAAGCCTTAGTTGTCAGATCAACTAGCTTTCTCGACCTGGGATGGATCTGTGGCCCAAAAATGACTACAAAAGTTAATTGCTTCAATAAATGGCGACACATTACGGGAAAACAAAAGAAGTCAATTAATCAGATGAACATGCCAACAAAATATCTCAATGCCCTTCCCTGTGATCACCTTTTCTTCAAGGTGTTGCTTGCCCACAGTCTGGTCACCTGTGTCACAAGATAATTCCCATCGCTTCTTCCTTTAGTGCTCGGACCATTCGTTCTTCAAAACTGGGAGCATCAACTATCAATCTAATGCCACAGTACAAAAGCAAAGGTCGCCTAGGTGGTACTTTGTCTTCCCTCTGCGTGGAGCACCATGCTAGATCATCAAGTCCTCTTGAGCTTCCATGTCTTCATTTACTTTGTATTTGTTGACCCTGGTTTCATGTCAGAAGGGGCCTTTTTGGGTCATCCCATGTCGATTTTGAATGTTGTGCCTCCTTTCTTAAATGCCTCAGTTGCTGACCCACCACGCCTTTAAAGTTTTGCATTACCCCATTGCAGAGTTATCGCATATGGGTTTTCCATTAAAGGTCCTTACGACAAGAGTGCCTCCCCTTCATAATTGTGATTTCTGATATGCAGGATTGGGCCCACCTGGGATATCGCAATCGACCATTACGTAGTATTACCTCTGTTTACCATGTTTGGTGACCGTGCTATTGGATATATGCCGAAAAATACCCCCTTTGTCCCATTGAGCAGAATCTAAATAAACGTCTTAATGCTCGTTGACTTGGATTGTTGAACTGGGCATGATGGTATCGTGATCGCAATGCAGGAGAGGTCCTTTTTACCACATTTCATAGTGTTTGCCAATAGTTCAGGAGCGAAACTTCCATAAAGCATGATATATAAAATATCACATCCAGAACCAGGACTCGCATATCACCATCGGAAAGGGAAGAGGGGCTTTAACACAAATTTATGGTGATTTCCGATGTTTCGAACACGACTGTTTATAGAATGTATCACATAAAATATCATATCTGGGAGGTTTCTTGCACATTGCAATCACAGGTTGGAAGGGACTTCGGTAGAGGAGGGACTTTGATGGTTGTGGGGGGGGGAATAATTATCGCAATCAGCAAGAAGGAGTGATGAAGGGTGGATATGGCAATCAGTGGGGGAACTTTGCAATATGCAATATCGACAGAGGAGGGATTCCATCGTAATTGGCGAGGAGTGGTGTCGAGTGGATATGTATCACAAAAAGGGAAAGGGCCGACAACGATTATTGTTTGTGGGTCTTGACGCTTAAAAAGGGTTTCAGCATGATCTCCGAATGTTTTAAAACATTTCAAAGGGGAATGGAAAACACGGCAAGAGTTGGATATACAAGGGATTTCGGCTAGAGTTAAAAATGGGTCACCGCGGCTAGATTTTAAAAAACAAAGGGAAAAATGGGGTTTGTGCAAGACATTGTTTTAAGAGAATATGGAAATTTCTCCAAAACAATTTAAACTGGACCTATTCTTCCTCCTTTAATCTCCAATTTGCAAAGCACAACAACCTCTTTGTACAACTGGAACTCTCTTTTTAGAAGGTGACAACATTGGCTCCACCTAGGGATGGGGCATTAGATTGCAATGCGTCGAGAACCTGCAAACTGTGAACTTCTCTTTTGGGCATGGAGTCTTTTTTAAACATATGATAATCTTTTGAAAGTGGAATTTTCAACAGAAACTGGAAATTTCATATAATAATTACAATACACACACCAGTATTTACAATGGGTGCAAGACAGGTACCTTTAATTCTGGAAATAGAGTTTGAGGAATTGACCATTTACTGGCAACTCCAACGATTCACCGTCCAGATTTTTGAGCATGTATGTATTATTTCCTTTCTCTTTTGAAATTTTGAAAGGGTCGAACCAAAGTGGATCGAATTTTCCGTGTTTGCCTTTTTCTTCCCATCGGACGTCCCATCAGAGAACTAAATATCTTGGTTGAATAGGTCGATCCTTGGCCTTCTTGTCAAACAGGGATTTCATCTTCTGTTGGTAATTTTCCAATTTAGCTCCCACCTGTTCTCCGTTTTCATGAAGTTCGACCAGTTGATTTATCCTTCGTGTGAAGGCACTTGGCTCTTCCTCATCTTCTTGTAATAACTTCTCCACCAGCATTACTAATTGAATTGGGAAGACTGCAGCCTTACCATATAGTAGCTCGAAAGGCGATTTTCCAGTGGATTGTTTAGGAGTTACTCAGTTAGCCCAGAGGGAAAACTTCAATTGGGAGTCCTAGTTCCTTTGATTCTCAGTGATGGTTTTCTTCAGCGCTGTCACCACAATTTTGTTTGAGGATTCATCCAAGCTGTTACCTTGGGGATAGTAGGTAGTGGAGTGCCTAATGATGACGTTGAATTTCTTACAGAAGCCAATGAATTTTGTGGATTTGAAGACTTGAGCATTGTCAGTGATGATTTTGATAGGGAAACCAAAACGCTATAATATGTTTTCCTCCATAAACTTAATTACCATTGAGTTAGTAGCGTTTTTGGCTAGGATAATCTCTACCCACTCTGTGAGATAATTCGTGGTTGTTAATATCCACTTATGTTGGCCACTGGAAGGTGGGTTTATTTCTCCTATGAAGTCTAGTCCCCACTATCTGAAGGGTTCTTCCACATGCACTGGAATCGGGTGGTGAGGAGAAAGTTTTTGTCTCTCAGCAAACACTTGGCACTTCTGACATGACTTGACCTGGGAATGAACATTTTCAAATAGTGTAGGCTAGTAGAATCTTGCCTTGAGGATTTTGTGAGTTGTGGTCTTCAAGCTATAATTACCTCCACAAATTCCTCCATGAACTTCCTCAATCACTTTATGAATCTCGCCTTCTACCCAACATAACAACAAAACTCCCACCGGGTCCTTCTAGTAGATTTGACCATTTGATATGATCTACTTTTGAGCTTGCAGTCTCAGAGTTTTGTATTTGGATTTATCCATCCCTAGTGGGAACCTCAAGAATAAGAGATAATGGATGATATTCTTATACTAGGGTGATCCCTCATATTTAGTGTATATATTTTTCTTTGATGTTTTAATCTCGTTCTATTGAACCTCTGTTCTATCTTCCTTTGTTCAATTTTATCCCTAAAGCTTGGAAATTAGATTTTGATAAAACCTTGGCCAACCCCTGGCCTTTTATGAGCTTAGTAGGCTTTATGTCTAACTCATATTCATGTATCTTTGTTATCCACCTACCCCTTTTTCCTTCACTGTCTCCTTGCACAAGGATGTCCTTGATTGTTGTCGTTGGGACAAATGTTGTAATTTTCGATTGTAGCACATACATTCAAAATGCCTTCAAAGCCTTGACTAGCGCATAGGCTTGCTTCTCCAAGATGTTATATTTCAGCTCAGCATTCCTCAAGACTTAGCTAAAGAAGGCAATGGGTTGTTCATAACCATCTTTATTCTCTTGTAGCAGAACTACAACAATAGTATGCATAGAAGCAAAATAAAAGATATAGAAAGGTGAAGAGTAGTCAGAGCTAACTAGTACCGGGGCTTTAGCCAAAACTTCTTTAATTCTAGTAAAAGAATTTTGGGGGGCAGGGGTCGACTTGACTTCATTTTCTTTTTTTAGCATATTTTTAATACTCTTTACTATTTCTGCATAGTTGGGTATGAACCTCCTCAAGAAATTGATTCTCCCCAAAAAGGCTTGGACCTCTTTCTTATTTCTTGGTAGAGGGATATGACTGATAGCTTCAACTCGCTTAGGATCGATTTGCACTCCTCCTTGCATTACTATGTGTCCTAGTGGCTTCCCCTTGCTCAGGGCGGACTGATATTTCTTAGGATTTAATGAAAGACCATACCTCCTGCATTTCTCAAAGGTGAGTTTCAAGTGGAGGATGTGTTCTTCATCGGTCTTAGAGAAGACTGTGATATCGTCCAAATATACCACTACGAACTTGTCTTGCTCCCTTACAAAAGCTATATCCATAACTCGCTAAAACGTGGCCCTTGCATTAATAAGACTGAAAGGCATGCGAGTGTACATGAATGTTCCCCACGGGGTGGTGAAAGCAGTCTTCTTTTAATCATTGGGGTGGATTGCCACTTGGTTGTAACCAGGGAACCCATCCATCATGGACATTTTGACTGACCCAACCACCTTCTGTAATATGTAATCCATCTTAGGTAGCAGGTAGTTGTCTTTCAACGATGCCCTGTTAAGGTTCTGAAAATCTACACATAGCCTTATTTATCCATTCTTTTTTCGGACTGGGACTAAGTTGGCCACCCACTCCGAGTACCTTAAAGGCACTATGATTTTAGCCTGTAGAAGTTTCCTCACTTATTTTTCAATGGAGGGGAGTAAGAGTGGATTAATCTGCTTGAGCTTCTGCTTGCATGGTTTTATACCACTCTTTAAAGGAATCTTATGATGTATGATGTTAGTATCAAATGCTTTTAAATCCTGATAAGACCAAGCAAAAAAATCCTTATATATTTTGAATAAATTTAAATACCTTTGTTTATATTGCAAGGGGATTCCTTTTGATAGTATGACCATCTGGGGTTCATCCTTTGAGCCAATATTGCAATCTTCTACTTGTTCGTCCATCTCTGAAGCCATTGGTTTGGAGGCTATGTCATCCTTGTTAAATAATCTTTCCAGTGGGACTAGCCCACGAGGAATGGTCTTCCCACGAAGTGGGTTCTTTATTTACCTCTTTTTCCTCTCCTTGATCAAAGGTTGAGTTAACAAACTCCTCAATGACTTATATAAATCGTTTGACCTGCTCATTGTCCTCAAATACCTATTAGTGCTTGACATTATCAGGTATAGAGGGTCTATATCCGACCTCCACCTCGTACCTGAGAAGTGGACTTTGAGGGGGTTTGAAATTGCTCACTGCTACAACAAGGGAATAAACCATTATATTTCCTTCTCTGGGCAAAAATTGGATATTAAAGGCCAAGAACAAGTTATCAATCAAATCCCACACTTTATTCCGGTAAGTCCTCAATTTGGGGTGTTTATCCTGGCATTGATTTCGTATCTGCTTTACAATCATCTCGGAGTCTCCATGCACAGTTAAGCATTCAATATTCATATTCCTTATTGTTTTTAGCCCAAGAAGCAATGCTTCATACTCAACCACGTTTTTGGTTGCCTCAAACTCCAGCTTTAATGAGAGGGGTATCAAGTTGCCCTCAAGACTTACCAACAATACTCCTGCACCATTTCCCTCTTTGGAATTTGCTCCATCAAAGTATAAGTTTTATACTTTGTTTTTATTTGTGTGTTGGTCGTCTAACGACATCGTTAGATGTAGTCGTGTTTCTTTTAAGATGGTCTCATCTTCCTCTAGAACAGGTGGGAAAGGTCAGTTTCTCTTCCATACACTGGAGACGTTTTAGAGCTTTCAACTGGGGTTACAAATTTTACAAATCTGGACTCTTTATACAACCTCCTTTCTTCGCCTCCAATAGTGGGAATAGTGGCATAAGTTAGATCAAATTTGATGGAGCCTCCTACCTTGGAACCCCAAGACCTAGATAGGTGCATACTGAATCGAAGGGGAATATCTGCCACTACTATGTCCATCGGTATGCTCTTAACAGGGATCTGAGCCAGGTTTACCACTAGATCTTTTATCATTCCCAAGCATTTGACCCTCTTAGAGTGAAAGGAGTATAGGTCATTGTAGGGCTTGGTGATCTGCAAGCCAAGTTGTTCCATCATGGCTAAGGGCATGAGGTTATGTGAGGCTTCGGAGTCCAACATGCAGTTATGCAATAAGAGTTCATGAATTACCAGGGTCACATAGAAGGGTGCAGTGAAAGGATCAATTTCTTCAACATGAGGCCCGAAAACAACCATTGGTCTTTCTTCTTAAAGGTTTAAACAGTCCTGGGTAGGTACTGAGGTGGATGGAAGCATGAACTGAGAGACTTGAGCTTTATAAGTGGGCTTCTTTTGAAGTTCAATAAGAGGAACATGAATCTTTACCTTTCTGAGTTCCTTTTGAAGATTGAATGTGCGTTGGCCTTTTTCTACACCTCCTAGCTCTGCTTCCCTTTCCTTATCACCGATAGTTTTTATCAGAACAGGTGCCTTCTTTTCTATGTGCTCCTCGAAGCTATTGCATTCTTTATTTGAGGATACTTTTACCTTGGATGCATCAGGATTTAACTTACCTTTCCCTTTATCTAGCACTAGGGGAATATCTTGGGGAGTTGTTCCTTCTTGTTTTTCTGGTTCCCTCAACCTCTTTCTTGAAGATCTTAGATCATACCTTCAGTGTAGCTGTGCTTGCATGAAATCGACAAACTATTTACAGTAATCACCTATGTCCTCCTCATTTGTTGTTGCTTCTCTATAATGACTTGTCTCCTGGTGGGCCATATTTTCATGTTCTTCTTTAGAGAAAGAAGAATACAAGTTTCCTTGCATCTCATGTGTATCCGATGATTTTTCATCAGGATCATCTTCTAAATATAGAGGATGAGGGATCTGATCAAGCTGGTCCTTTCTTTCTCTTGTAAGCATCTGCAATGGTGGCCTTCTATATTGGAGGTTATAACTTCGGTTGTTACCTTGAGAATTCCGCTTTGGGAGACTCTTATTCTCAAGCTCGAGCTTCACCACCTTATGCGATAAAATCTTGATGAGTTTATCCATTTCCTCCCACTTTAGATCTGGAGATTCTTTAGCTTAACCAAAGGAGTATGTTTCTTCTTTCCCCCTTTTCTTCTCAGTAGGTTCATCCTTACCTCTTGACTTCCCTGCCGAGCTGAAATTTGCTTCTACCTCAAGAGCATCAACTTGGAGTTGATCCAAAGTGTGAGACTTCCTTTCTCTCAGGGGAAATACTACGCGAGCAGCAACTTGAGGATGTTTTATCTCACCATGCAAGTTATTATACTGCTTATTGACCCTTTTTATTAATTATGAAATATCCTCTTCTAGCTTCTTCCTTATAATATTGAACTCTATGAGGACATATTCATGATTTCTCTTTTCACCCCACTTTTGTGTGAAAGAGTTTTCGAGTTCCTCCCAGGTAGTGATGGAGGCACTGGGTAGGGCTTTAAACCATTTTTTGGCTTCTCCAACAAGGGATTGTACAAAGAGTCTTAGGACCACATCCAGTTGTTCTACATGTAGATTATCAGCAAAAGCACAAAAGGTTTCAATGTGTCTCTGTGCAGTGTTTCATCCTCCCCGTTGAACCTAGGCAGAAGCTTTAGGTAATCCTAGGGCATATCACTTAGAGGTTGAGGTAAATCAAGAGGGGCATATTTATTCAGTAAGACACTTGGAACAACCATATGAATTAATGGAGGGGGGTTGAGATTTGTCAGAGTAACTTGGGCTAAAACCACAGTGGTTGGAGTGGCTAGATTGAGAGCAGGGTATGTAAGGATCTTGGGAGTAAATTATGAGCAATGAATGACAATGGGTTGTGAGCTGGATGAGGAGGCTTCAAATAATGATGAGATAGTAGCATAGGTAGTAGGAGTTTTCTCCGTCCAGACTCTCCTAAAAATTAATTTCTCTGGGTCAGATACAGATGGGTTTTTCTGTTGAGAGGTATATGAGCGAGTGTGAGGCCTTCTAAAAGCCATGATGATAAATGATAATGGGGTTTGTGGAGTCACCAAGGTGATGAGGATGCAATCATAACGTCTTTTCTCACACACAAAGAGTGCTTAACTTCTCATATCCCAGGGGAAACATCCTTCAATACATTCCTCAACAATGATGCCAGAAGATGTTATCGCTTCTAGAGACAGCCTCAGATTTCTTACTGTTGAAATTTGGTACCGGAGGACAGGTGGTTCCCTAAGGCTTTGATCTTTGGCCTAGGGAAAAGTGTCCAAAAGAATTTAATTTTTCTCCCAAAGTAACTTTATAATTTTTATAAAGTTAAATCTAATTTGAAAGTGACTTTAAGTGATAAAGTTACTAAGTCTAATTTTAAAGTGACTTTTATAAAGTCAATGAAAAATTAGAAAGGAAAAGTGACTTTGGAAATAAATGACTAAGTGGGTCTTTATTAAAGTGGGGTGAATTAAAAAATAGAAAGTGAGATTTAAATGAGCATTTAATCTCAGCCATTGATCTAAATCTATTTCAGCCATTGGATTTAGGGATCACCCAAAAGTCATTTAGGGTTGGGTTAAGGGAGGAAAATGAGGAAAAGATCATTCATTCTTTCATGAGCTGATTGGGAGAAGGAGAGCAAGAGAGCAAGGGAGATTTATGGACAAGGAGGAGAAAGAGGCAGCAGTTTGGCACACATACAGGCAGCACTTCAGCGAATCCAAACAGCATAAAGAACAAGCAGAAAAAAGGCAATTTTTGTGAGCAAAACAGTGGAAAAATTAATTTTCAGCACGAATATCGAGGAGGCGATTTTCTGCACATTTTTTGAGGTATGTCCGTACAAGTCCGTACGGTCGTCCGTACAGTCCATACAGTTAGCACGGTCCATACATCCGTACAGTCCGTACATCTGTACGGTCCGTACAGCTCGTACAACACTTTTCAGATTGTCTGTTGGGCTGAAAACAGATAAGTTTTGCTTGCTGGAAATTTCTGTTTTTGCTGAAATTTATTGCTGAAAATTTTCTCTGTAAAAAGGCATTTTCCAGAAATAAAGAAGAGCTCTCAAACTGGTTTTCCCCAAGAGTTGTAGGGGGTTTTTCCAGGGTCAAGTTGACCAAAAATATCAGTGTTTTAATGTGTTTTAATGGCTGTTTTAATTGCTGATTTTTTATTTCTGCAATTTCCAGAACTCTGAAAATTTTCCAGAATTTGTGTTTTCAGCAATATTTATTTTTTCAGTTTGTTAAATGTATGGCTATGGGAATGGGCATTTAACTACATGGGAGAAATAAGGTGAAACTGAAAACCGGGGTGGGAAAACAGAAAATTTTACATGGTATCAGAGCTTGAGTGCTGAAGGGCAGTTTGGGACAGCAAAAGAAAAAAAAATACAGTTGTTGATTTTTTCACTCAGAAAATTCCAGCAAGCTGATTTTTCATAAACAGCAGTTTTATCTTTACCACAGCAGTGCTATTTTTTAGTTTTAGGACAGCAAGATGTCATTGGGATTGAGGGTGGAGGATAGGTTGGATGGGCATACAAATTACAGCGTTTGGAAGGAGAGAATGCAGAGTATCTTTGAGGAGGCAGAAGTCTGGGATATCATGGTGCATACAGCACAGCACCCTATTGTTGTGCCTATTGATGCTACTCAGTTGACCGCTTATAATAAAAAGAAAAACAAGGGTAAGAGGCTGATTCTAGACGGAATCAAAGACCATTGCATTCCTCATGTGAGAGGAAAGAGCAATGCCCATGAGATGTGGACAGCATTGTCCAATCTCTACCACAGTACCAATGAGAACCGGAAGATGGTCCTGAAGGAGAAGCTGAAGAACATTAAGATGGGGAATGATAGTGCAGCTGGATATCTCACAAAGATTACCAATGTGAGAGATGAGTTGGCAGCGATTGGAGAGGCCATTCCATCCACTGAGTTGGTGCGTATTGCAGTGAATGGCCTCCCCCGTTCATGGTTGAACTTTGCTGATGGGTTTTATGCATGTGAGACCCTTCCCACGTGGGAGAGGTTTTGGGATGATTGTATTCAGACAGAGATCAGGAAAGGACAGCTTGGGGCAGCCAAGCCAGTTGAGCAGGATGAGGACGTAGCACTGGTGGCAGGAGGCAAGAAAGGCAAAGGGAAGAAGCAGGCTTCCACAAGCGGTGGTGGAGGCAAAGGCAAAGGTAAAGGTAAACAGGGTAACTCACAGAAGGACTATTCCAAAGTGAAGTGTTGGAATTGTCAGAAGATGGGACACTATGCAGTTGTGTGTCCGGAGAAGAAGAAGAAGAAGAGGAAGAACCAGGATGTGGCAGCTTCAGCTGAGATTGAGGACTTTGCAGGTCGTTTTGACCGGGAGTTTGCGTTCATTACATGTGAGTCCTCTAGTGCAGGATCACCTGCCACACAGGTTCAGAGGGAGCATGCTTTTCCCTCGATTAGCGGAGCATCTACAGGTATCTGGTATGTGGACAGTGGGGCTTCACGCCACATGACAGGAGTCCGGGAGTACTTCTCAGAGCTTTCAGAGAGTGGCACTGATATTGAGGTAGTACTCGGTGATGACAGAGTTGTTAGAGCAGTCGGGGTGGATACACTGACATTTCAGAGGGAGTCCAGACCTCCCTTGAAAGTGTCAGATGTTCTTTATGTGCCAGGGATGAGGAAGAACCTCATATCCGTCTCAGCTTTGGAGGACAGAGGATATGAGGTACTGTTCAGGGGAGGACAGGTGTTGATGTATCCCAGGGGCACTCCAGCTGATTCAGCTAGAGTGATAGGTGTACGCCATGCAAAGGTGTACAAGTTTTCATTCCAGCCCCTTTTGGCATTGAGCAGTAGTACCGACAGCAGAGCTAGCAGTTCTGAGCTGTGTGAAATTTGGCACCCCAGGATGGGGCACATGTATCATGGAGCCTTGAGGACATTGCGGGAGATCACTACAGGTGTGCCAGATTTCAGTACTGATCACTTTGATACTTGCAGAGGTTGTGCGATGGGCAAGTTTGCCAAATCCCCTTTTCCCAGCAGTGACAGCAGAGCGACGGGGATACTTGATTTGATTCATTCCGATGTGAGCAGTCGGATGTCTCATGTTTCCTTGAGTGGATATGAGTACTATGTGTTATTCATTGATGATCACTCCAGGAGGACCTGGATTTATTTTTTGAAGACCAAGAGTGAGGTCTTCAAGCGGTTTCAGGAGTTCAGAGCTCTTGTGGAGACTCAGACAGGTCGAAAGATCAAGTCCTTGAGGTCGGACAATGGAGGAGAGTACACCCTTGGAGAGTTTGTTGACTATTGTGCGGAGGCAGGCATTAGGAGGGAGTTCACTGTTCCTTACAACCCCCAGCAGAACGGAGTTGCAGAGAGGAAGAACAGATCCATCATAGGGGCTGTTAAAGCCATGTTACATGATCAGGGGTTGCCATTGTTCTTGTGGGCAGAGGCCTGCAACACAGTTGTTTACTTGCAGAACAGGAGTCTGCATCGTGCCTTGGGGCACATGACTCCGGAGGAGGCTTTCTCTGGGAAGAAGCCTGATCTTGGTCATCTTCATATCTTTGGATGCATTACATACTCCTATATACCCAAGGAGAAGAGGACCAAACTAGAGCCCTCCGCAGAGAAGGGTATCTTTGTGGGCTACAGTGAGACCTCAAAGGCCTTTCGGATTTACATTCCTGCACAAAGGAGAGTTGTTGTCAGACGGGATGTGAAGTTCGAGGAGGACAGGGCCTTTAGGAGGTCACGAGAGTTAGAGTATCTGGATCAGGCAGACCCTCAGCAGCAGTTGAGTCAGTCGCAGGGATCCAGTGGGCAGGGATCAGGAGGATCCGGAAGTACATCTATGAGGATGTCAGGGCCATCAGTGAGCAGTGGCTCGCCGAGCCAGAGGGGTGGTGCTCTGGGCAGCATGCAAAGCAGTTCACAGAGCAGTTCACTAGGGAGTCCACTGATGGACAGTTCACACGGTACCTCAGCTTCTACAGGTTCAGGTGCAGGCAGGAGGACAAGAGACAGACAGTCGGGAGTTCAGGCTACTGATGGTGATGAGGAGGAGGATTTTCATTCTCCTATGGGAGAAGCATGCTCAGGGAAGAGGAAGCCCAAGTGGCTTCAGGACACCTTGAGAGATGCCACATCTGTTGCTGAGCCGAAGAGGCCGGTCAGAGAGAGTAGACCACCTGAGAGGTTTTGTAGTTATATGGCGATGGTTACCAGCATCCTTGACTCTGAGCCTTCTAGCTATGAGGAGGCAGCTAGCTAGCAGGTCTGGAGAGAGGCCATGCAGGAGGAGTATTCTTCTATCATGAAGAATGATGTTTGGGAGGTGGTGCCGAGGCCTGAGGGAAAATCCGTGGTTACTTCCAGATGGCTTTACAAGGTAAAGCATGTTGCAGATGGTAGCATTGAGAAATTCAAAGCGAGGTTTGTGGCTAGAGGGTTCTCCCAGGTAGAGGGAGTTGATTATGAGGAGACCTTCGCTCCCGTGGCTCGATATACTTCGATCCGCTCCATTATATCGATAGCAGCAGAGATGGGTTGGAAGATCCACCAGATGGATGTGAAGACCGCATTTCTCAATGGCTTCATACAGGAGGAGGTGTACATTGAGCAGTCACAGGGCTTTGAGGTGCATGGGAAGGAGTCCCATGTGTGCAGATTGAAGAAGGCCCTTTATGGCCTAGAGCAAGCTCCCAGAGCTTGGTACTCCAGGATAGATGCATACTTGCAGGGGATGGGTTTCACAAAGAGTGAGGCAGATCTGAACCTTTACTTTATTGTGATTGGTGAGGATCCTCTCATTCTGGTGTTGTATGTGGATGACTTGATCATTACAGGTGCAGAGAGACTCATAGAGCACTGCAAGAGAGATCTTGCGGCGAGTTTGAGATGAAGGACATCGGCTTGATGCATTATTTTTTGGGTTTGGAGGTGTGGCAGGAGGAGGGGCATTTCTTCCTGGGGCAGGGGAAGTATATTGTGGACATCCTTAGCAGATTCCACATGGAGGATTGTAGACCCATGTCGACACCGATGATCACCAACTGGAAGAAGCTTCATGCTTCGGATTCCGAGTTGGTGGATCCCACATTGTACAGGCAGCTGATTGGTTCCTTGATGTATTTGGTCAACATTAGACCAGATATCTGTTTTGCAGTCAACACTATGAGTCAGTTTATGTGTGAGCCTAGGAAGGTTCACTGGGTGGCTGCAAAACACATTTTGCGGTACTTGCAGGGGACAGTGGATTATGGTCTGGACTACAGGCAGGGAGATGGAGTGAGATTGGCAGGATACACTGATTCTGACTGGGCAAGTTGTGCTTCTGATAGGAAGAGCACTTCAGGGTGTTTTTTTGGGTTGGGTTCAGCAGTAGTGTCATGGTTCAACCGGAAGCAGCAGTCAGTAGCACTGAGTTCAGCGGAAGCAGAGTATATGGCAGCCAGTCTAGCTAGTTGTGAGGCCACCTGGCTTCACAAGATGTTGTTTGGCTTATTTGGTCAGCTGTTGAGACCTTCAGTGATTTACTGTGATAATCAGAGTTGCATTAAACTCACGGAGAATCCAGTATTTCATGACAGGTCAAAGCATATCGGGATCAGATATCATTTCATCAGAGACTATGTTCAGAAGGGAGCTATGAAGCTTGAGTATATTTCCACTGATGAGAAGGTTGCAGATATTCTTACCAAAGCCTTACCACGGGGCAAGCATGTCTACTTCAGAGACAAGATGGGTGTGGTGAGGAACACCTTCCTCGGTAAGAGGGAGTGTTGAAATTTGGTACCGGAGGACAGGTGGTTCCCTAAGGCTTTGATCTTTGACCTAGGGAAAAGTGTCCAAAAGAATTTAATTTTTCTCCCAAAGTAACTTTATAATTTTTATAAAGTTAAATCTAATTTGAAAGTGACTTTAAGTGATAAAGTTACTAAGTCTAATTTTAAAGTGACTTTTATAAAGTCAATGAAAAATTAGAAAGGAAAAGTGACTTTGGAAATAAATGACTAAGTGGGTCTTTATTAAAGTGGGGTGAATTAAAAAATAGAAAGTGAGATTTAAATGAGCATTTAATCTCAGCCATTGATCTAAATCTATTTCAGCCATTGGATTTAGGGATCACCCAAAAGTCATTTAGGGTTGGGTTAAGGGAGGAAAAGGAGGAAAATATCATTCATTCTTTCATGAGCTGATTGGGAGAAGGAGAGCAAGAAAGCAAGGGAGATTTCTGGACAAGGAGGAGAAAGAGGCAGCAGTTTGGCACACATATAGGCAGCACTTCAGCAAATCCGAACAGTATAAAGAACAAGCAGAAAAAGGCAGTTTTTGTGAGCAAAACAGTGGAAAAAATAATTTTCAGCACGAATATCGAGGAGGCGATTTTCTGCACATTTTTCGAGGTCTGTCCGTACAAGTCCGTACGGCCATCCATACAGTCCGTACAGTCCATACATCCATACGTTCGTACAGTCCGTACATCTGTACGGTCCGTACAGCTCGTACAGCACTTTTCAGATTGTCTGTTGGGCTGGAAACAGATAAGTTTTGCTTGCTGGAAATTTCTGTTTTTGCTGAAATTTATTTGCTGAAAATTTTCTCTGTAAAAAGGCATTTTCCAGAAATAAAGAAGAGCTCTCAAACTAGTTTTCCCCAAGAGTTGTAGGGGGTTTTTTCAAGGTCAAGTTGACCAAAAATATCAGTGTTTTAATGTGTTTTAATTGCTGATTTTTTATTTCTGCAATTTCCAGCACTCTGAAAAATTTCCAGAATTTGTGTTTTCAGCAATATTTATTTTTTCAGTCTGTTAAATGTATGGCTATGGGAATGGGCATTTAACTACATGGTAGAAATAATGTGAAACTGAAAACCGGGGTGGGAAAACAGAAAATTTTACACTTACAAGACCAGTGCCTGAAACAGGTAGATTTTGTGTCTCTCATATGATTCTCAGGAAAACTGGAGACATCACATGTATTTTTGTATATGTATAATAAGCAACTTGGGTTGGTTCATTCATCTAAAGGCAGAAGCCATGCATTTTTGGTACTTATTCACATATACGACTCACAGAAATATATGATAAACTAGTGGAGGTCGAGTAGTTCAAGGACCTACAGTTTAATAATCTTTGGCAGAGCAATGAGAGAGGATAAGGAGATAGAGTAACTCATCACATAGACCTTGAAGCATCAGGAATTCTACACTTATCACATAGAGCTTGAACCCTCCATAATTCTTCACTTTTGAGCTAAAGGTAGACATAATGGATGAAAGAGGATGGAAGCGATGATTCATGGAGTGCAATTTTAAAGATATAATATCAAATATCCATATAGGCACATGCATTAAAGAATCAATACAAATGAATCTGTAAGAACATATGAAGCCTTTCTAGCAGCTACAATTACATGAATTCAGAGAGGAAACATGAACATAATGGAATTTAACAGAAGGATAACATATTGTAGTACTTGAAGGAGGAATCACCACCATTTTCTTAATATTATGAAAGACGCATAACATAAAATCATATAGTCTTGAAAATAACATGCAATTATTTATTTAGAATTATGAACCTTTGTGAAGTGTTGCTTCCCCCTATTTATCTGGGGAGGGGAGCATTGAACAATAATTACAACAAAATATCTCAGTCGAGCCTCAACTGTCAGATTGACTAGCTGTCTCAACCTGGGATGGCTCTGTGGCCCAAAAATGACTACAAAAATTAATTGCTTCAATAAATGGTGACACATTACAAGAAAACAAAACAAGTCAATCAATCAGATGAACACACCAACAAAATATCTCCATGCCCATCCATGTGATCGCCTTTGCTTCAGGTTGTTTCTTTCCCACAGTTTGGTCACCTGTGTCACAAGTCGATTACGTCGCTTCTGCCTTTACTGCTCGGATCATTCGTTCTTCAAAACTAGGAGCAGTCAACTATCAGTTTAATGCCACAGTATATAAGCAGAGGCCGCTTAAGCAGTACTTCGTCTTCCCTCTGCATGGAGTACCATGTTGGACCATCAAGTCCTCCTAAGCTTCCATGTCTTCATTTACTCTGTATTCGTCAACCTTGGTTTCATGTCAGAAGGGGCCTTTCTGAGTCAGCCCATTCTGATTTTGAATGTTGCACCTCGTTTCTTAAATCTCCAGTTTTCGACCCACCATGCCTTTAAAGTTTTGTGTTACTTCATCGTAGAGTTATTGCATCGAGGTTTTCCATTAAAGGTCCTTACGGGATGGGAGTGCCTCCCCTTGACAGTTGCGTTCGTCAATGTGGGATTGGGCCCACCTGAGATATCGCAATCGGCCATTACACAATATTTCCTTTGTTTTCCCTGTTTGGTGACCGTGCTGCTAGATATATGCTGAAAAATTCCCTTGTTGTCCCACTAAGCGGAAGCGAAATAGACGTCTTGATGCTCGTTGACCTGGGTCGTTGATCCGGGCATGATGGTATCACAATCGCAATGCAGGAGGGGACCTTTTTACCACATTTCATAGTGCTTGCCAATAGTCCAGGCGCGAAACTTCCATAAAGCTATTAAAATTTGGGTACCAGAAGACAAGTGGTTCCTTAAGGCTTTGACCTTTGGCCTAGGGAAAAGTGTCCAAATTTATTTGTACTTTTCTACTAAAGTGACTTTATAAGTGGTAAAGTTACATTCTAATTTAAAAGTGACTTTATAAGTGGTAAAATTACATTATAATTTAAAAGTGACTTTGTAAGTGGTAAAGTTACACTCTAATTTAAAAGTGACTTTATAAGTGGTAAAATTACATTCTAATTTAAAAGTGGTAAAGTTACATTCTAATTTAAAAATGACTTTATAAGTGGTAAAGTTACATTCTAATCTAAAGGTGACTTTATTAAACTCAATGAAGAATTAGAAAGTGCAAAAGTGACTATGGAAATAAAAGGCTAAGTGGATCTTTATTTAAGTGGGTGAGTTAAAAAGTAGAAAGTGATAATTAAACGCACATTTATTCTCATATCTTGATCTAAATGAATCTCATCCATTAGATCTTAGGGTAACCCAAAAAGTCATTTAAAGAATAAAATGAGAAGAGAAGAGGAAAACATCATTCATTCTTTCATGAGCATTTGAGAGAAAGAGAAGGGAGAGCAAGGAGAAAATTTTTGAGCAGTGAGGAAGTGAAGGAGAGCAACAAGAATATATTTCAGCAAATCTAAGTAGAAGCATTTATTGGCACGCATCCCAAGGAAAAATCGTAGAGCAAGAGAAAGGCACAAAAATCAAGGAAGAGGGATAGCAAGTTTTGGGAACATTTTTCGAGGCTAATTGTACATCCTTTAATGTTGTTTTATTGTTGTAAAAAAATATTTGGTTGTTTTCTTATTGGCACGATTTTCGAGGTGGAGTTAAAGCACAAAAATCGAGATAAGTTGTAATCTATGGTTGCTGTAATTTTTACTGTGTATTTCAGGTTCTCTGGAAAAGCATTTTCAGAAATAAAAAAGAGCTCTCAAGCTGGTTTTCCCCAAAAGTTGTAGGGGGATTTTCCAGGGTCACATTGATAAAAAATCACTATGTTATTTTCTGTGTGTGGCTGTCATAATTTTGCTGTGTTTTATTTCTGCAATTTCAACAGTTCTGAAATCTTTAAATTTGTGTTTTCAGAAAATATTATCATTTCCAGATTTTAGAATTTTTATCATGCTTGGATTTAAAACTAAATGCATGGAGTGATAAGGAAAACTAATAACCAGAGTGGGGGTTGAAACTTCTTCATGGTATCGGAGCTTGGTTGGCTGAAAAATGCAATTTGGGACAGCAAAGTGAAAATTACAGCGCGCTAATTTTTACACAGAAAACAGAAACCTTTACCACAGATTTGAAAAATTCAGTTTGGTAGGACAGTGAAACATGTCTTCGGGTTTGAGAGTTGAAGACAGGTTGGATGGGCAGAACAACTACAGTGCATGGAAGGAGAGAATATAGAGCATCTTTGAGGAAGCAGAAGTCTGGGGCATTATGGTAAATACCACACAGAACCCAGTAGAAGTACTTGCTGACCTTGTATAGTTGGCAAAGTTTAACAAAAAGAATGCTAAAGCAAAAAGATTGATTCTAGAAGGAATCAAAGACCATGTCATTCCTCATGTGAGAGGAAAGAATTATGCACATGAGATGTGGCCAGCCTTGACCAGTCTTTACTAGAGCTCAAATGAAAATAGAAAAATGGTCCTAAAGGAGAAACTGAAGGCCATTAAAATGGCTAAGACTGACAGCGCTACAACATATCTTACAAAGATCACTTCAGTGAGAGATGAGTTGGCAGCCATAGGTGAGATCATTGCACCCACTGCGTTGGTGAGGATTGCTTTGAATGGTATTCCCAAGAATTGGGAGAATTTTGTGGATGGCATTGTTGCACGGGAAAACCTTCCCGATTGGGAGAGGTTGTGGGATGATTGCATTCAAAATGAGGTCAGAAAGAACCATCTTGGGGCAGCCAAACAGGTGGAGGAGAATGACAATGTGGCATTGTTAGCAAGAGGCAAGAAGGGCAGAGCAAAGAAAACTTCCAATAGTGGAGGAAAAATCAAAGGTAAAGGCAAGCAGCAGAACAAGAAGAAGGACTATTCCAAAGTCAAATGTTGGAATTGTCAAAAGTTGGGACACTATGTTGTTGTGTGTCTGGAGAAGAAGAACAGGAAAGGGAAAGACAAACCCATGGCAGCTTCTACAGAGATAGAGATATTCTCAGAGAGATTTGATCAGGAGTTTGGGTTCATGGCTTATAAGGCCACTAGTGCAGGATCACCGGCCATACAGGTTCAGAGAGAGTGTGCATTCCCTGCTACTAGCAGCGCATCTTCTAAAATTTGACACGTTGACAGTGGCGCTTCCCACCACATGATAGGAGTCAAAGAGTACTTCTCAGAGCTCTCAGAGGGTGATATTTATATGGAGGTAGTACTTGGTGATGACAGCATTGTTAGAGTAGTCGTGTGGAGACATTGAAATTTGATATGGGACCCAAACCTCCCTTGAAAGTGTCAGATGTTCTATATGTGCCTAGAATGAAGAAGAACTTGGTATCTGTCTCAGCACTTTACGATAGAGTGTATGATGTGTTATTCAGGAGAGGGCAGGTGCTTATCTATCCTAGGGGAACTCCAGCTTCTTCAACTAGAGAGATTGATGTGCCCCATGCCAAGGTGTACAAGTTCTCATTCCAGCTCTTGATGGCATTGAGTAGCAGCACCCGAGACAAGACTGACAGCAAATCTAGTAGTTCAGAGTTGTGTGAGATTTGGCACCGTAGGATGGGGCACATGTATCATGGGGCCTTGAGTACATTGTGGGAGATCACCACTGGTGTGCCAAATTTCAGTTCTGATCACCTTGATGTATGCAGAGGATGTGCTAGGGGAAGTTTTCTAGATCCCATTTTCCCAACAGTGATAGTAGAGAAACTGGGATCCTTGACTTGATACATACCGATGTGAGTGGTCAGATGTCTCATGTATCATTGAGTGGCTATGAGTACTATGTTTTATTCATTGATGACCACTCCAGAAAGACCTAGATTTATTTCTTGAAGACCAAGAGTAAGGTCTTCAAGCAGTTTCAAGAGTTCAAAGCTCTTCTGGAGACCCAGACATGTAGGAAGATCAAGATCCTCAGGTCGGACAATGGAGGTGAGTATACCCTTGGTGAGTTTGTTTATTTTTTTTCTAAGGCAAGCATTAGAAGGGAGTTCACAGTTCCTTGCAACCCCCAACAGAATGGGTTTGGAGAGAGGAAGAACAGATCCATTGTAGGGGTTGCCAAAGACATGCTTCATGATCAAGGGTTACCTTTATTTTTGTGGCAGAGGCCTGCAACACTACTGTTTACTTGTAGAACAGGAGTCCACATTATGCCTTGGGGAATGTGACTCTGGAGGAGGCTTTTTCTGGGAAGAAGCCTGATGTTGGGCACTTTCGTATCTTTGGGTGCCTTACATATTCCTATGTCCCCAAGGAGAATAGGACCAAGCTAGAGCCCACTGTAGACAAGGGCATCTTTGTGGGTTATAGCGAGACCTCGAAAGCTTATCGGATTTATATTCCTACGCAGAGGAAAGTGGTTGTCAGGCGGGATGTGAAGTTCGAGGAGGAGAGAGATTTCAGGAGGTCAAGGGAGTTAGAGTATCCAAATTCACCAAACCCTCATGAGAAGTTGAGTCAGTCACATGCATCCAGTGGTCAAGGATCAGGAGGTACATTGATTACAGTGTTAGATCCATTAGTGAGCAATGGCTCTCAGAGTCAGGTGGGTGGTTCTTCAGGCAGCATGGAGGGTAATACGTAGAGCAGTTCATAGGTTAGTCCACTAATAGACAATTCACATGATACTTTAGCATCTACAGGCATAGGTTCAGGCATGAGGTCAGTTGATAGGCCTTCAGGAGTTCAGGCTTCTGATGATGATGAAGATTCTTTCACTCCGGTGGGAGAAGTATGCTCAAGGAAGAGTAAGCCCAAGTGGCTTCAAGATACCTTGTGCAAGGCCACATCAGTTGCTGGGCCAAGAGACAGGTTAGAGAGAGTAAACCACCTTAGCAGTTCTGTAGTTACATGGCATTGGTAACAAGCATTGTTGACCCCGAGCCTTCTAGTTATGAGGAGGCAGCGAGCCAGCAGGTCTAGAGAGAGGCTATGATGGAGGAGTATTCTTCTATTATGAAGAACGATGTTTGGAAGATAGTGTCAAGGCCTGAAGGTAAATAAGTTGTTACTTCCAGATGGCAGCATCGAGAATTTCAAGGCTCGATTTGTCGCGAGAGGGTTCTCACAAGTAGAGGGAGTTGACTATGAGGATACCTTCACTCCTGTAGCTCGGTATACATATATTCACTTCATTATATAGATTGCAGCAAAGATGGGTTAGAAGATCCACCAGATGGATGTGAAGACCGCATTTCTCAATGGTTTCATTTAGGAGGAGGTTTATATTGAGGAGCTGCAGGGCTTCGAGGTGCATGGGAAGGAGTCCCATGTATGCAGATTGAAAAAGGTACTCTATGGCCTGAAGCAAGCTCCCAGAGCTTGGTACTCGAGGAGTGATACATACTTGCAGCAAATGGGTTTCATAAAGAGTAAGGTTGATCTGAACCTATACTTCATTGTGGTGGGTGAGAAACCTCTCATTCTGGTGTTGTATGTTGATGACTTGATCATCACTGGTGCAAAGAGACTCATTAAGGGTTGCAAGAGAGATCTTGCTTCAGAGTTTGAGGTGAAGGATATCAGCTTGATGCATTATTTTTTGGGATTGGAGGTGTGGTAGGAGGAGAGTCATTTCTCCCTGGGACAAGGGAAGTACATTGTGGGTATTCTTAGCATATTTCACATGGAGGACTACAAACCCATGTCTACACCTATGATCACTAACTAGAAGAAGCTTCACGCTTCTGATTCCAAGTTGGTGGATCCTACTCTATAAAGACAGTTGATTGGTTGTTTGATGTATTTGGTCAACACCCGAGCAGATATATGTTTTACAGTTAACACTATGAGCCAGTTCATGTGTGAGCCCAAGAGAGTGCACTGGGTGGTCGCAAAACACATTCTTCGTTACTTGCAGGGAACTGTGGATTTTGGTCTAGATTATAGACAGGGTGATGGAGTGAGACTGGCAAGGTACACGGATTCAGATTGGGCAGGTTGTGCTTCAGATAGGAAGAGTACTTCCAGGGGTTTTTTTGGGTTGGGTTCGACAGTTGTGTCGTGGATCAGTCGGAAAAACTGTTAGTTGCATTGAGTTCAGCTGAGGCATAGTATATGGTTGCTAGTTTGGCTAGTTGTGAGGCCATATGGCTTCGCAAGATGTTGTTTGGTATATTTGGTCAGGCATTGAGACCTTCAGTAATTTACTGTGATAATAAGAGTTTCATAAAACTCATGGAGAATCAAATTTTTCATGACAAGTCAAAGCATATTGAGATCAAGTATCACTTCATCAGAGACTATGTCCAAAATGGCGCTGTCAAGCTTGAGTACATTTCCACAAATGAGCAGGTAGAGGACATTTTCAGCAAAGCCTTACCACAAGGCAAGCATGTCTACTTCAGAGACAAGATGGGAGTGGCGATGAACACTTTCCTTGGTAAGAGGGAGTGTTAAAATTTGGGTACCAGAGGACAAGTGGTTCCCTAAGGTTTTGATCTTTGGCCTAGGGAAAAGTGTCCAAATTTATGTGTACTTTTCTCCTAAAGTGACTTTATAAGTGGTAAAGTCAATTTAATTTAAAATTGACTTTATAAGTGGTAAAGTTGCATTCTAATTTAAAAGTGACTTTATAAGTGGTAAAGTTACATTCTAATTTAAAGGCAACTTTATTAAACTCAATGAAGAATTAGAAAGTGAAAAAGTGACTATGGAAATAAAAGACTAAGTGGGTTTTTGTTTAAGTGGGTGATTTAAAAAATAGAAAGTGGTAATTAAATGCACATTTATTCTCATCCATAGATCTAAATGAATCTCAGCCATTAGATCTCAGGGTAACCCAAAAGGTCATTTGGAGAATAAAAGGAGAAGAGAAGAGGAAAACATCATTCGTTCTTTCATGAGCATTTGAGAGGAAGAGAAGAGAGAGCAAGGAGAAAAATTTTGAGCAATGAGGAAGTGAAGGAGAGCAGCAAAAATACATTTCAGCAGATCTGGGCAACATCATTTATTGATATGCATCCCAAGGAAAAATCGTACAGCAAGAAAGAGGCACAGAAATTGAGGAAGAGGGGCAGCAAGTTTTGGGCACATTTTTCGAGGTTGGCCATACAACATTTAATGTTGTTTTATTGCTGTAAAAATTTATGTTTTGGCTATTTGTTGATTGGCACGATTTTCGAGGTGGAGTTCAAGCATGAAAATTGAGATAAGTTATAATTTGTGGTTGCTGGAATTTTTACTATGTATTTCAATTTCTCTGCAAAAGAATTTTCATAAATAAAGAAGAGCTCTCAAATTTGTTTTCCCCAAGAGTTGTAGGGGGTTTTCTAGGATCACATTGACCAAAAATAACTGTATTATTTTCTATGCATCGCGGTCATATTTTTGTTGTGTTTTATTTCTGCAATTTCAGTAGTTGTGAAATCTCTAAATTTGTGTTTTCTGAAAATATTATAATTTCCATATTTTAGAATTTTTATCATGCTTGGATTTAAAACTAAATGCATGGAGTGATAAGGAAAACTGATAACCAGAGTGGGGGTTGAAATTTCTTCAAAAGAATGATACATAAAATATTGCATCTAGAACCATCACTCGCATATCGCCATTGGAAAGGGAAGAGGGGCTTTAACATGGATTTATGGTGATTTTCGATGTTCTAGATGTGACAGTTTATAGAATGTATCACATAAAATATCGCATCCAGGAGGGTTCTCGCACATCGCAATCGCAGGTTGGAAGGGACTTCAGCAAAGGAGCGACTTTGACGTGGGGGAAGAATTATCGCAATCAGCGAGGAGTGGTGACGGGCATATATGGCAATCAACGGGGTAATTTTGCAATATGCGATATTGGCGGAGGAGGGATTCCATTGCAATCGGCGAGAAGGAGTGGTGTCAAGCAGATATGTATCACAAAAAGGGAAAGGGTTGATAGTGATTATGGTTTGTAGGTCTCGATGCTTAAAAAGGGTTCTAGCATGATCTCTGAATGTTTTAAAACATTTCAAAGGGGAATGGAAAACACGGCTTGAGTTGGATATACAAGGGATTTCGGCTAGAGTTAAAAAAGAGTCACTGCAGCTAAAGTTTAAAAAAAAAAGGAAAAAATGGGGCTTGTGCAAGACATGGTTTTAAGAGAATTTGGAAATTTGTCCAAAATAATTTAAGTTGGACCTGTTCTTCCTCCTTTAATCTCCAATTTGCAAATCAAAACAACCTCTTTGTCCAACTTGAAATCTCTTTTCAAAAGGTGACAACACCTCACACTTCAGACTTCCTACTGTACCTCGCATTTCAGATTGTAATCTCCAAAATTTTGGTTTGAAATTTCTGTATTGAAATGGAATTTGAGCTGGCTATTTATAGTTGTATGTTCATGTATATAAGCCGACATGATAGTAAGTGCGCTGATGTGTCCTTTGAGAAGATATTTGTATTTATTTGAAGTCGACTTGTAGGAGGGTGCTAGTTCTTATCATGGAGTGATGTTTGACACTTCTATGACTTATATACAAATGTATCATGCCCAAGAAGGGTCCTTCATGGCATGACTCTCTTTGAGTTTATGACCAATCCTAATGGCTCACAATGGGAGTTATTACTAAAAATAAAATTTCTTGCTTATGTAACCCATGAGACAAGCATTACAATAATAAGTTTACTTTTCTTCTTTTCATCAATTACATAAAATCACAATTAAATATCTCATTTTGAAGATCGAACCTAGTTACTTTTCAACAATGGGTTTTTTTAAGGTGTTGAATCCATTTATGCATTCAAAAGTGCATTTTAAATAACAAGGAATCACAATCTTGCTTGAAATTGTATTGCCAAATTATGGCCCAAAAAATCATTTCGTGATTCAATTAGATTGCACATACACACCCATTTGGCCATATAAATTAAAAGAATGATTCATGTTCATAATTATTATATTCAAGAACATGTTTAAAATGAACTAATAAGTATATAAAATTTTAATATTTAAAATATATCCTCTTGAAGTGTAAATCTTTCCTCAAGTTTTGTACTCAAAAAAATGTTTGCAACTTGAAAGATTTGATTCCTTGCAACGCTTGGTATATTTTGAGTTAAAATGGATTTATGTTGGTCCTATACATTCAGGGTCTCATGGTCCTTCAGTTCGTTAACATTGTGTATTTGTTTTGTTGGGAGAGCCACTTTGATTTAATTCATCAAAAAATTGAGTTTTTTAACTTGATGCTTCATATTGCTTTGATCCCTCCCTTGTAATATAGGTTTAGGCCAACCAAGTCCCTCTTAAAGTAGTTGATAACAAGAATCATTTTCCTTGATTAAGAAAACAATTTCTTAACTTGTAAAGCCTTTTTATATGTTTCTTACATTTTTTAGAAGAAAAGCTACACTATTATTCCTATTGCACTGAGAGTAGTGAGGTGTATCTATATCCTAGGTAGATTTTCACCTCTATACCACTAATAAACTAATTTTAGGAAAAGATTGAAGTCACAAAGATGAAAAAATTGTAAAAATAGACCATAATAATAGAATTTCTTTTAAAAAAAATGGACTATAATAATTATAAAACTATAATAAGATAAACTAGCATAGATTTGTCTTAACCTATAAATTTTTAAGTATTGTTAAAACTATGTCTGGTTATTTTGATTCCTTTTGATGCTTATTAGATTTGAATTGAGATCGATCCATGTTGGATATATCTAATCTTGTATATGAATTTCACAACTAATTTTCCATGTTTCTCCTTTATATTGAGCTCAATGGTAAGATTGTAAAACTTCTATATGTGAAAATTCTTTGAAATGCAGCAACTGGAAATATTACTTCTAACTGGTAAATTAATAATTCAATTTATTTTGTTTACGACAAAATAACGAAATATTCATACTGCAATTTCTTAACCAAATAAAATATTATGGAAGAAAAAATAGGAACTGAGAAATGCTAGCACACACACATAAAAATTGACACAATATTTTTGGACAAATGTCCTAGAAAAAATTCAATGTGGGAAAATTGGTGCAACAACTGAGGGTTTTTATTATTATGCAGCAATGAATTTTGAGTACAATAATTTTGGATGCCCAACTGGCTATCTACTATGAGTGAAATATTGACAAAATCACCTTAGGGAAATTACCTTGGTCTCTAAGTAATCCCAACTCTAATTGACCTCTGAAAAGCAAGTCGTTCAAACCCTTTGCATAGGTCCTACCTCACCTTTACACAAACCTTCACATGCTTAGCCCATAACTAATCCTAATCAAGTCGTCCTACCTGCTGCTAATTGAGAAAGTGTCTCTTTGGCCTCTTGGAAAATCCTCTCATTCTATGGAAATTAAATCGACCTCCTCTCCAGCTAAATTGAACTGCTCACTAAAGAAATTGCACATGCCCTACGCTACTTCCAAGAGAAACAATTTAACCTCCTCTCTTGCCTCTTTGGAACTGGAAAATATTCCTCCGGACTCACTGTCTCTACCCCTCTTTGTTTATGCATCCCTTCTCTGGCTCGAACTCGTCCAGCAAAATGTTTCTCTTTGGAAATCGAACTACCCAAACAAACTTGTTTTCCAAGTGTGTTTCTCTATCTAGCCATCAACCTCTTATAATCTTCAGTTGAGACTCCAACGACCAAGGTTAAAACTTAATTGATGGTTGAGATCATCTCCATGTAAATTCATGTGACTTTCTAGAGAATTCTCGTATTTCTCAATTAATTTCTATTAATTAATTGATTTCCCTAAGTTAGACTTAGGCACTTTTAAATTATCAATCAATTAATTTAATGGAGCCATCTCTAGGTGGAATTTCTAGAAACAATATATGGGTTTTGGAGAACTCTTGTGTTTTAGCCTCTCCCCAAAGTGTTGAGACTAGAACACCATCTGATGGTACAAAAAATAACACTCCCTTTTTGCAAGGAAGGTTTTCTCTCTCTAGTGCTACATAATTTGCCACAACACTCTGTCTCTGCATCATCCTCCCATACATGTTGTTGATGTCTGAAAATTGTACCTACCTACCACTGTTCACCAACCACTAGACTAACTCTAATTCATATTCCATTGATTGTAGTTGAACCATGTTGCATCTATGCTATTGTTGAAACTACACTGTACATCCTACACTACTGCCCACTTTGCATCTACATTGCAACCCAACTAATACTCCCTCTCAACTTTAGTTTCTACTACTACAACTGAGAAGCATCCAAAATATTGAATCAATTGTGTCTCTGTGTTGGAATTGTCTCTTGAGTTTTTGACTGATACTAGCCTCTTCTCTGTTCATTGGGTAATTTGTGCTAATTATGATTCTTCACTATGCCTCTTGCACTGCTATCATCACTGCTCTGTGCTCCTCAACATCTGATTGCCACTAGTTTGCAACTATCACTCTAAAACTGACTTCCCCAACTAATAGTGATCCTCATGTTACTAAGTACTGTGGGCTCCTGTAGCAAGGGTAATGATCCATGAGGAAACAGCATTTGATGCTCACCTCAATGGTCCCTGCCCAAATCTATGTGCAACTCTAGGACTAAAGCTTGATATCACCCCACCTCTCTCCTGGAGGTATAGTTGCCTACATAGTGAATTGTTCATGCAATTGGGAGGACACCTGGTCTATCTCTATGGATGTTTTCACTTGATCCTTCTTCATTTTAGGACTCGAAGTACTATAGTGGTCAAAATTTCCTCATTTAAAACACTTGATCTTAGATAGATAAATTTTCTTCTTCTTTTCTCCTTGTGAGCATTTTCCTTGACTAGGACCTTTTTCTTTCCCCTTTCATGCAAGGGCCACATTATCTTCCTCCTTCACACCTTTGGATCCCTTGTTGTTGTTGCAGCTGATGGAGCTCTTTACAAGAGATCGCCTCATCTCCTCTTGTTGCAGTTCTAACCACATTTGGTCCCACCCTGTTAATGTATCTCATCCCAAAAATGCCTTAGACGAAGATTTCCCATTCCTATGAGACATTGTTTAGGACCAAACACACAAGCTCTGTAGTTTGAGGTGATTCTCCTACGACTACAAGTTCATCTTGGATATCCTGAATTTTGGTGAGAAAGAGATCTTTGCCTTCACCCTTATCCATCCTAGTATTCTACAACTTCTCTTTTACAAACATCTTCAATTGTTCAGAAGCATTCTGATATAACCCTGTGAGAGCATCCCAGGTCTCCTTGGTTGTATTCTTTCCAAATATGTGTGAGACTACATGGTCCCAGACTCCATCTAGGATCAGTCGCTTCACTTTGGCCATCTCTTTCCTGAAATTTTCTAATTGTTGCAGGTTTGTAGGTTCTGCCACAACATTGTCTACATAAGTTTTCAGACCTTGTTGATTCAAGAGAAAGGACATTTTGGCCTTCCAGATGATATAGTTGGAAGCATCGTCCAATCTATCTTGATCTCTAAGCCTGATTGTGGTTAATTTTGCAAAAACTTGTCCTGAAATGGAAATCTCCCTCTTTCTTTTGCTCAGTTGCTAGCTATGTTATTTGCACTCCCTTTTGGAGTGAGAAAATATGCCTATTGCAACTAGAAATATTGGATTTTTGAACTAAAAACCCTCTAAGATAAATCTTCTATGTATGCACTTTATCTTCCACCCAAAATTGATTCTTCTCTGCGAAAAATACCAAGTTGTTGCTCCCTTTTACTGTTGGAATTTCTTTCTGCACAAAATGATTTTTTTGCCACCTTACAACTGAAAATCGAATCCTATGTCTTGTAATTTGCACTACCTTGACAGGCACTGCATAGCCCCAAAATTGTTGGGTCCCTATAATACTAGTGATTACCCCATTACTATTGTAGTTATACCCCTTATTTATATTGTTGTGCCCCTATTACCCCCATATTGTTATTTCTGTGCCCCATAGAATCCCTCTATTGTTATTTTTGTGGCTTTATATTATTATTGTTAGGTCGGCTGGATTATATTATGACTCCTTAGACTCCTATATATAGAAAGGAGGTTTTGTCATTTGTATCATCGAAGAATTGTTCATTTATGTAATGTAAAGGAGGTTGCCCCCTCGAAGAGGCTGAATTCTAAGGCGTTGATCTATCTTTTCTATCTCTTCTTGAGCTGGTTTCATAACATTTGGTATCAGAGCTTTGGATTCTAGGGTTTCGCTGCTCCAAACAGGTCATCATGGCATTGTCACTATAACTTTTTTTCTTTGACGTTTCAGAAGCGCAAAAAAAACCCATTTGAGAAGAATTGGCTCTGAACCTTGGGTCCAAATTTCAGAGCTTTTTGCGTGATATTTTCGGAGATATGATCTGAGGAAGTTGGCATTTTTGCAGACTCCTGAATTACATTCAAAACAGGTGACCTGGGGAAAATTGTCATAACTCTCTCTCTGAGGATCGGATTGAAATTTCGTAAAAAGGCACAGAAAGAGGACGGACTGTAGTTTCTTGTATGTGTGTTTCAGATTCAAAGGTTGAAACAGTGACTCGTGGCACGTCGTACAAGTTCGCTCTATTGAACCAGTCTAAAAGCAAGTCACTGTGGGAGATTTCACATAACTCTTACTTGGAGAATCCAATTTGGCTCAGACTTGTGGCATTGGAAAGAGGACGCAGAAGGCTACTACATGTAGCAATTTCAGAACTGGATGATCCGAAATTACAGAGATACATCAGATTCAATATCAGGATTCTATAAAGTGAAAAAAGGTGTGTAGTTTTTTTTTAATTTTTTATCTAAGTTTGGTTTAACGGAATTCAAAGGGCATAGTAAAGCATTATTATCGGTAACTGATGCCCCGAGGAAAGAAAATGCAAACACCTAGTAAGGAACCTGAAAGCTCTAGCATGACTCATGAAGAAGAGGAAGAAATGCTACATGATATATCAAAATTACAAGAACAAGTGCAACAAATGTCACGCTCACAAAAGCTAACAGAAGCTAAGATAAGTGGCGTGGAATCTAAGATAAAGGGCATGGAAGCTAAGATGGAGGATTCGATGGTAAATTTGAAGATAGATTTGAAGACAGACATGGAAGAATTGAATCACTAATGGTGAAAAGGTAGTAAAGGAAACTCATGATGAGAACAAAAGAAATGTTAATCAGGATTCCATAGACTCCAATGTTGGATCGAAGACTCACCATGTTCCAAAAATCGATATGAGGAAGTTTGATGGCAAGGATCCTGCCACATGGATATTACAGATGGAGCAATTCTTCGATCTCAATAATGTGCAAAACACACAAAAGGTACGTATGGCAACTTTATATTTGGAACCAAATCAGTTTGTATGGTATCAATGGCTTTGTTCTCGTAAAAAATTTATCACTTGGGCAATTTTTACGGAAGAATTGATAGCACATTATGAGGATACAAAAAGCAACACTTTTTTTAGCCAATTGATAAGTCTCAAACAAAAGGGTTCAATAATGGAGCACATTGAGGAGTTCCAAAAATTGAACATAAGGGTAAAAGATATTCCAGAGGAGCATAGGATTGATGTGTTCATAGGGTCTTTAAAGGATAATATCCAACATGATGTGTGCCTTTGGGAACCTGATTCATTAGAGAAGGCATTCAGGTTAGCAAGAAAAATGGAAAGCAAAATTATGGCAACTAGGAAGCATACCATTCACAACTATAAAGATGGAAGTGTTGTTGCCCATAGTCTTCCACAACCTACAAGGTTGACACCACAACAATTGGAAGAAAAAAGAGCAAAAGGGCTTTGTTACAATTGTGATAGCAAATACACAAAAGTTCATAAGTGTGCTGAGAAGAAATTATTCTACATAGATTGTGAAGAGGAAGAAGAAAAGGAGCAAGAAAGGTCAAAAGAAGAGGATATATTCCAGGAACAAAGCCTAGATGAAGAACAAATAAATCCGACCATATCTTGTAATGCATTGGTGGGAATTACCACTCCTCAAACCATCAAGATAGAAGGACAAATCAAGAAGAAAAAGGTAATAGTGTTGATTGATTCAGGAAGCACCCACAATTTTATTCATTGTAGGGTAGCAAAAGAATTGAATTGCTTCCTATATCCAGCACCAGAGTGTCAAGTGATGATTGCAAATGGAGGAACAATAAATTTCTCTGGAAAGTGCCATAATATCAAGCTATCCATGGGAGAATATGTATTGACTAGCCCAATGCTTTCCATTCCAATGGGAGGTGCGATGTTGTATTAGGAGTCCAATGGCTACAATCCTTGGGTACAATAGCTTTTAATTTTCAAGAACTTTTCATCAAATTTTCTTCGGAAGGAAAGGAAGTTGAATTAAGGGGTATTGCAGGGAAACCAGGAAAGATAATCAGCTCTAATGGTATGACAAAGCTTCTAAGAAAGGAGCAAAGAGGTGTAATTGCACAATTATGCTCGCTAGATGTTTCCACATTGGAATCATCTATTTCTCCAGATCTCCAAAAAGTCTTGGACAATCATTCCAAGGTATTTGAGACTCCCAAGGGTCTCCCACCTATGCGTGATCATGATCATGCTATTCATCTGATTCCAGGAAGTGTTCCTCCAAACATCAGGCCGTACAGATATCCCTATGTCCAAAAAAGTGAAATTGAACGTATGGTTGCAGAAATGCTAGAGGCTGGTATAATTCAACCGAGTCAAAGTTCTTTCTCAGCTCCAGTAGTATTGGTGCACAAGAAGGATGGATCATGGCGCATGTGTCCAGATTATAGGGAGCTCAACAAGCTCACTATTAAAGATAAGTTCCCCATTCCTGTTATTGATGAATTACTAGATGAATTGCATGGATCAATTTACTTCACCAAGTTGGATCTTTGTTCGGGATATCATCAAATCAGAATGAAGATTGAAGACATTCCAAAAATGGCATTTAGAACTCATGAGGGTCATTATGAATTTTTGGTCATGCCTTTTGGCCTTACCAATGCACCTTCAACATTTCAAGGTTTGATGAATTCAATTTTCAAACCATTCCTTAGAAAATTTGTGTTAGTATTTTTTGATGATATACTAATCTACAGCAAGTCTTGGAAGGATCATGTTGAACATGTTGACAGGGTGCTACAACTATTGGAGGAGAAACAATTATATGCAAAAAGATCCAAATGTTTCTTTGGAGTCCAGGAGGTGGAATATTTGGGTCATATTGTATCTCATGAAGGAGTTAAGGTAGACCCTAGCAAAATTAAAGCCATTAAGGAATGGAAAATCCCCACATCCATAAAGCATCTGCGAGGATTTCTTGGGTTGACAGGGTATTATCGCAAGTTTGTTAAGAATTATGGGAGAATAGCAGCACCTCTAACAACATTATTGAAGAAAGATTCATTTTCATGGACTTCGGAAGCAACAAAGACCTTTGAACATCTTAAAGAGGCAATGTGCCAAGCACCGGTCTGTAAAAATTTATGTTTTCCCACCCCGGTTTTCAGTTTCACCTTATTTCTCCCATGTAGTTAAATGCCCATTCCCATAACCATACATTTAACAGACTGAAAAAAATAAATATGGCTGAAAACACAAATTCTGGAAATTTTTCAGAATGCTGGAAATTGCAGAAATAAAAATCAGCAATTAAAAACAGCCATTAAAACACATTAAAACACTGATATTTTTGGTCAACTTGACCCTGGAAAAACCCCCTACAACTCTTGGGGAAAACCAGTTTGAGAGCTCTTCTTTATTTCTGAAAATTGCCTTTTTACAGTGAGAATTATTCAGCAAAAAATCAGCAAGCAAATTTACAACTTATCTCCTTTCCCGTGCCTCACAGCAATCTGGAAATTACAGCAAACTGGACAGCAATAAATGTTGTACGACCTCCGTTTTGTGTGCAGAAAAATCAGCAAACTGCTCCTCGATGTTTGTGCAAAAATCGGCGTTTCACTATGTGCTGAATCAGTTGTACAAATCTGCTCAACTGCTGCCTTGGAATGTGTGCCAAGCTGTTGTCTCCTTCTCCTTCCTGCTCAGAAATCTCTCTTGCTCTCCTTCTCCCAATCTGCTCATGAAAGAATGAATGACCTTTTCCTCCTTTTCCTCCTTTAATATAACTCCAAGTGACTTTTGGGTGATCCAAGTGACTTTTGGGTGATCTCTAAATCCAATGGTTGAAATAGATTTAGATCAATGGTTGAGATTAAATGCTCATTTAAATCTCACTTTCTATTTTTTAATTCACCCCACTTTAATAAAGACCCACTTAGTCATTTATTTCCAAAGTCACTTTTCCTTTCTAATTTTTCATTGACTTTATAAAAGTCACTTTTCCTTTCTAATTTTTCATTGACTTTATAAAAGTCACTTTAAAATTAGACTTAATAACTTTATCACTTAAAGTCACTTTCAAATTAGATTTAACTTTATAAAATTATAAAGTCACTTTAGGAGAAAAATAAAATTCTTTTGGACACTTTTCCCTAGGCCAAAGATCAAAGCCTTAGGGAACCACCTGTCCTCCGGTACCAAATTTCAACACTCCCTCTTACCGAGGAAGGTGTTCCTCACCACACCCATTTTATCTCTGAAGTAGACATGCTTGCCCCGTGGCAAGGCTTTGGTAAGGATATCTGTAACCTGCTCATCAGTGGAAATATACTCAAGCTTCACAGCTCCCTTCTGAACATAGTCTCTGATGAAATGATATCTGATCCCGATATGCTTTGACCTGTCATGAAATACTGGATTCTCCGTGAGTTTAATGCAACTTTGATTATCACAGTAAATCACTGAAGGTCTCAACGGCTGACCAAATAAGCCAAACAACATCTTGCGAAGCCAGATAGCCTCACAACTAGCTAGACTGGCTGCCATATACTCTGCTTCCGCTGAACTCAGTGCTACTGACTGCTGCTTCCGGCTGAACCATGACACTACTGCTGAACCCAACCCAAAACAACACCCTGAAGTGCTCTTCCTATCAGAAGCACAACCTGCCCAATCAGAATCAGTGTATCCTGCCAATCTCACTCCATCTCCCTGCCTGTAGTCCAGACCATAATCCATTGTCCCCTGCAAGTACCGCAAAATGTGTTTTGCAGCCACCCAGTGAACCTTCCTAGGCTCACACATAAACTGACTCATCGTGTTGACTGCAAAATAGATATCTGGTCTAGTGTTGACCAAATACATCAAGGAACCAATCAGCTGCCTGTACAATGTGGGATCCACCAACTCGGAATCCGAAGCATGAAGCTTCTTCCAGTTGGTGATCATCGGTGTCGACATGGGTCTACAATCCTCCATGTGGAATCTGCTAAGGATGTCCACAATATACTTCCCCTGCCCCAGGAAGAAATGCCCCTCCTCCTGCCACACCTCCAAACCCAAAAAGTAATGCATCAAGCCGATGTCCTTCATCTCAAACTTCGCCGCAATATCTCTCTTGCAGTGCTCTATGAGTCTCTCTGCACCTGTAATGATCAAGTCATCCACATACAACACCAGAATGAGAGGCTCCTCACCAATCACAATAAAGTAAAGGTTCGGATCTGCCTCACTCTTTGTGAAACCCATCCCCTGCAAGTATGCATCTATCCTGGAGTACCAAGCTCTGGGAGCTTGCTTCAGGCCATAAAGGGCCTTCTTCAATCTGCACACATGGGACTCCTTCCCATGCACCTCAAATCCCTGTGGCTGCTCAATGTACACCTCCTCCTGTATGAAGCCATTAAGAAATGTGGTCTTCACATCCATCTGGTGGATCTTCCAACCCATCTCTGCTGCTATCGATATAATGGAGCGGATCGAAGTATATCGAGCCACGGGAGCGAAGGTCTCATCATAATCAACTCCCTCTACCTGGGAGAACCCTCTAGCCACAAACCTCGCTTTGAATTTCTCAATGCTGCCATCTGCAGCATGCTTTACCTTGTAAAGCCATTTGGAAGTAACCACGGATTTGCCCTCAGACCTCGGCACCACCTCCGAAACATCATTCTTCATGATAGAAGAATACTCCTCCTGCATGGCCTCTCTCCAGACCTGCTGGCTAGCTGCCTCCTCATAGCTAGAAGGCTCAGAGTCAAGGATGTTGGTAACCATCGCCATATAGCTACAGAACCTCTCAGGTGGTCTACTCTCTCTGACCGGCCTCTTCGGCTCAGCAACAGATGTGGCATCTCTCAAGGTGTCTTGAAGCCACTTGGGCTTCCTCTTCCCTGAGCATGCTTCTCCCATAGGAGAATGAAACTCCTCCTCCTCATCACCATCAGTAGCCTGAACTCCTGACTGTCTGTCTGCTGTCCTCCTGCCTGCACCTGAACCTGTAGAAGCTGAGGTACCATGTGAACTGTCCATCAGTGGACTCCCTAGTGAACTGCTCTGTGAACTGCTCTGCATGCTGCCCGGAGCACCACCCCTCTGGCTCGGCGAGCCACTGCTCACTGATGGACCTGACATCCTCATAGATGTACCTGATCCTCCTGATCCCTGCCCACTGGATCCTTGCGACTAACTCAACTGCTGCTAAGGGTCTGGCTGATCCAGATACTCTAACTCCCGTGACCTCCTAAAGGCCCTGTCCTCCTCGAACTTCACATCCCGTCTGACAACAACTCTCCTCTGTGCAGGAATGTAAATCCGAAAGGCCTTTGAGGTCTCACTGTAGCCCACAAAGATACCCTTCTCTGCAGTGGGCTCTAGTTTGGTCCTCTCCTCCTTGGGTATATAGGAGTATGTAATGCATCCAAAGATATGAAGATGACCAAGATCAGGTTTCTTCCCAGAGAAAGCCTCCTCAGGAGTCATGTGCCCCAAGGCACGATGCGGAATCCTGTTCTGCAAGTAAACAGCTGTGTTGCAGGCCTCTGCCCACAAGAACAATGGCAACCCCTGATCATGTATCATGGCTTTGGCAGCCCCTATGATGGATCTATTCTTCCTCTCTGCAACTCCGTTCTGCTGGGGGTTGTAAGGAACAGTAAACTCCCTCCTAATGCCTGCCTCCGCACAATAGTCAACAAACTCTCCAAGGGTGTACTCTCCTCCATTGTCCGACCTCAAGGACTTGATCTTTCGACCTGTCTGAGTCTCCACAAAAGCTTTGAACTCCTGAAACCGCTTGAAGACCTCACTCTTGGTCTTCAAAAAGTAAATCCAGGTCCTCCTAGAGTGATCATCAATGAATAACACATAGTACTCATATCCACTCAAGGAAACATGAGACATCCGACCGCTCACATCGGAATGAATCAAATCAAGTATCCCCGTCGCTCTGCTGTCACTGCTGGGAAAAGGGGATTTGGCAAACTTGCCCATCACACAACCTCTGCAAGTATCAAAGTGATCAGTATTGAAATCTGGCACACCTGTAGTGATCTCCCGCAATGTCCTCAAGGCTCCATGATACATGTGTCCCATCCTGCGGTGCCAAATCTCACACAGCTCAGAACTGCTAGCTCTGCTGTCGGTACTACTGCTCAATGCCAAAAGGGGCTGGAATGCAAATTTGTACACCTTTGCATGGCGTACACCTATCACTCTAGCTGAATCAGCTGGAGCGTCCCTGGGATACATCAACACCTGTCCTCCCCTGAACAGTACCTCATATCCTCTGTCCTCCAAAGCTGAGACGGATATGAGGTTCTTCCTCATCCCTGGCACATAAAGAACCTCTGATACCTTCAAGGGAGGTTTGGACTCCCTCTGAAATGTCACTGTCCCCACCCCGACTGCTCTAACAACTCTGTCATCACCGAGTACTACCTCAATATCAGTGCCACTCTCTGAAAGCTCTGAGAAGTACTCCCGGACTCCTGTCATGTGACGTGAAGCCCCACTGTCCACATACCAGATACCTGAAGATGCTCCACTAATCGAGGGAAAAGCATGCTCCCTCTGAACCTGTGTGGCAGGTGATCCTGTACTAGAGGACTCACACGTATTGAACGCAAACTCTCGGTCAAAACGACCAGCAAAGTCCTCAATCTCTACTGAAGCTGCCACGTCCTGGTTCTTCCCCTTCTTCTTCTTCTTCTCCGGACACACAACTGCATAGTGTCCCATCTTTTGACAATTCCAACACTTCACCTTGGAATAGTCCTTCTGTGAGTTACCCTGTTTACCTTTACCTTTGCCTTTGCCCCCACCACTGCTTGTGGAAGCCTGCTTCTTCCCTTTGCCTTTCTTGCCTCCTGCCACCAGTGCTACGTCCTCATCCTGCTCAATTGGCTTGGCTGCCCCAAGTTGTCCTTTCCTGATCTCTGTCTGAATACAATCATCCCAAAACCTCTCCCATGTGGGAAGGGTCTCACGTGCACAAATCCCATCAGCAAAGTTCAACCATGAACGGGGGAGGCCATTCACTGCAATACGCACCAACTCAGTGGATGGAATGGCCTCTCCAATCGTTGCCAACTCATCTCTCACATTGATAATCTTTGTGAGATATCCAGCTGCACTATCATTCCCCATCTTAATGTTCTTCAGCTTCTCCTTCAGGACCATCTTCCGGTTCTCATTGGTACTCTGGTAGAGATTGGACAATGTTGTCCACATCTCATGGGCATTGCTCTTTCCTCTCACATGAGGAATGCAATGGTCTTTGATTCCGTCTAAAATCAGCCTCTTACCCTTATTGTTCTTCTTTTTATACTCAGCCAACTGAGTAACATCAGTGGGCACAACAACAGGGTTCTGTGTGGTATGCACCATGATATCCCAGACTTCTGCCTCCTCAAAGATACTCTGCATTCTCTCCTTCCAAATGCTGTAATTTATATGCCCATCCAGCCTATCCTCCACCCTCAATCCCAATGACATCCTGCTGTCCTAAAACTGAAAAATAGCACTGCTGTAGTAAAGATAAAACTGTTATTTATGAAAAAATCAGCTTGCTGGAATTTTCTGAGTGAAAAATCAACAACTGTAATTTTTCCTTTTGCTGTCCCAAACTGCCCTTCAGCACGCAAGCTCTGATACCATGTAAAAATTTCTGTTTTCCCACCCCGGTTTTCAGTTTCACCTTATTTCTCCCATGTAGTTAAATGCCCATTCCCATAACCATACATTTAACAGACTGAAAAAAATAAATATGGCTGAAAACACAAATTCTGGAAATTTTTCAGAATGCTGGAAATTGCAGAAATAAAAATCAGCAATTAAAAACAGCCATTAAAACGCTGATATTTTTGGTCAACTTGACCCTGGAAAAACCCCCTACAACTCTTGGGGAAAACCAGTTTGAGAGCTCTTCTTTATTTCTGAAAATTGCCTTTTTACAGTGAGAATTATTCAGCAAAAAATCAGCAAGCAAATTTACAACTTATCTCCTTTCCCGTGCCTCACAGCAATCTGGAAATTACAGCAAACAGGACAGCACTAAATGTTGTACGACCTCCATTTTGTGTGCAGAAAAATCAGCAAACTGCTCCTCGAAGTTTGTGCAAAAATCTGTGTTTCACTATGTGCTGAATCAGCTGTACAAATCTGCTCAACTGCTGCCTTGGAATGTGTGTCAAGCTGCTGTCTCCTTCTCCTTCCTGCTCAGAAATCTCACTTGCTCTCTTGCTCTCCTTCTCCCAATCTGCTCATGAAAGAATGAATGACCTTTTCCTCCTTTAATATAACTCCAAGTGACTTTTGGGTGATCCAAGTGACTTTTGGGTGATCTCTAAATCCAATGGCTGAAATAGATTTAGATCAATGGTTAAGATTAAATGCTCATTTAAATCTCACTTTCTATTTTTTAATTCACCCCACTTTAATAAAGACCCACTTAGTCATTTATTTCCAAAGTCACTTTTTCTTTCTAATTTTTCATTGACTTTATAAAAGTCACTTTTAAATTAGATTTAACTTTATAAAATTATAAAGTCACTTTAGGAGAAAAATTAAATTCTTTTGGACACTTTTCCCTAGGCCAAAGATCAAAGCCTAAGGGAACCACCTGTCCTCCGGTACCAAATTTCAACACGGTCTTAGCTACACCGGACTTCACAAAAACCTTTATTGTGGAATGAGATGCTTCAGGAAACGGAATTGGTGCTGTTCTAATGCAAGATGAAAGACCCATTGCTTTTGAAAGTCGTCCAATCAAGGGAAAGTTTTTAAGAAAAGCTATTTATGAGAATGAAATGTTGGCAATACTCCATGCACTTAAGAAATGGCGACCCTTCCTAATGGGAAGACACTTCAAGGTAAAAACGGATCATGATAGCCTTAAATACTTTTTAGAACAAAGATTATCCTCTGAAGAGCAACAAAAGTGGGTCACAAAGATGTTGGGTTATGACTTTGAAATCATCTACAAAAAAGGGAAGCAAAATGTGGTGGCAGATGCACTCTCAAGAAAGGATGAGGATGTGGAAGCATTATTGTGTGCCATTTCTATTATCCAACCAGATTGGATAAACGAAGCAAGGGAGGAATGGAAGAATGACGAAGAAGTGTGGGCACTTATTCGAAAGCTACAACAAGATTCCAGTACTTCTGATACATTTAGCTGGCAAAATGATTCGTTATGGTACAAAGATCGCTTATACCTCTGTAAGAATTCCCAACTAAAACGAAAGATTCTTATGGAATCGCACACTTCTCCCTTAGGAGGGCACTCGGGATTTTTAAAAACTTACCACAGGGTTAAGAAGGAATTTTTTTGGGATGGCCTTAAATCAGATATTCAAAATTTTGTGGTGGAATGTTTGGTTTGCCAGCAAAATAAAGTTGAAACAATTAAGACATCAGGTCTATTACAACCTTTATCCATTCCAAGCCAACGTTGGGAGGAGGTTTCAATGGATTTTATCACAGGTTTACCCAAGTCTGAGGGAAAGAGTGTCATCATGGTGGTAGTTGACAGACTTACCAAGTATGCACACTTTTGTGCATTATCACATCCATTTAAAGCCAGTACAGTTTCTACTGCATTTATGGAAACAGTTCAAAAGCTACATGGAAACCCAAAGATTATTGTAAGTGAAAGAGATCCCATTTTCACTGGGAATTTTTGGACAGAATTATTTTTTTGTCTTGGTACTCAGTTAGCTCATAGCTCATCTTATCAGCCTCAATCTGATGGGAAAACTGAGATAGTAAACAAATGTTTGGAAGGATATCTTCGTTGCTTTGTATCTGATAAACAGACATAATGGGTCAAATGGTTGCCTCTGGCTGAATGGTGGTATAACACTTCCTTCCATACAGCAACAAAAATGACCCCATTTATGGCACTTTATGGGTATCAACCACCATCCATCACATCATATTTAAGAGAAAATTCTAAGGTTCAGGCAGTGGAACATCACATCGAACATCAACAACAAGTCCTCCAACTCTTAAAGGATAACCTCGTGTTGGCACAAAATATAATGAAACAACAGGCAGATCAACATTGCAGTGAAAGAAGTTTTGATGTAGGTGATTGGGTATTCCTACGGCTACAACCATATAAGCAAATGTCCCTAAAGAAAGCTAAGAAGGATAATAAATTATCACCAAAGTATTATGGTCCGTACAAGGTGTTGCAAAAGATTGGTACTATGGCATACAAATTGGAGCTTCCTGCAGCTTCTCGATTGCACCCAGTCTTCCATGTTTCATGTTTAAAGAAGGTTATAGGTGACAAGCTCCCAATTCAAACAATATTGCCAGAACTTAATGAGGAAGGAAAAATTATATTGGAACCGGAAGCAGTCACAGAAACAAGAACTCGACAACTACGAAATCGATCAATTTCAGAGTATCTTATAAAGTGGAAGAACTTATCCGCTGAAGATTCCACATGGGAGGATGAGAATTTTATGCAGAAGTATCCATAACTACTCAAGCGTTGAGGACAACACTTTTTTGAAGGAGAGGGGCATGTTGGGTCCCTATAATACTAGTGATTACCCCATTACTATTGTAGTTATACCCCTTATTTATATTGTTGTGCCCCTATTACCCCCATATTGTTATTTCTGTGCCCCATAGAATCCCTCTTTTGTTATTTTTGTGGCTTTATATTATTATTGTTAGGTCGGCTGGATTATATTATGACTCCTTAGACTCCTATATATAGAAAGGAGGTTTTGTCATTTGTATCATCGAAGAATTGTTCATTTATGTAATGTAAAGGAGGTTGCCCCCTCGAAGAGGCTGAATTCTAAGGCGTTGATCTATCTTTTCTATCTTTTCTTGAACTGGTTTCATAACAAAAACATTTTGGCCTGTTGTTCCCTCTGAACAACATAATTTTATTTCTCCACCTCTAAGCCCCCTGTCTATCAAATATGCTCTGATTCTATGTGAAAATTCCATGAAATGTAACAACTATAAATATTTCTTCTAACTGATAATTTAATTATGTAGTTTATTTGGTTTACAACATAATAATGAAATATTTACACTGCAATTTCTTTACCAAATAAAATATTGTGGAATAAAGTGAGAAATGCTAACACACACATAAAAAATTGACCCACCTCGGAAAAACCCAATGTGGGAAAATTGGTGCAACAAATGAGGGTTTTTATTATTATGAAACAGTGAATTTTGAGTACAATAATTTTGGATGCCCAACTGACTATCCAATCTGAGAAAAATATTGGCAAAATTACCTGAGGGGAATTACACTGGTATCCAAGCGATCCCAACTCTCACTGACCTCTGAAAAACAAGTTGTCCAAACCCTCTGCATAGGCCCTCACATGCTTAGCCCAAAACTGATGCTAATCAAGTCATCCTACCTACTGCTGACTAGATAAGCGTCTCTCTGGCCTCCTGGAAAATCCTCCCGACCAGTGGAAACTGAACCAACCTTCTCTCAAGCTAATCTGAGTTACTAATTGAAGCAACTTCGTAGGTCGTGCATTGCTTCTAGGAGAAATAATTAGCCTCCTCTCTTGCCTCTCTGGAACTAGAAAATCTTCGTCCAGACTCACTGTCTCTGCCCCTTTTTGTGTTTGCATCCCCTCTCTGGCACAAACTTTTTCGGTTGAATGCTTCTCTCGGGAAAATTGAACTTCCCAAGGAAACTCACTCTCCAAATGTGTTTCTCCATCTACCCATCGACCTCTTCTTATAATATCCAATTGGGACTCCAACGACCAATATTAAAACTTAATCGATGGTTGGGATCATCTCCATGTCGATCCATGTGAGTTTCTAGAGAATTCTTACCTTTCTCAATTAATTGCTATTAATTAATCGATTTGCCTAAATTAGGCTTAGGCAGTTTTAAATTATCGATCAATTAATATAATTGAGTCATCTCTAGGTGGAATTTCCAGAAACAAATTCTAGGTTTTGGAGAACACTTGTGTTTTAGCCTCTCCCCAAAGTCTTGAGACCAAAACACTTTATATGAATTTCACGACTAATTTTCTATGCTTCTCCTTTAGATTGAGTTAAAGCATAAAATAGTAAAACTTTTATAATGTGCCTAACATATTTTTTCTCACTCTATTTGTGGTTTAGGAAATTTGTATTATTTTCACGATAAGTTCAATGGAATAAGAATAAATTGTGTCAACCTTGGTGGACAACTTGCTCCATCTCAACCTTAATGGGAAACATGCTCCATCTTTTTGAATTAATGTATTTTTTTATGATATTCACCATTTGAAACACTTCATGATGCTTGGCTTAGTGTACACAAATAGTGGTGATTGAGAATTTTTTCATTGGACACAAAAATTTATTCTATACTTATCTAATTCACAAACTTTGAGGTGTTATAATTGCTTTCTAGTTACCAAGGATTATTTTTTTAGAAAATATTTATAATATGCTAATATTCAAGTTCTTAATCAATGTATTTTGTCATAATGTCATCAATAAGTAATATATTTACTTTTGTCATTAATAAAGAAATTATGAATTGGATTCATGCTTCATGGTGTGTGCATGCCTCTTATATTTTATGACAAACATCATTAGATAAAACCATTTAACTATATTCTCTCTCTTTTATAGATTGAATTATTTGCTATAGTATTTATATGAAATCTTGACACAAATTAGAACCAATGAAGAAGGTGTTCATAGAAAAGATGAAGGAGAAGGAGAACCGAAGGCATCCTAATGCATGAATCTAAGCGAGGCCTAGTCAATATTTTGTAGATTATGGGTATGCTAACATAAAAGATGAGGTTTTTTGGTTTGTTTTTTCCTTATTTATTTATTTTATAATCAATAAATTTAATTATTCCTAAAATTATGATTCATTATTGATATTTTCCTAATGTTCATAAATTAGGAAAATTTCAAGATATTTATATGGAGAAGGAAACTATCTTTGACAATGTAAATGTGAGTTGAGGACATAAAAATGTGGTGTAGAAAAAAAAATAATAGACACAAAGACGAAGACATAATTTATGTGAGTGCACTATTTTTTAGATGAATTTTTTATGACAATGTTCTTGATAGTAACATTGTAGAGGACTATATTTTGAAATTAGATGGAGGGGTTAAAAATTAGTAATTCTTGGCCGTGTGGATCCCAAAAATAAAGTGAAAGGGTTTACTATTGAATGTTAAAAGAGTGCTTGAATTTAGGTGAGCAAAGTATAGAACATGCCAAAATAGTTTTAAATAGGAAAAGGAATGGGATAACAAGAATATTTGGTGGTGTGGACAAAGCACACAAAGGCACACATATCCATAAACATGGTAAAATAATAAATAGATAGATGCATATGGCAAGAGAACTAAGTATATTTTTATTTGCTTTCAGGATCTTGTTGATAAACTTCATCAATATTTTGTTAGTATACTTTTCTTGCATATTCCCTTAGGGTTGATAGTTTGTTGGTATGGGGATGATGTTCTACATTTTATAGAGACCTATCATTGCAAAGACCCATAAAGTTGGGCCATTATCGGTTAAATCTTAAATGGACATCAAAACATAAATAAATGTTATCCTCTAGGAGCTTAATGATAATTGTTGAGTTAGTTGTTTTAGTAGGTATTGCCTATACCCATTTTGTGAAGTAATAAATGACTATCAATGTATCCATGTGTTTTCCACTAGAGTAAGCTTCAACTTCACCAATGAAACCCACATGCCTTTACAAGACCTTTGTAATCTTATTCACTTCATAAAACAAGGTAGGCTAGTAATAATCAAACTTGAGTATATTATCAAAAGTGGCCCTAACAACACGATGGCCCCTACATATACTTTTATGCATTTTCTCAATGATGGCTCTTGCTTTTTCTGTCACAATGCAATTAAATGGGATTTGATTGGGATCTTTCCATTACAAGTTTCCATGAACAATGTAATATCTGGTGACATCCCTTAGGCGTAGTGACCTCTTTGGGAATTGTCCAAGTTGTCCAAGAATTTTAAATTCAATGGGTAATGAACAATGTCTCTAAACCAATTAAATTGTATGTACACATATTTGACTATGACACAAATAAAAATCGTGTCAATTTTCAATGACCCTTTGTCATTCTCACCATGATGTTTTGTCATTATAATGAAAAAGGAGGTTTCACTAAACATGGAACATGGTATAGCCATATTATCGACGTTTTTCAAATTGGTCATAATTCCAATGCTTGTTTTGTGTCAGTAAATTGACGAAAAGATGATCTTTGGGTCTTGCACATTCACAACAATGGTGGTCATTCTACCACCGAAAGCAGACATCCATTGACAAAACTAGTTGTCATAAGATCGACAGAAGTAGGAGTTTGTCTACTGACAACCTTAGAAATTTCTGTCGGAAGCCCCACATATCAAGCTACATTGGTCTACCAAAAGACTTGGGCATATGAGTCCAAAGACATACAAAATAATTAGCATCAGTAAACTGATGGCCATGAACATCTTTCAATCAACATGCTATATCGACCATGCTTCTCTTGTGATGGTTATGTGTTCTCCATCGTCATATGACCAACGCCTGTATGAGTCAGTCATCATCGAAAGGCCATTGAGGCAAAATATTTAAAAAAACAAATCCAAAAATATATCTAGCTGCTTTTTCACATATATAAGTGATTGCACATCCATAGTTAACTTTGGCTCATAGTGTAACAACCTAGTTTGTAACAACATAATTTCTTCTGTGGAAGGGATAAAACAACAACAATATAAAACAACTGACATGTTTAATACAAATTTTCAAACCGGGTGACTCACTAGATGGATGGATTGTACTTGGTTTGACAGTTCATAGATTCAACTAATATTTGAGTTTATCCCTGGATTACTACAACATTTCAAGTTCCAGACTTCTCTTCATTCACAAGCATAAAGAGATGCACATTTGATCTCAATATTATATCCATAATGAAAAAAGGATTTCACAAGAGCTAATTTGGGAATATGTTGTGCCTTAATAAGAAAGAACATATTTTCCAAGAATCTATAACCTCCCTACTATGTATGTTAGTGTTACACGTCATTTTGTCACATTAGGCAAATGACCATCGGTTTGGATCTCTTGCTATCCACACATGTGTTCTGGAGCATTACCTTGCAGAGTTTGAAACTAAATTATCCCAAAAGGAAGTGGAATTTCTAGATCCTTTGGTACAAAACCCTTATTTTGGCTATGTTCACAGTTACCTAGCTGATTCATGTGCATATGCAGGGAAGACCATTACTATCTGCGCATAAGTACGCATTGTCTTCCACTATGACCTACGAACATTACTTGAAGCACATAAAAATAAAAATTAAATTCTAGAACCATTGTTAGTAGCATCTATCCCAACCAACAAGCTTCGAATGAGTGCCTATTCAGTGTTGATCCATCCCACCATGGAGTAACTCCGCTTCCTTTGTGGTACCTCTATCCCACTAATAGTGGATCTCATCCCTTAGAGAATGGATCCATAACTTCCAATTCTTGACCTATAAAGCCATCACAAGCCTGAGCATTCAGAGAGGATTGTTGGAAGTAGGTTTATATTGTTGAGATTAGGTTGGAAGGATTTTCTTGCAAGGGAGAGGGTTGGAGATTGCAGAAGGGGCTTGCTAAATCAAGGCTATATGGTTTTAATACATTTCTCCAGTTTTATGAATATAAGCAATTGTTCTTTCTCAATTACATCTTCATTGAGTTAATTTGTAGGATTCCTTGATCACCTACACGAGTTTTAGTTGTATAATTAATCAATTCACATGTATAATTGGTTAATTAGTTCATTTATCTCTTTTCTTTGATCTCTTGTTTGTCTTTGTCTTCGCAAATCTCTTTCAGGACATTGCAAAGAAGCTATTAGGAGTGACGAGAGGACATTTAGAGCATCAAAGAGTGAGTGATCGAAAGCTTTGAGGGACTTCATCAATCAGTTCACTAAACTGGTAAGAGGCCTCTTTCATTCTATTTTCTTTCAAATGATTAGAACTTAGAGAAAAGTAGTAGTTACTATGTGTTTGTTACTAGGGTTTTTTGAAGTCTAGGGAGATCACTCTTGTCCACAAGAGGGATTTTTCCACATAATAGTTAGCAATACAATATATTATTTTCAAATTATGATTCACCTCTTTTGAGAATAAACACATAAAAAATAATTCAATAGCCAAAGTTCTATGTGGGATTAGTGTCGATTCTCTTTAAAATCATGACCCCTTTTATAAGTCCCATCTTCCCAATACCTCTCATTAACATAAGTGAAAAATAATATACAAGGTAGAGACATAATGAAGTCCTTTATATTACAATAATGGCTATGATAGCCTCCAAAACTACATAACATGCACTCCTAAGCTCTAATATCCACCTCCAACTTCCATCTCCCAAAGTAATCACTTGTTCCTCAAGTACAACACTCATCACAAGTATTAGTAACTAAAACATAAAAAATACAAATCAATTGTTTAGTTGTCCTCAACTACAATTAGGGAAATAGCTCCATGGAAGCACTTTTCACCCATCCATAGTTGTTGGCTCAAGTAGGTCCCACCTATATGCCAAGAAATTTAACAAAAAGGGGAATTTATTTTCTAAGGTACGGTTACCAAACTTATCCCAAATAATTATTGAATCCAAGGAGTTGTATTGCACATCATATAGTTATAAGAACATTTACATTCAAATAAGTCACCCTTTAACGTATTTATTCTACATCAAACCCATTTTTCAACTTCTCTTACCCTCTTAACCTTGTATAATGCAAGGAATGATATCAACTTCACTACTATAAAATCCTTTAAGCTATCTCACTTCCCTCTAATATTTCCATACAAGCTATCTAGGAAAATCTCTAAAGTTTGAAGCTAGAAAATCTTTGGCTATACAACTACACATATACAAAAACAGGGTTACTTTTTCCTACATGCATAAAAAATAAAATAAGATAACAACCTATCAATAGGAACCATGTAATATTGACATTAATAAACATCATAATTTCATCCTCTTAGCATATGCTAATAATCTCAAAGCATATCAACATTGTAGTATTTCTCCTCCATTATTTAGCATACTACAACTCTTCTTGTACCTACTAATTCCTTTCTTAGCATATATTAGTGATAAAGTACATCCTATACATACTTGAATGAAAACCTTTTTCCATGGATTTTCCCTAACACATTTCCTCAATAGCTTTTGATAGTGTTTCTATATGTTTTCTATCATACTAGGAAAAATTGTGCATTTAGTCTTATTAATCAGGGTTTATGATGTCCTTGTGAGATGTTATGCACTGTATGTGCAAGACACAAATCCCACTTCATAAATTCAAAGATCGACAAAGCAGAGCATTAAAAAAATACACATAAAAAAATACCTCTGGCCATCATTATGATGGCATGTACTGCTAAGAGATGTTAACATGGATACTTTTAGAATTTCATAATGATGTGATTATGTTTTATTACCACTAAAACAAATTTCCAAACACTTAATTGAATGGGTGGAGCACCTACATTGACTATGATGCAATGAGAGGGAATCATTAAGGGGGGATGGTGGAAAGTCATCGCATGCTGAAATTACCTTGTTCTAAATTCATTATTGAGCTAAAATCCATATATATATATATATATATATATATATATATATATATATATATATATATATCCTTATTCCAAAAAATCACTTAAAAAAGGTAATTGGTAATTGGTAGTATATATACCAATTACCAATTACCTTTTCTTGGAGAATATATATATATATATATATATATATAGATATATATATATATATATATATATCCTTATTCCAAGAAATCACTTAAAAAAGGTAATTGGTAATTGAACTACCAACATCCCATAATTATAATCTATTCCCATATCTTATATGCCAAGTGTGTTTATATGATCAAGAAGAAAGATGAAAATATATCCTCGGTTAAAAGCGATACTGTTGATGGAATGTGCGTTAGTTTTAATCAAATTTGGGATCACTTGCTTAATGCCCAAGGAGCTTACATGGGTCATAGAAAATTGAATGAAACAATATTAGAGTGCTTTGGTTATGTATTTAAGGTATGATATTCAAAGACCATCAACTATGCAAAATACTTGTTTTATAAACTTTGAAACAAAATGATTTTAGTTTGACATTTGCATCATTAAGAGGGATTTTGAGTTCTTTATTGTATCGACTTGCATCAGAAGTGTTTAAAATGTCACTAAGTGTAAAAATAATGGAATATAAAGGCGCAACATGGCATATCTTAGATCTTACTACAAAACGAGTAAAATGGTGTCCAAGGAATAGATCTGATGTGCTTATCCACAAAAGATAACCAACAATTAATTTGTACCATAAATAAGAGAACATTTACCAATATCAAATTAGATATTGAAGCATACATTATTAAACTAGACGTCAAGCTTAAGTGAGGGAACTTATTTAACACCCATAAAGAGATGTAAGAGCTATTAATCAAATTTCATACCCAAAATCTAAAGGTATGAATGCAAAAGTTGCAATACTCTGTTCAATCATACTTATTATATCATCTTGTCGACGATTTAGGAAGGAATACATTGGTACTTGGAAAAAGTAGTGCATGCGTTGTATATTATAAACCTTAAACATTCCACAGTGTTGAATATTATTTCAGCAAGTTTTAGGGTTAGAAAATTTAACTCTATGTTCATCTCAAAGGGAATGATTACATCAGCCTCATCCACCATTAGATAGAAGAAGTAGGCAGTCAAACTATCCATTATTGAAATGATTTTGGTCTTTATTCTCATGTTCTATAGTCCACTTCATTGTCCCATCAATTAGAGAAGGAGATTCCAACCCAACTATGTTTGATGGCTCTTGTTTTGGTTTGTGGCTAAACACAAGGGGAAGTTTCATGGCCTTGATGAGATGATTCAATGCTTGCATTGACTCTATGATTTCACTTAGTCTTTGGCATCCTCTTATGTTAGATTAGAATAGGAAGGATAAGCTCTAGTGAACAATATATTACTTTCTAGCTTGTTTAGATCAAGCATTAGGGGAATTTTGAGGTCTAAAATTAGCCTCCTAAGGAAATTATAAAATAATAGTGGAAATAATAAAATAAGATTAGATTACATCATCAAATTTTAGAGGGGAAAAAAAATAAAATATAAAAATAAAATAAAAAATAAAATTAAATATATATATATATATATATATATATATATATATATATATATAGATATATTATTTTTTCAACTCATATTTTGAACTAATCTCCCTATGGGTTTACTCAAATTTCAAGCGGAAACATTCATTGGATGTAAAATTTGATTCCTCATCCAAGGAGTACCCATGTTGCATACTTTTAATGGACCATACTACACGAAAAATGAGTAATACATGAAAAATGTGATTGCAATCATGTTTTTTCATGTATTTCTCATTTTTCGTGTAGCAAGGTCCATCGAAAGTATGAAACATGTTTATTCCTTGGATGAAGAATTAAATCTTGCATCCAATGATTACTCCCTCTCGAAATTTGACTAAACATAAGGGATATAAGTTGAAAATATGAATTGAAAAAGTAATTTTATTATTTTATTAATTTTTAATCTTTTTACTTTTTACTCCAAAAATGGTGAATCATCCCCCATGGTTGACATCATCATCTTGAATCCTATTGGTTCTTATAAAGTTTATTTTGGTTGTAAATTTTTCTTAGGAGGCCCATTTTAGACCTCAAAATTCCCCTAATGCACGACAATGGAAAATTCACAGTCTAGCCATTAAAGTGATACCAAGCTATGTCTTGTCAAACATTTTCCAAATCCAATAAGTTATGACTCTACCTTGGGTGAGTGTATAGGCAGTCTTTTCTAGTAAATAATTGCAAAATGCATTCCACATTTTTTGTGCTTATTTAGACTATGAATTTTCATTATAATTTGTTTTGGATGTGAAAATACCCACAACTAGAAAGAAGGCATGATTATTATCACTGATGTTTATCATTATATTGTTTTGGTTAGGGCCATATTGAGACATCCATGGCATCATCATTAGGTAATTTTAGGCCTATATTTATCTTTCTCAATAGTGTTTCTTAATTAGATAGAAGGTGATGTTACTAAAAGTATTCATGTAGTAGATTACATCTTTCATCCAACACATAACAAACTTCACTTCTTTGTTATTCCTTTGTATTTTTTCTTGTAGCAAGTTGTTTCCTTTTTTAGATGACATTTGATATTGAATGACTAGCATAGAAGGGGATTCAATGAACTTATTTGAGGTAGCATTCCAATGATATTTGAAAGTATATATCCAATATGTAATGATAAGAGACAAAGTGTTTCTTATATACTAACAAAGTTGGTTTCTATGGATATGTTAGGTAGGATTCTAGAAGACCAAAGTAGAGGAATTCATCTAGCTTCTAAAATGAAGCATGATGATTGTTGCTCCCATTATTTTCCTTTTAGTAGTTTTTTGGAGGGCAGATAGGACATTGTGTGATTTAATCAATGCATGGGTGTGTAAGGAATAGTGGGAGAATCAGGGTGCACTTTTGATAGTAATATCCCCTTCTCTTTTTTAAATAGGTTGAAGCAACTACAAATTATGGAATGCATTATCATGGATATGGATGGACAAAAGTCAAGGATATAGATTTTAGATGTTTAAGCGTATAGAGATATTATGACAATCTTCATTATTTGTTTCTTTTTAAGGAGATTAATTATGGGTGAATATTGAATCCTACATATGAATGCATCATTGGATAATTATTTTATAGCAATCCAACAATTAAAGTAACCATGTGAGATGTTTTGTATGTCTTGAAAAGGTAGTATGGAAGGGTTGTCCCATGAAAGGATCCTTTATTAGGCCACACAATAAACATTTTCATAAATTTTTCATAGATTGATGTTATGTCCAAAAGCATGCAAGCTCCAAAATCACTCTATTTGAATGAATGCACTATATATCCCAATTTATACCCATATTTCTTCTTGATCATATAATATATACCACTATTACAAGCTACATCCATCTTTCTTCTTAATAACATAATCTATACAATTGTTACAAGCTATACCCATATATTATATGCCAATGCACCCTCCCACCCACCCCTCATAACACATTGAAAATGTTTTCATAACTTTGACAAGCACCTCAATTAAAGATCCCATAGTTGCAGATAGTCTTTTAATTGAGTCAACACCAAATCTTCCTACTACAATCTCCTCCAGTAGTTGTTCTATTGATTCAACCAACGCTTAAAGAATCAACAAAATAATCAAATAAATTAACAAACATTTTTATGACTAAATAATACTTGAGTCCATGAATACCTGAATGAGATCCTCTTAGTTTAGAGAATAAATTATTGGAGTAGTATACTCTTGGAGAAAACCTCCCTTGATTTGATAAAGTAGAGTCAAAGTCAACATTGACTTTCTTGTTGCTTTGTTGGATGGAGGGAGGTTTGCTCCAAGATTATTCAAATCCTAATTTATTTTCTATTGAACAATTCCAACCACATGAAGTTGGAAGCTCTTATGGGCCCTATCCCCCCGTAACATCACTCTCAATTTCGCAATACCCAATCTATCTACTAGAAAATAGTTGAAAGCAACACATTAAAATTCATGCATACACTAGCAAAACAAAAATTCATAAAGAAATATATGTGGTTTTCTGCATAAAGAAACATATAGAAATTATTCACAAACATATAACATTCATTCATTCATTCATTAATCATAAACACAAAATACTTCATCTCAATAAATTTTATTGCCAAAAATATGTTTTCATAATATGGTACATGATGTTTCTAATTATATAACTAGTACAATCACTTCCTTTAAAAAAAAATGTATTAAGAAAGGAGAACATCAATTCCTTCTTCCCTTTATTTTTTATGGCTAACAGAAGTCTTATTGACAACTTGGTCATCTACTCACAGTGTCAAGGTTGCTACAAGAGGGGTGGATGATCAACTGCAACAAGAAAGAAATGCCAAATTGATATTTTTTGTTATTATTATTACAAGTATTTCATTAATAAAAAGATCATTAGAGTGTTCTTTACCTGCTTGAGTAGCTAAGGAAAGCGTAATAGTTTCATATGCGGCCATATGTTCGTCTCATTGTCTAGCCTTATCCTCCATATGCTCTAGAGTTGAAACATGAAAGATTATAATTAGTACACCATTTGCAATTAAATAATTTTAATTGTACTCCTCTTTCATTAAAAGAAAAGGTGAGGCTACCTAATGATTCAAAGAACTCATTCAAAGGAAATATCATTGGAGTAGTTCATTAATACTAAAAAATACATTTGAAATGTAATTATTTACTTGGTGCACTAGTTGACACCATTGGAATGGTTGCCCTATGTTGAGAAATCAATGCTAGTAGAATTAGGGTTTGATTCCTCTTTCTTGATAATTACTTGTGAATTATGTTGGCTTCTTTTGCTACTTTATTATATTATCTTTCATCAATCAATTACCAAATTATGTGTGTATGAAGATCACAAGAAAAAAGACACAAGATATAGGCACTCAGCCAGGGTAAGACTCCAATTTAGGGGAAAACCTAGTCAAACCTCTTCCTTCAATAGTTTTCACAAGACAAAATGAGATAATTCAAGACTCTTTGACCTAGACACAAACGTCCTCCAATCACCAAGTCAACCCTTCCTTTCAACACCTTCGATCTCGATCTTAGCCCCTATAGCAACAGAATTTCGACCTTCCAAACAGCATAACTTCAACCTCCCTAGAAGCAGAACTTTGACCTCCCCATCAGTAGAACTTCGACCCTAGCACCAACATAGTAACTTCGTACGAATGAGAGAGAGATAGCCCAAAACTTCAACTTTATTCTTCTCCTGCAAATCTCCTTCTTCTCTAGGAACTTCACACTTTTTCTATTATTACTTCTTGTGTATCAAACTTATTGAGTGAGTGAGAAAATGGATCGAACTGCACTTCTATATATAGCCTCTTCCGTGGTTCGAATTTCCATAATGTAGGACGACTTCATCAAGCAAGGGTTGACTTGGTGTGGAGGTGACAAATGACGTATTTGACTCAATAAAAATTCTTTTTACATGATTTAAAAGCCCAAGAAAGGTCTCATAAAATGGAAAATGACTCTAATGGCTCAAGACAAAACCTAGAAGTCCTCAATGGGGACTTTTACCTATAACATGATGACACAAGCATGAAACCCATGCTTTAATAAGTCATAATAATAATAATAAATTACTTTTCTTTCTTTTGATAAATGCATTTCATTATGACTCAAATACAATTATGAAGACCGAACCTAGTTACATTCTTCAACACTCCCTCTTAACTAGGGAGGTATTCATAATTACACATATATATACAAGTAAATAATAATAATAAGTCATAATAATAATAATAAATTATTTTTCTTTCTTTTGATAAATACATTTCATTATGACTCAAATACAATTATGAAGATCGAACCTAGTTACATTCTTCAACACTCCCTCTTAACTAGGGAGGTATTCATAATTACACATATATATACAAGTACATGGAAGATCTCAAAACAAATGAACCGTGAAGATTTTAGGCACACATGGTTGCATGGACTAGATTCCTAACTAGGGCAATCTATCCAGGTGGGACTAAGATGGAATAAAGCTTTCAGCCTCTCTAGGTACCATCGGGTTTTCTTGCTAACCATCAACCCAGGGAACTAGGTGTGTAATGCAAGGTCAGAGCTCTATTACCAATGCCACCCTCCCTACTTCAGGAACTAGACATGAACACATAGGTCGGTAAAATGTCCTCCCATGAACTTTGTATTACACAAGATGCCTCATCAAATCTCTTCCAAACATTTGTCATCAACAAGATTCTTAATATCAACCAAACCGAGCAGGCTTCTAATAAATTCAAACTTTTTATTAGGAAGAGAATTTCTTAACACATCAGCTACCTGTTTTTTGGCTGGGACATATTGTAGCTTCATGATCCCATCTTGTACCAAGCTTCTAATGTAGTGGTACTTATTGTTGATATGCTTTGTCCTTGCATGGAACATAGGATCTTTAGACATATTAATGTTGCTTCGATTATCACAATTTATCACAGTAGGACTTAGAGGTTTCCCAAACAAATCCATCAAAAGTTTCCTCAAACATACAACCTCCTTTCCTACTTCCCATGCAACCACATTGTTATGTGGAATCTATGACTGCAAATAGAAGTATCTTCCCTCGGCCTGGTGGAGTGACCTAGAATAAAATAAAGACAAGGAGACTAATGTTTTCCTTGAAGTAACTAGATAACGGGATGAACCCTACGTATAATTTGTTGTATGATTCGCTCCTTCCTTGGCTTGTATGCTCCAATCCTAGTGCTAACCACTATAATTAGAACCTGCACAGTGAGACAACAAAACCCAACAATCTATGAGATCTATGTAGCATCATCTATTCACTTTATTCAATAGATAAACATGGTATTTAAATACATGAAACCATAACATTATATATAGGAAAATAAATAACTCTTTGCATTAATATAAATGGAGTGAGTTACAACAAAAAAATAGGTGTTGATCTTGTAAAAGAGCTCCTCCAAGTTGATTTTTCTTTCCTTGTCACAAAGCGCACCTCTAATCACCCTAATGCATGGAAAGATATCTCTCACATTAGCAGCATAAGGGTAGAATCACTCTCCAAAATCCAACCCCTTGCCTATGGATGGCAGTAAATATATAGGTGAAGGAGGTAGTTCATGAATTCTTATCCTTTTACCAATTTGGGCTTGAGATCCACTCTTGATGGTGTTGGAAAATGTAACTAGGTTTAGTGTTTATTTAATGTATTTGGGTAATCTTGTAATGTAATTTTCAAAATAATAAAGAAATATTTATTATTATTATTATTATTATTATTATTATTGTGACTTATTAAAGCATGGGTTTCATGCTTCGGTCACCATGATTTATGTCAAATTCCCCATTGAGGAATTCTAGGGTTTATTATGATTCAATAGAGTTATTTTACTTTTAAAGAGACCCTTCTTGGGCTTTTGAATCATGTAAAAAGGTTAAGTATTGAGTCAAATGTTATTTAGGTATCCTCCACTTCAAGTTAGCCTAAGGACATCAATTCGACCTCCCTTGAAGCCTATAAATAGAAGCAATTCAAATTCATTTGGAGCATGTCATCTCCAACAAGTTCGATATCTCTAAGGAAGTTGGGATGTGCAAAGTACGAAGCCGAGAACCAAAGGAAGTGTGAATTGGGTGGATTCTAAGGAGAAGAAGAAAAATGAAATTTTGGTGCCCCTCTCTCTTTGTTTCGTGCCCTAGATTGGGAGATCGAAGTATTCCAGATTTTGTTGTTTCCTGATGTCGGAAGTTGCTACATAGTCGAAGTTGTTGGAAGAGAGGTCGAAGATTTGGAAGGTTGACTTGGTGTGGAGAGAAGGTTTGGTATTTTCTAGGGTGAAGAGTCTCAAAGAATATTATTGAAAGGAAGATGATTTTTTACTAGGTTTTCCTCTCGAAGGGGGTTTTTCCTTGGCATAGTGCCAACATCTGGTGTCCATTGTTTTATGTGCTTTCGCTTTGGTAATTTCTTGATGAAATAAAAGAAATAAGATATAAATAATCGTAATAACAAATAAAGAACATCTCAAATAATTATCAAGGATAAGAATATCTTTCTTCCTTTTCTATTTTCTCACAGATGGGAGGATGAGCTCAAGGGATAAGGGATGAATACTCCAAGGTAGGATAGGATAGGATTCAAGACTTTTATCTAAGGTAAATAGTTACAATAGATCTTGGAAGCCTCTGGAAGAGGAAGCTTCGAGATTCTTTTTTGGTATCCTAAATTTCTAGAATCAAATCACCCCAAACACTAAGAAACCTACTAGTGATCAACACAGGTGCAGAGTAGGGAAACCTGGTAGTCAACGCTGGCCAATAAGGGGCCAGGGTGTGTTGATCATTAAAATGACTGAAATAAGTTACTTTCAAGTAGAAATTCAGGGATTATAAGGATTCATGATTAGGGATTTGTTTAGGGAAGATGACAAAGTGTTCAAAGGATGTGAATGATCATGTTTGAAGGCCTATTGACCAGATGTGACAAAATGGCCTATAACAAATTTCCCCCTAAAGTGCAAAGTCAGAAATGATAGTTGATGACTGAAGTGTTTTACCTTGTGACAAGTCAGGATCAAGAACAACCAACGATATCACCATCCGTTACAATACATTTACATCATGACATATTTGTTGAGGGAGTCATACCCATATCAGCACATAAGCTAACATTACATCTAAAATGATCAAAAGACATGTCCATGGATGACTGATGGTGGACCCATAACTAGATGGTTGTCTATATCATCATAGCCATCATACATTTTGATCTTGTATTATTCCTGAAATCGCAGCCCGGATAGATGAAACTAGATTCAGGGTCTTCTATCTTGTTCACACAACCAACCAATGTACGAGTCTAACCATGTGGATCAATGAGCTAGAGTCGAACATGGTAGACATCATCTGATTATGGGTAATGATGTAAGTTGTTAACAGATGCAAGAGAAACCACCTATGATTTTAATGGCTCTCAAGGTACTTCAGTACAATCTGCATGGTGTGAATAAATGAGTTGATGCTGAACACCACACAAAATATTTTGGTCAAAGGCCAATGATGTAAACCTGCCGTCGATTTCGATTGATGTATGCAAGCACCAACGTACCAAGGGGTGTTTCTAAGTCAACTTCCTGGATAATGAGCTAATGTCGACAGGAAGTGACCTATCATAGGAAGGCCTTAATGTTAGGTCCCTATAATACTAGTGATTCCCCCATTACTACTGTCATTGTATCCCTTATTGTTATTTTTGTGCCCCTGTTGTTCCCATATTGTTATTATTGTGCCCCATAGAAGCCCACTATTGCTATTTTTATGCCCTTATATTATTAATGTTAGGTCGGCTTCGGTTATATTGTGACCCCTTACACTCCTATATATAGAAAGGAGGTTTTGTCATTTGTATCATCGAAGAATTGTTCATTTCTGTAATGTAAAGGAGGTTTCCCCCTCAAAGAGGTTGATTTCTAAGTTGTTCATCTATATTTACTATCTTTTTGTGAGCTGGTTTTATAACATTTGGTATCAGAGCTTTGGATTCTATGGTTTTGCTGCTCCAAACAGGTCTTCATGGCATTTTCACTATAACTTATTTTCTGAAACGTTTCAGAGGATAAACAAAAAACCCATTGGAGAAGAAATTGTTCTGAACCTTGGATTCGAATTTCAGATCTTGTCGTGCTATATTTTCGAATATATGAACTAAGGAAGTTAGGATTTTTGCAAGCTCCAGAATTCCATCTCAAACAGGTCATCGTGGAATTTTCGTTATAATTTGTTTTCTACAAAGTCTTAGATTCTGAAATTAAAACACATTTGAGCCGCGATCTTGTTAAAGCTTGGGCTCGAATTTCATATTTTTCTTCTCTATATTTTCAGAGATATTGTCGAAGAAATTTAGGGTTTCGGCAGGCCCCTGAATTACATCGCAAACAGGTGACCTTGGAAAAATCGTCATAACTCTCTCTCGGAACATGTGATTCAAGTTTCGTAAGAGGTGACAGAAAGAATATAGACTCTAGTTTGTTGGGTATCATTTTCAGAACCTAAGGCTGAAACAATGACACGTGGCATGTCGTACAAGTTCGCTCTACTAAACCAGTCTATAAACTAAACCAGTCTATAATCAAGTCATCATGGGAAATTTGGCTTAACTCTTCATTAGAGAATCCAATCTTGCTCAGACTTGCGGGGTTAGAAAGAGGACTCATAGGGTTATCATAGGAAGAAATTTCAGGCCTTGGAGATCTGAAATCACAAAGATACAATAGATTCAATATTGAGCTCCTACAATGTGAAAACATGTGTGTAGTTTTTTAAAATTTTTGCATAAGTTCGGTTTGAAAAAATAGTTTGAAGGAATTCAAAGGGCACAATGAAGAATTATTATCATTAATTGAGATCTCGAAGAAATAAAATGGAAACACCTTGTAAGCAACCTAAAATCTCTATCATGACTCATGAAGAATATGAAGAAATGCAACACGATATATCGAAATTACGAGACCAAGTGCAACAAAATTCACTCGCACAAAAAGTAACAGAAGCTAAGATGGATGGTTTAAAGAAAGACATAGAAGCTAAGATGAATGATGTGGAAGCTAAGATGGATGGCATGGAAGCTAAGATGGATGATTTAAAGAAAAGTGTGGAAGCTAAGATGGAAGATTTGAAGACAGATTTGACAACGTTTCTATAATAAATGCTTACTAATGGCGAAAGGGTAGTAAAGGAAACTCACGATGAGAACAAAATAAATTTTAGTCATGATTTCATAGACTCTAACATTCGATCGAAGGCCCACCATGTTCCAAAGATCGATATGAGCAAGTTTTATGGCAAGGATCCTGTAACATGTATACTACAGATGAAGCAATTTTTCAGTCTCCATAATGTGAAAAACACACAAAAGGTACACATTGTAGCTTTGTATTTGGAGCCAAATCAGCTCATATGGTATCGATGGCTTTTTTCTCGTAAACAAATTGTCACTTGGGCTATTTTTACGGATGAAATGATCGCACATTATAAGGATACAAAAAGCAACATTTTTTTTAGCCAATTGATAAATCTTAAACAAAAGAGTTCAATGATGGAGCACATTGAGGAATTTCAAAAATTGAATATAATGGTAAAAGATATTCCAGAGGAGCATAAGATTGAGGTGTTCATAGGGACTTTAAAGGATAACATTCAACATGAGGTTTGCCTTTGGGAACCTGATTCATTGGAGAAGACATTCAGGTTGGCAAGAAAAATGGAAAGCAAAATTATGGAAATAAGGAAGCCTACCACTCACAATTATAAAGATGGAAGTGTTGTTACACCTAGCCATCCATAACCTAAGAGGTTGACACCAAAACAATTGGAAGAAAAAAGAGCAAAAGGGTTGTGTTACAGCTGTGATAGAAAATACACTAAAGGTCGTAAGTGTGCTAAGAAGAAATTATTTTACATAGAATGTGAAGAGGAGGGAGTAAAAGAACAAGAAACATCAAAAAAAGAGGATATACACCAGGAACAAACCGTAGAGAAATAAGAAACGTATTTGACCACATCTTGTAATCAAGATAGAAGGTCATATCAATAAGAAAAAGGTAATAGTGTTGATTGATTCGGGCAGTACCCATAATTATACTCATTGTAAGATAGCCAAGGATTGAATTGCTTCCTATATCCAGAACCAGAGTGTCAAGTGATGGTTGCAAGTGGAGGAACCATAAATTGCTCAGAAAAGTGCCATAATATCAAGCTATCCATGGGGGAATATGTATTGAATAGCTCAATGCTTTCCATTCCAATGGGTGGTGTTGATGTTGTACTAGGAGTCCAATGGCTACAATCCTTAGGTACAAATATTTTAACTTTCAAGAACTTTTCATGAAATTTTCTTCAAAAGGAAAGGAAGTTGAATTAAGGGGTGTCATAGGGAAACCGAGAAAGATAATCATCTCTAACAGAATGACAAAGCTTCTAAAGAAATAAAAACAAGACATAATTGCACAATTATGTTCACTAGAGGTTCCCACATTGAGATCATCTATCTCTCCAGATCTCCAAAAAGCCTTGGACAATCATTCCAAGGTATTTGAGACTCCCAAGGGCCTCCCATCTATTCGTGATTATGATCATGCTATTCATTTGATTCTAGGAAGTGTTCCTCTAAACATCAGGCCTTACATATATCCCTATGCCCAAAAGAGTGAAATTGAATGTATGGTTGCAGAAATGCTAGAGGCTGGTATAATTCAACCTAGTCAAAGTTATTTCTCTGCTCTAGTAGTATTGGTCCAAAAGAAGGATGGATCATGGCACATGTGTCCAGATTATAGGGAGCTCAACAAGCTCACTATTAAAGATAAATTTCCCATTCCTATCATTGATGAATTATTGGATGAATTGCATAGATGAATTTACTTCACCAAGTTGGATCTTCATTTAGGATATCATCAAATGAGAATGAAGACTGGAGACATTCTGAAAACAGCATTTAGAACTCATGAGGGTCATTATGAATTTTTGGTCATGCCTTTAGGCCTTACCAATGCACCTTCTACATTTCAAGGTTTGATGAATTCCATTTTCAAACCCTTCCTTAGAAAAATTGTGTTAGTATTTTTTATTGACAACCTAATCTACATTAAGTCTTGAAAGGATCATGTTCAACATGTTGACAAGGTGCTCAAATTATTGGAGGAGAAACAATTATATGCAAAAACCTCCAAATGTTTCTTTGGAGTACAAGAGGTGGAATATTTGGGTCATATTGTTTCTCATGAAGGTGTTAAGGTAGACCCTAGAAAAATTAAAACCATTAAGGAATGGAAAATCTCCACATCCATAAAGCACCTGCAAGGATTTCTCGGGTTGATAGGGTATTATCACAAGTTTGTTAAGAATCATGGGAGAATAGCAGCACCTCTAACAACATTATTGAAGAAAGATGCATTTCCATGGACTCCAGAAGCAATGAAGTCCTTTGAACATCTTAAAGAGGAAATGTGTCAAGTACTAGTCTTAGCTAGACCGAACTTCACAAAAACCTTTATTGTGGAATGTGATGCATCAGGAAATGGAATTGGTGTTGTTTTAATGCAAGAAGAAAGACCCATTGCTTTCAAAATTTGTCCAAACAAAGGAAAGTATTTACACAAAGCTATTTATGAGAAGGAAATGTTGGCAATACTACATGCACTTAAGAAATGGCGATCCTACCTAATGGGAAGACACTTCAAGGTAAAAACAGATCATGATAGTCTTAAATATTTTGTAGAACAAAGGTTATCTTCAGATGAGTAGAAAAAAAGGGTCACAAAGATGTTGGGTTATGACTTTGAAATCATCTACAAAAAAGGGAAGCAAAATGTTGTGGCAGATGCAATCTCAAGAAAAGATGAGGATGTGGAAGCATTTCTTTACGCCATTTCTATTATCCAACCAGATTGGATAAACGAAGAAATGGATGAATGAAAGAATGATGAATAAGTGTGGGCACTCATTCAAAAGTTACAACAAGATCCCAGTACATCCGATACATTTAGTTGGAAAAATTATTCGTTATGGTACAAAGATCAGTTATACCTATGTAAGAATTCCCAACTCAAACAAAAGATTCTTAGGGAATTGCACACCTCTCCCTTAGGAGGGCACTCAGGATTTGTAAAAACTTACCACAGGGTTAAGAAGGACTTTTTTTTGGGATGGTATTAAATCGTATATTCAAAATTTTGTGGCGGAGTGTTTGGTTTGCCAACAAAATAAAGTTGAAACAATTAATACCCCAGGTCTATTACAACCTTTATCCATTCCAAGCCAACGTTGGGAGAAGGTTTCAATGGATTTTATCACATGTTTACCTAGTCCGAAGGAATGAGTGTTATCATGGTGGTAGTTGACAGACTTACCAAGTATTCACACTTTTGTGCATTATCTCATCCATTTAAAGTGAGTACGGTTTCTACTGCATTTATGGAAACAATTCAAAAGCTACATAGAAACCCAAAGATTATTGTAAGCGATAGAGATCCCATTTTCACTAGAAATTTTTGGACATAATTATTTTCTTGTCTTGGTACTCAGTTAGCTCATAGCTCATCTTATCATCTTCAATCTGATGGGAAAACTGAGATAGTAAACAAATGCTTGGAAGGAAAACTTCATTGCTTTGTATCTGATAAACAAACACAATGGGTCAAATCATTGCCTCTGGATGAATGGTGGTATAACACTTCCTTCCATACTGCAACAAAGATGGCCCCATTTATGGCACTTTATGGATATCATCCACCATCCATCACATCATATTTAGGATAAAATTATAAGGTTCAAGCAGTGGAGATCACATCGAGCATCAACAACAAGTTCTCCGACTCTTAAAGGATAACCTCATGTTGGCGCAGAATAGAATGAAACAGCAAGCAGATCAACATCAAAGCGAAAGAAGTTTTGTTGTAGGTGATTGTGTATTCCTATGACTACAACCATATAAACAAATGTCCCTCAAGCAAGCTAATAAGGATAATAAATTATCACCAAAATATTATGGTACGTACAAGGCTTTGCAAAAGATAGGTACTATGGCATACAAATTGGAGCTTCCTGCAGCTTCCCGAGTGCACCCAGTTTTCCATGTTTCACGCTTAAAGAAGGTTATAGGTGACAAGCTCCCAGTTCAAACAATATTTCTAGAACTTGATGAGGACGGAAAAGTCGTATTGGATCCTGAAGCAGTAAAAAAAAAAGAACTCGACAGCGACGAAATCGATCAATTGCAAAGTATCTCATCAAGTGGAAAAACTTACCCATTGAAGATTCCACATGGAAGGATGCGAATTTTATACAGAAGCATCCATAACTACTCAAGCGTTGAGGACAACACTTTTTTGAAGGAGAGGGGCATGTTAGGTCCCTATAATACTAGTGATTCCCCCATTACTATTGTCATTGTATCCCTTATTGTTATTGTTGTGCCCCTATTGTTATTATTGTGCCCCATAGAAGCCCACTATTATTCTTTTTATGCCCTTATATTATCATTGTTAGGTCGGCTTTGGTTATATTGTGACCCCTTAGACTCCTATATATAGAAAGGAGGTTTTGTCATTTGTATCATCGAAGAATTGTTCATTTTTGTAATGTAAAGGAGGTTGCCCCCTCGAAGAGGCTGATTTCTAAGTCGTTGATCTATATTTTCTATATTTTTGTGAGATAATTTCATAACACTTAAGGTATCCCCCATCAATGACACAAAATGGGTATGATGATTTGAGACAAAATGATCAGAATGATGTTGATACAAAACTGGATCAGAAAAGGAAGACATGGAATGAAGGCTTAAGAGTATTGTAGCATATATTGATTGAATGAATTCCCTTGAACACAGTGACGACACTGAATAGAGTTGGCAGCATTGACTCAAAAATGAAAATGGAGGCTTTGGAAAGGTATGATAAACCAAAAGACAAGAAAAATTCCCAACCCAATAGCCACGGAGATGAAGTGGAAAAATGTCATGTTCAAGAGCGACTCATTGCCATTAAAAAATGGAGTACCCTATTTTCCCAATTTCCCCAACCATACTGGTCAGTACCACTTTATTTTTTAACAAGCTTGAGGAGGATAACATATGCTTGATTTGTAAGTTCACCCTTAAGATGAATCCCTCTAAGAATATTTAACAAACCCAGAGAAGGATTGGTTTGGTCTTGTTATGAACGATGAGTCCATCATTGTTTGATGTTTTAACGAGTCCAGTGAATGTATAACTCAACATCTTTTTCACGTTTAGAGATTTTGAAAAAGAGGCAAAAAGAAAACTCCATATGTTCATTTTCATAGATAGTCCCTTAGGTCTGAAAAGGCAAAAAATAATACCCAAGAGAACCTCTTAGTCTTGTTCGACTAAGGTATTCTTTTTTTTAAGTAGTCTATCTCAGTCTGGAAAAGGGTTAAGCTTATACTAATTATATGTCTTTTCACTTACTTTAACTACTTCAAAAAGACAAGCGCTCGACAATATTTTCATATTTTGGGAGTCTAGAAAAGAGCTAAAAGAGGGCTCCTCCTATAGGAATGAGTGGTATAAAGAGTATAAATTGGTTATGGTCATGGTGTAACTGCTCAAAACACACAAAGGTCAAGAGGTTGGCTAATAATACCACTCATCGCAGTGGTTCCTCAAGAAAGGTAAAAACAAAGTGAAATTGTATGATAGACCAAGCAGATGGTGACAATGGAATGAGAAAACCAAGGCTCATCTAGCAGAAATATGTTGATAAAAAATGGAAATCACATGGGATAAAATGAGAATGGTTTCATTTTTACAGAAGCTTGAAACATGGGAAACTATGCTTGAAATTGGTTTCATTTTTACAGAAGCTTGAAACATGGGAAACTATGCTTAAGATTGGTTTCATTTTTATGCAAGATTGAAACATGGGAAACTATGCTTGAAATTGGTTTCATTTTTACAAAATCTTGAAACAAAGGAAAACCTATGCTTGAAATAAGTTTGCATGCCCCTAGCATAGTGACTCAATTCGAGGTACATGCCCTGCAAGCTTCATTTCATTCACCTAAGTAGATTACTAGTTACTAACAGGTGGATGGAATAAAGGTTCATTTATGAGATCAAGTGAAAGACTCGACTTGGAATTTAAGAGATCTAATCAAAGACTCGAATTAGAAGGGGATTTGTTTCACTTTTTAATGACATTGACAAAGGAAATGAACTATGCTCATGACACCTTATTTTATTTTTTAAAGAGCTTGAAACAAGAAAAGGAACTATGTTGTAGAGACCTTGTTTAATTTTTTAAGGAGCTTGACACAAGAAGAGGAACTTTTCTCTAGGGACCTTGTTTCATTTTTTAATGAGCTTAACACAAGAAAAGGAACTTTGCTCCAACAAATTGATCATGACCTACAGAAGGCCATGGCTTCCAAGAGGTTCTCATCAGGTGGGAGAACAATGCTCTAGAAGGGATCAAACGATCGAAATGAAATATCAGACTCCAATTCCCCAACTAAATGATGCACTGCATCACCTATTGGGTCTAGGTCGAACTAAGTTGGGCAAACAGTGAAGGGCTCATCTTCATCAATAGGTACGTGAATGGGATAGGTTGTCACGTAATTAGCATGTGGCAAGGAATATACCACTCGCACATTTGGAACGATTAGGGATGTAGGATGATTGGCAATCAAATAAATACCAACAAATGAAAGTTGATCAATAATCACAATCCTTCCATCATACAGGAAGCACATCACTTGAAAGAGTGTGGACAAAACAAAATTCATAACATAAGCATAGTCTTGCCCCAAGAGAAAATTAAAGTCCAAAGGGTCCATGACAACCATAACATCAATACATACAATTTTTCCTCCCAAGGTAACATGAAACTGAGGAAGGATCCCTAAGGATTGAATGGTTTTTTTGTTAAAATATAACAGATTCGGAGTGACAAACACAAGTTGTGGGGAACCTACAGCTTACCAAGCAGTGGAGGATATAATACTAATAGAATCTCCCTCATCTATAACAATGTGATGGATATTCTTATCATAAGCCTTTACCATGATCTTAAAAGGCATGTAAGAAGGGAGATGAGGTTCTTTCAATCGACTCCAATCAAAGGAAATGGCTTGTTTTCTTGGAGGGGGTTTTGTGGGAACAGGAGAAATGCCCCAGTGTCCGATAGAATCAGAAGAAACAAGAATAACCTGAGCAGTATGATTGTTACTCTCTATAGGAAAAGTATGCTTGACTAAAGGTGGAGTCGAATCAACAATTTTCTCAACAAATGGTTGGTCAGGAACGAACTCATGAGATTCTCGTTCAGATAGTGGGATTGAATGGATTTGAATTATGATCAATCACTTCATCAACCACTGGAGTAGTGGGAGAAAGCTTATGATAACCAGCCAAAAGATGAGGTTGAGATGTTGTAAGGTTTTCCAACACCTTTTAGGCTTCATCCATATAAGGAAAAAGGTGAATAAGATGATTCCCTTCACATAACTTATAAGGAAATTTGACTTTACCCTTTTTCCCATGGAACTTACTATCACTAGTTGAGGTTTTATCACCAGCATGATCTCCATAAGCTGATGACAAAGGTTGATGTGAGCATGTGGACCACACTTCTAATACCTTGGGAATACTAGGACAATGTCTAAGAAATTGATCACCCTTAAAAAGCATGCAAGTGAATTTAACTTTGCGGGGTTGATTGGAAGGTTCCTCCATACTAGTTGCATTCATAGCAATGGTTTCTTGGTTGTCCCCCTGATTATTTTTCTTCTTAATATTCATTTTCTTCTTCTTCTTATCCACCTGGTTACTAACATTGAGGCTTTCACCAAACGCAAAGGAAGAAGAGGAAGAATACTGAACAAGCGAAGAAGGCAAAGGGTCAATTTTAGGATCAACTTGAGCTTGATATTGTTTGGGTGGAGGAGAACTTGGTTGAGAAGCATTTTGGACATTTGAAACCATAGGGGGCGAAAAAAAAAAAAAAAATTGGCAAACCAATGGTAAATTTGGGAGGGGACAACATATTCATATAAAGAGCACCAATATTTCTAAAAGGAGGAAATGGACTAGGATTCCCGTCATAAGGGTTTCCTTGATTGGTGGACTTGGGAACCATTGCCATTAGTCTCAACATAAGATCTTGTTAAGTTATGGTATGTTCTATGCTTATAACAGTTTACTTCTTTTTCTTATTATATTCCACCGATTAGCAATCACATGTACATAAAGTAAAGTGCAGATAGAACATTAAACGATCGACAGAAAACAAGCCAAGACAAGAGACACAAGATGTGGCAGCTAGCCAGGGACAAACCCCACAATGTGTGGGGAAACCCTTTGATCAAATATTCTTTTATCTTCAATAATTCAGCAGAGAGAAATAGTACAATAAATCTGATTCATATCAGCAATAGCAAACCCTAGATCAGTAGCATCAGCATTAGCGGCTTCATTATCAAACTAGGGCAGACCATATCTCACAAACCGACAGTCGGATTGACTTCATTCCACCACCAAAAGTTTCGGCTTCCAGAAGAGGTTCAGATGAACCTACAGTGCAGTTCAGATGAGGAGATCTTCTAGGCCACGCAAGTCAATCTTTACTTCTGCAGTTGCAACTTCAGTTTCAGCAGTTTCCAGCTTCAAACTAGGGCAGTCGATATCTTGCAACCCGTTCGTCGGATTGACTTCATTCCACCACCAAAAGTTGCAGCTTCCAAATGAGGTTCAGATGAACCTACAGCACAGTTCCAAAGAGGAGATCTTCTAGGCCACACAAGTCAATCTTTACTTCTGCAGTTGCAGCTTCAGTTTCAGCAGTTTCCGACTTCAAACTAGGGCAGTCGATATCTTGCAAACCGTTCATCGGATTGACTTCATTCCACCACCAAAAGTTGCAGCTTTCAAAGGAGGTTCAGATGAACCTACAGCGTAGTTCCAAAGAGGAGATCTTCTAGGCCACGCAAGTCAATCTTTACTTCTGCAGTTGCAACTTCAAATTCAACAGCTTCCGGCTTCACATGTGAGAGAGAGAGAGACCCATTTCAGCGCAGTGGAGAAGAGACTCATATCTGCGCAGTAGAGAGAGAGAGATGCGATGAGATGAGTGAGTCCAAATGAGGAAAATTCCTCTTATATTTATACACAAAGTTGGTGGGTGAATAGATGCGACTGTTGGGCTTCTGAGCCTACATGAGTTGTAGGTCGGCTTGATAATAATTCCATAATCAAAATAAATTCATATCTCCATGAATACTTATCGGAATTGGATGATCTTTATATCAATCCTACACCTCTCGACGAGAGGAATCTAATAAAAATATTATTAGCCATGAATAAGATTACCCACATGAAGTTTTTCCCTAGTTGCCAATTTTAACAGATCTTCTAAGGAGTTTTTTCACGAAGAGGATGTTATTTCACGATCAATTAATTGATTTTAGAAATTAAATACAAAAACAAAAACAAGGAGGGGTAACTAGGCAAAAGGGTTTACCAAGCAACCATGAACTACAATATACACCTTGGTGGACCAAGGACTTAACGTACATGCAGGAAATCTGCCTGAATGCTTTGTTTGGTGTATCACAATGTACAAGGCGGTCAACTCGATTACCTATGGATGGATAGCAACCTAGGGCAGAGTTACAAAATATACTTGAGAGTACATGGAAGTGTAGTCCGTAGTTTTGTTTTCTAATGCATAACCGTATGATGAGAGCATCATATAATTTTCATGCATGGAGCGCCATCCGATATACCTAAAGGTACGTGGAGAACGATCCTATACACTTACGTATGTGGACTTGGATTTCACCCCTGGGATACAACGTTGGAAAACAATGACAGCTCCTATATTTAACCACGCTGAAACATGTCTCTAGCCTAGACCTCTAAATGTTTGTGTTAAGTTTCAAATGCTCCTTAGTTTAATTGAGATGAATTTTAGAGTTGATCTTGAATTATATTTCGATTTCAAGGCTCAAAACTCGATGTCACCTGAACACACCTATGATGAAACTAATATGACAAAAGTAACTCTTTTCATTTTCCTTTTAACAATGAAAGGCCTAACTAAGTAGGGGAAGAAGAAATCAATGAACAATGCAACAAACAAGTGATGCAACAATCGATCTCTATAAATTTACTTTTCCAATAAAAATCAAAGCCTTATATGCAATGCATGATGCATAAGATTTTTCTTTTGGATTCCACTTAATTTTCAGATGAAAACTAAGATATTTGCCTAATTATTGATAAAAGAAACTATTCAGAATGATGATTGAAACACCAATTCTTCTAATAATTCAATGATCAAAAAAAATCAGTTATCAAATATAAACAAATTCTTATCAAAGAAACTCGAAAAAACGAAAGCAAACCAAATGGAGGCTTTAGAGAGACCACAAGAAACTCAAATTCTCAAGGAAGAGAAGCTGGAAGAAGGCTGATCAGAGAGAAAATCAAGACAAAAGAAAATTTGTGCATGAACAGGGGCCAATGCAAGTGCAAATGAGGCACAAATTCTTTGCAACGCAAGAACATGGAAGGCTCAGTTGAGGTACAACGCTATGTCTCTAGACTAGAGAATGTGTTAGCAAAGCAATGCAAGGTTCTCACAAAAACTACAATTGAAATTCAGTGAAGGGTCTTCCTCGATATGTTCTTGATTGAATAAGATAGTAAAGGCTTGGAGAAGAGGTAAGACAAGAATAATGGACAAAGAAACCACTGAGGGAATACACCGATCCATAGTATGATCACCAATTTGTTGTGGAATCTACGACTGTGGACAAAAGTATCTTCCCTAGGCCTGGTGGACTAACATAGAACAACAGAAATACATGGAGACTAATTTTTTCCTTAAAGTAAATAGATAATAGGATGAATCCTACCTGGAATCTATCATATGATTCACTCCTGCCTTGGCTTGTATGATCCAATCCTAGCTCTTATTGTTATAATTAGAACCTGTACAGTCAGACAACACAAGTCAACGATCTATGACATTTATGTAGCATCATCTAATCACTTTATTCAATAGATCAACATGGTATTAAAATACATGAAACCATAACATCATATATAGGAAAAAAGATAACTCTTTGAATTAATAGAAATGGAATGAGTTACAACCAAAAATAGGTGTTGATCTTGTAGAAGAGCTCCTCCAAGTTGACTTATCCTTTCCTTATCACAAAGTGAATCTCCAATCACCCTAATGCATAGAAATATATCTCTCGCATCAACAGCATAAGGGTAGAATCACTCTCCAAAAGCCAACCCCTTTCCTATGGGTGGCAGTAAATATATAAGTGAAGGAGGTAGTTCATGAATTCTTATTCTTTTACCAATCTAGGCTTGAGATCCACTCTTGATGGGAGGATGAGCTGAAGGGAAAAGAGATGAAAAATCCAAGGTAGGATATGATAGGATTCAAGACTTTTAGTTACAACAGATCCTGGAAGCTTCTGGAAGAGGAAGCTTCAGGATTATTTTTTGTTTTCTCGAATTTCTAGAATTAGTGCACCCCAAACACTGAGTGACCTGTTGGTGATCAGTGCAGGTGCAGAGTAGGGAAACCTAGTAGTCAACACTGGCCAATAAGGGGCCAAGGTGCGTTGGTCCTTAAAATGATTGAAATAAGGTACTTTCATGCAGAAACTTAGGGATTAGAAAGATTCGTGCTTATGGATTTGTGTAGGGAGGATGATAGAGTGTTCAAAGGATGTGAATGATCCTGTTTGAAGGCCTATTGACCAGATGTGACAAAATGTTCCTATAACACATATAATTATATTCATTACTACTTAAAGAAACAATATCTTTCTTTTTACTTATCCATGAAACCATAGCAGATCCTAAACTAAAACAACCACCTATAGTGCTTCTTCCATCAGTCTCACTGCCACCCTAATCGGAATCTATAAAACCTGTTAATTTGACTTCCTTGTTGTTATACATTAAGTAGTGATGTATATTGCAACGTAGATATCTTAATATATGCTTGGAAACTATCCAATGATCATGACGAGGTTCCAACTGAAATTGACTAATAATGTTCACAAAAAAGATATATCCAGTCTAGTATTTACCAGATACATCAAAGGACCCACCAAATTACGATAGGTGTTAGGATCTATGATACTAGAGTCAAATCTTCTCAATTTCTTGATATTGGTGATATGGGAGTAGTCATGGGCTTTGAATCCGTCATATTGAATCTCTGAAATAACTTGATTATATACTTTCTTTCCCCTAGATATATCTCCCCAGGTTTCTGCCATAATTCCAGACCTAGGTAATAATGCATAAGTTCCAGATCCTTCATATTAAACTCAGTTGCCAACATCTTTTTGCATTCTTGTATCCTTCGATTCACACCTGTAATAAATAGATCATCCACATATAGTATAATAATGAATGGCTCATTGTTACAGAATGATTTCTACTTCGTATTTGTAAAATATTTTAAACTAGAATCGCGTTGCTTGCTGAAGGAGCTACACAACCCTAGCCAACAAACACAGGAAGAAGCACGTAGTTGCCCCTCAGCGGCCTCCTGCTACTAGGAACTGAGCACCATGGACGCATCAGAGGATGAAGAGCCTCTCTTAGATCAACAGCAAGAAAATGAAGGAACAACAAAATCTTTCGCCTCTCTCATTTGTGCAATGGGCCTGGCAAAGAACAGATCATCAGTCACTAAGTTTGTTAAAAGATTGGAAGACATTCCTGAAATATCACTCCCTCATGCCCTTCTCCGTAGAGCAGCACTTTCTCTGGCGAAGCATGGATTAGTGGGGCAGTTCATTGGTTTATGGCCATCTTCCAAAATTGTGCAAAAATGGGTAGAAAGGAACTGGACGGCATCAATAGATGGGAAAATCTCAATTACGTTTTGTGGAAGAGGTTACTACACCTTTCACTTTGAAACCAAGGAGGATCGAGATCTGATATTTAGGAATGGACCTTATTTTATGGATACAAGGGGATTGTATCTAAACAGATGGACGCCAGATTTCAATCCAGAAATGGATGTACCCAATGTCGTTCCCATTTGGGTCAGACTGTCACACCTTCCCCTTCACTATTGGGGGGATGATTCGGTGAAATCCATAGGAAATGCAGTTGTGAAATATATAGATAGCTGTGAGCCAAAGGAAAATATGCATGCATGCGCCAGAATCTGTGTAAAAGTGGATCTTGGGAAAGGGCTACCAGAAGCCATCAAAATCAAAGTGGACTAGTGGACGTACATACAATAGCTGGATTATGAACAAATCCCCTTCAAATGCGAGGTATGTCACGAAGATAGTCATTTTTCAAATAGATGTACAAAAAAAAAGAAAATGAAAATGAAAAGAGTGAAGATCCGGAAAACAAATGGGAATGGGTTAAAAGAAAGAATACAATCCATAAACAACCAAATCTATCTTCCTCGCAGCCCTCCACATCCTCTGATCTCCACCCTCCATCACCAAAAGAATATAATAATCCTCTTGCTAGCCTTAATCCTTTTGAGCCTCTGGATCCTTCAGCCCCCCCATCCCTTGGACCAAGATCCAGATCCAGATACAGATCCCCACAACATACCCCCAACCCCCCTGCATCCCCTCTCATATCACACCCATACCCCTCCCCCCCCCCTAGTAGACAGAATCCTAACGAGAAAGCAATCAAAGGAAACACCCCCAAATGTAGAATATAAAAAAAAAGCAGGAATAAAGACAAACAAAGAACTCAGGGATGAAGCAGCAACAAAGGAAATGGCATTAGGAACGCAACAACCTATGGAAACCTTCTTAGGAAGGAGTACAAGAAACAACGAAAAAAAACTAGCAAAGAGGGAAAGAAGCCATGCACCACCCAACAAGAAAATAATGATAGTGGTCTCCTGGAATTGCAGAGGAATGAGATCATCCATCAAAGAAAATGCCACAAGAGACATTCTGGCAAAAGAAAACCAAGACATCCTTATGATTTAGGAGACAAAAACAAATAGCCAAGAAATTGAAAATATAAACAACAAAAAAATCATAAATTATGAAGGGGAAGCAATACAAGTAACAGGAGCATCAGGAGGTATTTGTACAATATGGAAAAAAGAAACATGGGAATTAATCAAATACAAAAAAGATCAGCACTGGATCCAAACATATCTAATGCACATCAGTACAAAAGAGAAGTACAATGTCATAAATATATACGCCTCAAATCACTACAATGAAAAAGAGCTATGTTGGGCCACCATAAAAGAAGCACTAAAAGAAATGCAACCTGGGAAAATAATACTAGGAGGAGATTTAAATTTGATAAGTAGTATAGAATAAAAGTTTGGAGGAACATACCACACAGACCCATCCAGCAATATTCTAAAAGAAATAATGGAACAGCACAATTTAATAGACATCCCGCCAAGCAACGGGAAATACACCTGGAGCAATAAAAGAGTGGGCAAAAGCAACATAAAAAAAGGCTGGATAGAATTCTGATACAAGAAAACATAGCAGCGGTGCATAGCTCCATAAAATCAAAAATTTTACACACCACAACATCTGACCATAAACCGATGACAATAGTCATGGGCAAAATGGAAAACCAAGGACCGCTCCGATTTAGATACAACTCAATTTGGGACAGCAACATAGAAATAAATGAATTAGTCAAGGAAGCATGGGAGCCAAGAGTAACAGGATCACCACAGTGTATTTGAAAAACAAAATTAAAAATTGCAAGAACCAAATTAAAGGAATGGACAAGAGTAAATGAAAAAAAAAAGATTTATAGCAGAAAATGGACAGCATGCAAATTGAAAAAGAAAGCAAAGAGGAAGGAAAGAGAGATTATCTAAGAGAAAAGGAAATCTTTTGGGAAATATATAGGGAAAACAAGAAAAAGAAGAAGAGGCAAGATTGAAATCCAGAAGTTTGTGGCTCAAGGCAGGGGACAAAAACACATCATTTTTCCACAACACAATGAAGATAAGTAGAGAAAGAAACCAAATAGAAAAAATGCAAGTCGACAACCAAGAGGTCAAAGGTACGGAGGAACTAAAAAAAAGCATCCTATCAGCACTTTAAAAACTTACTTTCATCCAACGAAGAAATGGCTGAAAGTGAAGATTTCTTAAAGCACACAAAAAATTAAAATTAAAAAGATCAAAATGTAGCAATGTGCAAGGATCCCACAGAAGAAGAGGTAGTAGTGGCCATATGAAGCCTACATCCGGAGAAAGCCCCAAGGCCAGATGGTTTCGCAATAGCATTCTACAGATTTCATTGGTATACCATCAGAAAGGATTTCTTAAGAATGGTGAAGAATGTCTTCAAAAAAAAAAAGGAGGCAACACAAAATCCTCCTATCTTGCTCTAATCCCAAAGGAAGAAAACCATCAACTTTCAACAGGTTTTTCCCTATCTCTCTTTGCAATTCATCTTGTAAGATAATAACAAAAATAATTGCAAAAAGAATCAAGGAAGTGCTTCCAATAATCATATCTAGAAATAAAGGAGGATTCGTGCCCAACAGGCAAATCATAGATAATGTAATTATTGTACAGGAAGTTGTACACTTTAGTATGCTAAGGCAAGAAAAAGGCCTCATAATCAAACTAGATATGGCAAATGCATTTGACAGGATCAACCATCCATATCTAATGGTTGTCCTTCAGAAACTTGGGTTCTCAAGAGAAATAATGGAAGTCATATAGGCATGCATTTCTACTCCATGGATTTCCCACTTCATAAATGGAAGGCCCAGTGACTTCTTTCAAAGCACAAGAGGCCTTAGGCAAGGTTGTCCTCTCTCTCCCTTCCTATATATTATAATGGCAGAAACATTAAGCAGGGCTCTAGAAAAACAATGAAACGAAAGAAATATCACAGGGATCAGAATAGCAAAAGGAGTAAAAACAATAAACCACTCTCTTTGCTAATGACACATTGCTGTTGGGAGGGGCATCAACAATAATAGCAAGGAGGTTCAAAAAAGTTTTGGATGATTTTTTACAGGTTTCAGGTGGGCTATTAAACAATACAAAATGCAGGATATATGGATGGAATACCCCTCCCAGAACTATGCAAAGGATCTCACAAATCTTAGACATCCCTGTCTAGGAAAAATGGACACATTTCTTTTACCTGGGACTTCCAATCTCAAAAGAGAACACAAAGATAGAAATATGGACTAAACGAATTGAAAAAATGAAAAACAAAACACAAAGTTGGGGTATGATGTGGTTGAATATGGCAAGAAGGGTAATACTAATCAAAGCACTACTTGCAGCACTACCTATCTACCAATATGCAATAATCATGGCCCCAGCAAGTGCCCACAAACAAATGGAGTTAATCTTAAGAAGATTTTTGTGGCAGGGGGGAAGCAAGAAAACAAAAAAATTAGCCTGGTCAAGTGGGAGCAAGTAGTACTTCCTTATGAACAAGGAGGCTTATCAATACGAATACCTAGGCTCATGAATGCAGCATTAGGAATGAAAGTAGTATGGAGACTAATTACAGGAAAAGAGAGCATGTGGAAAAAGACTCTTATATCAAAATAGATGGATGGCACCAGGAAAAGACTGCTTAATGGAAATATCCCAATAAGAAAATGCACCCAAGTATGGAAGTTGGTTAAAAAAACAATTCCATTAATGAGTAGATACATCTCTAAAATCCTAGGCAATGGAAAAACATTTTTAATTTGGGAGGACAGAATCATGGGGAAAGAACCACTACAGACTCATCCAGAAATTGAAGACATACAAGAATGGATGAAAGGTAAAGGTTTCAATACTTTACACTCAATCTCTCAATGGAACCAAAAGGAGTGGGAAGACTGGAAAATCTCAACAATTCCGGCAGATCTGGAATGGCAATGGAGCAAAATCAAGCAGCTCCTAAAAGGGGCAGCGCCAATCCACCATGATGAGGAAAATGATTATCTCTAGGACCCAAGGAGTGGACATTACACAGTTAGGGCTGGATATAAAGTCCTTCAAGAACAACCAAATCAACAAGACTGGGATTCTTGGAAAATAGCATGGAAATCAGAAAGTCTGCCTAAGATCAAAATGCTCATCTAGACTCTTTTAAAAGGGAGAATATTGACCAGTAATAACTTAAAAAAAAAAAGACTTTTAAGGCCCAACATGATGCCCATTATGCATGCAGGTTGAAAAAAATATACAGCGTTTATTCCAAGAATGCACTTTTGCCAAAGAATGTTGGCAACAGCTGATAATTCCATTGGAAATAAGATTAAATTTTGAAAATCCCTTGCTAGATTTTCTTCAGACCTTTGAGAAGGCCTACCCATACACAACAAAGAAGAAAGTCACAACTCAGAGAATATGGAAGTTCATTCTAGCAGTTCTATGTTGGAAAATTTGGTTGACACGAAACAAGTGCATTTTCAAAATTCAAACTCCAAGGATAGGGAAGAGCCTCTCAAAAACTTGGGGATTAACTTCTAAAATCCTCAACATCAAAGGAACAACACCAATAGATTATAACACTCTTCAACAGGAAGAGCGATATTGGCTCAGCAAAGCCATAATAAATAATAATGGACAAAAAGGACAGAGGAAGATAAACTCAGGAAATATATGGAAAATAAGAATGAGTGAAGAGGAATTGACAAACTGGAGGAAAAATCAGAATAGATATTGTCTATACTTTGATGGGGCCTCAAAGCATAATCCGGGAAAAGCAGGGGCAAGGGGAATAATCCTCGACCCTGATGGGAAAGAAAATGTCACATATGAATGGGGATTGGGACAAATCTCAAATAATAAGGCAGAAGCATACAACGAAATTCAAAATCCTATCATAATAGGAGACTTAGCCATAATAATAGAGGCAATGGCAAGAAACAAAAATCCAAGCAATGAGTTCATGAACAAAATTTTTAGAAGAATCAAGAAGAACTTGGAAGGCTATGGTGATGTAATCTTTAGACATGTCTTGAGAATTCACAATCAATAGGCGGATTATTTTGCAAACCAAGTAGTGGAAAAAAATGAAGGGCATGTTCGTGAAAACCAGGGGGAATATCACTACTCTGTTCCTTAATAATCAACAAAAAATCACAAGTATAAAGCTCACCAAAACCAAGGGAAAAATCACAATGATAAAAGCAATAAATCAAAAAACAACAGTCAAAAAACAACAAATAACATATCAATGCAGTAACAGCCAGGAAATCACAGGAATGTAAAAGAAAAATCGTGAAACTTCAGACTTTCGTATGAGCAACAGCAGGAAGGACAATTGCAATCCTGGTCACAATAACCACGTTGCAATCTATCTCATCGAAGGTAGGTCTCAGGCTGCGTTAAATCACTATAAGAATAGAGAGTGCATTCACAAAAATCACAGCAGCAATCTCAGCAAAGAAATCTTCATTTTCCATGTTAATATAGTGTTACTTTGGTTTCAAAGCCCCCCTGTCTTCTCTAATAGCCCGTAGTGTTTCCTCTATTCAGTGCGCAAACTTCATCTTAAGCCCCCACCCTTCTTCTTACCCAGCTCGCTCACCCCGTATCCCTTCACTCCCTCCACTCAGCGATCCATTGCAGCGCAAAGCCCTTCGGAGCATCCACGCCCTCCATCTGCCCCTCCCATTATCTCAGCCCTCCTCCCTGACTGTTATAACCAGATTTTGGTCTTCCTTCAATTATGTCGTTCACAGGGACTTCAACTCTATTGGAATACACGGGAAAAACCTGACCGAGTGCTTAAACCGGACTTCAAAAAAACATTCACCCGCAACTATAATTATCAACGGGTCTGCACTCCCAAGCCATTTCCGTAGCGCTACTCCTTCCTTTCTCTGACCTCCAATCAAATCAGGACCATTGATCTAGCGCTTGATTTGACGGTTGTCGCTTAGCCTGATCAATCAAACTTGCGCGACAATCCTCCACCGTCGATCTGTACTCAATGGATCTGACGGTTCACATCGATTTCGGGTAGATATCAAGCACAGAGAATACCTGCCCGAAAAGCGGTTTTCTCTCTTTCCTCCGCTACTACATGTCGCTCGGTTAGTGGAATTGAGTAACCACTCCTTTTTACCACTTATGGTTTCTACCCCACCTGAAATACCACTTCCGCATATAAATCTGCTTTTATTCTTGGTTAACGTCTGGACTTGTTCGTGCCCGATGACCGTAGATTTCAACCATCAATGGGTACGACAGATCCTCTAGATTCCTCTTCTACTAGCGCTTCTGGTTAATCTCCACCGTTCATCCCTTGATTCCAATCTACGCGATTTAATCTTGGCCGCTATTCATCTAACAACCTCATCTGTTGATCTCCGATATCCAACGGTTCCTGTGTATGACAAAAGGAAAGCGCTCAACATCAGCAGAAGAAGAAGTATCTCAAGCAATACAAAATCAAGGAAGCACAGCAAAACAAGGAGTAGTAAGTAGAGCCAAAGGAAGAACAAGCAAACAAATCAAATGGAATTCAACCCCATTGAAAAGGCAGCAAGGAATGATGCATACCTAGCATGCAAAGAGAATAAATTCGTCATCCAACACCTACAAGAGTCACTCAAGGATGTCAGAAACGAAATGAGAATGGAGTATAGTTTCAAGAAAAGAAACATGGCAATGCAGAAAGAAGAAATCATGGAACTGAAAACCAAATGCAAACATGTCGAAGAAGAAGTGGCATATTACAAAAACAACACTACGAGCAATGAAGGAGAGAAATCGGTCAATTATGACAAGAAGAACCAGCCAAATTAGGAGCAATTAGTCTACAAGGCATGAAAATCTATCAGAGAATCCATGACATGTAAATTTCTCTTTCTAGTAGGTCAATTTGTTAAGCAGTATATTAGAATACTCATAAAAATACATGAAGTTTTGAACACAAGCTTAGGAGAAGAGACTGCATTCCTATCTCATGGCTTAGATGTTTATCATGTTATAGTCAATTGTAATAGGAGCTTGCTCCATCAAAACTTTTTGTAATATATCAACTACCTGACCTTGTTAAAAAATAATAATAATAATAATGAATGGCTCATTATCAACAACTTTGATGTAGAGGTTTGGGTCAACGATATTTTTGATGAACCCAATTCTTAGTAGATAGGCATCCATTCTTGCATACCATGCCCTAACAAATTTCTTGAATCCATGTAGGGCCTTCTTGAGTCTGCAAACATGAGTGTCCCTACTATTTACTTCAAAGCCTTTAGATTGTTAAATGCATACTTCTTCATTGATGATTCCATTCAGAAATGTTGTTTTTACATCCATTTTATGGATATTACATCCCATTTTTATAGCCAACGAAACAAAAGATCTTATAGTAGTATATCTTGTGGTAGCTACAGAAGTTTATTCATAGTTTATTCCTTCCTTTTGAGAGAAATCCCTTGCAACGAATCTAGCTTTGTACTTGTTTATGCTTCCATCAACAACGTGTTTGCTTTTGTAGATCCATTTTGAAGTGACAATTGATTTTTCATCTCGTCTAAGAATGATTTCCCAAACCCCATTCTCCATGATGGTTGATAGTCTTCCTGTATTGCCTTCTTCCATACTTCTTGATGAGAAACTTCTTCAAATGTGGTTGGTTCAGCTTCTATTAGTTTTGCCATGTATGCAGCATATCCTAAATAACTTTTTGGTCTTTTTCTTTCTCTAAAAGTTCCTTTTGCAGCTCCATGTCCTCCGGCATCTTCAAGAGTGTCTTTTAACCAATTTCTCATTTTCCTTATGTCAGGGTACGATCACAGGTTGAATAGGCTCACTTGGTCCTTCTTCTTCTTCTTCTTCTTGAATTGTGGTAGAATTAGGGGAATTTTGAGATCTAAAATGGACCTTCTAAGGAAATTATAAAATAATAGTGGAAATAATAAAATAAGATTAGATTACATCATCAAATTTTAGAGGTAAAAAGGAAAAAACTATTTTTTCAACTTGTATTTTCAATTTATCTTCCTATAGTTTACTCAAATTTCGAGCGGAAACACTAGTTGGATGCAAAATTTCATTTCTCATCCAAGGAGTACCCATGTTTCATACTTTATATGGACCTTACTACATGAAAAATGAGAAATACAAGAAAAATGTGATTGCAATCACTTTTTTTTCATGTATTTCTCATTTTTCATGTAACACAGTCCATCGAAAGTATGCAACATGGCTATTCCTTGGATGAGTAATTAAATTTTTCATCCAATGAGTACTCCCTCTTGAAATTTGAGTAAAGTCTTAGGGAGATAAGTTAAAAATACAAGTTGAAAAAGTAGTTTTATTATTTTATTATTTTTTAATTTTTTTACTTTTTTACTCCAAAAATGGTGAATCATCCCCCATGGTTGACATCGACATCTTGAATCCTATTGGTTCTTATAGATTTTATTTTAGTTGTACATTTTTCTTAGGAAGCCAATTTTAGACCTCAAAAGTCCCCTAATGGTTTTTCATGATGTTCTTCTTCTTCGAATAGTGGTATGTCTTCGTCATTAGAATCAGTAGGAATATCTTTGGATATTTTGTAGGCGATTTTCATCAAATATAACATCCTTGCTTACTTTGATTTTTCTTCCTTCCTTGATGTAGATCCCATATGATTTTGAAGAAATATTGTAGCCAACAAAGATACCTTTAATACTTGTAGAGCCTAACTTCTTTCGTTTGTCCTTTGGAATGTGGATATATGCAGGACACCCAAAGATTCAGAGATGTCCACACATGGCTTCCTTCTTTTGAATGCTTCTTCTGGTGTCATATTATTGAGGATTCTATGAGGACTTCTATTTTGTACATATACAGTGGTCATTGTTTCTTCAAAAATCATTGTTTGTATACATTCTTCAAGTGTTCTATTTTTCCTTTCTGCAAATCCATTTTGCTCGGGATTGTAAGGAACAATAAGATCGCTCTTAATTCCTACTTCTTTGCAACATGAAATTATTTATTTTGAAGTATATTCCTCACCATTATCGTATCTCAAAGTCTTTATTCTTCTTTTGGTTAAGGTTTCCACTTCATATCTAAATTTCTTGAACTTTTCAAATACTTTGTCCTTTGATTTGAGTAGATAAAGCCACGTCTTTCTAGAGTGATCAACAATGAAGATTATATAATAAATATGACCTCCAAGTGATTTTTCAGACATAGGCCCACACACATTCAAATGAATGAGGTCCAATATTTATTTAGACCTTGTTTCATTGCTTGTAAAGGGATTCCTTGTATTTTTTTCCAAAAGCGCATCCCCTGCATATTCCTTCATGGTCTTCCTGGATATTCAAAATTCCACTTACCATTTGGTTAAGGGAGGGGTTGACCTTATAATGTATATGTACATATCTTCTATGCCATAGCTCAATAAGATTGATTTACATGTGAACTAGGGCTTGAGAAGATGGTGTTATAAATATATATAGACTTCCTTCATGTACTCCAATAATCCTAGCTTTTATGATGCTTTAATATTTACCCCAAACCAGAACCTTTCCATCTATAAAATCAATTCTATCTCCTTTATATTCTAAACAAGAAATTGAAAGTAAATTCTTTTTCAAACCTGAAACATAGAGTATATTGTTGAGATGCAACTTTGCTCCATTTTCTAGATCCAATGAAGTTTATCCCAAACCTTCAACTGCATAACTATTATTGTCTCCCAACTCCACAACATGAGAAGATGGTTCCTTTGATAGAGTGTGAAGTTGAATACTTTCTCCTATCATTTTCCTTGATGCTCCGCTATCAATAATCCATGTGTTTTCATCATTGAGTGAACCTATGAGTGTAGTTGGGAACCCTTTACTTTTGACCTTATTGAATAAGTTGTAGATGATTCTTTTGATCAAGCTTCCGGAAACATTGAATCCCATTTTCAAGTATCTTATTATAGAGGGATTAATATCTAATTTCAAGCCAACAAAGTGATCTCCAATCTTCCTTGACCTTAGCTTTGATACCATGTTGAGAAATCAATGCTAGTAGAATTAGGGTTTGATTCCTCTTTTTAGATAATTACTTGTGAATTATGTTGACTTCTTTTACTACTTTATTAGATTATCTTTCATCAATCAATTACCAAATTATGTGTGTATGAAGATCGTAAGAATAAGAGACACAAGATATAGGCACTCTTCTAGGGAAAAACCCCTATCTAGGGGAAAACCCATTCAAACCTCTTCCTTCAGTTGTTTTCACAAGATAAGATGAGATAATCCAATACTCTTCAACCTAGATATAGACTTCCTCTAATCACCAAGTCATCCCTTCCTTCCATCACCTTTGATCTAGAACTTTGACCCTGCAGCAATAGAATTTTGACCTTCCTAGTACCAGAACTTTGACCTCCCCAGCAACAGAACTTCAACCTCCCCAGCAGTATAACTTCAACCCCACTAGCATCCTAGTAACTTCCTACAAATGAGAGAGAGACAACCCAAAACTTCAACTTTATTCTTCTCTTGCAATTCTCCTTCTTCTCTTAGAACTTCAAACTTTTTCTGCTCTTCCTTCTTGTGTATCGAACTTGTTGAGTGAGTGAGAAAATGGGTCTAACTACACTTCTATATATAGCCCCTTTTGTGGGTCGAATTTCCCTAATGTAAGTTGAATTCATCAAGCAAGGGCCGACTTGGTGTGGAGGTGATAAATGACTTATTTGACTCAATAAAAATTATTTTTACATGATTCAAAAGTCCAAGAAGGATCTCATAAAATGGACAATGATTCTAATGACTCAAGACAAAACCTAGAAGTTCACAATGGGGACTTTGACCTATAACATGATGACCTAAGCATGAAACCCATGCTTTAATAAGTCATAATAATAATAATAATAATTTATTTCTTCTTCCTTTTGGTAAATACATTTCATTATGACTCAAATACAATTGTGAAAATTGAACCTAGTTACATGCTTCAACACCCTATTGTTAGGATATTCTGACACATAGGAAATAATTAAGTACAACTTTGTCTAGTGTATAGTTAGGTAAAGTGTGTTTCTTTAGTATGTACCTTTTGTAACTTACAATCTACTGGTCACGATATGTTCTAGACATGAAGTGATTTGACGATTCATTCTCTCCTTAGTATTAGCGACACTTGATCTATGGCTTAATACCCAATTGGTCCATCATATCTATTTAAAGAGCAAAAAGGTTCATTCGTTAGGTGACATTATGAGAGAAGCTTATGTAAATTTCCTTTCTTTTACATTAATAAATTTTCTGAAGTGGTTGTGTTGGCTCAGGTCGTGGAATGTTTCCCTCTTTAAGGGTTTTAACCACGTCAAGGATACTGGTGTACTGATCTGTGATCTATTTCTGAGAGGTGTCTTTTGGTGTTCTATCTAAGGAACTTACCCTGTAAATTCCTACATGGTATCAGAGCTATTTGAGGGCCGCATCCGTTAGTGATCCAAATCCGAAGCTGGCAGAACTACATCTGACTGTCGATTCCTAGATCTATTGTTTCTGGGCACTTTCGAGCTAAGAGGACTACTCTATTGTGTTAGGAGCATCTTTCTAGTGAGGAACCCTTTTGTTTCACTCGAAAAGGTTTCTAGTAGCCCTGGGTGCATCATTTTTTAGATCTGGAGGTATAGAGTCTTTATTTGTAGTTATATTTATTTATCTCTCTGTTTATTTTGGTTTATAGTCATCTATATTTTTTATATTACCATATTTATACCTTTCATTTATGTGTATGCTCTTTTCCCCACGATTCTGTGTGATATGAACAAACCAGAAATAGAAAGAAAGTAATTTTCTCATTGTATACTCTTTTCTACTACGCCTTAGTCTGATCTCAGAAAATCAGAAACATTGAGGAAAATATTTAGTTTTCGGCCAAATCTAACTTTAATTCGTAAGACTTGGATTACTTTTTCTTGTTCATTTTGGGTTGTGGTTGTTTTTTTGTTTTGTAGGAAAAAAGGGGTTTTTCAAGTAGGTACGCACTCTAAAGCTTAAGTGAGCCAAAAAAAAACAACAACAACAATCCCCCTTCCTCCTTTCCAAAAATTACTAACCTTTTAAACTAACTCACTTGGGTCCAAAGTTACTTTATGAGAATAGAGGTCTTGGATTCAAGTTTTTCTTTTTGTTCATTTACTTTTTCAAAAAGCACATGTAACTTATGTTTTAAAGTTACTTTATGTAAAAGTGTTATTACCCATTATAAAAAGTGAGTCACTTATAATTCTAAAGTCATTTTATCTTTTATTTAAGTTACAATTTAGTGGATAGTTCATAAAGTACCATTGTAAAAATGACTTTCACTTATTTATAAAAGTGGGTCACATAAAGTACTCTTTTTTTAAAAGTGAACTAATTAGATTAAGTTTGGAGGGCGAGGGGGCGGGGCGGGGCGGGGGGGGGGGGTTAAATATAACATTACCATTCACTTCCCAACATTCACATGGTTTGTCGGCATCTTCAACAACTTTTATTCAAAAAGCCATAACTTCTTCATCCGAAAGCCGTTTTCAGAGATTGTTTATTTAATCAGCCTAATTTTTCGAGATCTTTCCATTGGAACACTTAGTTTCAGCACCTTCAACGTTAGTTTCTTTTAAAATGGAAAGTCCATGTCTAGTTATTCTTGACAACACCAACTACTTCCAATGGCTATCTTAAATCGTGGACTTACTTAGAAGTTCTTTATAGAATAGCCTCAAGCCAAGAGTGTAAACCTAAAGATCAAGATAAGCAAGTAAAATGGGAAAATAAACAAGATCAAGCAAGTGGGTTGATAGGGATGTCTCTTTCTCCAGACCTTAGATTCCATATTGCAGAAATTGATACCCCCGATGAAGCAATAAAACAGCTCAATAAATTTTTTAGAATTAGAAATGAAATTAGAGCCCATCAACTTGAAAATGAGTTGCTTACATTTGACCCCAATAATTTTTCTTCCATTGAAGATTTTTTGTCCAAGTTCAAGACCCTTAGATTTCTCTTGGAAGGTGTTAAGGTTAAGAAAGAAGATAATAGTCTTATCTATTCCATTCTTACTAAGTTAGGACCATCCTACTTTGTGTTTGTTTCCACCTTCCATTCTACTAAAGAAGCCTTTAGTTTCTCAAGGACAAGCCTACAGATCCCCTCTTTTAATGCCTTCTGTGATTCTTTAATAAGAGAACAAGAAAAATGCTTACATCTTGGTCTTCTTAATACTGGAAACTCTTCTAAGAAAACCTTAGCAGCCCAACAACAACCAAATTCGAAGAATCCTAAGAAGCAACATCCTAAAAAGAATGGTCCTAAACCAAATAAGGGTCCTAATCAATTTCAGTCTCAAAACGAAAGATCAATTCAACAAAATGATAAGGCAAAAAAAATAAAGGGAAGAAGACTGATAGACTTTACAACTTTTATAATCATGATGACCACTTAGAATCCAAATGCTTTAAGAATATGGAATCCTTGGAAACGGCTATGAAGAAGCATAACATCCATTTGGAGCACTCTTGAACTTCAACTTCATCTTCAGGAATAACACTTTATGCATGTGGTTGTCAAGCGTCTCGGTCTGGTTATGCACTAAATTTATCTTCTTCTTCTCATTCTCATGAGTGGCTCATTGATTCTAGAGCTTCTTATCACATGGCCACAAACAAAGCCATGTTTTCTTCTTTCAATGATCGTAACACCAAAAATATATATGTTGGTGATGATAGATATCTTAGTGTTGTAGGGACTAGAATTATTCATCTAGACAATGGTCAATTTAGTGATGTATTATGTGTTCCTACCTTATCCTGTAAGCTTCTATTTGTATATCAGATAACTTATTCAGGTGAAGCTAAAATCGTTGAATTTTCACCTCATGAAGTTGTAATTAAGGACCTAAGATATTCTAGACAAATTTTAGCTACTGGCATTGTTGATGATTCTACAAGACTGTATAAGTTTAACAAATTTGGGTCATCAACTCTTCCCTCGATATTTGTTTCTCATAATGATGCAGTGAAAAAACTTTGGCATGAGAGATCTAGTCCCTTAAACTATCTCTCCCTTCAAAATCTATGTAAAGAAAATATGGTGATAGGTCTTCCTATGGTATCTTACAGAGTTTTTTCTAAATGTGTACTTGGAAAACATCATTGGGATAGTTTTGAAAAACGTGCCCCTTTGCATGCATCAACCCCTTTACAACTTTTGCATAGTGATTTATGTGGTCCACTTCTAGTTGTTTTATTCTCTGGCTAATAGTATTTCTTAACTTTCATTGATGATTTCTTCAAACGCACTTGGGTATATTTCTTAAAACTCAAGAATGAAGTATTTAACATGTTCTTGGCCTTTAAGGCCTTTGTTGAGAAACAATTTGGACATCAAATTCTTAAGTTAAGATCTGATAATGGCGAAGAATATGTTAACAAAAAATTCATTAACTTTTGCACTAAGGATGGAATTCAATTGCAACATACTCTTCCATATACTCCATAACAAAATGGTGTAGCTGAAAGGAAGAATCACACCTTAAAGGAAATGGTTAATTGTATGCTTCAATCTAAAGGACTTAATCTTAATTTTTGGGCGGAAGCAATTAACTGTGCAAATTACATAGTAAATCGCACTCCTACTAAGGTTTTAAAGAATATCACTCCAGAAGAAGCATGGAGCTCAATTAAACCAGATGTAAGTCACTTTCGTGTTTTTGGAAGTGAAGCATGTGTCCATATTCCATATGAGAAGCATAAAGCCTTAGAACCTAAGAGTGAAAAATGTATTTTTGTTGGATATTCTAAAGATATCAAAGGATATAGACTTCTTCAACCTAAATCCAAAAATGTTATCATAAGAAGAGATGTAAAGTTTGTTGAAAATATGTCGGCCTATGAGCCTAGTTCGGTGGATGTGCCACCTCTCTCTATCCCTTCTACTTCTGAAAATATTCCTTCTTTAGATGATGACAGCAAGGATGCCAATCCTCCCCCCCTTCTCGGCATCCTCCTTCAACTCCTCAGCTTCCAAAATGGGTCTGTGCTACTCAGGATGCAATAGGTGCTCTTGCAGGTGATCCTACATATCAACGTCATACACGTTCTTAGTTCGATAGAGCCGCTTCTTTACTAGCTCAAGCTTCAGTGAATCATGATCCTGACACCTTTGCAGAAGCTTCAGGCCATCCAGATTAGGACACAGCTATGAATGAATAATATCGTTCATTATTGGCAAATGATACATGGGACCGTTTTCCTCTTCCAAAGGGACGAAAACTTGTTAGATGCAAATGGGTTTATAGAACCAAGTTTGGACCAAATGGAAAAGTTGATAAACATAAAGCTCGCCTTGTTGTTAAGGGTTTTTCACAAGTTGAAGGCATTGAATATAATAAAACCTTCTCCCTTGTTTCCAAATTGAACTCTATCCACCTTATTCTTTCCCTTACTGCCTCTTTCAAATGGGAAGTCCATCAGATAGATGTTAAATCTGCCTTCTTGCATGGGACTTGCATGAAGAAATCTATATGCAACAACCTCTTAGCTTTATACAAACAGACTCTGACCTTGTATGTTGGCTTAAGAAATCCCTTTATGGTCTCAAGCAAGCCTCTCAGGCTTGGTATGCCAAAATGGATAGCTTTCTTTTAGATACTAGCCTTTCTAGGTGTCATTCTGACAATATTGTCTACACCAAGAAAGTGGGTAAATCTCTTATCATTCTTTTTCTCTATGTTGATGATCTTATCCTTACTAGTAGTGATCCCAACCTTATAAACCATGTGAAGTCCATCCTTAAAAAGCAGTTTGAAATGACAGACTTAGGACACTTGCATTATTTTCTTGGTCTTCAAGTCTTGCAATTCAAAGAAGGTATTTCCCTTTCCGAGTTTAAATATGCTTGTGATATTCTATGCCACTTTCACATGGAAGAATGTAAGTCAGCACCTTCTCCCTTTCATTTCGAAGCCAAACTTTCAGTCACTTGTGCTTCCCATGAAGTTGATGCTACATTATACCATCAGCTTGTTGGAAAACTTTTGTATTTGACCCATACTCATCCTAACCTTTCCTTTGTTGTTGGCCTTGTTGCTCGGTTTATACAAAACCCACATGAAATTCATTGGAAAGTAGCTAAAAGAATACTTCATTATGTTCGAGGTACAGTTCAGTTTGGAATTCATTACAATGCAGAAGCATCTCCTCTATTAGTTGGTTTCACTGATTCTGATTGGGCTAGTGACCCTGATGATCGGAAGTCTACATCAGGATATGTCTTCACTCTTGGTTCTGGACCTATTACATGGGCTTGAAAGAAACAAAGTGTCATTTCTCTTTCTTCAGTAGAAGCAGAGTATCATGGCATTGTTGAAGCTAGTAAGGAAGCCCTATGGCTTTGTCAAATCTTGTCAAAGTTTGGTTTTCAGTAGCAGCATCCAACTACACTTTGGTGTGATAATCAAAATTCCATTCAACTATGAAAAGGTCTAGTATAACACTAGCGCAGCAAACACATTAAACTACACATCCAATTCATCATAAATCTCATTCATGACCATGTTCTTGAAGTGCAATATTGTTCAACCAATTATCAAGTTGCAAATATCTTTACAAAGGCTCTCACAGAAGCGAATTTTACTAAACTTCGATTTATAGTTGGAATTCACAAAGTTGTCACTAAGGGGGGATAGGCTCTAATGCCTCCTTCCTTCTCCTATTGTATCATCTTTGTACATCCTTCAATCCTATGCCAATTTTTTCTTAAGAAGGGATGTTAGGATATTTTGACACATAGGAAATAATTAAGTACAACTTGGTCTAGTGTATAGTTAGTAAAGTGTGTTTCTTTGGTATCTACTTTTTGTAACTTACAATCTGACGGTCACGATATGTTCTAGACATGAATTGATCTGACGATTCATCACTTGATCCATGGCTTAACACCCGATTGGTTCATGATCTCTATTTAAAGAACATGGAGAGTCATTTGTTAGGTGACCATTCATGAGATAAGCTTATGTAAATTTTATTTCTTTTACATTAATAAATTGTCTGAAGTGGTCATGTTGGCTCAGGCAGTGGATTGTTTCCCTCTTTGATGGATTTAATCATGTCAATAATATTGGTGTACTGATATGTGATCTATTTGTAAGCAATGTCCTTCGGTGTTCTATCTGAGGAAATTACCCTGTAAATTCCTACACCTATTCTCCTCTTCCAGTAAAGGATTCTCATTTACAATTCTATGCCATTGAAATCACAAAATTTATAAGTACACAATTGTAAATTATCACTGTAAAATTTATAATCACAATTGTAAAATTATTGTCATGGGCCTTGTTTGAAGCAAAAATATGGGGGCGTGTGCTCATGTGTCCTAGCCAAAGATGTGGATCCAGTTTGAATAATGGGGCTATGACCAGTCCAAGGTGGAGAACTAAATAGCCTTGCAGGTATATATTGGCTTGTAGTGGCCAAATGTTGTGGTGTCTTTGCTAAAAAATCCTATATAAGAAAGAAAATTCTTTCTCAACTAGACAAAAAAAGTTAAAAACAACAAACTTTCAAAATTGAACTTATGACATTAAAAAAATCACTTTAAAATATGGTTATTACCTTATATCTCTAAAGATCTTGTTTCAATATGTTGATCTTATCTTTAATCTCAAGAGTTTTATCTCTAATGTGAATCAAATAAATGAGTTCTTTGTTCAGTTTAAACACAAGCTTATTAATTGTTATGATTGGTTCAAAAGAAACATACAACTCCTCCTTATCAAACCAATCGTCATCACCATAGTCATGTCCCCCATACTACATATTTCAACAAAAGAAAAGTTATTTGATTATTTAAACAAATAATCAATTTCACATTAATTTATTTCGATTATTTAAACAAATAATCTCCTACATGGTTTTCAACCCTTTCCAATATTTTTGAAATACACCTTCAAGGAAAAAAACATTTTCTTTTCCTCTCGTAAACATTTTAAAAGGAAGTGAAATAAAGAAAGAAAAAAAAAAAAATCGTAAAAATTCTTGTAAGTAGTGAAATAAAAGATAATAAATTTGGTAAAATTGTAAAATAGATTGAATAATCAAGCCAAAGTAATTTTTGTCTCAAATTAAGTAAGTAATGCATTCCCTTGAATCCTTTAGTCAATAGGAAATTCACATTCCAATTAAAACATCTTAATTCTAATTGTTTGATTTGTTGTGTTAATAATATTTCTAACCATTTATTATTTAGGGCATCTAAATAATTGATTATAATATTTTGATTTGTTTCTTGTGCCTTTCAGTGTTCCACTAATCGTGTATAGAAAGGCATGACAATTTCCTAAAAGTAAGCAAGGAGCACATCTTATAGAATAATTGAAGGAGATACCAAAGAGATAAGGGTTGTCTTCAAGTCCAAAAAACAAAGGTGAAATGTAGCTTTTATTTGAATCATTCATTCTACAAAAAATTACCCTCATCTTTTTCTTCATATTTCTTTTTGGTGTGAGCTCATGTATCTCCTATAACTTTTATTTAAGACATTGTTTGCATTCTTGGATGAATGTATCTGTCATATTCATGTTCAAATTTTGCAACTCAAAGTGTATTTGGAAAAACCCTCTCTAGGAAATCTGACAATGAATACCTGGTTGACCCTTTGTGAAACTGAATACATATATTTTAAAGTTGATTTAGGAAATATTTTAGTACCTATAAGGGGCTAAGCTTCTAACTAGCAGTCACCTGTAATTTTTTGATTAGTACCTTAAGGGGTCAAGCTTCGAACTGACGACCACATGTATATACTCACATAAAATATTTTACCCTCAAGTGGAACAAAATAGTATGTGCTAATGGCATGTAGTCAACTAACTTTCATATCCCAGAAACCTTAATAACACACTAAATTTGATGTAAACTAGAAAGTGTTTTCTAGTCACAAAAATATCTTAGATTATCATTGAGTAGTAAATTTTTACAGCCAAGAATGCAAACCATTAACCTACAATTTGTAATGTTGATTTCATTTACCATCATACCGAGCTCATTAAAAATTCGTAGATGACATCTTTAGAAATCAATGAATAGGGGGCTTGTATCATGTTGCATACATGAAAATTGTGCTATAAGACATAATGTACCTTTTACCTTGACAAAAATAAAATCAAGTGGCTCCTTCAACTTGCACTTTTATAGCCTTAATATGATGGAGATATGACTAGAGTGGAGTCTTATCAAATGATGCCCTAATTTGAGACAAAAGTTGAGAGGGGACTAAACCTCAAATTAAGTAACAAAAGTGAAACCAACTAGATCCATATGATATGATGTGTGATGAAAAGAGGAGAGAGAACATGGAAGAAACCAAAAAGTTTAGTGGGAAGTTGACAAAAAGTATAAGTCTTCTCTTGGTATTTTGAGGGAAAAGCAATGTAAAAAGGATGGTGATGTTAAAATAAGGACGATGAAATCACTAAATAGTAGTTTAGGCTCACCCAAAGAAGTAGACATGCTGATATGGTCACCATGAGGGAAGGGGGAATAAAAGGAAAAATTCCTTCTCTAAGTGGACAATATGTGAGAAATAAAATTTAAGGAAAATCTTACTATAAACAATATGAGAGAAGGAAATATTTCAAAAAAGAGAGGAAGCCATCATGGGGTTATCCATGAAAATGTAGGAAGTAGAAAGGTGATGAAAGCTCAATAATGGGATAATAAAAAGAGATATGTGGAGAAAAGGATGAATAAACAAGGGAGATTGAATTAAGGGATGAAGGAATCCTTTCTAAAGTAGAAACAAGGGGTACCTTGATATCTTGAGAGGGATAGGAGGAATCTAGCTTTAGAATCTCACATTTTTTCCTTTGAATTTGTTATTTCATGCATGAAAGATCTTATCATCTAACTTGAATGTTGAGTAATGTTGTATGTTAAAATAGCCACAAAGTGTTGATGGTTAGATGTCCATATGAATCTTTTATATTGGTATACTATAGGTTTAAAGAAATATTTGATACATGGAAATGGGAACACTAAGGTTAAAATCCCCAAAGATCATGACTAGTTAGAGATTTTGAATACAATGTCCTTAAGGGTTTGTGTTACAAGTTGTATGTAAAACCATCTTGAAGGAGCCATGAAATTTCATGATAAAATTAATAAGAACTAATTATTTGTTTCATGTTGAAAGAAGGTGTCAGAATACCTCCATAGTAAACTTGGTTCATGTTTAAAAACTGAAGAAAGTGACCTATGTTTGAAGGAGGCACTAGGGAATTGGTTGAAGTGGGGTTGTTCAATGAAAACTTTAATTGAAAGCTTATTCATTTTTGGAATTAAACCTTGGTGTGGAGGTTGTTAAGGAAGTATGCATAGTTCTATAATAATCTTATGGAAAAATTATGAATATCATTTGGGTACCGCAAAATTGAATTACTTAAACCAT